>CM068368.1:152370253-154795253 GCA_034769895.1 Magicicada septendecula | reverse complement strand
ATGCTACCTCTATCAGCTAACAGCTAAGTGTCCAAAACACATATAATTAAATATCATGAAAAATTATTGTATTATCATTGGTGTTGTCTGTGGAACTTAATTAGAAAATATTTTTAGAAAAATATAAATTTTATTCACATTTTTATATGATAACAAATCTGAATTACTGTAAGCATTACACAAACAATTCACACTCGTATTTTCTTTTAAATGAGTTCCGCACGCTGTGTCCTGAAGTGTGCAAAAATATCTATCACCATTTCCTTGATTGGGGTCATTTTTGCTTATATATGTCAATTCTTTTTCAATGGGCAAAGTAGCCAAATGCAATACTCTTTTGTTTTTCATAGCATTATGAAGGCATGTTATGATTCTCTTCAGTGTACTCATTGAACACTCACTTGTGGCTGATGTACCTTGAATACTTTGTACTAATTCTGTAACTTTAATGTTTGTTCATACAGTCATACCCCGCTTAACGCGAGTGATACGTTCCTCGGCGATTCACGTAAAACGAAAATCGCGCTAAGCGGGGTTTCCTATTTTTTACTGACCAATACCTCGTTGTTTTAGTTTTTATTGCTTTTATATGATTTTCCTTGTCAAAATGTGTTATAAACATAATAAAATATGTATGTACGTACAAAGGTTTTAATAAATAAATATTCATAATACGAAATCTCAAAAAAGGCATTTTAATTTAAAAGATATACATACGTACATACAAACGAATATGTACAAAAATAAGTTATACAAACATCTACCTAATTCACTTACAATTGATCACAAAGAAGATCCTTGAGAAGTTCTGGGTTGAGGTTCCTCATGTGGCTTCTCAGTCGCAGCCTTTTTGAAAAATGTGTGTAGAGTTGGTTGTGATGCTTTTCGCTTCCTTTCATTTAATAGTTGTTGATAACAATCTATTCCATCATTGACAACTTTTTTGACTTTCGCGATTCTCTCCCTATCAACTTCATTTTGCTCTATGAGGTTTAATCCTGTTTGAATTAACATTAAACCTTCCTGCAAAATTTTAGTTGACAAAATTCATGGTGTTTCTTCAGGAACGATCTCTTCTTTTTCCACTTCATCTTGAGATTGTAGATCCAGAAGTTCTTCATTTGTCAAAGGCTGTGCGTCAGATTCAGTCAATTCCATAATGTCTTGTTTTTCTATGGATTCTTCACTTAGCCTCCCTGTGTTGGCTAGCTGTGTGATGTCATTCACTAAATTTGAAAAAAATTTATTTTCTTCATTTTTGGCCACGTCCGGCCACAGTTTTTTCAAACAACCATTCATGCAATGTTGCGTAAGTTCTTTCCATGAAAATATTTTCAATGGCTTTCATAATGTTCAACGATTTCCACCATTCTTTCATTGACTGCTTGTCTGCTGAATCTGTTTCATTAATTAATTGGCCAAATGTGCGGCACAAATAATACGCTTTAAAAGCAGCAATTGCTCCCTGATCCATAGGCTGCAATAATGAAGTTGTATTGGGAGGAAGAAACACAACATCAACAGGAAAATCAGTTTGGAGGCATTCCAAGGTAACAGAATGACCGGGCGCGTTATCCAGAACTAACAGGGCTTTATGTTCTAAGTCGTTCTCCTCACAATATTTTTTTACTTCGGGGATGAAATGGTTAAGATACCAATCATTAAACACAGCTATTGTCACCCAAGCCTTCTTGTTTGATGTCCATATGACGGGCAAATTTTCTTTTTTATAAAATTTCATTGCTCGTGGATTTTCTGAGTGGTACACCAAAAGAGGTTTTAATTTCAAATCTCCACTTGCATTTGACCCCATGTAATGCTAACCCCCATATAAAGCTCTTTTCTGATGATTCCATGAGAAATGCTGTGTGCTATGGCGGATTTACTGTATTCTGCCATTTGTCTTCAAATAAGCACAATGACTACAAATACAAACTTTAAACCTAACTTTTGATCACGTTTGAACATTATCAGAAGGGTTTGGTCAGACTATTACCATCGCTAAAATTTACTTACACAATGTTTTTACCACAAAAAGTCTGTAGCAGTCATCGGGTGTACCTTAAAATTAAACTAATACATAAAATACTGTACTAACTTAGCCCTACCCAAGATTCATTCACTAAAAAGCATGAACCATCAAAATAATATATGTTATTAACTAACCACCAATAACATTCAAAATTAAAAACAACTATTAAAAAAATATATAAAAAGAAGAAACTCTATTTACCCTGTGAGTTCACAGGACAGAACCAAGATTTTTTAGTGGTTGAAACGTTGTGTAAGTAAATTTTAATTATAGTAATAACCCAACCAAACCTTATGATAATGACTGTAGACATTGTTTCTATGCAATAAAACTTGGAGTTAGAGATTTGCTTGCCTAATCATTATATTGCCTGTTGAAGGATCTTCATCTAGGAAAAAGAGTCATCCGTGTATTTCTCATGAATCTCTAAAGGAATACTGGAGTTTTCACACAGACTGTGAATCATAAGATCTGAACCATGGTCATCCAGTGAGTGTACAAGGGTATAGTTCCCATAAAAAAGTACTTTAAGCCTCCTTTAAAAGGTCTCAAATCATGGTCTGGCTAACATAAAATTTACCAAAGCCCTTTGGCGAGTGATTCCACAGTGTAGCTATTCTATTTTATCTGTTTCTGAGTCGTAGATTAAATGCCATTAGATACCTTTATTGAAGAATAAAGATTTAATGCAGTTGTTCTGTGATTAAAGAACAAAGATCTTCAATGTTGTCAAAAACAGTAGCTGATAAGGAGAACACAAGCAAATACAATGACAACAACATGAAGAACACGAAACCTTGTATTAATATCTTCAGCAAAAATATAGAAGGCAAGGGAAGACAACAAAGCAGCAAGAACTCTCAATGTTGAAACCACCAACAAAAAATCAATGGAACATTCAATAAAGCACATGGAAATATAACAACAACAAGAAGAAATAGCATTCTAAATATTAAAAACAGTTGGTGAATATAAGACAGTTGGAGGCAAGACAACAACAATAATTAGACTCAATTGGTAACCCAAATTTGTAGAACATCATAACAACAGCTGAATGTACCCCTAACCAAGGTATAAAATCATTGCATGTTTAGGGGTTAGGGATACGTTCGACTCTCCACCCTTTGTTGAACACTTTTAAAAATTTTCTACTGAAGAAGGCCTCTGGTGGATGGGCAAAAATAACTGAACAAAGCAATCAACCACGGCCAAACAACCTGGATATGAATGCTTTTATCATTCACTCCAGCCATGATAGCCTTCATAATAAGCTACTTGATAATCTAATATTTTTCTTAATGCTAAAAATATAAAAAAATTTAATCAGTAAGTGACACTTGGTATATAATCCTAAATGCTGCAAATACTGTAACAAGACATATGAGTCCAATATTTCAGTAACCCAAAATATTACATGTCAATAATTGAGTGCAAGAAACACACCAAGTGATTAACATAAAATGCCAAGAATGGAACTACATGAGCAACTAAGCAAGAAGGATGAGCTCACAACAACAAGAGTTAATAAAACTAATGGTAACTAGCAAATGACATAACATTATAAGGAAAAGAAGATGCACCAAACAATGATTGTACCACAGGAACCAACAACCCAATAGTTTTCGGTCAGTAAGGAACCAAAGAAGACAAGGAAGAAACATACTACGAGAAAGCCACCTAACAACCATGGCATAAAGTACAAATTCCAAGAGCCAGTCAACTATAAATCAACATCTTACCCGTATATGCAATAACTGAGAACTTACAGATTGAAGAAATGGACAAGAACTGACTAACTGAGATGACCAATATGCAACTGACAATGTTATAAATGAATAGGACAAGATATATTATAAAAAGAATGAAAGTAACAATACTGTTAACTGAATAGAAGCTGTAAACAAAAACATAATAACATGCTATGCACAGCACCCATGTAATATAAAGAAGTATTAAAATTGTCTCATAATAATAACAAATATTAGTCAAATAGTCAAACAATCATGTAAGATAAGAAAAAGAAATAACTAAGGAATTACCAGTTATCATTAATAAAACCAAACTTAAGAAAATAAGGTTAAAATAATGTAAATTTGTATCAACCTAACATACACATTGTTGGTACCAATAATGGAACCACATAACCTAAGATACAGGTGCTGTTCACCTGAATTCACATTTATCAGTAGGAAAAACATACCCAAACTAAAATGTTTTATGCCTTAAACCGAGTATAAATAATAAGCTTTCCACAGATACCAATATAAGATACCCAGAATGAGTTTTAAATAAGAATTTAAGTACATGAAGTGAACCAAAACCAACCAAAATGGGATTCACTATGTAAAACCAGAACAAAATCACATTATAATACCAAATAGAAACAAAAGGTTAATGTCTATACCACAAGTAGGGTATAATACCACTATTGTAATAGTATAAGAATATTATAAGAAAGGACATAATGTATTATAATAGTAATTAAGAACACCTGTCATGTGACACCAGGTGTAAGTAATGTTATTCAATGATATACACTAAGGGACAGACCAGTGTACAAAAAACACAAAACCAATTATAAAGATACTACTATGATTAAACTATTGTAACTAAATAATAGTAGAAAAGACAAAAGAATACCAAATATCGGTATGGAGAACCATACATGACTTCCATATTCTAAGATTTATATTTAAAAAATTTTTCGAAATGAAATATTACCATAGAAACTACTTCTTTCTGCTTACCGCTTCAGCCTTAACCACAGTACTGTGGTCACTAACGTATACCACCTCATGTTATCGCACTCGATTTTCACTGATGATGGAAGTCGATGGCATTGCCGAAACGTCTGGTTTTGTAGAAAACATTGGACTACGGCCAAATATCCCGGGAAGGAATTTTAACAAAAACTACTTCTTTGTTGCCGATAATGTTGTACACATATATATAAAAAATATGCATAAAATTAATGGCTTGTATAAGTTAATGATTGATCTCCATTAAGTAGTGCTCAAGTTTCCAAAGTTTTAATATTATGATGTCCGTAATTAAAACATCAGAGCAGGTTTAGTGTGTATGAGGGTACACCGTGGACAAAAATTTTCAACATTTCCTATTGAGCATTGCTTAGAATAAAGCTGGGAATCTACAGTGTACGTTTCACAGAACAAACACGCGGAAAAGAAGGAGCGCTCCGAAGTCACTCATGGACCCTCAGCATCTTGCAGAGGGTTCATTCCCTAAAGACGAAAAGTCTGTCTATGAATCATTCTTCTGTAAACACGTGCAGGTACACTGCCCAGCGATCCACAGGAAGCAAATCGCTATCCATGCTGGACACTTTTTCGGCTTGCACGCATTATGTTGGTATGGGTTTCGGCACTTTCCATTTAAAAAGCGTGCAAATGTAAGAAAATAAACATGAATGAGGCCAGAAATAACGCGAATTCTCTCTCTCTCTCTCTCTGTGTGTGTGTGTGTGTGTGTGTGTGTGTGTGTGTGTGTGTGTGTGTGTGTGTGTGTGTGTGTGTGTGTGTGTGTGTGTGTGTGTGTGTGTGTGTGTGTGTGTGTGTGTGTGTGTGTGTGTGTGTGTGTGTGTGTGTGTGTGTGTGTGTGTGTGTGTGTGTGTGTGTGTGTGTGTGTGTGTGTGTCTTCCCTGCCTTTTTATTGCGGTAGTCATAATAATAAAATGGAAACGTAAACAGTACATAACTGAGATATGCTTGCCTGCCACGCACGATATATTTTCTCTTATACATGATTTACATTAAAATGAAAAAATTATAATTTTATTGCCTGGCAACAAAATTATTTTATTTTTAACAATTACCATTGTTTGAAAAAGTTTAAATGTATTTTCAAGTACTTTACTCTTGTTAAAACGTAAAAGGTTGCAGGTAAACTACCCCTTCCCCTTAACCGATCTTCACCAAAATCAAAAGGCCTTGAGTTGTCTACAATTGAGTGACGTATGCAAAAAAATTATTTGATTCTGTTTGAATATGCGGCAGTTATCGTTCATCATAGAAAATTACCCTTGATAAAAAACGTTGCAGGTAAACTACCCCTTCCCCTTAACTGATCTTCACCAAAAACAATAGGTCTTGAGTACTCTATAAATCAGGGCTGTATGCAAAAACTTATTTGATTCTGTTTGAATTTGCGGCTGTTATCGTTTGCCATAGAAAATACCCTTGATAAAAAAAATGCTGCTAGTAAACTACCCCTTTCCCTTAACCGATCTTCACCAAAACCAATAGGTCTTGAGAACTCTGCAATTTAGGGCTGTATGCAAATATTCTTTTGATTCTGTTTGAATTTGCGGCTGTTATCATTTGCCATAGAAAATACCCTTGTTAAAACATAAAACGTTGCAGGTAAACTACCCCTTTCCCTTAACCGATCTTCACCAAAAACAACAGGTCTTGAGAACTCCATAATTCAGAGCTGTATGCGAAACGTTATTTGATTCTGTTTGAATTTGCGGCTGTTATCGTTTGCCAAAAAAAAAATTTCCCTTGATAAAAAAACTGTTGCAGGTAAACTACCCCTTTCCCTCAACCGATCTTCACCAAAAACAATAGGTCATGAGTACTCTACAAATGAGGGCTGTATGCACAAAATTATTTGATTCTGTTTGAATTTGCGGCTGTTATCGTTTGCCATAGAAAAAAATCTACACACACACACACACACATACACACACACACTTTTCAAAAAACGACTTTTTTTCATGTTTTGAGTTTAGTACAATCAGAATGTGCAATAATCTCGAACACGATTTTTTTTTCCATCACCATACTTCCATTTCCTTAAGGAATATGGAAGTAATAATATGTAAATACAAATATAGGGACATAGGCTAAGGCAATGTTAGTTTAAGTAATGTATTTTGTCAATAAATTTAAGTTACCAGTAAGTAAGAAGTGTAAGAGAACTTGGAAGACATCCCCTCAAGTGGGTATGAGTGCCATTAAATAGTGTTAATCAAAAAATAGATATAAATAATAGTGAATAGTGAATTGTGATAATCCCAAACATTAACTCCCTTAATAATAGACCAAAGCACACCATGAGTGGACTCAAAATAAAGAGCCGAGTATTACCAATCCAGTGATACGCTCAGATTTCAAATCTAAGCCATATTAAAAAAGTTATTATAATTATAAGTTATTTGTGTCAAATCGAGCAAACATTTATACTCTCGACACCAGCTACCCCACGCCAAAACCAACAATTGTAATAATTCGCCGGGGGGGGGGGTATGTGCATCAAATTAAAGATCGTCAACCAATCAGATCCAAGAAATTAACTAAATTTTGGACGATCGCAAGACGGAACGGCAGAGAGAGATGCCTGTTCTCGTCACTTTTTAATCAACTTCAGAAGGGGACAGACGGCTACAATTCGGCGCAAAGAATCAGCTGTTCATATGATTCGTGCGTGTCACCGATGTAAACAGTGCAACCTAACCTCAATTTGTGATAACATAAATACTTTAGTATCGAAGGTGTTAAGTGTAACAGTGCGTAACAAGGATTGCTCAGCGTATAATCCAGAGCAATTCTGGGATTTAAATTATAAATAAAAGGGAGTACAGTGATTTTTACATTATTAGTTAAGAATTGAGAAACGATATAATCGAAACATATTCAACATTGTTCATACATAAAAGAACTTAGGTTAAGGTGTATTCACAATATTCTTTAATCAACAGTAATAACGACAATCCTCAGATTATTTTGAATATTCTAATTTTATGAATTTTTTAACATTCAATTAATTATTATGTATGAATACTTCGTGTGACATAATCACACATAATGAAAGTTGTCATTTATTAAAAATAAATCAAACCAACCAGTATTCACCAATGACTGAGATTTGTCAACTGGATGATCAATTAACGAGAGTTAATAAAAATTTCAATGTTATTTATGTCTTATGATTAGGAAGAGTCTACTATTATAACCATTCAAATGTTTATGTTTACTATGAATAACAACCATGCAATTACCTTTATGTAGAATCAAACAATGAATCAGATGCTTCATTTAATAGCACTGTTTCAACATATTATATTATTGTTCACTTTTTAATTGTTTATCAAGACTTATTTTAACGTTGACCAACGTTCTTTAAACCATTTATTGTCAATTGAGTTTAATAATTTTGTTAACCTGAAATGTCTAGAATAGACATGGTTATTATTTTGAATGTTAATTATCAGTGATGATTGAACTGACCAACGTTCTTTAAACCATTTATTGTCAATTGAGTTTAATAATTTTGTTAACCTGAAATGTCTAGAATAGACATGGTTATTATTTTGAATGTTAATTATCAGTGATGATTGAACTGTAATCATCCTCAAACTGCCTAATAACGGTAGAATAAGAGTTCTATTCAATAATTTGGTATTCTGTCAGCTAAAAGAACCCACACAGGAATTAAATTATTTTAACCAAAAAGTATTTAGATACACTGACTTTGTAAATCAGTTCTGCCACCCTGAGGCAAATTTTATAAAACCAATAACTCATGTTACTTATTTTGAATTGCAATCATAAATGATTCTTCAGATCATTTAAAAAGAACATACTGACTGAATAAAAATATTATTTTACACAAGAAAAAGAAGTCAGTTAGTTTATTTCAAAAGACTAAGTTTGAAAACAGGTGAACGACTTTCATTGGTCAACTCGACAAGCAGCGGCGAATTTAAACACGGTAAGTCCATCTACAAATTAGATTGTTACATCGACCCTGCAAGATCGACAAGACTATAACCTAACGGTTTTTAAGGGTTTTATTATTAAGGTTTATTATAATCAAATTTAAATTCCGTTTAAATTACGTTTACAATTAACGTGAAATAAAATAAAAGTGTTGTTATTTAAACTTATATTCGTGGTTAAAATATTAAAAGTCTCGTTAAAACAAAGTTCACTTATGTGTGAAATATTCTTTTGAGGTAACTCAATGTTTGGAATAGTTGTTTCTAATTGAAGGTTACTAATGTAGTAAAGTATTTTAAAATGAAACATCCAGAGTTACTCACAGTGTTTACAATGGTTTAATTATACTTGTTTAAAAAGAATTCCCTTGTATTAAATAAATAAAATAGTGATGTGGATTATAATTAAATGCTAAATTAGCTTAAGTTAAAACGTGAAGTATAGCAGTTGGTCGCTTGACAATAGTTCTCGTCTGGTTGAAACTGGTAGTAAAACTTCTTCTCCAGATTGCAGGTAGTCTGAGTATGTCACGTCTCGTAATGTCTGGACAATATCATAAACAAAAATATACTTTTACGTACCTGATTGTGCTTACTAGAAGTTCACTAAACTGTCAACTCAGCTTACAAACACCAACTCACTTTGGTTGTAAGGTTAGATTACCTTGTTATTTAATTAGTGGGCGCCACACGGATTTATTAAGGGAAAATCCCATGTAAAACCCACTCATAAACATTACTGAATGCTTAGAAAATTTAAAATGATTGTATGTCACCCTTTGGCAATGTTATTTCAAAATGTTAAACACAACAGAAGGTTGTTTAAGTTTTTAATAAAATATTTAATTATCCTATAGAAATAAATCAAAATCAGGTGATGCTGTTAGTAACGGGTTTTATTTATACCCTCATAGAGAATTCAAAAACAAATATAAAGCAAACATACAAAGTTGTACAATTAAAAGTCAGTTATTATATGCCTTATACGGCTTGCTCGGAACATGAATTATAAATCTGGTGAAGTCCAGATGCTATTTATTTTTAACAGTAAAATTATGATTATCTCAGTAGTACAAAGTTGTACCATTAAAAGTTGGTTATTATATGCCTTATACGGCTTGCTCGGAACATGAATTATAAATCTGGTGAAGTCCAGATGCTATTTATTTTTAACAGTAAAATTATGATTATCTCAGTAGTACAAAGTTGTACCATTAAAAGTTGGTTATTATATGCCTTATACGGCTTGCTCAGAACATGAATTATAAATCTGGTGAAGTCCAGATGCTATTTATTTATAACATTAAAATTGTGATTATCTCAGTAGTGAATTCTTTGAGACACGAAAGAAAACAATTATGCCTACACAATATCCAATAATCCTTTTGATATAAAATTGATCAACAAAGTTTTTAGGTTACTTTCACAAAGTAAACAACATTAAAAAAAAAAAACGATCTGTTGAAAGATCGCGCGTTTCATCAACGCTTGCTTTTTTAGTGACAATATTTATCAAGTGAGAACCCTTACTACTAACATATAGCTTAATTAATAATAACAAATCTGTATAATAAATTGAGACGTGGTGTAATCTTAAAATGTTTTTGTGTTTTGCATCAGTACAGGTTATTGTTGAAAAAAGTACAGGTTATGGCGCTCAGATCAAGATTATTAATGATTGCACTGTTACCTTCTGAGTTTTAATTATTTCATTAAAACTTATTAATCACTTCAGTAATCGGATTAATAATGATTACTGGGTTTCGGCACTAAACTCGCACAAGAACAGAATAATGCGATCCTCTTCTGATTAAAATGGATCGTGAATAATAACAATAAATTATTTTCTGTTCGTTATTCCCGCACAAAATTAAAATGGTACTGCACTTAACCACTGTTGTTTGCTGTAGATGAACTTGAAGTAATCGTTTCTTGTAGTTGAACTGTTGGTTTCAATGTAATATGTAAATGACGCTAAGAGTTATTAAAAAGGTAGAGATGGCGGGCACACGTCTGTGCTACACGCTAGTCAGTCAGGTCTGTCTCAAAATTCGCTGTTTCGCCTTTATATACCCTCTTCTTTGATCGGCTTTAGGTAAAAATGTTAATTACTAACGAATTTTCTGATTGGTTCTGGTAGGTGTGTCGGTGTGACGTGTCACTTTTTGGCAGTTGATAACGGCTTTTTCTAACCGTCAAATGTTGCGGTGACAGCTAGTTGTTGTTTTTGTTATTATTCTTAAACAGTTTCCCGATGTACATTTTTAGAATGATGCTAACATCTCTCCCGCACTAAATACAGTTGCGATTGAGTTGATATTACTATCAAATTAAAGATTGTTTTTTTCCTTTAATTTGATATCACTCGATCTCGAATTACTTTCACTTTGACCGACATTGTTATAAAACCAATGTTCGGGTACATCACTTTCACTGTGCTATTTCTGAGTCGCTAGTTTTACACTTTTGGTGAATATAGTTTGTGTTCACATATCATTTTATTAATCAAATGTTTATGTGCGAACACCATTAATGCTGTACTGACATTTTTACTAAACATTACTTGTACACCTAAACTCTATACATTGTAATGAATGATCCTACTGACTATTACATTTCATTTTATGCTAATTCGTTTTAAACTACTATTTAACAATTCAAATTATGATTAAACCTATTGTTTTAATAACGTTTTTTGTTATGTCAAGGCATAACCATGGTTCTGTGCATTTTAATTTACACTTGTGTTAATTCTCAATAGCCAATTTACTGACTAATGTTTGGTCTAAGCTTGCTAAGACATATCGCCTACATTGGAATTTGGCCTTAATAATGCTTATTGGTTCTCAATTCGGTAAATTGTGGAGATATCTTATTTGTATAAGATTCTCTCTTATAAATAGTTCTCTTTTCTAACAAGTATATTTGATGCTGAAATACATCTTTGTTCTCACTATGTAGCCATTGTTAACTTAGTTTTGGCATTTATAATTTACTGGTCATTGTCACATCTATTATCAGCAAAATGCTAATTCTGCTTTCACAGTATTTAACTGCTCATTAGTTCATTTTTTGTTTACACATGACATTCGGTTTACATCAACTACTTACTGGATTGACAGCTGAATGTAAATTTACTCTGTCCATCAGTTCGTTTTAGTCTCAGTCTAGTTGTAGTGTCAAACAGCCCTTGGGTTACTGTTTCATGTGGCACTTCTGCTTCATTCTTCTTTCTTGGTTTCTTCTTTCTTGGTTATTTCTACTATTATATTCCTATTTACATGGTTGTTTTGTCCTTATAAAATCTGATAATATACACTTAGGTTAGGTAACATCTTGTTATGTTACATATACACCCTCTTTAAAATTGATCATTTGAGAAAAATTTATTTTTTGTAAAATTATCAATTCATGTCAGTTTCTTAGTATACTTCAATAAAAAAATTTTCTTGTACTCTTTGATTTTTTAAACATACTATTGGTGTATTACTCTAGTTTGGTTTTTTTTTTTCTAGTGATACAATTCTTAATTTACTAGTATTTTCAAGTCGCTTACTTTCTAAGTCATTTAACTACAATTGATCTCGTTTCTTAAGTTAACTATTTCCTGTCTTATTCACATTCTACTTTCTCATCACATATCTTTGCATTCGTGATTATCTTAGTGGTTATTATAATTCATACCTCACAGATTCTTTCACAATATTCCTTGATACAATAACATAATATAATTCCCTAACTGTTGTAGAGGTTTCGGAATCAGGGTGGCTCACTATGGCTAACATCCTCTGCCGTTCCTCACTACACATTCTCAGATTCAGAGGCATTACTCTTCTCTGTCTGAGCAAAAAAAATAAACATTGCACCTGGCAATAGTTGCACTATCACAACTCAAAAAATATCACATATCATTCATATTCAATAATATAATATATTCACTATAATATTCAAGGTATCAGAGGTTTTCATTTAGATCACATTTCCATCTTTATACTTGCTAACATACTTTCTTTCTTACAGGTAATTACTTCTTTTAGACTTGATATTTTTCAGCTATGCTTTTATCAGCTATATAGTTACTTATGTACTAGTTAACAATTTGCTTTGGTTCGTTTAAATATTCTTAAGATTATACACTTGTTTTGATGCTTATAGTACTTATGCATTTGGTTTGTTTTATCTAGAGTCTACAATATTTTTGTTTTCACCATAGTTCATTAAATCTTTCTTAACAGGTTATATTCATCCTGAATTATCAGGGCTTACATTGTTTGTATACTAAATGGTTTTTTTTTTTCGATGTTCTCTGACATATTCTGTTGATGTACAATATTTGATAATTGACAAATATTTTTCTTTCCTTTCATTCCATTATAACAATAGTTATCTTTACAATTAACACTCTTTGTTATTTTTCTTCTCTACTCCTTCAAGTGATGGTGGTTTTCACTTATTCTGGATGATTTTATATACTATATACTATGCTATAATTACAATTTCATTTGACAATATAATAACATACTAATATCTAATTTCATAGACATTCTTGGGGTTTACATGGTTTGTTTCACTAATATATTTTTTTTTCTTTCCTTACATTCCATAATAATGTCCTTCTTTTATTTTACACACTTTGTTATACTGCCTCTCTACTCCTTCAAAGGTTAGTTGGGTGAACCTTTATTCTGGACGATTTAATTTAACATTTGAGTTTTATGAGAGGTATACAATAATCATTTTATAAACATTAAGTTACATAGAATATTCATCTGGATACATATTTTTTCTCTAGGTATAGTATAGTAATTATAGTTATATGCCACTACTGGCTCATGGTGATATAATAGATGTCTTTTCTTATTAAATCATTTGATTGACATTACATGGATTTCTATCCCTTGGTGTGATAGATCTGGTAAGTTTTCACCAGTAACAAATGGTTTGGCTTACATCTTAAATCTACACACTTTTGTAACTTGATAAGGCAAATTGACTAGTTATAGTTAATTAGTTACCTTCAACATTTTGTAACTTAACAACAAATGAGTTTGCTTATAGTAGTGGTTTTTTTTTTTAAATATATATATTTTATCTTTTATACCCTAAACGTTCGGGTGAAAAATGTTGCTTACTAATACATATTATCCGTCCTTAATATTAATCATTTTTTTACTAATCGATATTCATGGGGTTATTTGTGCTCTTCCACTCTATTGGGTCTATCATTGGGGATATCTGACATATGTTCCGTACTAGTGGTCTTGGAGATACCTTCCTATCAGGCGGTTCTTCCATTTGGCGGCTACCAGATAGTCATTGGCGCCCCGTTTCCTTGCCTTTTTCCTCTCCTCATCTTTGGTATTACTGTGTTCATTGTACTCTGGGCCTGGGCTATTATTGATGTCTGGCCCTTCTTCTAATCCGGGTTGACCTTTGTTTATTTCCTGGTTGGATTCTTCCATCGCTTGGTCCCTCTTTTTCCGCATTTCCCTTATTCTTTGGGCGTACCCTTCAATGAGCTGGTCCAGTTGTTCCTGGTACCTTTTTCTTTTCTTGGAACACCTTCGTTTCCTTTTAAGAATATCTGCTTTAAGTCCTTTGCTGGTCATAGTTTTCTTGGTGGTAACACATTTCTGCTCTTTGGTCACTCCCATGATGCCCCTTCGATACTCCTTTCTGTAGACTCCTTCTCCATGGTTGTTGACTGGGACATAAACCATATTAACTAGACCACTTTGAGTCATTTCGGTTAATTCTTTGGTCACCCTAGTCTTCTTTGGGCGTAGTATCCTTCTTATCTTCCCCTCCTTTTCTTCCGTTTTCTTAATTATTTTGTTCCTTTTCTCAGGAATATTAATTTTCGAATTCACTTGTTTGGTAGCTGTATTTCCGGGTAATTCCCTTGTCTCCATTTGATCGTCATACATTGGCAAATTATTTTGTCCTAATTCCTCATTCTCTGCTACTAACTCTTCCGTTTCTTCAATTACCTGAGTGTTCTCAATCCTCTCAGTACCGATCTCCTTATACTGAATACCTCCCTGTTGTCCGTCAAGCTCGTTTTCAGATAATAATGTATTTATGTCCTGCTGTTTTCTTGTTGGTTCATCATTAGTTTCCATTTCTTCCCTCCATTGTTGGATGATTTCTTCTCTCCATGATCTGATATCGTTCATCATTTCCTCCCTTGCCTTCTCAAAGCTATTCTCTACGTGGTGGGGGAACTGTTTCTCCCTACATTCCATCATCATCTTCTGGAAACTTAACAGCTCCGTCGATGCTATTTCCTTAGGTTGGCTTTTTATGGTGTCACTTGCCATTACTTCTTTATCTTCTGGTTTTTCGATTATATTTGTATATTCGACGCTCATGGTCGGTGCGTTATCGCTTACCATCCCTTGGACTGCTTCATCATTCTCTTCCGTCGTGTCATTATCTTTACTCTCTTCTTGGTAGGGGGTTTTTATGTTCTCGTTAGTGACTTCACTGGGTTCACTTGGAGATTTATATAGCTCATTCTGGTCCTTACTTGTTATTGTTTCGGTCTCTAGGTCATCTATTAATATTTCCTCCTCTTTTACACCATCATTGACGTCTTGTTCTGGGACGTTTTTAGTCATATTTTCTTGTGGTGGTTCCATGGATTCCTTCTGGTCATGGTCTTCTTCAATTTTGTCGTTGGTATTTTTCCCATTCTTCATTAAGTCTTCACCTATCTGTCTCTGTTCGTTTCTTAATTTCTTGGCATTCCTCAATTCTTCTTCGAATGCTTCCCTCCGTTTACGCTCTTCTTCTCGTCTCTCATTCTGGTGTCTTATTTCCTCTTCCTCCTGCTGTGCAGCTCGACTATAGAACAATTCTTCATTTTGTCTTATCTTATTGTCTCTTAGTTCTCTTTCAACTGCTTCTCTTCTACTACGCTCATCTTCCCATCTCTGGTAATGGTAATTCCTCTTCTCTTCGTTTCGCCATGTTGGTTGGTTATTATACCATCTTGTATTCCGGTCCCTCCTTGTTTGTGGGGTTTCCCACTCGTGGAGTCTTGCAAATCCTTCTTCCCTCTTCCTTCTTAATTGGTCTGACTCCTCTTTTATCCATCTCTTCTCCTCTTCCATTTTGCGATTCAATTCTTCACCATCGATTTTCAATATTCTGTATATTTGGTCCCAGTCTGTTTCCTGGTTATAATAGTCCCTTCCTCTCTCCCTTTTCGCTCTATATTTTGTGTTGTATCGATGTGTACGTGGCATGTTAATTTTTTCGTGTCTACTGGGCTGATATAAAATATAAAAAATATATTTATTTAATATTTTTTAAGCCACACTAGTTGGTGCGCCAATTTATAACGTAACGGTTTTTAAGGGTTTTATTATTAAGGTTTATTATAATCAAATTTAACTTCCGTTTAAATTACGTTTACAATTAACGTGAAATAAAATAAAAGTGTGTTATTTAAACTTATATTCGTGGTTAAAATATTAAAAGTCTCGTTAAAACAAAGTTCACTTATGTGTGAAATATTCTTTTGAGGTAACTCAATGTTTGGAATAGTTGTTTCTAATTGAAGGTTACTAATGTAGTAAAGTATTTTAAAATGAAACATCCAGAGTTACTCACAGTGTTTACAATGGTTTAATTATACTTGTTTAAAAAGAATTCCCTTGTATTAAATAAATAAAATAGTGATGTGGATTATAATTATATGCTAAATTAGCTTAAGTTAAAACGTGAAGTATAGCAGTTGGTCGCTTGACAATAGTTCTCGTCTGGTTGAAACTGGTAGTAAAACTTCTTCTCCAGATTGCAGGTAGTCTGAGTATGTCACGTCTCGTAATGTCTGGACAATATCATAAACAAAAATATACTTTTACGTACCTGATTGTGCTTACTAGAAGTTCACTAAACTGTCAACTCAGCTTACAAACACCAACTCACTTTGGTTGTAAGGTTAGATTACCTTGTTATTTAATTAGTGGGCGCCACACGGATTTATTAAGGGGAAATCCCGTGTAAAACCCACTCATAAAAATTACTGAATGCTTAGAAAATTTAAAATGATTGTATGTCACCCTTTGGCAATGTTATTCCAAAATGTTAAACACAACAGAAGGTTGTTTAAGTTTTTAATAAAATATTTAATTATCCTATAGAAATAAATCAAAATCAGGTGATGCTGTTAGTAACGGGTTTTATTTATACCCTCACAGAGAATTCAAAAACAAATATAAAGCAAACATACAAAGTTGTACAATTAAAAGTCAGTTATTATATGCCTTATACGGCTTGCTCGGAACATGAATTATAAATCTGGTGAAGTCCAGATGCTATTTATTTTTAACAGTAAAATTATGATTATCTCAGTAGTACAAAGTTGTACCATTAAAAGTTGGTTATTATATGCCTTATACGGCTTGCTCGGAACATGAATTATAAATCTGGTGAAGTCCAGATGCTATTTATTTTTAACAGTAAAATTATGATTATCTCAGTAGTACAAAGTTGTACCATTAAAAGTTGGTTATTATATGCCTTATACGGCTTGCTCAGAACATGAATTATAAATCTGGTGAAGTCCAGATGCTATTTATTTATAACATTAAAATTGTGATTATCTCAGTAGTGAATTCTTTGAGACACGAAAGAAAACAATTATGCCTACACAATATCCAATAATCCTTTTGATATAAAATTGATCAACAAAGTTTTTAGGTTACTTTCACAAAGTAAACAACATTAAAAAAAAAAGATCTGTTGAAAGATCGCGCGTTTCACCAACGCTTGCTTTTTTAGTGACAATATTTATCAAGTGAGAACCCTTACAACTAACATATAGCTTAATTAATAATAACAAATCTGTATAATAAATTGAGACGTGGTGTAATCTTAAAATGTTTTTGTGTTTTGCGTCAGTACAGGTTATTGTTGAAAAAAGTACAGGTTATGGCGCTCAGATCAAGATTATTAATGATTGCACTGTTACCTTCTGAGTTTTAATTATTTCATTAAAACTTATTAATCACTTCAGTAATCGGATTATAATGATTACTGGGTTTCGGCACTAAACTCGCACAAGAACAGAATAATGCGATCCTCTTCTGATTAAAATGGATCGTGAATAATAACAATAAATTATTTTCTGTTCGTTATTCCCGCACAAAATTAAAATGGTACTGCACTTAACCACTGTTGTTTGCTGTAGATGAACTTGAAGTAATCGTTTCTTGTAGTTGAACTGTTGGTTTCAATGTAATATGTAAATGACGCTAAGAGTTATTAAAAAGGTAGAGATGGCGGGCACACGTCTGTGCTACACGCTAGTCAGTCAGGTCTGTCTCAAAATTCGCTGTTTTGCCTTTATATACCCTCTTCTTTGATCGGCTTTAGGTAAAAATGTTAACTACTAACTAATTTTCTGATTGGTTCTGGTAGGTGTGTCGGTGTGACGTGTCACTTTTTGGCAGTTGATAACGGCTTTTTCTAACCGTCAAATGTTGCGGTGACAGCTAGTTGTCGTTTTTGTTATTATTCTTAAACAGTTTCCCGATGTACATTTTTAGAATGATGCTAACATCTCTCCCGCACTAAATACAGTTGCGATTGGGTTGATATTACTATCAAATTAAAGATTGTTTTTTTTCCTTTAATTTGATATCACTCGATCTCGAATTACTTTCACTTTGACCGACATTGTTATAAAACCAATGTTCGGGTACATCACTTTCACTGTCGTCTGCTATTTCTGAGTCGCCAGTTTTACACTTTTGGTGAATATAGTTTGTGTTCACATATCATTTTATTAATCAAATGTTTATGTGCGAACACCATTAATGCTGTACTGACATTTTTACTAAACATTACTTGTACACCTAAACTCTATACATTGTAATGAATGATCCTACTGACTATTACATTTCGTTTTATGCTAATTCGTTTTAAACTACTATTTAACAATTAAAATTATGATTAAACCTATTGTTTTAATAACGTTTTTTGTTATGTCAAGGCATAACCATGGTTCTGTGTATTTTAATTTACACTCGTGTTAATTCTCAATAGCCAATTTACTGACTAATGTTTGGTCTAAGCTTGCTAAGACATATCGCCTACATTGGAATTTGGCCTTAATAATGCTTATTGGTTCTCAATTCGGTAAATTGTGGAGATATCTTATTTGTATAAGATTCTCTCTTATAAATAGTTCTCTTTTCTTACAAGTATATTTGATGCTGAAATACATCTTTGTTCTCACTATGTAGCCATTGTTAACATTAGTTTTGGCATTTATAATTTACTGGTCACTGTCACATCTATTATCAGCAAAATGCTAATTCTGCTTTCACAGTATTTAACTGCTCATTAGTTCATTTTTTGTTTACACATGACATTCGGTTTACATCAACTACTTACTGGATTGACAGCTGAATGTAAATTTACTCTGTCCATCAGTTCGTTTTAGTCTCAGTCTAGTTGTAGTGTCAAACAGCCCTTGGGTTACTGTTTCATGTGGCACTTCTGCTTCATTCTTCTTTCTTGGTTTCTTCTTTCTTGGTTATTTCTACTATTATATTCCTATTTACATGGTTGTTTTGTCCTTATAAAATCTGATAATATACACTTAGGTTAGGTAACATCTTGTTATGTTACAAGACTCACCACAAGTAAGTGATTGTTTATACAAATTATTTGTGCTTTCAGTGTAGAACCTACATCACAATTTCAACTAGTCAACGGAAGAACAACCATATAAAATAAACTAACCGAAATTGAACACTACTTCGCTAAATAATCTCCAGTGCATTAATCGGATTTATTTATGTTGGATTCAATGATAGATTGAATTGAAATAAATAAATCAATAATAATAAAATATTAAACTAAAAGTTATTGCAATTTTAAACAAAAATAAACGGGCAGTTAGCACCCCAGAACCCCAAACAACACGGTTTACTACAATTGACGCCATTAACGTTAGGCTTATAAAAAACATACATTCATCAAAATAATTTGTTTCGTTACAATATTAAAAATAGTAATCAGTAAGTCTAACCTTGAGTGTGGTGCTTGCCTCTAAGTTAAGAAATTTCAAATATATTCTTCCTTGCTCATCAAGTGGTACCTCTAGTCTATGAACAGCTATTGAAATATCCTTGTCTATTGGAGTACTATTCAATTCAGGTGATCCAACTGTTCCATATACTTTTCCTGATAACATTTCTTTGATGTTCAAGTATAAATCGACAGGAAATTTAGCAATTGACATTACATCAGTATTTAAATGCCTATCCCACATTCGGAGTGACATAATTTCTGTGTTAACTTGTTTTCCAGATACATCCCACCAGAAAGGATTTTTGTTGAATATTACCATCTGAAAGTTTAATAACAGTACAGTGAAACATATAAATGCATATTTCTATACCCAATTATATAGCAAGCATGCACACACACAGTATAATTATTAATAAAATTTAATAAGCACTTTTATAAATTTTATTTATAATTATATAAAAATTATAAAACTTTTAAAATTTTGTTTTATAATTATTATTTATTAATTATTATTATTTGTTTTACAATTAATATAATAAGGTAAGTATTTATTTTTATTTAATTATAGATATCACACTACACATGAAAGAAAGAACTGTAACCATCAGATTCAGAATAGAGGGTACTTTTAACAGTCATAGGAGTACACGCACCCAAGGAAGGAAGGAGCAGTGATATAGAGGATTTTTATAATAAACTTCAGAGAGAAGTAGATAAGTGTAATACTAACTGATCATATAATTAAAAGTTGGGATCTGAACGCATGAAATGGGAACAACCCAATACCAAATGTAATGGGATCTATTAGAGACCAGTACCTAAATAACAGTGAAAGTTTGATCTATTTCGTAACAAGTAACAACCTAAGGATTACCAACTCATCCTTAGACAAAAATATTCTCAAATATACCTAGGGCACTGATAGCAGTAAATCGATTATATTATTTATAAATGAGGAAAGAATCAGATAGAGAAAGTTATACCATGAAATGAAATGTAGGGAAAATGATAACTAGGAAGCCAAGGACAGGTTGTGGAATGATTTATAAGCAATATCAAGGACAATGTACAATGTGCCTTCAAGATACTGAAGCATCTAAAGAAAATAGATAGAGACACAGCTAACATAAAATTATACTTCAAATAAGAACTTCTTATTAATACTTCAAATATTAATAGGTTTATCTAGGTGAAAATAAACCTACTTGCAGTGTATTTATTTGAAGATATTATATAACCTATACTATATAATTTGTTATAAGAAATAAATTGAAACTAAAAGTATTAACAGTGTTACTTTACACTGTGACTTTATTAAACTACTACTGTTTAAAAGAAAATAAGAAACAAGAGAATTTACAGGCCTCTCTCCCTTTGGGAATACCAATTTAAGTTTTCACTAGGAGTAAACAAACTAACATTGGTTAGACAAATCAGTTGCAAAACTCGGGGAAATGAAATAATTTACAGTACACGTAATACCATAACAAATAATGTGAAAAAAACATCAGAAACATATAATAAAAAATAACAGTAAGCCACAAGAGTGAATGAGAATAAACAAAATTTTACAAATAAAAATAATAAAAACAACTGTAATAAAATAAATATAAATAAATAAATAAAAACTTATAAATAATAAGCAACAACAGAAGTAAATTAAATGCATTACATACCTGGATAATCTTCAGATTCATTCACTAATGTACACAGAATATACAAGTCATGAAATGTCATACCTATTTACATGACAATCTGCTCCACTTAACACATTATAAATAAAATTAAACAATTGAATTGTTTTTAAAATACTGGGATTTCAGTTATTCAAACACTATTTTAAATTCGCATTCAAAAATATCAGCTATTGCACTTTCCTTGATGTTAATTGTTTTCTTCGTTGAGATATTTAAGGAACAGGACTAGATAAAGTGCATAAATGTCCATTACAACAATCTCATCATTTACGTGAGATGTGTAGTGAAGTTAAAATCACATTAATAAAAAGTATAATATAGCCTATCAACATCAGCCACTCTATAGGTTATAACACAATATAATTCGTTATTTCAAAATTTACCAAGTTAGTGACTAGTCTAGGCTAATATATAATGTATTAGCATATAATCTGTATTATATATCTGCATATCACACGAGAATAAATGTAACATTAGGATGAATTTTTTCATTTATTAAAAACAGCTTCGTCTCTTTGCGCAGAATGAAGTATTCAGGACCAAAAAGTGGCTTCGTACTCGAAATACGCTTGATACTAGTTGTTCCTAAAATGCTAGGTGTTCCTTATGATGGTACAATTCTGGTGCAATATTAAATTAATAAAAAACATGGTACAAAAGACCATAATTATTGTATTCATTTATTTTTAACAATTTGGTAATAATTATTTAAATATTTCATAATCCCTGTGAAGCTGTGGTGAGTGGACTATATAAATATTTTATAATACGCAAATGTGAATTGACAGGATTCTGACCGTTTTTCATTACAAAATGACAAACTCAGCAAAAAACGTATGTCACAAACAGCGATAACGAGACAAGCCCTGATGACGTCAGTGGTGAGGAATGTATATTTCCGTAAACAACTCAAGGCTTGGCTATAAGAACAAAGCCTGATGACGTCGCTTTTACCCCACCTACGCAATGTGAAACAAAGAGTCTTGGTCATTTCATCCGAAAGCGTGAACGTAGCCGGCCGGCAAAAAGGTTCACCAAGTATAAATTTTAACTTTTACACCACGAAAAGTGGTTAAAAATATCAGAAATGTTGGGGTGGTAAAGTGCAATACTACGAGATGTGACCGGTAGCGAAATCGGTGAACTTGCGGTGTGCGATGTTTTACCGGACAAACAACCGCAGCTAAGTAGCTGTCAAATTTGGTGAGAACGTTCCAACATTTTTTATTTCACGTAAAACAACATCATTCAATATTATAATGACCAACTCAAAATTCACTTAATGTTAAAATGACCAATTTTAAACAAAATTTTATTTAAATGAGCTCAAAAAATAAATAAATTGTACCAGAGCGTGAGAGAGAGAGAGAGAGAGAGAGTGAGAGAGAGTGTCTTAAATCATGCTGGGTTGTGCAAGATATATATATGTTTAATGATTAATAATCATTAATCAAATGTTTCATGTTTATTGTGTAGGTATTTTGGAGGGTTTGATGTTTACTTTGATGTTTGCTAAACGCACCATGGCGTAATATGTACGTAGAGTCTTTTGGAAAATAAATTGGGTATATCATTGGTAAAAATTGTAACAAGGAATTATTATTTCAAATAACAATTTCCACTACTCAAGAGTTCGCTTAAACGAATTCCTGCCCTATAGTGACTTTGAAAGGTAAGTAAAATTATAAGTTATTTACGTCTATATTTACTTATATCAAGATGGCGCCCGACCTTTGAAATTAAATTAAATTAAAGCAAAGACGTTATATCGTATATTTTATTGCGCTATAACAGGGACTATTTTATTATATAACAAATGGCGCCCGAACAGGGACCCGACATATAATTTTATGTGGGTAAGCCTACGAAGAGAGCGGAAAAGTTATCTGAGGTAATAAACACAAATTTAAATACGCAAACATAACCCAATTTTTACAAGGTTATGTTATAAGATTGTATGCATGCGTATATTATAAATAAGCAAAAATGAGTACTACAGCTGCTTTGATGCAGCTATTATTAAATAAATTTGATGAACAGAGTGTAAAATTTGATGAAAAATTTACTAATTTAAATGACAAATTTGGTGAGCAGAAAAATGAAATCAGAAATAGTTTTGATATCAAGTTTAACGAATTAAAAAACGAAATTAAAATTCGTAATGATAATCTTAATAAGCAGTGTGATAAAGTGATTAAAAGGTTGGATGAGAGTTTAATTCAAATAGAAAATCAGAAGGTGGTAGTAGTGAAAATAGTACAAAAAACGAAGTACTGATTAATAAGGTAAATAACAGTGATAACTTGAATAATGAGTTTATAGGTAGTAAGAATGATATGGTATTAGAAAATGATAATGAAAGTATGAGTGATAATGAGTGTATTGAGTCAGAAAGAGAGCTTGGAGAAAGTATTTTTGTTAAAGGGGTGCAGGGGTTAGAATTTTCTTTTGATGTTGTGTTAGGTGGTGAAGAAAAGTCTTCACGTATTTTTAATAAGGACAAGAGTTCCTTAAATTTATATTTGGGAGACGAAAGGTCTACAAATAAAGTTCCTTGGTGTTTTTGTGTACCTCATAAGTGGTGCAGTAATTTTGAGTTAGTGACCCCTGCATATTTGGAGAGAGAGAGAGAGTGTAACTTGGTGTTATGGTGAGGAATATATTAAGAGAGAAAGTGTAGAGAGATATGGTGAGAGAAAGAAAGTAATAGAAATTTTTAAAGTAAATAGAAAGTACAGAGAATTGGTAGAAAGGTTAGGGGTAGATACGGTGTATGGAAATAATGAATACTTACCTTATAGTAACAGTAAAATTGAAATAATAATAGATAATGGTATCAAGTACTTACCTGTGGTAGAAAATTATGATGATAATTACAAGATGAATAACAAGATTATAATATATGATCTTACTGATGTAGACAGAACCATGCTCGATCGTGACTTAATATATGATATTGAAATCGTGAATAAATATGAAATAGTTGATAATTATTATGAATATAATGTTTCCAATAATAAAATTTATTTATTAAAAAATAAGATAAATAGACCTAAGATAAGAATGTTATTCAACGATGGAGGATAGATGGTTTTAATTGAGTAATGAACATTTAATATATGTGAAAAGTGGTATAGAATTGGACTGCATATGGACTGATTTTGATTAATGACAAAATAATGTGTTTGGAGTGTATAATTTTTATTGTTTTATATGTTTTATATATCAATGTATTTATGTTTTTGATGTTGTGTATTACAGGTAAATGTTATGTACAACATGTATGTTTTAATAATTGTGTTAATAATTAACATGTTTTGTTTAATTAAACAAGTTTAAATAATTGAATAATAATTGAAGATTATTACTCTTAATTACTGCATTAATATGGTACAAAAGAAAGTTGTACTAACTGAAGTTGTAAATCGTCATAGAAGTTTCTAATGAAGTTAAATTATTATTTAAGTTGTAATGAGGTAATTCCTAATGAATATTAATAAATGATTAAATAAGAATATATATATTTGAAAACTGAGATATATGAGTAGGTGAGAGATAAGTTTTATAAGACAATTGTCAATGATTACAGTAAGGTAGAATGTTTAAAAAAGGAATAGTGCCTGGGTATAGATAAAAGCATGTGAGTTATTTAATTGAAGTTAATGGGAGTTAGATAGTTAAGAATTTTTAATGTAAATAATACAAAGAAAGTATTAGATATTTAGGGACACAGTAGTTAGTGATTATTTGCAGAGGTGAGTAAAGTCAAGGTTAAACATATATTTGTTGTAGATGATATTTTGTAGTGGGGGTGAGGTGATAAGGAGTAGCCAACGTATAGCGTTGTGGCAGGTAATAGCGTAGTTTAAGGGAGTGTTTGCCGAATTTTTTGGAAGGGCAAAATATTATGGATGTATATAGCCAGTTAGAGAACACCCATCTCTGTACAAAGACGCGCGTTGCTATAGGATTTATCGTCGGAATGAAATTAGTAAAGGTGTTTATAATTGAGAAATCGGTGTCATGATAGGTAAATTTGGTTGTTAGTTAGAAGAAAGGGGAGTAAGATTATAATAAGTAAAAGTATAGTGAATACAGGAGTCACCCAGACTAAACAATGATTAAAATGTGAAAGGTTAGGTAGTTAAATAGGTAGAAAGTTCAGAGTAGAAAGGTAATAAGAAATGAATGAATTGAATAATAATAATATAATATGAATATTAATAATAAAGTTGAAATAAATTTTATAATTATAATAAATAATTGATGGATAATTAATGAAAGTTTAGAATTAATTAATCAATTAATTGAAATTGTAACTTAAATAATTTAAATGCAAACTTTAAATAGATAAAATGTGCAAATCTTAATTAAGATTAAAATACGAATTAACTATTTCAATGTATTAAATGTATTAAAATAATGATAATGTGTATTATTATGTATCATGTATTATGTAATGAAATTTTAACATGATGTATAGGAAATAGTGTGTGTGAAGGAGAATGAGGGGTAAATATTGTTAACAGCGCCAATTATTACCTGTTAATAATA
This sequence comes from Magicicada septendecula, assembly GCA_034769895.1. Taxonomy (NCBI): domain Eukaryota; kingdom Metazoa; phylum Arthropoda; class Insecta; order Hemiptera; family Cicadidae; genus Magicicada; species Magicicada septendecula. Next base: position 154,769,182 of record CM068368.1, on the reverse strand, counting down.
ATAATACTTTTAATAATAATTTTAATTTCAATAAGAGTTTCTTAATTATTTTTGTTTTTTCTATAATTTGTTTTTCTCCATGTTTGACTATTTGGGAGATTTATATGGGGATTTCCATGTTTTCTTTTATATTTAAAGTAAATTCTTTTTCATATAATTATTTGTTTCTTTTATAATTATATAATAATTATGAAACAGAAAGAGTTAATTATTATCGATAGGAATCGAAACAATTTTTATAATTCACGGTAGTCCATAAAGAGAATGGCAATTCTATGTAATTCTTGTATGTTCCATTTTTTTATATTGTATTTCTAATAGTTCAAGCAAACCCAGTGCTTATTAACACAAACCAGCACATAGCTAAGGGGAAACAGATCAGTTAAGGATAGAGTAATATACCAAGCCACTATTTTGATATTTTTAATGTATTGTTTCAGTGTTTGGTGATGTTATGACGGCGGTCCTGAGCTGGCCAGCGCGTCAGAGCAGGGGCGTTACATGCCTAATTGGCCTTATGGTGTTGGAATCTCGAAGGAGAAGTCCAGTAAGGTCATGCAGGTACTGTCATCATCATCAGACCACGGGTGAGTTATTGATTTCTTTTTATATAAATTGTAAGGGGGTTGTGGCGACATATCCTGGCTGATCCCTTTTTCATGGCGGGTCAATGAAAGTTTTTATGCTTCGGCACAAAATCTTTCATTGAGGGGGTTTTGTGATGGTACAATTCTGGTGCAATATTAAATTAATAAAAAACATGGTACAAAAGACCATAATTATTGTATTCATTTATTTTTAACAATTTGGTAATAATTATTTAAATATTTCATAATCCCTGTGAAGCTGTGGTGAGTGGACTATATAAATATTTTATAATACGCAAATGTGAATTGACAGGATTCTGACCATTTTTCATTGCAAAACGACAAACTCAGCAAAAAAGTATGTCACAAACAGCGATAACGAGACAAGCCCTGATGACGTCAGTGGTGAGGAATGTATATTTCCGTAAACAACTCAAGGCTTGGCTATAAGAACAAAGCCTGATGACGTTGCTTTTACCCCACCTACGCAATGTGAAACAAAGAGTCTTGGTCATTTCATCCGAAAGCGTGAACGTAGCCGGCCGGCAAAAAGGTTCACCAAGTATAAATTTTAACTTTTACACCAAGAAAAGTGGTTAAAAATATCAGAAATGTTGGGGTGGTAAAGTGCAATACTCCGAGATGTGACCGGTAGCGAAATCGGTGAACTCGCGGTGTGCGATGTTTTACCGGACAAACAACCGCAGCTAAGTAGCTGTCAAATTTGGTGAGAACGTTCCAACATTTTTTATTTCACGTAAAACAACATCATTCAATATTATAATGACCAACTCAAAATTCACTTAATGTTAAAATGACCAATTTTAAACAAAATTTTATTTAAATGAGCTCAAAAAATAAATAAATTGTACCAGAGCGTGAGAGAGAGAGAGAGTGAGAGAGAGAGTGTCTTAAATCATGCTGGGTTGTGCAAGATATATATATGTTTAATGATTAATAATCATTAATCAAATGTTTCATGTTTATTGTGTAGGTATTTTGGAGGGTTTGATGTTTACTTTGATGTTTGCTAAACGCACCATGGCGTAATATGTACGTAGAGTCTTTTGGAAAATAAATTGGGTATATCATTGGTAAAAATTGTAACAAGGTATTATTATTTCAAATAACAATTTCCGCTACTCAAGAGTTCGCTTAAATGAATTCCTGCCCTATAGTGACTTTGAAAGGTAAGTAAAATTACAAGTTATTTACGTCTATATTTACTTATATCAAGATGGCGCCCGACCTTTGAAATTAAATTAAATTAAAGCAAAGACGTTATATCGTATATTTTATTGCGCTATAACAGGGACTATTTTATTATATAACATCCTAAAATACTACTGTTTCTCTGATATGCTTAGTATTTGTAATACTCGTTTAGTTATTGTTCCTTGTGTATCGGTGATACCCCTAGTATTTGAAATACTCGTGTACTTGTTGTTCCTTGCGTACCAGTGATATTTTTGTATGCCTAGTATTTGGCCTTGGTGTATTCGTTTACTTGTTACTTGTGTATAGTTGCATAGGGGACGTGCCTCGACTCGGAACAGCGAGGCCGCGAATAACAGGTATTTCAACTTTTCAGTCACTTTTATATCATTTCCACAAAAATATCGTTCCAAAATACCTGTTACAGGTATATCGGCCCACCTCTAGTCTCCGGAAGTCGGATTTATTTGCAATGCATGATTTATGTGTGATTTAAATTAACTCTGAAGTGGACGGACACAAACAGCTAAGTGGTGCTAAATACCAAAAATTGGCAGACGATAAGAAGAAGAAAGAAATGAAGTGCTTTCACAAACTTGAAAACTGCATTCTTTTTTCTTCAAAAATGCGTCAGTTCTAGAAAGTAGTACTACCCAAGCTGCTCAAAATCAAACAAGTAGTGAGGAGTGTGTAGCACAGAGTTCAAATAACAATACAGAACTTTGTAATGACGATTCAAGCATTATAGGACTAGATGAAAACTTGGGCCAACCTGTTCCAGGAGAAGAGAGTGAGAATTTTGACCAAGCAATGTTCAATTTTTTTGGGTTATAAATGAGAGAACTCATGATTATTTTGTAAAAAATAGAGTGGATCAAAATTTAAACTGTGATTTTTCTGTACCTGAGAGAGCTTACCCAGACAAGCAAAGATGTTTAACTAAAGCATTATTTGAAAGGAAACTTGCTAATGGAGATGTAATAATCAGAATCAGCACAGTTGCACACCACTATATAAAAATTATCCCAATTAGCGCTTTCAAGCTTCACAGCCCATCGTCAGAATGGAATAGACAGGAAATATGTGAAAACAACCCCTTCACCCCTCTCCCCCACCCTGCTCATACACAACAAGCTATAATATAAATGACCCTTCCCCACCCCCTAAACCCTGTCCCACCATCTGTAGAGTTACATATTTTTTCTAGCAAATTCCTTGTGTTTCAGTGTTGTGTGTGTGTGTGTGTGTGTATGTGTGTGTGCATCCTTTTAAACTACCCTCTTCCTCTCCACACACGTGGGTCAGTCATACACCCTTATTTTAAAACATCCAATTAGTACTATGCAAAATAATTCTTAATCTTATCTATCTGTCCTCTATCATTTACTTCTTAATCATGTTATAAAATATTTCTATTTGGGGGAGAGGGGTGAAGGGGTTGTTTTCACATATTTTCTGTCTATTCCAATCTGACGATAGGCTGTGAAGCTTGAAAGCGCTAATTGGGATAATTTTTATATAGTGGTGTGCAACTGTGATCATTCTGATTGTGATTTCAACCACTAACACAAATTTCTTCATTAAACGTCTGTGGAGATGTAATAAAACGAGATTATCTTGTGTACTTGTGCAGCCAAGGTTCAGTGGTTTGTCCCCCTTGTAAGCTTTTTAGGGGAAAATCACAATTTGGTGAAAGTGGCTTTAATGACTGGAAGCATGCTAACCAACAAGTGATAGAACATGAGAATTCTCAATCTCACCGTGACTGTGTTTTAATTAAATATAATTATTTCACTATCAACTCGGGACACTAATTCTCCTGTGTTTTAATGTTTAAAAGAAGAAATAATGAATAGTGTAGAATTCATAAACATTTATTAAGTCAGTTAGCAGAGGAAGTTAAATATTGGAGGTGTGTTCTGCAGAGGGTGGTAGCTGTCATTAAAAAACTTTCATCTCGTGGACTAGCATTTCATGGAGAAAACAAAGTGTTCGGCTCATTAAAAAAATTGAAATTTTATGATGTGTATAGAACTTATTGCAGAATTTGACACATTCTTAAAAAGACACAGATCGCTTTGGGAATCCAGGCCAAGGTAAGACATCTTATTTATCGCATGCTACTTATGAAGAACTAATTAAGATAATGGCTAAAACCGTCATTAATGAAATCACTAAAGAAGTAAAACAATCAAAATATTTTTCAATAATAGTGGATTCTACTCCAAATGTATCACACAGTGATCAGCTAACCTTTATTTTAAGGTATGTAATGATGAAGATGAGGGTGTTCCTAAAGAACATTTTCTTGAGTTTATGAAAACTCAAGGCCGCACAGCTGAAGACTTTGCCAAAGCTGTGTTTACTTTCCTCCAGAATCATGACTTGGACACAAGGAATCTTCGAGGTCAATCATATGATAACTCATCTAGTATGTCTGGAATTTATTCTGGTTTGCAGGCAAGAATTAAAGAAGTTAATTCCCTAGCATTTTACGTACCATGCTCTGCCCACTCTCTGAACTAAGTGGGTTCAAGTGCTGCAAATTGCTGTAGGCTTGCTGTTGACTTTTTTTACATTCTACAAACATTGTACAACTTTTTCAAAACTTCAACCTCACGCTGGAACCTTTTAGAATCTTTTTTTCACTTCAAGAAACCTCTCTATCAAAACTCTAAGTATTACAAGGTGGTCTCCCAGAGAAGATGCATGCAAAAGTTTAAATACAGATTTTGAAGTTATTATTAAGGCCCTAAAATTAATTTCAGAAGACAAGACTGAAAAGTCAACTACAAGGCAAGAGGCAAAAGGTATCCTAAGAGAAATTACCTCTTCTGAAACAGTTTTCATGGCTACTGTATGGGGGGGGGGGGTTATCTTTGGTAGATTCGGAGATGTAATGGAAAAAATACAGTCTGAAAGAATGAGCGCTGGCACAGTTGTTAAGCTGTACAATTGTACAATTCCCTTATTAATTTTGTTGAAGAAATGAAATGTTCATTCGAAGTCTACAAGAACATTGCAGAAACTAAACTAAAAAGTGTCCAACAATTACCAGAAAAAGAGGAAACTGTACCTAAAAGAGGTATAAAGCGTACAAGATTTTTTGATGAGTCAGATAGTGAATCAGAAGTAGACCTAGAAAGTCAAAGTTCTTCGTGTATTCTGCAGACCACCTATATTCAGATACTAATGAAACTGCTCACAGAGTTAAAATATCAAGTGTCAGTTTACACTGAGTTTTCTCAGAAATTCACATTTCTATCAGATCTTATGGAAACTAATCTAGAAGATATAATGCAAGAGATTACAGAAGACATGTCCATCAGATATAGAAGAATCTTTTGGAACAAAATGCATTCATCTAAAAAGTTTTCTTCAGGAAGAAATCATTAAAAGTGATGATAAATCACTGTTACTATCACATTTGTACAGACTTCTGATTTCTAAGAATTTACTAGATTTGTATCCTAATGTTGCCATTGCTTTGAAAATTTACCTGTATACCCCTGCTTCAGTCTGCTCAGCTGAAAGATCTTTTTCTAGACTAGCAAGAATTAAGAATTATTTACGCTCAACTCAAACTCAAAATCGTCTGATTCACTTAACTGTTCTTGCAATCGAAAATGACTTAACAACAAAATTAGATTATGAAGATGTGATCAGCAAATTTACTCATGAAAGGCCAGACACAAATCAGTTATTAGTTAGGTATAGTTAGGACTTGATACACAAATGTATTTACAATAATTTTTGAATTTTTATGCATATAGGCTTTTTTGTCACTGTAAAATTAAATGTATTTCATGCCAAAAATAAAGTTGTTTTCTTAACTGTACATTTTTTTATTATTTTATTAACACTTTTTTTGTAACGTAATTGACAATATAAGCTTAAAATTACTTGTATGAAAAAATGATCAGTAGTTATTGGTTGGAGGGGGGCGTCAGATAGCCTTGGGCCCAGGGGCGTAAGTGAGATAAATGTGGCCCTGTGTGTGTGTGTGTGTGTGTTTTAGATGGTCTAACTGATCGTCATATGGTACAGAGGACAACAAAATACAAGACACCATTGAAGTCACTAAAAACCAGTTTTATTTATCACAATTAACAGTTTGTAATCAACAAATTATTCAACAAAATTATACTCATACGAGGGCTATTTGGAAAGTAACCTCCGTTTGACTTTAAATAAAACACGGACGTACATACATAATTTTTATTATATACATCTTTAAACTACAGCTTTCCACTATTTTCTATATAATCGCCATTCAAATGTAAGCATTTATTATAGTGTTTGACCAGTTTGGAAATCTCCTCTTCATAAAATTCTGCCGCCGGGTATCGCAGCCAGCCTATCACAGCATCGTGAAGTTTTTTGTCATCATCAAAGCGCTGGCACCCAAGCCACTTCTTCATGTTCATAAACAGGTGAAAATCACTGGGAGCCAAATACAGGCTTCTTGTGTTTGCCGAGCGGTGTGAGGGCGAGTGTTGTTGTACAAAACATGACACCAGAAGTAATCAGACCTTGGCGATTGTTCTGGATGAATCTTCTTAGTTTTTTAAAGTCTGACAATACGAAAGTCATACGAAACTGTCTGAGAAATTTGCACAAATTGTTCAGAAAGTTCAGAAATTGTGAACCGTCAGTTTTCACGGACTCTTTCATCAATTTTCTGAATGAGTTCATCACTGACTATGGATGGCCTGCCACTCCTTTCCTTATCGTGACCGTTTGTTCTTCCATTTTTAAACAAATGAACCCACTGACGCACAACACCTCATAACGTTTTGGCCGTATACAGTACACACAGTGCACAATGAATGTTTGGCGCTGAAAGGTTTTCTGCCATCAGAAATCTTATCACAACACAAACACTGCATTTGGTGGGGTTTTCTATTGCAACATTCATTTTGAAAGGCTATAACGAGTAAAAGAACGACAGCGCAATGTCCCCTCTATGCAGCTGGACGCATACTGATCCACTATACAAGTCGGCACAGGAATAAAGCCATTTCCCCCATTATTTTTGTCGCTACGCGGCAACGGAGGTTACTTTCCGAATAGCCTTTGTACAATAATTCAATTTACTCTGTCACAAATAATAATGTAAACTGTATAGAGTTCTGCACTATAATTACTTTTCACTTATAAACAACTTGAAACGTACTCTGTAAATCACCCCGACACAAAAACTCCAACCTCATTTGAATGAATCGCCACTTAAACTGAAACTAAGCATTGCTGAATGCTTATATTTATACCCTGCTGACATTCCAGAATAATCAATAATATGCACCAACACTACTAGAAAACACTAGAGCATAATTGCTTATGGCCTTGAACACAGTGCGCGTGGACCAGTGAAGTCTGGAAAAGCCTTGGTGGTGGACGCATGATAAGTGTCACGTAATTTGTCTTTCATCTCAAAGTAGCAGCAATATGTATTGCGACAGTACAATCATATGCTGTACTGTGCATTTAATAGATAAAATAAATATTTAAATTAAATTTATAAATATGTAATAAATAAGCAGGTCTGAGATTTAAAGCTGAGTTTATGTTAAAAATACGGTATGTAGACAGACAAGAATTGACCTGAACACTCACGCGACTGTCGCTGAGAGTGTGTATAGTAGTAAGTGATGTGTGTGAGTGAGGCCAGTTCGAGCATGAAAGTTTGCAATCTCACCTTGAATAATTGTCAAATTACAGTTTTTATTTAATTATAAGAAAACCATAAATGGTAGAAAAAATTCAAAGACTCCTAAATATGTATGAAATTAATACGCATGTGTAGTGAGAAAACGGTGTGAAAAGGACGCACAGTGCGAATTCAGTGCGATTTTAAGTGCGTAGTAATTACACGGATTATTCTATTATGATGGTAATTACGTTGGACATGTGTTAATAAAAATCATCCATCGTTAGAGCACCCTGTAGGTCACACTAGACTTTGACATTGCCAGAAATGTGCGAAAATATGAAATTGGACGAGTGGGAGAACTGACGCCACTGAACAATTTCAAACAGGCAGAGTTCTGTCCCAACAGGAGCTGTACGATGCTCGATTATAAATAGGGAATGAGTGAAGCCAGCCTTCTTCTCAATCAGTCTTCAGTAGCGGCAGGACGCTCTGTCCATTGATGACACGAATTTTTAAATTTTGTTAATTGAACAGTAGATGCGGACGGATGCTATGTTCGTCATAAGTGCAAAACGGTAACTCTTAATCTGTTTCCGAATACGAATAATGAACATACTTTACGATGTCTACACACACAAGCGTCCGTCAGTCAAGACAAGCTACTATGTTACATCATGCAGAGGAACGCTATGTTGAACAATAGAGGCGTCTGCTAGAACTACAGCAGCAGGTGCAGAGCAACCTCTCACACTATACTACATCAACCAGATGGGACCATAATAGACAAGTAGCTGGAGGACGACAAGTGGAACCTGGGGACATGCAGGGAACTCCATCAGAAGAGGACCTACGGATCAACGGAGGACATGAGTATGAGCTACAAAATCGAGGTGACAGATAATCCATTTATAAATTTTAAATGAGAGACTAAAGACATTTAAAAGACATTTTGAAATTTAAACATGAATAAGAGTTTATGTAAAATGTAGATAAAGTGGTTCAGAGAATCTGATTTAAAATTTAATTAAATATTCTCTTTGATGTTTAACGATTAATTTAGTCAATTTCAATTTTATTTTAAAGTTTGTAGAGCAATAAATGATTACTATGTATGCAATACATAAATTAACGTAGTTGAAAGTTATATAAAATTAGAAAAACAAAACTGCAGTAAAGCACACTGTCAGACTGAGCAGTCGAATTTTAATACTAACAAATAAGTATTTAGAACAAAACTTTGTTACTGTAGAATATAAGATTTATTTAATGATAAACGTACTCCAACATTTGAATGTTTCAAGCGAACAATAATGAATATTTATGGTGAAGTAAGTGAGATTTTTAAACACGCTTGTGTTTTATAAATAAAATTATGAAAACTCGTTACAATTCAATCAACGACTACTCTTATTACCATTACACCCAAACTCCATTAATTGGTACCCTTTACCAGTAATGTTATATAAATTTTGGCACTCCACAAATTAAATTACATTTAAATTTGTAAATTGTCTTGTTATAAATTAATTGTCGCCAAGAACGTGGGGTTATCCAGATTTATATAAAATTTATCATTTGTAGTGTTACAGTATGCACACACACATTCTGGACTCTGTTGGGATAGCCAAGAAACATGTAGAATGTTCTGTAATGGCGTAACACTGCCTCCTCCTTGAGCCTGTTCATCCCAAACTGGCAAACCATCTCAGAAGTAATACTTAGCCTGGTGATTTAGGTGGACGACCTTGAAATTTCTCTGTACGTCCTGTTGAATCTGATAGACAACATCGTTGATTCCTTTATTCAGAGTGTAAGGCCCTTCCCAGTTAGTATGAAGTTTAGATGACCGACCATGATGGCGCTTTGGGTTGAACAACCAAACCTGATCTGCTTCTTGGAAACCCACAATGTTGTTGTAAATGTCTTACCAAGTTTTCATTTTATCACTGCCTGTCTTCAGTTGCCTTCTTATCAAGCGGTTCATTTCTCACACACCATTCACAAGTCCGTCCAGCACGTCGATATTGGCTCTTATCATGTATGGTTTACCTATCATCAGTTACAGGAGGAACGGCAACCCACCAGTCTCGTCGGGTTTCATCTTGTGTACTTTTGTACGAGCGCTGACCAATTGCTCGTTATTCTTGTAGCCAGAGTAAGTATCCGTAGCTATGTATTGGATTATGTTGTCGCCTTGTATCGAGACAGAATTGTGCTCGTTTACATTGTAACAGTACATATCTTCACCATACATTTAAAAACAAATATAAGGAATAAAACACTCATTAATTAACACCAGAACACCCAAGACATGGATAATAGATGAATCATTATGTAATAAGTATGATATCCGGACCGCGAACTAATTAAAACAATAAATGAAGAATCGTAACAATAATGAAGAAGAAAATATAGAAAACAACATAATAATGTGATTAACCAATACCCCAATAGATATGGTAAGTGAGAGGACAAAACCACATATACCAACAACAAACACCAACAAGATACAGAATGTAACATGAATAAACGCAAATAAATTGATAAGCGAGGAAGAGTTAACAAATCTACTCTACAGTGTGCCAATATCAATACCAAGAGATAATGAAACAAATAAAGCAAGGAGTGTGCACAGTTAAGAAACCAGTAAAGACACACAGACATGGACAATCTATTACTAAAGACTTGACCATGACTAAAACTCTTTATACTAAGATAAAAAATATCGGTATGGAGAACCATACATGACTTCCATATTCTAAGATTTATATTTAAAATAATTTTCGAAATGAAATATTACCATAGAAACTACTTCTTTCTACTTACCGCTTCAGCCTTAACCACAGTACTGTGGTCACTAACGTATACCACCTCACGTTATCGCACTCGATTTTCACTGATGATGGAAGTCGATGGCATTGCCGAAACGTCTGGTTTTGTAGAAAACATTGGACTACGGCCAAATATCCTGGGAGGGAATTTTAACAAAAACTACTTCTTTGTTGCCGATAACGTTGTACACATATATATAAAAAATATGCATAAAATTAATGGCTTGTATAAGTTAATGATTGATCTCCATTAAGTAGTGCTCAAGTTTCCAAAGTTTTAATATTATGATGTCCGTAATTAAAACATCAGAGCAGGTTTAATGTGTATGAGGGCACACCGTGGACAAAAATTTTCAACATTTCCTATTGAGCGTTGCTTAGAATAAAGCTGCGAATCTACAGTGTACGTTTCACAGAACAAACACGCGGAAAAGAAGGAGCGCTCCGAAGTCACTCATGGACCCTCAACATCTTGCAGAGGGTTCATTCCCTAAAGACGAAAAGTCTGTCTATGAATCGTTCCTCTGTAAACACGTGCAGTTACACTGCCCAGCGATCCACAGGAAGCAAATCGCTATTCACGCTGGACACTTTTTCGGCTTGCATGCGTTATGTTGGTATGGGTTTCGGCACTTTCCATTTAAAAAGCGTGCAAATGTAAGAAAATAAACATGAATGAGGCCAGAAATAACGCGAATTCTGTGTGTTTGTGTGTGTGTGTGTGTGTGTGTGTGTGTGTCTTCCCTGCCTTTTTATTGCGGTAGTCATAATAATAAAATGGAAACGTAAACAGTACATAACTGAGATATCCCTGCCTGCCACGCACGATATATTTTCTCTTATACATGATTTACATTAAAATGAAAAAATTATAATTTTATTGCCTGGCAACAAAATTATTTTAATTTTAACAATTACCATTGTTTGAAAAAGTTTAAATGAATTTTCAAGTACTTTACTCTTGTTAAAACGTAAAAGGTTGCAGGTAAACTACCCCTTCCTCTTAACAGATCTTCACCAAAATCAAAAGGCCTTGAGTTCTCTACAATTCAGTGAAGTATGCAAAAAATTATTTGATTCTGTTTGAATATGCGGCAGTTATCATTCGTCATAGAAAATTACCCTTGATAAAAAACGTTGCTGGTAAACTACCCCTTCCCCTTAACCGATCTTCACCAAAAACAATAGGTCTTGAGTACTCTACAAATCAGGGCTGTATGCAAAAACTTATTTGATTCTGTTTGAATTTGCGGCTGTTATCGTTTGCCATAGAAAATACCCTTGATAAAAAAACGCTGCAGGTAAACTACCCCTTTCCTTAACCGATCTTCACCAAAAACAATAGGTCTTGAGAACTCTGCAATTTAGGGCTGTATGCAAATAATCTTTTGATTCTGTTTGAATTTGCGGCTGTTATCGTTTGCCATAGAAAATACCCTTGTTAAAACATAAAACGTGGCAGGTAAACTACCCATTTCCCTTACCCGATCTTCACCAAAAACAACAGGTCTTGAGAACTCCATAATTCAGGGGTGTATGCGAAACATTATTTGATTCTGTTTGAATTTGCGGCTGTTATCGTTTGCCAAAAAAAAATTTCCCTTGATAAAAAAAACTGTTGCAGGTAAACTACCCCTTTCCCTCAACCGATCTTCACCAAAAACAATAGGTAGTGAGTACTCTACAAATCAGGGCTGTATGCAAAAAATTATTTGATTCTGTTTGAATTTGCGGCTGTTATAGTTTGCCATAGAAAAAAATCTACAGACACACACAGATAGACAGACAGACAGACAGACAGACACACAGACACTTTTCGAAAAATGACTTTTTTTATGTTTTGAGTGTAGTACAATCAGAATCTGCAATAATCTCAAACACGATTTTGTTTTGCCATCACCGTACTTCCATTTCCTTAAGGAATATGGAAGTAATATAATTAATCAACAATAAAAACAATGAAATAAAATATTGGAATATAAGAATGAGTTAGTTGTCATAGCAATAACAGAATACCATGCCAGCTTTTAATACAAGTAAATCCAATTAAAATATATAAAATAAAACCTGGTAATCACCAGTAAACATGTAAAAATAGCATGAAAAAATAATAAATAATGGTTAACAAGAACAGAAGTGTAAAATAATAACCTTAAAACATTGAGATCAGGGGATAAAATGCATAGACCATTGTTGTCAGACAAGGGGGTCCCAAATAACCTCAATTATGGTACAAATTCTCTTGTAATTAGAATAATCTAAGAGTTAAACATTGTAAACTAGTTTAGGTTATGCAATAATGAAAACAGACATTATAAAGACAAACTTAGTGCTATGACTTACTAATTAAGAGTGACATGTGTGGTGTTTAATGTAATTACACAGACTGAAATGGACAGAAAGATGTACCCATTAAACACACTCAGAATTCCCACAATATTGTAAACCAGAGAAGAACAGTGACACAAATGTGTACTGCAATATGTAATACTACTATTATAGTATAAAATAATGATAATGAACTATTAATTAAACCATAATCATGAAAAATTAAGGTAACTGTCTGACTACACTAGATGCAAGAATTGTTAGTGAATTATTCACAATCTCACATATAATAATGGGAGACTAACCATTATAAAACATTCTTTAGACTATAAAGACCATTTGTACAAAAAAATAACCACTTAAAATTGAGTATATCATTAACCATGAACCAAATCATAATGACACATGGCATACCAAAACTATGAATAACTAATAAAACTAAAAACAAGAAATTAATTATATTTGAAGAAAAGCTGAGACATCCAGAAGTTGTAATGGACATATCAGAATGACTATATCACACTAAAAAATGGACAGAGCCAATTATTTAAATAAAAAAGAGTAAATCAAATTAACTATGCTCTAGGCCAAAGAAAGCAGAGACCAAATATTGTAATTTTATTAATTTTAGACAATTATTGTAGTAGAGATTATCATAAAAGGACTTGGGAAGAAACATATGATGAAATGTAATCACTGTTTGTTCAATTTTCATAATTAAACATGTACAATCATAAGAAATATGTCATAGTCGTACGAGAAAAACATTAACTTTTTAAATACCACTATTACATTAACGACTCGGAACACCAGGTTTTTTATAAGTAAAAGCTTAAAGTTTTACCTTACAGCCTGAACCAGTTTTCTCCTTTAAAAGGCTTCTTCTGAGCCTCTGAAGAAGCCTTTTAAAGGAGGAAACCGGTTCAGGCTGTAAGGTAAAACTTTATGCTTTTACTTATAAAAAACCTAGTGTTCCGAGTCATTAATGTAATAGTGGTATTTAGTTAAGTAACAGACACGTCATGGACAACGAAATCCAAGAATTAACTTTTTAATTAAAGCACCAACATATGTCTTGTGAGGACTTGTTTTAACAAGCAAATCAATTGTAATAACATGGTGTGGCTATATCAAGTATTACTAGTAACACAAGGATGTTAAACCAATTTAAAACATATTTGTTTATTTTGGGCCAAAAGATAGCGTCATGACACTACTCTCCACACCAAAGTCATTAACAATTTTATACAAATTAATTATTTTCGCCGAGGGAGTGACCTCGCTCTAAAGAACAGCAGCAATCTCTAAGCCAATGAAATCGATCAAAATCAACAGGGGGGTATGTAAACTTTTAACTTGGAAACAGAAATTTTTATGATTTTGACACTGAGTCATGGAAGCAACCATGAAATCTAATAGCTTTTAAACGTGAATAAATAAATTGATTGTTAATGTTAATGAACATTATTTGAATTTTTATATAAAAAATAAATATTTTGCTACCTATATTATGAAGGTTAACCAACTTAGTGAGATAGATGATGAGTTAATATGAACTCGAGTAGAGATTATCTAACCTTATGATTATTATTGTTCCAATTCATAAATCATCATTGAATATTTGAACCAAATCTATTTGAGCAATATACTGTAATTGTTTACCTGACAAGAGTCCAGCATTCAATGGACATGATAATTTGTAACGAACATTAGATGAACTTATAATTCCAATTATTTATGTATTCTTTTAAGTATAGGTTAAGGAGTTACATTATATTAAAATAGATAATACTTTGTATCAACTCAGCATGCCTGAAGTAATCCTAGTGTTGACGATAGTCGACTTTTCATTTCTATGTTAATAATTTAAAAACTTTTAATGTCTATTTGTTTATACGAATCAGTTCAGTATACCTGAAGCTGAAGTAACCTTAATGTTGACGATAGTCGAATTTATAATTCTATGTTAATAATTTTAAAACTTTTAATGTCGTTTTGTTTATACAAATCAGTTCCAACTACACAGTTTAGACAGTAGTGCAGACATTTTCTGTTATGTATCTTGCAGTCTCAAAGGAACCACGAAAAAACTGTAAAACTAATGAACAAAGATTCAATGTTATATTTTAAATTTCTTTTAAACAAAAATAGTTTCACTACCCTGAGATAGGGATGAGCATCGATGGCTGATGTTCCAAAAACATCGATGGTTAACGTTCGATGTTCGATGTTTTTACCATCAATGGTTCAGTTGCGATGTTTTATACTATCGATGGTTTCGTTTCGATGTTTTCCTTTGAACACTTTTTTTTTATTTGTAATGAAGATTTTTTTTAAGTTGATTGTTAAATTTAGTTTATTTTAAATCAACAAATTTTTATTTTAGATATTAATGGCTATATAGTTTGCTCCCTAACCTAGGTAAACAATAAGTACCATGTATATGAGCTACGTAGTAGCTAGTGACGTAATAATATGGTAAAACTAAACAAAACCATTTTATAGGAGACCGTTACATACGTTTCAACAGTTTCAAAGTTAGCTTTAGCTTAAAAATACGTGACATACGTACGAAATAACGGTTTATCCTTTACGTTAGTCGTATTTGGTTTTCATTCAGATTTAGTTTTAGATTTTTTAGTTATTTATCATGAGTATAGCGTTTTTCTCTTTTAATTGTGATAGTGTTAGAACATAATTTAAATAGTTTACATTTGAATTTTTAATATCATCGGCATCGTTCATAATTATCTACCCGTTAATTATGCCACCCAAAAGATATATTGCAACGTTACAGGTATTTTAAAAATGAATTACACTTCTTTCCATGTACCCTATTTGTATTACTTTATCTCACATTCTGTTCTTTATAGAGGTGGGCTAAACTAGTATTCGAAAGTTACAGGTACCAACTTAACCGTTCCAAAAAAATAACAGGTACGAATTATGAATACCTGTTATTATACACTTATTATACATATAACTGTATAATTTGTTATAATAAATAAATTTAAACTAAAAGTATTAACAGTCTTACTTTACACTGTGATTTTATTAAGCTTTTACTGTTTAAAAGAAAATAAAAGAATTTATAGGCCTATCTCTCTTTGGGAATACTAATTTAAACTTTCACTAGGAGTAAAAAACCTGACATAGATTTAAAGAGGTTTAAGTTTTTGTTAAAGGAGGTGGTTTTATGTATGTTTGTTCAAAACACTTTATAATCAAAATATCACTATAGTATTGACGACTCGGAACACTAAGTTTTTTATAAGTAAAAACGTAAAGTTTTACCTTACAGCCTAAACCGGCTTTCACCTTTAGAAGGCTTCATCAGAGGCTGCCATAGGTAGCGTTGTCCGTCTTGTTGTTGGCGACGGGATAGTTATTCGAAAGATTGAAGCTGTGTGTGTGTGGTGAGATGTGTTCGAATAATGCGTGCGATTTGAATTGTGTCTGTTCGTTTAGGATGTCGTTTTTATTTGTTTTTGTGTGTTTGTATATTTCTAATTGTTCTAGAGTGTCTAGTTTTCGGCCTTTTGTGTGTACGTGTAGAATGTTCATGTTATTGTCGATGTTTTTATATGTGTGGTTTGCTTCAATAAGGTGGTTTGCAAAGGTAGATTCTGTAGTGGTGTGGAGTGCTTTTGTGTGTTCAATGTATCTCTGTTTGAAGCTACCTCCTGTCTGGCCTATGTAGAATTTATTGCAATTTGAGCAATTTAGCTTGTATACACCAGGTAGATCGAATTTGTTTTGTGCTTTGGGCATGCGTTTTGATAGTGTGTGTTCTGTTTTGTTAGTAGTTTTGTAAGCGATTCTGTATCCTGCTTTTTTGAATTTGTGGGCAATTTTTTCAGTTTGTTTGTTGATGTATGTTAGTGTTATGAATTTGTTGTTTTCTGTCTTTGTCTGTTGTTTGTTTTGTGTTTTGTGTAGGAGTTTACTGACTATTGTTCTGTCATAACCGGTAGATTCTGCTAGATATTTTATCGTGTTTAGTTCGTCTTTGTAGTCTATTTCATCTAAGGGGATGTTGTTAAGTCTATGTATCATGGTTCTAAAAGCAGCTAGTTTGTGTTGTATTGGGTGATTGGAGGTGTTGTGTATTAGTGTGTCAGTTGTAGTTGGTTTTCTGTATGTACTGAATTTGTGCCTGTGTTCTAGTTTTGTGATGGAGAGGTCTAAGAAGTTTATGGTATTGCTGTGTTCGTATTCGGCAGTGAAGGTTATGTTTTTATGTATTTTGTTTACGTGCGTTAATAACTGTTCACATTGTCTTTTGTTTCCCCTGTATAGTATTAGAATGTCATCAACGTATCTGTGCCAATATAGTATTTTATGTGAGTGTCTGTCATTGTTTGTGAGTATTTTTGTTTTTTCTAAGTGTTGGAGGAAGACTTCTGTTAGAATGCTGGATATGGGGGAGCCCATAAGTAGGCCCATATAGGCCCATGTTCAGAGTTTCTGTTATTTCATTGATAAGTTCGTCTGGTGTGTTGTTCTGTTTGAGTTTGTTTTGTAGGATGGTGATTGTTTCAGAGATTGGGATGTTTGTGTACAGGTTTTTAATGTCAAAGGAGGCTAATGTGGCATGGGGGATGTGTATGTCTTTTATTTTTGTTACTAGGTCAGTGTTGTTTTTTACTGCAATGTTGTTGTCTATTTGTGTGTGTTGTCTAATAATTTTGTCTAGATATTTTGCCAGTTTGTGTGCAGGGGCATTACGGTAGTTGATAATGGGGCGGATCGGAATGTCTTCTTTATGGATTTTGGGAAGCGCTTGGAGTGTAGGTGCTGATGGTCGGATTTGTTTCATGTAGGGCTTTTGTTTATGTGTCATAATGTTTGTGTGTTTGGCTTTGTTGACTATTTGTTTTACTGAGTTTTGGTATGTGTCGGTGGGGTCGTGTTTTAGTTTTGTGAGATGTTGTTCTGTTTCATGAAGTTTTGTACTTTTTTGTGTAGGTTGTCTGTGGGGATAATTACAGTCGTGTTGCCTTTGTCAGCTTTTACAAATGTGATGTTGTGTTTGTGTGCCTTTGCCATCAGTTTGATGGCTGTGTGTATTTCTGAGTTGTGGTTGTTGTTGTCTGGTGTCTTATGTACTCCTATTGTGTTGTTTATATTATGTGTTAATGTGTCTTGATGTTCTGGTGCTGTGTTTTGTATATTTGTTTCTGTGTCAATTATGAGCTTTGTTAGTGTTTGGTTGTTATGTTTGTAATGTATGTTATGTTTTAGGCCTTTATCAAGGAGTGTTTGTTCGTTTTTTGTGAGTGTGACGTTCGTGAGGTTTACTGTACGTGGGTAGAATTTGTGCGAGGGAATTATATCTGTTTTGATTGGTGTCAGGTTTTTTATTTTTCTGTCGTGTTTTGTCTGTATGTAATGTATTTGTTTTTTTGTCCATTCATTTGTGTGATGTATTAGTTCAGTCATGTAATTGTGTCCGTATGTGTTGGCGATTTGTAGGTGTAGTGTTAGTGCTTTGCGGTTGAGGGCGTCTTTTTTCTTATACAGTTTTTTAATTGATTCTTTTATGTATGTACTTTGTGCGATGTTTTGTGTTATTCGGGCGGCCTGGTTGTTATGTTTAATTTTGATTTGGGCATATTTAGGTGTTAGTGATTTGTTTACAAATCATGATTGTTTACACAGCTTCAATCTTTCGAATAACTATCCCGTCGCCAACAACAAGACGGACAACGCTACCTATGGCAGCCTCTGATGAAGCCTTCTAAAGGTGAAAGCCGGTTTAGGCTGTAAGGTAAAACTTTACGTTTTTACTTATAAAAAACTTAGTGTTCCGAGTCGTCAAAACTATAGCGATAGTTAGTTAAGTAACGGACACGTCATGGACAATGAAATCCAAGAATTTAACTCAACAAGACGAGCCACCGTCCAAGCGTACAAGTTCACAACTTTGAAGGTTAGAAAGATTGTAGCTCACATAACTTTCAACAAAACATGCATAAACAAATCACTAACACCTAAATATGCCCAAATCAAAATTAAACATAACAACCAGGCCGCCTGAATAACACAAAACATCGCACAAAGAACATACATAAAAGAATCAATTAAACAACTGTATAAGAAAAAAGACGCCCTCAACCGCAAAGCACTAACACTATACCTACAAATCGCCAACACATACGGACACAATTACATGACTGAACTAATACATCACACAAATGAATGGACAAAAAAACAAATACATAACATACAGACAAAACACGAGAGAAAAATAAAAAAATCTGACACCAATCAAAACGGATATAATTCCCTCGCACAAATTCTACCCACGAACAGTAAACCTCACGAACGTCACACTCACAAAAACACTCTTTGATAAAGGCCTAAAACATAACATACATTACAAACATAACAACCAAACACTAACGAAGCTCATAATTGACACAGAAACAAATATACAAAACACAGCACTAGAACATCAAGACACATTAAGACATAATATAAACAACACAACAGGAGTACATAAGACACCAGACAACAACAACCACAACTCAGAAATACACACAGCCATCAAACTGAGGGAAAAGGCACACAAACACAACATCACATTTGTAAAAGCTGACAAAGGCAACACGACTGTAATTATCCCCACAGACAACCTACACAAAAAAGTACAAAACTTCATGAAACAGAACAACATCACAGAACTAAAACACGACCCCACCGACACATACCAAAACTCAGTAAAACAAATAGTCAACAAAGCCAAACACATTATGACACATAAACAAAAGCCCTACATGAAACAAATCCGACCATCAGCACCTACACTCCAAGCACTTCCCAAAATCCATAAAGAAGACATTCCGATCCGCCCCATTATCAACTACCGTAATGCCCCTGCACACAAACTGGCAAAATATCTAGACAAAATTATTAGACAACACACACAAATAGACAACATTGCAGTAAAAAACAACACTGACCTAGTAACAAAAATAAAAGACATACACATCCCCCATAATGCCACATTAGCCTCCTTTGACATTAAAAACCTGTACACAAACATCCCAATCTCTGAAACAATCACCATCCTACAAAACAAACTCAAACAGAACAACACACCAGACGAACTTATCAATGAAATAACAGAAATTCTGAACATTATCACAAAACAAAACTACTTTACTTATAACAATAAATACTACACACAGAACGATGGCCTACCCATGGGCTCCCCCATATCCAGCATTCTAACAGAAGTCTTCCTCCAACACTTAGAAAAAACAAAAATACTCACAAACAATGACAGACACTCACATAAAATACTATATTGGCACAGATACGTTGATGACATTCTAATACTATACAGGGGAAACAAAAGACAATGCGAACAGTTATTAACGCACGTAAACAAAATACATAAAAACATAACCTTCACTGCCGAATACGAACACAGCAATACCATAAACTTCTTAGACCTCTCCATCACAAAACTAGAACACAGGCACAAATTCAGTACATACAGAAAACCAACTACAACTGACACACTAATACACAACACCTCCAATCACCCAATACAACACAAACTAGCTGCTTTTAGAACCATGATACACAGACTTAACAACATCCCCTTAGATGAAATAGACTACAAAGACGAACTAAACACGATAAAATATCTAGCAGAATCTACCGGTTATGACAGAACAATAGTCAGTAAACTCCTACACAAAACACAAAACAAACAACAGACAAAGACAGAAAACAACAAATTCATAACACTAACATACATCAACAAACAAACTGAAAAAATTGCCCACAAATTCAAAAAAGCAGGATACAGAATCGCTTACAAAACTACTAACAAAACAGAACACACACTATCAAAACGCATGCCCAAAGCACAAAACAAATTCGATCTACCTGGTGTATACAAGCTAAATTGCTCAAATTGCAATAAATTCTACATAGGCCAGACAGGAGGTAGCTTCAAACAGAGATACATTGAACACACTAAAGCACCCCACACCACTACAGAATCTACCTTTGCAAACCACCTCATTGAAGCAAACCACACATATAAAAACATCGACAATAACATGAACATTCTACACGTACACACAAAAGGCCGAAAACTAGACACTCTAGAACAATTAGAAATATACAGACACACAAAAACAAATAAAAACGACATCCTAAACGAACAGACACAATTCAAATCGCACGCATTATTCGAACACATCTCACCACACACACACAGCTTCAATCTTTCGAATAACTATCCCGTCGCCAACAACAAGACGGACAACGCTACCTATGGCAGCCTCTGATGAAACCTTCTAAAGGTGAAAGCCGGTTTAGGCTGTAAGGTAAAACTTTACGTTTTTACTTATAAAAAACTTAGTGTTCCGAGTCGTCAATACTATAGTGATATTTAGTTAAGTAAAGGACACGTCATGGACAACGAAATCCATGACTTTATAATCATCATAATAATAAATAATAATGAACAGATTTAGTTAATTATGAATGTGAGTTAAATTATTTTAACGTCACCTCCCCTTTACCTAACCTGCTCTCAACGAGTTCGTCAACGGCC
This sequence comes from Magicicada septendecula, assembly GCA_034769895.1. Lineage (NCBI taxonomy): Eukaryota > Metazoa > Arthropoda > Insecta > Hemiptera > Cicadidae > Magicicada > Magicicada septendecula. The sequence continues at coordinate 154,747,990 of CM068368.1, read as the reverse complement.
CTGGAAATTCTGATACAGGGAAGTTAGATGTATTTAAATTGTTTTCTTGGGTACAGTGTTGAGGTTTCCACATTCCGCCTGTCAAAATGTGGTGGTGACCCAAGGGCTTTTGGTTTTTCAGAATCTTCTGATAAGGTAAGTGAGTAAAGTATCGGGGTATATTATTCTTCTCTTTAATTATTTTTATTTATTATTCATCCCCAATTATTTGTACTATTACAAACATGTAAAAGGCGTAGATTTTTATTTGAATTACAACATTGGCATAAAAACATCGATGTTTTCTGACCAATGTTTTTTTAACATCGATGTACTCTTCACAATGTTATCATCAATGTTTGTTAAACATCGATGGTTTTCTGGCGATGCTCATCCCTACCCTGAGAGTAAGAGTTAATAAGAAATAATGTCAATAATTAAAGAGGCAAACAGCCAGCTGTAAATATCAACTAAGAAATTCCAATTTATTAAAATATGTTAATAAATCAAATTCTGTAACAGAAAAAAGAGTTTGACGACTTTCATTTAATAGACAATACTGATAGTGTTAGGTAACCATTAGTACTTCCACAGGTGGCACCATTTAACTCTGATATTAAAATCGAGTTATCTATTCGCTTGTTAATGTGTTTGTTAAGGAACTAGACCTTCAAACTCAGTATGTACATGGTGAGTACATAACTTGTGTTTATTTCAGCAATAATTGAACCTACGGTGAATTAAACCTATCCATATGCGCCTGCGAGGGAGTCAACCCGACTAATTCGTATCTGAGCTTCAATTTAAACGAACCACTCGGTGCAAATAAAATAATTCTTTATCAAACTTTTTTATTGCACATTATTAAACCAATTTTACAAAATTAACTAATTCAAATAATTAAATACGAACGAGCAGAATCACAACATCGTCACTAAGTATAACGTTACAACGTCCATCGTACGAAAGAAGAGGCGTATCGCTTCGGGGAAGTGCTCGTCCACATACTCTTTTGTCACGAATCTACTCTCGATCATAGCTCTCTCCTCGTCGGTTAGAGTCACTCCGTCGCCAATCTTCGTGAGGATGCCCGAGAACGTTACGTCTGCCTGTCGCATCACTTGGACGAGTGGATAGTAATTGAGTGATTGCCAAACGATGTCGTTCCAGAACGTTGCTCTGCTTCGTTTATATATCGGCGTCTGGCATACCGGTGGTAGCTGCCTCAAGTCTCCACAGAAAACAATGTTCAGACCACCGAATGGTTTATCGTATACGTGCAGAATGCGTTGGAGACGATTGTTAACTTGCGACAGCATACCAGCACCTATCATACTGCATTCGTCGACAAAGACGATGGGCACGTTTTGCAAAGCGGCACGGAATGAGTTTAATGATTCCACTGAGAGTCCCATTTCTTTGCGTTAATTGGATATTCTGAAGGCTGAATGCACTCTCGTACCATTGATCGCTGCCGCTGCCATGCGCGTAGAAGCACAAACGATGTACGCATTGAATTCCCAGTTGTGTTGCTGACTGAATCGATTGTACGTCTCCATCATTAGTCGCATCGTGAACGTTTTACCGCAGCCAGCTGGTCCCATGAAGAAGGTTTGTAGTGGTTCATACTCGCTACCGTAGTCAAACATACGATGTATAGCTTCGAGTATGAGATCTCGTTGTTCCTTGTTGGTTCGACGCATCGCTTCGCAATACTCCTTGGATGTCATTACATTTTCACGCTTTCGAACGAGATATGACATCTTTTCCATCAGACCCATGTGTATATCATCATCGTTGCCGTCTCGTATGGCCTGCACAAAGTCATCGGTTGCCGCTTTGCTCTTTACAAATTCCAGATTCTTTTCTTGCGCCTCGTTAATTTCATCCTCCTCGGCCATCAATCGCTTACAGTACTCCATCGTTTTCGCAATGTCCTTGGATGACTCAAATTCTGTTCGTGCTGCCAGGATTTGTTCTTCGTACATGTCTAAATCTGTAGAAACTTGTTACAATCCAGTAGATCGACTTCTTCGTTGAGGAATGGTACGTGCAGCAGTACCATTTCTCGCTTATAATCGATCAAATCAGTCATCTCGTAGTTTCTGTAGCGTATTATCTTGGGTTCAGCACGCTTCTTGTAGGTTCCTTCCTTTGTCATATAGTACTTGGCAGCAAATTGTGCCAAAGTTACTGCAATCATGTGAGGCAGTCGTCGTTCGTACTTTTGTACCACACATTCCTTCCAAACGTCGACCGAATCACCGGCAAGCTGTCCATCTGAGCACGAGTCTTCCGTATGCGATGTCGTTCGTGAGGCCACATCATCGGAATCATTTCAACTTTACGGCTGCTTTCTGACATACCCAACTGAAGGAGATACCACACTGCTTCCTGCTGCTAATCTCGACGGCGTTCAGCATCTTCAAGCTCACCTCTTTCATCAACTCCATATAATCCTTGCCTGGATATTCCTCGTGCAATTTGATCAGTTCCCGTTGCAAGTTATTAATGCCTCTATTGGTCTTGTTTACGTATTCGACCACATACGTTGCGCAGGAGTACTCTTCGAGTATGAACTGCAAGTCCATGTTGGAACTGAGGACTTTTGTTATCCACGGATGGAAATTGTTCATCCATTTCTGCTGCATTGACCGTTTCAAGAATACCATCGGTCGTGTGATGCCTGTGTGAACGAATTATATTCTTGTAGTCCTCATCGCTGAAGATGAGAAGAAACGAATCCAAGCTATCGTGGTCGTCGTGCTCGAGTGACAATTTCATTTTGTTGAACTTCTTTCTCAACTGTTTCTGACGACTATCATACTTTGCCATCGGAATGAGCACACACGTATTGCGCATCGGCCAGAATCGAGCCATGAAGTGGCATTTCTTGTCATTTTCGTCGCGTGCCTTCTTGTAGCACGTAAATGTATGTTTGTGCGTCTGGTTATGTGGGTATTGCAGTTTGTCTGGATCTACACTACACAGCTCATCTATAAGTTCGACTGTTCGAGGCATGTATTCACTGATCGTTTCTTGAGGATCATTTTCAAGCCACAAGAGTATATGCGCGTGGGGACTGCCACGTTGCTGGAACTCTATCCTCTTGAAGTAATCCTTGATTCTATAACGACCAAACGGACTGAATCGCTTCGAACACAAGAGAAACATTATGGTATCGACGAGTTTATTGAAATACAACCAACAAGTTACGGGATCTTCGTTGACCAAGACTGTACACTGCAGACTCGAGAGCTCCGCTACGGGATCCTCACCGGCAAATTCCATCCACCGTGCTTCAGTTTGTATAGCAGACGTAACAAGTGTGGCCAATTGTATTCTGATGGGCTCAACGTCAAGAATACAGTCGATTTGCCCAACTGTCGCATCATTGCGAACACATTTTTCTTTCGTTGGATCCAATATTCGATCGAGTTCGGGATTGATTTGAGGAACGACAAGTTGCGTTCAATACTATTCTCTATAAATTGTCGATCCTCCAAGTCAGCTCGTGTAAGTTTAGCAGTGTTACCCGTCGACTTAAACGTCAGATACAAGCCCTCATTGGTTCGTATCCGCATAATTTTCATTGCCATACACAAGATGTGCTCGGATTTTACGCCACGTCTATCTCTCTGACGTACTTCGCTGGCCGCCATCATGAACAGAGTAATGTTGTTCATCTTGTAGATGCGTGGCTCACCCAAGTAGATGCTCGGGAACGACAATTCCTCGGCATACTCATCGTAGATTATATTCTCTGGCTTCGATTTCATGCCCGGTGCTATGACCACGTACTTCTCCTCATCCCAAATCATCGTCTTTTGTTGTGCGAGCAACAATTCATTCGCGGTCTCTGGCTGTTCTGCGATGCTTTCGATCAATGGTCCCTCATCCGTCGGCTCTGCCTCTGTAATTTTTGCCGTCGTGTCACTACTGCTACTATTGAAGAATCCATCATCTACCCATATATTGTTCATTTTGTATAGCGGTTTCGTTAACAAGTATTGTAGCCATTTCTTTAAGATACCCTTATTGACGTAGCCTTGCAAGTACGTCGACTTGTATGAGATGTCGTTTAATGTGCACGTTGAATGCTCTATCGTCATCCAAGCTACGAGGCAACGTTCGAACCATCATGTTTATATCGACCGGCACGTTTATTATTTGTCCTATAATACTTTGACTGCCGTGGACTATCCGCAGGCGTCGTATCTGCATGAACGATAGACGTGGTGAGACCAGACATTCAGTTATACAATCAAGCGGTGGCAAATGATCGGGTTACTCGGGGTACACGAAGCCATTGGAACTTGACAAGTTGGGTATATTCTCGAGTGCTAGGGACCTGTAACACGTTTCGCACACTTTGAAGCTAGCTACATCGTCGTCGGGGAACTCAGCAACCAGTATGTGTTGACTCTTTTGCAGCGGTGGTCGCAAATCTCTCTCGAACCATAAGCAGTCGCAGACGGATCAGGCGTAACCGAACTTGTTGCCGTCGAATCATTTCGTCAATTCCGCATCTGCTGCTATCTCTTCAGTTTTCAAACATTTTGGCGATACCGCAGCGATTGCTTGTTCGAATTCAGCTGCATCATTCGCTCATTTAGTTGCCATCTCAATTTTCTTATTCAATCTACGTTTTACTCGTTCGTTGGTTTTCCTTCGCGTCTCTGCCAGTTTCATGTTGTAGAATGCATCGATTTTCTCCTGCTCAGTCATCGTCGACGCGAACGGTGTATTTATTAAGTACTCGTTCAATTCTTCGTGCATCAAGTCATCTTGCTTTCGTTTTTGTTGTGATGGGGCCGCTGGTACCGAAGCTTCACCGCCGACAGCAGCCGCTCATTGCTGTTCCTTCTCGAGCTTCTTTCGTTCCCGATACTTTCTTGCTCGCTCGGCATTTTGTCGTTTCTTGATCTGAGCCTTCTCGTTGCTGCTATCCATTGTAGAACGCTGTTTTAGTCAGTCGCCACGTTATGGTTACTATATAATTACCAGCAGCAGTGTATTTCACCACAACACAAAACAAACCTTTATTTACAACAATCCCAATGACATTATGTATCTGTGTTATATCTTCACATTTCTGCGGTGAGTAATTAAATATAAAGAGGAAGTAGATTTGCATTTACGATGCAGTACAGGCAAACATTTTAATGAATAGATGCAGGATCGTTAGCTGACTCACATACGAAGACAACCATTAACTAGGGACAATAACCTGTCTACAGCTATGCAGTGTTGCTTGCTTGTTAGGTCTTTAATCTGCGATGACGTTAGCATGTTAGCGGTCGAGATTTTAGTTAACGATTCCCGGCTGGTAAATTGTGCTAACGCTTGAATTTAAACTTTCAGGACGCTTTATAAATCTATAAATCTGGTTTAATTATTTGCAGTGATATTATTTTTAACACATTATATATATACTGTGACGTATCAAAACAAACCTTTATTTACAACAATCCCAATGACGTCAAGCAATGATGACATCATACAGCGTGACGGTAAATAAAATGTTACAGAAAGTTTCAAACGATGTCCAGCTAAAAGACATTATCATGTCAAAAATTATCAAAGTCTGAACACTTCATGAAAGTAGCTCCCTCATTGATTCACATATTCTTGAATGTGGGATTTTATGTTTCCCATCACATGAGATAATATATGCACAGAAATTGAAGAAACTCCAATTTCTTTTTTTTTTTTTGGTTTTAATGGTTGTATGAGTGGATCACCTTACCCTTCAAATACCTCACAGCAAAAAGTCATGCCTGTCAAATGTGATGATCTTGCACACTATAGAATATTGCCATATATGAAGATAATGTGGTTTGAAAATAAACACTTAGCTGTATCCATTGATTATCCAACCATGGGAATAGCTGCCTCATCCTGCTTCAAACAAAGTGTTTGTCCTGATTTCAGTTTTCTCTACTGTTTAATGAGACAAAAATTATTTTTTATTTATGTGGGCATACCACCAGTGGCATAGGTACCACCTAGGCTATTTGGTACCCGGTGCGGAGCTCAGATTTATCACCCCCCCCCTCCAAATGGCCAAACATTATTATTTAAATAGAATTCAGATTTGAGTAAGCTAATAACTGAACATAATGTCTTTATTTTCAACATAAATTTAGCTTTTCTTTCAATAATGCAAGTGCAATATTTAATAATACAGTAACTACATAAACACAATATTAACTACAGTCATAGTAGCCTATGCGTATTTTCTAACAAATTAAATTTTACTAGCACATGCCACTTACAGACAGTGAAACTACACTTCAAACTATGCTAAAATTGTTAGAAGGATCAATGCTCTATTGCTAACTATTAGTAAAATTATAAGAACAAATAGGATCTTAGCCTATCCGTATTTTCTTACAAATTAAATTTTACTATCACATGCCACTTACAGATAGTGAAACTATACTTAAAAAAAAAAAAAAAAATCCTCCGCTCAACAGTCCGTTGAGGACCACAGGCGTACCGCGCATGGCTTTTGTGTTAGTGTGATGGTGTATGGCTAGTACTACGCGCCACCAGCCGCTAGTTGTGGTATTCACAGCCAGGAGGCGGTGCTGTTATTTCAGCACCTACGACGCTGAGTGCACGCCGTATGGAGCCTCCGCCGGGAATTGAACCCGGGACCACAGTGCATCAATCGCCCGCGTTAGCCACTAGACCACCTGGAGGCTCGAAACTACACTTCAAACTACGCTAAAATTGTTATAAGGATCAATGCTCTGTTGCTGACTATTAGTAAAATTATAAGAACAAATAGTATCTACATCAATCAAAATACACATTTCGATTTAAAAATACTTTAATATCTTCAGTAATTTGACATCTGGTTACATAATTCATTGTAAATACATTCATCACATCATTATTTCACTATGATTTTAGAAACCTTACATTTTTTGTCTTCGTACTTTGATTTTAACAAATTTACTAATTACATCATCAAAATTACAAAATTAATTTTATTAGCTGTTTTGTACTCGATTGAAATAAAAGCCAAATTTGAAAGCCTCAACTGGCTTATAGTAGAACGTAGATAACTTTTAATCAACTTAAGTTTAGAAAAACTTCATTCACACGAAGTAGTTGATATGCAATTGTCAAATAGATTCTTAGTACTAAAGCCAAGATTGAAACAGAGTCAGAAAATTCTATTTCAATTATGAATTCCAAAAATGTCAACGATGACCACTTCTTGCAATCTTCTTGGCTGATTTCAACCACTCACAAATGCCTTCTCAGTCTCTCAATTTCAGTGATGATGTCTTCTTTGAAGAATTCATCGAACACTTATGATACAACTTGCAGATCTTTGTTTGAAACACCAACTAAGTTATTTTACCAGAACAGAGAACAATTTGAACACTTTTTCCATTGATTTGGTCCTATTATTAAGTTCTGAATGGAATCAATCCACACATTCAAACATAGCTCTTTTCAATTGTTGTTTTATTGTAAGACCAACATCTCTACACTTATCGCCTGGCATCATCTTCTTAAACTTTCTTCTGCCCCTATTTTCTGCAGGAAGGTCCATTTCTTCACACATTTTGGTAGCAAACATGAGAGCATTACCGACGATAGTATTGTGCTCATCATTAAAATACAGCTTCAGAGATCATATTTTGATCACACATTTTTCAAAGCTTATTGCCTTTATTTGCAAATATTTTTGGGTTTGATTAACTTTGTCGAGTACATCACTCCAGAGTGAAAGAAAACACAAGAATGAAAAGTTCCAGACAGAATTCAATAAGACCTGTGCTGAGCCCTTCATTTCAATATTTTCTGAAAAGGGCTAGACAGTTCTTCAATTGCTTCAACTAGTTCAGTGAATTCTGCCTTTATAGGTTTTACTGCCTCATGGTAAGCACTTCATCATGTAACAGAAATCGTTACATGTTTCTTCAGTACATCCCAACGATGAGTTGAGGCCGAGAATAATGTGTAAACACTCTAGACCTCCAAAAAATGTTACACAAGAGAGAACACTCCCAAATAAATGAACTCCACAAAGGTTTGTACATTTATAAAGCCTTAGGATTCATCTCTTGTCGTCTCCTTGCCTGAACACCTGTGTGGATTCCTTCCATAGTTGATGCATTATCGTACTTCGGCACATCTTAATATCAAGACCATTCTTTTCAATGTTTTTCACAGTTTCACTAGTTATGAAACCAGCCTTTTTTCCAGTCAGAGAGTAAAACCTCATAAAGGACTCATGTTCTTCTACTTCCCCACACTCAATGTGAACACAGCGAATCACTTCACACATCTGCTTAGTATGTGATAAATCTGGTGTGCACTCGAAAAGAATACCAAAGTACTTTGCTTTCCTAATATCAGACAATATTTTCTCTTTGACAGTGTCTCCCAAAATATTAATTAATAAGTTCTGTTTTAGGGAAAAGGTAAGATGTTTTTCCAAATAAACTGCTTGGTTGTATTCAAACCAAATGCTCTTTCAATACTGGGTCGTAATTTGACAACAGTTCTGCCAATTAAAAAATATCGGTATGGAGAACCATACATGACTTCCATATTCTAAGATTTATGTTTAAAATCATTTTCGAAATGAAATATTACCATAGAAACTACTTCTTTCTACTTACTGCTTCAGCCTTAACCACAGTACTGTGGTCACTAACGTATACCACCTCACGTTATCGCACTCGATTTTCACTGATGATGGAAGTCGATGGCATTGCCGAAACGTCTGGTTTTGTAGAAAACATTGGACTACGGCCAAATATCCCGGGAAGGAATTTTAACAAAGACTACTTCTTTGTTGCCGTTAACGTTGTACACATATATATAAAATATATGCATTAAATTAATGGCTTGTATAAGTTAATGATTGATCTCCATTAAGTAGTGCTCAAGTTTCCAAAGTTTTAATATTATGATGTCCGTAATTAAAACATCAGAGCAGGTTTAGTGTGAATGAGGGTACATTGTGGACAAAAATTTTCAACATTTCCTATTGAGCATTGCTTAGAGTAAAGCTGCGAATCTACAGTGTATGTTTCACAGAACAAACACGTGAAAAAGAAGGAGCGCTCCGAAGTCACTCATGGACCCTTAGCATCTTGCAGAGGGTTCATTCCCTAAAGACGAAAAGTCTGTCTATGAATCGTTCCTCTGTAAACACGTGCAGTTACATTGCCCAGCGATCCACAGGAAGCAAATTGATGTCCATTTTTTCGGCTTGCACGCGTTATGTTGGTGTGGGTTTCGGCACTTTCCATTTAAAAAGCGTGCAAATGTAAGAAAATAAACATGAGTGAGGCCAGAAATAACGTGAATTGTGTGTGTGTGTGTGTGTGTGTGTGTGTGTGTGTGTGTGTGTGTGTGTGTGTGTGTGTGTGTGTGTGTGTGTGTGTCTTACCTGCCTTTTTATTGCTGTAGGCATAATAATAAAATGGAAACGTAAACATTACATAACTGAGATATGCTTACCTGCCACGAACGATATATTATTTTATACATGGACGAGTTCAGTGACATACACACGTACAGAAGAATTATATATATATAAAGATATTAACTCATACATAATTTACATTAAAATGAAAAAATTATAATTTTATTGCCTGGCAACAAAATTATTTTATTTTTAACAATTACCATTGTTTCAAAAAGTTTAAATGAATTTTCAAGTACTTTACTGTTGTTAAAACGTAAAAGGTTGCAGGTAAACTACCCCTTCCCCTTAACCGATCTTCACCAAAATCGAAAGTCCTTGAGACCTCTACAATTCAGGGACGTATGCAAAAAATTATTTGATTCTGTTTGAATTTGCGGCTGTTATCGTTTGCCATAGAAAATACGCTTGATAAAAAACCGTTGCAGGTAAACTACCCCTTCCCCTTAACCGATCTTCACCAAAAACAATAGGGTCTTGAGTACTCTACAAATCAGGTCTGTATGTAAAAAATTGATTCTGTTTGAATTTGCGGCTGTTATCGTTTGCCATAGAAAATACTTGTTAAAAAAACGTTGCAGGTAAACTACCCCTTTCCCTTAACCGATCTTCACCAAAAACAATAGGTCTTGAGAACTCTACAATTTAGGGCTGTATGCAAATAATCTTTTGATTCTGTTTGAATTTGCGGCTGTTATCGTTTGCCATAGGAAACACCCTTTTTAAAACATAAAACGTTACAGGTAAACTACCCCTTACTCTTAACCGATCTTCACCAAAAACAATAGGTCTTGAAAAATCTACAATTCAGGGCTGTATGCGAAACATTATTTGATTCTGTTTGAATTTGCGGCTGCTATCGTTTGCCAAAAAAAAAATTTCCCTTGATAAAAAAAAAACGTTGCAGGTAAACTACCCCTTTCCCTCAACCGATCTTCACCAAAAACAATAGGTAGTGAGTACTCTACAAATCAGGGCTGTATGCAAAAAATTATTTGATTCTATTTGAATTTGCGGCAGTTATCGTTTGCCATAGAAAAAAATCTACACACAGACAGACACACACACACACAGACACTTTTCGGAAAACGACTTTTTTTCATGTTTTGAGTGTAGTACAATCAGAATCTGCAATAATCTCGAACACGATTTTTTTTGCCATCACCATACTTCCATTTCCTTAAGGAATATGGAAGTAAAAATTACCTTTCCTGTCAGAACCAGCATCCTCTCTATGGCCACAAAAAGAAGGTTTTCTTTGGCCAAAAATAAAGTAATGTCTAGAAAACGGTGTAAAATATCTGCCCATTTCTTCTTTTCCTTTTCTACAGTTAGTTGGACTCATGATCAATAGTACTTTTTTCATTAATCACATTCTAAGAGTTTTCCACTTTTCAAGAGAAGAGAGGTGCTGCTCAAATCCCTCATGATCAACCACCTTTGGGTTTAGTTTCCACCAAGACTGGAATCCAGTTTCAGACTTTGATGTCCCAGCCTTTTTACTGTCTGTGCAAAAAAGCCTGCAACAGAAACAAAACAAACTCTTTTGATGGAGGATATACTACCCATGATCTGAGAACTTTCTCCCCATTCAGCAAGTTCTTGTTAACCATGCCGCGGTTAGTTGACAAGTTTTCCCTTGTCTTTCTACTTTCTGGAATGGCCCATCCTTGTTTTGGAAAGGTTCACTTCCTCTCTGAATTAAATCCACCCTTAACTTATCTGGCATAAAATCGACCAATCAGCTATATCTGAATACATGGATATTATAACATAACAAAAATACACCTCAAAGGAAAAACAAATGTACCATCAAAATTCACAGTAAAATATGCATAAACGCAATCCATTTAAGTAATCAAAACAAAAAGAGAAATACCGGTAGTATAATAACTAAATAATTGGGAAATAGAGAATGAAAACTCAGGGAGTAAATAATTTAATGACAGTGACAAACAATGACTGACAATGACCAAAATACCCAGAAGTGGAGATCAAATGATAAAAAAAAATGTACATAGTAATTTATAAATAGAAATATAATACATAAATGTGTAAAACTAGAATGTAAGAAATAAGACATTGTGAATAAACCTACTTAACTATGAGGAGGTCTGCACACCTCAGACAGTTATTTTGTATCATGGAACTACAGAAAGTGAATGATATAAAATTTTACAAATATAATAAGATCAAAATATAATTATAAAAGTTGTATAGTGTGACAGTGCATGAAAATGAGAATAACAGTGAAATATGGTAAAAAGGAAAAATTGTGTATAATGAAAGTGATGAAACAGAATTATAATGAGCATTGAAGGGGATATATAATCTATATGAACCAGTTATATAACCCATATAGTGAAATCAAACGAAGTAAAAAGTTAAAAAGAAAATCAACTTATAATAATATAATGACGAAGAAAAAATAAAGGTCAACAGAATCATGTGAATTAGAAATTGTGAAACCGAACCTGTGACCCATAACATATGATGGCCAAAGTTTTTACTGAAGTAATTAGTGTTTTGGTAAAAGAAGGGTTATTGTTGGAAAAAAATCTAAAACAAGGCAGAACATAATAATATTACTGCTGAACGTCGATACAAATTAATGACCGATGAAAGTGATATGATCCAGGAAAACCATTCAAAAAACTAGAAGAATAGCGTTATAATCAAAGGTACAACAAATTTGAAGTCCAGGAGAGACGAATTAAGCAATAAATGCACAAGAGAACTACCAGATTGGTGAGATTTCTCCAAAGCTAAGCCCGATATTTGAACTACATTACTACATTAATGATCGAGTTACAACCACATAATATGAACAAAGAAATATAAACACTATAAAAGTGAATGTTTATTTGTACACTTGTATACGTAAGTTATTAGTATTAAGAATTCTCTTTATAATTGTTATTGTCAGATATTTGTTTTCATAACAATAATAAAACTCCCCCTATCTCTCCTTCATTAGTTTTCTAATAGAGTGCACTCCCATTAACTGTTTCAAAGTACAATTCACCTAGTAATCAACAGTCATAATTAGAGCGTTCCTGTTCTTTCCTGTAGTGTAAGGTATATCGTGCAGTTCAGTTTTCTTTTGGTTTATACACGCATACCGCAAGAATAGAAAGACTATTCACCGCTATTGTTATTTTACTCCACTTATTATAATATAAAACTCCGCTTATTTCATGTGTTTACTTTATGTGTTTAACGTTTATTGGAATATTATTGTTAAGTTTAGGACTGCCTAGAAAATCACCAAAGTGTTGCTTACAACGGGACATTTACAGCGCACAAGGACAAGGTCAGTGAATGCTTAATATTTATGCATTGTTGATTACATGAGAATAAATCCTTTTAAATATTTTAGTTTTACAATATACAGTCCACTGCTAATAAAAAAGAACCCCACATTTTTGGTCCGTCCAGCCCGGATAGCATCTTTCATTCAGAATCCAGCACGTTGGAAAGCAAGATTTTTATTAATTATTACGCTCTTTATTATTACGTTTATTGAATTATTGTAACGCTTAAATATTAAAAAAAAAAAAACAATTATTTACTACTGGCAAGTATTGCCAATACTCAGTGCTCTTTTCATTTTGTTATGATTATTTCATGTTTTTTCACGCAAGCATAGTTTTATTGATTCATTGTGCAGCGTGTGTTATTTCATGTTTTATCTAGCAAGCATAGTTCTGAAGTGTAGTGTGTTTCTTCAAAACCGACCTCTGTATTAGTTTCTATAAAATACAGTAGCCATATTCCTTTATTACCATATTACCATTATTACTGTCATCTACGCTATTGGTATTTTAGAGTGATAAAAAAAAAAAATAAATTAAAATTATTTGGACTGGAAATTACTGAATACTGGAAGAACATTGTGAATTACAACTTTTACTTAGAACTTTTTTGTTATTTACATCTGAATCTGTTTTTTAAAGCGAGTGTATTAATAAATTACCAAAATGAGATTTTCTTCTTTTGTGAAGCAAAGTGAACTGATTGAGAGTAGGCTTCATAATATTAACAAGCAAATTGTTGCTCTTGAGGTTATTGGTATAGGTAATTTAACTGAACAGCAAACACGAAAAGTTAGTTTGCTTAGTTCCACCGCAGAAAATAAATATGCTGAATTTGAAAGGCTTATAAATAAACTATTTAGTACAACTCCTTTACCAGAAGATCTTGATAATGAACAGATTTCAAGATTACAAGATTCTATATCAGACTTAAATATATCTATACAAAGTTCGTGTGCTCCTTTTCTACCATTGCTACCGCAGGAAACCTTGGATCAGTCTCACACTGGTGCATCACATCTAGTTGCGCCTACTCACACCGTAAATTTACCTCGCTTAAACTTGGGAACATTTTCTGGACAACCTGCGAAATGGGTAGCCTTTCACAGTCTGTTTGAAAATGCAGTGCACAAAAATGAAACCATTTCTAATGTGGAGAAATTTACATACTTGCTTTCTTGTTTGACTGATGAGCCACTAAATTTAATTAAATCGTTGCCTGTCACTAATACAAACTATGCCATAGCCTGGCAAACTTTGCTAAAAAGATATCAAAATTCTAGATTGTTGATAACACTTCACGTAAACTCAAGAGTAGCTCCACTGAAGCGTGTGACTATTCCCTGCTTGGAACTTTGTGGTGCGCACATGTTAGCCAAATTGCTACATTACTGTACAGAACAGCTCTCACAACATCACAAGATTGACAACATTTCAGCATGGTGCGGCTCTACAGTAGTTCTATCTTGGATACGCACTCTATCTTTTCGTCTCAAGGTGTATGTTGCTAATCGTGTGGCACAAATACAAGACTTAGTTTCACTGCATGTATGGAAATATGTTTCAACTGTTGACAATCCTGCTGATTGTGCTTCTCGAGGCTTGACACCCATGGTTCTGATGAAACATAGCCAGTGGTGGCTAGGACCACCATGGCTCGCTAAATCAACGCAGACCTGGCCACAATCTATCCTTCATCCAATTTCGGAGGAGTCTATTCCCGAAATGAAACCAAATGTGCTTAATCTTATGATGACCACAAAAGAAGTCCCAACATTTGGATTTCTTACAAAGTTTTCTTCTTGGAAGACTCTTCTTCATGTAATGGCTTATGTCCTTCGCTTTATAACCCGTTTGAAATTTAAAACCACCATAAGTGGATCATTTACAGTAACTGAATTAAATAACGCCTGTAACCGCATTTGCTGGCTCATTCAGAGACTTCACTTTGCAGAAGACATAGATCTACTCTTCAAGAAAAGGACATGCTCAAACCGCATCCAATGTCTAGCACCCTTTATTGATGATGCAGGAATAGTCCGTGTCGGAGGTCGACTGAAGAACTCTGCGCTTACTTACAATGCCAAACATCCTATTCTTCTGCCAAAAAATCATGTCGCTATTCATTTACTCATCGATTACTATCATGGCATGTACCTGCACGCTGGTCCCCAGTTCCTTCAAGCAACACTATCTCAATGCTTTTGGATCCTCTCCGCCCGCAGTGTTATACGCTCAAGAATATTTAAATGCGTACGATGTTTTCGTACAAAATCAACAAACACGTCTCCGCTCATGGGTGATCTACCAGCTGGTCGTGTTACCCCTACTCGTTGTTTCAACGCTTCTGGAGTTGATTATGCTGGCCCTTACATGGTCAAGTTTTTTACAGTTCGCAGGATACAGCCTATAAAGGTGCACCTCTGCCTGTTCATCTGTTTTGCAACAAAAGCTGTACACTTGGAAGTGGTTACTGATTTAACTACAGACGCCTTCATTGCAGCCCTTACGAGATTCATCTCTAGGAGAGGTCTTGTATCAGACCTGTACTCTGATTGTGGGACTAATTTCATAGGAGCTGCTTCTTCGCTCAAAAGATGTTTTCAAGATCTCATGAAGCAACCAGAGATGCAAGATTTTGCTACGAACAGCAGTACCACATTCCATTTCATTCCTCCGCGTGTACCTCACCAAGGTGGACTTTGGGAACGTGCCATTAAAGGTCCAAAATATCATCTCACCAGAGTCATAGGTGAACACATTTTAACGTACGAAGAATTTACCACCTTAGTTGTGCGTGTTGAAGCTATCCTTAATTCGAGGCCGATAGCTCCTCTCTCTAATGACCCTTCAGATCTTCAACCTCTTACACCAGCACATTTTCTAACTGGAGGACCTCTTAATGCCCTGATCGAACCTCAACTAACTAATGCACCACTTAATCACATAAAACGCTGGAAATTGGTTCAAGCCTTCACACAACATGTGACAGTACGAAAATCGTGATGTCGGATTTATGGTATGAGTGGTAGCAAATTATTGTATTTTAATGTTTTACACACACATACATGGGTAGGACTATTTCCCTTTGTAAAGAGACAACGATGCAGATTTCAGCAGAGCGAAACGATTCCAAGGTCAGGAGCAGACGTGTGAAGCCGAACATATACAATGGCGGTATAAGTGAAGACAGACTCTCAATATCCATTTTCATTGGTCCATAAGGTGGGACGTCATTAAAAATAAAAAGATGACATAACAACAATGACATGACAACAGGGCGTGAGCCATATTGAAACAAAAGACAATGACGTGGATGCGCTAACACATACGCAAAAAATGTGCTTTGCATCCCCCCCAGTCAGCATCAGACCATCAAGGCGTCAACACGCTGTGAAAATCGCCGGCAGCTTTTGCCAGCGAAAGTGTTTTCTTTGTCAAATTATCAATGTGTTAACATGAAATAGTAGCCATTAGACAGAAATAATTACATAACTATTCAAAATGTAAGCTAAAGTCAGTGTAACCAAGAAGACACATGGGACGTTCGGCCGAACACCTGCCTGACCATGGTCGACATCTGAGGACAGCTTAAACTCTACAACGCATATCCAGGAAAGTTAAATTATATATTCCAGTCTTTCTTATCTAAATTGTGCTCAAAAAACCCAAAATTCAAATGTATGAGTAAATCGCTATCGGCGAAATGAGAGTGTGTGAGTGTGTGTCAGACCGTACCGGTACATTTAAATAATATTTTTATGAGACGTTGGTTTGTGTCATTTTAGATGTAAGAAATTATCAATCTGAAAATAATAATTGCAATTTCTTTCAAAGTTACATTTATTATAAATTTCATAATGAAATTAACACATGAATAATGGAAAATAACATAATAGTAATATAGCGGAACTTGTGACCGCCATTTTGTTAATTTGAGTAGAAGTATTCCATTTTTGTTTTGTTGATCTTGATGTCGATCTTGATTTTCCATGTCATTAAAAAGCAACTATATATATAATACGCTGTTTGATTTAATTATTCCGAACAATCGTCCTGTCTCTGATGATCGCTTAATCGAATCCTGGGACCCTTATGTAAAATTATCGAATCATGAGGTTGGTACTACAAGATGGCCGCCGAATTAGTATGACATATACGATAAATATGGTACCGAAAGGTAATATACCAAAACAAACAAAAATACAGAATTATTATTATTATCAAAAAACAACAGAGTGGAAGTTAACAAACATCTCTGGAAAAGATGGCAAATGGAGTACCTCCACACACTTCAAGAATGGTCCAAATGGATCATACCTCAAGAAAATCTCAAAATAGGAGATTTAGTCGTTATTCATGAAATGAACCTGCCACCCCTCAAGTGGAAGCTCGGGAGAGTCATCTCAGTATCTCCAGGGAATGATGGAGTGGTACGTGTCGTCAACATGAAGACTGCCGGTGGAACCTTGACCCGTCCTTCTGTTAAGGTATCCTGTCTTCCCATTTACTAAAATCCTTGACCAGTCAACTGGCTACTGCCCCTTATAATTTAGTTTTATTATACTCTTCCAAAGCATCAAATTTGTTCTTATGTTCTTTTAATGTTTCTTGCTGAACCAGTTGGTTCAAAGGGGCCGGTATGTCAGATATTTTGTTTTCATAACAATAATAAAACTCCCCCTATCTCTACTTCATTAGTTCTCTAATAGAGTGCACTCCCATTAACAGTTTCAAAGTACAATTCACCTAGTAATCAACAGTCATAATTAGAGCGTTCCTGTTCTTTCCTGTAGTGTAAGGTATATCGTGCAGTTCAGTTTTCTTTTGGTTTATACATGCATACCGCAAGAATAGAAAGACTATTCACCGCTATTGTTATTTTACTCCACTTATTATAATATAAAACTCCGCTTATTTCATGTGTTTATTTTATGTGTTTAACGTTTATTGGAATATTATTGTTAAGTTTAGGTCTGCCTAGAAAATCACCAAAGTGTTGCTTACAACGGGACATTTACAGCGCACAAGGACAAGGTCAGTGAATGCTTAATATTTATGCATTGTTGATTACATGAGAATAAATCCTTTTAAATATTTTAGTTTTACAATATACAGTCCACTGCTAATAAAAAAGAACCCCACAGTTATTGTGTATGATCCAAAGAACCTACCACTATTCAACAGACATTCACAACACATAATTACCAAATCTCATTCATAAATATTGTATTTTATGTTATCTTTATAACTTGTACCATGCTTTAACTATACTTTTACGTTAACTCTGAGATTCAGATTGTTCATGTTCTACCACCTAATGAGCCACCACTGTTAGAAGAGGACTATGAATGTCCATATGATTAATCAATGTTAAAATAAAAGGAGTAAAATAAAGAAATAATTGAGTTTGAGAAAAAACGAGAATAAGGAGTTTGACTATTTATTTTATCAAATAAAATTATAAAATCAAATAGTTAGGAAGATAACTTCCTCTCAATGCAATTGTATTTATTTTACCAAAATTGGCACACAAAGGTGAGCTTAACAGGAATCTAAATAATTGTTCATAGTACAAGAACATAAAGAAAGGAGTGAGTTCTTTATATATTAGTTACAATATTTGGTAGACATAACTTCATTCATGTGTATAGTGTTTTCTGATTCTATCACATCTGAGACAGAGCTGTCTTGAAGGATAGACTGGATTTTCCCGCATCTTCCTCTTTCTTCTTCTTTTTAATCAGGTTGTTTCTGATCTCCATACTCCAGTTCATGTAAAGTGTTACAAGAACATAAAGAAAGGAGTGAGTTCTTTATATATTAGTTACAATATTCGGTAGACATAACTTCGTTTATGTGTATAGTGTTTTCTGATTCTATCACATTTGAGACAGAGCTGTCTTGAAGGATAGACCGGATATTCCCGCATCTTCCTCTTTCTTCTTCTTTTTCATCAGGTTGTTTCTGATCTCCATACTCCAGTTCATGTAAAGTGTCGACCAAGTTATCATGTTGCATTGAAGGAATGTCCTCGTTATTATCGTTTTCTTTCGTCAAATTTTCTTTAGGACCTTTAGGAATATCTTCTAGTTGAAAGGGTAATAATAAAATCTTAAATGTGGAAACAGATGTTGTTTCCAATTCATGTAAACTCTCCTCCAAATTTGCAAGTGACGTTGATGTTGACGTAATCTGATTGACCTCGTCCTTGTTCCAGACAAACTTTCTTCAGCTGCAGGTCTGTATGATAGCTGACACGTTGCTGAAGGATTTGAGAACGTCATCAAGGAACCAGATATTACCTGATTATCTCAATATCTCCAATATCTCACCTTCTTCCATTTTCTTTGTTGGAATCCACTGGGCTGATGCCGTTTCATTTTAATGTTGCAGTAAAAAAAAAAAAAAAATTTTTTGAAATTTCTTCCTAACTCGGATTGTGAGCGCTTTCTGTGGTTGGCCTGTGTAGCGTACTAGTTCATATAATCCACTAGTTTGGTAATTCGCTAATAAAATAAATTCAGTTTTAGTTCCTGAAAACTGTATTAAAGCATGTAACAATAAGCGTGATTAATATGGACAATTGCAACTGTGATGTTTCGATTTATTAATAATTATATTGAATTTAATCTAAAGATACTGTCCACTGTATTTACTGAATTCTTCGGGCGCCATCTCGTTTTATGGTTAACGAGCAAACAAAAAACACAAAATTTATAACTATCATTTCAGGGTTCTTTTCGGCGAACACAGGAGATCAGAACTGGTTGTTTGAATAAAGAAAAACTTTATATTGTTTCCCATTAACATAGTTTTATTGACATTTTACTAACTTTTGTTGTTTAAACACTATCTCCTGAAATTCTTTTTTCTACTACAAATTCATATTGACAGAAGTTATTAGGCATATAATGGGATTTTAAAAACATAATATGTAAGTTGCAAATATATTTCTATAAAGTTAAACCTGACTAATATATATACATTAAGACCTAACCACACAAACCAGCCTTCTTTGTTTAAATTTATATATGCTTACATACTCACGTACACACACACACCGTTAGCTTAGAGATCTCATTTATTGAAATGTAATAATCATATTAAAATTTTGAAGGTTTGCCCTTATTTAAAGATTGTTCTGCCCCCCCGTTTTGTTACTTATCTTGCAAATCAGTCCAAACGACGTCATATTGCTCCACACGCACTACATCGGTTATTTCTTCTTTCACTGTCTTTACATGTTTTTAAAACTGTTATTTCATTCTAATTTCAATATTTTGCTATTTCAATAATTCACTTTTTTACATTTTACGTGTATGCGGGCCACACCAAACTTCGCCCAAACCCGGCGAACCGGCGAACGCACAGTTGCTAGCGTCTGTTGAGTTCAGATGTTGTTTTGCGACTGAGTCTTTGTTCGGTGTGTCTGATGAAACTGGTGACACACCTCGTTATGTCATACGCTGACGCAACGATCGCCTGATCGTCTCGTTGCATAATTTGTTTACCGTTATATTTGTCATTTGTTGACCTTGGTACAGTTGTTGGCTGTTAAAATCTGCGTCTGTTGAATCTGTTTTTACAAAATATCATCGAATAACCTTCACAGTCAATGCTGCCACTGTTGTTTTCGTTTCAAAATAACAAATTTACCTCTCGGTTATAAAATTTTTCCCTATCACTCAACAAGTTAATTATTATTTATTTATGAAAAAATACAAATTATGTTATTACCCCAGGTATGCCCAAAAATGCCCCGCTACAATACCCCCTCAATGAGATATTTTATGCCGAAGCATAAAAAATCTCATTGACACATTCATACTTGCTAGAGGGATCAGCCAGGATATGTCGCCACAACCCCCTGTACGGTTTACAACAACAAAAATTATCAACTCACCCTTGGTCCGGTGACTGTGACCGCATCTGCATGACAATACTGGACTTCTCTCTCGAGATCCCAACACCGTAGAGTCAGACAGATACTCAACGCCCCTGATCTGACGCGCAGGCCAGCTCAGGTCCGCCGCCACAGCACCACCAAACACTGAAACAACAAATCAAATATCAAATAGTGGCCTTATACAACACCATATCCCAAACTGATCTGTTTCCCCCTAGCGGTGCTGGTTTGCGCTAAGAAGCACTGGTTTTGTTTTCATTTACTTACTCCTAACATATCAAAACATCTAATATAACATAATATAACATAAGAAAACATCTTAAAATAAACAATTTGTATGTAAAATTTATACACTTCACATCATTAAGTTGGCATATAAAATCAGAAAATTACTTTTAAACTTGATTTACTCTTATTAATTCGTTTCTCAAAATTACAAAATTTTTTTTTTTTTTCATCATGGCAATCATTATTCCATTTCATTACTTTGGGTGATTCTACGTTATTCATTATAATTTACTTTATCAACTTGGCATTTACTCCTAAACTTCCCCTTTTATTACTCTAACGTTCCATTACAAAATCTTTAACTAGTATGACACCCCTCTATCAAAAATCTACTAACCCTTCTCTACCTCTAACTACTTACTATTTTAACTCCAATCGCCACCTTCTCTCTATATATAAAAAAAAAAATACTCTCTAACCCTTTGTACATAGGATACGTGTTTCCCCCCCCCCCAAAAAGCTCAATTCCCGTTCTCTGGTTCCCGGATTCTACTTAAGGCAACCCCTTCCCACTAAATCTATACCAAATCCCGTCCCAACCCTTATGTTGCGGAATCCCACAATACACTACCCCTACTACAAAATTGCCATCCCCAAAATCTCAATCTCTTAACCTCACTACAATTACAACAAAATAACATCAACAAAATAAACACTATATCACTCAAAACTCTACATAAACTCTCCAATTCTACTGTGTCTCCACTTATACTTCTCAAAATTCTGTAACATACATTAACTCAAAACAACATTGCATTATTTTCATCTCTACCATTTCTTTAACTCTGACTTCAATTTGGACAGATCTATATGTCCCACAAAATTCAACTTGGACTGATTCAAACATTTTATTCAAACAATTACTATCACCCATTTCTATCTTTTACAACCCATTGAAAATTTTACCTATCACAACTATTTTTCATTTTCTTTTAAAATCTATAAACACATTAAAACATATTATCATATTTTTATAATCCTTATACCTAACATACTAATGCAATTAACATAATAAGACATAATAACACAATATAAGAAGTATTTAGTGCATCTATTTTTCAAATTCAAACAAAATTATTGAGTAGCAAATCATCATTATTAATTAAAATATAGCAAATTTTAATACGTTATCCCCTTAGATAACCTCCCAGCCACACACACTATTTCATATTATGTAAGACTGTGGCGCCTTTCCGCTTCCACAGACTGTATATTTTGGAGCAGGTGTTACCTCTCCGTGTCTCTGCTTCCGCTATTAAGTTTTAAAATTAGTGAACATCATCATGTTCTTGTTAAATAATTACACCCTTAAGACGGATCTACCACCTGACTCTGCTGTTCCTCCTCGAACAGAGTGGCAGCCGCTGTTCCATAGTTCCCGGGATTTCCCCTAAGTTCTCCCCCCATTAAATTTCAAATCTGTACCAATTTCAAGCCAGCTATGGTCAAGGGACTTGGTATGACCATAGCTAACCGCTCGCCAAAACCACGATTAGTGCTGGTAAGGCAGTAATCGCCCGAAAAGTCGGGGAAATCATCTCCTCCTTCAGGCATGTCTACATCGTCATTATTATGCATGACACGGCAATTATCAAGTTACAATATAAAATTGTACAAAAGGTGTGCCGTGCATATTCGCCATGTTGGCCTCCGATGGAGGTAACACTCTCGGTTACCCCCAACACTTTCCGCTATCTACTGGGGCACATGCCACCCCAGCGACAGCAACTTACTAACTAATTAATTACAATGGATAACTAAACTTTCAACCGTTGCAGTTCCACACTCCACTGTTCTATCACTTCATTGAGCACCAATCTACCCCCCAAAATTATCCCCACATCTTGTATAATACATCACATACCATAATACACAAATAGAAATCAACCTGGATTATTAGCATACGTTTAAACAAACAATTCTCTTTTAATAATTTATCTAAAAATTTATAAACATTATTTAAAATTTTTCATTAACTATTTTTATTTATCATTTCATTTATTTAGCCTTTGCTGTAATTAGGTTACTCAAAATTTTCAAATTTATTATTAACATGTATTTTTAACCATTATGTTATTCCACAAAATAAGCCATTTAATATTTATTTATTTAGTAATTAATTATTATTAAATTAAAATCTCGCCAAACAATTTACATTCATTATAAAATTCAAACATTTAACATTCAATCACAATATCTAAACATCTCAAATTATTTACTTCATTTGATTATTAAAATAACATATTTCAATTATTATCAACATTCTACAAATCATTAATTATTGTCTTCATAATTATTTTATTATTTAATTAGAATGTAAAAATATTAATAACATTATTATTATTAACACAACATTTTCTAATACATATACACATTATTTATCTAACCTTTCATAATACACACAAATGAATTCCCTACACTATATTTACAAAGTATACGTCAATAACTGTTCAAGTGTATCTCACTTCAGATGTCCAAATCAGCAAGGTCATACCAATAATTTACAATATTTAAAAATGTCCCAACACTGATCTTTTAGCTCACCCTCCATCGTCATATATATATCTAGTGTATTTGTAACATTCATCAGTATTATCCACACACAAGTTATTATAATTATGACTATCATAATAACCCATCCATTCTATTTCATCCATTATACCATTATACATCATGTCAACATCAGTTAGGATTGTCCAGCCTGTATCAGTGTTATTTGTTAACGTCAGGTAAATTGTTTTCTCATTTTTGTATTCCTCAACTACTACGTCAGGTAAATCATTATAGTTAGGTAAGATATTATCAAAATTATTCTCTATCTCTCTTTCAACAGGTACGTATTTCACATGATTCATCATCACCCCTTCTAGTATTTTTCTCAATTCATTATACTTCCTTTCTAACTTATATAGTTCTATTTCACTCTCAATACATAACTCTCTTTCTTCATAGCACCACATCACACTCTCACAATTATTACGGACAGAGGGTACAACATTATACAACATTAATTCATTTAACAATAAGGGTCTCTTGCCCTGAAAAAACAACATTAAATCATCATCATCATTATAAACAATAAGGGGAAAATTTGCCCTCTGTCCCCATTCAACTACAACATTATTTTTCCACTCTCTCTCTACTTCATAAACACTCGTTAACATTTCATTATCGCATTCTAAAACTTCATCAGTACTATTTGTTATTATATTTTCATCATTTGTTTCTCCATTATTCTTCACCCCCACTATACTCTCAGAATTGTCATTAATATCATTTTCACTATTTGATACTACATCTTTCATTATTTCATCATTATTAATACTTGTTATACTTAAAACATTGTCACCCAACTTCTCAACACTCCGTTCTAATTTATTTAAACTGGTTCTTATTGTTTCGTTAGTGCTTTCTAAATGTTTATTAATTTCTTTAATTTCACCTTTTAATTCATCAAATTTGTCATTCTGTATATCTAATTTCTTATTTATACTACTTTTAAATTCTTGCATCTCATTTTTCTGTTCATCTAATTTATTGTTCTGAACGTCAAACTTCCCGTTGAAACTACTATTCATTTTATTGATATCACTACTCAAATTATCAGACATTGTTTTCATTAAATTGAATATATCTGCCATCGACAACTCTGCAACTCGTGTTGTCGACGGGGTAGATTGAGCCGATACATTGTCAATTACCATCGACTCCGTAAGAGTGTTTTCTAAATTTACTTCTGGATTCTCCATTTTTTAATAGTAAGTTTGTTACTTTAAATAAAAATACTAATATGTCATATCTACTTTCACACCACAATACATTCTACCTGTATAACGCTTTGCGCTACTTTACGTAACTTTCTATGCACTTTATTTATACTTCAATCATTCCAAAATTTACTTATATAATACCCTTTATATTACTTAATAATTATCATACATATTAATTATTATGCATATTGCTTCACAATACTTGCTACAAAATATCAACATCAATATTTCACACTTATCACAACATAACCCCTATCTATGTCTATTTTACGTATGCATAAAAATTTTATTTTCTACTTCAAACAATCATTCTGTTCTCCCAAGTAGGCCTACATTTATATAATTATATTATATAAATCGTCCCTACGTTCGGAAGCCAAATGTGATGTTTCGATTTATTAATAATTATATTGAATTTAATCTAAAGATACTGTCCACTGTATTTACTGAATTCTTCGGGCGCCATCTCGTTTTATGGTTAACGAGTAAACAAAAAACACAAAATTTATAACTATCATTTCAGGGTTCTTTTCGGCGAACACAGGAGATCAGAACTGGTTGTTTGAATAAAGAAAAACTTTATATTGTTTCCCATTAACATAGTTTTATTGACATTTTACTAACTTTTGTTGTTTAAGCACTATCTCCTGAAATTCTTTTTTCTACTACAAATTCATATTGACAGAAGTTATTAGGCATATAATGGGATTTTAAAAACATAATATGTAAGTTGCAAATATATTTCTATAAAGTTAAACCTGACTAATATATATACATTAAGACCTAACCACACAAACCAGCCTTCTTTGTTTAAATTTATATATGCTTACATACTCACGTACACACACACACCGTTAGCTTAGAGATCTCATTTATTGAAATGTAATAATCATATTAAAATTTTGAAGGTTTGCCCTTATTTAAAGATTGTTCTGCCCCCCGTTTTGTTACTTATCTTGCAAATCAGTCCAAACGACGTCATATTGCTCCACACGCACTACATCGGTTATTTCTTCTTTCACTGTCTTTACATGTTTTTAAAACTGTTATTTCATTCTAATTTCAATATTTTGCTATTTCAATAATTCACTTTTTTACATTTTACGTGTATGCGGGCCACACCAAACTTCGCCCAAACCCGGCGAACCAGCGAACGCACAGTTGCTAGCGTCTGTTGAGTTCAGATGTTGTTTTGCGACTGAGTCTTTGTTCGGTGTGTCTGACAAAACTGGTGACACACCTCGTTATGTCATACGCTGACGCAACGATCGCCTGATCGTCTCGTTGCATAATTTGTTTACCGTTATATTTGTCATTTGTTGACCTTGGTACAGTTGTTGGCTGTTAAAATCTGCGTCTGTTGAATCTGTTTTTACAAAATATCATCGAATAACCTTCACAGTCAATGCTGCCACTGTTGTTTTTGTTTCAAAATAACAAATTTACCTCTCGGTTATAAAATTTTTCCCTATCACTCAACAAGTTAATTATTATTTATTTATGAAAAAATACAAATTATGTTATTACCCCAGGTATGCCCAAAAATGCCCCGCTACACAACAAGGCTGTGCAAAAAAGTTTGTCTTCATTCCTGCATGTTTATTAAATTGAGAACTATTTCATAGAATAAGTGGGATGTGAAATTTAATCTGTATTTATATTAAACCAAAAGAAAACTGAACTGCACAATATACCTTACACTACAGGAAAGAACAGGAACGCTCTAATTATGACTGTTGATTACTAGGTGAATTGTACTTTGAAACTGTTAATGGGAGTGCATTCTATTAGAGAACTAATGAAGTAGAGATAGGGGGAGTTTTATTATTGTTATGAAAACAAAATATCTGACATACCGGCCCCTTTGAACCAACTGGTTCAGCAAGAAACATTAAAAGAACATAAGAACAAATTTGATGCTTTGGAAGAGTATAATAAAACTAAATTATAAGGGGCAGTAGCCAGTTGACTGGTCAAGGATTTTAGTAAATGGGAAGACAGGATACCTTAACAGAAGGACGGGTCAAGGTTCCACCGGCAGTCTTCATGTTGACGACACGTACCACTCCATCATTCCCTGGAGATACTGAGATGACTCTCCCGAGCTTCCACTTGAGGGGTGGCAGGTTCCAGAAAGTTTTTTATGTTTTTAAATAATAAGAAAGAAATAGTAAAAAAACAATATTTCAGTTTAAAAAGCTAAAGAAAGCTTGTGCTTAATGCATAATTATTAATGGTAAAAGGTATGCAACACTTTCACAAAAAATAGCCACTGTTTTTGAAAATGTGTATATTTTTAAAGGTATGGTATTGAATTTAACTCCATAAGCCTATGTTCAATTGCTTTAGTAGCATGGCCCTAACATCTTCTTCTGCTTTAAATTTCATGTCAATTGACTTAGTATTATATAGGAATAATTAAAAAATCTTACCTTTGATGTTAATAAAAGTTGAATGAAGAACGAAGACAAAATGATGGAACCTAGTAGATGAAATAGATAATTGAAAACTTGTATCAGCTGTTTACAGTATAGGCCAACACTCAACACAACGATCAATCTATCAAAAATTGAATTTTAATACATGTATGGATTGATGTATTGACATTCTACAGTACATCATACAAGCCAAACACTGTTAAAAGAAAACCATGTAAAATTCACTATTAATGTTCACTTCAGGGACTAGTTGCTAAAACGATAACAGCCCAACAACAATGCCTACTCTTCAGCTTCAGACGTCTTATCGGAACGGGTGAGTCTGTGTTGGTCAACTGAAGGGGTGGCAACTAACTGACAAATCACTTGTAATCTTTTACATTTAATCGTTTTATTACTTATGGTGAAAATGTAATTTTTGTCTATACGTAAATAATTTCGGTCGCCATGTTTGTTAAGGTAAAGGTAACATGATCGAAATTTACTTTTAGGGCCAGACTTCGTGTAACACGAACAAGTTAGTGAAACAAATTACCTGAAATAAAGACATACACCAAATAACATATAGAAAGTATTTATTAATATTAAACATTGATAAGTATTACATAGATATAGATCTCTGATCGATATATTGCGCCATGGGCGTTGTCCACATGAAATTACACTATACAAAAATATATGCTGCATTATAATACATGTTATAGGATAAGACATACATTTATTATTTAAATGTAAATTTCAGCACAACCCAACACTTATAAATTTTAACCCACACACTCAACCACTCGCTCTTCCATACTCATGGTACAATGATTTAATGATTAATGTTGGAGCTCCTTTTAAATATATTGAAAAATTAAGTAAATTTTTAAATAATTGATTTAAAATTTGGTATTTGGAAATAATTAAAGGATTGAAAATGTAAAAGGAACGTTCTCACCCATTTCGTGTTTTGGTTGTTATCGCTGTAGGTACTGTAAAACTTCGCGACCACTACCGCGAGTTTTACGTTTACTCGTCTCGGTCACATTTTTGTAATCGATGCACTGTACGGTGTTTACACAGTTTATTAACCACCTATAGTGGTCTAAAAAGTTAAAATTCACCCGTAAGTGAATGGGTAGCCGGCCGGCTCTGATCAATGCTGCAGCAGAAATGATGACAATTCCTTGTTGGATTCTGCGGAAGTGGGGTGAACCTACGTCACATTTTCTTTGTTTAACTTGTTGACATCGCCGTTTTGTCATGGTCAACACATTCTCAGCCTCTGACGTAATTAAGGCTTGGCTTGCTTATCGCAATAACTGCACACTGTTTTTGTGATGTTACACCGTTTTTTTGCTATGAATTGTTTCAAAACCTGACAAATATTGTGATATAGTCCACTCACTGCAGATTCGTATCGGGTGTTTAAGGTTGGGATTATTATGACAAAAATAGAAAAATACAATATTTATGTTCTAGTTACCATATTCAAGGTAATTTCAAAAATGTACCATGATTGTACCATCACAAAACCCCCTCAATGAAAGATGGTGTGACGAAGCACACAAACTTTCATTGACCCTTTCATACTTCCTAAAGGGATCAGCCAGGACAAGCCGCCACAACCCCCTTACAATTTTACATAAAAAATAACAACAACTCACCCTTGGTCTGGTGATGATGACCGTACCTAGATGACCTTACTGGACTTCTCCTGCGAGATCCCAACACCATAAGGCCACTTAGGCTCTTAACGCCCCTGCTCTGACGCGTTGGCCAGCTCAGGACCGCTGTCACACCACCAAACACTGAAACAATATATAATAAATATTAAAATAGTGGCTTAGTAAATCACTCCATCCTCAACTGATCTGGTTCCCCTTAGCTAAGTGCTGGTTTGTGCCAATAAGCACTGGGTTGGCTTAATATATTTATAAAATTATAATCCTCAAGAATTAAAAAGAATATCTCTTCTTCATATTACAACCCTGAGTTGAAAAATGGTTTCGATTCCTATCGATAATATTTATCTTCATTCTTTTACAATTACTATAATTGTAACATAAGCACATTAATATAATATAGTTACCAAAATTGAATAAAATATAATTGAAAATATAGATCTCACTAATCTAGAGAAAAACAAATTATAAAAGAATTAATAACTTGGTATATTTATTTATTGAATACTTCTTAGTGAATGATAAAACAAAAAAAATTTCTTCTTCTTCTTCTTCTTCTTCTTATTATTATTATTATTATTAACAGATAATTATTTGGCTTATTTGTATTATTAACAGCGCCAGTTAAAAGAAAAATTTTTTTTTTTTTTCTACACATTATTCCCATGTTATAACATCATGTTGAAATTTCTATAACATAAATACATTTTACATAATAATAATACATTAATAATTAACACTGATACATTAATACATTAAATATTCTTGATTCATTTTAATTTAAATCATTTAAAATTTACAATTTCACTTAAGTCATTAATTAGACATCAATTTTATTATAATGAATTATTAATATTTATTTCAAATTTATTATTAGTATTCATACTACATTATTAATATTATTTCATTATTCACTTCTTACTTTCTCTATACTCTGAACTTCCTAACTACCTAACCTTTCACCTTCTATCACTGTTTAGTCTGGATAACTCCTATATTCACTATACTTTTTATTATAATCTTACTCACCTTCTTCTAACTGACCATCAAATTTACCTATCAATGACACCAATATCTCAATTATAAACTCCATTACTAATTCCCTTTAAATCCTATGGCACCGCTCGTCTTTGCACTGGGTTGGGTGTTCCCTAACTGGCTATATACATCTCTAATATTTTGCCCTTCCAAATAATTCGGCAAACACTCCCTTAAACTACGCTAATACCTGCCACAACACTATTGGTTGGCTACTCTTTATCACCTCACCCCCACTACAGAATTCATCAACAACAAATATATGTTTATACCTCTACTTAAACACCTTCTCTACAAATAATCACTAACTACTGTGTCCCTAAATATTTAATAATTCTCTTGGTATTTTCTTAAAAATTCTTATCTTTCTAACTCCATTTACATTAATTAATCAACTCACCTGCATTTATCTATACCCAGACTCTATCCCTGTTTAAACACTTACTGCAATCATTGACAATTCTCTTATAAAATTCCTCTCTTACCTACTTATAACAATACCTCATTTCAAAATTCAAATATATATACTTATTTAAGCATTTATTAGGAATTACTTTCAATACCAATTAAAATTTAAAATTATTATTATTAAACATGTCATATATGTAAAATATATAATAATACATACTGGTGTAAATATACCTGTAATACATAATACACATCAAAAATACATGGATATATATAAATACAGTGAATACAATGAAAAATATACACTCCAACTTCATTATTGTGTCATTAATCGAAATCAGTCCATATCAGTCCAATTCAATACCACTTTTCATATTATTATTTAATGTTCATTTCACAATACAACAGTCTATCCACCATCATTAAACAACAAACGAATCTTAGGTCTATATAAATTCTTATTTAATAAATAGATTTTATTACTAGATACATTATATTCGTACTCCTTTATGAAACGGTTATTAAACAAATATTTCCAGTCACGATCAATTAGGGTTCCGTTTGTCTTAGTATCATATGTCATTAATCGGTTTATACTATAATTATCCCCATATTCCACCACAGGTAAGTACCTAATGTCTTTATTCTCATTTCTTGTTATTTCCGATTTATTGTTATTATCAGGTAAGTATTCATCATTTTCATATACCACATCTAACCCTAACCTTTCTAACAATTGTCTTTAATTTCTGTTTACTTTAAATATTTCTATTACTCTTTTACTCTCACAATATCTCTCTATACTTTCTCTCTTAATACATTTCTCTCCATAACACCAAAATACACTTTCTCTCTCCAAATATGCAGGGGTCCCTATCATAAAATTGTTGCACCTCTTCTTAGGTACACAAAAACATAAAGAAACTTTATTTGTAGAACTATCGTCTATCAAATATAAATTAAAGGCATTCTTATCCTTATAACAAATACATGAAGACTTGTCTTCACCCCCTAATACAACATTAAAAGAAAATTCTACCCCCTGCATTCCTTGTACTAAAATACTTTCTCTCAACTTTCTTTCTGACTTCATAAATTCAAATATTTCATTATCATTCATTATACTTTCTTTATCATGTTTATCCTTTTCTACCACCACAATCTTACTACTTATATTATTTGAATTATCTATACTACCTTCATTACTGGAATTATTATTTTTAAATAGGTTTCTATTCAGTACAGCATTTTGCTGGTTACTACTACTTACTTTCTGGGTTTCTACTTGATTTTCTACCCCATTTAAATTATCTAATTTTGTGATAAGCTGGTCACATTTCTTAATAAGTTTATTGTGACTCACTTTTATTTCATTTTTTATCTCATCGAAATTAATTTTAAAACTACTTTGAATTTCTTTAATTTCCCTTTTCTGAACATCAAATTTAAAATTCATGTCCCCTCTGAGGTCATTAAAATTGCTACACATCATGTTATACAGACGTGTTAACATTTCGTCTGTTTTGATTTCATGAAGTGAGATGGAGGTTACTTGTTCAGTCTCTACATTTTCGGTCGCACTCGCCTCGCCAACCTGACTAAGTGGGGTTAATGGAACATCCATCTCACTCATAACTATTTCGTCAGAGAGGCTGACTTTTTCAGTTTTATCTTCATCAGTATTCATGTTGTATTATTTTAGGTTACTAAAACGTATTTATTTATAACCTAAAATTTAACCTTACCTTTCGCACGCTTTGCGAACTATTACTCTATTAATTCAAGTAACTGTTTCACATACCAGTAGGTGTACTCTACATAATTTTATTTTATGTCGAGTCACTGTTCGGCACGCGCCAAATGTAATCTTTTACATTTAATCGTTTTATTACTTATGGTGAAAATGTAATTTTTGTCTATACGTAAATAATTTCGGTCGCCATGTTTGTTAAGGTAAAGGTAACATGATCGAAATTTACTTTTAGGGCCAGACTTCGTGTAACACGAACCAGTTAGTGAAACAAATTACCTGAAATAAAGACATACACCAAATAACATATAGAAAGTATTTATTAATATTAAACATTGATAAGTATTACATAGATATAGATCTCTGATCGATATATTGCGCCATGGGCGTTGTCCACATGAAATTACACTATACAAAAATATATGCTGCATTATAATACATGTTATAGGATAAGACATACATTTATTATTTAAATGTAAATTTCAGCACAACCCAACACTTATAAATTTTAACCCACACACTCAACCACTCGCTCTTCCATACTCATGGTACAATGATTTAATGATTAATGTTGGAGCTCCTTTTAAATATATTGAAAAATTAAGTAAATTTTTAAATAATTGATTTAAAATTTGGTATTTGGAAATAATTAAAGGATTGAAAATGTAAAAGGAACGTTCTCACCCATTTCGTGTTTTGGTTGTTATCGCTGTAGGTACTGTAAAACTTCGCGACCACTACCGCGAGTTTTACGTTTACTCGTCTCGGTCACATTTTTGTAATCGACGCACTGTACGGTGTTTACACAGTTTATTAACCACCTATAGTGGTCTAAAAAGTTCACCCGTAAGTGAATGGGTAGCCGGCCGGCTCTGATCAATGCTGCAGCAGAAATGACGACAATTCCTTGTTGGATTCTGCGGAAGTGGGGTGAACCTACATCACATTTTCTTTGTTTAACTTGTTGACATCGCCGTTTTGTCGTGGTCAACACATTCTCAGCCTCTGACGTAATTAAGGCTTGGCTTGCTTATCGCAATAACTGCACACTGTTTTTGTGATGTTACACCGTTTTTTTGCTATGAATTGTTTCAAAACCTGACAAATATTGTGATATAGTCCACTCACTGCAGATTCGTATCGGGTGTTTAAGGTTGGGATTATTATGACAAAAATAGAAAAATACAATATTTATGTTCTAGTTACCATATTCAAGGTAATTTCAAAAATGTACCATGATTGTACCATCACACACTGTCACATCACAAAGAAAATAATCATCATCATCGTTGCGGTGGTTCACAATGTAGTTCAATGTTGGTGCTATTGTTTTCAGTTACTTTGTTAAGTTATAGCTTCTACATAATAGCCTACATATAATACTTATAAATATTTAGTATTCTAAGACAATTTAAAAGTAAAAATCAATATTTTTCTAAATTGATAAAAAAATTTATATTTGAAAATGGCACCCGGTGTGGACCGCACCCCCGCATCTCCTAGGTACACCACTGCATACCACTTTGGTGAAACAACAAACTTCTCATTATTGTTGTCAAAGAAGAATGGACTATTTATTCCAAAATACATCATACAGTGACATTAGCATTTTGCAATAGTTCCTGATGAATTTTGTAAGGTGTGATTGTTGCCTAGTACCAAAAGTCTACTTAGATATCAGATGCTTATGTGTCAGTGTGATTATATAGCCCACCACAATTGCAGAGCATAGGATTTTAACATAATACAATAATCTGTTACAAAAATAAAAATGTAGTAATAATAATGGCAATGGTATATATTATTTGTGGTACCAATTACTAGCTACTTAAATGGGACAAACACGAGCACTGGGTGCTCATGATGTCACAGCAGCACCAGTCTACTGCACAGCCAACTTGTCATCCCTAACATGTATTATAACAACTGTGACATCAGCTCTTGAACAGGCAATGTTTCAGATGTACACATGTTTGCTTGAAGATTTCTTTTCCAATGCAGAACTGGTTGCTTCAACATTCTGTATGTAGATGTAATGATGGTACTGCATAATTGTAATACATAAAGTGGCACTGAAACAACTATTGTGCAGCCATAACAACTGTTTACTGCTGTTTCTGTAAAATGGCTTTTAATGGCAAACATACATTATTTGTTTGTCTTTTGCTCCACAACAATTAAATTCTATAGACAAAAGCTCAGTTGGTTAGTAAATGTTACAAAAATAGCAAAAAAATTACAATACATAGAGAACGCCAATATTTACAATACCCATTTCATTTGTTTACATATACATGTGCATATTTTTCAGTCCAAATACTGAGAATGATGGATGGCATTTAAGGTTCAATCACAAACTAAGACAACTATATAAAGAACTGAGTATATAAAGTATTAGGATACAATGTCTTAGATGGGCAGGAACATCTAGAGCAAATAAGAGACATTCAAATACCCCAAAAAGTAATGAAAGGTTAGGTGATGGGAAGACAGGACCTACTATGGAACAGTTACAGTACAATGTTTAATAAGGTGCTGAAAATTTTTTGAGGATGAGAAGCTGTCAAGTGTCTGGAAGAGATCAGAAACATTGTAGGGAAAGATTGAAGAGCAGCAAGATTCAGTACCACTGCAAGAAGGAAATGTGTACATATTGATATATAACAGTAAAATGTATAGTGGAAATGAATCTAGCTTGCCTGCAATATTTTTTTATTTACCTCAAGACCAATATTCTTTGAAATTTCTTCCAAATTTGATGCCAAAGCTGATGATATCTTCACTGTTGTTTTCTTGCCAGCAGGAATGTGTGACTGATTCATTAATCTCAATGGTGAGTCTGCCTGAATATACATGTACAATTATGAGTTACCTATTTCTCTAGACATTTAATTAGATATTATTAGAATTTTTTACAGTACACTGTTCTTTTTATTGGTGGGAAGTGGTACTTGAAAAAATATATACAACACTCAGACATAGCATGCACGCATGCACACACACATATTTTTAATAAAGTATCTGCATTTGTTTATACTTTTTCTGCATAATTAAATACAAATAAATGTGGGGCTCAGTAGACTAGCGGGTATTATACCATCTGACTACTAACATAGAGGTCTTAGGTTCTATTCCAATGCACACCTTTTCCAGCCTATAGAACTACGTACCAGAGATGTGTTGTGGTAATAATAGACATTTGATGTACAATGCTTGTCACACTAGCATCTTTGTATGTTTAACAGCTTTGTTAGGCAGCCTAGCCTAGTTTGCTGAACTACTGTAAAAGTATAATAGTATTTGTTCCTGCAGATTCCGATAGTTCTGAAAAATTGTTCCAATGATGGTAGTAAAAAATTGGTAGTGCCATGATAGACCTGTTTCATCCTATGGACAAGGGATAAGTGACTAACATTTATACCACAAATGAATTTGTTTGGCAAGAATTTAGTGAATACAAAAAAAATGAAATAAACAGTACTACTTATGAGTATGCAGTTTCACTGTTTACAATATTGTGTTTAAATATATCAGTAAACCTAATCTATATGAAAAACATGAATCTAATTTAATGCTGTACTGTGTATGCTACTAGGGTATCTCCCGTCTGATATGCACTTCCGTGAAGAGTGTTTTAATGGGATTGCATACATTACTGTATACTGTACATATACACACTATTTTGGATAACTGTATTGTACAGTAAATATATATAATCTTTTTTGTTTTTCACTATGTCGAATTTATGTTATTTTGTGTACTTTTAAATACATAAGGCAGTTTCAGTATACTTTTTTTTTGTATTGCTTTATCTGGTCATGCAATAGTTTCATAAAATAGTCCTACATGTGTGCAAAAGAGTGTTCCACAAATTTCACGACTGCCAAGTCACCTATTTCCCATTTCAGTATTTTAATTAAATTTTAATATTTTATATGTGGTAATTTACTCTGAATACTTATATTTACATTTCCTTAAAACATAATTTGCAGTGAACAAATTGGAAAGTTGCTTACCCTCACGCACTACCATTGATTCTCTTTACAGTCACTCAACATTATTTGTTTATATTTACGAAGTCCAATTCTATCATACCCTATGCTTAATTTTGTAGATTAATCTAAGGATACTACTAATCTCAACTATGAACACAAATCATACTAACAGGCTTGCCAATAAGCTATGTTGTTTCACTACATCGATTACTTTCATTTTTGTGTTTATTTTGAAGTTATAAAACATAGAAGCATAAAACATGTTGAAGCATCACCCACTATTTTAGAAAATATGTTTTTGCTGATAACATTAAGTTCTTGGATTTCATTTTCCGTGACGTGTCCATTGATTAACCAAATATAATTATATCACTACCAAATCGGAACACAAAGTTTTTTATGGGTAAAAACGTAAAAGTTTTACCTTATAGGCTGAACCAGTTTTCGCTTATTATAAGCTTTGTCAGAGCCTGCCTCTGGGAGCGCTCTCCGACATCGATTTTTGAAGGATCGATGTTGTGTGTGTGGGGTGTGATATGTTCTAATAATACATGTGATTTGAATTGTGTCTGTTTGTTTAGGATGTCGTTTTTATGTGTTTTTGTGTGTTTGTATATTTCCAATTGTTCAAGAGTGTCTAGTTTTTGACCATGTGTGTGTACGTGTAGAATATCCATGTTGTTGTCGATGTTTGTGTATGTGTGCTTTGCTTCAATAAGGTGGTTTGGAAAGGTGGATTCAGTAGTGGTGTGTAGTGCCTTTGTGTGTTCAATGTATCTTTGTTTGAAGCAACGTCCTGTCTGGCCTATGTGTAGATTGTTGCAATCTGAGCAATTTACTTTGTAAACACCAGGTAGATCAAATTTTTTTGAGCTTTTGTGTGTGTTTTGATAGTGTGTTCTGTTTTGTTTGTAGTTTTGTATAGGATTTTGTATCCTGCTTTTTTGAATTTGTGGGCTATTTTTTCAGCATGGTCATTGATGTATGTTAGTGTTATGAATTTGTTGTTTCCTGTCTTTGTCTGTTGTTTTGTGTTTTGTGTAGGAGTTTATTGACTATTGTTCTGTTGTATCCATTGGATTCTGCTAGATATTTTACCATGTTTTTAGTTCGTCTTTGTAGTCTTTGTCATCTAATCGGATATTGTTAAGTCTATGTATCATAGTTCTGATGGCAGCTAGTTTGTGCCGTATTGGGTGATTGGAGGAGTTGTGCATTAGTGTGTCAATTGTAGTGGGTTTTCTGTATATACTGAATTTGTGTCTGTCAAACAATTTACACTGGTACTTTAATGTAACTCAATAAAGACAAGACACGTCACAGGCCTGTACAACAAAATTCGCTTACAGATTGCTATTTAAATTACAAGAGCGCAATACAATAGCATGTTTTCTCACAAATTGAGCATTGAGCATGAAAACCAGCTAACAAATGACTATGACACATTTTCCAGCACGTGATTTTAAAGATATGCATTATTCCTCCCAATTTGGTATGAAATCATACTGTTTAATTGCAGTTATTGTGTCTCATTTTTCCCAGCATATTTTCACTTTAAAAATTAACACAAAAATAAGTGGTTGTGCCCAAAAATCTTTGTGTTATTGTGTTGCCCAAGATGGACAGCGCTCCCAGTGGCAGCCTCTGATGAAGCTTATAATAAACGAAAACTGGTTTAGACTATATAACGCTAAAAGAAAAAAAAGGGAGAAACCATCTGTCAGCGCTTGAAATGACAGTGATGTATGTAGAGAAACTATGAGAGGAAGTTAGGACAAAAGACTGTGACATCCTTTAACGTCGATGTGCAGGTGTATGGATGTATCATAAATCTAACAGAGCAGCTGTTCAACAGAGAGGAGTACAATTAGAAAATACCAAGAACGCTACAACAGAGGCGAATGAACTAACTAACAGTGCAGCTGGATGCTTGGAGAAATTTAAGGGATTGTTCTGGCAGAAAGGCATAGAAAAACGCCAGTGAGAAGTACAATTGTGAAATACTAAGAAAACTACACCAGAGGTGATTGCACTAATCAACGGGACAGCTGGATGCTTAGAGAAGCTAAAGGGTGTTCTGGCTGAATGGCATAGAAAGACGCCAGAGAGGAGTACAATTAGAAAATACCAAGAAAGCCACGCATGAGGTGATTGAACTAACTTAACAAGTGCAGCTGAACGCTTAAAGAAAATAAGAGTTGTTCTGGTTAAAGGGAATAGAAAAACACCAGAGAGAGATTTACCAAGAAAGCTACAGCAGAGGTGAGTGAACTAATTAACAGGGCAGCTGGACGTTAGAGAACACAAGGGTTGTTCTGTCTAAATGGCATAGAAAATTCCAGAAAGATTTACGAGTCTGATAATCGGACAGACCGTGGCAGAGGTGGTTGAACCAGAGCCAGAAAGAAGGAGGGAACAAAAGTGTCCTATTAGAAAACAGCTTTAAAGGTAGGCAGGTTCCAGGAGTGAATTTTCCTAGAAGAAAGCAAGAAGGACCAATTAAAATGGAGCAAAGTAAAATGTAGGAAAACTAGTGGGGAAATATGTGTATTGAATATATACAAAGAACTGAGGCGTGATCAGGGAGTCTACATTAAACTTTTGAAGTCTCTACTTAAAAATCGGAAAGAGTCGGTGGTAAATTTTCGTGGAGTCTGTTGTAAAGTTTTGGAGTCTACGATGAAAGCTCAGAGAGTTTACTTAAAGTTTCGTAAAGTCAACATGAGTAAATAGTTTATGAAATTTAGAAATCTAGTCTAAATTTTCATAGAGTCAAAGTGGACGAACTGTTTGTGTAACGGAGTTAAATATTGAGAAACTGAGAACTAGAGTTTTTATTAGTTTGTAATAAAAACAAACAATCAAATCGTATCATGTGTTACTAACGATATAAGCTATTGAAACGGAATAAGTCATTTGCGAACTGTAAGTTATTGTAATGAGAGTAACCGTTGTGAACTAGTGAATGGTACTTACATTAATGTAAATATCGGAAGAAGCCGGATAGACTTAGTTAAAGTGAAGTGATAAAAAAAAGTGTTAATCAATCAATCACTACGAGAGTCAACCATACTATGATTCATCCAAATAATCCTATATGTAAAGGAGCCGTGAGGGAATCTACATCTATTCAACGGATCTAAGGAGCTGGAGATGGAAGCACAGGACATCAACACGCTGTAGACAGGAATATTCATACCACCAGTAAAATTTTATGTACTACTTACTATTTTACAATACACCTGTCTGTCCTTCTAAAAGAACGTGCATATGAATTACATATTAAAATTTGAAGTAATCCAATACGAATATAAAAGCGAACTAAGCATTTTCAAATAAGAATATTTGGTAATTATTGTTGATCCGGACTATGCTCAAATTGCGGTGAAATATTTCTTTTCCTATTCTTCTATACTATATAAGCACGAAAAAAATTATTTTAAACGGGGGTCGAACCTATTTACGGAGAAAAAAAATTAAATAATTACTCCCATAAGCGCGCATGTAAAGTGAATGACCGCCATGTTATCTAAGAAACGGCGCACAGTTACACAGCGAATGAGTTATGACGTCATTGCGGAGAGTACTCAGCGCTGTACTTCCTAAGTTTACGCGGCAAATAACGTAGCGTTTTTTGGCGCCTTATGGGAGAAATTATTTAATTTTTTTTCTTCGTAAATAGGTTCGACCACCGTTTAAAATTATTTTTCTCGTGTTTATATAGTATAGAAGAATAGAAAAAGAAATATTTCACGGCAATTTGAATATTTCACACACACACACACACACACACACACGTAATCCATGCATATAATTATGAAAAGATGAAAATCTTACCTTAGTGTGTCGGGGGATACAAATCGGCTGCGGCTCTGAAAAAGGCGTGCACGCGATGGCCGTCATATAGCGGGTACCGTCGCTTGAACATGTATTCCGCCAGGTATCCAACGAAATGTTCTTCTCTCCGGCCGAATCGTGGGATACCATGGCGGACTTCTCTCCACGCCCTCTCCACGGTGTTAGTATGAGCGCCGGTTGCGGGGTCCACGAAGTTTTGCTGGTGATTCACACTTTGGTGAATGAACCCCGCTTCTTCCAGGCAATCATATGCTTTCCAGCAATCGCTTATGATAGTTGTGCCTGGAAGAATCCACTTCTCAATGATATTGAGCAGAGTAGTGGAATCCCGGCGCTCCACCGGTTCGAGAAAACACTTTCCAGAACCGCGTTCCACTCCCCCGAACACCCACTGCCCTTTAATAAGCCTGCCCTGATTATACTTGCGACGCCCAAATTTGGCCTCGTCGACTTCTACAGTCTTACCAGGGCCCCCCAGTTTGGCTGAGGAGCGCTGGGCGTCGAAAATAAAAACCTCCCGACAAAAACTGTACCAGTCGACGATGAAGTTGGAGGTCACACCACAGTTCCACATGAGAAAGCGTTGGCGAGGCGGTTTGGTATGTAGGAAATGGCAGACCAGGTTGAAGTAGGTTGAGATAGGATGGCGGGTATTCGACAGGAAACTCCCTTCTCGTGCGGACCACTTGATGTTACACCTCCTTTTTTTTTTTTGCCAACTTCTCGCAAATTTTGACATCGAAAATGTAATCTCTCTCTATTCAATTCGAGTAAGGAGCCACACGTAGGACAATTTATTGACCCTTTAATAACCTCGTGGGCTATTAAAAAGTCAATAATCTGAGAATCACTCATGCGGACGCATTCGTCTGGCTTCTTCTCGCAAGGAATAGCTGAGCAGGCCATTGTGTGAATAAAAATGTATTATATATATATATATATATATATATATAGTAGTATAGTATAGTAGCTATAGTAAACAACAGAAATAATTAAACCATAATTAATAACACCACACAAACAAACTAAAGCACTGAATACCAATAATAATAATCACAGAAACATACACGCACCAGACTACCTAACGCGGCGACAGTACACACTATGCAATATGCAACTTATGGTGAAATTCGCGCGTTTATTCTCAACGGTGAAACCGCTGTTTTGTCTTAACCAATTACAAAGGCGAGATTACAAAATTTTAAACGCAGCCGTTGATTTTTTCTCAAGTACCAATGGTAAGTCAGCATTACATCAGCCTCTGGAAATTTTTGGCGTTTGGCATTTGGGTACCCGTATTTCAGCAATTGACTCAACTCGCTTTTCATACAGTCCAATTTTTGCGGTTCGCCTTAATTTTTATTATCTGGAACAATGAACTATATCCCGCGGCCCTTCGGGCCGCCTATAACTGAATAGTTAGTGGGATCACCACTACATTTTGCCTTAACGTAATTCAATTGCCTACAACGCAAAGCATTACATTTCAGACTCGTGGGTGGCCGGCTCATCAGTTTCCTACAGTATCCACCGCTGAGAGTGATTTTGGGTAGTCGGCTCACCACACATGCTTTAGTCTACGGCGCCTTCGGCGCCTCCGAGGTTACTAATAATAAACTCGTGGTGGGCTCAACGCAAAGCTTTAAACCGCCGTTTGGGCTCAACGCAATTTTGAACATGTAAGAATCATGTAAATTTTGTTTTGTTCGCTTTTCATCCAACTCGCTTGTAAATGTTTGGAAAATGGTTATATATACATCCCAAAGGCCAATTTGCAGCGACAGCTGATGTACAACCGGTGACATCAGGCGTCGTCCTGTACCGGTGTACATATTCAGTCTGAAAATGGCGTTCACCGGCTATTTGCATGCATTCTAATGTGAGTAATTATTTAATTTTTTTTTCTCCGTAAATAGGTTCGACCCCCGTTTAAAATAATTTTTTTCGTGCTTATATAGTATAGAAGAATAGGAAAAGAAATATTTCACCGCAATTTGAGCATAGTCCGGATCAACAATAATTACCGAATATTTAATCATATATTAAAATGAATCCATTTGGAATAAATGTATTTTATAATATGATAAGTAATTGTATGTAAACGTTCTTCATGCTTATTTACAAAACCT
Organism: Magicicada septendecula; assembly: GCA_034769895.1. Taxonomy (NCBI): domain Eukaryota; kingdom Metazoa; phylum Arthropoda; class Insecta; order Hemiptera; family Cicadidae; genus Magicicada; species Magicicada septendecula. The sequence goes on along the minus strand of CM068368.1, from coordinate 154,705,987 downwards.
TCGGAACCCTGAGATATAGAGACTTCACCATATAAATTGTTTATTGGTAAAATCATGTTTAAAATAATTAATGATAATAATATGTTAAAAGCCATTAAGATTTGATATTAATGACAGCTAATTTAAATGTAATAAATGTGTTGGTTAGACTGATAAATGTGTCATTGTATTATTTAAAGATTAACCTTATGGATTATACAACACTATTACTTGAGATAATTAAAGAAATTAATTAAAGTTACATTTGGCACCACAACTTGGGGCTAATAGTTATATTTGACGTACCAACGCTGGGCAAAACAATTTATAGTTATATTTGGTGCCGCAACGCACGGCTTGATTTACAAAGCAACATTTTATTGTTATTAAGCTAGGGCAGAGGACAGACAGTGTGATTATTAACCTGTTAGAATTAATTAGAGTAAGATAGTAATAAAACTTAATCTCTAAGTGCCTGAATGATTACGCGTAGACGCGCAAAAATGGCTAAGAGAGATACGATTTCTGAGAGCCAGGAGCAGGAATTCGACATAAATAATCAGTTAGGTATGGACGGGTCCGAAAATAACATGGTGGAAAGTGATATAAATGTAACCCCCAGCAAAGAGAATAACCAGAGTAGGGCGCGGGGACAGGAATCGGAACCACGCGAGATGAATTTCAATATGTTGATGGAATTTATAAAACAACAGAATGAAGAAATGAAAAAAGAACAAATACAACAAAATGAAGAAACAAGAAAACAGAATGAAGAAACAAGAAAACATATTGACGAAATGAAGGAAGAACAAAGACAACTAAATGAAGAAACAAGAAAACAGAATGAAGAAATGCACAGGCAAAGCGAAGAAAGAATCATAAAAAGATTCGACGAAAGGATAGAAATAATAAAAGATAGTCTACAAGGTCAGATCAACCAAGTAAATGTAGATCTGTAAGAGCAATCAAAAAGTGGGAAGGAATACTTGGAGAAGTACAAAAGAAGAATGAAAGCGGTATCAAAGAAATAAACAAAATAATTAAGAAACAAGCCAAGGAGAATAAAGAAATGTGAGAGAAGGACCGCAGAGAGTGGCAGGACGCAATTGTTTATACTCAAAATCAGAACAAGCAGCAAGTAGAGGGAATCGAACAGCAGGTAAGAAGCCTAAAGGAAGCTCAACAAGACACTGAAGAGAAGTTGAACAGTGTATCTGTAGAAAAAGGTAGGAGACTTGATGAAGTGACAAACACCCTCACGACTGTTCGAGAAAACCAACAAAGGCTCCATTGGAGATTAGAAGAGAATGAGCAGAGACCAGTCGTCATAGTGAATGGGACAAACGCTAGTAAAGAAATAACGTTTGACGGGGAAGACAGTTTTCCAATGGAGTTTCTGAAAGAACTGAAAGAAGTACACGAAACTTACTACCTTGAAGAAAACACAAGATGGCTAAGCAGGCATCTGACAGGTGAAGCAGCTATCTGGTGGCGCAGTGTACGGGTCAGGTAAATACATTTCAGGAATATTGGGCGGCTACTCAGCAGGAGCAAGTCCGTGATCAGCTGGAATATGGTAGGTTTAATCCTAACAGGTCTCTCAGCATGATACACTATATGGAATGATTTGTACTCCAATGCAGATAATTAATACCAATTTTATCAGATCAGCACCTAATAAAAAAAATTAGCATGCCATTATAATAGAGAAATTCAAATAGCAGTGGTAACGAGAGGGATAACCACTATCAATTGTTTCGAAGTATTATTGCGAGAGTATATGGGAATAAATATTAGAGTAAATAATGTATCGCAGAAAGCGGGTGAACAAAACGTTATGAAATTTAAAAGGGAGCAACAACAACCTCGAGGGAACAATGTGAATACAGGCCCAAACAGGGGTGGAGAGACAAGTTTTTGCCGAAGCCACGAGGGGAAAGTGATGGGCAGGCAATAAATTCTTTAGTTGTTGAACGTCAACCAGCTAGCAGCAGAGAGGGTGAATGCTCCACTACCGCACGAAAAAGTGGTCAGTGACTGATACTTGCAAGGTCAACGCACCCTGACGACTGTAAACAAACAAACGAATTTTACGAGCCCTAGCAGTCGTAGATACCATTATCCCAATATAAGAAACCAATTGATGGAGGAGGAAGGACAAAACATTAAGATAGAAAATCTTAAAAGTCCAGAATTAGTCATTAAAATAAATAATATAAATGTAAATGCCTTGATTGACACTGGAAGTGCAATTAATGCATTATCTGAAAATTGGTATACTAATAACCAAATGAAGCTTGGCAAGCATGAGATCCTGAGTGTAAATAACACTACTATAATTAGCGCTATAGGTAAGAAGTCAAAGCATATTAGGAAACAAATATTCTGTGAGGTTAGCGTTAATGATAGTTTAAGTTTTGATTGTGTTTTCTTAATAATACCAGGTCTTGTACGAGAATGCATACTAGGGGTGAATTTTCTCAAACAATCCGGAAGCATAATTAATATACCCAAAAATAAGATCCAACTACAAGCTGAGTTAAAAATAATAGGGGAGGAAAATTCTTATTAAATACCACTAATGGCGATGCAAGGAGACATTAGTAGCATAGAGGAAGGAATAAATAAGAAGATTGATGAATTAGAGGATGTGGACATAACGATGAGGAGCCAGCTAGAGCAACTGTTATATCATTACAGAGAAGTGTTTGATGAGCGACCAGGACTCATCAAGGGATACAAACATCACTTCCAGGTAACTGATAACACACCGTACCTGCAGAAAGGATGGCCAGTGCCTATTAATTACCAGAAGGCCGTACAGGCTGAGATTAGGAGAATGCTTGAATATGGGATTATAGAACATGCCCAAAGCCCCTATATCAACCCTCTGGTAACTGTAATAAAAAGGGACGGAAGAGTGTGCTTGTGTCTGGACACCCAGAAAGTAAATAGTGTAACAATACCAGACTTTGAAGGGCCACCTCCAATAAATGAAATATTAGCAAGATGTAATTACATAAAAGTTATGTCTACAATAGCTTTGACCAATAATTTTTGGCAGGTACCTTTAAAGGAACAGTGCCGTAACTATACGGGCTTCTTACATGAAGGTAAATGCTACCATTTTAAAGTAACACCATTTGGCCTAAGTACAAGTCTCGTGAGTTTAGCACGTGGGCTAGACTACATACTTACAGAAGAAGTAAAGAAAAACACCATCATTTACATAGACGACATTTTATGCTTTTCTAATAATGAACAGAAACATGTTGTACATGTAGAAAACCTATTAAAAAATTTAAAAAATGCCAACATGACAGTTAACTTGGAGAAGTCGCAGTTTTTCTGTAGAGATATTCAGTATCTTGGTTACTGTTTAACAATAAACGGGATTAAGGCAACACCGGATAAAGTAGCCGCTATCCTAAATTTTCCAACACCTAGAAACCCCAAACAGTTAAAAGGTTTCTTGAGACTTACAAACTTCTACAACAAATTCACTGACAAGTGTGCCGAATATACTCAACCGCTACTTAAACTATTACAAAAGGGTAATAAATTCCAATGGGACTCGGCGATGGCAGAGCAATTCCAACGAGTAAAGGAGTTATTCATAAATACTGTAATGCTTAAGTTCCCCATACCAGGAAAACGATTCTACCTGGAGTGTGATGCCAGCAATTACGCATGTGGTGGACAGCTATACCAGATTGACGATAGTGGGGAGATTGCCGTCATTGCATATACTAGCAGAACCTTCAAAAATGCTGAGAAAAATTATTTTGCAACAGAACGGGAACTACTCTCGATTGTGAAGTGTCTGCAGAAATTCAGAATATACATATTAGGCCAACCGCTTACAACAATAACTGATATTAAGGCCTTAACATTTATTCAAAAATGTCATCTAAATAATACCCGGATCACAAGATGGATACTCAGTATACAAGAATACAATTTTGAAATTTTGCATTGCAAGGGGAAAGAAAACATAGTTGCAGATATCCTAAACCGATACCCAGAAGATCACAACTGTAACGGAACAACCGAAGATAAATATGAATATTATATTAATGGAATAGAAATAAAACTGAAATAAAACATCACTATCAAATTACGGAATATAAATCAGATACAACTATCAAATGACAAAATAAAAGGGATTATAAGAAAGATTCAGGAGGAAAAAGATAACCAAATTAGTCAACATTTCAAATTAATAAGTAATAAATTGTATCGTAAATGGAAAAACCAATGGAAATTATATATTCCCAAGGAATTTAAAATCAAACTAATCCAAGAGATTCATCAGATATATGGACACCCGGGGACAAAGAAGACACTACAGTTGATAAAAGAGTATTTCACTATGGACGCCATGTGCCAAACAATCAGTCAAGTAGTAAAATGCTGTGACATTTGTCAAAGGTGCAAAGATACCGGAAACAAACTTATCACTGGAGAAACTCGTCCAATACTACCATCATGCAAAGGTGAATTAATTAGTCTGGATTACTACGGACCACTCCCTGTATCTAGTGGTGGAGTCAGGTATTTATTAGTCATGGTTGACAATTTCACTAAATATGTGGAGTTATATGCACTACGAAGAGCAACTACGAATGCGACACTCAAACAGTTGCAACAATACATAACTAATCATGGAAAACCAGAGAGTATACTGACGGATAATAGAACGCAATTTATGTCGCGAAAATGGACGCAAAGTCTTGAGCAATTAAATATCAAACCAAAGTACACTGCAATCAGGAATCCATGTACGAATATAGCCGAACTTTGGAACAGACAATTAGGGAACCTGTTTAGAATCTTCGTTCGAGAAAAACACACCAAATGGGCTACTTTATCAAAATTATAAAAGTGTGTCTAAATGAAACATATCAGGATACGATCAAGGTAACACCGTATGAGGCATAATTTGGAACTAGACCAACTAGAGATTGGGAAAAATATATAGATCCCACAGTGATCAATACCGAAAGGGTAAAAATTAGCAAAATACAGTTGCGTATTAAAGAGATAGGAGAAAAGCAAGCCACTCGAATTAATAAGTCCAACAAGATCACTAAATTTGAAGTTGGAGATAAGGTGCTAATACGGACACACAAACTCTCAGATGCACCACAAAATATAATTGCAAAATTTTGCGCTTTATATGAAGGTCCATATGTTATCACACGAAAAATTGGAAGTGCTACATACCAGCTACATGAATGCACGGATAGCAACTTACTACGTGGGGTTTTCAATACCAGACAATTAAAAAGATATCATTCAGACCACTTAGCAGATGACTGAGACACCTTTTGAAAAAAAAAAAAAATGGTTTGTATGAAAAGGATTTTTTTGTAAAAATGCAACACTAAGTTAGCTATTAACAAAATATGAAAGTTATAAATGAAATATGTGTCATGAATGTTAAGGTAAAATTTTGTGTAACAAATATCCTAGGATGCAATGTTATATAATAAAACTGTAATTTTAGTAGTTACAAATTTTCTTTGTCAAACAGTTGGCAGTCAATTATTAATGTAAAGTTATAATTTATTAAATACCACTATTACATTAATGACTCGGAACACTAGGTTTTTTATAAGTAAAAGCATAAAGTTTTATCTTACAGCCAGAACCGGTTTTCTCCTTTAAAAGGCTTCCTTAAAAGGAGAAAACCGGTTCTGGCTGTAAGGTAAAACTTTATGCTTTTGCTTATAAAAAAAACCTAGTGTTCCGAGTCGTTAATGTAATAGTGGTATTTAGTTAAGTAATGGACACATCATGGACAACGAAATCCAAGGATTTATAATTTATACTAAAATGTCTAAATTTGTTTGTTGTATAGTACTTATGATGTTTACTATCATAAAACATTAATATTATATCGCATCATAAAACTTTTAGGTTTTAAGATTATATTTATTTTATTGTTAAAGAAATTAACACATGAATAATGAAAACAAGAGAATATATTAATAGCATTTTAAATAGAATAGTGTATAATTAAGTGTAGTAAATGCATTAGTTTATTGTAAAAAGGGAAGTTAATTATTTAAATTTAAACATTAAATTTGTAGCTTCATAGAATGTAGAATTTTATGTTTAATAACAGTTAAATTGTTATTTTCTTAAAACTCTTAAAGTGAGATCGAATCGCAATGAAAAAAAATTGTCAATTTAATACTAGAATGTTAAGTAGTTTTGACATAAAACAGAATGCACTAAGTGAGTACACGTGAATAGATAATCTAATTTTCTATATATTTACGATTAGGACTATGATTATTTGTATTCTTAAATGTAATATTTAGTTAATTTTCCGCATATATATTGTGTATAATTTGAAAATTGAATGAATGACAACAACATGTAGCAACAAAATCATGTATAATTCTAGAGTGAATTAAATTTAAGATATTATGAATGAAGGTTATTATAGAAATTATAAGTATATGTCAATTGTAACAACACAAATGGATTCATAATTAAAATATGAAAGCGGGAATATAGTACTGTTTAAAGGAATCCTATTAATGGTCGCTTACACCAGTCAGTGGGACACCTACTACACTATGTTCGATGAAAATAGAGTCTTTAAGACAAAAACATGAGATAGCATTTTAGTACAATATACTATTTATAGGGCGTAAATTTGGGATCCTTTGGATTCAAAGAGATCATCGCAACGGACCCAAATTGGGGACAGATATAACACTAAAAGGAAAACCATCTGTCCGCGCTTGAAATGACAGTGATGTATGTAGAGAAACTATGAGAGGAAGTTAGGACGAAAGACTGTGACATCCTTTAACGTCGATGTGCAGGTGTATGGATGTATCATAAATCTAACAGAGCAGCTGTTCAACAGAGAGGAGTATAATAATTAGAAAATACCAAGAACGCTACAACAGAGGCGAATGAACTAACTAACAGTGCAGCTGGATGCTTGGAGAAATTTAAGGGATTGTTCTGGCAGAAAGGCATAGAAAAACGCCAGTGAGAAGTACAATTGTGAAATACTAAGAAAACTACACCAGAGGTGATTGCACTAATCAACGGGACAGCTGGATGCTTAGAGAAGCTAAAGGGTGTTCTGGCTGAATGGCATAGAAAGACGCCAGAGAGGAGTACAATTAGAAAATACCAAGAAAGCCACGCATGAGGTGATTGAACTAACTTAACAAGTGCAGCTGAACGCTTAAAGAAAATAAGAGTTGTTCTGGTTAAAGGGAATAGAAAAACACCAGAGAGAGATTTACCAAGAAAGCTACAGCAGAGGTGAGTGAACTAATTAACAGGGCAGCTGGACGTTAGAGAACACAAGGGTTGTTCTGTCTAAATGGCATAGAAAATTCCAGAAAGATTTACGAGTCTGATAATCGGACAGACCGTGGCAGAGGTGGTTGAACCAGAGCCAGAAAGAAGGAGGGAACAAAAGTGTCCTATTAGAAAACAGCTTTAAAGGTAGGCAGGTTCCAGGAGTGAATTTTCCTAGAAGAAAGCAAGAAGGACCAATTAAAATGGAGCAAAGTAAAATGTAGGAAAACTAGTGGGGAAATATGTGTATTGAATATATACAAAGAACTGAGGCGCGATCAGGGAGTCTACGTTAAACTTTTGAAGTCTCTACTTAAAAATCGGAAAGAGTCGGTGGTAAATTTTCTTATTGCTCAGAGAGTTTACTTAAAGTTTCGTAAAGTCAACATAAGTAAATAGTTTGTGAAATTTAGAAATCTAGTCTAAATTTTCGTAGAGTCAAAGTGGACGAACAGTTTGTGTAACGGAGTTAAATATCGAGAAACTGAGAACTAGAGTTTTTATTAGTTTGTAACAAAAACAAACAATCATATCGTATCATGAGTTACTAACGATATAAACTATTGAAATGGAATAAGTCATTTGCGAACTGTAAGTTATCGTAACGAGAGTAACCGTTGTGAACTAGTGAACGGTACTTACACTAATGTAAATATCGGAAGAAGCCGGATAGACTTAGTTAAAGTGAAGTGATAAAAAAAAGTGTTAATCAATCAATCACTACGAGAGTCAACCATACTATGATTCATCCAAATAATCCTATATGTAAAGGAGCCGTGAGGGAATCTACATCTATTCAATGGATCTAAGGAGCTGGAGATGGAAGCACAGGACATCAACACACTGTAGACAGGAATATTCGTACCAACAGTAAAATTTTATGTACTACTTACTATTTTACAATACACCTGTCTGTCCTTCTAAAAGAACTTGCTTATGAATTACATATTAAAACTTGAAGTAATCCAATACGAATATAAAAGCGAACTAAGCACTTTCAATTAAGAATATTTATTCATATATTAAAATGGATCCATTTGGAATAAATGTATTTTGTAATATGATAAGTAATTGTATGTAAACGTTCTTCATGCTTATTTACAAAATCTACGGAACCCTGAGATATAGAGACTTCAGCATATAAATTGTTTATTGGTAATATCATGTTTAAAATAATTAATGATAATAATATGTTAAAAGCCATTGAAAATTGATATTAATGACAGCTAATTTAAATGTAATAAATGTGTTGGTTAGACTGATAAATGCGTCATTGTATTATTTAAAGATTAACCTTATGGATTATACAACACTATTACTTGAGATAATTAAAGAAATTAATTAAAGTTACATTTGGCACCACAACTTGGGACTAATAGTTATATCTGACATACCAACAGGCCCTGATTTCAGGTACCTTGCACCCTGGGCAAAGCATTCTTATAGCCGCCCCCTTTCATTTTTTTACTTTTCTCCCCCCCCCCAAGTTATTGTTGAATGTGTAAATTTTGGTTTTTTCTCCAAATATAAACAATTAGTACCGATAGCATTTCAGTATTGCAAGTGATCTAATCACTACGTAGGCTACACACAACAAAAATTAAAACATCATTCCTAGAATTTTAACAATAACACTCAACTGTCTACTGTCTTATAGTCTTAACGCGTATTGTTTTTCGTTCCTTGGCACCCCCTTGGACCAGGCGCCCTGGGCATTTGCCCAGTCAGCCCATTTAAAGCCCGGGGTCTGTGTACCAACGCTGGGCAAAACAATTTATAGTTATAACTATAAGGTAAAACTATTACCTTTTTACCCATAAAAAACTTTCTGTTCCAAGTTGGTATTGATATAATTATATTTAACACTAAGTTCTTAAAAGTATCATAGCTATGTGTGCACAATGTTCCCTATTGTCTACATTCACATTTAACACATTAGACTGGAACAGATTTAACATTTCACATGGTTGGAAAAATCTTCCTGTGACCACATGTGTATGTTTTTATACTTGAGTTTGGAGAGTGAACCGGCAAACCATTTACACCCATATGAATTTGAAAATATCAATGGAATTCCATTAAGTACAAAATGCACATACAGTACTACACATGTTTTTGTAATGTAAAGTTTTGTTATGTATACTGTTTTAGAACAGCCAAACAATTTACACTGGTACTTTAATTTAACTCAATAAAGACAAGACATGTCACAGGCCTGTACAACAAAATTCACTTACAGTCTGCTATTTAGTTTACAAGAGCGCAACACAATAGCATGTTTTCTCACAAATGTGGCCATGCATTGAGTATGAAAACCACCTAACAAATGACTCTGACACATTTTCCAGCAGGTGATTTTAAAGACATGCATTATTCCTCTCAATTTGGTATGAAATCATATTAATTATAACTATTTCACTACCAATTCAGAACACAAAGTTTTTTATCGGTAAAAACTTAAAAGTTTTACCTTATATTCTGAACTGGTTTCCGCTTTTAAAAAGCTTCTTCAGAGTGTCTTTTTTATGTTTACGTTGTAGTGGTTCAGTATTTAATAATATGTAATAATTGAATTTACGAGTTAAGGTACAATAAAACATTTAAAAATATTGTGTGAAACTTTTTGCAAGTGTTAACCAGGGATATCGTTTAGTGTACTTGGCAGAGAATAATAGGCAAATATAATTAAACAAATACATATTTTATTATTATATACTCCACCAAAATCAGTAAATTTTTTTATTTTTATAAATAAGGCCTTTTCGAAATTATTATAATTTCATCATCAGTTTACACTATAAAATGTTGTTATTTGTGTTCATTATATTTCACTTCACTTCATATATTTTTTTATAAATATAAATTTATATTTATATTTATATTATTTATAAATATATAAACTTGGCCTTATTTATAAAAATAAAAAAATTTACTGATTTTGGTGGAGTATATAATAATATTATAACAAATCAGTGGCATAATGTTTAGCAAAATAAATACATATTTATAAGTATTACAAGTAGAATTTATTCAACAAATGACACACATGATGATATGAATATATGAATTTAAAATATGGCTTGAAGGTTAAGTTTCTGTTAACATACAATAGTAGTCTTCTACTTACATACCTCCTTTGCTTTATTTATAATTTAATACACGATTTACCGCACTCAATGCTCTGCTCTTTTCACTTCACTTTAAAACACCACCACTTTTCACTGGGTATTTGAATTTTAAGGATTTTTTGGGCATCGTAGTTGTAGATCATTGAAGACACCATTAAAAGCTGACGATCGCTGCTCTCCGCATCTCGCCTCCGTTATAGTTATTTGATGGTGTCTATGGTGATGACATAGTATTTCCTTGAACTGAGTAGCGTGTTCGGGTCTTACAAATTTAAATGTTAAACTTCACTGGTTATATATTGAACATTACATTAATGAGCTGGCCGTAAATCCTGTCCGCCCATTGCTAAAATTAAATTAAAACCCCTTTTTTTTATATTAGTTTCTATTTCACTTGACTTTTACTAACGGTTTAAAATTCTAGAACTTTGACATAATTCGTCTATACTTCTTATTAAAACTTATTGAAAGATCTCAGGTTGTAAAACTGTTGAAAGTTAATTTTAAAATTGCGAACTGCGCCCAGAGACGTCTTACTATTCTGAACAGTGACGAAAAGTCCTTATTATATTAAGAGACTTAAAAAGGTCGACATTGATGTCTGAACACTGACACTCTATCACAGCTTGAAAACTTCCGAACGTGAAGCAGTCAAAATTTAAGCTGGAGATTAACGAACTGCGTCCAGAGATGTCTTACTATTCTGAAAGTGACTGAGAAGTATCAAAAGAACTTCACATTCCTTTTTTTTAAAACAAAACTGAAACTTTGCGAACTGCAGCCGAACAACCGCCCGTCTTCACTGGTGACTAAGAAGTGGCGTTAGAAAATCTACTCTGGGAGCGTTACATTTTACAATTCATAGCTGGGGCTGATTCTGCATATGCGTATAAGTTACCCTGTTCACTCTCTATCATTCTGTCTCTTCCCCACAGTAATTCCCAATACATGGATATTACCAGTTATTTATAGTTTTAGTGCGCGTATATGCGCAAGGGCGCGGGACTTTAAACGTTGACACCAAGAAGTATGAGATCATTCTGATGTCATTTAGTATTGTGAAATTTGTTTAGAAAAGTGAATATATACAAGCCAGACTGTCGCCAATAATATAGAAATCTAATACTGTATGCTCAAAATCCCATACTGCATGGCTTATAATATTATAGTAAAATAAAATAATAAAGTATTATATTACTACACGTTTACATTATTACTGAAATAAAACAATATAATAATACCATATGTCAGTACATAGTTATGGTCCTTTGTTCTAGGTAATATCATATACAAGTACCATAGGTATGTCTCCTTATTATAGGTAATACAATATAATTAAAACAGACATATATAGGCACATTACAATCCCCCCCCCCCAATGAGGGTTGTTGTTCTCCAAAAGAGCAACAGCGCTCATTGTCGTTTAGTTAAAATAATTAAATGAAGTTAACATTTAGCATACCCCCCCATTTGTCACAAGAATACATCAATATTGTAATCAAACTCACATACATCACTTAAATTCCCCTACAAAGGCATCAATATTTAAAATTCAATTATATAATTATTTATCAATAACTCATAATGAAATACTATTAAAAACAAAATTACAATAAATAATCACAAAATTCATTACATTATTTAAAATTCAAAAATCCTTGTTTATAGATATTGTAACGATCTATGGTGTGTTTAATTATATTCGAAGATGTTTGAAAGCCCCACTGTTGGGTTCGCCAATTTGAAATAAAACGTTTTCCAAGTTATTCTGTAGTTACTTATAGGTGACCTCCTGTAACTCAAATTTAATAGGCAAATATATTTGTTATTATGTTATTTTAACTTTTAAGTGTACTATAATACAGGTTTACCTAATTATTCAATAGTTACGCAATATTAACGATATATGTCATGTATTGACTGAATGTATTAAGACTTTCTTGCCAACCCTAGTCCCTCTGTATTGTGTAATTCAATTCAAAATTGGTACAGGAAACACGCTAGTTCGGCAATCTCACGTTCCACCAGCTGTCGACAATTATCGCTGTTATTTGTAATTGGCTTGCGTCTAGGTTAACTGTTTCACTGGATTTTATTCACCCTTTTACCTGTAAATTACTCCACCCACAACATATAATACCTATTCTACAATAACATAAAACATTATCATATACAAGAAAGATTCTTTATTGGTTTTGTACTTTACTTCAAACTAACAGTTCTCTTCAAGATGATAATATCATTATATCGATTATACAATGGTAGATCGATCGTCAGTTGACCAAGTTCCTTTTGATTTATACAAATTAAATATAATAAATATCACTATAATATTGACGACTCGGAACACTAAGTTTTTTATAAGTAAAAACGTAAAGTTTTACCTTACAGCCTAAACCGGCTTTCACCTATAGAAGGCTTCATCAGAGGCTGTCGTTAGTAGCGCTGCTCGTCTTGTTGTTGGCGACGAGATAGTGTTTCGAAAGATTGAAGCTGTGTGTGTGTGGTGAGATGTGTTCCAATAATGCGTGCGATTTGTATTGTGTCTGTTCGTTTAGGATGTCGTTTTTATTTGTTTTTGTGTGTCTGTATATTTCTAATTGTTCTAGAGTGTCTAGTTTTCGGCCTTTTGTGTGTACGTGTAGTATGTTCATGTTATTGTCGATGTTTTTATATGTGTGGTTTGCTTCAATGAGGTGGTTTGCGAAGGTAGATTCTGTAGTGTTGTGGAGTGCTTTTGTGTGTTCAATGTATCTCTGTTTGAAGCTACGTCCTGTCTGGCCTATGTAGAATTTACTGCAATTTGAACAATTTAGTTTATATACACCGGGTAGATCGAATTTGTTTTGTGCTTTGGGCATGTGTTTTGATAGTGTGTGTTCTGTTTTGTTAGTAGTTTTGTAAGCGATTCTGTATCCTGCTTTTTTGAATTTGTGGGCAATTTTTTCTGTTTGTTTGTTGATGTATGTTAGTGTTATGAATTTGTTGTTTTCTGTCTTTGTCTGTTGTTTGTTTTGTGTTTTGTGTAGGAGTTTACTGACTATTGTTCTGTCATAACCGTTAGATTCTGCTAGATATTTTATCGTGTTTAGTTCGTCAGAATAATAGTTTAAATTTTTTTCGCCGATGGTGTATTTAATAATGTTTTTTCGGGTAGCATCCTGTTTTTTCCTTTGAGTTTCCAGTTTGTGGAGTAGTCTATTATACACATGGGTAAGGTCAAGTTCTTCTTCAGGTCCTTCAGGGAATGGTATTAATTTGGTAATTTCTCGAGGTGGTGGTTTTGAAAACATCATCTGGTATGGTGTAACACCAATGGTTTCGTGATGAGCAATATTTAAAAATGTTTCGGTTTCCTGTAAGAATTCACTCCATTTCCTATGATTGTCATAACAATAGGTACGAAGTACTTGTCCTACCTCTCTGAGTACGCTTTCTGCTGGATTACTACTAGGATGATAAATTGAAGTTTTGTAGGTTTTAATTCCTCGATTTGACATTTCTAATTTCCATTTTCGACCCTTGAACTGGGTTCCATGGTCCGTTATTATGGAATATGGAGTGCCCACATCTATGAGGTACTTTTCTGCGATGACCTTGATGATAACATTGGTGGATGCCTTGCTGATAGGGTACAACTTAGTGTAACGTGTGAAATGGTCCAAGATGATTACAATATATTTATATCGGCGCCTGCCTCCACTACATGGGAAAAGCCCGCAAATGTCAAGAAACGTTTTTTCTAATTTCCTTTCTGAAGTAATGGTTATTAAAGACCCCTCCTTTCGTTCATTGTTTACCTTAACCCTTTGACATATTCCACATCGTTTTATTAATTCCCTTACCTTCTTGTTCAAACCCTTAATATACACATGCTCCTCCAGTGCCTTTACTACTTTGATGGAACGCATGTGTCCATACATTTGATGGTAGTTCTTTATTATTAATGATTCTGTAGATTTGGGAATGTATAATTTCCATTTATTTTTTACAACAGGGGACTTTATGAAGATTAACCCTTTATAATTTTGATAATACTGCATAATTATAGTATCATTACTGCGGAGACGTTCTTGTATAGTGGACAATCTCTGATCCTTTGCTTGTTCTTCCTGAATTTTGGTTAACACTTCTACTAATTCTTCTCTAGCTAATATTACAAGGTATATTTTTCCAACATCCTCCCTTTCAATTTCAAAAGTACCATTCTCCAGGTTCACCCTAGATAGAGCATCAGCTACAGTGTTCTGTTTCCCTGGCACGTATTCCCATGTTATGTTGTATTCCTGGAGAGCCAATATCCAACGAGTTAATCTACCATGGCTTAGTTTGCACCTTTGTATAAATGATATGGATTTGTGGTCGGACCGTACTGTTAAAGGATAACCTAATACATATGTGCGGAATTTATTGCATGCAAATACCACACTCAATAATTCCTTTTCCGTGACACTGTAATTTCTTTCACACTGATTTAGGACTCGGCTGGCAAAACTTATTACTTGGTGGTCTCCTTCTTGATCTTCCTGATATAGCTCAGCACCCAGACTCACATCACTGGCGTCACAATTTATAAAAAATGTTTTATCAAAATCAGGATGGTGCAGAATATTTTGTAAAAATTTCTCTTTAATTAAAATGAATGTCTCATTATCTTCCTCCTTCCACTTCCATTTATGTTTAGATGACAGCAAGTGTTTAAATCTTGCTGTTAATTGGGAATAATTCCTTTGGAATTTCCGGTAATAGTCGCACACTCCTAGGAACGATTGCAGCTGTCTAATGTTTTTAGGTCTGGGGAAGTTTTGAATAGCTTCCACTTTTTCAGGGGATGTTGATATTCCATTTTCAGAGAGTATGAACCCTAGGAATTGTAATTGATTGGTTAATAATTTGGACTTATTCAATTTCAATGTAATGTTGCTCCTTTCTAACTTGCTTAACACCATTTCCACACGTCGGCAATGTTCCTCCCAAGTGGTTGAAGTTACCAGTATATCATCTACATACACTGTTGTGAAGGCTAACACTTCTTCACCTAGAACCTGGTCCATGCATTTAATAAAAACCGCCACAGAGTTTACTAATCCAAAAGGAAGACGTTTAAAATGATAATTTCTACCTTCAAATATAAAGGCAACGTAATTTCTACTGTTGGGATGTAACTCCACCTGCCAGTATCCACAAACAGCATCCCAAATACCCATATATCTGCAATTCTTAAATTTCTTCATTAACTCTTCAATTTCCTCTGGTGAGGTTCTATCATTTATTATATTTTTATTTATCTCCCTGGCGTCCAAACATAAACGTACGGTACCACCTTTTTCTTTATGGCTACTATAGGGCTGGTGTATGGTGATTGTCCTATTACTTTTTATAAATTAATAAATAGGTTTTGTTTATTTACTATGTATTTTGGCTCTGTAGACGCCATGTTGTTGTCTGGCAACCTGAAATTTCACTCGCCAGGGTTCGAATCAGGGAAAATCAGAACTGGTTTTTTGAATTAAACATATTTGTTACTCTTATACTCATCTTTTTTTTTATTACCTCAAAACAATTCAATTGCATTTAAATAAACAACAGAAAATTTTAGATGCTGTTACAACCCCATCATAAATGAAATATCCCTTCTCACTTTAAATTTTGATATCATCTTAAACAAAAATTATAATGATTACTTATTCGTATATACTGGTATTACCTTGCTTACAATAGACATATTTAAAATAACATAGAAATAGTTATACCCCATTTTATCACAAACCAGCGCCTCTTAATTTTATTACATGATTATTACACACGCCCATTTACTCTCTCACGATACATATTTAAATTTCCCTTATGAGCTCATTTAAATTTTTAAAAAGGTTTCAATTTTGAATGGTTATAAATTTTTGCTTTAAATTTCTTCTTTTCCTAATTTATGAATATAATTGAATAAGATAATTGATTCTCTTATCTGCCATTTCGTCCCTAAAATACAGTCCCGCCTCCGTCAGTTTTCTATTTCTTTCACCACGCTGCACATTTCGTTCTTTGTCGTAATTTTCACTGGGTCACTCGAAACTGTCACTTCATAACTGTAAAACTTATTAATTTGAATTAAAATCACATTTTTATTATACGGGCCCGCATTTTTGTTCCGGAACCTTTTATGTATGTCACTCGCGCGAGTGGTGAAGTTATACTGGCTGAGGCAAACGGCACTATTTTGTAAAGTGGCCTTGACTGTTTTACCTACTTTCATTATATTCAGTTCGTATTCCTACGCCAGTATACGGTTGTTGCGATCACACCCAACATTCCACAACGAGGATAGGCTCTGACATATATATTGATGTCACATGGTCCGATGTTGTTATATAACTTGTTTACCGTTTGTAAGTCCTTGAAGCTGCCCTTGGCACAGTTTTGTTGGCTGTTTCTATTGCGTTATTAATTTTCATGCGTAATGTCACAAGCAGTGCTACCACTGTCGCTACTAATGAATTTTACCTTTCTGTTTACGTTTTGTCCCAATTATCGTAAAAAATGTTATTTGCTTTATTCAAAATACAAATTTCTTTATTACCCCAAAAATAGGCCAAAATGTCCCGTTACAATACCCCCTCAATGAGAGGTTTTATGCCGAAGCATAAAAACTCTCATTGACACATTCATACTTGCTAAAGGGATCAGCCAGGATATGTCGCCACAACCCCCTGTATGGTTTACAAAAAAAAATTATAATTAACTCACCCTTGGTCCGGTGGCTGTGACCGCACCTGAATGACAATACTGGACTTCTCTCTCGAGATCCCAACACCATAAAGTCAGACAGATACTTAACGCCCCTGCTCTGACGCGCTGGCCAGCTCAGGACCGCCGCCACAGCATCACCAAACACTGAAACAACAAAGCAAATATCAACTAGTGGCCTTATATAACACCATATCCCCAACTGATCTGTTTCCCCCTAGCGGTGCTGGTTTGTGTTAAGAAGCACTGGTTTTGTTTTTCACTTACTTCTAACATATATCCAAATACCTAACAACACAACATGATACCCATTTTAAAATTCCATAATCTCATTCTATCTACTTTCTCTTGTTAACTTTTATCCCAAAATTCAAAATTATTGCCCTGATTCCCATCAGAATTTAAATAAACATTTCCCATTACCATATTATACATCTCTCTCATCCCCAATTTGCATTTAAAATATTTAAATTCATAAAATTCTCTTACACTAACAAACACAATATAACATAAGAAAACATAGTATATTCATAATTCACATTGTTATTATTGTCTTAAAATAAACAATTTGTATTTAAAAATTTACACACTTTACATCATTAAATTTGCATATAAAATCATAAAATTACCTTTTAATCTCAATTGACTTTTATTAATTCTCTTTCCAAAATTGTTGTTTTTTTTTTTCAATCTTCGTTTTACACATCATTACATTTATTATTCAATTTCATTAACTTGGGTGATTATCAGTTATTCATTATAATTCACTTTATCAACCTGGCATTTACCCATAATCTTCCCCTTTTATGACTCTAACGCTCCCTTACAAAATCTTTAACTAGTATGACACCCATCTATCAAAAACCTCTACTAACCCTTCTCTACCTCCAACTACTTACTACTTTAACTCATTTCGCATCACTTCTACTCTTATATAAAAAAAATACTCTCTACCCCTTTGTACTCAGGATAGTTTCCCCCCCCCCAAAAAGCTCATTCCCTTACTCTGGTTCCTGGATTCTACCTAGGGCAACCCTTTCCGGCGCTAAACGGTCCCTTCCCGTCCCAACCCTTTTGTTGCGGACTCCACCATTACACTATCCCCTCTTACAAAATTACCATCCCCAAATCTCATTCTTATTACCCCACTTCAACTACAACAAAATAACATCATCATTTATAAACATCAATATATCAATCAATACTCTACATATATTCCCCATAACTACTGTGTCAACATCAATACTTTTCAAATGCTATTACATTAACTCACAACAACATTACATTAATTCAAAACAATATTTTCATCTCTCGTACCACTTTAACTTTAACTTGGACTGATCTACATGTCCCAACAAAATATTCATCACCCAACATCTATCTTTTGCAACCCACTGAAAATTTTAACTATCACAAATTTATTTCATTTTTATTTAAAATTTTTAAACACACTGAAAACTTATTCTATAAAATATTATTATATTTTTATAATCCTTAATTCCTAACATACTACATGCAATTAACACAATAAGACATAATAAACACAATATAGGAAGTATCTAGTGCCTCTATTTTGCAAATCAAAAACAAAATTATTCAGTTATCTCAGTAGCGAGTCATCATTATTAAAATACAACAAATTTCTAATTCGTTACCCCCCTGGGTAACCTCCCTGCCACACACACTATGACCCCCCCAGGACTGTGGCGTCCAGTTGCATCCACAAGGACTGAAGTTTTGGAGGAATTTTGACATCTCCGTGTCCTTGCTTCTACGTTACATTTAAATAATACTAGATATCATAATATCTAAATGTTCATATTACACGCCCCTAATGCGGGTCTACCACCTGGCTCTGCTGTCCCTACTCGGACAGAGTGGCAGCCGCTGTTTCATAGTTTGGTGATTCCCCTAAATTACCCCCCTGTCAATTTCAAAATTCACCTTTACAACGATAACAGCTATGGCCAGTTAAGGCAGAACGTGACGCAATGAGCCCCAACCATAGCTGTTAAAGCTAAACCAATTCCACGGTCAGGGTTCGGTGAGGCCGTGACCGCCCGAAAAGTTGGGGAATCACAAGTAAAATATATTTTTTTAAATTAAAATTAACAATTTACATTACATGACATTTCTAGTCTTGGTGGTGTTTTAACCTCATACATTTCTTTCTTAACTTTCCCTACCTTGACCTTCATTAACATAAAATAATAAGTACAACAAAATATTTACTTAGTCACTTAAATTAATCTATTTACATTTAATGATGTTGTCATTACATGAAAATAAACAATTCACTTTTTAGATTTACCAAAATTGCATAACTTACACTTTTAATTTCATTTTCAAATTCTATTTACTCGGGACCTTGTTACATTTTATTACTGCATAATAGATTTTATTACATAAGAGTAAATTTTGTTTGAACACACTGCCTCACTAAAATTATTTATTTATACACCTAGGAATTCCACAAACTAAACAATTTAACATTTATTTGTTTATTAATTATTATTAAATTGAAATCTCATAAAATAATTTAAATTCATTATAAAAAAATTCAAACATATAACATTCAGTCACAATATTTAAACATCTCAAATTATTTACTTCAATTGATTATTAAAACACAACATATTTAAATTATTATCAAAATTTACAAAGTATTAATTATTGTCTTCATAATTATTTTTATTATTTATTTAGACTGCAAAATATTAATAATATTATTATTATTATCACAACATTTTCTACTACATATACACATTGTTTACCTAACATTTTACAATACACACAATTGAATTCACTACAACTATATTTACAAACTGTTGTCATTAACTGTTCCATTTTTTCACACTTCATTGTCCAAGTCTGCCAGGTCATTACCATAAATTACAATATTTAAAATTGTCCATTTACTGATTTTTTAGTTCAACCTCCATCATCATATATATATCGAATATATTTATAACATACATCATTGTTATCCACACACAATTTGTTATTATTATTATTATTATTATCCATTAACTTTATTTCATTCATTATGCCATTATAATTTATAGGGTTATTCCCTATTAATATTTCATAAAACTTGTCAACATAAGTTATTATTGTCCAGTCTCCATCAGTAATTATATTCATTATTGGGTCAGTCATTTTCTCATCAATTAAATTATTCTTACTATTTCTTTTATGAATTTGCTAACTGCTGTAATTTTTTATTGTTCGACTAAGCTTTTCGTCATTACTGACATCTTCAGGTCTTGAACAACCTGAACTCATCAGGTCGTTGTTCAAGACCTGAAGATGTCAGTAATGACGAAAAGCTTAGTCGAACAATAAAAAAAATTATAGCAGTTAGCAAATTCATAAAAGAAATAGTAAGGATGGCTGCTAATTTAAACAATACGAAGAATAAATTATTCTTGTTTAAATACACTTCTAACATTTCTTTCTCACCATAATCTCTCTTTAATTCATATAATTCTATCTCTTTATCAACACACAATTCTCTATCTAACTTTCTCTCATCATAACACCATCTCATACTTATAAAATCATTACACACAGAGGGTATAAACTTATACAAAACTGGGAAACAAAAATCATCTACTAACACGGGACTCTTGCCCTTCAAAAACAACACTTAAGAACACCCTGGTTCATCATAAATAATAAGGGGAAAATTTACCCTCTGCCCCCAATCTACCACTATACTATCTTTCCACTTTCTCTCTGACTCATAAACACACATAAACATTTCATTATTACTTCCACAACTTCATCAGTACTCTCATCATTTATTTCATCATATCACTCTCAGATACTACCTTTTCAAATATATTACTATTCTCAATATTATTTTCATTATTTTCGACATCATCATTATCATTTGTTAATTGTTTATCTAGTACTACATTTTTATACATGTCATTATAATTTTCATTTGCATTAATCTTGTTTGTATTCATCACATGTACTCCCATTTGCTCAATACTCCGTTCTAATTTATTCAAACTAGTTCTTATTATTTCATTATTATTTTCAAAACATTTATTCATTTCTTGAATATCATTTTTTAATTCCTCAAATTTGTTATTCTGAATATTGAATTTAGCGTCAGAATCACTCTTTATTTCGTCAAATTTGCTATCAAATTTATTCAACAATAACTGCATCATAGTTATCATATCACTACTACTTTCTCTCTTAACTAAGGTCGGCGTTGACTGACTCGTCACACCTTCCATTATTTTCGATTCGGTCAACTGACTCTCTAGATTACTGTCATTCGTTTGAACTCCCGAGTCGCTACTTAATTGACTTTCTATCTGGCTGTCAGTGAAGCTGACTTCGTTAATATTATCATTAGTATTCATCATTGTTATTTGTGTAATTCTGACTTATTTACTATACATCTACTTCAGTAACACTATAACATAACCTTATGTGACACTCGTCACCTACGTCTATTTCTACGTAATTTATTTTTTACCTCAAACAACCATTCCGCTCTCCCAGTAGGCCGTATTTATATAAATATCTTTATATAAATTGTCCCTGTTCAAAAGCCATTTGTGCTATTACTTAACTTTTTATAAATTAATAAACAGGTTTTGTTTATTTACTATGTATTTTGGCTCTGTAGACGCCATATTGTTGTCTGGCAACCTGAAATTTCACTCTCCAGGGTTCGAATCAGCGAACGGGAAAATCAGAACTGGTTTTTTGAATTAAACATATTTGTTACTCTTATACTCATCTTTTTTTTTTATTACCTCAAAACAATTCAATTGCATTTAAATAAACAACAGAAAATTTTAGATGCTGTTACAACCCCATCATAAATGAAATATCCCTTCTCACTTTAAATTTTGATATCATCTTAAACAAAAATTATAATGATTACTTATTCGTATATACTGGTATTACCTTGCTTACAATAGACATATTTAAAATAACATAGAAATAGTTATACCCCATTTTATCACAAACCAGCGCCTCTTAATTTTATTACATGATTATTACACACGCCCATTTACTCTCTCACGATACATATTTAAATTTCCCTTATGAGCTCATTTAAATTTTTAAAAAGGTTTCAATTTTGAATGGTTATAAATTTTTGCTTTAAATTTCTTCTTTTCCTAATTTATGAATATAATTGAATAAGATAATTGATTCTCTTATCTGCCATTTCGTCCCTAAAATTCAGTCCCGCCTCCGTCCGTTTTCTATTTCTTTCACCACGCTGCACATTTCGTTCTTTGTCGTAATTTTCGCCGGGTCACTCGAAACTGTCACTTCATAACTGTAAAACTTGTTAATTTGAATTAAAGTCACATTTTTATTATACGGGCCCGCATTTTTGTTCCGGAACCTTTTATGTATGTCACTCGCGCGAGTGGTGAAGTTATACTGGCTGAGGCAAACGGCACTATTTTGTAAAGTGGCCTTGACTGTTTTACCTACTTTCATTATATTCAGTTCGTATTCCTACGCCAGTATACGGTTGTTGCGATCACACCCAACATTCCACAACGAGGATAGGCTCTGACGTATATATTGACGTCACATGGTCCGATGTTGTTATATAACTTGTTTACCGTTTGTAAGTCCTTGAAGCTGCCCTTGGCACAGTTTTGTTGGCTGTTTCTATTGCGTTATTAATTTTCATGCGTAATGTCACAAGCAGTGCTACCACTGTCGCTACTAATGAATTTTACCTTTCTGTTCACGTTGTCCCAATTATCGTAAAAAATGTTATTTGCTTTATTCAAAATACAAATTTCTTTATTACCCCAAAAATAGGCCAAAATGTCCCGTTACATGATGAGCTATATTCAATTATGTCCTGTTCCATCATACTCTGTATTTCCCTTCTCACTGCTGGTTTTAGGTATTGGGGTATAGGATATGATTTCCGGTTAAAATTAATGGGTTGTTTAAATGACAATTCACAAATAAAATTCTTGGCTTTTCCTGGCAAATCTGAAAATACTTTTTTATATCTGTTATAAATCTTTATTAATTGATTCTTTTGTTCAGGTGTTACTCTATTATTATTACTGGCAGTTTTAAACAAATAAATCTCTTGCAATTTTCCCTTCCATTCATTCTCCTTAGCACAGGCTAATTCTTCAAAAGGTGTTCTATATTCCATTTCATCATCACGCATTAAAGTAAAAGAATGTCTTTGGTGAGTGGCATTTTTATGATCCACTATTTCACTTGACCATTCTCCATTTTCATGGTACATGGTTATTCTTCCTCTGCCCATATTAATAATAGCTGAGTGGCGCCGCAGCGTATCACACCCTAGCATCGCTTTAAATGGTAATCCTTGAGCTACCATAAACACCATAGGAATAGTTTTACCTTCACTAGATACTTCCATCATTACTTGCTGCCGTATTGTTTTATTTGGTCTGCCAGTAGCACCTATAATTACCATGTTATTAACTGGTAATGTTGGTATATTTTTCTTATACATCTCCCTTATTCGGTTATATTCTACCTTGTCCAGGAGTGACACGTTCGCGCCGGTATCAATCACTATCTCTGTCATAACTCCCTGCAATTCTGCCACGATATACATAATTTGATTGTCAGTTTTATTCTCTGACGGTAACACTTCTTCCGTTAAATCATTTCGTATGTCCTTTAAATAATTGTTCCTTGTAATTTTTATAATTTGGTTGCTTTCCTTTTGTGTTTGTACATACCCTTCCAATCCCAGCAGCGAGGGGTTACTTGATACTTCCACTGCTGTACTTAGTTTTCCATCCTATCCTGCGGACGATCGTCCCTCGCAGTGGTTCCTGGGTTGCCATCATCGGGTCTAAAATCTCTATGGTTTTCTTGGTGTCTAGGCAGATCCTCCTCTCGACTTCGATTACTGGGTTGATGTCGTTGGTCGTTGTTTGTACGATTATTGTTCCAATACTCTCTCCCATTGTCAAAATTCCTGCGGCCTGTTCTGTATCGGTTATTATCATAATTAGTATAGTGATTACTTGGGTAATGATTGTTGCGATAACGATTGTTTATAAATTGGTCATTCACCCTTCGGTGATAATTATTATTGTTAAATCGATTTGTTCCTGGACGCGACTCTTGATTTGTCTCCTCCCTTCTATTGTTGTAATATTCACCTTGCCGTCGGGACCTTTGATAATAGTCTTCCATTTCGTAACTGGCTAACAAGGTTTCCATTGTTTCTACTGTCTTTACTTGTCCACTGCGTCTGGCACGAACTATCTCTTCTTCAAAATGGTAAGACAATTTATTTACCAAACATTCCTCTGGTATTCGCGGTTCCAAATGATGCGCCAAACACACCTTTCCCAAAAAGTAAGTAGTTGGTGACTGCTCTTGATTAAAATTAAATCTCCCATTGGTAATGTTATCTCTAATCATGTTCTGTACAGAATCTGACCAGTATTTTGACCTAAAAGTCCTTTTAAACTCCTCATAATCATTAAGTTCATTCCGGACTGCTGGCCACCAATTAACATTTATACTTTTGAAACACTCATCCAATAAACTTTTTATTACGTTCCATCAGGTTACCTTAATTCTGCTAAACCATTCGTCTATTCTCTCCAGAAATTCTATGGGATTTCCTCTATAAATTTTAAAATTGATATTTTCCTTTTGCTCAGGGGCTATGTGATGCGCCAGATACATTGGTCGATTTTGTAAAATTTCTATTGATTCTTTTATATTAATCAATTCCTGATTTTTCATATTTTCTACAGTTTCTTTATTTTGAACCACTTGGGTTTTTATTTGTGTTATCTCGTTATTTACTATTTCAATCCTCCCAGCTATATTAATTTGCACTTCGTCCAATTTCTCTTGGGTTTCTAATTGTACTTCCTTTATCATAGTTTTGTTGGTATTTTCCCCCTGGTTAATTTTGGCCTCTACTTCCACTGCTAGTTGTATGATGGTTTCATCTGTCTTTTCCAGACCCACCTTAATTTCAGTTATTTGCTGTCTTACTTCCCCTTCATAATTATCTACCTTTTTATTAAGTGTTTCATTGACACTTGCAACCCTTTCATTGATAACTTCCCTCAACGCTTGGTTCTGTTCATTTATAATTTGCCTCAACTCCTTATTACTGTTTTCAATTTTCTCGTCTATCTGTTTGTGATTTTCTTGAATCTGCCTTAAGCTCTCATCGTTCCTGTCAAACCTTTCATTAATTTGGTTTAAGCTTTCATTTACCAGCTGGTTATTCTCATCAGTTTCTTCTTTATTTTTGTCAAACTTCTCATTCATTAGTTTAATTAAATTCTCACTCAAAATTTCGTTTTGTTTCTTTGAGTTTTCATTAATACTGTCTATTTTATTTTCTAGCTTTTCTGAATTGTCGTTTATACTGTCTATTTTATTTTCTAGCTTTTGTGAATTTTCGTCAAATTTTTTATCTAATTCTTCTTTCTGTTTCCTGGAATCTTCTTTGATTTGTCTTAAACTCTCATTAGTTTGTTTTAAACTCTCATTAGTTTCCTCCTTGGTTTGCTTTGAGTTTTCCTCCTAACCCTGAAATTTTCATTATTGCTTTCCTTCATGCTATCAATTTTCTCCATCATTAGCCTCATCATTTCTTGCCAAGCTGGTTCGCTTCTGGCTTCCACTTTATCTGGTTGGTCCCCTTGGGCATCCTCTTTATTGTTTGTTTGTTGTTCCATTTCGGTGTCTGTAACTACCTCTGCTTCTTCCCGTCTATCTTCTTCTGTTTCTTGCTCCTTCTCCTTCTCTTCTGCCCTATTCTTCGATCTGCCTCTGGTATTATGCATTCCTGTGCCTCTAATGATTGCCTGCTCAAGTTAAGTAATAATTAAGACGATTTTTTACTTAACTAAAGCCCACTCGTTGAGCGCCAATTTGTAACGATCTATGGTGTGTTTAATTATATTCGAAGATGTTTGAAAGCCCCACTGTTGGGTTCGCCAATTTGAAATAAAACGTTTTCCAAGTTATTCTGTAGTTACTTATAGGTGACCTCCTGTAACTCAAATTTAATAGGCAAATATATTTGTTATTATGTTATTTTAACTTTTAAGTGTACTATAATACAGGTTTACCTAATTATTCAATAGTTACGCAATATTAACGATATACGTCATGTATTGACTGAATGTATTAAGAATTCTTGCCAACCCTAGTCCCTCTGTATTGTGTAATTCAATTCAAAATTGGTACAGGAAACACGCTAGTTCGGCAATCTCACGTTCCACCAGCTGTCGACAATTATCGCTGTTATTTGTAATTGGCTTGCGTCTAGGTTAACTGTTTCACTGGATTTTATTCACCCTTTTACCTGTAAATTACTCCACCCACAACATATAATACCTATTCTACAATAACATAAAACATTATCATATACAAGAAAGATTCTTTATTGGTTTTGTACTTTACTTCAAACTAACAGTTCTCTTCAAGATGATAATATCATTATATCGATTATACAATGGTAGATCGATCGTCAGTTGACCAAGTTCCTTTTGATTTATACAAATTAAATATAATATTAAATATCTCTTATCCCAGGGTTCGTGTGATTCTTTTAACCATTAGTAAGGCCAGGTAATGCAAAATTAAGGTTACTTTAGTATTACAGAATGTTATTAACTCTAAATATACTGAAATTAAAAATAAGTTGGTTTTACCGGGTTGATGAATCTCAAAGTGGCAGTGTACATCAGCAAACAGTTGAAAATTTACTAATTAGATTATCTTCCTCCAGAAAAAGTGTTCCGATCCTTAATAAAATTGACGGTGGGATGTACTGGAAAGCCCCCAGGAACTCTTCTGGCCTTCGTTCTTCGATTACGATCCTAGTGGTTGTCCGTCCAGGTGGAATTGAAGTCGTATTATAGCTTCTTCTTGAAAGTGGAGGTTATTTCTTCAGAAATGAAGTCTTCGTACATTTCTTCTATAATTCCGTTAGTTTAGGCCTTTGCTTCCCTCAATTAGTCTTCTGATTTCATGGGAAATCGGGTTTAATACTAAATCCAGCGGAATTATCTTGGTGAGTGAAGTAAGGAATTCTCGACCCTTTTAGAAGTATTTGGTTATAATTTGGAAGTCTAATTTGTTTTATTATTCATCAGTGGTGTTACAGAATTAGTTTTCAATTTGGATTTATTAATTTAGATTCATTTTTTTCAAATTTTATCATTCTTTTTTAAAAGTGTCTCCTCATCTGAACTCAATAGCATATAACAATCGAAACGAATAATTATAGGTTTTTATAAATTCTTTTCAGTATTTGTATTAATTCAAGTTAACCCATGAGCATATAACAATTGAATAATTGAAAATCAACAAGATTTTTTACATTTTAGTTACCCTAGCAACCATTACTTTCTGTCATTGGATAATATTTGATATCCTAGAGCCAGAATTATAAAATATTACTACTCTTTTTTAATAAAATACTCCATGCTTGGAATTATACCAAATGACCTAAAACTCTCACCCAATCTACCTTATTAAACCGTATATGTTTTACTATAGTTTCATTGGACTGGACTTATTAAAAAGGTATCAATTTCCTTTCACAAATATTAAATTTAGGCCTATAGGTTTTCTTACAACTGTTATAATATTGTTTGGTTTTTAACTTAATTTTCTTTACCTGACCTACTGTACAAATAGTTACTGGTTCATGGTTATTTACATTAATTTTAATTTCCTGGTTTTACTTTATTACATTAATTAATTCGTCCTGGAACCTTTCATTATTTTACAACATAATTATCAGAACTACTTGTCAACCTTTAAACACTTATTGCCATACTGGCCAAGTTTACAAACATTAATTCAAAACAACTTCATTAATCAATTTTAGTTAATACATTTAACATAATATAATACCTAACACAGGTATTTATACTTAATTGTCAACAGACAATTTTAACATAAATGAAAGGAGCACCACTGACTCAGTACTTCTATAAAATAACAGTTCCCTCTTACTATAAACAAAACATAAAATAAATATCCTGTAAACACTACCATGCTACAGCATAAAAGCAAGTACAAATTGTAACACATTAACCATTAATTGGGATAGTATTTTATACTTAACATTATTTATTACATCCCTTAACTTTATATACATCTCAGATGTACTAATTACTGAGTAACCTTAATATCGGGGTAGGGTTCTTGACCATAGTTAATTCATTTTTTTATGTAACGTTGGGGACCTCAATTCTGTTACGTTACAATATACAACAATTCTTGCAACATAAACACAAATAAATTTTATCAAATCATTAATACATATTACTTGACAACACAATGATACATAGCATAATTAAAACATAGTTAACATTCATAATTATAAAAACAATCATCTGAAAAATTACAAAGTTCATTATTAAAATCATTATATTTTATTAGCACGTGATTAAGCACTGTAGTGTCCATTTAAAAGCACTACAATCTTTATTAAAACCACTTCAAAATTCATCATATTATTTAAACATTCATAAACATCTTCGTTGTATATATGACAAACATAAAACAATTACAAGTTTACCTTTAAAAATTCACAAAATCTGGTTTACATATGAGAAATACAAAACAACTACAAAATTCATTATTACATAATAAAATCATAACACAATTATCAATGCATGGTTACATATAAACACAAATTAAAACACAATCATTTAAAAACTTATTAAAATACATAAAACAAAATTTGCGTAATGCATAACCTCCAGTCAGCGCTTTATTCTATTATAACAGCGGCAAAACTTGAAGCAGAAAGGAAGAGCCAGGGGGCGAGGTCTGAACGATGTTCACCAGCCATCGAAAGCCCGGCACCCCCTCTCTTCCTTGCTTCTTCCATTCTTCATTTCTACAAAAAAAAATATTCTCCAGATATAATTTACACATTAATTCAATTGCCATAAACATTCAATTTTACAATAAAAATATTCTGCTCGTCACCCACTACTCAGAAACAACAAAATTCTTTACTCATTCTTCCTCCTATTACTGTGATAACTATACATCACCATGTATAATAGTCACCTTGTGATCACATTTACTATTACTAAAAGTCCATATCCAAAACAATTCTTCAAATATTTATTCTAATACAGGTAAGTATAGGATTTATTTTAATATAAATTTGAAAACATATGTTGCTGTGGGTATATTTGCGACCAAGAAAGAGCTAAAAGATAGGCCTTCGATAGCTCGTGGACTCGTGCAGTCCGCACCCAGTAACTCCCTCTTGCCGCCCCACCCCCTCACAGTTTATATAATAAAATATGTGCTGGTAATATTTTTTGATTTTCGCTTTCTCTCTCCCCTTTTTTTTGTACCAATTTTATTTCCCAACTTTCTTTGTTATACTTTAGCTTATTTGCTTTTTTAATCCATTCTCACATTCATCAATTACACCTTGAACATTACTCTCAATTTCTACTTTATATTCATGTATCTTTGTAACAATTTTCTTGTTCATGTCCATCTCAAACTCAGCTTTAAACTTCTCCGCATTACCGTCAATTTTTCCATTTTGTTTTTTAAGTTTATCGTTAAATTTATTAGTTAACGCATCACATTTTTTGTCAGTCTCTAGCAGTTTCTCATCCTGCTTTTCACTAATTGTTTTTGTATCATTTTTTTATCTCGGTTTGTATTTTATTTATATTTATAGTCATTTCACCTTTCACTCCAGCAATAGTCTCACTCTGTTTCTCTAATTATTATTTATTTCAACAAACTTTTCACTCACTCCATTAAAACTCTCACTTATACTTTCAAATTGGTTATTCATACTTAAATTACTCACTTTTATTTCGCTTCTTATATTCACAAATTTGTTATTTATGTATCCTAATTTCTCATCTTGTTTGTTAAATCTATTATTTATTTCATTTATCTCTGCTTTTATTTCAGTTTTCAGCTCTATATTACTTGCATTCATCGCACACATCATTTTTATATTCTCTGACTTTATTTCAGTTTTAAATTCATTCAAACTTGTGTTCAAATTATCATTCATTTTACTGATATTATTTATATCTGACTTTAACTCTATGCTACTGGCCCTCATATTCTTGTTTTGTTGGTCAAATTTATTATTCATCATTTCTATAATCATTGCTAATTGATTAAGTATATTTACATCATTACTTTTACTACTCTCAGCTTCTACCGTCTCAATTACATCTGTTGCTATCTCGCCTACACTCTCATTGACATTTTCATTTTGTGTCAAGTTATTTGTGGTTATTACATCATATTGTGTGGCATCCAATATGGATTCCACAGATGCATTCTCATCTCCATTCTCATTCTCATACAAGTTTGTATTTGTATTTTTCTCTGCCATTTTCGACTAAGTTGTAAATTTAAATTTAATTTATAACGTCACTGTTATCGGGCGCCAACTGTAGTGGTTCAGTATTTAATAATTATGTAATAATTGAATTTACGAGTTAAGGTACAATAAAACATTTAAAAATATTGTGTGAAACTTTTTGCAAGGGTTAACCAGGGATATCGTTTAGTGTACTTGGCAGAGAATAATAGGCAAATACAATTAAACAAATACATATTTATTATTTTACTAAACATTATGCCACTGATTTGTTATAATATTATTATATACATCCACCAATATAATATTATATATTAAATTAAGTGTAATGATTGTGACTACATATACATCGGTAGAACATATAGAAATTTCAAACAGAAATTTATGGAACATATCAGAGCCTTTAATAATAAAAAAATGGGAATCTCCAATATAGCACATCACCTTATTGATATGAATCATAGTGTAACAGATATAACCAACAATATGGAAATAGTAGAAGTAAATAATAATAAAAATGACATTATACAGTTAGAAAAATTATATACAGGGTGTCCTGGGAGGAGAGGGAAATAATTTGAGAAATGGTTCTATAGTGTAAAAGAAGAAAAAAAGTTCATATAAACATATGTCCGGAAATGCTTTGTAAGCGAGTTACGGCTAGCGAACGATTTCGCCCGGGTTTCGGTTCCCCCGGGTAAATGAAGACTTTCTGAAATTCTGGGAAGGGGCGAATTCTGTTGTTTCTAATGGTTTTTGACCTAAAAAATCGAATAAAACAGGTCGCAGAGCTGTATCTCCCATAAGTTTCATGATATCCGATGTAAAACAGAAAAATCTTTGCCTAAAAACAAATTTTGGGAAATTGGAAACAATTGGAATTTTTGTTGATTTTTATTGACTTTATTTACACCATTTTTCTCAGAATTAAATTCTTTACAAGTTTTGTTTTTAACTTTTATACATTTATTAGTCATTTAACAAAGTTATTGTACTTCTAACCTAAAAAAACGTTTTTTAGGTTAGAAGTACAATAACTTTGTTAAAAGATTAATAAATGCATAAAAGTTAAAAACAAAACTTGTAAAGAATTTAATTCTGAGAAAAATGGTGTAAAGTCAATAAAAATCAACAAAAAATTCCAATTTTGGTTAAAAACAATACAATACGTTTTTAGGCAAAGATTTTTCTGTTTTATGTCGGATATCATAAACGTTATGAGAGATACAGTTCTGCGACCTGTTTTATTCGATTTTGCAGGTCAAAAACCATAAGAAACAACAGAATTTGCCCCTTAATTTACCTTCCCAGAATTTCAGAAAGGCTTCATTTGCCCGGGGGAACCGAAACCCGGGCGAAATCTTTCGCTAGCCGTAACTCGCTTACAAAGCGTTTCCGGTCATATGTTTATATGAACTTTTTTTCTTCTTTTACACTATAGAACCATTTCTCAAATTATTTCCCTCTCCTCCCGGGACACCCTGTATATACCTACATAAAAAATATAACAAATTAATGAATCAGCAGACAATATTCGAAAATGATGAACTATTTCAATATAAGACTTGCTTGGTTACACCAAATAATGATGGCAGTGGAAGATTCAATATGAAGTGCAGTGAGATATAATAGACACAAATAACAACATTTTATAGTGTGAACTGATGATGAAATTATAATAATTTCGAAAAGGCCTTAATCAATAATTTAAAAAATTGAAACTTTACTGATTTTGGTGGATGTATATAATAATAAAAATACATATTTATATGTATTACAAGTAGAATTTATTCAACAAATGACACACATGATGATATGAATTTAAAATATGGCTTGAAGGTTAAGTTTCTGGTAACATACAATAGTAGTTTTCTACTTGCATACCTCCTTTGCTTTATTTATAATTTAATACACGATTTACCGCACTCAATGCTCTGCTCTTTTCACTTCACTTTAAAACACCACCACTTTTCACTGGGTATTTGAATTTTAAGGATTTTTTGGGCATCGTAGTTGTAGATCATTGAAGACCATTAAAAGCTGACGATCGCTGCTCTCTGCATCTCGCCACCATTATAGTTATTTGATGGTGTCTATGGTGATGACATAGTATTTCCTTGAACTGAGTAGCGTGTTCGGGTCTTACAAATTTAAATGTTAAACTTCACTGGTTATATATTGAACATTACATTAATGAGCTGACCGTAAATTCTGTCCACCCATTGCTAAAATTAAATTAAAACCCTTTTTAACTTCCATGTTCCTTAAGGAAATGGAAGTATGGTGATGGCAAAAAAAATCGTGTTCGAGATTATTGCAGATTCTGATTGTACTACACTCAAAACATAAAAAAAAGTCATTTTATTTTTCGAAAAGTGTCTGTGTGTCTGTCTGTCTGTGTGTCTTCTGTGTGTGTCTGTAGATTTTTTTTATGGCAAACGATAACAGCCGCACATTCAAACAGAATCAAATACTTTTTTGCATACAGCCCTGATTTATAGAGTACTCAAGACCTATTGTTTTTGGTGAAGATCGGTTAAGGGAAAGGAGTAGTTTACCAGCAACTTTTTTTTTTAATCAAGGGTATTACTTCCATATTCCTTAAGGAAATGGAAGTATGGTGATGCCAAAAAAAATCGTGTTCGAGATTATTGCAGATTCTGATTGTACTACACTCAAAACTTGAAAAAAAGTCGTTTTCCTAAAAGTGTCTGTGTGTGTGTGTGTGTGTGTGTAGATTTTTTTCTATGGCAAAAGATAACAGCCGCAAATTCAAACAGAATCAAATAATTTTTTGCATACAGCCCTCATTTGTAGAGTACTCACGACCTATTGTTTTTGGTGAAGATCGGTTGAGGGAAAGGGGTAGTTTACCTGCAACGGTTTTTTTTATCAAGGGAAATTTTTTTGTTTGGCAAACGATAACAGCCGCAAATTCAAACAGAATCAAATAATGTTTCGCATACAGCCCTGAATTGTAGAGTTCTCAAGACCTATTGTTTTTTGTGAAGATCAGTTAACGGAAAGGGGTAGTTTACCAGCAATGTTTTATGTTTTAACAAGGGTATTTTCTATGGCTAATGATAACAGCCGCAAATTCAAACAGAATCAAAAGATTATTTGCATACAGCCCTAAATTGTAGAGTACTCAAGACCTATTGTTTTTGGTGAAGATCGGTTAAGGGGAAGAGGTAGTTTACTTGCAACATTTTTTTATCAAGGGTATTTTCTATGACAAACGATAACAGCCGCAAATTCAAACAGAATCAAATAATTGTTTGCATACGTCCCTGAATTGTAGAGATCTCAAGGACTTTCGATTTTGGTGAAGATCGGTAAAGGGGAAGGGGTAGTTTACCTGCAACCTTTTACGTTTTAACAACAGTAAAGTACTTGAAAATTCATTTAAACTTTTTCAAACAATGGTAATTGTTAAAAATAAAATAATTTTGTTGCCAGGCAATAAAATTATAATTTTTTCATTTTAATGTAAATTATGTATGAGTTAATATACATGTATAAAATAATATATCCTTCGTGGCAGGTAAGCATATCTCAGTTATGTACTGTTTACGTTTCCATTTTATTATTATGACTACCGCAATAAAAAGGCAGGGAAGACACACACACACACACACACACACACACACACACACACACACACACACACACACACACAAAATTCGCGTTATTTGTGGCCTCACTCATGTTTATTTTCTTAACATTTGCACGCTTTTTAAATGGAAAGTGCTGAAACCCACACCAAAATAACGCGTGCAAGCCGAAAAAATGGACATCAATTTGCTTCCTGTGGATCGCTGGGCAGTGTAACTGCACGTGTTTACAGAGGAACGATTCATAGACAGACTTTTCGTCTTTAGGGAATGAACCCTCTGCAAGATGCTGAGGGTCCATGAGTGACTTCGGAGAGCTCCTTCTTTTTCGCGTGTTTGTTCTGTGAAACATACACTGTAGATTCGCAGCTTTACTCTAAGCAACGCTCAATAGGAAATGTTGAAAATTTTTGTCCACGGTGTACCCTCATTCACACTAAACCTGCTCTGATGTTTTAATTATGGACATCATAATATTAAAATTTTGGAAACTTGAGCACTACTTAATGGAGATCAATCATTAACTTATACAAGCCATTAATTTTATGCATATTTTTTATATATATGTGTACAACGTTATCGGCAACAAAGAAGTAGTTTTTGTTAAAATTCCTTCCCAGGATATTTGGCCATAGTCCAATGTTTTCTACAAAACCAGACGTTTCGGCAATGCTACCGACTTCCATCATCAGTGAAAATCGAGTGCGATAACGTGAGGTGGTATACGTTAGTGACCACAGTACTGTGGTTAAGGCTGAAGCAGTAAGTAGAAAGAAGTAGTTTCTATGGTAATATTTCATTTCGAAAATGATTTTAAATATAAATCTTAGAATATGGAAGTCATGTATGGTTCTCCATACCGATATTTTGTTTCTATGGCAAACAATAACAGCCGCAAATTCAATCACAATCAAATAATATTTTTCACACAACCCTGAATTGCAGAGTTCTCAATACCTGTTGTTTTTGGTGAAGATCGGTTAAGGGAAAGGGGTAGTTTACCTGCAACATTTTATGTTTTAACAAGGGGATTTTCTATGGCAAACGATAACAGCCGCAAATTCAAACATAAACAAATAATTTTTTGTATACAACTCTGAATTGTAGAGTTCTCAAGACCTATTGTTTTTTATGTAGATCGGTTAAGGGAAAGGGGTAGTTTACCTGCAACGTTTTTTGTTTTAACAAGATGTATTATCTATGGCAAACGATAACAGCCGCATATTCAAACAGAATCAAATAATTATGTGCATAATGCCCTCAATTGTAGGGATCTCAATGTCTGTTGATTTTGGCGAAGATCGGTTAAGGGAAAGGGGTAGTTTACCTGC
This sequence comes from Magicicada septendecula, assembly GCA_034769895.1. Classification (NCBI taxonomy): domain Eukaryota; kingdom Metazoa; phylum Arthropoda; class Insecta; order Hemiptera; family Cicadidae; genus Magicicada; species Magicicada septendecula. The sequence continues at coordinate 154,670,490 of CM068368.1, read as the reverse complement.
AACATTTTATGTTTTAACAACGGTAATTTTTTCTATGACGAACGATAGCTGCCGCACATTCAAACAGAATCAAATATTTTTTTGCATACGTTCCTCAATTATAAAATACTGAATGCCTGTTGGTTTTGGTGAAGATCGGTTAAGGGAAAGGGATAGTTTACCTGCAATTATATTTTATATTTTAACAAGGGTATTTTTGTATTTTCTATGGCAAACAATAAGAGCCGCAAATTCAAACAGAATCAAATAATTTCTTGCATACAGCCCTGAATTATAGAGTACTCAAGATCTATTGTTTTTGGTGAAGATCGGTTAAGGGTGTAACGGTACAGAATTGTGAGCCACCCCAGTTTAATTTTATATTAATTTAAATTATCATTTTAAGCACTTTCCAAATTGCCAGACTTTCACCTGTGAGGAGCCTCCAGTACAGCAATGCAACATACATACAGTCAGCCAAAACAATTGCCAGACGCATTGCGTAACCGCCAGCAGCAGCCTTGTGACACAGTCTCCAGTCTGCAGTGTGTCATTAGAGAGTGAACAGTAGTAAGCAGTATCAGACAGTAAAGTTTGTTAATTAAAAAACAGTGGTCTCGGGTTTACAAGATAGGCCGTTAAAATAAATCCGGCCTATCTAAGAAAGTGTGTAAACATTCAAAAGTATTAAAAGTGTACAAATAATAACGTGCGGCCAGTTCCATTGCAACGCACGGCTGAGCGGCCAGACAATCAGCAGACAGTTACTAGAACAAAAACGGTAGCCTCGGACGAGTTCTTGGTAGGCCGAAAAATACAAAAGTAGGCCTACCAAGTAATATAAAATGACGTAAGGTAATAATAAACTGTGTTCGGAGTGGAGAGTGACTAGTGAAAACAGTTCCGGACAATATCGTGTACAACATTTGGATATTACGCAAATAGGTAACAAGTGTAAAGACAGTTTCATTTGGCCAAAACATTATAATTAATAAAGAGCTCATTAATTAAATAGGAAGTTTTAAAAAGAAATGTAAATTGAGTGAGTGTGTGTATGGGTTATTAAAAGTACTGGCTCAACTAGAAAGATGTAGTAGTAGTAGTCTATACAAAATTATTGGACTAAAATTAGTAAACATTTTAAATATAAAGAAAACGTAATAATCAATGATATTTTAGAGTATTTAATTAAAATAATAAAAAGAGTAATTAAAAGGTTAATTCTTCTATAAACATGTGTTAGTGTAGTTATTTCGCCGTAAACCATTTCCTAGTTTTCTGTGCTGACAACTCGTCTAACGAAATTTGGGATTTTCTGGATTTTAAGGGTGGTCAGATAGCGGGATTTTTATAAGGGCAAGTGTGTAGAATGGTTTCGATATTAAACCATAAAATATCGTGGCGACCTGGGTAATTTTTAAAGGTAAGTTTAATGGGACCATGACGGTAAGTAAAATTCTGGCAGCGGTGAGTATTTTTTGATGAGTGTATATTTAATTAAAAAGGTAAGAAAGGAGGACCTTTACAAGGGAAAGGGGTAGTTTACCAGCAACATTTTTTTATCAAGTGTAATTTTTTTTTTGGCAAACGATAACAGCCGCAAATTCAAACAGAATCAAATAAGTTTTTGCATACGTTCCTGAACTGTAAGTACTGAAGGCCTATTCATTTTGGTGAAGATCGGTTAAGGGAAAGGGGTAGTTTACCAGCCACCTTTAATGTTTTAACAAGAGTAATTGTTTCTATGACAAATGATAACTGCCGCACATTCAAATAGAATCAAATAATATTTTGCATGCATCCCTAAATTGTAGAGGACTCAAAACCTGCAGATTTTGGTGAAGATCAGTTAAGAGAAAGGGGTAGTTTACCTGCAACATTTTATGTGATAACAAGGTTATTTTTTTTTTATGACGGACGATAACTGCCATAAATTCAAACATAATCAAATAAGTTTTTCCATACATCCCTAAATTTTAAAGGTCTCAAGGCCAGTTGATTTTGGTGAAGATCGGTTACGGGAAAGGGGTAGTTTACTTGAAACATTTTTTGTTGTAACAAGAGTAAAGTACTTAATTATGATAAATGAAGTATCCTGATAAGAAGATCTTAATAATCCACTGTAGAAACACAGATAAAATATCTATAAATGAAGAGGCTAGTTGGGGTAATTTTCTATAAATGAAAATTATAGTTGAAGGTGGAGGGGATAATTTTTATATGTGTACTACGTTATCGGCAAAAAAGTAGTAGTTTGTTGTTAAAATTCCTTCCCGGGCTGTTTGGCCGTAGTCCAATGTTTTCTGCAAAACCAGACATTTCAGCAGTGCCGTCGACTGCCATCATCAGTAAAAATCGAGTGCGATAATGTGTGGTGGTATACATTAGTGACCACAGTAATGTGGTTAAGTCTGAAGCAATAAGTGGAAAGAAGTAGTTTCTATGGAAACATTTCATTTCGTAAATGATTTTAAATATAAATCTTAGAACATGGAAGTCATGTATAACCTTCTCCATACCGAAATTTTTAAATTAGTTTCTATTTCACTTGACTTTTACTAACGGTTTAAAATTCTAGAACTTTTGACATAATTCGTCTATACTTCTTATTAAAACTTACTGAAAGATCTCAGGTTGCAAAACTGTTGAAAGTTAATTTTAAAATTGTCGAACTATGCCCAGAGACGGCTTACTATTCTGAACAGTGACGGAAAGTCCTTATTACATTAAGAGACTTAAAAAGGTCGACATTGATGTCTGAACACTGACATTCTATCACAGCTTGAAAACTTCCGAACGTGAAGCAGTCAAAATTTAAGCTGGAGATTAACGAACTGCGTCCAGAGACATCTTACTATTCTGAAAGTGACTGAGAAGTATCAAAAGAACTTCACATTCCTTTTTTTTTAAACAAAACTGAAGCTTCGCGAACTGCAGCCGAATAACCGCCCGTCTTCACTGGTGACTAAGAAGTGGCGTTAGTCTACTCTGGGAGCGTTACATTTTACAATTCATAGCTGGGGCTGATTCTGCGCATGCGTACAAGTTACCCTGTTCACTCTCTATCATTCTGTCTCTTCCCCACAGTAATTCCCAATACATGGATATTACCAGTTATTTCTAGTTTTAGTGCGCATATATGCACATGGGCGCGGCACTTTAAGCTTGACGTCAAGAAGTATGAGATCATTCTGATGTCATTTAGTATTGTGAAATTTGTTTAGAAAAGTGAATATATACAAGCCAGACTGTCGCCAATAATATAGAAATCTAATACTGTATGCTCAAAATCCCATACTGCATGGCTTATAATATTATAGTAAAATAAAATAAAATAATAAAGTATTATATTACTACACGTTTACATTATTACTGAAATAAAACAATATAATAATACCATATGTCAGTACATAGTTATGGTCCTTTGTTCTAGGTAATATCATATACAAGTACCATAGGTATGTCTCCTTCTTATAGGTAATACAATATAATTAAAACAGACATATAGGCACATTACAACGTTACGTTACTTTTACGTTTTTACCCATAAAAAACTTTGTGTTCCGAGTCGGTAGTGAAATAGTTATAATTAGTTAAGTAACAGACACGTACTAAGGCATGGACAATGAAATCCAAGAAATTATATTGTATCTAGTCTGTTTAATTTCAGTTATTGTGACCCATTTTTTCAGCATATTTTCACTTTAAAAATTAACACACAAAATGAATGGACGTGCCCAAAAATCTTTGTTTTTGTGTTGCCCAACTGCAACATGGGAATTTAGGCTATATCTCAACTGCAAGCTGGTGAAAAAAAAAATTGCAGCATATATCACTGCTAGCTAAGCTATGCAGTCTTTCAGTTCTCAAAGAGACCATATGGCTTGTGTGTGTGTGTGTGTGTGTGTGTGTGTGTGTGTGTGTGTGTGTGTGTGTGTGTGTGTGTGAGAGAGAGAGAGAGAGAGAGAGAGAGAGAGATCATCGGTAACTGCCTAATATGAATTTTGTCACATGAGAATACTTATGTGAGGCAAATAAAAAATAAAGCACTGAACTATATATGTACATACAAGACACATGTTACAAAAAATTATGAATGGATTAAAAATTTTAAGTGTCTCAGAGGCAAAAATCTTCCATTTAATCAAATTATATATATATCATACATACATGTAAACAAAAAAAAAGAAGGTACAATGAAAAAACTTACTTTTACCCAAAATGTAATTGAACCATCTCCTAAGACAACTTCCTTCTCAGATAGCAAGAGTCGATCTTCGACAGCTTGTCCCATCTTTTCAAAGGACGAAAGTAACAATGCACTTGCTCTTTCAAACTGTCAACAGTGAATATATATAAACAGTGAAACTTGTCTAAGACTGTTAGTTTTAAACCATACAGTCAGTATAACCGTAGAGTGTTCAATACATTTTTCCTATTTTATATTTGTTATAATCTACATAAGCAATTAATATATTATTTGGAAAACTTGTACTGTTGCAAAACACACACACACACACACATGTATATACATATACAAGATTTATGAACATAATCATATACATGATGCTAATTTGAATTTTTGTAAGGTTCAAATAAAACTATGATGCTATTGTAGATTTGGTTTAAAAAAAAAAGTTAACATACCTGTAGGGCTTACATTTAATCAGTTATAGTGAAGTAAAGTTCTCTAACATAAACATAGTACTAAAGTGTATGTATCCTGATGATTCTAAAATCAAACCCCTTATGTGAAACCCAAGATCAAGTTGAATTCAGGGTCTTTTTTTTGTGATTATATTATCCTTCTTATAAGAGATATATATATACATTGTTATAAACCCTCGGCTCTTACGGTCGCGGGATTCTCGTTCTTTCCGCCCCAACGTTGCCGGCGTCAATTTGTTATACAACGGGTATTACTGGGTTAAGCCCCACTGTTGGGTTCATCAATTTGTTATAAGACGACTACTTGCGTCTTATAATGTGTCACGCAATATTAGCCTATTCGTTGCTATGAACGGGTATGTTCCCCTGTCTTTACTCTCTTAGGTCGTTTTAATTTACTTAATTATTTAAATATCTGAGATATTTGGAGTTGTGGGATATATTGATTTAATTAACTAATATTAACTTATCTCTCTAAAAAATATCAGTGTTAGTGTACTTGAAACTTAAATAATTAATGTGTTATTCTGTAATTTCGTTCAACCCTATTATACCTTGAAGAGAATTATGTATAATTTTGTATTTTTACGCTCTCTCTTTGGTGTCGGAGAATTCCGCTATAAGCGCTGTAGTACCGGAGCAACGAAACTTAGAGGTTATTTCACTGTTTATGTTAACCAATTATTCTATACTTAATCAGTTACTTTTTATTCCCAATTCATTAAATCATACTCCAAATGACAAGATTTTGCAACGATACAAAGGTTCTTTATTTGTTTACTTCTTTAACATTGAATAAGATATGTTCTAACTGACATACACTTGGGCTATAGTTGCGTGAATCGATTATTAATCAGTCCGATACTTTATTTAGATTCGGTTATATAATGTTTTTAATTTGTAATTAACTTAATTCAGGGTGTGAAGGTTCTTGTAACTGTGGGGAAGATTAAAAATACATAGATAAGAATGCAAGATTTACAGATTTGAAGTGTTGTGTAGTTAATATGATTTATACAATGATAATTTACCAGACTATAATGAAGCGAATCTGGTAGGCGGTTGATTGAGAAATTTACTGTTCTGGATGATTATGCCGTACAATATTCTTTCTTCGGTTTAACAAAATGGAATTCTTGTCCTGTCCACCTCGGAAATACAGCTCTCCGGATTGATTTACAGCCCGATTGATACTCCTTCTGCAATTCCTGGATCCAAATACGTTCTTCTCTCGGGTGAAGCAATTAGTGATGTTCCGTGTATTTGAAAGGTTATAAGTTCTCGGGTAGTGTAGATTATTAGTTGTGATACAGTTAACTCTTTCTATTTGGTTTAATATATCGTCAATTTCCCTTGGATATGGGACAATTCAAGTCCTTCCTTGTAGAACCCAGTTATTTATTTTCTATTGTGATTTCATAATATAGTCTTGTTTGGTTAAACTGTACTGGCAAGATTCAAGAATATTATCTTTAGTATTTTGAGTATGATAACTGTGTCAAATATTTTAGAATATTCAGATTATATGAGATATTTCTTAGATTTTTAATCTCATCACATTCAGATCATAAAAGGCAATAATCGAAAATCAACAACTTCTTCATTTCCTGTAGTCCATAGCAACCCAGAATTTTTCTTCCTTCTACATGTTTTGTATATAGTGTTTATTTCATATATTTTTTGTCTATTCCTTATTAATTTGCTATCATATCGGAATATAACTTTACTGATAGTTGGTTTATTATTTTCTACACATATTCTGCTGGTTTTTTGATATGAGCCTGTTTCTTTTATATTTACTACCTTTTCGATATTAAACGTTATCAATCGATATCATGGCATTGTGGCATTATCATAATTTGTATAAATTGATATGGTTTATTATATATCATTACTAATTTAATGTTTTTTCCTAGCTCTTCAAACCGTATTCATTAATTATTATTAATTTATGTACCTAACCTTTATGTTATGAGTGGTTATATAGTGTTTTTGGCTGTTAGGCCTTTTATTGTAAACGGACCTACCTGTGTTTATAACTGGTAAACATCTATAGCCCTTTTACATAAATACATACATATAATCACATCTTAACTATTAACATTTACATAAACAATTATTTTTTCCATATATAATGACAATTTTATCTTGACCTATGGATCACATATCAGAAAATTCAAATCTATTAACGCTAACTAGCTGCTTCACACATCATTCTACAACAGTAATTGAATAATACATCTTGTTTCATTACCTTTCATTAACTCAACAAGTAATTGGCATAACATAACATAAACTTTATCATAACATTCGTTGTCACAAAATAATATTATTTAACTCAAAATCCTTACTTGCTATTGCTATACGGTAAATTATTGTTTCATTTTTGTTTACTTTCATTGTCATTTACTTTGACAATTTCTGTACTATTCTACTTCTTACACTTCTCATCAGTATCACATTGATTTACTTTTCACTGAACATAGATCATTAACTATTATCTAACTTACAGGTTTGTTTATTCTCGTTATTTCTACCTTGCATCCTTATTTATCTTTATCTATAATTATAAATATAATTATTAGACTTTTGTTTTATCATGGGGTTAGATATTGACTTGTTTATTATTTTGTTAATATAATTTTTATGTAACATGAATGCCAGCATTTCTGTTGCGTTACAATATATATTGTAACTACTCGCTTGGTGCGTATCTGTAAAATGTACACCAATTTTGTATGTGTATTGAATGTTAGTGCGCTCGTCTCGCACCAGGGTCATTACATCAATGTTTGCGGCTAACGATGTCCGTAGCGTTGCGGTAATCACCTGTATAACACGGCAGTAACCTTACCTGTTGCTTATAGGGGTGTGTTAATCCCGGGTGGCACCAAGTCGTTATATAAAACAACTAAAATTATTGTATGATGAGTTTCCAGCGGTGACGGTCGTGCGTTCAAATATTTCCCGCTCGCACGGCCGTCTGAATTGTATATACTGTTGTGCGAATGACAACTTGTTCGCTTCTCATCAAATCTATTCTTAAATAAACACTAGTAATATATAAAGCACTCCCTATGAAATAATAACAGCAGTTACTCCCTATAATAGTTATTTTTAATAGGTGATAATTAAAATGTTCAAATTGACAATTATTTAATAATAATTTTGCACCGACATTGTACATAAGACTCCTACTCCTCAGGTAGACGAATCGATTAAGGAAACGATCAGCCTCAGTTTGGCTGTGTACGTGAAGTTATTACAATTATTTTCATTCCCAAAATCGTGGATTCTTGTGATTATGAGCTAAAGAATTCCTATAATTACAATAAAAATATATTACCTTATTCTAAGTGTATATAAATAATAATGTGTGATGTTACAATCTGTTCTGTAGTGTCGTTAAATGTGTTTTGAAGGTTCGTGTTTTAACAATAGGTTATGTTTTATCTTAACAAATTTTCAGTGAGTTTTATTTTACTTAAATAATCTGTGAAAGAGAAATATTTGTTTATAGTGAGATAAATTTACCTTTAGTAAAATTTAGAGTGATTAGGTTTTTGGAAATAGGTAATTTAATTGTACTTAACACCTCAGCATGACTTGGTGTCTTCGTTCATTTGATTGGGTAGGATTTGGCTGCAATAAGTTCTTTTTTCATTAATTTTTGGGGTTCAAGGGGTTGGGTGTCCTTTTCATAACGTATCTGGTCATTCTTTTCGGTTAATTTTCCGTTTAATTCTCCTGGATCTCGAGTGGACTGCTATAACTGGTCGTCTGCTTCTTATACCGTCATGGTTATGAACTTTGATTACTTTTTACCTTATTTTAATAGAAAATCGTTCTTCCCAACATTGGCTTCTGCATTCTTGGACTGACGCTTCACTTCTCTAACGGTATTCAACGGTAATCCTCTCTTCAACTGCCGTTTCCATGGCAACTGCATGATTTTGATTGGTTGATTTTGAGATGATGTATTGTTATCAAAATTCGAATTCTTCGTATATCTTCTGATTGCAGTTATCCCTCTATCTTCCTTCCTGGTTATTAAATATTGTCACTATAGTATTTATTTCCTTTCATAGATTATTTTGATACCCCACAAGTTTGGGTAATTTTAGATTTATGTTTTTACAATTATGTTAATACTTGTTAATTACATTTCTTTTTGTATACAAATGCTTATTATAATATTTTTTTTTACAAATGATTTACAATTTATTCTTGGTGAAACCTTCACCTCAGATTTGCTAATTTCTTTGTTAATTTGTTATAATTTGTAGTGGTTTGTTTCTGACAGTTAGGCACTTTCCTAGGCATAAGTAGCCATTATGGTATTTGACTTATTTCATTTAAATTACATTTCATTTCAGCCTAATGGGCTTTATTTTGTTATTATAATTGGTCGTGTTGTGTTTTGAGTCTGTTTATGTGTTATTATTATGTCACTATTATTTTCTACACAGTTATTTACTCTTTGGTTTCCATGTTTTCTAGTCATACATTTCTTAACACTTTTATTCATTTCCTTTGCCAATAATAACAAGGTGGCTATTATTTACTACTTCTTTGATCTTATTTAAATATAACATGTAGGCCTATGGTCTGTATGATTCTTACAGCCATATCCAATTCATAAACTTGATTGAATAATTATTTAACTAACTTATTATTTGCTAATCTTTGTTCACAATACATTTTATTTTATATTATTTTTTAGTGTGACAAACAACATCACTTTTATGAACTTATCATGATCCCTTATAACATAGGTGTTTTTTGATTTGTATCTAATTCCTTAACTTTCTAAACAATCTTTACTTTCCCTCCATGTTAACACTTTCACATTACTCTTTCCTGAGACTCTCCCTTTCAACTATGATTACATCTTTTTAAACTTATCAATAATATTCTTTGTTTTGTTTATTATGGTAATTATCACTTTCCAGTGTTCAATATCTCTTTATAGTTTATACTTAATACTATTTTTCACAACATACTCACTATTATTTTTCACTATTAAACTTTTAGCGTTCTTTAGGATTTATTAATTGTTAATGATTTTAACAATCATTCTATACTTTACACTATTTTCATTCAATCATTACCTTCACTCTTAAATTATTTATAGTTAATTATAATTTATTTAGTGTACCTTCTTTATCACTACACTTTGGGGTTTTTACACTTTCATTTTGCACTTCACAAAGGTTTTTTGTTTTTTAAGTGTTTCTGAATGGGTAATCCCTCTAATTACTCTCTCACTATTCGTTTTTTCTCTTTAATTACAATATATCCTTAATATTATTAACAATTTTATGTCCTTACAATACTATTCTTACATCTAATTCTAAATTGGGGTTTAGTTTACTTTTTTATCATTTTTATCTTTAACACTGTTTACGAGGGTTTCTTCCCTAAATTATGATTGTCCATTAAAGGATAATGACATTTACTTTTTCCTTTCTCATAGGTTAATTATTGGTCTTGGTTCCAATATTATTTTTGAGTGCATTATTTCTCCTTCTCCTATGCTTTATTACTTGTTTGTGTATCATTATTGGTTTTCATTTTTATCTATTTCCCTCCTTCTTCATTCTCATTGTATTTGGTTAATTAATACCTTGGTTTTTCCACCTTCTCTTTTGGGTACATTTCAACGTGTTACATTGGGTCGTTTAATTCCATGAACTTGTTTCATTTTTGTTTGGGTTTTGGTTTTTCCTTTCTTCTTTTGGTTTGGTTAATCACTTTCTTCTCTTCTTTGGTTTTATTCTCGTTTGTTTTTCGTGGTTCCCTTCTTTTTTTGTTTCCTTTTGTTGGATCAATCACTTGGGTTAGGTCATGTCATCGTTTGTCGAGTCATAGTTTTTATATTTTATTTATATTAATAATTTTTATTTTACATGAAGTATTATTTTAGATTCAATATTATCTTGTTCATCCCTGGTATTGGTTGGCTTATTTGTGTTGTAACAATATATATATCTTATATTTGTGATTATATATTATCCTTCTTATATATATGTATGAGTCCCAAAGTACTGGAGAGGATGAGTAATGTCTTATGGTCTCATTCCTTGATAAAGATAAATATCTAGCGACACCTCAAAGTGGTGAGGGATGAGCAACACCTACAGGTGGCTAACACGAATCTGGAGACCAAGTGACAGCTGGTATAAGCTGTCTCTCCTCTACTTGTCATTGACAAGTAGAGATTAGGGCACCCTCTTCCCCTTGGGGTGAGAAATCGCCCCTAAAGACGGATGATCTACCATTGGTCAATGACGTAGGATGTGGGAGGCAAGGGAACATTAAAGCATTAAAGATCCTTATGGATATCTCAACAGGGAAAACTGGTCTCTTTAGTCTGTTAAGTCAGACAGTTTATGGGAGAACACCCAGATAGAAAATTGGGCTGGACGTTAAGCATGAAGGTGGCAGCCCCTCCAATATGCTAGTAACATTACCAGTGGACATATTCATTACTAAATTGTCTCAAATAAGGACTAGTCGGACGTATCAAAAGTTGCTAACCACAGCTGTGAATAAAAGGAAAAAGTGACTTGCCATTGCAGAACAATTTAAAATTGGCATGTGGAATGTAAGATGGCTCACACATAAGGAGATGGAACTTCAACAGGAACTTAAATTAATGGATATTATCATGAAATCAGTCCCCTTTTTCTCGGCGTTTATCTTCACTTGGTTTACCCATGGTCCATCATTTCCTCTGCGTTTGTGGTTCGGATAACCTTGGTGTATAGAACTATTTTCTTCCTTGTGATATAGGTTTTTTCTATTTTGTACCATGATTCTTCTAATATCATATGTTCATTGGTAACCATGACTGCTTCCATCATTTTATTATGTGGTTCTTTATTCAGCATTTCTATTTCTGGTATACTCAAGTGTGTTAGATACCTTCTTGATTTGTGACACCCTATCTTGTTGTGAGTCCTGTCAATTTTGTGTAATTTCCCTTTTCTTATTGATTTGCTGAAGTTTTCCTCTGCTGGTTGGTTGTGAATTCCTTCTATAATTTCTTTCAAGGTCCTCCTACAATCTTTATATCTCATTAATTTGGTTTGGTCGGTAAGGGGTAAATTGAACACATCAATTAGTCCGTTCTTCATCATCTCCACTTCTTCTCTTGTTTTTAGTAGTTTCTTTTTATATATTTTCCTTATTTTCTTGGTCTTCACTTCCAAGTATTCATTCTTCTCCTTAGTATGGTTATTTTTATTCTCAGATAATAGTATGCTTTTGTCTTCTTTTAATTCTGTTTCCTTCTTACTCTCTTCTATCTTCTGGTCTACTGGTTCCTTGTTCTCCTTCACTGTTTCTTTAATACCTTCAGAAACTCCTTCTAGTGGTTCACTCATTTTCTTGAGACTCCTATTTAAAGTTTCACTTAATTTCTCGTTAAATCTGTCCAATTTTTCCATCATTTCTTCGTGATTTTTTCTAGAATCTCCTTGAATTAATTCCCATAATTTTTGTAAATCCATTCCTCCTGTGGCTTCCTCCCTAACTCCCGTCTGTGGTTCCATTTCTTCGTCTTGGGTTGGTTCAGTGGTGGTTATTGCTGTCTCCACTTCTTCCATTGATGTTCCTTCCTCTTCTTCCCCTCTATTTTCTTCCATCTCTTTCTCCTTCGTCAACTTTTTCGATAAACCTCTTGTGTGCATCTTGATTTCCTTTCGTGACCGCCGCTAGAACTTCGTATCTTCTTTTTTTTCAAGCCCCACGTTGGGCGCCAATTTATTATATATCGCGGATGTCCTGCCTCCTTCAAGCCCCACGTTGGGCGCCAATTTATTATATATCGTGGATGTCCTGCCTCCTTCAAGCCCCGCGATGGAAGCCAATTTATAATATTATACGTTACTCGTCTCTTCTTTATTTTCGTATACCTCTGTAAAATACAACAGTGTGTCTGAGTGTAAAAATGTGTCTGTGTTTCTTACCACTGCGTCCTCGCACGGCGATGTAATTCACGTTGTTTGGGCCCGTAGCGAACGTACTGGGGACCAGGTATCGTGGTTCCCGATCTGAGGTTCAAACGTAGTGGATAATCTCCGGGAGGCGCCAAATTGTTTATATAAAACAATTAAAATTGTTTCCTTATCAACATTCTATTTGAACGAGGCGACGAATTCAATCCGTCCCGCCTTTTCTCAAATTTTTTGTCAATCGAGTTAGCAGTTGTAGTATTCGCTACTTGCGCGCTAGACGTCGCATCGGAAACCTTCACTATACATTATATTTTTAAACATACACTTTGCTACTGAAAATAAAACATGATTTAACACACACAGTATAGATTTATTATTAATTTGAAGTTAATATTTTATAGACACAAGTTGTAATTAATTTTTCATATATAATTCTGCACCGGTTAATTCTTTATAAGACTCTCTCCAGGGTTAAACTATCGACTTTTGAATACAAATAAACAGTATGGCGTTTTATTTCGCCGATCAACAAATATTTCGGTCGATGTTTGTGGGTTGTTTGGATCACGTTAAAAGGTTCAGATGCAGTTACAATATTAAAAATACACAACCCTACAATGTTTTTTCCTTAAGTAGGATAATGTGTAGTGGTAATTGTTTTGTTTAAGTGTCATACAAGATGTTTAAAAGTCGTACATAAATATGAGGTTAGTTCTATATTTAACAAATTTTCAGTGACTAATATTACAATCCAAATCCTTGCAAGAGAATAAAAATGATTCAGTGATATTCAACATACATTGAGAAATATTCAAAGTGCGTTTATTTTTTGGAAGTTGAAATAATTTAACTGATACTTAACAGCCTTGCAGTACGGTATTACTCGGGATGTCGAGAAGGAAGGATTATGGCATCAATATTATTCCTGTGTTCTTTATTCAAGCTTCGGCATCTTTTTCAAAGTTGTTTGGACTTATTTAGATATTTCGTCTTGAATTAAACGTCTTCTCCCTCTGGAAATGGTATTCCGCATCCATCAGACTTCTTTACGATCAATTTCTATACTTGGTTTTACTTTTGAGATGTTTTAAATATGAAAATGTGCTGTACCGAAATTTCGCATCTGGCTTGCGATAGCGTCACCTTCTAAGTAATTGTATTTAACGGTAATTACCTCGTTAAACGGTCGTTTCCATGGTTACATCATTGCTCTCATTGGGTGAGCTGAACATGAACACATTGTTATCAATTTTCAAATTCCTTTCAAATCTTCCCATATCTTCGGACTTTCTTCCTCCTCTTATCTCCCTTCTGAGTTATTATCTAAATGCACTGTCATTTATATTTTCTCACAAAGATTATTTTGGTACTCCACAATATTGGGTTTTATCAAGTTTTCTATGTTTACAGTTAATTTCATACTTACTAATTACATTTCTTTGTTTATATAATTCCTTAATTTAATATTTGGTTTTTAATAATAACTACCGTTCATCCTTGATGAATTAGTCACCTTGGATTTGTCCATTACATGGTGATTTTTATACAATAAGTGATTGTTTATGTTTGACCGTTAGGCCTGTTTCACATTTAAGTAGCCATTACTGGATTTTTATGGCTTCACACACAATATATTTCATTTAGTCCTAAATTGTTATTTTGCATTTATAATTAGGTTTAATGTCTCTGGATGTGTTTGAATTTAGTCTTTTTGTGATCTTGGTTAGTAACAACTGTGTTATTCAATCTTACTTGCTAATTATTTTTCTTTTATAAAATTGCTAAACTGCTATAATTGTTTTTATTATTTAGACAAAGCTTTTCGTCATTACTGACATCTTCAGGTCTTAAACAACGTCATTACTGACATCTTCAGGTCTTAAACAACGTCATTACTGACATCTTCAGGTCTTAAACAACCTCATTACTGACATCTTCAGGTCTTAAACAACGCAAAGACGGTAATGACGAAAAGCTTTGTCTAAATAATAAAAACAATTATAGCAGTTTAGCAATTTTATAAAAGAAAAGTAAGGATGGCTGCTAATTTAAACAATGCTAATTATTTGCTATTCATTTCCAATATAACATATAACATCTGGGTCTATGGTCTGTATGACTCTTACAGCCATATCCAATTCATAAACAATAGTTTATATAATTACTTAATTCTTATTTGTTGTTCTGGTGCTAAACAATCTCACCTCTATTGAACTTTTTTCATCAAATTCCCCTTATAACATGGGTATTTACTTAATGTTAATACAGACTTATTTTCTAATGCTTTTTGCTCTCCCTTCCATGTTAACACCATCTTATTATTTCTCCTTGTGAATCACACCTTTAAACTTTTACAATAAATTTTTAAGTTATAACAATACTATTTCCTAGTCATCACAGTGAATATCACTACTTAGTGTTCATTATTTACTGAATCAATGTTCTATCCTAAATATTATTCACTGTAACTTTGTTAAATGTTATTGTTCACTCTTAAAACTAAAACATGGGTTAATTTACTAAGTCTTTACCTTAGCCTACTCTCCTCTTACTATTTTTATGATAGACAATATTTGTATTTATTTTTCACTTGCACTTTCTTAAATTATTTAGTGTTCATTATAATTTACTTAGTGTTTCTTTATTATTATATCACTCTAGGATAAATCACTTTCACTAGTTCAACTTCCATTTATTTCTCATCATTTTATTCTCTTTCTCTACATACTATCTATATAAAATTATTAATATTGTGTCTTTCTTAATTAACAAATTACATATATCCCTAACTCTTTGGTTAGTGTACTTTTATACATTGTTTCATATTACTGACTGTTTATAACTGTCATTTTATCGATACTAACATTCATTAATAGTTTTGGTTCTCAACCGGTTTCATTGTCTTTATTATTTTGGATTACATTACTTCTCCCTTCTCTATTTTTTTTCTTGTCTAGTTTTCTTGACACGTTTCATTTTGTTTTCTTCCTCGTGGGTTTGTTCTCTCTTGGGTTTCATTCTTCTTCTCCTTCCTCCGTCTTGTTTTCTTTATTTTGGTTTCTTAACTGGTTTCTTAACTGGCCAATCTCTGGGGTTGGGTCAATGTCGTTTGTCTGTCAGTCTATTATTTTAGTTTCTTTATTAATCACTTTCGGTTTATTACTCCTTCTCCTTCCATGTTAATTACCTTTTATTTATTTTTTACTCTCCACATAATTTATTTATTCAAACATAATATCATTTAGCATTTTTTATACATACTTATTGTTATCAAAATTTATCTGAATTTGGTGATGTTATAATATAGATATTGGTATCATTCCTGAAACTAAGAAGAAGCTTAAAGGTTCAACCGAATTGGTGGGGTACATATTAATATACAGTGGTGTAGCTGCTGGGAAGCATGCAGCTGCAGGAGTAGCAGTAATGATAAAGAAGTGGTTGAAAAACTGGATTCATAGTTACCAGTTTGTAAATGAGCGTATATTAACATTACAATACAAAACCATCAGGGGGTACACAACATTGGTAGCTGTATATAACCCAGAGGATGGTCACAAAGAGGACTCAGAAGAATTTTACAGGATCTTACAGAAAGTTGTCAATAATAAAAATATGGACACACAAAAAGACTGGCACAGAAAAGATTGCCAATGAGAGTTATGGAATGGACTCCACCAGTAAGAACAAAAAGAGGAAGACTACCTATCAACTGGATAGAAGAAATTTAGACTATATTGAGGGAAAGAGAAATTGAAGTAGATCTTTGGATAGACAAACAACAGTGGAAGATGAGAATTCAGTCAATTCTGTGCTCTTTGGTTCCGTAAAATGTGTGAACATTGTACAGCTGGAATAATAATAGTAGATGCTAAAAAGCAGGCATACCTGAAACATCTAGCCTTAAACACTGATCAGACAAGGTGTGAATATAAGCACTGCTGTCCATTGCCAGAAGAGAAGTCAGAAAAATCAAGCGAAGTACATGGGATAAATATGTAAGTGATATAGAACACGATGTGCATGGCAGGGAGGGCAAGGCTTACAAAATATTAAGGCATTTAAATCGAACGGAGAGGGATAACCTGAAGATCAGTAATATTTCAGAACAACAGTGGCTTAAATACTATGAACAGGGGTATTGTCCTGGAAAAAGTCAGCAATTTTGAATACTGGGCTCTAGTATGTCTTATAATACAACCATCGACATACATACATATTATTCTAATGAAAAATAGTTTTAAGAATATGAATCACAATATCACTTAATATATATTATGCAATATTTATATTACTTTGAATGTGGGTTGTGGGTTCTCTAGTATACTATAGAATATTTTATATAATAGTAATCTTTTTTTAGAGGTCTACTTGTGTCAGTATTTCTTGTCTTGTCATATCAATATGGGGTGGAAAATCTACACATTTATTGTGTTGTATGTTTTATAATAGTTTATTTACTGTAAAAATAAAAAATATATTTACCTTTTCTTGGGAATTAATAGTTGTTATAGCATCTGTTTCATTGAAATGTGTTACTGCTGTGTCAGTGCTGTTGATTATATAGTGTGCACATTTTATCAGAGACCTGAAAAATTCTATAAAGTATATTTCGAATACGAAGGGTGATGTGGCCCAAGCATCAGAATGGGCTACAAGTGATATCATTTGTTTAGCTTAGTTAAAAAATCTTCATATCAATATTTTCCCAAATTCTACCACCTTCCAACCCCCAGAAACTTTTTTCCTTTTTTTTATAATATCTCAAACTCTGTTTTCTGGGTCATTGTAAAACATCTCAAATATAGTCCTGTTTGAGGACTTCTATAGAAATTTTTCTATCCTCTTCCAGTCACCCCAAAAAATTTCTAAGTACCTATACTTAAGATTTGTTCTAAAAACCTCTGACAGAGGCAGTACAAAACCTTCACAGCACATTTTAAGTAATCCCTTTTATCTCTTTAAATTTTTTTTAGTCTTAAAAATGTGGTAGATAGTTGAATTTTTTTTAAACTTGATTTTCCATGTCGTTTGTATTATTCAGTATATAAATGCATACTTTCTAATTGTAAATCATTAAATGTCATTTTTTACTTCCATGTTTAAAATTTGTTTTAATATCCAAAAACACTTTTTTAAAAGGTGAATGTGTTTCAGTAAACATAAGAGGCACTGTATCCATGTTTTCGATATATATTATTTAACACTTAGAATCACAACTTTAAATAATTCTAACTTTTCAACATTTATTGTACAACAAATGTAAAAAAAGTCACCCTAAAGATGTTTGAAAGTTTTAAAAGGTTGTCCTTAGTTTTAGTTACTTTTTTAATGTAATAATGTTTTGTTATTTAACAAACAAAATGGATCTATTAAATTTATGCCTAATATCAAGAGTGCTTGGACTTTAGATCTTCAGCTGCCCATAAATAAAATCACTTTTATTGTATAGAAAACAACAACAGAATTGTTTTAATAATCTTACAGATATCTCTACAAGAGATCTCTACATTTTTTTATATTAAAATAACTATCTGTTGGGCCATTACATGTCTAACATTTAATATTACATACTTGGCCATAACATTTGATATTATCAAAGTAAAAAATTTATTTTCCATTACATAAATAAGTACTTATAAGTTTGTGTCTACTTGTAAGTTGTACTAATATCAACTAAAATATCTTTGTACTCATTGAAGATCTTATTTACCAATTCAATAACCCTGATAATATTGGTTTGATACCTTACATAAGAAAAGTAGTATATTGTTATGACGGTCTACTTGATCGTCATAGGTACAGTGGAAAACAAAATACAAGACATCAATTAAGTCACTAATCATCAGCTTTAATTTTCACAGTTAAACAGTTCGTAATTAACAACACAGTCTCTTATAACAAATCAAATAAAAAATGTTCACACGCAAATAAATGTCAACTAATATTAAAACACAATTGTATTACAATATACTGTCCGATTATAAAACACAACACTTAACTAACAACCACTTGAACGCACACAGTAATATCGCCAGATAATCACTTGTAATCGCCTGACAATAAACTCGGACCACACTATAAATATATTGCGACTAATACTCGAACCGCACTGTAAATATATCACCGCTATACTGAAACTTAAGGCCACTGCCGCCATGTATTTATACCTCTGCTCACAGACCAGAACATTCCAAACTGTGTCTTAGCACTAGTATGTACTACATACTTTCGAGAAAACTCTCGCGAATGTGTCTAGAGTCACATATGACACACACATTAGAGCGAGATTCTTCTGGCACATTCGACAAACATGTAGACTGTTCTGTAATGTCGCAACAATATGATGACTGCTACATATGGCAGCAGCATCCAACTGTTCTTAAGTCATTAGCAGTGTTACAAATGTATTGGTTCATTCTACCAACACAATTTATGTCTGGCTCATAATCTCTGTAGCATTTATGTTTTATAATTCTTATTCCCAGACTTGACTTCATACTTCAAAACATTTATTGATTCTTCCAAATAACTAGCACCCATTTCATCATTATCATAAATGATTTTGTCTAAACAACAAAGTGCCTGTGATACCTGATAGGTTTCAGTAAACAGTACTGGTAATTTTAATTTTTCAGTGTTCAATTCTGAGAAATATATAATAGTTTTGGGTTAATTTTTTAATGATAATTTTTTAATTCCAATTCCCTTGCCCTCCTGCAGTCCCTAAGTATTTTCTGTAATAATTTTAGATTTCAGCAAAGCAATTATATGACTACTTATACCTTTAAACAATTTTTTTAGCAAAATTTAATGTAGACTTCTAATGCCTGGTGGAGTTTTATTGTTTATTTCATTAGAGATATCTATTCTTTTTTCTATTACACCATGGACAGGAATGTTGTAGTGTAACAAGAAGCATAGAAATAAAGGTTTTCCTCTTCTTTTTCTTCCCCAATAAGGATTAGGCCTTGGACTTGTTCTGGCTTCATAGGATTTATTCCCATTCTTTTCTTTGGTCTCCCTGCACTTTTTCTTCCAGCTGGTTTTTATCTACTTGCTGCTTTTGGTAGTCTTCGATCATCCATATGCTCCAGATGGTCCTTCAAATTTCTTCTCTGCATCTCTAGTTTCTCACTTAAGTTGTATCTTTCCAACTCTTCTCTAATTTCTTTATTTCTAAATCGATCTTGTTTAGAACAGCCTTTGACCAATCTTAGAAATTTCATCTTCACTGCTTGTATGCGGCTTTTATCTCTTTTTCTCATTATCTATGACTCACTTCCATAAGGAATCATAGGGACAGCCATTACCTTATAAACTTGAACATAATATCTTTCCGCATCTTGTTTTTTAGTGTTCTTCTTATGATGGCGCACTTCATTTGAAGCGTATGTAGTTTATTGTCTATGTCTCTATTCTTCTCATATGATACATCATACCCTAGGTAACTAAAGTGAGAGACTTGTTCAATTAGTTGGTTGTTAATCATTATTTTGGCTCTTACAGGAATGTTTCCAAGGAAAGCCATCACCTTCGCTTTGCTTGTGGAAATTAAGTTACACTGAATCAAACGCCACTATAAATTATGTAGCGCTCGGTGCTATCTATAAGCACCAGGTCATCAGCAAACAGCAGCGTACTAACAAATTCGCTTTGTCCTAGAGAAATGCCTGTGGTTGGATAAATGCTCTGCCACCTACGAGGGTCATCAACCAAATATATATTAAACAGTGTTGGAGGAAGAGTATTACAGCCCTGTCTTACACCTTAATTTATAGTTAGAACCTTCTGCTCTCTTCCCCTTTGCAGAAGTATTGGTGTGTCCAACTAGAGACTCTTTACTGCTGAAATGAGGTGCTTAGGGTATCCATTTCTTTGTGAAATTTTTGATAACATCTTCCTGTCTACCACAAGGTTGAATTCTGAATTCTCTCCACGTGTCCAATATTATATTTATTATGTGAATATTATCTGAGCAGGATCTTCCTTTCCGAAAACCATTTTGAATTTCAACTAATTTTGCTTCTCCTGAATAATAAAGGTTTTTGTAATTTTAAATATGATATACATTTCAGATCTGAAAACATTTAAAGTAATAAAAATGAATTATTTAAAAATGTAGTGTAAAGGTTTCACAGATGCTTATTCTTACTTGGTTTCTGAGAAGAAAATTTTTAAGCAGTTTTTTTTCTGTAATCACACTTTTTGGGGTGATTGGGAGAGGGTGAAAATTTTGAAAAAATAATTGATTAAAAGTACTCAAAAAGGACTATTCTCAAGGTTTTTTCATAATGATTGAAGGTATCATTTAAAAATTGGTCTGGGGGTGTTGTGAGGTGGTAGAATGGGATTAGAGAAAAATATTGTCATGGATGCCTTTTCTTTTTTAAGAAAATAAAAGAAAATCACCTAAAGCCCATTCAAAAGTGTTGGCCAAATCACCCCTCTAATTTGGGAATGGTTTTTTGCATATGAAAAATACTGATTGTTAGTCATATGATAAACAGTAAATTACAGTGACATAAACTATATTTTATCCACTTCACTCTATGCTGATAGCAGGGGCAGATCCATGGGGGAAGGAGAAGAAAAATGTTCCAAATATAAAAAAAATGTCTGTGATCCTATCAAGAAAAATTTAGCAAGCTTAATTTTAATTTTAAATTTCCTTCAAAAACAATCAAAACTTAATATTCATCTGAATTACCTGTGTATATTCAAATTATATATTTAAAATCCTACCAGTTAACTTTTAACAAATGAATTTATATCATCAACAACAGAAATTTTAAATCATCATGTCAAAATTTCTTAGTTGATTATGTGAAACAATATAGAAATAGGTAAAGTAAAGTAACACATCAACTAAGCAAATTAGGAAAAATGTGACCTGAAGAGCTAAGAAAGTTATGAAAGGAAATTAAACAACCAGATTTTATCACCCATATAATGATGTCATTGTTTGTTCATTAAAAATAATACTGATTTACATAAAAATATATTTAATTCTAATCAGTAACACTAGAGGAAGTTTTTAATACCTCTTGATGATTAAAAACTATATATGTTTGAAAAATTTTTAGTAATCTTTGTTTTTGTATTTGAAACCTTACATAGAGATAGAATCAACTTCAGTTGCCTTAATCTTGGTTCGCACTTGAGCTATGTTTTGAACTTCATACAAAAGTTGCTTTGATACTTTAACCATGATGTTTGCAGCCTGTGTAGCACTATCAGCACTTAACCCATGCTCAGTATTTTTAACACCATTTTCAACAACTTTCTCCAGTGTTTTAGAATATATTTTAGTTTCAAACAGATCATTCACATTTCCCTAAAAGTTTTAAAAAGCAGTCAGTGTGCATGCTAATTAATCAATAAATAAAATTTAAATTCAATAAAATAATTATATCAGTTATTTTCTCTATGTTAGCAGTCTTCATAACAACTTTGTCAAATTTTGTTGCTTCCCTGCTATATACAAAAGTGTATATAGCAGGGAAGCAACAAAATTTGACAAAGTTAAAATAATTATATTATTACTGATTGTTAAACTTTCACTTGTGAACTTACTTTGTTTTTTCCCGTATGCGTTTCGGCGTGATATGCGCCTTCTTCAGAGGTGTGAGACAGAATGTCCGGAACTTGTAACGGTTTTTTAGTTGGTAGGTTGAGTGGGGGGGTGGAAGGGAATTGGCGCAGGGATCCGAATTATTGCGTTTTATGTATAATTGTGTCAAAGAGTGCGTATGATTTAAAGTGTAATTGGTCGTTAAGTATGTTGTTTGGTTTTGTTGTGTAGTGTTTGTATATTTCATATTGTTCTGCTGTGTTAAGTTTCCGACTTTTAGGCAAGTAGTGTAATATCTCAAGATTATTATCTATGTTGGTGTAGCTGTGGTTTTTTGTGTGTATGTGTGTGGCAAACGCGGAATGTATGTCGTTGCTTGATAGAGCTTTTAGGCATTCAGAGTAACGTGAAGAAAAAGATCTTCCCGTCTGGCCTATATAGAAACTATTACAATCACTACAGTTTAATTTGTATACCCCTGTTTTGTTGTATTTGTCTATGTCCGTGTTTGTATCATTGATATGTTTTTTTATGGTATTGTTTGTTCTGTAGGCTATTTTGTACTTGTGTTTCCTGAATGTGTTGGCGATTTTGTGTGTGTTGGAGTTATGGTATGTGAGTGTGATGTATTTATTTTGTTGTGTGTTGTTGGTATTTTTTGTTTTGTTGTTTTTGTTTATGATGTGTCTGTGTAGTTTGTTTATTAAATTAGGGTTGTAACCGTTTTTTATAGCTATATATTATTGCTATACAAACTACACAGACTACCCGCGCCAATTCCCTTCCACCACACCCCCCTCACTCAACCTACCAACTAAAAACCGTTACAAGTTCCAGACATTCTGTCTCACACCGCTGAAGAAGGCACACATCACGCCGAAACGCGTATGGGAAAAAACAAAGTAAGTTCACAAGTGAAAGTTTAACAATCAATATTAATTAAGTGCTGTGAATGAAGAAGATGAACCATCAAAACAATTATATTTTATTTTTCAATCTTAATTGAACAGTTACTTCAGTATTTTAAGTCTGTTAAATATTTCTTAATTAACAGCTCAAATCGTGTTTCAGTAAGTTATCACAAAACCTCAATATAACTGTTTCCATAATTATGGTTTCTACTATGTCAGTAAGAAGTTATGTGATGTTAATTATGTTATATTTTCACTTCTGTGTACTAAATTTTATATGGTATTAAATATATTATTAGTTAATTAATATTAATTAATTTATACGTAATATATTTTATATCATATAATATTGTTATGATGGTCTAACTTATTGTTGTATGGTACAGTAGAAGCAAAATATAGACACCAATGAAGTCATTACACCAGCTATAATTAATCACAAACAACAATCTGTAATCAACTTGTATAATAATTCAAGTTAAATTTGTCCACATACAATAATAATGTCAACTATTAGAATTCGATACGAATTATAACACAGTAACACTTTGCCACGATACTTCGAACCACACTTGAATAAATCGCCACTTATAACTAAAACTAAGCGGCAGCTGTCGCCTGTATATAGCCTGCAGGGTTCCATACTAATGTTCCATAATAGCCGTTCTTAACAAGCACTTAAAAACCCTAGAGGATAATTGAGTGCAGCCTTGGCAGAAACGTGCACCTGCTTGACTAGCCAGGAAACGTGTAGAAGGACACTCTCCATTGTTCGAGAATGTTTCCTTGTTACACTGCCTCTCCTGAAGCCTGTTCATCCCAAACAGGCAACCTGTCTCTGAAGTAATACTTGACCAGGCAATCTAGGGAGTTGGTCTACTTACGAAGAATAATTCTCCGGCTCTCTGAATTCAGTCTCATGTGATCCGAACATCGAGTTTGCAGGAAGATCAATCTTCTGCTCAACAACTAGTTTTGCTGGAATCATCCAATTGTGTCGTGTACTGATGACCTATATGCTATTAGCTGGTCCAAGTCTGTTTGGTTCTCTTCAACAACCTCTTGCATAACTTCATTGTCAGCAACTCTTCCCCCAGGCACTTCCGTTAACTCAGGAACAAGCAAGGGCTTTTCCTTGACACCCATAGTTGGCTTTCCAATCACTTCTTTTGTTGTTACACACATTGCTACTTCCTCTGTTAGTTCTTCCACTCCCACTTGCAATAGGAAGGATTCCTCTTGACCATACCTGTTGACGTCTTCTTCGCCAATGCCACTCGCTTGATCAAATGGTTGGCGGACCCCATCATTTTAGCAATGAAAAACTTTATCTTCTCTTGGCCAATCCTCAGGACATTCTCTCTTTAAGTCCACAATAAATACATAGCCATTCATAATGTCCATGCCAAGAATCACTTCATCGACAATGTCTGCAACGAGCATTTGGTGCCTAAACTCGAGGAGACCCAGGCATACACATATGTCTACCTTTCCTAACACTCTGACAGGACTTTCAGTCATAGTCTCATAGAAACTGTACAAGAGCTAAATTGAGACTGGTGGTTGCTGACTAAGTCTTGGCGCACAATGGACACTATTGCACCCGTGTCCAATATTTCAGGATAAGCCAGTCTTATCAATCGGTCGACATGTCCCTCAAACTTCTGGAGGCTTTCCCTGGAACAATGTCACCTCTCTTTAAGTTGAACACAGTACACATCGCACAGATGCTGGTCACCATACCATAATTCCAGAGGTTTTGTTAATTCGGCATAGATGTTCTGGCTGTCAGATGCCACTTTCTGTATTAGCTATGCGGCAGGTCCTTTTAAGGCAAGAATGAGTGAAAGGCCTTTTTTCTTCTTCTGTCCATTTATTTAAGCAAGCGGCAGCTTTAAGATAAGTTGTGTAGTGAGTGCTCCCATCAAATATTGGGGCCTTTGCATAAGCTTGCCCTATTACAGATAATGATACTGTTTTATTACTCTTAGTTATTGGATCTTCTTCAGCATTTATTAATGGTCTTGCTTTATCAACTATTTTTTTCACTAAATGTTCAACTTCCATTTCTTATCCTGAATTTGTAATAGAATCTTCTAAACTTGACATACTTAAATTAACATTTTTATGGTTACATTTTTTGTCCTGTCAATTTTCTGCTTCTTCTACTTCCTGTTGGTGTTGTTCTCCAATCTGCAGGAGCATTACTTGGAATGCTTCTATCATCTGACTGGTATCCATTCTTTTTTTCAATTACCACTCACACTACTCTTCTATGAAGTGTCCTCTGTTTCCAATGTTAAAGATTCTGTCCCACTTCCAACCCACTGTTATGACAGTCTCACTGATCGTCATATTGTACAGTGGAAACATAATACAGACAACAATGGAGTCACTAATCATCACCTTTAATTAATCATAAATAACAATTTGTAGTCAACTCACAATAAATCAAGTAAATTTTTGTCCACACTCAATAATAATGTCAAATATTAGAATTCCACACTAATTATAAGACAATAACACTTCACCACAATATTTCAAACCTCACTTGAATAAATAGCCACTTACAACTAACTTTTGAGCAGCAGCTGTCACCTGTATATAACCTGCAGGGTTCCAGACTAATGTTCCATAATATGTGTCCTTAATATCCACTCAAAAACTCTGGAGGATACTTGACTGCGGCCTTGGCAAAAACACCCACCTGCTCAGCTAGCCAGGAAACATGTAGAAGGACACTCTCCATTGTTTGAGAACATTCCACCGTTACAATATATTATGTTGTTTTGATGGTTCATCCTCTTCATTCACGCATTAATAAACAACACACAAACACCCTCCCACAAAATCGCAAGACACCTAGATAAATTAATCAGAAAAAACATAAATCTAACTAACAACACTTCCGTCAAAAATAACATAGAATTAGTTAACAAAACTGAACACATCCATATTCCGCACAATTCAACTTTAGCTTCTTTTGACATAACCAATCTATACACCAACGTACCCATCAGAGACACCATACTAACACTTGAACATTTACTAAGACAAAACAACACACCAGAAACGCACATACAGGAGATCATTACACTCACCAAAATAATCACTGAACAAAATTACTTCTCATACAACATGATTTACACACAAACAGACGGACTCCCCATGGGCTCCCCTATTTCAGGAATACTAGCTGAAATATTCATACACAACATACCCCACGTAGAACAAAAACATATATTAAACAACAACAAATACACAAACAAAATCATCTACTGGCACAGATATGTAGATGACATTTTACTTCTATATAAAGGCAATAAAAGACAGATCAAAAATTTCCATAAATACATAAACACAATACACCACAAACTAAAATTCACACTAGAAATAGAACATAACAATAGTATAAACTTCCTGGACCTTACAATTAACAAAACAAACAACACACACATATATAAAATATACAGGAAACCTACCACAACTGACATGGTCATACACAACACATCTAACCATCCAACACAACACAAACATACCGCATTCAACTATATGCTCCATAGACTCACAACAATACCACAAAGTAAACAAGATTACCAGGAAGAACTTAACACAATCAAATACATAGCGATAAAAAATGGATACACCCCCGAGTTAATAAACAAACTACACAGACACATCCTAAACAAAAACACCAAAACACAAAATACCAACAACACACAACCTAATAAATACATCACACTTACATACTACAACTCTAACACTCACAAAATCGCAAACACATTCAGGAAACAACTATAAAATAACTTACAGAACTAACAACACCATAAAAAAACACATAAACGATACAAACACAGACACTGACACATACAACAAAACAGGAGTATACAAATGAAACTGCAGTGATTGCAAACATTTCTACATAGGCCAGACGGGAAGATCTTTTTCTTCAAGATTTTCCGAACACATAAAAGCCCTCTCTAATAACTATATACACTCCACATTCGCCACACACATACAGACTGAAAACCACAGCTACACCAACACAGAAAGCAACCTCGAAATACTACACTACTTACCAGAAAGTAGGAAACTCAACACGGCTGAACAGTACGAAATATATAAACACCACACACTACAACCAAACAACATATTAAATGACCAACTACACTTTAAATCACACGTACTATTTGACATAACCATACACAAACCAAAATATACTTTGAATCCCAGCGCCAACCCCCTCCCCCCACATTCCACCAACCTGTAAAAAAATCCATTACAACTGTTTCACGACATTCTGTATTTAAACCTTGCTGAGGAAGGTGTACACCACACCAAAATGTACAAGGACATTAAGAAACGTAAGTGTTCACAAGTGAAAGTACAATTTATCACTAATATATTATGTAATATCATGTAATATGATGCTTCAAGATTTTAGAGGAGTGTAAACAAAACAAATCAAGTGCCAGTGTTTACTTTAACTGGACTTGATTTGCTTATCTTATACTACAAATAGTTGGTTTTACATGATCCTAAAAGTAAAATATAAGCATTTTTAACATTTTATTGTAATTTCAAACTTCATTTCATTCATAAATTAAAACTCGGTGTGTGTGTGTGTGTGTGTGTGTGTGTGTGTGTGTGTGTGTGTGTGTGTGTGTGTGTGTGTGTGTGTGTGTGTGTGTGTGTGTGTGTGTGTGTGTGTGTGTGTGTGTGTGTGTGTGTGTGTGTGTGTGTGTGTGTGTGTGTGTGTGTGTGTGTGTGTGTGTGTGTGTGTGTGTGTGTGTGTGTGTGGTTCAAGAGCCTGAAAAGGTCAACATTAATTATTTGAAGTAAGTGAAAAAATCCTAAACTATGTATGACAACAACCGAATCAAACTAGAAGCTGCTTTTAAACGAATAATATTTTTTAAAAAATATAGCCTCAGTAACCATGAATTTAATGAAAAACATTTAAATAAATTTAAAATTCCTGTGAAGTAAACAAACATTATGGTACTTGTGCCTTGAATTCAACTGAAATATCTACCTTGTTAAGCGTACTGAGAAGAAACTCTGTTACTTCTGTTTTGTTCTTAATATTTTGACTCATAGATGAGATTACTGAAATTACTCTCATTGAACCTGAAAATTATTTCAATTACTAAGCTATAACAGTTTTACTTTCTATAAAATGTATTAACAGCTCCCTAGGTTTCTCTAAAAGGAGCTGTATAAAGATGTTATTACCTCTTAGAACCATTTACCTAGCTAGTTTACAAGGTTTGTCTAAAAAGAAATAAAACTGACATAACATATTTCTACACACATTAATTACAAAACAATTTTATCCCAAATTGTTATAAAATACACAAACGCATCCTAAGCACAAAAAATAAAACACATCAGACCAACAACACACAACCCAGTAAGTACATAACACTTACATACTACAACTCCAATACACACAAAATTGCTAACACATTTAGAAAACACAATTATAAAATAGCCTACAGAACCAACAACACCATTAGGAAATATATAAATATTAACAAAGACACAGACACATACAGTAAAACAGGAGTTTATAAATTAAATTGTAATGATTGTAACCAATTCTACATTGGCCAGACGGGAAGATCTTTTTATTCCAGATTTTCAGAACATGTAAAAGCCCTCACCACAAATTACATACATTCCACATTTGCCACACATTTACAAAATGAAAACCATAGTTACACAAACATAGAACACAACATGGAAATATTACACTACTTACCAAAAAGTAGAAAATTAAACACAGCTGAACAATTTGAAATATACAGATATCACGCACTACAACCAAACAACATATTAAATGAACAATTATATTACAGATCACATCCACTATTTGATACATTGATCCAAACACACAATTTGAACCTCAGCGCCAATTCCCTCCCACCATCAATTCCCACCACACACACCTTTAGTCCACAATTGTTATTCTGTAACAATGACATTCAGTATTTACTCACACTGAGGAAGAGGCACATCACCTTGAAACGTTTGTGAAAGTGATAACCAAAGTAAGTTCATTTGTGAAAGTTTTTTATATATAATAATAATTTTATCCCATTCCTATCACAAACTTAGGTGTAAGTTTCCACTGATTAAAACAATTATAAGTAGGGAACACAGCTGATTCACATGGCAGATTATATACAGATATGCTATACGTTTATTTATTATACAACTTTCAGAAAAAGAGAATTGAGTGGCTTAGAAACTCATTTAGCATTTACTGTTCCTTGAAAGGCATATCCCTCTGTCTCCAGGATCTCAATTATGGAAGGCATTGCAGCAATTGAAGGTGCATGAAATCTGATTAACATAATAAAGGAGGTGCACAGAGGAAACATTTCCCCACTAACACCTGTAATGAATGGGCTGAGGTAGGAGTGCCGCCTTTCCCTGCTACTGTTTAATCTGTATCTGGAGATAACACTAAAATTATGGTAAAGGATGGATTGTCCTACACTACTGGAGTGGACCATCTCTTTACACTCAATATTGTGGATGATCAGGTGGTAATAATACAATATGCTTTTGGTCTGAAATTTATGCTTAAGAAATCTTACAATACCCATGATCAAAAAGGACTTAAGAATAAATGTGGATAAACCAAAGTATTTGTAGAAAATTCACATTTGCAGTTCATAATTCTAATCAGGGATCAACAACAAGTGAAAGAGATTAACAAATTTAAATATATTGATGTGACAGTCGTGAGAGAATGTATAGGAAATGTGGAAATTAAACCACAAATAGAATCGAGTCTTAGTGTTTTAGCAAGGTTGAATTCTGTATGCTAAGACACACACATTTCCATTGAGGTGAAAAAAAACATACTAAGAAGTGAATGGTGAAGTCAGTGCTAAGCTATTGATAGGAAATGTGTAGCTAATGCAGCAATTGTGTAGCTCTGGAACACTGCAGCTAACAAGAGAATAAATGTCAAGGTGCACTGGTTTGGTTATGTGATGAGAATGAGAGATGCCGATGGGCTATGCAGATATTCAAGTGGACATCACCTGAAAGATAGAAAAAGAGAAGACTATAGAAATGATGGACTGATAGTGTGCAAGATGGCATGGAGGCACATGAATTGATGGTACAGATGCCCTAGACAGCTGTAGGTGATGCTTGGGAACAAGATGGTGTATGAAACTCATTACGAAGAAGATTGGAACAATCGTGAAAACCATTATCTGTTGATGCCTTTAGCTGGTCCATCACCGTCTCTGAATATTCAACACACTTTCAAACAGTGGTTTGGTTTTGAATTTTGAACAAAAATAATTGAATGCAATAAGATCAAGAAGTTGTTGGGGTATCACAGAAATGCCCTTTTTGCCAAATATTTGTTCACAGATCATATGATGTGATTTTGACCATTACCATGATGAAGCATTTAAGACCAACAATTTCTGACTGGACTCAAATAATGCTCCAAAATTTCATAATAGTCCTGTGATTTAAATTTATTTTGTAACCAGTCACTTGGTTCAAGAAACAATAATCAGACATGATGAACTCTCTCAATTGCCACACATTTTCATCAGTTCTTCTTATGTTTAGTCATCCAGAACAGGGTCTGTCTTTTAGTTCCGTGGTCATCCAAAAATGTTTTGTGTTATGTGTACCCTGGGCTCTGGAAATTTTCTCTCTATATGCCTTTTTTACCTTATCAAACATCTCCATTGCACTCTGTTGAGGTTTAGTACAAAATTTGCTTGTATAATGCTCCTCAGTGTTACTGAACTCTACTTTTGTGATATGACAAAACAAACAAAAACAAATACTTACAAAAACTATGGCACAATCAAATCTGGTAAAAAGTTAACAGTTTTCATCAAAATAATACAACACTACATTCATGGGAAAAATTTCAGTCTTACTACTTTTTTAACAAATCTTGTATATACAGAATATCTAGTTACATTTGTAAAAAAGGGGGTCTAACATTTATATTTTTCATCTCCATCTACAGCACATTACTATTACAGTATATTTCTATTATCTACTTTACTGTAAGGCTACAGGCACACACAATTCTACTTTCCATGACTTTGATTTCATCCCATTTTGGCTTTATTTTTATTAATAAACTCGATACTATTCTTTATTGCCCTTACAAACTGGTACATCTTTTATTATACTTTTAAATATTCGGTAGATGAATATCCAGGAAAATGTAAATATGTAAAGAAGTACTAGCAATAAACATATTTATTAAAGACAAATACAATTAAAAACTGAACAAGATTATTTTTTTAGTTATTATTAAAAAGGATATGAGTCACACACACACACACACACACACACACACACACACACACACACACACACACACACACACACACACACACACACACACACACACACACACACACACACACAAATGATATAAGAATAGTGTTATATAAATTTAATTAGTACAGGTAATTGTACTAGCATAATAGAAATTACATATAATTTACCTGCTGTGTCCACATAGTGAGTCATGTTTTTCAATTTTGTAACCATTTCGTCAAAGAGTTCTTCTGTTATTAGAGGATGGTCCAGCTATAAACATGTTAATAAAAGTATCACTAATGTAGCAACACAATATGGTTTTTAAAGCATAAGCAAAAAAATAGGTTTAGTTTAACCAGTTTGTTAACTTCTAAAGTTACATGATATAAGTAAACTAACATAATAATTACTGTATGGTCTCCAGATCACTGTATATGATTAAATAAATAATTACCTTATTTTATCCACTAAGTTGTAATTGTGAATTGAAATTCGGACTTCGGCCAGTGCACTGGTTCGTTTGTAGCGCGTTCCAATACAGATTCAATGTTATATGTTAATTTATTTAAGTGTAACCAAATATACTGTTACTCACCGTCTATGGCCTTTCCGTGATGTTATTTCGTTGTTTACATGTTTCGAGGCACTTGCCTCATCATCAGAACTTTATAAAAACTAATGTATGTCATCAATGATGGCATGTGTCAAAATACTAAAACACAATACGGCATTAAACTATGTACAGAACTTGCTTTAAAAATGAGCACGTCAATGTTAGGTGTGCCTTGCAAGACACCTAACATTGACGTGCTCATTTTTAAAGCAAGTTCTGTACATAGTTTAATGCCGTATTGTGTTTTAGTATTTTGACACATGTCATCATTGATGACATACATTAGTTTTTATAAAGTTCTGATGATGAGGCAAGTGCCTCGAAACATGTAAACAACGAAATAACATCACGGAAAGGCCATAGATGGTGAGTAACAGTATATTTGGTTAACAAACACGTGGCTTGGGACTACAATAGGAGTTATTCCATTTAAATCAAAATATTTACGTGTGTTATGTGTTTGTGTCTTTGTGAATTTTTAACAAAACCCTAACAATAGGGTAGATTTTGCTTTTACCTGAAGATGGGGATATAAGCCCTGAAACATGTAGTAATTAAAAAAGAAAAAGAAGATCACTTAGTGGATAAAATAAGGTAATTATTTATTTAATAACATTATAAATCAATATAAACTTTAAAACGTTATGCAACATGAATAAGCTACTTCGAGGCCAAGTTGCTTGTTTTTTATTGTAACAAACAAAACTGATTTATATGTTAAATCACTTGGCTTAAATGTGACTGGACTGACATTAGAAATTAGCTATATATTAATAAACTGGGCAGTTTATCAGAAACTTCAAGCACAACAATCCAATGTAGGACTAGACTGGCAGTAAAGCAAATGACAACTACTTTGCTTATTTTCCAGCTATAGTTTCAACTTTCTCTGACAGAAGTGTTGCATATCATAGCTACCCATTTTTTTTCCTTACAACACTGAGTGAACAACATACAGATGTCACAGGGAATTTGAATCTGCAGTCTCTCACATTAGAGGCAAGTTCACTTAACTACTGAGAAAGGTACGTAACATTATCCAGACAAAAAATTACTACAGTACCTGAACAGATACTCGATCTTCAGTATGCATACCATACAAATCAGAAACTTTTACTACAACTGTATCTTCTGCTAGTAAGACAGATTTTAGATCTCCAATGCTGTTTCTTCCAATAATTGTTCCTAAAAGGATTTTATATTATTCATAATTTATTAAATACAAATATTCTAAATTCATTTTAAGATTGACAAATGCAATACACACACATATACTCACATATGTAAACACATACAAAAACACTCGAAAACACACAATGCTCCTCTGCATTTATTGACAAAACTGTAAAAACCCCAATACTAAATTCGAACTAGTACCTCATATTCTGAATAACAAGAATATAGTCTATTACGTGAGGCATGACAAAGGGCCTATCTGCCGATTTTGAGTCAGTGTCCATGTAATTTTTTGATTCCTTTTGCTATTGCTTCCTAAAAGGTTCTAGAACAAAGTTAAGGAAAAATTTTGATCTGCTCTCACCCCTAAAGCGTTGAAAACTACCCCTAAATGGTTGAAAATATGAAAGAACACGAGGATGGATTTTAAAGCCCTGAAATTAGGTACTTATAGGTTTTTAAGGGTGCTGATTACGATTCTGAGGTCCAAAATTATATTCGACACAAAGGGTAGTTTCTAAAGGGTTGAAGCAGACTATAATCAGGGGTGTAAGTATTAAACTTCGCGAGAATGCTGGTCAAAGCTTCGAAAGTGAGTACTATAGGTTTTTGGGGGTGCTGATTACGATTTGACGTCAAAGAATACATCCGACATAAGGTTTTGACTTTAAATGGTTGAAAACCACCCTTAAAAGGTTGAAAACATGAAACAACGCGAGGATGTACTTTGAAGTCCTGAAATTGCATACCTACAGGTTTTGGGGGGTGATGATTATGATTTTGACATCCAAGGGATACATCTGACGTGAGGGTTGGGCTTGAAAGAGTTGAAAACCACCCCTAAAGTGTTGAAAACATGAAACAACATGAGGATGTACTTTGAAGTCCTGAAATTGGGTACCTACAGGTTTTGGGGGATGTTTAACCTATAATTACTTAAACATCACGTTAACAATATTTAACAAAATATTACAACCCTTGCACAATAACAAACAACTCCGATGCTCAGCTGATGCATCAGGCCTCTTCTGGTCTCCGCTAGAGGGTATTAATTATATATCTACAAATGAATTTTAATTGCTTATACTACAGTACATTTAGTAAATTTTTTTTTTATTACTCCATTCTCCACCCTTTACCTCTATCAGCTGTTGACATTGGCATTCGGCCACAGTTTGTTTACAAACAGAACCCTAAACTGGTTTTTGCTACCTGCTTGTCAAAACTACAGACCGTGTCGGCTTCCCCGTCCTGCTATTCATGACCAAGTTACAAACAACTACTTTCCCTTACCATTACATAACTTCTTATACCCATAATCTATTTAAAAGCTTATTCGACATGTACAATACAATGTTCAATTATTTACCCTCTCGACATTTCGTCAATTTAATCTTATTAAAATCTACTTATAAATTATTATACATACATCTGTAGAGTTGTGTTTTTACAATCTGTGTATTTATTATTTTGTTGTTTAAAACCTTTCGTGTCTGTGTAGTGTGTGTTCAATTTAATAACATGATTTGAGCGGTTGGATATTAACTTTTTTCGAATCCTTCCGGGTTGTTGGATGTCTACGAGTTGGTATGTCGCCACTCCGACTTCCTTACTGACCTTATACGGATCTTTGAGCCTATCACAAACCCTTCCTCTTTTATTTAGACCTGACATTGATTACGCTCGTAATAGCACTTTGTCACCTACCTGAAACTTCGTAATTTTATCGGCTAAATTGATTTCTGTCCGTATTCTACCCTTCTCCTTAATATTTAAATAAATACTTCTGTAGTCAACTGGCTGGTTTGCTGGTATCATTTCCTTATCTACGTACTTGGTCCAATCACGCCCTGGTTTTCTTCCTTGCCGCAGTTGGTTAAACCCATACTTTCTTAGATTTTTTGGTCGATACCTTCTACGATGCCTTCTTCTTCTGCTGCCAGCCCCTTCCAGATGTCTCGATACCCATGCGATGTCATTGATGTCGTGATAATGTTCATGGTATAGTTCAGTTAGTTTCTTAATGAACTCTATCGGGAAATCGCTGGATCCCTTAAATTTGACTTCTCTCATCTGCTCGTTGACAACGCTTCGGGTGACGGGTGATGCGTTTATCAATGCCATCTTCGTCCGAACTTCACTTTGTAACTGCTGCAACTTGCGGTTCGTTTCGCCCGAATGGTTATCTATTTTGCTTGCTAACTCTTGTAGCGTATCCGCCCCTATTTTGAGAGCAGCAACACTTTCGTCACAACGTTTATTGGTCGCTATTACCTTTTCGTTTAAAATTTTAATGTCACTACTATGCTTATCATCTATTTCCTTCAATAATTTTTCATTATCACTAAACTTATCATTAATTTCATTCTTAATAGTACTAATCTCTTCATCTATCATAGTTTTGGTGTCTACTTTAAATTGTTGCAAAACTTCATTGTTTTCCTTTTTGAATTCACTGAGTTGTGTGGTTATTTCGTCTCTTAAGTCTCTCAAAACCTGGTGTTGTTGTGTAATCTGTTGTGATAGTTGTTGTATCTGTTTCGTCTGTTGCTCTTGTAATTGTTTCATCTGTTGTGATTGTTCTAACTTCTGTTCACGCATTTGTTTTTGTAATAATTCTGTTCGCTGTGTCATTTGTTGTGACATCTGTTGTGATAATTGTTATAGTAATGCATACATATTCGGTTCTTTAGGTGTTTCTGTTGTTGTTTTTTGCGCTCATCTCGGTCTACCCTCGTGTTGTATCTCTGGTGTTATTTGTGGTGTTTCTACATCTTCATGGTCCTGTCCCCGCGTCCTTGATCTTGATCATCCACAGTTAGTTGGGCGAGTGTATGTTGATCCCCTAATTGGTTGTTAATATCTAACTCCCCTTCGTAATTCTGAGTTGTCCCTGTTTCTGTATTCATTTTGTTGTTTATTTTGTTTGTGTTGTTCTGTATGTATTTCGTTTGCCTACTTTTGCTTCGTGTGATCATACAAAATTATTCTTATTCTCTACGTTTCTTATTCTACTTTTCTTATACTCTATTCGCAATTCAATTCTCTGTTTAGCTTACAAATTAAACCTTGCAATAGGCTCCAAATACTACCTAGTGTAGGATTTGGTCTTTATAAGCTCCACGGTTATGGGCGCCATATACCACCCTCGCAGTTTAGAGCTAGAAAAGATATGTGTAATTTACTAATACTAAACTCTTAACTCTGCTTGATGGCGACTCTTAAAATTATCTCAGGGTATCCAAGAAATGATTATTAACACAATTAACTTGAATGACCGCTAATTTTAATGAACATCTTCATTAACATATTACAAATTGCATACAATCTTAATGATTAACAATTATTGAAATTATACTTCTCATCAATTATCACTGAAAGTAGGTTCATAGACCAATTGAATTGCCAATAGTAATAGAGTTACAAAAGATACATGAATTAATCTGAGTTTAATGTTCAATTTGGTTTACTTGTTAAGTTGAATTCCTTTTGGTTGGCGAATCCTTCCCTCGGAGTCTGCGATCTTGGAGACTGCGTTGTCGGCGATTCGGATGATCCTGTTGTTGACACTCGATGACACTAACACTTGATTACTTCGGTTTCAGTTTAATTACCACTGTTCACACCTACTCACTGATTCAGTATGTAACTAGTGTATACTACTATTTATTTTTGACACCTTAGTAATGTGCCGGGTTTTGAGTACCTGGCATTTCTATAGAGAAGAATTTACTTAATATAATTAACCGCCGAAATTAATTAATTATTGGTAATTTTGGTATTGATGGAAATTGAAGTGATTGCGAGAGCGTTTAGAAGGATGCGGTATGGCCCGATCGGAAGTCGGTATGGTAGGGCGTACCGACAGAGTTCACTGTTTGAAGTTTTGTAGAAATTGAATGTTGGGTTTTGATAGTTATTAAGTATGTCTTGGTGGAATGTGATATGTCGAGATAGGTGTTAGGTGTTGTGGATTTCATGTATGATGTTTGTGTCAAAAGTTGTTTCTTCTCTTGTGTGGTGAACGAGATCTAGTTCAGAAGTGGGTCAGGTCTCCGCAGCGCTAGGGAACCCGGAGGTCGACTTGAAGGAAGTAGAGTACTCGAGTTTTTTTCTGTTTGTAAGTTATGTTTGTGTTAGGCATTGCATTGGGATTTATGTTTCATTTTTGTGTATTGTGAATTGTGTAAGTCTGGCGGGGGTATGTTATCAGAGATTGCCCAACCCCATTTCCGGCGTTCTCCAGAAACTTCCGGTGGTGGATGGAGTAGATGAGGACAAGTTGTTGGTTTTCTTGGACCTTGTCCTGCAGTTGGCGGACTTCCCGGGGGTGTCCGATGGGGACCTCTTGTCCCTTATATATCCGTATTGCCGGGGTTCATTGGCTGGGCTGGTCACCAACACCCTGCGTCGTGGCGGCAGTATCAACTCTCTCCATGGGGAAGTGTTGGACTTCTTCATACCCCATCGACGACGTGACCAGCTGAAATTTAAGTTATTCTATCGTCTACAGGCCAACGAAGAGGCACTGGCGGACTTTGTACAGAGCATACGCAAAACTGCCCGGGTATTAAGGTTGGGGTTGCCTGAGAGGGAGATAATACAGGTAATACTAGAAGGGTTGACTCCCTAAGAGAGATCCCGTTTGGTGTTCGCAGACTGTCCACGTTGTTTTGCGGACCTGGACCGGTTGTGTGGGTTTGCCAGAAGAGCCCAGCGAATGACGAGTCCCGGGGAAGAGCTGCAAGTAATTTATTAGAAAGAGCTAAAAAGGATAAATATGGGGGTTGGTGCAGAACACAAGAAACTGTAAGAAAAACTGAATATTTTAGAAGTAATGAAAGCTACAAGGGGGTAGCAGGTGAAAGGACGGTAACAACAGTTACAAAAGAGAAAACAAATAAATATGAAATTAACAGAGGAAGAAGAAGTTATATAAGGGAACAAACATCGGCAAGTAGGGATCCTGTAGCAAGGCGTTATTCCTATTTGGAAAAAAAAGAAACTTTAAACGTTCCAGATGAATTACAAGTGCCTAATAGAGTGGTGTATGAAGAAGAGGGGAATTACTTCGTGGGATCAACACAAGACGACAGGAACACGTCTATTAACACTGAATTACAGGACTCAGAGATGATGTCACAGTTGAATCCAGATGCCGCAGAATTTGTTCCGGTATCTCCATCTCGGTTCATGATGGATCCCGATCCTCTAATATCATCATCGCCTACGCATGGATATGAGAAGTCACTTGATGGTGTAGCTTTACCATCGCAAGTAGAATTTAATTTAGACATTGCACATAGACCTGGACAGCTGGATTCCAGGGTGGGAAATGTTGAGGACGCTATAGTGGCTGAAAGTGGTGAAGGAGAGGAATCGAAGGAAGAGGCAGAAGAGCGGTCTGCGGATGCTGCACAGGGAAGTATAGTTATAGGTGTTAGGGAGACTGAAGTTTCTCAGTTTGCGGATGGATACGGGGATGTCCAGGCTGCAAGTGTGGTTGAAGGAGATGAGGTAGAAGTTGAGGAGGAATTTGGTGGCAGTGTTGTGGAGTGTGCGAGTGAGGATGATGTAGTATGTGCAGATTTGCGGACGGCTTCTGTATGTAGTGCTGATGATTCTGATGAATGGAAAGAAATTTCAGGTGGACCAGATGAGCAACTAGAGGTTGATGGAGATGTGCAGTATTATGATGGTGGTAGTGGACGTGATGGCGATGATGTTGATGATGAAGAAAATTTAAATTATGATGAACGTGTTGATGAAAAGGAGGATGAAAATGAGATTGGAGAGGAGGTTGGTGAAGAAGTTTGTGAAGGAGCTGGTGACGAGGGTGGTGAGGAGCTGGGTGAGATGCTGTTGAAGATGGATCAGATGAACAACCGGAGGAGGGTGAGGATCCACAGTGTTGTGATGGTGATTTGGATTATGGGGATGATGAAGGGAAAATTGTGGAAAAGGAAGAAAGGGAAAAGGTAGAAGAGGAAGAAGAGCATGGTAGGGAGGGAGGAATAGAGGGGGAAGAAAAGGAAGGGTTGGAAGAAAGAGAGCAGAGGAATTAGATGATGAGGATAATCCAAATCGGGGTGAAAGTAGTGATGTAAGTTGCCTTGATTCTGATTCAGAAGAAACAAATCAGTACAGCTCAACACGAGATAATTTCTCAGAAAGTGATATCCGCAAGAAACGAGTACATAAAGTCTGTCATGGAAAGGTGAGAAGAAGCGGGTAACGGGTAGCGGGTAGATGTTCCCCACAGTCCCAGTGGTGTTCGTCTACTTCAGGGATGCACCCCTGCCCACGCGAGCCTTGGTTTCCTCCATTCATCCTTATTTCTGGAGGGAGCCATATCCTTACCCTTAGTCCTAGCTATTGACCTTTCAATGATCCTTGCCCTTTTCATCTTCCCGATTTTCCTAACCCTCCCCTTAGAAAAACAAAATAAAAAAAGAGGTTTAGAAAAAGGAAAAAAAAGAGTTAGAAAAGAATTTAGTTAGAAATGTTGTGACTAGGGTGGTGCTGTTGCTGTTGTTCTTATTTTATAATTTAATGTAGTTTGTTTGGTGTATAAGAGCAAAAATACGTTGTTTGTCGTTTTATGGGGATTCTAGATATTGTCCATCGGAGTTATATTCTGAGTATTTTCTAAGAACGGAGGAGGTGAAATGTTAAAGTATTGACCTAGTAATTTACATCCAGCTGTATCGTTGTAAACTATGTGATTGAGGCGAGTTGGACCCTGACCTGGTGATAGCTGGCTGCATGGTGAAATTTAATTGTTGTTTTCTTAATCTGATAAACCTGTGCTTGCCTCATCTACTGTTCTATGTTTAATATATCAATTTCACGGAAAACCTGGTTTGTTCATCAGCTGATCTATTGTTGACATCAAATTTTGTTGTTAATGGCCATGCCGGATCCCCGGTTGAATTCCCTGGTGTTTCTTTGGTTAAGAGTGTGTGTTGTATAGACTGTTCAGGAGAGAAGTAATCCCCCCCTTTCTATTTACTGTGTGTAATCGAACTGTTAAATGAGAGATGGGATTGATGTTCGCGTGGCCTCGATGCGGTCTTCTCTGCCTGGCGAATTGGGGCCGTCCGCCCTAGTGTAGGGATGTGGGCCAGTCATATGGCAAGGATTGTGATGCCTTGTTTTGTGGCATATGGCTGGTCAGTCCAAGAGGTGGACGAGAGTAGTAGTATGGTCACTCACATACCAAGGTTAGTGACACCTTGTTTGGTCCTAGGGACGCGTATGTGAGTGGCAGCAGCAGGAGAAGGTGGTGGTCACCAGAGAGGGTGACGTGTTGGGGGGGTCCCGTGGGGTTGGCATGGCGGAGAGGGCTCGCGTGGGGATGGTCGTGGTGGTGTTGACATTTTTCAGTCCTGGGAGAAGGGGACAGAAGTTGTCCAGAGTAGGTATCAGGGTTTGCGTCTCAAGTTATGCATGGGGAGGCCTTAGGAGGTCAGAACTCAGGGAGGGCTCCTAAAACTCGTCTTTCCTCTTTTCCCCTTCTATCTCTCTCGCTGTATGCTGACCCTGATCAAGTCAGCATGCAGTATTCATACTTGTACAGATACACCCACATGCACACAGGCATACACACTACACTTCTTCTTTCCTCTTCTTTCGTTTTCTCAATGACCCTTTGTTCTCCTGAGAGCGAAGAATAATGAGACTTACCGGCGAGACTCTGTGTTCTAAAAGATTCCCCCCAATCTTTCCCGGGTTTCCCGAGTTTCAAGTGTGAGGCAACCATGTTGCCCTTTTGGGGTGGGGGTGTGCCGGGTTTTGAGTACCTGGCATTTCTATAGAGGAGAATTTACTTAATATAATTAACCGCCAAAATTAATTAATTATTGGTAATTAAGCGTCAGTACTGTGTTAACGTTTCGTGGCTTTACTGAACGCCAACGCGCTCTGTTGATGGAGCCCAGTGATTATGTTTTGCGACGCAAAGTTATGTGCATGTTGTTTCAGTCGGATCTGAGCAGCTGGTGCGTCGACAGCCGTACTCCCTGGCAGCAAGGTTTCTTTAATTGTTGTAAATTTCTATTCTCCATGCCTAAGTAGACGCTAAGCGATCTCCGGTAAGTGGGTTAAATATATATTGTTCATTTTATGTTAAAAGATTTATAAATTTAGCCTATAATTAGCGTGGATGCGGATTGATAAAGTTTGAAGCTTACCTCGTGGCGTGTTGAGCGAAATGTATTCATCGTCTAGTATTTGATTGGTTTTAAAAACTAATACAGCCTAATATCTTGTATTTTATAATTACCAATAGTACATGTGAAAAGGAGCGTAAAAGAAAAAAAAGTATTATGTAATTTTGGCGAACTGGGGAACTTTACTAAATTGTCTGAGTGAGCACATGGTGCTATATGCTTTATGCTTGTCAGAGTATGTTAACTTTTCATGCATTCATCATGTTATGAATTATAATCTAATACAGTGTAATAAACGAAATGCGTCGTGTGTGTATAATAATATTTATTGTTTGTATAGTATGTTCATTTTTGTTATCGAAAATTCAAATAGTTCGCCATCTGGCTTGTGACTGATTCTCGTGTGAGTGGGGGAACATGTGTTGCCAACTTGAATTAGTGTTGGTTATGTCGACCCACTGCTAGCAAACAAAACATACATAATATATTCTACAAATAAATACTGGACAGTTTGTTATCAGTATGCACTTTTTTATTATACTTTTGCTTGTTAATTATCGTTAAAGCTTCATGAAAATAATGACTGTTATAATAAAAGTTTTAGCCTCGGCAATATAATCTCTCGCTCAGCGTAGCGCTGGGTTGGCAGTGCAATGTTTACAAATGACTCTGGTTATTATTTCACAAAATAAATCTGCCAAATGGGTTCTTTTAAGTACGAAACAGAGATTTACATAACAAGATAACAAAATTAGAACACATAATTAAGAGTTTGTGATCATTAAAATTATACAAGGTTTGTTATAAATTGAATATTGTGGTGTTGAAGTGTGACAGTGTCTTTGTGTAACAAAGGTTATCATGTGTTCATTCAATGTTTATAAAGTTATTTCTTTGGTTTATTAATCATTGAAAATATTCAGTTATAGTGAGAGTTTTATTTTTTATAGTTAAAATTTTTGGAAAGAGAATTTGTTTTATAATAATAATCAAATAACTTCAGCAATACTCAGCGTTAGTAGTTATGATGGGCATAGTCATTCGTCCATATGAAGTAATGTGTCAATGTAGATTCTTCCTACTTCTTATCTTGGGCTCAAAATTGGGTTGTCATCTTCTTCAGATTGGATTATTGGTGTTTTCCGGTCATCTGGATTAATTTCGGCTGGTCCTTGGTAGATATTGGTTGTAAAGGCCTCTCATCTGATGTACTGCTATTCCTTCTCCAAATTATGGGCACTAATACGTTTTTTCTAATGAAAATTTGGGCCATTCATCGCGTGGCGTCTCTTCAGTTTGGCGTCACTACATAAAGTCATTGTTCCTAACTGAATTTTGTCAATATTCGGTTGTTGTCATGGTTACTCAAAGTCTTTTGATTGGCTGAAATTGGTTAATTATTATTTGAATTTATATTCAAACTGGTTACAAATCTTCTAAATGTAATTAATCTTCAGTACTCCCTTTTTAGTAGTAAATATTATCACCACTGTTCATATTTTTGCTCAAGGATTAATTTGACATCCAATATTATAGTGTTCACTTAGGTATCAACATTTTGACAGTTTTGTGAACCTTAATTAATTATACTGTTTTCTCAATTTACATTATTATCATAAT
This sequence comes from Magicicada septendecula, assembly GCA_034769895.1. Classification (NCBI taxonomy): domain Eukaryota; kingdom Metazoa; phylum Arthropoda; class Insecta; order Hemiptera; family Cicadidae; genus Magicicada; species Magicicada septendecula. The sequence continues at coordinate 154,627,495 of CM068368.1, read as the reverse complement.
ATTTCTGTCTTATAATGATTGTCTATTTGTATTTTATAGTTTATGTGGTTTAGTCTTTCTAATGTCAGTGTTTAATTCTATAAATAGAAGTTTTTTTTTTTTTGGTAGTTGACAGTTGGGAATTTGCATAGGCTTAAACAGCAATTGACTATTTTCCTTGTAATGGGTTATGATTGTTTGAATACCAGATTTTGTTTATTTATTCAATGTTTAAGTCGGTTCTTGTAATTACGTATAATTTTATTGTTTCCCTATATTAACTTGTCTACAGTGATAATTCATTTTTGGTGTCGTTGTGTTTGAATGTATGGTTTGTTTCCTGTTTACTGGTGTCTGTTGGTTTTTAAATCTTATTTCTTATAACGTATGGCATAACATCTAATGGTTTTAACTATTCTCATAGCCATAATTCTTATCATTTAAACATAATTATTGGAACATAAACCTTAGTCATTAAAACACAATTCTTATCCATTTAAACATAATTATTTGAGATACATTATTCACTCATACTCTTCATCTCCCCATACTCTTTGACAAATGATAATTATTACTTAAAATAAAAAATAAAGACATAAACATGAATTAATTATTAATACAATGGTATATTGTTATGACTAACTCTAAATGACATTAAGCCATAATTGACTTTTCAACACCTGTTTATTATCTAATGTTAATATCTTGTTTTTATTATTATCAGTTTGTCATGAAAAATATTCTTTAATGTATCATTTTAAATTAATGATATTGGATTCTTATTTCTGTGAATAAACTCATATATCTTGGTGTTTTAACACACTGATAGTCATTCGTTCTTGAATACATGATTAACAATACTAATTAACAACTTATTCCCTAACATTAAGACTTGCAAACTAAAATGTGGCAAGTAGTAAGTACTACTATATCTAAAATCTACTTATTATCTAGTCTGTTACACTTTGCTTCATTTTGTTTTTAATACACTTGTGTTCACTGGATAATTGCTATTAAGTGTCACAGTCCTTTCTGTGACTAGCCATTATCAGCCTTCACTTATTATTTTACCACTCACTGATTGTCTTCGATCACTCTTAACTCTTTACTAATGGTTTTAACACTGATTATTTGGTGTCAATCCCTATCAATAGGGTTCTATTTAATTTGGGGTTTCACACTATCACTTTGCACTTTATATGTTTAATTTAAGTGTTACTAGTGGGTATTACCTAACTTTAAATTCTCTTTCTCACTCTACTATGTTCACTATTTCTCTAACTCTCTACCTCTCACTTTACAAGGTTTATCTATAATATTAACAAGTTCATGTTGATTTATTGTATCACAAATACGTTAGTATTGTGCTAATGTGATTTGTCATAGTTTACTCTATCTGTTTGGGGTTTACTGTGCCCTTCTATATTTTAATTACTTAATAATTAGTATCTCTAGTTTGTCTGTCCTTACAATTATTAATATGATATACAATTTTCTTTGGTTTAATACAAGTTTGGTGTTCTTTCTCTAGTTCATTTTCTTTTGTCATACATTATCTGTCACTTCCTTAGCGTTGTGGCTGATTATTTCACTATACTTATAGGTCAATTGTCTTTTAGTCACTATTCTTCTTATTTACACTTGTGTTGGTGCGATGGCTATTTCTATTCTATTTGTAGTTGTCATCATCAGGTTTTTCTTGGTCCTTTGGGGCTAGTTCTACTCTCTCACTTACCATCTATTGGGCTATTCGGGTTAAATCGTCTTGTTTCAGTCTTTACCATTTTGACTTGTTTGTTTGTTACTACTAAGAATTAATGTAAGTTACTGTTCTGACTACCTTGATATGTCTGATCGTTTTATTATTCTGATTCACCCATTCTTCTATTATAATTCATCCCTTTTTACTCTAGTGTCAATGACTAAATAAATTATCTGGTCATGTCTTCTTCATTATGGTTAGGTGAAGATATGTACTATTACATATTGCCCTGCCACTAAAATTGATTATTTCAACAAATATCGTTCAGTTTTTTGATTGGAATTATCAATCATGATTTCATTTTACTTTCTCACTCTCTGGTCATTTTAGAGCAATAGGTTCTCTTCTATTTTTGAGTGTCAATATACTTCTTGATCTTTGTATCATATTTTATTTTAATGTTCTTATCCCTTTGATATCTAATTCCCTAACATCTTTCCCTATCATTATATTGAATCGGATCGGAGGGGTACTTTTGACTCCATTGCTCCACCGTAAAATACACATTTGATTGCTGGACTTATCTACAGTCATTCATTATAAAATTATACAAGTAGTCTTAGTGCGACTATAAAATAAATATCATTTGTAGGATTCTTCACATTATTATTATTTGGTTTATACAATACATTGTTTCAAATTATATTCTTTTTCTTTTATTCACACTCTCTAGCTCTTAGTGATTCGATATTGTCAGTGGGTATGGTATACATGATCTTTTTATTATTATTGGTTTTGTTTATTTTTCTTACTGTTTAAAACTAGTTATTTATTAATTGGTTTCAGGATGGTTTTTTCTCATTTTTAATAATATTTTTTCATAAAGGTTTGGTTAAATGTCCCCTTTATTCTTTGTGTTTTTGGGTCTACGATCTCATATGTATTATTTTGGTTGTCTTTGCTTACTATGTAGGGTCCTGTGTACAGTAACAGTAGCTTCTTGGCTATTCCTTCCATGGTGCTTGGTAATCCTCTGTTTTTGAGTAATATTTGCTCTCCAATCTGATATTGTATGGGTTTCGGTTGCATTTGCTTATATTTTTCTCTGATTTTGTCAGTCTTTTCTAGTATTTTATTGTGAAATTGAACTTCATCGAATTGATATCCTTCGTCATTCGGAAATTGGGTTAGGGAAGTAATTTCTCTTGGTGGTGGTCTTTGGAACATTGCAGTATATGGTGTGGTTTCAATAAATTGGTGGTGCGATATGTTTATAAAATTTTCGGCTGCTGGTATGTATTTAGACCATTCATCGTGTTGCTCATAACAATATGTATGGAGAATTCTCCCCACTTCTCTCAAGACTCGCTCTGCAGGGTTGCTGCTGGGATGGTACACTGATGTCTTGTACGTTTTTATTCCATGATTTAGTAAAGTGTCCTTCCATCTTCGTCCCTTGAACTGCGTTCCATGATCAGTAATGATGCATTTGGGCACTCCCGCTTCTCTAATGTATGGCTCTAGGATTATTTTTAAAATTTTTTGGTTAGTAGCACGATTGATGGGGAAAAGCTTTGTGAACCTTGTGTAGTGGTCAAATACAATGATGAGGTATTTGTATTGGTGCCTGCCTCCACTACGCGGAAATGGTCCGCATATGTCAACGAAGACTTTCTCTAATTTACAAGATGTAGTTATCGGTATCATGGCTCCCTCCTTTCTGTTATTGTTGACCTTCACTAGTTGGCATATGTGACATTGCTTTATATATTTCCTTACCTTTCTGTTAGCATCCTTCATGTATACATGCTCTTGTAAGGCCTTTATCACTTTTAGTGCGCCCATGTGCCCATAGCTCTCATGGTAATCGAGAATTAAGTCCGTCTCTGTGGCTTGAGGTATTGCTAATTTCCACGTTATGAATTTATTTTGTGGTTTTATGAAAAGTATCCCTTGGTGTTTGCAATAATATTGAGATATGTGGTCATCTTTGTCTGTTAAGCGTGATAGAATTTTGCTTAATTTGGGATCTTGTGCTTGTTGTCGTTCCATTTCTTTCATAATGTTGGCTAAATCAGTCCTGTTTTTAATTATGTGGCATATTTTGATAACAGTTTCCTTTTCTCCCTCGTACGTCTGCTCTTTAATGTTTACTCTGGATAGGGTATCTGCTACAATGTTTTTCTTGCCTGGGATGTATTCCCAATTTAGATCATACTCCTGCAATATCAAACTCCATCTAGTCAATCTTTCATGACTTAACTTACAATTTCTGAGGAATGATATGGACTTGTGGTCAGTCCTCACTGTAATCGGGTATCCCAATATGTAGGTTCTAAATTTTCTACATGAGAACACAACGCTCAGCAATTCCTTCTCAGTAACGTTATAATTTCTTTCACTGCTGTTTAGCACTCTACTTGCGAAACTTATCACACAATGATTTCCCTCTTCATCCTCCTGGTACAAAACGGATCCAAGGCTAACGTCACTGGCGTTGCAGTCTAAATAGAATGGTTTATTAAAATTAGGATGACGTAACATTAATGATTCAAAGAATTTATTTTTAATCAGTTGGAGTGTTATATCTTGTTCGACTCCCCACGTCCATTTGTTCTTAGATGACAGTTGGTGTGAAAATTTAGCTGTCATTTCAGAATAATTCTTTTGGAACTTTCGGTAATAATTGCATAGACCGAGAAATGATTGGAGTTGCTTCTTATTTTTTGGTGTTGGGAACTTCTGTATGCACTCCACCTTTTCTTGTGATGGTGTTATCCCATTTCCAGACAAGTTGAACCCTAAAAATTGCACTTCATCATATAAAAATTTGGATTTTTCTAGCTTAAGGGTTATATGGTTATTTGATAGGTTTTTCAGCACATATTATACTCGGTGACAATGTTCGTCCCACACATCTGAAGTTATTAACAAGTCGTCTACATAGACTGTTGTGAACTGCAACGCATCTGGTCCAAGTATCTGGTCCATAATTTTTACAAATACTGCTACCGAATTCACCAATCCGAAGGGTAATCTTTTGAATTGGAAGTTCTGTCCTTCAAATATGAACGCCATGTACTTTCTGCTGGATGGGTGTAATTCAACCTGCCAATAGCTGCAGACAGTGTCCCATATACTGATGAATTTGGTTCCATAGAGTTTTTTCAGGATCTCATCTATTTCTCCTGGGGATGTACGATCATTTATTATGTACTTGTTGATCTCACGGGCATCTAGACATATTCTCACCTTCCCGTGTTTCTTTGGAACTGCAAGGATAGGGCTGGTGTATGGTGAGTAGCTTGGTTCAATTATGTCTTCAGCTATTAATCGATTGATTTCTGCGCTCACCGCCTCCTTTAATGAGAATGCGATCGGGTAAGATTTTTTTATCAAGTTGACAGGCTCTTGGAATTGAATCTCGCACTGATAATCTCTGACCTTTCCAGGTGTATTTGAAAATACATGCTTGTAACGCTTATATACTTCGATCAGTTGTTCAGCTTGTTGAGCTGTTAATTGAGCGCTCGTTTCCTCTCTCTGGAAAGTTCGGATTTCTTCGAGTTTTTCTTGCCATAGTTCTTCATTGTCGGTCTCATCATAAATCCCATTATTTAGTACATGTTCTCCAGTATTTCTGTACTTTTGGATATGGTACATTGTTTCATGTGGCTGTATTTCTTCACTATTGGTCAGTTCAGCTATCCACTGTATGTCGTTCTTTTTCAAAATAAGTTTGTATTGACTCAGGTCAATTATGGCTGAGTATTGGCGCAGCATATCGCAACCAATTAGCATCCGGAATGGCAATCCACTGGCTACTAAAAAAGTCATTGTCACAGTTTGTCCATTGCTTGTCAGTTCGAGTTGCACTTGTTTTCGGACGGTTCTGTTTTGTCGTCCGGTCGCTCCTACAAGGACAATGTTGCTGATGGGTAGCGTAAGTATAATTGTCTTACTTGCTTCTTGAATTTTCTGAAGTTCAATACTGTCGATTAATGAGATATTGGATCCAGTGTCTATCATAATTTGTACTGGTACTCCGTTGACTTGCGTTGAAATATAAGCAATCTCGTTATGTTTACTATCAGATTGGTTGCTACTTTCTTCGAGGAGTTCCTCTATAATATTCTGCAAATAATTATTGCGCACGATTGTAATTGTGTGTTTACCGTTGGTTTGAGTAACGGTGCGATTTAACCCAATAGACTGGTTCAGTGAGGGTACGAGTAGGTTTTTCACTGCCGCTCCTAGTTTAATGTCATCTCGGACTGATTGTTACGATCGTCTTGCTGATTTATTGGCGGACTTCCGCTCGTTGTCGGTCGGGGTTCAAACTGGTTGTGATCCTCTTCGTACCGGTCACGCCTGTATACTTCTTGGCTACGACTTCGGCCCGTGTTGGTTCTGGTGTCACGTCCGTAATTACTATCACTGTACCGGTGTCCGTAGGCATTTCGGTCGGCACTTCTTCGTCCCTGATAAAACGACCTATTTCTCCCGTCACTTTCGGCCCTCACATAATGTACTTGACGATAGTTACAATCTGTGTTGTTGCGATTCCGATTGTCATTTGTATTGCTGTTAAAATTTGGCCGGTTGTAACTGGTGTTATTCGGCCTATAGGGTTGATGTTGTGTGTTATTTGGACGGTTGTATTTGTTATAGTGATTGTTCGGCCTATTATTGTTATTATAGCCGTTATTTGGTTGGTTGGTCGGATTGTTATTTGTTCTATTATGCGACTCGTTAGTCGGGTTATTTGCATTGTTGCGGTTGTTATAATTAGGACGGTAGTTAGTGTTGTTATATTGGTAGCCATTCTGAAAATTTTTGTTTTCGCCCCTGTCGTCCCGCTGTCAGCTTCTGCGGTAATAACGCTCCCTTTCATAATCTTCTAGCAGAGCGGCCATGGATTGGATGGTCTTAATTTGGCTACCCAGCCGCGCTCTGGAGACACCCTCTTCGTAATGAAAGGCGAGTTTAGTCACTAAACTTTCTTCTGGGATTTTCGGCTCCAGATTCCTTGCTAGACATACCTTTCCCAGGAAATATGCCGTGAAAGTTGTCCCTCTGGTGGCGTCATACTTGCCGAAACATATACTGTCTCGCACGATGTTTTGTGTTGCCTCCGACCAGTATTTCCTTTTAAACACGTCTTTAAATTCTTCGTAATTCGTGATATCGTGTCTCGTGGCCGTCCACCAATTGTCGTTTATGTCACGAAAGTACTCGTCCAGGTACCCTCGGATAATGGTCCATCTATTCTCCCAAGTTTTAGCCAGTTGTTCGTCCACTCTCTCCAAGAATTCCATCGGGTTTCGCCGGTATTGTTTGAAGTTAATTACTTCCCGGTTGTACATGTGCTGGTACTGTGTTATTACTGGCGGTCTGTTGTTAATTACTTTCAGCTCCTCCCTAATTTTGGCAATCTCTCGTTGCTGGATTTCTTCAATTCTGTTTTTGTTTTGTTGACCTTGTCCGCAAACTTCGTTTACGGCGGTGTCGATCTCTCGGCATTTCTCTCCAAATTCTGTCCATACCTGTGTTATATTTTGGTCAGTTGCGGATTATATGGATTCTATTCGGATCTGGCTGTCTTCTTCCATGTTGGTCATTCGTTCGCCGAAGTCTTCCTTCGTTTGTTGCAGGCATGGCTCGTAATTTCCCATTTCCCATGTATTTCGGAAATCTCTTGCCGTATACTCGTCATCTCCTCCTCGATTTTCTTATTCACCTTTTCGTTGTTCTCAGCCATCTTCTGGTTCAATACCTCCATATTTCTCTGGCTGTCTTGTTTCAGTTCGTCCATTTTTTCTTCCATGGTCTTACTGTTCTGGTCCAATTTTTCATTAATTTCTTCTTTATTTTTGTTCAGTTCTCCCTTGAAATCTTCCTTTAATGACGTTATATTTTTATTGGTTTCTTCCCTGTTCTGGTCCAATTTTTCATTTAATGACGTTATATTATTGTTCGTTTTATTTAATTCTCCTTTGATATCTTCCATCAGTACTCTCATCATTTCCAGTAAACTCCCGTCCTCTGGTTGTGCGGGTTTCTCCGGTTGATTTTCTGGCTGTACAGGTTTGACTGGTTCTGCGGGAGGTAACATTTGTTCGGCGTCTTCTACCGAAGTCACTTCCTTCTCTTCCGCTCGAATTTCCTTTTCGGCCTTCTTCATCCGCCTTAATGATGATGCTCTCTTTATCTTGTTGACCTTCTGTCGTACTTGCCGCTAGACGTTAATATTTCTCGTCAATCTAGCCTCACTAGTTGGTGCGCCACTTTGTAATGAACGAAATGTGTCGTGTGTGTATAATAATATTTATTGTTTGTATAGTATGTTGATTTTTGTTATCGAAAATTCAAATAGTTCGCCATCTGGCTTGTGACTGATTCTCGTGTGAGTGGGGGAACATGTGTTGCCAACTTGAATTAGTGTTGGTTATGTCGACCCACTGCTAGCAAACAAAACATACATAATATATTCTACAAATAAATACTGGACAGTTTGTTATCAGTATGCACTTTTTTATTATACTTTTGCTTGTTAATTATCGTTAAAGCTTCATAAAAATAATGACTGTTATAATAAAAGTTTTAGCCTCGGCAATATAATCTCTCGCTCAGCGTAGCGCTGGGTTGGCAGTGCAATGTTTACAAATGACTCTGGTTATTATTTCACAAAATAAATCTGCCAAATGGGTTCTTTTAAGTACGAAACAGAGATTTACATAACAAGATAACAAAATTAGAACACATAATTAAGAGTTTGTGATCATTAAAATTATACAAGGTTTGTTATAAATTGAATATTGTGGTGTTGAAGTGTGACAGTGTCTTTGTGTAACATAGGTTATCAAGTGTTCATTCAATGTTTACAAAGTTATTTCTTTGGTTTATTAATCCTTGAAAATATTCAGTTATAGTGAGAGTTTTATTTTTTATAGTTAAAATTTTTGGAAAGAGAATTTGTTTTATAATAATAATCAAATAACTTCAGCAATACTCAGCGTTAGTAGTTATGATGGGCATAGTCATTCGTCCATATGAAGTAATGTGTCAATGTAGATTTTTCCTACTTCTTATCTTGGGCTCAAAATTGGGTTGTCATCTTCTTCAGATTGGATTATTGGTGTTTTCCGGTCATCTGGATTAATTTCGGCTGGTCCTTGGTAGATATTGGTTGTAAAGGCCTCTCATCTGATGTACTGCTATTCCTTCTCCAAATTATGGGCACTAATACGTTTTTTCTAATGAAAATTTGGGCCCTTCATCGCGTGGTATAGTTAAGATATAGCGGAAGGAAGAATGAGTAAAAGGCCAAAGTGATATAAAAACAAACCACAAGGTGGACAATCCCAAAGTATATTATTATATTATTATTATTATTATTATTATTGATTTAAGTCACAAGTTGACAAAAAAGGTATTTAAGATTGACTGTTGAAAAGTCCAGCAATCCAATTAAACTGAGCAGAGATGAAGTGCCTCTGGTCTCAGAAAAATGAGTAGTAATGGGAGAAACCAGCTACTATAAAAGTTAGGGAAAATAATGTGTATGAGGGAAAATGCACCAATGGAAATGAATAAAAACAGATCCAAGTAAAATGGAATGAATTAAGTAAGAAGAGATATGAAGAATGGAGAAACAAACAAGAAAGAAAAGGAAAAAGATTATCTATAACTGATAATTTCATAAAAAACTATGCTAGTGTTTTATCAAAATGATCAATTTTAGAGGAGAGGCATTATGTTACAACACAAATAAGCCAAACCCCAGTACCAGAGATAAAAAAGATAATTCTTAATGTAAATATACTTCATATAAAATAAAATGTTTAAAAATAAATAAAATATAAATATTACGACACGACGAACGACGATATTACCCAACCCAAGTGATTGACCCAACAACAGAAACACAAAGGAGGGAACCACGAACATACACAGAGACAAAATGTGATTGACCAAACAAATAGGAACTAACAAAGGAAGATAAGAAACCAGAACTAAAGAAGAATCAAAGGAAGTGAACAAATTCCTACGACTAAATAGAAATTAAACCAGATGAGAAGAGGAGAACCGAACCAAGATGAAGATAATTGAAGTTGAAGAAGATGAAGAAGAAGGAAAAAGAGGAAGAATGAAGAGGAGACAGGTTGAAACCAAGGAGTAACTAACACCAAATATAAAGGGGAGAAATGGTAGACTCAAAGATAGAATACTGTAAATAAACCCCAAATAATTATCCACTAATGAAACAAATAGTATTGTTGTATTTGAAATAACTTATATACCTATTTTAAAACAAAAGACAATTATAAAGTAACGTAGTGTAGAAAAGTACACTAACACAATTATTAAGGTTAGATTTAATGAAAGGTAAATAACCAAATGTCATTAATAATAAGAATTATGTTATAAAGAAATAGTGAGAAATAATAGGAGAAATAAGTATAGGGAATACCCACTAAGTAACACTTAATACAAACAGTGAACCAAAGTAAAGTGCAATAGTGAAAGTGTAAATAACCTAAAAATTGTGAGAGTGTATCAGTGATAAACCTCTGTTAATTAAAAATGAAGGTGATACGTGGACATGGATATTTTAAATAATAAAGATGTAATAATAAATAAGAAAACACTTTATAAAGCATTGATAAACAGTCAATGATTTGAGTGGTCTTGTGAACATTCATATAATTAAGAGTAATTAAAAATAATATTTCAAATAAAGATAAGTAAAACATGTGATATTATTCAGGGAGAAAGCCCAGATAAAAACAGTTTGTATTAACATGGAATGGAGGAAGATAGTAATATTGAAATAAGGTTTTCTATTAAAATTAAGTATACAATGAATAAAACACCCCATGTTCAAAGGGGAAATAACTTTAATAAATTTGCAAGAAGTGATGATGTTTATCACTCAAAGTAGTAGCAAAAGAATGAATTAATGTTAAAACCAATAGTAACTAATAACTTATAAAGAATTGTTTGTTTCAATGTTATGAAGAGGATATGGATGAAAAGAACTTGCAGTCCATAAGCCTAATTGTTATATTTTAAAATATGTATAATGAAAACTGTATTGAATAGTAATTAAAACACAAACAGAATCAACACACAACACAAACAAACATGATAACAAAGTGAAGCCCATCAGGCTGAATTAAAATGTAATTTAAAAGAAATAAACAAAGTACCATCATGGCTACTTTTGGCTATGAAAACGTCAACTGTCAGACACACACAAATGTCAATTGTAACAAATTCACAAGGAACTTTACTAATCTAAGACCAGTAAATGGCCAGTAATTATATGCAAATCATTTTAAAAGAGAAATGTTATTATAAAAGTTTAATTTAAGAGAGATATGTAATTTATCAAATGTCAAATATTTAGACTAAAGTTAATGTATAATAGAATATGACCTTATGAGGTATCATTTTAAACTTTGAAAGGAAAGAAAAATAATAGTGATATTAATTAATTACCCCAAAGGAACGATAGAGGAATATAATCATTAAGAAAATACATAATAAATTTGAATAAAAATTCAAATCTCTTAACAATGCTTTTGAAAGAGGTCTTAACCAATCAAAGGATTACTGTTACCATAGTAACGGGCCGTTGAATACGAATTTTCCGTTAAATTCATGAGACTTGAAAAAATGACACGTGGGTAAGCGGCACGCAAAATTGTGATGACTGAAATTTTCCATTAAATAGTTAAAAAGACGTTCGGAAGTTAACAACAAGGAACCAAAGACGAATAGATGCAGAACTACCAAGATTAAACGATGTCCTGGAACCAAATAACAATAAATTAATTAGCAGGAATCCCAAGACGAGATAGAAGAAGATGCCCGAAGCCTAAACCAGTCCAAAATTGCAGAATTTCTACTACCCCAGATGACAACATATCAACACTGTCTGAACTGATAAGTATCCAATAAATTCCTTTCTCCCAGAAACCAAATTACTTTAAATATTTCTCAAACGATCAAAATTTCTCACTATTAAACAAAGTTAATTTTCTTTCAAAGGTTTAATGCATAATCAACTTACGTAAAAACATTTTGTTAATTAAAATATAACCTCGCATTAGTGTGCGAACTTTGTAACAAACAATACGACACTACCAAACAATTTGTAAAAACACATTATACTCTCTAAGTACGTATAAGGTATGGTAGTGTACTTTTTTAATGTAACCAACTTTCATGTCTTATTTTATAATCCAAAGGACCCCAGATTTTGAACAGATTAATATATTGTATGTAAACAGTAGCCATAACGGCATTGAAATAATTTGTTTTCAAACCGATTTGCCAACCTTGAAATATTGGCATCGCATGTTCTAAGCCGGAGCAATTTGTTATTAAACCATTTATAATCCTTTTGTCATATTAATTAATGACTGAATTTGTATTAAAATTACAGTACAGAGTAAATACCATCGTTTTATTTCATAGGACGTTGTAGAATATATGTGTGTTAGCAATTTTTATTCAGTAACCAACTAGCGCTCGTCACGAGTGGACAATACGGAAACCTGTACAGCGGCGGGAACCATTTGAATGCTCCAGCTGTCAACGCTAATAACTCTTATCAACTTGTAATTTAACAATTTTAATTGTTTTGATATAAACAATTTGGCGCCACCCGGGATTCGCTACCCCTATGAATTAACAGGTAGGTTGTACTGGTAATTTTAACAACGCTACAGACTTCAGTAGTGACTACTATTATTGTAACGACCGGTGTGAGGCAAACACATCACATTTACACTTATACACCTAATAAACAAGTGTAAACACATTTTAACAGGTACGCACGAGTCTCCTTTTAATTATATTGTTACAATATATATATATATATATATATATATATTAACATATCACATAATATCAATAATCATATAAATGGTTTAAATATTCCTTTTTTAAAACGTTTTTCTCCACTCGCTGTGGTGTCTGTCTGTCCGGGTGGAATCTTGCGATTGATTTTTAACTACCTTCCAGACTAGCTAGAGCTTTGAAATTTGGCACACTTATGTATCTCCTATGACAATACAATAATCCATTGAAATAATTCACATTTAATATATCATCTTTCAAAAATTCTTTTAATATCAAATTTCCCAAAATAGTATTGCCGACATAATATAGTAATATTTCTTAAATCATATTTGTACATATATATATATATATATATATATATATATTAATTGCAATTTCAAATCACCATCATAATTCAAGATCTAATATTTCACAATTCAGAAAACTCTTTTAATATCACAAGTTCCAAATAGTATTACCGACTTAATAACTCTTTCTACATTACACACACATGATACATGATATAAACATATCACATAATATCAATAATCATATAAGTGGTTTAAATATTCCTTTTTTAAAACGTTTTTCTCCACTCGCTGTGGTGTCTGTCTGTCCGGGTGGAATCTTGCGATTGATTTTTAACTACCTTCCAGACTAGCTAGAGCTTTGAAATTTGGGACACTTATGTATCTCCGATGACAATACAATAATCCATTGAAAAAATTTTGAAAATTGTGAATTTTGCAAAATTGTGAAAATTTAAAGTTTTGCACACTTATGTATCTCAGATGACAACAATACAATAATCCATTGATGAAAATGTAAAATCAATTTTAATAAAAAAATCAAGAAAATTGTAAATTTTGCAAAATTATGAAAATTTGAAATTGTGCACACTTTGGCATTTTGAAACCACTGTTAAAAATACTTATAGTTATCCGATTTTCATGATTTTTATACCATTTTATTCAGAAAAGTGTAAAGAAAAATATAAAAATAAAAACGCAATTTTTATTTTTTTTCCATTTTTTCGGTTCCGGCTCCCCTTAAGTGAAACAAAAGTGTATGCTAGTGTTTGTTAAGTGAAACAAAAGTGTATGCTAGTGTAATATTAACGTATTCTGAAAGATGCCTAACTCGCGTGTTCGTGCACTTGTGTGGTTACAAAGGACAGTTGTGCTTTAAGTACTTCTTTGTAAGAGCCGCTTCTTTGTAATGATGAAGGAGACGGTGACTCAAAAGAAGCGACGATTGGAGAAGAAGTGATAACACTATCGGCTCAAGCGTTCGCAAGAAACGGCTGAAGTTAAATTAAAGCGACTTGTAAATCGTAAAAAACGCGTGTCACAAGCTCATGATATTGAAACTGACGACCAACACGCTTATCGTCTTGCTAAAGATCGAGAACGCAAATCGCAAGCTCGTGCTATTGAAACTAAAGACCAACGCGCTTATCATCTTGCTAAAGATCGAGAATATACTTCTCAAACTCGTGCGATGGAAAATGACGATCAACGCGCTTCTCGACGCGAAAGAGATAGAGTATACACCTCTCAAGCATGACTCTATGAGACAGAACAAAAGCGTAAGGATATACAGCAATGTCGCCGCGATGCTCGTGCTCAGCGTGCTGCTGATGCTCAAGAGTTCCATAAGGAAATCAACAACTTCTGCGATAGGACATGTGATATCTGCACAAAGCAGTGTTACGCTAATCAACTGGTAAAATATCATATGATTGCTGCCAAATCATATCTACCTCCGGAACTCACGAACAAAAATGTATTGGAAGTTCGCCATCGATGTCATTGTCATTTGAAAAACAATCGCAAGATTAAACATCCATCAAAGGCGTACTGGAATAATATGGAGCCAGGTGACATTCCAAGTGAAATTAAAGTTCTCACTCAGTTTGAGCAAAAACTCTTGTCTCGCATGATACCTTACATTAAAATAGTCAAATTCGACGGCAGATATGGCCAATACGGATTCAAAGGCCAGGCCATGCTGTTCGCACTTGACATTTTCGAGGTAAGCGGGAAGCTGCCTTCTATGTTGCCTAGCGACAGTGATAATGCGGGAATGGTTGTAGTCACAGAGACTCTCAAAAATTTTAATATCTCTCGTGAATACACAATTTCACGCGAACGGGTGTATGCTGCGCTTAGCTGGCTCTTGGCAAACATTCCGCTTTATAAGGACGTGACAATCAACGAATTTGCAAGACTCGACCAACAAGACATGATTCACGTTGTTCCAGCTGAGCCACAACAGAAGCAAGCTTATTGCAATGAGGCTCATAGCAACGATAATTTTGCCAATGATGATCAGTTGCAAAGTGCATATATGCCAATTTGTGACGCTTCAAGGATTGTTCGCGCTTCCTGACATCAGGGTCGGAGTGACATTTTCAATTCCAGTTACGCTGGTTTGCAGTGCTTTGCTATGGTCACATCAAATATTATTAGAGCCACCATTCTTCCTCCTGGTCGTTGGACCACTAATATCTTGAACCAGAATATGATTGAAGCGGATGGTTCTTGTGCGCTAATTCACTTTGAGACTGAAACAAGAGGTGGGGAGGCGTTTCCAATACCTCCTGATGGCTACCTGCAACTACGCAATCTGGACATAGTCAAGAACGATATTCTTATGTTTGACAATTCGTTCGAGCTCGTTTATGATGACAACTGGCTATGCCAGGGCAGCTTGATGGATCGCATGAATGATGGAATCATCGGCCAAAATTTGCAAAATGCTATTAGTCATTTGTTTGCAGAACATCAAGCTGGCATTCTTGTTGTTGCGTCAAAGTCATTAGGCCTCATGCACTTCAATGACAAGTATTACTTTACCGACTCGCATGCTTGCGGCATCAAAGGTGCAAGCACACGATGTGGTGACGGTAAAGCATGCATCATTGAATGCGACACGATTGAGGAATTTGTTCGCATTTGTCGACGCACCGTTCACTCGAAAAATGAACCTTTTGTGATTTACTTCATCGACGTGCGTGTGAAGGGCGTTGTCGTTCAGATGGATGAATGTTTGCGACAAAACATCAGCATGATATACCACAAGCAACTCATGATGATCCCGTGGTTGATGTGCATCCTATGGTTGATACACATCCCACACCCGAAAAGCATATTCATGTTCAGACATCAATCATGGCTCCTATCGATGTCACTCAGCCAGATGTTGACGAAGTATTAGATGATGCATTTGTTGATGGCGAAAATTTAAACCAAATTAAACGTAAGACAAAGGACAATATTGTTAACATAAATCACGAATTAAGAGCAGAAGAGTATTCGTGGTGGATGCTTTTTCCGTATGGAAACAATGGTTTGAAGGAGAAACGTGAAGTGATTATTACGCCATTAGATTACTTTCAATCGAGAATCCTTGGTCGCGATACACGGTTCCAGCGCAATGACTCTCTCTTCTATGCGCTTTCGATGAACGAATATCTCAAAATTCAGTCCACTATTTCTGCTTGCTGCAAGAAGGTAAGAGGACAAGAGGGAGCTGTCGAAGATCTTCACCTCTACATGCGAAACTTACGTGGGTCTGCAGCATACTGGCGAATGGCGCATAACGAATTGATAGCGCAAATTCGTTGCCTTGGACCACCAACTTGGTTCTTAACATTGAGCTGCAATGACATCAACTGGCCAGACATGTGAAGAGCTCTCTTGATTGCTGACAAACGATCGAATGAGGACCCAACAAATATCAGTGTTGACGAATCGCAGCGTCTTATTGAACAATACCCGGTTGTAGTCAGCCATCATTTCATGAGGAGATTTAATGCCTTCATGAAATATATTAATAACAACGCGAAGATTTTAGGTGGAGAAGTTGGAGATTACTGGTGGCATGTGGAATTTCAAAATCGACGCAGTCCGCACATCCACATGGTTGTTTGGATTGAGAATGCACCTTCATTCGAGACCGAAGAAAGAATTGAACTAATCGATGCAATAATCTCATGCCGACTCCCATCTGAATCTGAAGATCCTGATATGCACAATTTGGTTAAGCGCAATCAAACACATCACCACACTCATACATGTTACAAAAACAACTCTCAAACATGTCGCTTCGCCTTTCCACGTAAGCCGTGTCAGCACACTCGCATTGTTGCTCAAACTTCAGACGAGTTCATAAGAAATGGCGGACGGTTCTGCATTCTGAAGCGACGAACTGAGGAAAAATTGATAAATAACTACTGCTCCGCGATCCTTCAATTGTGGGATGGCAACATTGACATTCAGCCATGTGGAACGAACGAGGCAATCGCCCACTACGTTGCGAAATATATCGCAAAGTCTGAGCCCGTAAACTTGAATCAGGGTATTGCAGAGGCGATCAGATGAATTCGTCAAGAAGATTCAAATGTTGCTCGCAAGTTGTTTAAAATATGCATGAGAATTATGAAGGAGCGTCAAATTTCTGCATGCGAATGTGTATTCCGGTTGTGTCACCTTCCATTCCGCGGAAGTTCGAGAAAGTGCGTATTCTTGAACACGCGTAAGCCTGAACAACGATATCACATCCTGAAGTTTGACGGCAATCAGGCAACGGGAGTGTGCTCCAACATCTTTGAGTGATACGAGAAGCGCCCTACAAATCATTCAGAATACAACTTCAAGGATATGAGTTTGGTTGAGTTTGCAATGCAATTTGAGCCATACTACACCAACAAAGGCGACACTGAAGAAAGCCTTGATGAAGACGATGCGAAACAGTCACAACAAAGGCGAAAGCTCATTACTCTCACAGACAAATCAAAAATGGTTGTACGAAATTTCCCAGCGGTCGTACGAGTGCCATTCTTCATGATGCACATGGATCCCGAGAACTACTTCTATAGCCTTCTTCTTCAATATCAGCCTTACGAATCTGAGAGTGCTTTGCTCGGAGAGTTTGATAATGCGCGAGACGGATTCCTTGCCCGTGAACAAGAATTGAAGGAGAAGAGCAAACACATGGAGGCTTTCCGCAAAATAGATCACCAACTTGAGATCGCTTTCAACCAAGCTCATGCATTCGATATTCTGCAGCGATCCCAAGAGTTTGTTGAAGAAGAGCTCGAGGAAGAAATTCCCGACCAAGGCATGACTGATGAACAATTCCAAGCGGCTTGTGCTGCGATGAACATCAAGCAGCGAGAGCTCTTCTCTGCAGTCACTCGCAGCATTCAGGAGCAGCTGAGCGGAAGCAAACAACGCCTCAGGCTGTTTGTGACTGGCGCAGCTGGAGTTGGCAAGACCATCTCTTTTAATGCACTGAAAAATCAAGTCAATCGCTGCTTCGGCAAAAATGCGTGAAAGTTGCAGCTTTAACGGGTGTAGCTGCGAGACTAGTCGGTGGATCAACTCTACATACTATGCTCAAGTTACCGGTTCAAAAGGATGGCTTCATTGTCTCCAACATGCCGATGTTGACGGGAAATTATTTAAAGATTATGCGAAAGCAGTGGAAGGATACTGAATACATCTTCATTGGTGAAATTTCGATGGTCCCTTACGAGATGCTTTGCATGATCGACTCGCGATTAAGACAGCTCAAGAATACGGATGATGAAGCATTTGGAGGTCTCAACATCATGCTGTTTGGTAACTTGATGCAGCTTCCACCCGTTAAAGGAGCTCAGGTTTTTGAACAACCAGTACGATTCTTGCCAGCACCACATCTCTGGCGCTACTTCAGATTTTTTGAGCTTACCGAGAATATGTGCCAGCAGGGCGACACGTGTTTTGCCGATCTGCTCAATGCTCTTCGAATTTTTGAGCTCAAGGGTCCTCACTTTGACTTGCTGCTGTCGAAGACGTTGGTGGATGCAACAGGCGAATTCGCCTTGAACAAGGCGATTCGCATCTATCCATTGACAGCGCAAGTAGATGCCCACAATAATGCTGTTCTTGAGTACTACCGATCACAGGGAGAGAGAATATATAAAATAAAGGCGCAAGATCATGTAGCCGATGCTACGCGCAATGTCGAAAATGTCAACTTGGACAATATCATCCCAGCCGACATCAACAAGACTGGGGGCATGCCCAAGGATTTGGAGATATTTATTGGTGCAAAAGTAATGTTATGATCCAACATCAATGTTGAGAAGGGTTTGTGAATGGCGCAATTGGCAATATCACCGAGATAATTTGGCCGTATTTCCGTCACGACCAGATATACGACACAGATGTTCCCTCTGTTCGCATAGACTTCGGTAGGGATGGCATTCATCTGATTGAACCTCAATCTATTCAGTTTCCTGCTAAATTCAACTATGGAATGATCGAGAGACGAATGCTACCCATTGTCTTGTGTTGGGCTTGCACAGTTCATAAGATGCAAGGCTGCACCGTCAATTATGCAGTCATGTACCTTGGAAAATGCTTATTCCAAAAGGGACAAGCATACGTCGCTTTAAGTAGAGTGAGATCGCTGGATTGAGTGCGAATCGTGGATATGGAGTGCAGTAAGCTCTCGGGAAAGATACCCTGCAACGAAAAAGCCATACGATCGTTACTCATATCATAAGGTTTAATGGAATTCAGTAATTGTTTCTCTAATAATATATTCAGAGGTATGAGTTTGAAAATAGAAGGCATTCATGAAAATCTTGAATACATGGTAATACTTGAAACAACTGAGACCAAATAACAGCTAATACAATGAAAAACGTGGGGCGCATACCTCTTAATATACTATTAGAGAAACAATTACTGAATTCCATTAAACCTTATGATATGAGTAACGATCGCATTTTCTGAAATGCGCGCCACGTTTTTCATTGTAGCTGATATTTGGTCTGAGGTGTTTTAAGTATTTCCAAAATATAATTATTTTGATATTTTTAGTCCATTAGAAAAACGTTTTTTTTTATTTTTTTTAACTATATATTATTAATACAATACATTTTATGATTTTACACCCTGTACATGACTTGCTGTATAGCTTTCGCACCGCCAGACTGTCGCCTCGCCTAGGGTGTGTGTGCTTTGAAAAACACCGCTAAGTAGGTTTCTAACCATACATCAACTCACATTACTTGCATTTCTTATTCTAATATACATTTAATAATCATGATTCTATATAAAACCAGCGTAAAATTGGGTAGCATTCAATTTTTACGTTATAAGGGTCCGTGTTTTTAGAGGTCATAATTCGAAATTCAGTCGAAAAAATACGTATTTCATCCATGCTTATGAAATTTAATCAAAGAAAAGTCGAACCATAAACATTATATTATTTTATTAAAATAAGTATTCGATTAATATAACGAACCAGAAGTACAGACAGTGACAAATTGCAACAGATATTCTTTTGCTTACAATAGACGTTAAAAAAATAATAATGAAACTTAATTTTACTGTCAATTTGAAAAAACATTTTATTAAGTATAAATTAATAGGCTCTCAGGACCACACCCGAACATATAACGTGCGATAACAATATCTAACTGTTGAAGTGCGTTTACATTTTTGGTCATAACTCGGTCAATTTTTAAGAAACAAATTTTAAACAAAATGTATTTTGTAGGAAATGTAAAGAGCTACAACTTTTGTCCTGTGCACTATAGTCAAAAAATCTACTGTACACTAGATATTTCGCCTAAAAATCAAATTTTTTACATGATGTCTGCAAAATACACCTTTAAACTGATGTAACTCATCGAGTTTTAGTCATAAAATAATTGAACAAAATTCAAAATTTTTGTTTTTAAAATTCAAAATATTTGTTTTTTATAAGCTTTATTTTTGGCCCATATCAATTTTTTGATGAAACGCATTGTTACTGAGATATTTAATAAAAAAAGGCGAATTTTGGCGAAAATCCAAAAACTTTAATTTTCTTTAAACGGTACGCGTTACTGTATAGCAATACATATATGCTTCAAAAAATTTGAGGACATTGCTAATATAATAGCCAATCGGAAACTACAGTATCTCGGCTTAATATGCATATTTGACAAAATGGCGGACGTCCCTTTTTAAATTTCTTGGAAAAAATTTGCAGAAATTATGATATTTTCCTACAAAACTTCTTAATGTTTTAAGCTACACAAGTGATTAACCCATAATTTTTTAATAATTTAACAAAGCTTTCATTTGATACTAATTTGGTTACGATCGAACCATTTTCGCCGAGTTATATCATTTTAACCACGTGATTTGATCAAAAAACAATCAAGCGTCATCTTTTTTTGGCTGTATCTCTAGAATCATTTAACACATCGAAACCAAACAAAGTGGAAAAGTTCATATGTTAATATGCTTTAATTTTGATTTATACAAATGTTTTGCAAAATGGCGTCGTTTTTTAGTTATTTGCAGATTAATGTTAAAAATGCGTTTCTTAGCAAAACTTTGAACCCTTGTAACTCGCAAACTACGCATTTTTTTTTTTAAAAGTGTATACCACCTTTTTGCTTAGAATTTGATTCTCTATCGGTTCATGAGGGTTAATTAAATTTTGTTTTATTTAACCCCCAAAAAGGAGTGAAAACAACCCTTAAATTTAAGAGTGGGCCAAAAAATGTCCGTAACTTTATTCTGTATCCTTTATAGAATGTCTTTTATGAAGACACTGCAAAAAAAAATCAGAAGGCTCCATGAACACTGACTCAAAATTGGCAGAAAATTTCTCACGTAATAGACTAATACCCTGTTCATTTTTTACTTCCATGTTCCATAAGGAAATGGAAGTATGGTCATGGCGAAAAAAATCGTGTTCGAGATAACGGCAGATTCTGATTGTCTACCATCAAAACATGAAAAAGTCATTTTTGAAATTGTGTGTGTGTGAGTGTGTGTGTGTGTGTGTGTATGTGTATGTGTGTGTGTGTGTGTGTGTGTGTGTGTGTGTGTGTGTGTGTGTGTGTGTGTGTGTGTGTGTGTGTGTGTGTGTGTGTGTGTGTGTGTGTGTGTGTGTGTGTGTGTGTGTGTGTGTGTGTGTGGAATTTTTTCTATGGCAAACGATAACAGCCGCAAATTCAAACAGAATCAAATAATTTTTTGCATACAGCCCTGAATTGTAGAGGAGTCAATGCCTGTTGTTTTTGGTGGAGATCGGTTAAGGGAAAGGGATAGTTTACCAGCAACATTTTACGTTTTAACAAGAGTAAAGTGCTTAATTTTGATAAATAAAGTATCCTGAAAAGAAGGTCATAATAATCCACTGTAGAAAGGTAGATGAAATATCTATAAATGAAAAGGGTAGTTGGAGGGGGGGGTAATTTTTTTATAAATTAAAATGGTAATTAATGATGGAGGAGGTACATTTTTATAAGTTTTATATGTGTACTATGTTACTGACAACAAAGAAGTAGTTTCTATGGAAACATTTCATTTCACTTTAACAAAATTCATTTTAATTTAAATCACGTATGAGTGAAAATATATCGTTCCTGGCAGGCGGCAAGCATCTCTCAATTATGTAATGTTTACTTTCCAAAATTTTATTATTGTGATTACCGCAATAAAAAGGCTGGCAGGACACACACACACATACAAAATTCGCATTATTTCTGGCCTCACTCATGTTTATTTTCTTATATTTGCACGCTTTTTAAATGGAAAGTGCTGAAACCCACACCAACACAACGCGTGCAAGCCGAAAAGGTGACATCGATTTGATTCCTGTGGATCGCTGGGCAGTGTTGTTGTATTAAAGTAATTAATACAATCTGTGTACTTATTTCTATTATGATATGAGAATTATAAACTAATATGTGCATGTGTGTATGTATGAAATACACATAAATATTTTTCTCCTTTAGAAAATTGTTTGCTCCTCCTTGAAAATATTTTGACCTCCCTGATGGCTAGTTATTTACTAGCCTGTGTGGAATATAGCATTATGACATGGATCAGAATGGTGGGTGTTAAACAGGAGACACAAACATATTAAGGAAGAAATGTTTTCCTGAGAAATTTATATTATATGAGAACAGAATAGTCATTCAGGAAATCAGAAGACAAATGGAAAGAAAGAAATCAAGACTTGTTTTTAAAAAAGAAAACTGACTAGTATAGTATTGACAGGAAAGACTTTGATAACACTATAGACATCCCTCGGCCCCTCGCAGCAAGAGTCCAATTTCATTACAGGAATCATCGCAGCTACCTTTAGCTAGCTCTTCGTTCGACCTACAGGCATTTTATCCAAAAGTACAGTCCTTCCTCACGAAGGTTGAGGATAGTCTTAATCCACCTGACATGGTGGTACCATTTTAGCTGATACATAGTTTCTTCAGAACTCAAGCATCCACTTATTTAATTAATATTTAAATGATTTTAAATATAAATTTTAGGACATGGAAGTCATGTATGGTTCTCCATTCCGATTTTTAAATTTTATAATTGGCTGAGTTGTACAACTTCTATTTTTCTTTACAGTTGTATTTAAATATATATATATATATAATAACTCTATTTTGCTTTGCTTTGTATGTACGCTTTATTTATTTTTATCAATATAAGCATATAAATGATTGTAGTGTGAAATGACCTACCTGCTGTGCGTTCTTGCGACTTCTTCCAACTAAGGGCGTAGGAATTTGTGTTTTGAATTCGCAAGTAGGTTAATTCAAATGTACAAAAAAAAACAATAATACCGTTATCATTATTTTGGATAGTTTTGTGATGTTGGTAGGCTTGTAGTACAGCAATAAAAATACAGTGTTGGGTATAAAATTGGGGTTTATTACTCTAATAGCACATATGAATGAAAAACTTATAGCTAGAGCAATCCTTACGTATTAAAACAGTAATTAGTATCTTGTATAATGTTTTCTGAATGGGTATTAGCATTCAGAAAACGAGCTTATTTTTTTTTTTTGAATTTATACGAATTATATTTTTATTGATTTCAAAAAAAGTTAATTTTAAAATAATTTAATTTATGAATTTGCAATGCTTTTATACTGATTTTATTACTTTAAGATGCTTTTAAAATACTTTGAAATAAATTAGCCATGAATCTAGTTCAACATGCTTTTTATTTACTTGTGATTTGTTTCACGTATACTGCAGTATAAGTCTCTAATTAATTCAATGTTAATATTTATATAGCACTTGTTATCTACGTCTAATTCTTATCTATTGATTATTACTTAAGCTTATACGTGTTATACAGATTTATCACAATATGAATGTTTCTTATCAATTTAGAGTCTCTGTTTTATCGGCATCTGAATTAATTTAACATTACAATTATTTGTAATCTTTTGAGAAGTAATCTTTTGAAAAGTAAAGTAGTCTTTTGAGAAGAGTATAAATTGTTTTTGACTTTCCTGGTGTAACGTCTACGGACGTAACATTAAATTTTAAAACTAGGCGTTTGACCTAGACGGAAGAAAAAATTGTGCTGGAGCCCATTGTGACAGGACTTGCAATTAAATGCTTATTCAACGATAACAACCTTCTTTTTATTAGTGTTTCATCAGTATACAGGCATGGTTTGTGTAATTGTACATCAGTGAATTGTGTAAAGTTTACAATAAGTTTTTATAATTAATTTCATAAGACAAATAGAAGAACATGCATATATAAAAGATGTTCAGTGTTCATTATTAATTCAATATTATTAGTGTTCATTAATCAGCATTACTAATACTAGCCACAATGAGAAGTAGTCAGATAACATGCTAAATGGGTGTTCTTTTAACAGTTAATAAGAAAGTAGCAAATATGTATACACAGGACAGGTTCTAACAAATGTTGCTCACTAGCAATATTAAAAAAACTGTTTATATATATATATATGTCTGTTTCTTCCCTGAACTCATTATAGTGTTGTTGTATGAAATTTATAAACTGTAATTATCCCACCTGCGTTTGTAAAATTTACTCAGTCCTGCAATATGTGTGACGGATGCTGGTGTGGTCCTGGTCATTAGAGGAGTCTGCTCACTTCTTCACATGAAGTTCTCGCTCATGGTAGTGGTTGAGTATAGATAGGTATTCCTGGGCATTCCTTGGTGTTCCTGGGTTGGATCCGACGGCGTTGGAGGAGCATGTTAGCATAGCTCTGCAGAGGTGACAGGTGTTGTAGTCGCCATCCACGAACCTTTCTACCGACTGGGGGCGGGGACCCTGAGACACTTCCTTTTTATTCGCGCATGATAGAAGTCAAGAAGTCTGTTTCCAAGCTGTCGGACCAACTCACCATGTCAGCGGATGGAAGAAAAATGAGACCAGATAACACGTTCCATGAACTGAGGACGGTCCGGAAAAACTTGTTACAAATTGTCGAACCATGATCAGCTGACAGGAGTTAAATGCAAGGTTAAAACTGCCTACCTTATCGCATCGCCACTAGCGTTGACCAGCACGGCCACTGCCCGCCCGATTACGTCGCCAAATACGGGTGAAAGCCGCTCT
This sequence comes from Magicicada septendecula, assembly GCA_034769895.1. NCBI lineage: Eukaryota > Metazoa > Arthropoda > Insecta > Hemiptera > Cicadidae > Magicicada > Magicicada septendecula. The sequence goes on along the minus strand of CM068368.1, from coordinate 154,602,562 downwards.
TGTCTCCCAACAACACCGCGTCTGAAATTTAGCCAGCCGTGTCGGCCCAAAATATGGCCGGGCAATTTAAATTTTTAAAAATTGCATCGGCACACTGGTACTGAAGATCGTGATGAGGTCCTCCTGGAATCCCTCGGTGTCCTGGTCCAATCGGCTAGCGGCGATGATTTCCTCTGCGTCTTGGGTTCCCAGCAAAGAGTTCGGGAATCAGCAACACTCCTCCTTCTGCAACTGTTGATGGTTTTACGTCTGTGGTTTTAACGGCTGTAACTGCTTCAGGCCCTCGGTCCGGTACACGCTGCACTCCTGGTGTGTGTATCTCGTCTCGGGTGTCGCTCTGCTACGTCAGTTCTTCAGCTCGTACCATGTACTAGACGGCCTCATTCTGTTGTACTCTTGATGTGACTTCACGTAGTATATACTTGATCTCTTACATGCGTACGCCAACAGGTTAATGTATTGAGCTGTACGCTTATTTGTTGACAAATAAGAGTATCATAAGTAGACGGCTTCACTGGTCGAGTCGTTACAGATGAGTTAACTAAGATGATCGTAGGTAGACATCTTCACATGTCGAGTCTTTTTAGATGAGTCAACTAAGACGATCGTAAGTAGATGTCTTTACACGTCGAGTCTTTTTAGATGAGTGCTTGTGTTCAGCCCGAATCTAACGGTTCGTCCAAATTTTTAGAATGATCTGATTGGCTGAAACACTCCCCCTTCTACTTGTAATTTAATCACCTCGGTTCATGAGAACGAAAAATAATTCCCACAGTTTGAGAATTGTTATTATTCTTAATATTCTGAAATACACCGGATTCAATTTGTTGGTCCGGATGTCCGATTGCAATTTGTATTGCGATTATCTTGGCTGCAAGCCAAATTATGCTTATTCTAAAATATACATCTGATTGATAATTTTTATAACTATAACCTATTCAAAGCTCTACCCCGTAGCTCACTCACTATGGGAGTTATTTAAATAAAATTTATTATCTTTTTCAATCTTTAATTATATGCACTGAAATTTGCACACCCTATTACTAATATTTCGGCAAAGATTTTTGCTATTTTTTTGTTTTTGCCTATATTTATCGGTTTCCGAAATATTAATAATTTAAAATTAGGGCGTGTCCCTAATTGTTATAATGGTGTGTGCTTACGTAACGCCACCGGACATTGCCGTTGGTCGCTGTACAATTTATCTGAATGCTCGCTACAGCACGAGACATGATTCTAACGATTTAAATTTATTTTACATTTGATTTTGAAAACCTTTTACAAATAACTCCAAATCTATGAGATTTGATAACGTTATAATATATATATATTGTCACGACACAAATAGCCAACCCCGTACCAGAGATAAAAAATATATTTATAATCATAAAAATACTTCTTATCAAATAAACTGATTGATTTTAAATAAAAATATAAGGAATATAACACGACAATACGACGACTTTAACCTAACCCAAGTTATTGAGCCAACAACCTAAGCATAAAGAAGGGAACCACGTAACATACTTATTCAGATGTAAATATTTTGACACGATTGAGCCAACAACCTAAGCATAAAGAAGGGAACCACGTAACATACTTATTCAAATGTAAATATTTTGACACGATTGACCCAACAACCTAAGCATAAAGAAGGGAACCACGTAACATACTTATTCAGATGTAAATATTTTGACACGATTGAGCCAACAACATAAGCATAAAGAAGGGAGCCACGAATAAACAACGAGAATGAGAAAATAATAAACCTAAACCACAAGGAAACAAGTTTATGGGTTTAAATGACCCCAAAATGCCCAAAGAAACGGATGAAAAGACCTAATATATTAAACGAACAAGGAAAATGAAGAAGGAGGGAGACAAGCAAAAGTGAAAACCAAGAATGGTTCACCAAAATAAGTAGAATAGCACTCAACAAGAACATTGAAACCAAAACAAGGGTTATTAGGAGGAAGGAGAGATAACGGTTACTACCCATTAAAAAGGCAACCAGAAACCACAAATTAGAATTGTTATTAGTTAGTAAGTATTAGTTATTAAGTATTAATTGTCATTAGGATTAAGTCATGAAAGAGAAATAAGTATAGGGGTCACCCACTATCAAACAAATGATATAAACAGTGATACAGTGCAATAGTGTAGGTGTAAGAACCCCAAAGTGAAGTGTGACACTAGTGAAGTTATAATTAACAATAAGTAATTTACAAGTGAAGGTAAGGTAAAAGTTGGAAATAAACAGTACATAAATAGCTGATGAATAAATAGTATTAAGAGTGAATTATAGTATAAGGTATAGTAAACACTAGAAGTGATGATGACTTTTTATTTAAAAAAGATGTTCAATAGAGCTAAGTTTAATTAGATTATAATTAAACTATAAAGTTTTACCTTAATCCGTCTATGTGATCGCTTAACTTTTCTTCTTTTCTTCTAACGCGTTTCGGATTGTTAATCCATCATCAGAGGTTAAAATAATTCGTCGGTTAAGACTTCGTTAAACATTAAAAGTTGCGTAAAAGACATTTAAAAATTACACTAAAAGAACATTTAAAAATATAGTCCACAAACACAGCGACGTAGCGGATGCGAGTGCGCACTCAATACCGGTCAGCGACGTACTGCACAGTTTATTGGAGTTTTCATGTTATCTATTGATGTGTTGGGGTATGTATTCTATGGCTATGTTATCTATAATCTTATCGTATAGTGTATGCGATTTAAATGCCAATTGTTCGTTTAATATATTATTGGGATTATTTCTGAAGGCTCGGTAAATTTCGAACTCTTCTACCGCATCCATATATCGTCCCTTTCTGCAAATGTGTAAGGGTTTGCAATTTGTCTCAAAATTTGTATAATTATGATTTAATGTGACGACATGTTTAGCGTAGTTTGATTTATTTATATTTGAAATGCTCGTGGGTAAGTGTTCTTTATATCTTTCGAAAAAGGTCCTGCCAGTCTGACCAATGTAATGCATGTTGCAGTCATCACATATCATTTTGTATACACCCGTTCTTTTTTCAATTGATGTACGTGTGGCATTATTTAGCATTTTACGGATATTGTTGGTTGTTCTAAATGCGATGTGGATGTTATGTTTTTTAAAGGTGTTTCTAATGAGCATTGAAAAGTTGTTAGTATAATCAATCGCCATATATATTGCGTTCGTCGTGACACGGTGAGGGTTGTTAGTTCTGCGTTTGTGTCTAAGCATCAAACGTTCCACTAATGAACTGCGGTAACCGTTTGTAATTGCAATATGTTTAATTATATCTACTTCTTCTTTGTGGTTGGCGGGATCTAAAGGTACGCTGTATAGTCTGTGTATCATACTATTGAATGCGGCCATTTTTTGTGAGTGCGGGTGGAAAGAATCAGCATGTATAACACCATCAGTTGTGGTGGGTTTTCTGTATATTCTGTATTGAAATTTATTATTATGTTTCATAAAAGTTAAGTCCAGAAAATTTATGGCATTGTCTGATTCTATTTCAAGTGTGAATTGTATGTTTTTGGTAATGTTATTCATGTAATGTAACAACATGTTTGCCTGTCTCGTTGTCCCGTCAAATATTACAAACGTGTCATCCACGTATCTTTTATAAAATGAGATGTTACGTTGCCATTTATTGTGTGGGGATAGCAAATATGTATTTTCAAAGTTATTCAGGAAAATGTCAGCCAGCAAACCAGACAAGGGTGAACCCATTGCAAGACCCTCCTCTTGAATAAAAATTGTATCATTGAATGTGAAATAATTCTGTTGTAATACTACGTCCAATAACAGCAACAATTCTGTTATTTTTTGTGGATTCAAATTTTCCTGTTCGTATTAAATTATTTCTTAGAATGTCTAAGGTTGTCTTGACTGGGACACTTGTATATAGGTTGACTATGTCAAAGGAGATTAACTTATGCTGACTATTAATGCTAAAGTATGATACACAGACTATACAGCGTACCTTTAGATCCCGCCAACCACAAAGAAGAAGTAGATATAATTAAACATATTGCAATTACGAACGGTTACCGCAGTTCATTAGTGGAACGTTTGATGCTTAGACACAAACGCAGAACTAACAACCCTCACCGTGTCACGACGAACGCAATATATATGGCGATTGATTATACTAACAACTTTTCAATGCTCATTAGAAACACCTTTAAAAAACATAACATCCACATCGCATTTAGAACAACCAACAATATCCGTAAAATGCTAAATAATGCCACACGTACATCAATTGAAAAAAGAACGGGTGTATACAAAATGATATGTGATGACTGCAACATGCATTACATTGGTCAGACTGGCAGGACCTTTTTCGAAAGATATAAAGAACACTTACCCACGAGCATTTCAAATATAAATAAATCAAACTACGCTAAACATCTCGTCACATAAAAATCATAATTATACAAATTTTGAGACAAATTGCAAACCCTTACACATTTGCAGAAAGGGACGATATATGGATGCGGTAGAAGAGTTCGAAATTTACCGAGCCTTCAGAAATAGTCCCAATAATATATTAAACGAACAATTGGCATTTAAATCGCATACACTATACGATAAGATTATAGATAACATAGCCATAGAATACATACCCCAACACATCAATAGATAACATGAAAACTCCAATAAACTGTGCAGTACGTCGCTGACCGGTATTGAGTGCGCACTCGCATCCGCTACGTCGCTGTGTTTGTGGACTATATTTTTAAATGTTCTTTTAGTGTAATTTTTAAATGTCTTTTACGCAACTTTTAATGTTTAACGAAGTCTTAACCGACGAATTATTTTAACCTCTGATGATGGATTAACAATCCCAAACGCGTTAGAAGAAAAGAAGAAAAGTTAAGCGATCACATAGACGGATTAAGGTAAAACTTTATAGTTTAATTATAATAATTGTGAAGCGGATACCAATACAATGACTTTAAAGTTTAATTAGAGCCAGTAGTAAGTAAAAAGGGAGGATTCCAGAATAGAATAAATTGAAGGTGTTACCATGGAGGGAATATAAAAATTGTTTAGAGATTGAGAAGTCAAAAAACTAACAAAGATACCTAATTTATAAAGGACTATTATTAATTTAATAACAAGTGATGTTGTTTATCACAAAACAAATAATATGTGTTATAAACTAAAAAAATTAGCAAATAAGGATAAGTTAGGAGTGAGTGATGATATTTCTTAATCAAAACAATAACTCTAATAACTTATAAAAAATTGTGTTCATGTTATTGTTATAAGAGGATATGGCTGAATGCAATGTGCAGTCCATAAGCCTAATGTTATATTTTTAAGATTGAAATAGGGAAAGCAATATTGAATAATAAACAACACACCTACAGACTCAAAACACAACACAACTAATAAAAATAACAAAGTAAGGCCAAATAGGCTGAACCAAAATGTGATTTGAACGAAATAAGTAAATTATTATAATGGCTACTTAGGTCTAGAAAAAAAAACATAACTGTCAGAACCAAACAAACAAAAATTATAACAAATTGAGTAAGAATTTGGAAAATCTGAGGTGAAGGAATCACCAAGAATAAATTGTAGATCATTTATAACACAAAATATTGTAATAGGCATTATTATATAAAAAGAAATGTAATTAACAAGCAATAACATAATTGTAAAAACTTAAAATCTGACATTACCCAAGCTTGTGGGGTATCAAAATAATCTATGAACGAGAATAAATACTATAGTGACAATATTTAATAACCAGAAAGGAAGATGGAGGAATGACAGTAATCAGAAGATATACGAAGGATTCGAAGTTTCGATAACAATACATCAACTCAAAATAAGCCTATTCGAAAAATACCGTTACTATGGAAACAGCGGTTGTTGACAGAAAATACCGTTGGAAATTAGTAGAAGAAAAAAAAAAGCGAGCGTCACCAAGCCAAGATAGATGCAAGAGTTCAGCAGAAAGTTTTTTCAGTGTAAATAATGAAAATAATAGTATAAAGTTGCTGAAAACCGATCATCAAAGAAGCAGATGACCACTACAACCAATATTACAAGACCCAAGACCTGAATAAACGGAAATTATCCATAAAGAGAACGTCCAAACACAAGACGAAAAAGACGCCACATTTAAAGAAGCCCAAAATCCAAGAAAACTGATTTTATGCAGCCAATTCCTATCTCGAACCAACTACAAAGGCCTAGACACATCGAGTTGTTAAGTACTATCCAATTATTTATTTTCCACCAACCCTAATCACTTTAAATAATTTTGAAAGGTAAAATTACCACACTATAAAAATAATATTTCTCTTTCATAGAGTATTTAAGCAAATTAAAACGTAATGAAACTTTGTTAACATAGAATAACCTAAGAATTGAACACGAACTTACAGAACACTTTTACAACACAACACAACAGATTGTAACAGCACAATTTATATTTCTTGTACACATAGATTAAGGTAATTTGTATTTTTATTGTAGTTCTCTAACTCATAGCCAAAAGAATCCACGGATTTTGAAACCAAAAAATTGTAATATGTTTAACGTAAACAGCGAAGCCAGGTTAGATGGTTTCTAAATCAATTCGCCGCCCTGAAAACAAGATCTCATGTAACCAATCGATAATTATTTTGTTGTAATTGTAAATGTTTTTCAGTTATCACCCATTAAAAGATATTTATTACAGGGAGTAACCAGCGTTATCATTTCATAGGGAGTGCTATATAATAATTACTTGTATTGAAGAATAAATTGTAGCGATAAGCAAGTTGCCGGTCATACGTCAGAAGCGACGATTGAGACGGCTGTGTGAGCGGGAATTATTCGAATACACCAACCCGCTGCGCTGATAACTTGTTCAAACACAATTTTTAGTTGTTTTTATAAAACGACTTGGCGCCACCCGGGATTATTACACCCCCTAAGAATAACAGGTAAGGTTACTGCCGTAATATACAGGTGATCAGAACTACGCTACGAACATCGCTAGCCACAAAATTACTGTAACGACCCAGTGCGAGGCGAACGCACTAATCATCCAAACACATTATTTTTTATGTACACATTTTGCAGGTACGTCTTATATAATTCGTTACAGAATTGATGAATACCAGGAGAGGATAGAAGGTAGCAGGGACGACCGCATTATCTAGTTACAAATTGGCGACCAACCGGTGAGGCCGTAAAAGAAGGTCAACGGCAGCTATGAAGAGACACTCAATGTTTACTAGGACGGACAAACAGAAAGAAATTGAAGGTGAAGGCCAGCCAGACGAGCTGGAAGAAATAATCGGGGAGTTAGTCGAAGAGGACGTTCAGGAAAACCAACCTGAAAATCCAGTTCAACCAGAACCGGAAGTGGAAGTAATGGTAGGGGACCAACCTAGCAAACCAACAGAAGAAACAAAATTAGATCACATGATGAAGTTCATGATGGAACAATTTGGACAAATGAACAGGAGCCATGAAGATTTGAATAAAAAATTAGAGTCGGACAAGGAAGAGAGAAGACAAGACAAGGAAGAGTTGAATAAAAAATTAGAGTCAACCAATACAAAACTAGAATCATTGCAAGCGGGAAGGAGAGAAGACAAAGAAGAATTGAATAAAAAATTAGAGTCATTGAGAAGGGAAGACAGGGAATTCCTGAACGAAAAACTGGACCAAAACAATGAAGAATTGAATAAAAAATTGGACCAAAATAAGGAAGAATTGAAGAAGCAATTCAAGGAGGACTTAGAGATCCTGAATAACAAAATGGAAAACAACCGAGAGGCGTTAGAAGAGAAGAGTGAGGAGTTGAAGAGACAAATAACAAAGGATCTTGGAGTGTTAAATGACAAGATTGAAAACAACTGGGAAACACTCCAAAAACAATTGAAGGAAGAAGGTGAGAAATCAAAAGATGAATGGAGGCAACAGTTGGCGGAGTGCAAAAATGAAATCAAACAGACTATCACTGAGACGAACGAAACAATAATACACGTCCAGGAAGAGTTGACAGAAAAAATAAATCATGTCCAAGAGGAAGGAACTCTCAGGATCCAAGAAATACAGAAGACCACCACCGATGAGTGTAACAAAAATAAACAGGAGGTGCTTCAAGAGCTGAAGGAGAGGCACAAGGAAATCCAGACTGATGTCAGCGAACGCGTTGAAAGGGTATACACCACCATCAACAAGATTGACGAGATAACGCAAGAAAATAAAGAAAAAATTAGAGAAATCAGTCAGAAAGAGAAGCAGATGCAAGAGGAACTGGACGCTTTGAGGGAGAAGCCTTGCAGTAGCACTCATATATTTACGAATGAAAATAGGGAAGTGATCAACTTCAAGAGTTACCGAAGAAACCCCATAGAATTTCTGAAAAGGGTGGAGGAGCTCATCGAGAGGCACAGAGATACCAGATGGACAACGGTGAGAACTCTCATCGACGAGATGTTTCGAGACACAAATGACAATTGGTGGACAGCCACACGACCAGAAATCAGCAGTACGCAAGAATTTAAAACGTTGTTTCGTGAAAAGTACTGGTCGGAATCGACCCAAAATGTGGTAAGGAACGATATAAGCAACGGAAGATATGAGCCACAGGCTGGGCATACATTAACGTCTTACTTCTTGGGCAAGGTCTGCCTAGCCCGAAATCTCGAACCAAAGATACCCGAAGAATCCCTAGTCATCCAACTGGGATATCACTACGAAGACGCCATACAGAGGGCCAGGAGACAGGGACAAATAAAGACCATACAGGGAATGGCCAACTTGCTGGAAGACCATGAAAACGATAGCCAGTACAAGAAGAATCGTGTGATCAACCACAGGTACAACCGGGGGAATGAAAGTTACAACGTGCCAAGCCACAACTTACCCTATAGTAATACCCAGAACAACTACCGGAACATAATGAATCGTAACCCAAATAATTACCCAGGGGACCAACCATTCCATCGGAATCAACCCAACTACAATCAAGGTAACCAACCAACCAACAGAGATCATCCGAGTTACAACCAGGGGAACCAACCAAATAACAGAAATGCACAAAACCCTAGTGCACCGAATAATCACAACAGGGGGATAGAACAAGGAAGGAATACAAATGGCCACCCAAATAATCACAATTACTATGGAAACCGGTACGACCCGAATTACCCATATAACAGAGGAAACGGGAGTAACCAAAATAGGGGTGACATGAGGCGTCAAGTCAATTTTATCAGCGGGAGGAGACAAAACAACCATCGGCGATATTGTCCCATTAGAACCAGCACAGTGTACAACAATTCCCAATACGACAACCAGCAAGCTACAGGAACGAGAACAATAGAAGCGCCAAGGAATCACATAAGTGACCAATCAACCTCAACCAATGAAATGGCAGACCAAGTAAATAGTCTGGCCAGTGGTTCCCAGCCACCTTTAAACTAAAAAGGTCAGTGAGAAACCACCAGGACCCTTCACATGACCAATCACTTGGGTTAAATCGACAAACTACGACGGAAAGCGAAATAAAGAAGATAACCATAATATCAAACAATTATTTAAAGGACATCAGGGAAGAACTTCTGGAGGAGGAGGATAACCCCTTGTCAACAACAAATAGTGAAATAGTGCATATAAGAGCCATTATTAATGGAATCAACACTGTCATAATGATCGATACTGGGTCAAATGTATCTCTCGTAAACCAACCTGAATTGGAGCGGATCCAGGCCAACTCCAATATACCTATCCCGACTTTACCTATAAATAATATCGTCATAATTGGTGCCACAGGCAAACAAAATAAGACCATCAGAAAACAGGTCTCTTTAGAGCTGAACAGTCAAAACACAATCATACCCATTATTTTTCTTGTCGCAAATGGATTACCATTTAACATGCTGATTGGATGCAACGCACTGAGACAACACTCAGCAATTATTGACATGCAGAAGGGAATAGTAGTGCTTACTTCTGAGAAGGGAGTGTGGTCAGCCAATATAATCAACAATAACCCAACACAACTAACCCTAAATCATCATAAGGGGTTAAAGAGCTATTATTGCCAGACATATCAACCATCAATTACCATAGAAGAGGAAGAAGGAGAGGGAGAACTGTGGAAAAGAAAAATCGAAGACATTAGAAAGTTCCAAAGAGAGAGACCTCAGCAAGAGATAACGGGTGAACAGGCTGAAAAACTAATAGCCATATACCAAGAATACCACCACGTTTTCTCAAATACACCAGGGAAGGTCAAAGGTTTCCAATGTAAAATCGACTTTCGAGAGCCCATTGACTTCCACAGAAAATCATACCCAATCGCCTACTCCCTAAAAAACGAGGTGAGAAAGGAAATAAATAGAATGATGGAGGAGGACATCATTGAATACAGTCAGTCTCCTTACACGAGTCCTATAGTCGCCATACCAAAAAAGAACGGTAAAGTCAGAATATGTTTAGACGCCCGGGAGATCAATAAGATGATCATTAATGATCGAACGTCACTGGGAGAGATCGTAGAGATAATCAAGAAATTCCATGGTACCAGATATATAAGCACCTGGGATATGGTATGTGGGTACTGGCAGGTGGAGCTGCACCCACACAGTAGGAAGTACATGGCATTCATCTTCGACGGAAGGAATTACCAGTTTAAGAGGTTACCTTTCGGCCTCGTTAATTCCATCGCAGTGTTCGTCAAGTGTATGGACCAGGTCATAGGTCAAGAAGCATTGCAGTTCACAACGGTGTATGTGGACGACCTTTTAATAACATCATCTGACTGGGATGAGCACTGCGATCGGGTCAAACAGGTATTACAAAAATTATCTGTAAATAATATCACATTGAAATTAGACAAGTCCAAATACATAGCAAACCAAGTCAAATTCTTGGGTTTCAACTTAGCAGAACAGGGGATAACACCATCCCAAGAGAAGGTGAAAGCTATTTAGAACTTCCCCACCCCAAAGAATAAGAAGCAGCTACAATCCGTCTTAGGTATTTGTAACTACTATAGAAAGTTCCAGACCAATTATTCTTATTTGACAGCAAAGTTCTCTAAACAACTATCAGCTAAAGAAAAGTGGACTTGGGGGAAGGAACAAGATGAAGTGCTAAAATTAATCAAAACAAAATTTCTTGAAACAATAATGCTAAACCACCCCAATTTTGAACAGCCGTTCTATTTAAATTGTGACGCCAGCGATGTGAGCCTGGGCGCCGAGTTATATCAAGAGGATAAGGATGGACACCACCTGGTTATCAGCTTTGCCAGCAGGGTACTGAACCGATGCGAACGTAACTACAATGTTACTGAAAAGGAACTACTCAGTATTGTGTTCGCATGCGGAAAATTTAGGACGTATATCCTTGGATATCCCGTCACCGTCCGAAGTGACCATAAGTCCATTTCCTTTTTGAAACAGTGTAAATTAAGTCATGGGAGGCTTACACGATGGATACTCGCATTACAAGAGTACCACATAACGTGGGAGTACATTCCAGGGCGTAAAAATGTTGCCGCCGATGTATTATCCAGAATAAATGTCACCGATCAGACATTTGAAGGAGTAGAGGAGAAAGACAACAAAGAGTGAAATATATAAGAGAAGGCAATAACAAGGAAAGGAAAGGAGAAGTCGACTTACAAAAATATAATAACATGGTCCTATATATAGTAACAGCGTAAACTTATGTATAATAATATGTAGGTCCATATGTCATCACAAAGGACAATGGAAACAATACTTACGAGATAAGTAATATAACCACCAAAAAAGTAAAAGGAGTGTACAACCAAGCTCCAAGGGTGTCGATGAAGAAGTTCTATGAAGAAAACTAAATAACTGGAATGCGTTCATCCAGAATAAGTGTGACTATCATACACTTGAAGGAGAAGAGGTGCATAATAACGAAGTGTCGAACAAAAAGGAGAAGGCTATAATATGGAATGGAAATGATAATATAATAAATCCACAACCGTGAGAATTGAATTGATACCAAAATAAAATTATATATAATAAAATGTACGGCCATATGTCATCACAAAGGACAAGTAACTGTAAATAAAATACAGATGTCAAAATTCAAAAATCATGTGAGCACAACTTGCAATAACATTTCGATGACTTATGAGGCCTAAAATAAGAAATATCAAAACAAAGGAATGAGTTACATAAATTCCTACTATGTGAAATCAATTTACAATTTATTAAAAAGTTGATGTGTGAAGTATATGAAATAATTAAACCAAAATGTACCAAAATAGGAATACGCTACAAAAATTCCTATGGTGTAAGGAAATTAACTTACAAAGAATTAATACAAACTGAAATGTACAAAATTAAAATCAGACCAAAAAAAACTGATAAGATAAATACCTGAAATTATAATAAATCAAAGGTATTCAGTAAAATAAAAAATCTAAAATGGTACAAAGAAAAAGAGGGAGATTATGTATAAAACCGATATACAGATATGGCTAAAGCAGAATCCTGCTAAATGACTAAGAGAAAAAAAAAAATGTCTAAGATAATTAAAATGATCACAAGGAGAATTGAAAACCGAATAATGAAAAGTTAATGATAAAATTAACATATAAATAAATAAAAAACAATCAATGGTATGAGCAAATGATAGTATATAGCAAAGGTACAACGGAAGGAAGAATGAGTAAAAAGCCAAAGTGATCTAAAAACAAACCACAAGGTGGACAATCCCAAAGTATATTTTTATTAATTTAATTCACAAGTTGACAAAAAAGGTATTTATGATTGACTGTTGAAAAGTCCAGCAATCAAATAAACTGAGCAGAGATGACATGCCTCTGGTCTCAGAAAAATGAGTAGTAATGGGAGAAACCAGCTACTAAAGTTAGGGAAAAAATTGTGTATAAGGGAGAACACACCAATGGAAATAAAAAGAAAAACAGATCCAAATAAAATGGAATGAATTCAGTAAGAAGAGAAACAAAGAATGGATAAACAACCAAGAAAGAAAAGGAAAAAGATTATCTATAACTGATAATTTCATAAAAAACTATACTAGTGTTTTATCAAAATGATCAATTTTAAAGGAGAGGCATTATGTCACGACACAAATAGCCAACCCCGTACCAGAGATAAAAAATATATTTATAATCGTAAAAATACTTCTTATCAAATAAACTGATTGATTTTAAATAAAAATATAAGGAATATAACACGACAATACGACGACTTTAACCTAACCCAAGGGATTGAGCCAACAACCTAAGCATAAAGAAGGGAACCACGTAACATACTTATTCAGATGTAAATATTTTGACACGATTGAGCCAACAACCTAAGCATAAAGAAGGGAACCACGTAACATACTTATTCAAATGTAAATATTTTGACACGATTGACCCAACAACCTAAGCATAAAGAAGGGAACCACGTAACAGACTTATTCAGATGTAAATATTTTGACACGATTGAGCCAACAACATAAGCATAAAGAAGGGAGCCACGAATAAACAACGAGAATGAGAAAATAATAAACCTAAACCACAAGGAAACAAGTTTATGGGTTTAAATGACCCCAAAATGCCCAAAGAAACGGATGAAAAGACCTAATATATTAAACGAACAAGGAAAATGAAGAAGGAGGGAGACAAGCAAAAGTGAAAACCAAGAATGGTTCACCAAAATAAGTAGATTAGCACTCAACAAGAACATTGAAACCAAAACAAGGGTTATTAGGAGGAAGGAGAGATAACGGTTACTACCCATTAAAAAGGCAACCAGAAACCACAAATTAGAATTGTTATTAGTTAGTAAGTATTAGTTATTAAGTATTAATTGTCATTAGGATTAAGTCATGAAAGAGAAATAAGTATAGGGGTCACCCACTATCAAACAAATGATATAAACAGTGATACAGTGCAATAGTATAGGTGTAAGAACCCCAAAGTGAAGTGTGACACTAGTGAAGTTATAATTAACAATAAGTAATTTACAAGTGAAGGTAAGGTAAAAGTTGGAAATAAACAGTACATAAATAGCTGATGAATAAATAGTATTAAGAGTGAATTATAGTATAAGGTATAGTAAACACTAGAAGTGATGATGACTTTTTATTTAAAAAAGATGTTCAATAGAGCTAAGTTTAATTAGAGCCAGTAGTAAGTAAAAAGGGAGGATTCCAGAATAGAATAAATTGAAGGTGTTACCATGGAGGGAATATAAAAATTGTTTAGAGATTGAGAAGTCAAAAAACTAACAAAGATACCTTGTAGCGGGGCATTTTTGGGCATACCTGGGGTAATGACAGAATTTGTATTTTTTTTGTTCATAAAGAATAATTAACATAATTGGCAATAGGGACAGAAATTATAGACTTGGGTAAATTTGTTATGTGGAAGCGATCGCAACGTGGCAGCATTGACTGTGACAATTGTTTAATAATATTGTGTGGACAGTTTTAATAACAGCCAACAACTGTACCAAGGTCAACAAATGACGAACACGAAACAAGTAAACACGTTACACAACCAGACATCAGGCGATGTGTTGCGTCAGCAATTTATATAACGATGTGTGTCACCAGTTTTGTCAACAAGCCAAAAACAGTCCACTGGCGAACGAATACAAACTGTAAACCAATGAGAGTTGAACGAACAACAGTCGCTTCACAAATTAGCGCAAGTAGTTCGTTCTCAGTCTCAATTCAATGCTCGCGCGAGCAACATATATTAAGTTCCGGAACATATTTTTGCGGGCCCGCATACGATAAAATGTGATCTTAAATTCAAATTAATAACTTTTAATAGCCATGAAGTAAAATGAAGTGACAGTTTTTGGTGATATATACAAAATTATAAGTAATAGAATTGTGCGGGGTGGACGGAATTACGTAAGGAGGCTGGACTGGGTCGAATCGCTAAAGAATGGCAAGATAAGTAACCGACATGGGGTAACACCCAAGAAATTGTCAAAATTGTAAAACCTTTTAATTTTAAAAAGAAATGGCAGCCTAAAATATCTATACATAAATTAAACTAAATATGAGATCTCTAAAATAACTTGGTATGTGTGTTGCGTGTGTACGGGAGAATGTAACTATATTAAGAAGTCTGGTTTGCGTTTTCTTTAAAAGATTATTTTAATTTAATATCTTGATTCATATAAGGTTTATATAATATTTCAATGTTATTTTATTCTTTTTTACACTAAAAGTTTTTTTTTCTTTACTTTAAAAGTTTCTTTCTTTCAAATTTATTTTATGTGCGTTTCTTTTTGATTTGAGAAATGTTAATAAATTTTAATTAATGTGTAAACGTATAAAGTTTCTTTGTTTGTTTAAACAACCATTCTGATCTCCTGTTCGCCTAAAAAGAACCCTCATATATTTTTTCTTATTACAGTTGGTAACAAGATGGCGCTCGAAGGAGTTATTTAGTAAATAATTGAATTAAAAAACCAAATCCCTTAGGTTTATCAAATATCAATTTGTTTAATACTGAACAATGGCTTCCGAACGTAGGGACGATTTATATAATATAATTATATAAATATAGGCCTACGGGGAGAACAGAATGGTTGTTGAGGTAAAAAATAAAATTTTTTGTTCCCTCGTACGTAGATTAGACGTAAGAGGTTATGTTTAATATGGGTGAGTAAAATATTTTTCAATAATTATATGTTACGGATAATAAGATTATATAAAGAAATATATATAAAAAATTTTTTAAGAAAAATGGCAGACAATCATGAAACTGTCAGCGTCACTGACAGTGTAGATGAAAGCCAGATAAGCATAACTGAATCTCAAATCATGCATGAAGGTGTTCACTCAACACCAGTCGCGAATAAAAAGGCTGAAGATAATGATATGATTAAGATGATGAAACTGCTTTTTAATGAACAGAAAAACGATATGCAAGAGTTCAAAAGTAGTATCAATGAAAAGTTCGATATTCAAAAGAATAGTTTTGAGGAGTTAAAACATCAGAATAAAGAGTTGAAACATGAGATACAAGAAATTAACAAACATTGTGAAAATACCAAAGTAGAATTTACTAATAAAATCAGCCAAGTAGAAACTAAGTTAGATGATTCAATACAAAAGATAGATATTAAATTTAATGCAATAGATAGCCAGATAGACAGAGTTGAGAAGCAAATCAATGAAAACAATGAAATATTAGTAAATTCAATGAATGAGTATAACAATGACATAGAATCTAAAATTATTAAATGTAATATTGAAACTGAATGTAAGTTGAGTAGTGTAGTAATGACAGTTGAAAAATTTAGTCAGAATATTGATGAACACCAAAATAAGATAGACTCTAAAATAAATGAAATTGAAAGTAATTATAAGACAGAGATACAAGCAGTAAATGAATCTATTGAAGTAATAGCAAAAAATAATGTACAGTCTGAATATAGTAATGATAAAAAATTGTATTCACTTGAACAAAATATTAGTAATATGTGAGATGAATTAAGTTTAGTGAAAAATCAAAATGTAAACAATGTTACTGAGCGCATATTTATGACACGAGATACAAATAATGAAGTAGAATTAGAAACTTTCAATTGTGACAATCGTAGAGTACACCCAATGCAATTTTTAAATAGGGTTAGGGAATTTAATCGGTTTAATAATAGCAGCTGGGAGGTTAAGTTGCTGAAGATTATCAAATGTTTCAAAGGTAGTGCCGAGATATGGTCGGAAGTACACCATACCGAATGGGAAAGTTATGAAGATTTTGAGATAGCTTTTCGCAACAAATATTGGTCAGAAGAAGACCAAGAAATACTAAGAAGTAAAATAATGGGTAATGGGAATTTTGGTAGGATTAATAACCACCTAACCATATATGTGATGACCATTTATAACGAAGCAAAGTATTTAGAACCACCGTTGCCATTCCGATCATTTGTACGACATATTAGCAAACACCTGCCCAGAGAGGTGCAAATAACTTTAATGACTAGAGAGATTACAGATATAAGCGAGTTAGAAAACATGTTAGATGTATTACAGAATATAGGGGAACGCGACATGGGACGACGTCCAAACACACCAGTAGTACCACACCATAATAATAATAATAATTTCCATCATAACAGGGGTACACAGAATTTTCATAGAGGAGCGCGGGGAGGAAGTTTCGATAATAGGGGCGAGAGTTGGAGGTGTAGAGCCTGTGAAATTGATAACTATGCTAATAGAACGAATTGTTTTAGATGTCATCGAACCAGGGAGTGCGCCAGAAATGAGAGGACAAACCCACCACCAAATCAACAGTCGAGAGGAGGAGAATTTTATAGAGGAGCGCCTCGAGGAGGAGGAAATCATAATAGAGGTAGAGGAGGAAATCATCAAGCTGTGGCAGGTCCATCCACGGAAAACTGAGGAAGACAATGGGGAAGCGGACCCAGCCATTGTCAACGGAGGACCGGGTCCAAGTAATTAACGAATACACAAACAACGTCATCAAGATGGATATGGCAAAAGAGTTGTTAGAAGAAGAGGAGAACAAGGTGGTGGAACGCAGAACAGGATTGACTGAGGTGACGATTAACATTGAAGGTAAGAATTATAAAACTTTAATTGATACCGGTAGCGAGATATCAGTAATTTCTGAAAATGTCATGGGTGAATTAAAAGAGTTAAACAAGAATATACCATCATTACCAGTTGCAGGGGTCACTGTAGTGGGGGTAACTGGGGTGAGAAGTAAAAGAATAACCAGACAAGTACAATTAAACATTTTAATAAATGAAGTTGAATTTGAAAACACTTTCCTAGTAGTTAAAGGGTTAAGTCTAGATGTAATATTGGGAAATGATTTTTTGGAAAGAAACGGAGCAGTAATAGATTTTAATAAACAAATAGTAAAATTTGAGAAGGGGAATAAACCAGTCAGAATAGAGTTTAAGAAAGTAGTAAATGAAGCTAAAGTCACTGGAATAAAAATGTTACATAAACAGATAAGTGATAGAGAGATAGAAACTAAAATAAATATATGTCTAGAGAGTGATGGTTTAGAAAATGAGGAGAGAGAGATGCATGAGCGTAATGAGAGTGTGTGGGCAAATAGAGCCGATAAATTTTTCAATGAAAATACAGTTGTAGGAAGTATTCAGCGAGAGGAGCTGTGGGCAGTTGTGGAGCAGTACAGAGGGGTGTTTGATGAATCACCAGGGAAAGCGAAGGACTACATCTGTGAGTTGAAAGTTCGGGACCACGCACCATACATGCAGAGAAGCTACCCGGTGCCGTTTTCGAAGAGGAGGGCTGTACAGGAGGAATTAGACCGGATGATGCAAGGAGGCATAATTGAACGCTCAGTATCACCTTATTCAAACCCTTTGGTGGTAGTGATAAAGAAGGATGGCAAGGTAAGGTTATGTTTAGATGCTAGAAAAATCAATCAGATTATTATACCGGACAGAGAATCTCCAGAACCCATAAATGAGATTTTACAAAAGTTTAGCGGAGTCAAATACATGACGTCTTTAGACCTGACCGCTGGATACTGGCAGGTACCATTAGCAACAGAGAGTAGGAAATATACAGCTTTTCTTTTTAACGGTAAGAATTACCAGTTTAAACGCTTACCTTTTGGATTAAACACCAGTGTTGCCAGTTTTATCAAATGTTTAGATAATATTTTACAACCTAAGGACTTAGACTTTTTAACTGTGTATGTCGATGATATTTTGATAGCCTCTAGAACATTCACTGAACATTTAGAACACATAGAATATGTATTAGATAAGCTTCAAAGAGGGGGTTTAACAGTGAATTGGGACAAGTCTAAGTTTCTGCAGACAGAAATACACTTTTTAGGATTTATTATTACACAGGAGGGGATATTAGCCAACCCTGACAAAGTCGAAGCAATAATGCGATTCCCTGAACCTAAAAACATTAAGCAACTACAGAGTTTTTTAGGCTTATGCAATTTTTACAGGAAATTTCAGGAGAACTACGCACACACCACATCCAAACTGAGTGCTGTCCTGCAGAAGAATAAACAGTGGAGATGGGGCGATGCGGAACGAGCTGCGTTTAATGAAATTAAGAGAAAGTTCAGTCACATGATAATGATGAATCATCCCGATTTTAATAAGATCTTTTATTTGCAGACCGACGCCAGCAATGTAGCGCTAGGTGCTGAGTTATACCAAGAGAGCTGCGACAAGGAACACCTAACGATCGCCTTCGCCAGTAGATCGCTGTTATCGGCGGAAAAGAATTACACGACAACAGAAAAGGAACTTCTGAGCATTGTGTTCGCCGTGGGTAAATTCCGCACCTACATCTTAGGGAATACTACGATAATCCGGACGGACCACAAGGCACTGTCATTTCTGAATTCATGTAAGCTAACACACAGCCGATTAACCAGGTGGGTATTAGCCTTACAGGAATATAACTTTTCATGGGAGTACATAAAGGGGTCAGATAATAAGGTACCAGATACACTTTCTAGAATAGATGTTATAGATAATAAGACTGGTAGGGACCTTAAAGAAATAGAAATTTTTAGGTTAACTAGAGAAGATAGGATTTTTGGTGAGGAATTAAGTGACATTAAAAACTTGCAAAGATCTGATAGCAAACTGGGTAAAATAATTGTTAGTTTAGAAACAGACGTAGAGGGATCTGAATATAATGAGCGATTTCAAATATATCAAGGCATTTTGTTTAAAAAAGTAGATGGTGGGGAGCGTGATTGGAGGTTAATTATACCTGATGTGTTAATAGATAAAATTGTTTGGGATTGTCATATAAGGTATGGTCATTTTGGTGCGAGAAAGTGTGCAAATGTTTTGAAAGAATCATGTATATTTAAGAATATGGAGAGGAGAGTGAGAAAAGTGTTGAGAGTGTGTGATTTATGTCAAAAATCGAAAGTAGTGAATTATAGAGTGGAAGGAGAGATGAATTATATAAAAGTAGATAAGCCTTTTGATCTAGTTGCGGTTGATTTATATGGACCATTACCCAGAGGTAGAGGGGGTGTGGTATATGTATTTGTAGTTTTAGACACTTTTTCAAAATTTGTAAAATTATATAGCATTAAGAGGGCAACTAGTAAAGTACTTAGTGAGAGAATAGTAAAAGATTATATGCTTAATGTGGGAAAGCCGAAAATTATATTATCTGACCATGGTCCACAGTTTATAAGCGGCAAGTGGCGGCAGACGCTTGGATGGGAAGGCATCATACCCAAGCATACGGCAGTGTACCATCCTCAGTCGAACCAAGCAGAACGGGTGATGAGAGAGATTGGTAGGATATTCCGGGCGTACTGTCACGCCAAACACACAGAATGGCCATCCTACGTGAAAAAAGTAGAGGAGTGGCTGAATTGTACCACCCATGAGTCCACGGGATTTACGCCGCATGAGTTGATCAGGGGAACAAGGCCGCCCAGGATATTAGAACAACTTTTCACATACCCACCTGAAGGTCAAATTTTGGACAGGAACATGAAGATTAGGTTGGCGAACGAAAATTTACTTACTAGAGGAGAGCGACGAAAACAGAAACATGATGCTAAGGGTAAATGGACCAAGTATGAGGTAGGTCAGTTAGTGTTAGTAAAAAGACATGATTTGTCCAGTGCTCAAGATAGGGAAATAAAAAAGTTTTTCTTGTTATATGAAGGACCTTATGAAGTTATAGAAGTAAAAATGCAGAATGCGTATGTGCTGAGGAACCCAGCGACGCAGGAAATAGTAGGTACTCAAAATGCGACGAATTTAAAATTATATAGGTCACTTTAATTGTTATGTTTATAAATAAGTTTTTCAAATATTATTGTATGTTTTCAGAAGGGATCCTCCCCCATTTTCGGGCGGTCACGATCTTACCAGTCCTGGCCGTGGAATTCGGAACTCGGAGGCGGGCCATGGTTGGCTGATCTTCCTTCGGGCGGTGAAAACAACGATGGTCCGGCTCCACCAAAATTGGTATAAAGTAGAAAACCTAACTGCACATTTGAACGGGGAGGGGGACCCCACAGGTACGTGACACAAATTATTTTTTTATACACTCCCGGTGCAGCGGTTTTGGTGTGCCTGTCACGTGCCTGCACTGCCTTAGAGTGTTTGTAAATAATGGAGGCTGCATTTAAGTAAAAGGCAGTGCATTCTATTTAAATTTTTTGGTGTCAAGGGCAAAATTAAAATGGAGCCTTTGACAATATTTTCTGATTGGCCCGAAACAACGAGTTTTGGGGCAAGACGTTTTGGAGCACGGTAGAAAGCGGGGTAGAAGAAATGGTAGGAGAGGGGGAGTAGTGTGTTTTAGAGAGGGGACGTGAATTCACGTAGTATATCTACCGGGTTCCGATGCGTTTTGCAGCAAGACCCGGCATTTCAGGCGGCTGCGATCTTCCTAGACGTAGAGTAAGTTTATGACAATAGAGTCAGCCTCCTATGTAAATAGTATATATATATAAAAGAAAAAAAAAAAAAAAACCCAAAATAACTTTGGATGTGTATAATTTTAAATTTAAAATATAATTTTTTTCTTCTAAATTTTTTAGCATTAGG
The DNA here is from genome assembly GCA_034769895.1 of Magicicada septendecula. Taxonomy (NCBI): domain Eukaryota; kingdom Metazoa; phylum Arthropoda; class Insecta; order Hemiptera; family Cicadidae; genus Magicicada; species Magicicada septendecula. Next base: position 154,581,010 of record CM068368.1, on the reverse strand, counting down.
TGACCAAATATAATTGTTAGATTTTAGTATTAGTGGGTATAGGAACGTTTTGAAGAAATGTGTAGTAATATAAGAACTTGTTATCAATACAAGATGTGGGGATAATTTTGGGGGGTAGTTTGGTGCTCAATGAAGTGACATAACAGTGTAGTGTGGAACTGCTATGGGGGGAGGTTGTAAATTTTGTATTTAATATTTTATGTTAATAATGGTTAAGCTTCCATCTAAAGTGGGTTAAAACCCCATCTAAATTAATATTGTCATTTAAATATAAATTCTTAAATTTAATATTACGAAAGATATTTTACTTGTGATTCCCCAAATTTTCGGGCGGTCACGGCCTCACCGAACCCTGACCGTGGAATTGGTTTAGCTTTAACAGCTATGGTTGGGGCACATTACGATTACGCGCTGACCATAACTGGCCATAGCTGTTATCGTTGTAAAGGTGTATTTTGAAATTGATGGGGGGTAATAAAAGGGGAATCACCAAACTATGGAACAGCGGCTGCCACTCTGTTCAAGGAGGAACAGCAGAGCCAGGTGGTAGATCCGTTTAAGGGTGCATGATTATTAACGAGAACATGTTGATGTTCAACAATTTTAACTTAACAGCGGAAGCAGAGACACGGAGAGGTAAAACCCTGCTCCAAAATATACAGTCTCTGTGGAAGCGAAAAGGCACCACAGTCTTACATAATTGAAATAGTGTGTGTGGCTGGGAGGTTATCCAAGGGGATAACGTATTAAAAATTTGATATATTTTAATTAATAATGATGATTTGCTACTCAATAATTTTGTTTGAATTTAAAAAATAGATGCACTAAATACTTCTTATATTGTGTTATTATGTCTTATTGTGTTGATTGCATTAGTATGTTAGGAATAAGTATTATAAAAATATAATAATATGTTTTCAATGTGTTTATAGATTTTAAAATAAAATGAAAAATAGTTGTAATAGGTAAAATTTTCAATAGGTTGTAAAAGATAGAAGTGGGTGATAGTAATTGTTTGAATAAAATGTTTGAATCAGTTCAAGTTGAATTTTGTGGGACATAGATTTGTCCAAATCGAAGTAAGAGTTAAAGTAATAGTGGAAATGAAAATAATGCAATGTTGTTTTGAGTTAATGTATGTTATAGAATTTTGAGAAGTATAAGTGGAGACACAGTAGAAATGGAGAATTTATGTAGAGTTTTGAGTGATATGTTGTTGTTTATTTGTTGATGTTAATTTGTTGTAATTGTAGTGAGGTTATGAGATTGAGATTTTTTGGGGATGGCAATTTTGTAGTAGTGGTAGTGTAATGTGGGAGTCCGCAACATAAGGGTTGGGACGGGATTTGGTATAGTTTTAGTGGGAAGGGGCCGCCTTAGGTAAAAATCCAGGGGCCAGAGAACGGGAATTGAGCTTTTTTGGGGGGGGGGGGGAAACACGTATCCTGTGTACAAAGGGTTAGAGAGTATTTTTTTTTTATAAGAGTAGAAGGTGGCGATTGGAGTTAAAGTAGTAAGTAGTTAGAGGTAGAGAAGGGTTAGTAAAAGTTTGATAGAGGGGTGTCATACTAGTTAGAGATTTTGTAAGGGAACGTTAGAGTAATAAAAGGGGTAAGATTATGAGTAAATGCCAAGTGGATAAAGTAAATTATAATGAATAACGTAGAATCACCCAAAGTAATGAAATGGAATAATGATGGCCATAATTGAAAAAAAAAAAATTTTTGTAATTTTGAGAATAGCATTAATAAGAGTAAATCAAGTTTAAAAGTAATTTTTTGATTTTATATGCCAATTTAATGATGTAAAGTGTGTAACATTTTAATTGTAAGTTGTTTATTTTAAAATGAATTATTAATGTACTATGTTTTCTTATGTTAGGTTATGTTAGGTATTCTGATATATACATGTTAGCGATAAATGAAAAACAAAACCAGTGCTTCTTAGCGCAAACCAGCACCGCTAGGGGGGAACAGATCAGTTGGGGATATGGTGTTGTATAAGGCCACTATTTAATATTTTGATTTGTTGTTTCAGCGTTTGGTGGTGCTGTGGCGGCGGACCTGAGCTGGCCTGCGCGTCAGAGCAGGGGCGTGGAGTATCTGTCTGACTCTACGGTGTTGGGATCTCGAGAGAGAAGTCCAGTATTGTCATGCAGATGCGGTCACAGTCACCGGACCAAGGGTGAGTTGATTATTCTTTTTTGTAAACCATACAGGGGGTTGTGGCGACATATCCTGGCTGATCCCTTTAGCAAGTATGAATGTGTCAATGAGATTTTTTATGCTTCGGCATAAAATATCTCATTGAGGGGGTATTGTAGCGGGGCATTTTTGGGCATACCTGGGGTAATGACAGAATTTGTATTTTTTTTGTTCATAAAGAATAATTAACATAATTGGCAATAGGGACAGAAATTATAGACTTGGGTAAATTTGTTATGTGGAAGCGATCGCAACGTGGCAGCATTGACTGTGACAATTGTTTAATAATATTGTGTGGACAGTTTTAATAACAGCCAACAACTGTACCAAGGTCAACAAATGACGAACACGAAACAAGTAAACACGTTACACAACCAGACATCAGGCGATGTGTTGCGTCAGCAATTTATATAACGATGTGTGTCACCAGTTTTGTCAACAAGCCAAAAACAGTCCACTGGCGAATGAATACAAACTGTAAACCAATGAGAGTTGAACGAACAACAGTCGCTTCACAAATTAGCGCAAGTAGTTCGTTCTCAGTCTCAATTCAATGCTCACGCGAGCAACATATATTAAGTTCCGGAACATATTTTTGCGGGCCCGCATATGATAAAATGTGATCTTAAATTCAAATTAATAACTTTTAATAGCCATGAAGTAAAATGAAGTGACAGTTTTTGGTGATATATACAAAATTATAAGTAATAGAATTGTGCGGGGTGGACGGAATTACGTAAGGAGGCTGGACTGGGTCGAATCGCTAAAGAATGGCAAGATAAGTAACCGACATGGGGTAACACCCAAGAAATTGTCAAAATTGTAAAACCTTTTAATTTTAAAAAGAAATGGCAGCCTAAAATATCTATACATAAATTAAACTAAATATGAGATCTCTAAAATAACTTGGTATGTGTGTTGCGTGTGTACGGGAGAATGTAACTATATTAAGAAGTCTGGTTTGCGTTTTCTTTAAAAGATTATTTTAATTTAATATCTTGATTCATATAAGGTTTATATAATATTTCAATGTTATTTTATTCTTTTTTACACTAAAAGTTTTTTTTTCTTTACTTTAAAAGTTTCTTTCTTTCAAATTTATTTTATGTGCGTTTCTTTTTGATTTGAGAAATGTTAATAAATTTTAATTAATGTGTAAACGTATAAAGTTTCTTTGTTTGTTTAAACAACCATTCTGATCTCCTGTTCGCCTAAAAAGAACCCTCATATATTTTTTCTTATTACAGTTGGTAACAAGATGGCGCTCGAAGGAGTTATTTAGTAAATAATTGAATTAAAAAACCAAATCCCTTAGGTTTATCAAATATCAATTTGTTTAATACTGAACAACCTACTTTATAAAGGACTATTATTAATTTAATAACAAGTGATGTTGTTTATCACAAAACAAATAATATGTGTTATAAACTAAAAAAATTAGCAAATAAGGATAAGTTAGGAGTGAGTGATGATATTTCTTAATCAAAACAATAACTCTAATAACTTATAAAAAATTGTGTTCATGTTATTGTTATAAGAGGATATGGCTGAATGCAATGTGCAGTCCATAAGCCTAATGTTATACGAGGGCTATCCAGAAAGTAACAGACGTTTTGACCGACCGCGGCGGTGGGAGGGGATAGAGCCGCCATCTTGGTGTCGGAACGTTCCTACACTCAGTACGCAACCAGCTGTGGTAGCTTGCGGTCTGTGCCCCTCTTACTTTGCTCTCTGTGACGTGTTAAAATGTGCGCTGCAATAGAAAATCCCGCCACTTGTGAGGTGCGTTCTGTGATTAGGTTTTTGTTCGCAAAAAATCACAAACCAATTGAAATTTATCGCCAACTTTGTGATGTGTACGGAAAAGGAATAATGAGTGAAAGCCGAGTGAGGCAATGGTGCATTGATTTTAAAAATGGCCGTACCAATGTTCACGATGAGGACCGCAGTGGTAGACCTAGCCATGTGACTGATGAACTGGTGATGAAAATCAACGACAAAATTCGTGAAGATCGTCGTTTCACGATTATGGAACTTTCGAAACAATTTCCCCAAATTTCACGGAGTTTGGTGCATGAAATTGTGGCGGAAAAGCTTGGTTACCACAAATTTTGTGCTAGGTGGATTCCGAAAATCCTAACGGAAGACCACAAAAAACAGAGACTGGCTGCAGCACTAACTTTCCTCGAAGATTACGACAAAAATGGTAACAAAGTTATCGATCGTATCGTAACTGGGGACGAGACTTGGGTGAAGCATGTCAATAGTGAAACAAAAAAGCAGTCGATGGAATGGGGACACACAAATTCTCCCAAGAAACCAAGGAAGTGTTTGCAAACGCTGTCAGCAAGAAAGATCATGGCTACTGTGTTTTGGGACGCTGAAGGAGTGATTCTCGTTGATTTTCTTGAACGTGGCACAACAATTAACTCAGAGAGGTATTGTGAAACACTGAGAAAGTTAAGGCGCGCGATACAAAACAAGCGTCGGGGAAAACTTAGTGCGAAGGTTTTGTTTTTTCACGACAACGCACGTCCACACACGGCCAATCGTACCCGAGAGCTCTTCGATAGTTTTGGATGGGAGGTGTTCGATCATCCACCATACAGCCCGGATTTGGCGCCGAGCGACTATCACCTCTTCCCAGCGATGAAGACATGGCTCGCTACACAACGCTTTGATACTGACGCCGAACTGCATGCCGGTGTAAACCAGTGGTTGAAATCGCAGGCGGCAGATTTCTACAGAGACGGTATTGAAAAACTTGTGCCACGGTATGATAAGTGCCTTAATTTGAATGGCGATTATGTAGAAAAATAGCTTAAGAGTGTACCTTTCAAATGTATATAATAAAATTTTGTTTTTTCATTTTGTAAATTTTTTATTTCAAAACGTCTGTTACTTTCTGGATAGCCCTCGTATTTTTAAGATTGAAATAGGGAAAGCAATATTGAATAATAAACAACACACCTACAGACTCAAAACACAACACAACTAATAAAAATAACAAAGTAAGGCCAAATAGGCTGAACCAAAATGTGATTTGAACGAAATAAGTAAATTATTATAATGGCTACTTAGGCCTAGAAAAAAAAAACATAACTGTCAGAACCAAACAAACAAAAATTATAACAAATTGAGTAAGAATTTGGAAAATCTGAGGTGAAGGAATCACCAAGAATAAATTGTAGATCATTTATAACACAAAATATTGTAATAGGCATTATTATATTATAACAAACCGTATAACGTGTGTGTGTTTTGTGGTTAAATCTGCCACACGTTGGATGCGTCAATTTATAACGATGGCGAACTACTAGGGGTTTTATTATTATATTTATAAAATTATTATGTTTATTTTGTTATAGTAATTATATTATGGTAATAGTTAAATTCCGTTTAAAGCCACACGGGTGGTCTACTCTATTTGTAATAAAATGAAAACGCGTGTGTTTACAATTAACTTGAAGTAAAATAATAAATAAAAGAGTGGTTGTTGTTTAAATTTAAATTTGTGGTTAAAGTATTAAAAGTCTCATTAAAACAAAATTCATCTATGGGTGAAGTGTTCCTTGGAGATAACTCAATGTTGAGAATGGTTGTTTCTACTTGAAGGTGACCAATGTAGTAAAGTATTTTACCATACAACATTCAAGTTACTCACAGTGTTTACAATGGTTTAAATACTCTTGTTTTTAAAGAATTCCCTTGTATTAAACAAAAAATAATAAAGTTGATTATATTTAATTGTTAGATTATCTTAAATTAAAATATGAAGTATGACAGTTGATTGCTTGATAGTAGATCTCGTCTGGTTGAAACTGGTTGTAGAAACTTCTTCTGATTACAGGTAGTCTGAGTAAGTCAAGTCCTGTAAAGTCTGGACAATATCATAAACAAACATATACTTTTACGTACCTGATTGCGTTTACTTGAAGCTCACTAAACTGTCAACTCAGCTTACATTCATCAACTCCCTTTAGTTGCAAGGTTATGTCATCTTGTTTATTAAATTAATGGGCGCCACACGGATTTATTTAGGGAAAATCCCGTGTAAAACCCGTTCATAAAAACTAATAGATGAATTGAAAATTTAAAATAGTTGAATACCACTTTTTGGCAATGCTATTCCAATATGTCAAACACAACAGAAGGTTGTTTAAGTTTAATAAAAGAAACTATTTAGTTATTCAGAAAAAAATAAAATAAATCAAATCAGGTGATGCTGTTAATAATGGGTTTATTTGCACCCTTCTAGAGAATTCAAAAAATACACATAATGTAACATATAAAGTTGTACAATGAAAACTTAATTATTATATGCCTCATACGGCTTGCTCAGAACATGAGTTATAAATCTGGTTAAGTCCAGATACTATTTATTGTAATATAAAATTATTACAATTATTACTATTAGTATTATTGTTATTATTATCGTTATTATTATCTCAGTTGTGAATTCTTTGAGACACGAAAGAAAACAATTATGCCTACACAGTATCCAATGATACAATTGATCAAAAAATTTGAAGTTACTATGACCAAGTAATTAAAATAAAAAAAACGATCTATTGTCAGATCGTACGTTTCATTAACGCTTGCTTTTCTAATGACAATATTATTCAATTGAGGACCCTTACAACTAACATATAGCTTACTTACTAATAACAAATTTGAATAATAAAATCGAAACGTGGTGTAATCGTAAATACTGTTTTTGTGTTTTGCGTCAGTACAGGTTATGGTAGCAAAATACAAGTTATTGCGCTCAGATCAAGAATAATAATGATTGCACTTTTACCTTCGTGGTTTTAATTATTTTAATTAAAACCTTTTATCACTTAAGTAATCGGATTATAGAGATTACTTTCTTTCAACACTAATTCGCACAAGAACAGAAATTCGATCCTCTTCTGATAAAAATGGATCATGAATACTGACAATAAATTATTTTCTGTTCGTTATTCCCGCACAATATTAAAATAAACTGCACTAGAACACTGTAGTTGATTGATGATGCACTTGAAGTAAAGTTTCTCGTTGTTAACTATTGGTTCCAGAGTACAAGGTAACTGACGCTATGTGTTATAAGAAGAAACGTGACGGAGACGAGCGTACGTCTGTTCAGCTCGTTAGATGATAAAGGTCTCCTCTCAAAATTCGCCGGTCTGTCTTTTTATACCCACCTTTTGGATTGGGCTTAGGTAAAATTATCATTTTATAACTAATTTTCCTATTGGTCCAGACAGGTGAGACGAAGATGACGTATCACTTTTTGGCGGTTGGTAACGGTTTTTCTAACCGTCGAATGTTGAGATGATTGACAGGTCGCTTCTGCTGTCATTGTTATTATTATTAGTACACAGATTCCTGATATGCATTTATAAAATGATGCTAACAGTTGTCATACACTTAATACCGTCACGATTGAGTTGATATTATTATCAAATTAAAGATTGTTTTGTTTCCTTTAAATTGATATCACTCGATCTCGGATTATCTTCACCTTAACCGACATTGTTAGAAAATCAATGTTCGGGTACACTATTCTTACTGTCGTCTGCTCTTTATGAGTCACCGATTTTACACTTTTTAGTTAACCTTTCTCGTTTCCACATAACATTTTATTAAACAAATGTTTATGTGTGGACTCCATTAATACTGTACTGACGTTTTTTCACTGAACTTTACTTTTACACCTTAATTCTATACATAGTAATAAATGATCCTACTGACTAATGACATTTTGTTTACTGTTAGTTAGTTTTGAGCTACTATTTACAAATAAAATCGTGGCTAAACCTATCGTTTTAATATCATTTTTCGTTATGTTAATGCATAACCATTGTTCTGGTGCATTTTATTTTGCACTGGTGATAATTATTGATAGTCATTTTATTGACTAATGTTTGGTCTAAGTTTTTTAAGTGTAGAATATCGCCTACACTGAAATTTGGCCTTTATAATGCCTATGGGTTCTCAATTCGGTAAATTACAGAGACATCTTATTGGTATAAGATTCTCTTATATAGTTAGCTCTCTTTTCTGACAGGTATATTTGATGCAGAAATACATCTTAGTTCCTACAATATAGCCATTGTTAACATTGGTTTTGGCATTCATTATCTACTGTTCATAGTCACATTTATTATCAGAAAAATGCTGATTTTGCTTTCACAGTATTTAACTGCTAATTCGTTTGTTTTTTGTTTATAAATGACATTCGGCTTACATTAACCATTTACTGAATTGACAGTTGAATTTAAATCTATTCTGTCCATTAGTTCGTTTTAGTCTCAGTCTAGTTGTAGTGTCAAACAGCTATTGGGTTACTGTTTCCCATGGCACTTCTGCTTTATTCTTCTCTCTTTTGGTTTCTTCTTTCTTGTTTATTTTGACTATTCTATACCTATTTACATGGTTATTCTGTTTTATGAAATCTAATAACATACACTTAGGTTAGGTGACATCTTGTGATGTTACAATATAAAAAGAAATGTAATTAACAAGCAATAACATAATTGTAAAAACTTAAAATCTGACATTACCCAAGCTTGTGGGGTATCAAAATAATCTATGAACGAGAATAAATACTATAGTGACAATATTTAATAACCAGAAAGGAAGATGGAGGAATGACAGTAATCAGAAGATATACGAAGGATTCGAAGTTTCGATAACAATACATCAACTCAAAATAAGCCTATTCGAAAAATACCGTTACTATGGAAACAGCGGTTGTTGACAGAAAATACCGTTGGAAATTAGTAGAAGAAAAAAAAAAGCGAAGCGTCACCAAGCCAAGATAGATGCAAGAGTTCAGCAGAAAGTTTTTTCAGTGTAAATAATGAAAATAATAGTATAAAGTTGCTGAAAACCGATCATCAAAGAAGCAGATGACCACTACAACCAATATTACAAGACCCAAGACCTGAATAAACGGAAATTATCCATAAAGAGAACGTCCAAACACAAGACGAAAAAGACGCCACATTTAAAGAAGCCCAAAATCCAAGAAAACTGATTTTATGCAGCCAATTCCTATCTCGAACCAACTACAAAGGCCTAGACACGTCGAGTTGTTAAGTACTATCCAATTATTTATTTTCCACCAACCCTAATCACTTTAAATAATTTTGAAAGGTAAAATTACCACACTATAAAAATAATATTTCTCTTTCATAGAGTATTTAAGCAAATTAAAACGTAATGAAACTTTGTTAACATAGAATAACCTAAGAATTTAACACGAACTTACAGAACACTTTTACAACACAACACAACAGATTGTAACAGCACACTTTATATTTCTTGTACACATAGATTAAGGTAATTTGTATTTTTATTGTAGTTCTCTAACTCATAGCCAAAAGAATCCACGGATTTTGAAACCAAAAAATTGTAATATGTTTAACGTAAACAGCGAAGCCAGGTTAGATGGTTTCTAAATCAATTCGCCGCCCTGAAAACAAGATCTCATGTAACCAATCAATAACTATTTTGTTGTAATTGTAAATGTTTTTCAGTTATCACCCATTAAAAGATATTTATTACAGGGAGTAACCAGCGTTATCATTTCATAGGGAGTGCTATATAATAATTACTTGTATTGAAGAATAAATTGTAGCGATAAGCAAGTTGCCGGTCATACGTCAGAAGCGACGATTGAGACGGCTGTGCGAGCGGGAATTATTCGAATACACCAACCCGCTGCGCTGATAACTTGTTCAAACACAATTTTTAGTTGTTTTTATAAAACGACTTGGCGCCACCCGGGATTATTACACCCCCTAAGAATAACAGGTAAGGTTACTGCCGTAATATACAGGTGATCAGAACTACGCTACGAACATCGCTAGCCACAAAATTACTGTAACGACCCAGTGCGAGGCGAATGCACTAATCATCCAAACACATTATTTTTTATGTACACATTTTGCAGGTACGTCTTATATAATTCGTTACAGAATTGATGAATACCAGGAGAGGATAGAAGGTAGCAGGGACGACCGCATTATCTAGTTACAAATTGGCGACCAACCGGTGAGGCCGTAAAAGAAGGTCAACGGCGGCTATGAAGAGACACTCAATGTTTACTAGGACGGACAAACAGAAAGAAATTGAAGGTGAAGGCCAGCCAGAAGAGATGGAAGAAATAATCGGGGAGTTAGTCGAAGAGGACGTTCAGGAAAACCAACCTGAAAATCCAGTTCAACCAGAACCGGAAGTGGAAGTAATGGTAGGGGACCAACCTAGCAAACCAACAGAAGAAACAAAATTAGATCACATGATGAAGTTCATGATGGAACAATTTGGACAAATGAACAGGAGCCATGAAGATTTGAATAAAAAATTAGAGTCGGACAAGGAAGAGAGAAGACAAGACAAGGAAGAGTTGAATAAAAAATTAGAGTCAACCAATACAAAACTAGAATCATTGCAAGCGGGAAGGAGAGAAGACAAAGAAGAATTGAATAAAAAATTAGAGTCATTGAGAAGGGAAGACAGGGAATTCCTGAACGAAAAACTGGACCAAAACAATGAAGAATTGAATAAAAAATTGGACCAAAATAAGGAAGAATTGAAGAAGCAATTCAAGGAGGACTTAGAGATCCTGAATAACAAAATGGAAAACAACCGAGAGGCGTTAGAAGAGAAGAGTGAGGAGTTGAAGAGACAAATAACAAAGGATCTTGGAGTGTTAAATGACAAGATTGAAAACAACTGGGAAACACTCCAAAAACAATTGAAGGAAGAAGGTGAGAAATCAAAAGATGAATGGAGGCAACAGTTGGCGGAGTGCAAAAATGAAATCAAACAGACTATCACTGAGACGAACGAAACAATAATACACATCCAGGAAGAGTTGACAGAAAAAATAAATCATGTCCAAGAGGAAGGAACTCTCAGGATCCAAGAAATACAGAAGACCACCACCGATGAGTGTAACAAAAATAAACAGGAGGTGCTTCAAGAGCTGAAGGAGAGGCACAAGGAAATCCAGACTGATGTCAGCGAACGCGTTGAAAGGGTATACACCACCATCAACAAGATTGACGAGAAAACGCAAGAAAATAAAGAAAAAATTAGAGAAATCAGTCAGAAAGAGAAGCAGATGCAAGAGGAACTGGACGCTTTGAGGGAGAAGCCTTGCAGTAGCACTCATATATTTACGAATGAAAATAGGGAAGTGATCAACTTCAAGAGTTACCGAAGAAACCCCATAGAATTTCTGAAAAGGGTGGAGGAGCTCATCGAGAGGCACAGAGATACCAGATGGACAACGGTGAGAACTCTCATCGACGAGATGTTTCGAGACACAAATGACAATTGGTGGACAGCCACACGACCAGAAATCAGCAGTACGCAAGAATTTAAAACGTTGTTTCGTGAAAAGTACTGGTCGGAATCGACCCAAAATGTGGTAAGGAACGATATAAGCAACGGAAGATATGAGCCACAGGCTGGGCATACATTAACGTCTTACTTCTTGGGCAAGGTCTGCCTAGCCCGAAATCTCGAACCAAAGATACCCGAAGAATCCCTAGTCATCCAACTGGGATATCACTACGAAGACGCCATACAGAGGGCCAGGAGACAGGGACAAATAAAGACCATACAGGGAATGGCCAACTTGCTGGAAGACCATGAAAACGATAGCCAGTACAAGAAGAATCGTGTGATCAACCACAGGTACAACCGGGGGAATGAAAGTTACAACGTGCCAAGCCACAACTTACCCTATAGTAATACCCAGAACAACTACTGGAACATAATGAATCGTAACCCAAATAATTACCCAGGGGACCAACCATTCCATCGGAATCAACCCAACTACAATCAAGGTAACCAACCAACCAACAGAGATCATCCGAGTTACAACCAGGGGAACCAACCAAATAACAGAAATGCACAAAACCCTAGTGCACCGAATAATCACAACAGGGGGATAGAACAAGGAAGGAATACAAATGGCCACCCAAATAATCACAATTACTATGGAAACCGGTACGACCCGAATTACCCATATAACAGAGGAAACGGGAGTAACCAAAATAGGGGTGACATGAGGCGTCAAGTCAATTTTATCAGCGGGAGGAGACAAAACAACCATCGGCGATATTGTCCCATTAGAACCAGCACAGTGTACAACAATTCCCAATACGACAACCAGCAAGCTACAGGAACGAGAACAATAGAAGCGCCAAGGAATCACATAAGTGACCAATCAACCTCAACCAATGAAATGGCAGACCAAGTAAATAGTCTGGCCAGTGGTTCCCAGCCACCTTTAAACTAAAAAGGTCAGTGAGAAACCACCAGGACCCTTCACATGACCAATCACTTGGGTTAAATCGACAAACTATGACGGAAAGCGAAATAAAGAAGATAACCATAATATCAAACAATTATTTAAAGGACATCAGGGAAGAACTTCTGGAGGAGGAGGATAACCCCTTGTCAACAACAAATAGTGAAATAGTGCATATAAAAGCCATTATTAATGGAATCAACACTGTCATAATGATCGATACTGGGTCAAATGTATCTCTCGTAAACCAACCTGAATTGGAGCGGATCCAGGCCAACTCCAATATACCTATCCCGACTTTACCTATAAATAATATCGTCATAATTGGTACCACAGGCAAACAAAATAAGACCATCAGAAAACAGGTCTCTTTAGAGCTGAACAGTCAAAACACAATCATACCCATTATTTTTCTTGTCGCAAATGGATTACCATTTAACATGCTGATTGGATGCGACGCACTGAGACAACACTCAGCAATTATTGACATGCAGAAGGGAATAGTAGTGCTTACTTCTGAGAAGGGAGTGTGGTCAGCCAATATAATCAACAATAACCCAACACAACTAACCCTAAATCATCATAAGGGGTTAAAGAGCTATTATTGCCAGACATATCAACCATCAATTACCATAGAAGAGGAAGAAGGAGAGGGAGAACTGTGGAAAAGAAAAATCGAAGACATTAGAAAGTTCCAAAGAGAGAGAACTCAGCAAGAGATAACGGGTGAACAGGCTGAAAAACTAATAGCCATATACCAAGAATACCACCACGTTTTCTCAAATACACCAGGGAAGGTCAAAGGTTTCCAATGTAAAATCGACTTTCGAGAGCCCATTGACTTCCACAGAAAATCATACCCAATCGCCTACTCCCTAAAAAACGAGGTGAGAAAGGAAATAAATAGAATGATGGAGGAGGACATCATTGAATACAGTCAGTCTCCTTACACGAGTCCTATAGTCGCCATACCAAAAAAGAACGGTAAAGTCAGAATATGTTTAGACGCCCGGGAGATCAATAAGATGATCATTAATGATCGAACGTCACTGGGAGAGATCGAAGAGATACTCAAGAAATTCCATGGTACCAGATATATAAGCACCTGGGATACGGTATGTGGGTACTGGCAGGTGGAGCTGCACCCACACAGTAGGAAGTACATGGCATTCATCTTCGACGGAAGGAATTACCAGTTTAAGAGGTTACCTTTCGGCCTCGTTAATTCCGTCGCAGTGTTCGTCAAGTGTATGGACCAGGTCATAGGTCAAGAAGCATTGCAGTTCACAACAGTGTATGTGGACGACCTTTTAATAACATCATCTGACTGGGATGAGCACTGCGATCGGGTCAAACAGGTATTACAAAAATTATCTGTAAATAATATCACATTGAAATTAGACAAGTCCAAATTCATAGCAAACCAAGTCAAATTCTTGGGTTTCAACTTAGCAGAACAGGGGATAACACCATCCCAAGAGAAGGTGGAAGCTATTCAGAACTTCCCCACCCCAAAGAATAAGAAGCAGCTACAATCCTTCTTAGGTATTTGTAACTACTATAGAAAGTTCCAGACCAATTATTCTTATTTGACAGCAAAGTTATCTAAACAACTATCAGCTAAAGAAAAGTGGACTTGGGGGAAGGAACAAGATGAAGTGCTAAAATTAATCAAAACAAAATTTCTTGAAACAATAATGCTAAACCACCCCAATTTTGAACAGCCGTTCTATTTAAATTGTGACGCCAGCGATGTGAGCCTGGGCGCCGAGTTATATCAAGAGGATAAGGACGGACACCACCTGGTTATCAGCTTTGCCAGCAGGGTACTGAACCGATGCGAACGTAACTACAATGTTACTGAAAAGGAACTACTCAGTATTGTGTTCGCATGCGGAAAAAATTTAGGACGTATATCCTTGGATATCCCGTCACCGTCCGAAGTGACCATAAGTCCATTTCCTTTTTGAAACAGTGTAAGTTAAGTCATGGGAGGCTTACACGATGGATACTCGCATTACAAGAGTACCACATAATGTGGGAGTACATTCCAGGGCGTAAAAATGTTGCCGCCGATGTATTATCCAGAATAAATGTCACCGATCAGACATTTGAAGGAGTAGAGGAGAAAGACAACAAAGAGTGAAATATATAAGAGAAGGCAATAACAAGGAAAGAAAAGGAGAAGTCGACTTACAAAAATATAATAACATGGTCCTATATATAGTAACAGCGTAAACTTATGTATAATAATATGTAGGTCCATATGTCATCACAAAGGACAATGGAAACAATACTTACGAGATAAGTAATATAACCACCAAAAAAGTAAAAGGAGTGTACAACCAAGCTCCAAGGGTGTCGATGAAGAAGTTCTATGAAGAAAACTAAATAACTGGAATGCGTTCATCCAGAATAAGTGTGACTATCATACACTTGAAGGAGAAGAGGTGCATAATAACGAAGTGTCGAACAAAAAGGAGAAGGCTATAATATGGAATGGAAATGATAATATAATAAATCCACAACCGTGAGAATTGAATTGATATCAAAATAAAATTATATATAATAAAATGTACGGCCATATGTCATCACGAAGGACAAGTAACTGTAAATAAAATACAGATGTCAAAATTCAAAAATCATGTGAACACAACTTGCAATAACATTTCGATGACTTATGAGGCCTAAAATAAAAAATATCAAAACAAAGGAATGAGTTACATAAATTCCTACTATGTGAAATCAATTTACAATTTATTAAAAAGTTGATGTGTGAAGTATATGAAATAATTAAACCAAAATGTACCAAAATAGGAATACGCTACAAAAATTCCTATGGTGTAAGGAAATTAACTTACAAAGAATTAATACAAACTGAAATGTACAAAATTAAAATCAGACCAAAAAAAACTGATAAGATAAATACCTGAAATTATAATAAATCAAAGGTATTCAGTAAAATAAAAAATCTAAAATGGTACAAAGAAAAAGAGGGAGATTATTTATAAAACCGATATACAGATATGGCTAAAGCAGAATCCTGCTAAATGACTAAGAGAAAAAAAAAAATGTCTAAGATAATTAAAATGATCACAAGGAGAATTGAAAACCGAATAATGAAAAGTTAATGATAAAATTAACATATAAATAAATAAAAAACAATCAATGGTATGAGCAAATGATAGTATATAGCAAAGGTACAACGGAAGGAAGAATGAGTAAAAAGCCAAAGTGATCTAAAAACAAACCACAAGGTGGACAATCCCAAAGTATATTTTTATTAATTTAATTCACAAGTTGACAAAAAAGGTATTTATGATTGACTGTTGAAAAGTCCAGCAATCAAATAAACTGAGCAGAGATGACGTGCCTCTGGTCTCAGAAAAATGAGTAGTAATGGGAGAAACCAGCTACTAAAGTTAGGGAAAAAATTGTGTATAAGGGAGAACACACCAATGGAAATAAAAAGAAAAACAGATCCAAATAAAATGGAATGAATTCAGTAAGAAGAGAAACAAAGAATGGATAAACAACCAAGAAAGAAAAGGAAAAAGATTATCTATAACTGATAATTTCATAAAAAACTATACTAGTGTTTTATCAAAATGATCAATTTTAAAGGAGAGGCATTATGTCACGACACAAATAGCCAACCCCGTACCAGAGATAAAAAATATATTTATAATCGTAAAAATACTTCTTATCAAATAAACTGATTGATTTTAAATAAAAATATAATATAACACGACAATACGACGACTTTAACCTAACCCAAGTGATTGAGCCAACAACCTAAGCATAAAGAAGGGAACCACGTAACATACTTATTCAGATGTAAATATTTTGACACGATTGAGCCAACAACCTAAGCATAAAGAAGGGAACCACGTAACATACTTATTCAAATGTAAATATTTTGACACGATTGACCCAACAACCTAAGCATAAAGAAGGGAACCACGTAACAGACTTATTCAGATGTAAATATTTTGACACGATTGAGCCAACAACATAAGCATAAAGAAGGGAGCCACGAATAAACAACGAGAATGAGAAAATAATAAACCTAAACCACAAGGAAACAAGTTTATGGGTTTAAATGACCCCAAAATGCCCAAAGAAACGGATGAAAAGACCTAATATATTAAACGAACAAGGAAAATGAAGAAGGAGGGAGACAAGCAAAAGTGAAAACCAAGAATGGTTCACCAAAATAAGTAGATTAGCACTCAACAAGAACATTGAAACCAAAACAAGGGTTATTAGGAGGAAGGAGAGATAACGGTTACTACCCATTAAAAAGGCAACCAGAAACCACAAATTAGAATTGTTATTAGTTAGTAAGTATTAGTTATTAAGTATTAATTGTCATTAGGATTAAGTCATGAAAGAGAAATAAGTATAGGGGTCACCCACTATCAAACAAATGATATAAACAGTGATACAGTGCAATAGTGTAGGTGTAAGAACCCCAAAGTGAAGTGTGACACTAGTGAAGTTATAATTAACAATAAGTAATTTACAAGTGAAGGTAAGGTAAAAGTTGGAAATAAACAGTACATAAATAGCTGATGAATAAATAGTATTAAGAGTGAATTATAGTATAAGGTATAGTAAACACTAGAAGTGATGATGACTTTTTATTTAAAAAAGATGTTCAATAGAGCTAAGTTTAATTAGAGCCAGTAGTAAGTAAAAAGGGAGGATTCCAGAATAGAATAAATTGAAGGTGTTACCATGGAGGGAATATAAAAATTGTTTAGAGATTGAGAAGTCAAAAAACTAACAAAGATACCTAATTTATAAAGGACTATTATTAATTTAATAACAAGTGATGTTGTTTATCACAAAACAAATAATATGTGTTATAAACTAAAAAAATTAGCAAATAAGGATAAGTTAGGAGTGAGTGATGATATTTCTTAATCAAAACAATAACTCTAATAACTTATAAAAAATTGTGTTCATGTTATTGTTATAAGAGGATATGGCTGAATGCAATGTGCAGTCCATAAGCCTAATGTTATATTTTTAAGATTGAAATAGGGAAAGCAATATTGAATAATAAACAACACACCTACAGACTCAAAACACAACACAACTAATAAAAATAACAAAGTAAGGCCAAATAGGCTGAACCAAAATGTGATTTGAACGAAATAAGTAAATTATTATAATGGCTACTTAGGCCTAGAAAAAAAAGCATAACTGTCAGAACCAAACAAACAAAAATTATAACAAATTGAGTAAGAATTTGGAAAATCTGAGGTGAAGGAATCACCAAGAATAAATTGTAGATCATTTATAACACAAAATATTGTAATAGGCATTATTATATAAAAAGAAATGTAATTAACAAGCAATAACATAATTGTAAAAACCTAAAATCTGACATTACCCAAGCTTGTGGGGTATCAAAATAATCTATGAACGAGAATAAATACTATAGTGACAATATTTAATAACCAGAAAGGAAGATGGAGGAATGACAGTAATCAGAAGATATACGAAGGATTCGAAGTTTCGATAACAATACATCAACTCAAAATAAGCCTATTCGAAAAATACCGTTACTATGGAAACAGCGGTTGTTGACAGAAAATACCGTTGGAAATTAGTAGAAGAAAAAAAAAAGCGAAGCGTCACCAAGCCAAGATAGATGCAAGAGTTCAGCAGAAAGTTTTTTCAGTGTAAATAATGAAAATAATAGTATAAAGTTGCTGAAAACCGATCATCAAAGAAGCAGATGACCACTACAACCAATATTACAAGACCCAAGACCTGAATAAACGGAAATTATCCATAAAGAGAACGTCCAAACACAAGACGAAAAAGACGCCACATTTAAAGAAGCCCAAAATCCAAGAAAACTGATTTTATGCAGCCAATTCCTATCTCGAACCAACTACAAAGGCCTAGACACGTCGAGTTGTTAAGTACTATCCAATTATTTATTTTCCACCAACCCTAATCACTTTAAATAATTTTGAAAGGTAAAATTACCACACTATAAAAATAATATTTCTCTTTCATAGAGTATTTAAGCAAATTAAAACGTAATGAAACTTTGTTAACATAGAATAACCTAAGAATTGAACACGAACTTACAGAACACTTTTACAACACAACACAACAGATTGTAACAGCACACTTTATATTTCTTGTACACATAGATTAAGGTAATTTGTATTTTTATTGTAGTTCTCTAACTCATAGCCAAAAGAATCCACGGATTTTGAAACCAAAAAATTGTAATATGTTTAACGTAAACAGCGAAGCCAGGTTAGATGGTTTCTAAATCAATTCGCCGCCCTGAAAACAAGATCTCATGTAACCAATCGATAATTATTTTGTTGTAATTGTAAATGTTTTTCAGTTATCACCCATTAAAAGATATTTATTACAGGGAGTAACCAGCGTTATCATTTCATAGGGAGTGCTATATAATAATTACTTGTATTGAAGAATAAATTGTAGCGATAAGCAAGTTGCCGGTCATACGTCAGAAGCGACGATTGAGACGGCTGTGCGAGCGGGAATTATTCGAATACACCAACCCGCTGCGCTGATAACTTGTTCAAACACAATTTTTAGTTGTTTTTATAAAACGACTTGGCGCCACCCGGGATTATTACACCCCCTAAGAATAACAGGTAAGGTTACTGCCGTAATATACAGGTGATCAGAACTACGCTACGAACATCGCTAGCCACAAAATTACTGTAACGACCCAGTGCGAGGCGAACGCACTAATCATCCAAACACATTATTTTTTATATACACATTTTGCAGGTACGTCTTATATAATTCGTTACAGAATTGATGAATACCAGGAGAGGATAGAAGGTAGCAGGGACGACCGCATTATCTAGTTACAAATTGGCGACCAACCGGTGAGGCCGTAAAAGAAGGTCAACGGCGGCTATGAAGAGACACTCAATGTTTACTAGGACGGACAAACAGAAAGAAATTGAAGGTGAAGGCCAGCCAGAAGAGATGGAAGAAATAATCGGGGAGTTAGTCGAAGAGGACGTTCAGGAAAACCAACCTGAAAATCCAGTTCAACCAGAACCGGAAGTGGAAGTAATGGTAGGGGACCAACCTAGCAAACCAACAGAAGAAACAAAATTAGATCACATGATGAAGTTCATGATGGAACAATTTGGACAAATGAACAGGAGCCACGAAGATTTGAATAAAAAATTAGAGTCGGACAAGGAAGAGAGAAGACAAGACAAGGAAGAGTTGAATAAAAAATTAGAGTCAACCAATACAAAACTAGAATCATTGCAAGCGGGAAGGAGAGAAGACAAAGCAGAATTGAATAAAAAATTAGAGTCATTGAGAAGGGAAGACAGGGAATTCCTGAACGAAAAACTGGACCAAAACAATGAAGAATTGAATAAAAAATTGGACCAAAATAAGGAAGAATTGAAGAAGCAATTCAAGGAGGACTTAGAGATCCTGAATAACAAAATGGAAAACAACCGAGAGGCGTTAGAAGAGAAGAGTGAGGAGTTGAAGAGTCAAATAACAAAGGATCTTGGAGTGTTAAATGACAAGATTGAAAACAACTGGGAAACACTCCAAAAACAATTGAAGGAAGAAGGTGAGAAATCAAAAGATGAATGGAGGCAACAGTTGGCGGAGTGCAAAAATGAAATCAAACAGACTATCACTGAGATGAACGAAACAATAATACACGTCCAGGAAGAGTTGACAGAAAAAATAAATCATGTCCAAGAGGAAGGAACTCTCAGGATCCAAGAAATACAGAAGACCACCACCGATGAGTGTAACAAAAATAAACAGGAGGTGCTTCAAGAGCTGAAGGAGAGGCACAAGGAAATCCAGACTGATGTCAGCGAACGCGTTGAAAGGGTATACACCACCATCAACAAGATTGACGAGAAAACGCAAGAAAATAAAGAAAAAATTAGAGAAATCAGTCAGAAAGAGAAGCAGATGCAAGAGGAACTGGACGCTTTGAGGGAGAAGCCTTGCAGTAGCACTCATATATTTACGAATGAAAATAGGGAAGTGATCAACTTCAAGAGTTACCGAAGAAACCCCATAGAATTTCTGAAAAGGGTGGAGGAGCTCATCGAGAGGCACAGAGATACCAGATGGACAACGGTGAGAACTCTCATCGACGAGATGTTTCGAGACACAAATGACAATTGGTGGACAGCCACACGACCAGAAATCAGCAGTACGCAAGAATTTAAAACGTTGTTTCGTGAAAAGTACTGGTCGGAATCGACCCAAAATGTGGTAAGGAACGATATAAGCAACGGAAGATATGAGCCACAGCTGGGCATACATTAACGTCTTACTTCTTGGGCAAGGTCTGCCTAGCCCAAAATCTCGAACCAAAGATACCCGAAGAATCCCTAGTCATCCAACTGGGATATCACTACGAAGACGCCATACAGAGGGCCAGGAGACAGGGACAAATAAAGACCATACAGGGAATGGCCAACTTGCTGGAAGACCATGAAAACGATAGCCAGTACAAGAAGAATCATGTGATCAACCACAGGTACAACCGGGGGAATGAAAGTTACAACGTGCCAAGCCACAACTTACCCTATAGTAATACCCAGAACAACTACCGGAACATAATGAATCGTAACCCAAATAATTACCCAGGGGACCAACCATTCCATCGGAATCAACCCAACTACAATCAAGGTAACCAACCAACCAACAGAGATCATCCGAGTTACAACCAGGGGAACCAACCAAATAACAGAAATGCACAAAACCCTAGTGCACCGAATAATCACAACAGGGGGATAGAACAAGGAAGGAATACAAATGGCCACCCAAATAATCACAATTACTATGGAAACCGGTACGACCCGAATTACCCATATAACAGAGGAAACGGGAGTAACCAAAATAGGGGTGACATGAGGCGTCAAGTCAATTTTATCAGCGGGAGGAGACAAAACAACCATCGGCGATATTGTCCCATTAGAACCAGCACAGTGTACAACAATTCCCAATACGACAACCAGCAAGCTACAGGAACGAGAACAATAGAAGCGCCAAGGAATCACATAAGTGACCAATCAACCTCAACCAATGAAATGGCAGACCAAGTAAATAGTCTGGCCAGTGGTTCCCAGCCACCTTTAAACTAAAAAGGTCCGTGAGAAACCACCAGGACCCTTCACATGACCAATCACTTGGGTTAAATCGACAAACTACGACGGAAAGCGAAATAAAGAAGATAACCATAATATCAAACAATTATTTAAAGGACATCAGGGAAGAACTTCTGGAGGAGGAGGATAACCCCTTGTCAACAACAAATAGTGAAATAGTGCATATAAAAGCCATTATTAATGGAATCAACACTGTCATAATGATCGATACTGGGTCAAATGTATCTCTCGTAAACCAACCTGAATTGGAGCGGATCCAGGCCAACTCCAATATACCTATCCCGACTTTACCTATAAATAATATCGTCATAATTGGTGCCACAGGCAAACAAAATAAGACCATCAGAAAACAGGTCTCTTTAGAGCTGAACAGTCAAAACACAATCATACCCATTATTTTTCTTGTCGCAAATGGATTACCATTTAACATGCTGATTGGATGCGACGCACTGAGACAACACTCAGCAATTATTGACATGCAGAAGGGAATAGTAGTGCTTACTTCTGAGAAGGGAGTGTGGTCAGCCAATATAATCAACAATAACCCAACACAACTAACCCTAAATCATCATAAGGGGTTAAAGAGCTATTATTGCCAGACATATCAACCATCAATTACCATAGAAGAGGAAGAAGGAGAGGGAGAACTGTGGAAAAGAAAAATCGAAGACATTAGAAAGTTCCAAAGAGAGAGACCTCAGCAAGAGATAACGGGTGAACAGGCTGAAAAACTAATAGCCATATACCAAGAATACCACCACGTTTTCTCAAATACACCAGGGAAGGTCAAAGGTTTCCAATGTAAAATCGACTTTCGAGAGCCCATTGACTTCCACAGAAAATCATACCCAATCGCCTACTCCCTAAAAAACGAGGTGAGAAAGGAAATAAATAGAATGATGGAGGAGGACATCATTGAATACAGTCAGTCTCCTTACACGAGTCCTATAGTCGCCATACCAAAAAAGAACGGTAAAGTCAGAATATGTTTAGACGCCCGGGAGATCAATAAGATGATCATTAATGATCGAACGTCACTGGGAGAGATCGAAGAGATACTCAAGAAATTCCATGGTACCAGATATATAAGCACCTGGGATACGGTATGTGGGTACTGGCAGGTGGAGCTGCACCCACACAGTAGGAAGTACATGGCATTCATCTTCGACGGAAGGAATTACCAGTTTAAGAGGTTACCTTTCGGCCTCGTTAATTCCGTCGCAGTGTTCGTCAAGTGTACGGACCAGGTCATAGGTCAAGAAGCATTGCAGTTCACAACGGTGTATGTGGACGACCTTTTAATAACATCATCTGACTGGGATGAGCACTGCGATCGGGTCAAACAGGTATTACAAAAATTATCTGTAAATAATATCACATTGAAATTAGACAAGTCCAAATTCATAGCAAACCAAGTCAAATTCTTGGGTTTCAACTTAGCAGAACAGGGGATAACACCATCCCAAGAGAAGGTGGAAGCTATTCAGAACTTCCCCACCCCAAAGAATAAGAAGCAGCTACAATCCTTCTTAGGTATTTGTAACTACTATAGAAAGTTCCAGACCAATTATTCTTATTTGACAGCAAAGTTATCTAAACAACTATCAGCTAAAGAAAAGTGGACTTGGGGGAAGGAACAAGATGAAGTGCTAAAATTAATCAAAACAAAATTTCTTGAAACAATAATGCTAAACCACCCCAATTTTGAACAGCCGTTCTATTTAAATTGTGACGCCAGCGATGTGAGCCTGGGCGCTGAGTTATATCAAGAGGATAAGGACGGACACCACCTGGTTATCAGCTTTGCCAGCAGGGTACTGAACCGATGCGAACGTAACTACAATGTTACTGAAAAGGAACTACTCAGTATTGTGTTCGCATGCGGAAAAAATTTAGGACGTATATCCTTGGATATCCCGTCACCGTCCGAAGTGACCATAAGTCCATTTCCTTTTTGAAACAGTGTAAGTTAAGTCATGGGAGGCTTACACGATGGATACTCGCATTACAAGAGTACCACATAATGTGGGAGTACATTCCAGGGCGTAAAAATGTTGCCGCCGATGTATTATCCAGAATAAATGTCACTGATCAGACATTTGAAGGAGTAGAGGAGAAAGACAACAAAGAGTGAAATATATAAGAGAAGGCAATAACAAGGAAAGAAAAGGAGAAGTCGACTTACAAAAATATAATAACATGGTCCTATATATAGTAACAGCGTAAACTTATGTATAATAATATGTAGGTCCATATGTCATCACAAAGGACAATGGAAACAATACTTACGAGATAAGTAATATAACCACCAAAAAAGTAAAAGGAGTGTACAACCAAGCTCCAAGGGTGTCGATGAAGAAGTTCTATGAAGAAAACTAAATAACTGGAATGCGTTCATCCAGAATAAGTGTGACTATCATACACTTGAAGGAGAAGAGGTGCATAATAACGAAGTGTCGAACAAAAAGGAGAAGGCTATAATATGGAATGGAAATGATAATATAATAAATCCACAACCGTGAGAATTGAATTGATATCAAAATAAAATTATATATAATAAAATGTACGGCCATATGTCATCACGAAGGACAAGTAACTGTAAATAAAATACAGATGTCAAAATTCAAAAATCATGTGAACACAACTTGCAATAACATTTCGATGACTTATGAGGCCTAAAATAAAAAATATCAAAACAAAGGAATGAGTTACATAAATTCCTACTATGTGAAATCAATTTACAATTTATTAAAAAGTTGATGTGTGAAGTATATGAAATAATTAAACCAAAATGTACCAAAATAGGAATACGCTACAAAAATTCCTATGGTGTAAGGAAATTAACTTACAAAGAATTAATACAAACTGAAATGTACAAAATTAAAATCAGACCAAAAAAAACTGATAAGATAAATACCTGAAATTATAATAAATCAAAGGTATTCAGTAAAATAAAAAATCTAAAATGGTACAAAGAAAAAGAGGGAGATTATGTATAAAACCGATATACAGATATGGCTAAAGCAGAATCCTGCTAAATGACTAAGAGAAAAAAAAAATGTCTAAGATAATTAAAATGATCACAAGGAGAATTGAAAACCGAATAATGAAAAGTTAATGATAAAATTAACATATAAATAAATAAAAAACAATCAATGGTATGAGCAAATGATAGTATATAGCAAAGGTACAATGGAAGGAAGAATGAGTAAAAAGCCAAAGTGATCTAAAAACAAACCACAAGGTGGACAATCCCAAAGTATATTTTTATTAATTTAATTCACAAGTTGACAAAAAAGGTATTTATGATTGACTGTTGAAAAGTCCAGCAATCAAATAAACTGAGCAGAGATGACGTGCCTCTGGTCTCAGAAAAATGAGTAGTAATGGGAGAAACCAGCTACTAAAGTTAGGGAAAAAATTGTGTATAAGGGAGAACACACCAATGGAAATAAAAAGAAAAACAGATCCAAATAAAATGGAATGAATTCAGTAAGAAGAGAAACAAAGAATGGATAAACAACCAAGAAAGAAAAGGAAAAAGATTATCTATAACTGATAATTTCATAAAAAACTATACTAGTGTTTTATCAAAATGATCAATTTTAAAGGAGAGGCATTATGTCACGACACAAATAGCCAACCCCGTACCAGAGATAAAAAATATATTGATAATCGTAAAAATACTTCTTATCAAATAAACTGATTGATTTTAAATAAAAATATAAGGAATATAACACGACAATACGACGACTTTAACCTAACCCAAGTGATTGAGCCAACAACCTAAGCATAAAGAAGGGAACCACGTAACATACTTATTCAGATGTAAATATTTTGACACGATTGAGCCAACAACCTAAGCATAAAGAAGGGAACCACGTAACATACTTATTCAAATGTAAATATTTTGACACGATTGACCCAACAACCTAAGCATAAAGAAGGGAACCACGTAACAGACTTATTCAGATGTGACTTATTTTGACACGATTGAGCCAACAACATAAGCATAAAGAAGGGAGCCACGAATAAACAACGAGAATGAGAAAATAATAAACCTAAACCACAAGGAAACAAGTTTATGGGTTTAAATGACCCCAAAATGCCCAAAGAAACGGATGAAAAGACCTAATATATTAAACGAACAAGGAAAATGAAGGAGGGAGACAAGCAAAAGTGAAAACCAAGAATGGTTCACCAAAATAAGTAGATTAGCACTCAACAAGAACATTGAAACCAAAACAAGGGTTATTAGGAGGAAGGAGAGATAACGGTTACTACCCATTAAAAAGGCAACCAGAAACCACAAATTAGAATTGTTATTAGTTAGTAAGTATTAGTTATTAAGTATTAATTGTCATTAGGATTAAGTCATGAAAGAGAAATAAGTATAGGGGTCACCCACTATCAAACAAATGATATAAACAGTGATACAGTGCAATAGTGTAGGTGTAAGAACCCCAAAGTGAAGTGTGACACTAGTGAAGTTATAATTAACAATAAGTAATTTACAAGTGAAGGTAAGGTAAAAGTTGGAAATAAACAGTACATAAATAGCTGATGAATAAATAGTATTAAGAGTGAATTATAGTATAAGGTATAGTAAACACTAGAAGTGATGATGACTTTTTATTTAAAAAAGATGTTCAATAGAGCTAAGTTTAATTAGAGCCAGTAGTAAGTAAAAAGGGAGGATTCCAGAATAGAATAAATTGAAGGTGTTACCATGGAGGGAATATAAAAATTGTTTAGAGATTGAGAAGTCAAAAAACTAACAAAGATACCTAATTTATAAAGGACTATTATTAATTTAATAACAAGTGATGTTGTTTATCACAAAACAAATAATATGTGTTATAAACTAAAAAAATTAGCAAATAAGGATAAGTTAGGAGTGAGTGATGATATTTCTTAATCAAAACAATAACTCTAATAACTTATAAAAAATTGTGTTCATGTTATTGTTATAAGAGGATATGGCTGAATGCAATGTGCAGTCCATAAGCCTAATGTTATATTTTTAAGATTGAAATAGGGAAAGCAATATTGAATAATAAACAACACACCTACAGACTCAAAACACAACACAACTAATAAAAATAACAAAGTAAGGCCAAATAGGCTGAACCAAAATGTGATTTGAACGAAATAAGTAAATTATTATAATGGCTACTTAGGCCTAGAAAAAAAAACATAACTGTCAGAACCAAACAAACAAAAATTATAACAAATTGAGTAAGAATTTGGAAAATCTGAGGTGAAGGAATCACCAAGAATAAATTGTAGATCATTTATAACACAAAATATTGTAATAGGCATTATTATATAAAAAGAAATGTAATTAACAAGCAATAACATAATTGTAAAAACTTAAAATCTGACATTACCCAAGCTTGTGGGGTATCAAAATAATCTATGAACGAGAATAAATACTATAGTGACAATATTTAATAACCAGAAAGGAAGATGGAGGAATGACAGTAATCAGAAGATATACGAAGGATTCGAAGTTTCGATAACAATACATCAACTCAAAATAAGCCTATTCGAAAAATACCGTTACTATGGAAACAGCGGTTGTTGGCAGAAAATACCGTTGGAAATTAGTAGAAGAAAAAAAAAGCGAAGCGTCACCAAGCCAAGATAGATGCAAGAGTTCAGCAGAAAGTTTTTTCAGTGTAAATAATGAAAATAATAGTATAAAGTTGCTGAAAACCGATCATCAAAGAAGCAGATGACCACTACAACCAATATTACAAGACCCAAGACCTGAATAAACGGAAATTATCCATAAAGAGAACGTCCAAACACAAGACGAAAAAGACGCCACATTTAAAGAAGCCCAAAATCCAAGAAAACTGATTTTATGCAGCCAATTCCTATCTCAAACCAACTACAAAGGCCTAGACACGTCGAGTTGTTAAGAACTATCCAATTATTTATTTTCCACCAACCCTAATCACTTTAAATAATTTTGAAAGGTAAAATTACCACACTATAAAAATAATATTTCTCTTTCATAGAGTATTTAAGCAAATTAAAACGTAATGAAACTTTGTTAACATAGAATAACCTAAGAATTGAACACGAACTTACAGAACACTTTTACAACACAACACAACAGATTGTAACAGCACACTTTATATTTCTTGTACACATAGATTAAGGTAATTTGTATTTTTATTGTAGTTCTCTAACTCATAGCCAAAAGAATCCACGGATTTTGAAACCAAAAAATTGTAATATGTTTAACGTAAACAGCGAAGCCAGGTTAGATGGTTTCTAAATCAATTCGCCGCCCTGAAAACAAGATCTCATGTAACCAATCGATAATTATTTTGTTGTAATTGTAAATGTTTTTCAGTTATCACCCATTAAAAGATATTTATTACAGGGAGTAACCAGCGTTATCATTTCATAGGGAGTGCTATATAATAATTACTTGTATTGAAGAATAAATTGTAGCGATAAGCAAGTTGCCGGTCATACGTCAGAAGCGACGATTGAGACGGCTGTGCGAGCGGGAATTATTCGAATACACCAACCCGCTGCGCTGATAACTTGTTCAAACACAATTTTTAGTTGTTTTTATAAAACGACTTGGCGCCACCCGGGATTATTACACCCCCTAAGAATAACAGGTAAGGTTACTGCCGTAATATACAGGTGATCAGAACTACGCTACGAACATCGCTAGCCACAAAATTACTGTAACGACCCAGTGCGAGGCGAACGCACTAATCATCCAAACACATTATTTTTTATATACACATTTTGCAGGTACGTCTTATATAATTCGTTACAGAATTGATGAATACCAGGAGAGGATAGAAGGTAGCAGGGACGACCGCATTATCTAGTTACAAATTGGCGACCAACCGGTGAGGCCGTAAAAGAAGGTCAACGGCGGCTATGAAGAGACACTCAATGTTTACTAGGACGGACAAACAGAAAGAAATTGAAGGTGAAGGCCAGCCAGAAGAGATGGAAGAAATAATCGGGGAGTTAGTCGAAGAGGACGTTCAGGAAAACCAACCTGAAAATCCAGTTCAACCAGAACCGGAAGTGGAAGTAATGGTAGGGGACCAACCTAGCAAACCAACAGAAGAAACAAAATTAGATCACATGATGAAGTTCATGATGGAACAATTTGGACAAATGAACAGGAGCCATGAAGATTTGAATAAAAAATTAGAGTCGGACAAGGAAGAGAGAAGACAAGACAAGGAAGAGTTGAATAAAAAATTAGAGTCAACCAATACAAAACTAGAATCATTGCAAGCGGGAAGGAGAGAAGACAAAGAAGAATTGAATAAAAAATTAGAGTCATTGAGAAGGGAAGACAGGGAATTCCTGAACGAAAAACTGGACCAAAACAATGAAGAATTGAATAAAAAATTGGACCAAAATAAGGAAGAATTGAAGAAGCAATTCAAGGAGGACTTAGAGATCCTGAATAACAAAATGGAAAACAACCGAGAGGCGTTAGAAGAGAAGAGTGAGGAGTTGAAGAGTCAAATAACAAAGGATCTTGGAGTGTTAAATGACAAGATTGAAAACAACTGGGAAACACTCCAAAAACAATTGAAGGAAGAAGGTGAGAAATCAAAAGATGAATGGAGGCAACAGTTGGCGGAGTGCAAAAATGAAATCAAACAGACTATCACTGAGATGAACGAAACAATAATACACGTCCAGGAAGAGTTGACAGAAAAAATAAATCATGTCCAAGAGGAAGGAACTCTCAGGATCCAAGAAATACAGAAGACCACCACCGATGAGTGTAACAAAAATAAACAGGAGGTGCTTCAAGAGCTGAAGGAGAGGCACAAGGAAATCCAGACTGATGTCAGCGAACGCGTTGAAAGGGTATACACCACCATCAACAAGATTGACGAGAAAACGCAAGAAAATAAAGAAAAAATTAGAGAAATCAGTCAGAAAGAGAAGCAGATGCAAGAGGAACTGGACGCTTTGAGGGAGAAGCCTTGCAGTAGCACTCATATATTTACGAATGAAAATAGGGAAGTGATCAACTTCAAGAGTTACCGAAGAAACCCCATAGAATTTCTGAAAAGGGTGGAGGAGCTCATCGAGAGGCACAGAGATACCAGATGGACAACGGTGAGAACTCTCATCGACGAGATGTTTCGAGACACAAATGACAATTGGTGGACAGCCACACGACCAGAAATCAGCAGTACGCAAGAATTTAAAACGTTGTTTCGTGAAAAGTACTGGTCGGAATCGACCCAAAATGTGGTAAGGAACGATATAAGCAACGGAAGATATGAGCCACAGCTGGGCATACATTAACGTCTTACTTCTTGGGCAAGGTCTGCCTAGCCCAAAATCTCGAACCAAAGATACCCGAAGAATCCCTAGTCATCCAACTGGGATATCACTACGAAGACGCCATACAGAGGGCCAGGAGACAGGGACAAATAAAGACCATACAGGGAATGGCCAACTTGCTGGAAGACCATGAAAACGATAGCCAGTACAAGAAGAATCGTGTGATCAACCACAGGTACAACCGGGGGAATGAAAGTTACAACATGCCAAGCCACAACTTACCCTATAGTAATACCCAGAACAACTACCGGAACATAATGAATCGTAACCCAAATAATTACCCAGGGGACCAACCATTCCATCGGAATCAACCCAACTACAATCAAGGTAACCAACCAACCAACAGAGATCATCCGAGTTACAACCAGGGGAACCAACCAAATAACAGAAATGCACAAAACCCTAGTGCACCGAATAATCACAACAGGGGGATAGAACAAGGAAGGAATACAAATGGCCACCCAAATAATCACAATTACTATGGAAACCGGTACGACCCGAATTACCCATATAACAGAGGAAACGGGAGTAACCAAAATAGGGGTGACATGAGGCGTCAAGTCAATTTTATCAGCGGGAGGAGACAAAACAACCATCGGCGATATTGTCCCATTAGAACCAGCACAGTGTACAACAATTCCCAATACGACAACCAGCAAGCTACAGGAACGAGAACAATAGAAGCGCCAAGGAATCACATAAGTGACCAATCAACCTCAACCAATGAAATGGCAGACCAAGTAAATAGTCTGGCCAGTGGTTCCCAGCCACCTTTAAACTAAAAAGGTCAGTGAGAAACCACCAGGACCCTTCACATGACCAATCACTTGGGTTAAATCGACAAACTACGACGGAAAGCGAAATAAAGAAGATAACCATAATATCAAACAATTATTTAAAGGACATCAGGGAAGAACTTCTGGAGGAGGAGGATAACCCCTTGTCAACAACAAATAGTGAAATAGTGCATATAAAAGCCATTATTAATGGAATCAACACTGTCATAATGATCGATACTGGGTCAAATGTATCTCTCGTAAACCAACCTGAATTGGAGCGGATCCAGGCCAACTCCAATATACCTATCCCGACTTTACCTATAAATAATATCGTCATAATTGGTGCCACAGGCAAACAAAATAAGACCATCAGAAAACAGGTCTCTTTAGAGCTGAACAGTCAAAACACAATCATACCCATTATTTTTCTTGTTGCAAATGGATTACCATTTAACATGCTGATTGGATGCGACGCACTGAGACAACACTCAGCAATTATTGACATGCAGAAGGGAATAGTAGTGCTTACTTCTGAGAAGGGAGTGTGGTCAGCCAATATAATCAACAATAACCCAACACAACTAACCCTAAATCATCATAAGGGGTTAAAGAGCTATTATTGCCAGACATATCAACCATCAATTACCATAGAAGAGGAAGAAGGAGAGGGAGAACTGTGGAAAAGAAAAATCGAAGACATTAGAAAGTTCCAAAGAGAGAGACCTCAGCAAGAGATAACGGGTGAACAGGCTGAAAAACTAATAGCCATATACCAAGAATACCACCACGTTTTCTCAAATACACCAGGGAAGGTCAAAGGTTTCCAATGTAAAATCGACTTTCGAGAGCCCATTGACGTCCACAGAAAATCATACCCAATCGCCTACTCCCTAAAAAACGAGGTGAGAAAGGAAATAAATAGAATGATGGAGGAGGACATCATTGAATACAGTCAGTCTCCTTACACGAGTCCTATAGTCGCCATACCAAAAAAGAACGGTAAAGTCAGAATATGTTTAGATGCCCGGGAGATCAATAAGATGATCATTAATGATCGAACGTCACTGGGAGAGATCGAAGAGATACTCAAGAAATTCCATGGTACCAGATATATAAGCACCTGGGATACGGTATGTGGGTACTGGCAGGTGGAGCTGCACCCACACAGTAGGAAGTACATGGCATTCATCTTCGACGGAAGGAATTACCAGTTTAAGAGGTTACCTTTCGGCCTCGTTAATTCCGTCGCAGTGTTCGTCAAGTGTATGGACCAGGTCATAGGTCAAGAAGCATTGCAGTTCACAACGGTGTATGTGGACGACCTTTTAATAACATCATCTGACTGGGTGAGCACTGCGATCGGGTCAAACAGGTATTACAAAAATTATCTGTAAATAATATCACATTGAAATTAGACAAGTCCAAATTCATAGCAAACCAAGTCAAATTCTAGGGTTTCAACTTAGCAGAACAGGGGATAACACCATCCCAAGAGAAGGTGGAAGCTATTCAGAACTTCCCCACCCCAAAGAATAAGAAGCAGCTACAATCCTTCTTAGGTATTTGTAACTACTATAGAAAGTTCCAGACCAATTATTCTTATTTGACAGCAAAGTTATCTAAACAACTATCAGCTAAAGAAAAGTGGACTTGGGGGAAGGAACAAGATGAAGTGCTAAAATTAATCAAAACAAAATTTCTTGAAACAATAATGCTAAACCACCCCAATTTTGAACAGCCGTTCTATTTAAATTGTGACGCCAGCGATGTGAGCCTGGGCGCCGAGTTATATCAAGAGGATAAGGACGGACACCACCTGGTTATCAGCTTTGCCAGCAGGGTACTGAACCGATGCGAACGTAACTACAATGTTACTGAAAAGGAACTACTCAGTATTGTGTTCGCATGCGGAAAAAATTTAGGACGTATATCCTTGGATATCCCGTCACCGTCCGAAGTGACCATAAGTCCATTTCCTTTTTGAAACAGTGTAAGTTAAGTCATGGGAGGCTTACACGATGGATACTCGCATTACAAGAGTACCACATAATGTGGGAGTACATTCCAGGGCGTAAAAATGTTGCCGCCGATGTATTATCCAGAATAAATGTCACCGATCAGACATTTGAAGGAGTAGAGGAGAAAGACAACAAAGAGTGAAATATATAAGAGAAGGCAATAACAAGGAAAGAAAAGGAGAAGTCGACTTACAAAAATATAATAACATGGTCCTATATATAGTAACAGCGTAAACTTATGTATAATAATATGTAGGTCCATATGTCATCACAAAGGACAATGGAAACAATACTTACGAGATAAGTAATATAACCACCAAAAAAGTAAAAGGAGTGTACAACCAAGCTCCAAGGGTGTCGATGAAGAAGTTCTATGAAGAAAACTAAATAACTGGAATGCGTTCATCCAGAATAAGTGTGACTATCATACACTTGAAGGAGAAGAGGTGCATAATAACGAAGTGTCGAACAAAAAGGAGAAGGCTATAATATGGAATGGAAATGATAATATAATAAATCCACAACCGTGAGAATTGAATTGATATCAAAATAAAATTATATATAATAAAATGTACGGCCATATGTCATCACGAAGGACAAGTAACTGTAAATAAAATACAGATGTCAAACTTCAAAAATCATGTGAACACAACTTGCAATAACATTTCGATGACTTATGAGGCCTAAAATAAAAAATATCAAAACAAAGGAATGAGTTAAATAAATTCCTACTATGTGAAATCAATTTACAATTTATTAAAAAGTTGATGTGTGAAGTATATGAAATAATTAAACCAAAATGTACCAAAATAGGAATACGCTACAAAAATTCCTATGGTGTAAGGAAATTAACTTACAAAGAATTAATACAAACTGAAATGTACAAA
This sequence comes from Magicicada septendecula, assembly GCA_034769895.1. Lineage (NCBI taxonomy): Eukaryota > Metazoa > Arthropoda > Insecta > Hemiptera > Cicadidae > Magicicada > Magicicada septendecula. Next base: position 154,547,276 of record CM068368.1, on the reverse strand, counting down.
ATTAAAATCAGACCAAAAAAAACTGATAAGATAAATACCTGAAATTATAATAAATCAAAGGTATTCAGTAAAATAAAAAATCTAAAATGGTACAAAGAAAAAGAGGGAGATTATGTATAAAACCGATATACAGATATGGCTAAAGCAGAATCCTGCTAAATGACTAAGAGAAAAAAAAAATGTCTAAGATAATTAAAATGATCACAAGGAGAATTGAAAACCGAATAATGAAAAGTTAATGATAAAATTAACATATAAATAAATAAAAAACAATCAATGGTATCAGCAAATGATAGTATATAGCAAAGGTACAACGGAAGGAAGAATGAGTAAAAAGCCAAAGTGATCTAAAAACAAACCACAAGGTGGACAATCCCAAAGTATATTTTTATTAATTTAATTCACAAGTTGACAAAAAAGGTATTTATGATTGACTGTTGAAAAGTCCAGCAATCAAATAAACTGAGCAGAGATGACGTGCCTCTGGTCTCAGAAAAATGAGTAGTAATGGGAGAAACCAGCTACTAAAGTTAGGGAAAAAATTGTGTATAAGGGAGAACACACCAATGGAAATAAAAAGAAAAACAGATCCAAATAAAATGGAATGAATTCAGTAAGAAGAGAAACAAAGAATGGATAAACAACCAAGAAAGAAAAGGAAAAAGATTATCTATAACTGATAATTTCATAAAAAACTATACTAGTGTTTTATCAAAATGATCAATTTTAAAGGAGAGGCATTATGTCACGACACAAATAGCCAACCCCGTACCAGAGATAAAAAATATATTGATAATCGTAAAAATACTTCTTATCAAATAAACTGATTGATTTTAAATAAAAATATAAGGAATATAACACGACAATACGACGACTTTAACCTAACCCAAGTGATTGAGCCAACAACCTAAGCATAAAGAAGGGAACCACGTAACATACTTATTCAGATGTAAATATTTTGACACGATTGAGCCAACAACCTAAGCATAAAGAAGGGAACCACGTAACATACTTATTCAAATGTAAATATTTTGACACGATTGACCCAACAACCTAAGCATAAAGAAGGGAACCACGTAACAGACTTATTCAGATGTAAATATTTTGACACGATTGAGCCAACAACATAAGCATAAAGAAGGGAGCCACGAATAAACAACGAGAATGAGAAAATAATAAACCTAAACCACAAGGAAACAAGTTTATGGGTTTAAATGACCCCAAAATGCCCAAAGAAACGGATGAAAAGACCTAATATATTAAACGAACAAGGAAAATGAAGAAGGAGGGAGACAAGCAAAAGTGAAAACCAAGAATGGTTCACCAAAATAAGTAGATTAGCACTCAACAAGAACATTGAAACCAAAACAAGGGTTATTAGGAGGAAGGAGAGATAACGGTTACTACCCATTAAAAAGGCAACCAGAAACCACAAATTAGAATTGTTATTAGTTAGTAAGTATTAGTTATTAAGTATTAATTGTCATTAGGATTAAGTCATGAAAGAGAAATAAGTATAGGGGTCACCCACTATCAAACAAATGATATAAACAGTGATACAGTGCAATAGTGTAGGTGTAAGAACCCCAAAGTGAAGTGTGACACTAGTGAAGTTATAATTAACAATAAGTAATTTACAAGTGAAGGTAAGGTAAAAGTTGGAAATAAACAGTACATAAATAGCTGATGAATAAATAGTATTAAGAGTGAATTATAGTATAAGGTATAGTAAACACTAGAAGTGATGATGACTTTTTATTTAAAAAAGATGTTCAATAGAGCTAAGTTTAATTAGAGCCAGTAGTAAGTAAAAAGGGAGGATTCCAGAATAGAATAAATTGAAGGTGTTACCATGGAGGGAATATAAAAATTGTTTAGAGATTGAGAAGTCAAAAAACTAACAAAGATACCTAATTTATAAGGGACTATTATTAATTTAATAACAAGTGATGTTGTTTATCACAAAACAAATAATATGTGTTATAAACTAAAAAAATTAGCAAATAAGGATAAGTTAGGAGTGAGTGATGATATTTCTTAATCAAAACAATAACTCTAATAACTTATAAAAAATTGTGTTCATGTTATTGTTATAAGAGGATATGGCTGAATGCAATGTGCAGTCCATAAGCCTAATGTTATATTTTTAAGATTGAAATAGGGAAAGCAATATTGAATAATACACAACACACCTACAGACTCAAAACACAACACAACTAATAAAAATAACAAAGTAAGGCCAAATAGGCTGAACCAAAATGTGATTTGAACGAAATAAGTAAATTATTATAATGGCTACTTAGGCCTAGAAAAAAAAACATAACTGTCAGAACCAAACAAACAAAAATTATAACAAATTGAGTAAGAATTTGGAAAATCTGAGGTGAAGGAATCACCAAGAATAAATTGTAGATCATTTATAACACAAAATATTGTAATAGGCATTATTATATAAAAAGAAATGTAATTAACAAGCAATAACATAATTGTAAAAACTTAAAATCTGACATTACCCAAGCTTGTGGGGTATCAAAATAATCTATGAACGAGAATAAATACTATAGTGACAATATTTAATAACCAGAAAGGAAGATGGAGGAATGACAGTAATCAGAAGATATACGAAGGATTCGAAGTTTCGATAACAATACATCAACTCAAAATAAGCCTATTCGAAAAATACCGTTACTATGGAAACAGCGGTTGTTGACAGAAAATACAGTTGGAAATTAGTAGAAGAAAAAAAAAAGCGAAGCGTCACCAAGCCAAGATAGATGCAAGAGTTCAGCAGAAAGTTTTTTCAGTGTAAATAATGAAAATAATAGTATAAAGTTGCTGAAAACCGATCATCAAAGAAGCAGATGACCACTACAACCAATATTACAAGACCAAAGACCTGAATAAATGGAAATTATCCATAAAGAGAACGTCCAAACACAAGACGAAAAAGACGCCACATTTAAAGAAGCCCAAAATCCAAGAAAACTGATTTTATGCAGCCAATTCCTATCTCGAACCAACTACAAGGGCCTAGACACGTCGAGTTGTTAAGTACTATCCAATTATTTATTTTCCACCAACCCTAATCACTTTAAATAATTTTGAAAGGTAAAATTACCACACTATAAAAATAATATTTCTCTTTCATAGAGTATTTAAGCAAATTAAAACGTAATGAAACTTTGTTAACATAGAATAACCTAAGAATTGAACACGAACTTACAGAACACTTTTACAACACAACACAACAGATTGTAACAGCACACTTTATATTTCTTGTACACATAGATTAAGGTAATTTGTATTTTTATTGTAGTTCTCTAACTCATAGCCAAAAGAATCCACGGATTTTGAAACCAAAAAATTGTAATATGTTTAACGTAAACAGCGAAGCCAGGTTAGATGGTTTCTAAATCAATTCGCCGCCCTGAAAACAAGATCTCATGTAACCAATCGATAATTATTTTGTTGTAATTGTAAATGTTTTTCAGTTATCACCCATTAAAAGATATTTATTACAGGGAGTAACCAGCGTTATCATTTCATAGGGAGTGCTATATAATAATTACTTGTATTGAAGAATAAATTGTAGCGATAAGCAAGTTGCCGGTCATACGTCAGAAGCGACGATTGAGACGGCTGTGCGAGCGGGAATTATTCGAATACACCAACCCGCTGCGCTGATAACTTGTTCAAACACAATTTTTAGTTGTTTTTATAAAACGACTTGGCGCCACCCGGGATTATTACACCCCCTAAGAATAACAGGTAAGGTTACTGCCGTAATATACAGGTGATCAGAACTACGCTACGAACATCGCTAGCCACAAAATTACTGTAACGACCCAGTGCGAGGCGAACGCACTAATCATCCAAACACATTATTTTTTATATACACATTTTGCAGGTACGTCTTATATAATTCGTTACAGAATTGATGAATACCAGGAGAGGATAGAAGGTAGCAGGGACGACCGCATTATCTAGTTACAAATTGGCGACCAACCGGTGAGGCCGTAAAAGAAGGTCAACGGCGGCTATGAAGAGACACTCAATGTTTACTAGGACGGACAAACAGAAAGAAATTGAAGGTGAAGGCCAGCCAGAAGAGATGGAAGAAATAATCGGGGAGTTAGTCGAAGAGGACGTTCAGGAAAACCAACCTGAAAATCCAGTTCAACCAGAACCGGAAGTGGAAGTAATGGTAGGGGACCAACCTAGCAAACCAACAGAAGAAACAAAATTAGATCACATGATGAAGTTCATGATGGAACAATTTGGACAAATGAACAGGAGCCATGAAGATTTGAATAAAAAATTAGAGTCGGACAAGGAAGAGAGAAGACAAGACAAGGAAGAGTTGAATAAAAAATTAGAGTCAACCAATACAAAACTAGAATCATTGCAAGCGGGAAGGAGAGAAGACAAAGAAGAATTGAATAAAAAATTAGAGTCATTGAGAAGGGAAGACAGGGAATTCCTGAACGAAAAACTGGACCAAAACAATGAAGAATTGAATAAAAAATTGGACCAAAATAAGGAAGAATTGAAGAAGCAATTCAAGGAGGACTTAGAGATCCTGAATAACAAAATGGAAAACAACCGAGAGGCGTTAGAAGAGAAGAGTGAGGAGTTGAAGAGTCAAATAACAAAGGATCTTGGAGTGTTAAATGACAGGATTGAAAACAACTGGGAAACACTCCAAAAACAATTGAAGGAAGAAGGTGAGAAATCAAAAGATGAATGGAGGCAACAGTTGGCGGAGTGCAAAAATGAAATCAAACAGACTATCACTGAGATGAACGAAACAATAATACACGTCCAGGAAGAGTTGACAGAAAAAATAAATCATGTCCAAGAGGAAGGAACTCTCAGGATCCAAGAAATACAGAAGACCACCACCGATGAGTGTAACAAAAATAAACAGGAGGTGCTTCAAGAGCTGAAGGAGAGGCACAAGGAAATCCAGACTGATGTCAGCGAACGCGTTGAAAGGGTATACACCACCATCAACAAGATTGACGAGAAAACGCAATAAAATAAAGAAAAAATTAGAGAAATCAGTCAGAAAGAGAAGCAGATGCAAGAGGAACTGGACGCTTTGAGGGAGAAGCCTTGCAGTAGCACTCATATATTTACGAATGAAAATAGGGAAGTGATCAACTTCAAGAGTTACCGAAGAAACCCCATAGAATTTCTGAAAAGGGTGGAGGAGCTCATCGAGAGGCACAGAGATACCAGATGGACAACGGTGAGAAGTCTCATCGACGAGATGTTTCGAGACACAAATGACAATTGGTGGACAGCCACACGACCAGAAATCAGCAGTACGCAAGAATTTAAAACGTTGTTTCGTGAAAAGTACTGGTCGGAATCGACCCAAAATGTGGTAAGGAACGATATAAGCAACGGAAGATATGAGCCACAGGCTGGGCATACATTAACGTCTTACTTCTTGGGCAAGGTCTGCCTAGCCCGAAATCTCGAACCAAAGATACCCGAAGAATCCCTAGTCATCCAACTGGGATATCACTACGAAGACGCCATACAGAGGGCCAGGAGACAGGGACAAATAAAGACCATACAGGGAATGGCCAACTTGCTGGAAGACCATGAAAACGATAGCCAGTACAAGAAGAATCGTGTGATCAACCACAGGTACAACCGGGGGAATGAAAGTTACAACGTGCCAAGCCACAACTTACCCTATAGTAATACCCAGAACAACTACCGGAACATAATGAATCGTAACCCAAATAATTACCCAGGGGACCAACCATTCCATCGGAATCAACCCAACTACAATCAAGGTAACCAACCAACCAACAGAGATCATCCGAGTTACAACCAGGGGAACCAACCAAATAACAGAAATGCACAAAACCCTAGTGCACCGAATAATCACAACAGGGGGATAGAACAAGGAAGGAATACAAATGGCCACCCAAATAATCACAATTACTATGGAAACCGGTACGACCCGAATTACCCATATAACAGAGGAAACGGGAGTAACCAAAATAGGGGTGACATGAGGCGTCAAGTCAATTTTATCAGCGGGAGGAGACAAAACAACCATCGGCGATATTGTCCCATTAGAACCAGCACAGTGTACAACAATTCCCAATACGACAACCAGCAAGCTACAGGAACGAGAACAATAGAAGCGCCAAGGAATCACATAAGTGACCAATCAACCTCAACCAATGAAATGGCAGACCAAGTAAATAGTCTGGCCAGTGGTTCCCAGCCACCTTTAAACTAAAAAGGTCAGTGAGAAACCACCAGGACCCTTCACATGACCAATCACTTGGGTTAAATCGACAAACTACGACGGAAAGCGAAATAAAGAAGATAACCATAATATCAAACAATTATTTAAAGGACATCAGGGAAGAACTTCTGGAGGAGGAGGATAACCCCTTGTCAACAACAAATAGTGAAATAGTGCATATAAAAGCCATTATTAATGGAATCAACACTGTCATAATGATCGATACTGGGTCAAATGTATCTCTCGTAAACCAACCTGAATTGGAGCGGATCCAGGCCAACTCCAATATACCTATCCCGACTTTACCTATAAATAATATCGTCATAATTGGTGCCACAGGCAAACAAAATAAGACCATCAGAAAACAGGTCTCTTTAGAGCTGAACAGTCAAAACACAATCATACCCATTATTTTTCTTGTCGCAAATGGATTACCATTTAACATGCTGATTGGATGCGACGCACTGAGACAACACTCAGCAATTATTGACATGCAGAAGGGAATAGTAGTGCTTACTTCTGAGAAGGGAGTGTGGTCAGCCAATATAATCAACAATAACCCAACACAACTAACCCTAAATCATCATAAGGGGTTAAAGAGCTATTATTGCCAGACATATCAACCATCAATTACCATAGAAGAGGAAGAAGGAGAGGGAGAACTGTGGAAAAGAAAAATCGAAGACATTAGAAAGTTCCAAAGAGAGAGACCTCAGCAAGAGATAACGGGTGAACAGGCTGAAAAACTAATAGCCATATACCAAGAATACCACCACGTTTTCTCAAATACACCAGGGAAGGTCAAAGGTTTCCAATGTAAAATCGACTTTCGAGAGCCCATTGACTTCCACAGAAAATCATACCCAATCGCCTACTCCCTAAAAAACGAGGTGAGAAAGGAAATAAATAGAATGATGGAGGAGGACATCATTGAATACAGTCAGTCTCCTTACACGAGTCCTATAGTCGCCATACCAAAAAAGAACGGTAAAGTCAGAATATGTTTAGACGCCCGGGAGATCAATAAGATGATCATTAATGATCGAACGTCACTGGGAGAGATCGAAGAGATACTCAAGAAATTCCATGGTACCAGATATATAAGCACCTGGGATACGGTATGTGGGTACTGGCAGGTGGAGCTGCACCCACACAGTAGGAAGTACATGGCATTCATCTTCGACGGAAGGAATTACCAGTTTAAGAGGTTACCTTTCGGCCTCGTTAATTCCGTCGCAGTGTTCGTCAAGTGTATGGACCAGGTCATAGGTCAAGAAGCATTGCAGTTCACAACGGTGTATGTGGACGACCTTTTAATAACATCATCTGACTGGGTGAGCACTGCGATCGGGTCAAACAGGTATTACAAAAATTACCTGTAAATAATATCACATTGAAATTAGACAAGTCCAAATTCATAGCAAACCAAGTCAAATTCTTGGGTTTCAACTTAGCAGAACAGGGGATAACACCATCCCAAGAGAAGGTGGAAGCTATTCAGAACTTCCCCACCCCAAAGAATAAGAAGCAGCTACAATCCTTCTTAGGTATTTGTAACTACTATAGAAAGTTCCAGACCAATTATTCTTATTTGACAGCAAAGTTATCTAAACAACTATCAGCTAAAGAAAAGTGGACTTGGGGGAAGGAACAAGATGAAGTGCTAAAATTAATCAAAACAAAATTTCTTGAAACAATAATGCTAAACCACCCCAATTTTGAACAGCCGTTCTATTTAAATTGTGACGCCAGCGATGTGAGCCTGGGCGCCGAGTTATATCAAGAGGATAAGGACGGACACCACCTGGTTATCAGCTTTGCCAGCAGGGTACTGAACCGATGCGAACGTAACTACAATGTTACTGAAAAGGAACTACTCAGTATTGTGTTCGCATGCGGAAAATTTAGGACGTATATCCTTGGATATCCCGTCACCGTCCGAAGTGACCATAAGTCCATTTCCTTTTTGAAACAGTGTAAGTTAAGTCATGGGAGGCTTACACGATGGATACTCGCATTACAAGAGTACCACATAACGTGGGAGTACATTCCAGGGCATAAAAATGTTGCCGCCGATGTATTATCCAGAATAAATGTCACCGATCAGACATTTGAAGGAGTAGAGGAGAAAGACAACAAAGAGTGAAATATATAAGAGAAGGCAATAACAAGGAAAGAAAAGGAGAAGTCGACTTACAAAAATATAATAACATGGTCCTATATATAGTAACAGCGTAAACTTATGTATAATAATATGTAGGTCCATATGTCATCACAAAGGACAATGGAAACAATACTTACGAGATAAGTAATATAACCACCAAAAAAGTAAAAGGAGTGTACAACCAAGCTCCAAGGGTGTCGATGAAGAAGTTCTATGAAGAAAACTAAATAACTGGAATGCGTTCATCCAGAATAAGTGTGACTATCATACACTTGAAGGAGAAGAGGTGCATAATAACGAAGTGTCGAACAAAAAGGAGAAGGCTATAATATGGAATGGAAATGATAATATAATAAATCCACAACCGTGAGAATTGAATTGATATCAAAATAAAATTATATATAATAAAATGTACGGCCATATGTCATCACGAAGGACAAGTAACTGTAAATAAAATACAGATGTCAAAATTCAAAAATCATGTGAACACAACTTGCAATAACATTTCGATGACTTATGAGCCCTAAAATAAAAAATATCAAAACAAAGGAATGAGTTACATAAATTCCTACTATGTGAAATCAATTTACAATTTATTAAAAAGTTGATGTGTGAAGTATATGAAATAATTAAACCAAAATGTACCAAAATAGGAATACGCTACAAAAATTCCTATGGTGTAAGGAAATTAACTTACAAAGAATTAATACAAACTGAAATGTACAAAATTAAAATCAGACCAAAAAAAACTGATAAGATAAATACCTGAAATTATAATAAATCAAAGGTATTCAGTAAAATAAAAAATCTAAAATGGTACAAAGAAAAAGAGGGAGATTATGTATAAAACCGATATACAGATATGGCTAAAGCAGAATCCTGCTAAATGACTAAGAGAAAAAAAAAATGTCTAAGATAATTAAAATGATCACAAGGAGAATTGAAAACCGAATAATGAAAAGTTAATGATAAAATTAACATATAAATAAATAAAAAACAATCAATGGTATCAGCAAATGATAGTATATAGCAAAGGTACAACGGAAGGAAGAATGAGTAAAAAGCCAAAGTGATCTAAAAACAAACCACAAGGTGGACAATCCCAAAGTATATTTTTATTAATTTAATTCACAAGTTGACAAAAAAGGTATTTATGATTGACTGTTGAAAAGTCCAGCAATCAAATAAACTGAGCAGAGATGACGTGCCTCTGGTCTCAGAAAAATGAGTAGTAATGGGAGAAACCAGCTACTAAAGTTAGGGAAAAAATTGTGTATAAGGGAGAACACACCAATGGAAATAAAAAGAAAAACAGATCCAAATAAAATGGAATGAATTCAGTAAGAAGAGAAACAAAGAATGGATAAACAACCAAGAAAGAAAAGGAAAAAGATTATCTATAACTGATAATTTCATAAAAAACTATACTAGTGTTTTATCAAAATGATCAATTTTAAAGGAGAGGCATTATGTCACGACACAAATAGCCAACCCCGTACCAGAGATAAAAAATATATTTATAATCGTAAAAATACTTCTTATCAAATAAACTGATTGATTTTAAATAAAAATATAAGGAATATAACACGACAATACGACGACTTTAACCTAACCCAAGTGATTGAGCCAACAACCTAAGCATAAAGAAGGGAACCACGTAACATACTTATTCAGATGTAAATATTTTGACACGATTGAGCCAACAACCTAAGCATAAAGAAGGGAACCACGTAACATACTTATTCAAATGTAAATATTTTGACGCGATTGACCCAACAACCTAAGCATAAAGAAGGGAACCACGTAACAGACTTATTCAGATGTAAATATTTTGACACGATTGAGCCAACAACATAAGCATAAAGAAGGGAGCCACGAATAAACAACGAGAATGAGAAAATAATAAACCTAAACCACAAGGAAACAAGTTTATGGGTTTAAATGACCCCAAAATGCCCAAAGAAACGGATGAAAAGACCTAATATATTAAACGAACAAGGAAAATGAAGAAGGAGGGAGACAAGCAAAAGTGAAAACCAAGAATGGTTCACCAAAATAAGTAGATTAGCACTCAACAAGAACATTGAAACCAAAACAAGGGTTATTAGGAGGAAGGAGAGATAACGGTTACTACCCATTAAAAAGGCAACCAGAAACCACAAATTAGAATTGTTATTAGTTAGTAAGTATTAGTTATTAAGTATTAATTGTCATTAGGATTAAGTCATGAAAGAGAAATAAGTATAGGGGTCACCCACTATCAAACAAATGATATAAACAGTGATACAGTGCAATAGTGTAGGTGTAAGAACCCCAAAGTGAAGTGTGACACTAGTGAAGTTATAATTAACAATAAGTAATTTACAAGTGAAGGTAAGGTAAAAGTTGGAAATAAACAGTACATAAATAGCTGATGAATAAATAGTATTAAGAGTGAATTATAGTATAAGGTATAGTAAACACTAGAAGTGATGATGACTTTTTATTTAAAAAAGATGTTCAATAGAGCTAAGTTTAATTAGAGCCAGTAGTAAGTAAAAAGGGAGGATTCCAGAATAGAATAAATTGAAGGTGTTACCATGGAGGGAATATAAAAATTGTTTAGAGATTGAGAAGTCAAAAAACTAACAAAGATACCTAATTTATAAAGGACTATTATTAATTTAATAACAAGTGATGTTGTTTATCACAAAACAAATAATATGTGTTATAAACTAAAAAAATTAGCAAATAAGGATAAGTTAGGAGTGAGTGATGATATTTCTTAATCAAAACAATAACTCTAATAACTTATAAAAAATTGTGTTCATGTTATTGTTATAAGAGGATATGGCTGAATGCAATGTGCAGTCCATAAGCCTAATGTTATATTTTTAAGATTGAAATAGGGAAAGCAATATTGAATAATAAACAACACACCTACAGACTCAAAACACAACACAACTAATAAAAATAACAAAGTAAGGCCAAATAGGCTGAACCAAAATGTGATTTGAACGAAATAAGTAAATTATTATAATGGCTACTTAGGCCTAGAAAAAAAAACATAACTGTCAGAACCAAACAAACAAAAATTATAACAAATTGAGTAAGAATTTGGAAAATCTGAGGTGAAGGAATCACCAAGAATAAATTGTAGATCATTTACAACACAAAATATTGTAATAGGCATTATTATATAAAAAGAAATGTAATTAACAAGCAATAACATAATTGTAAAAACTTAAAATCTGACATTACCCAAGCTTGTGGGGTATCAAAATAATCTATGAACGAGAATAAATACTATAGTGACAATATTTAATAACCAGAAAGGAAGATGGAGGAATGACAGTAATCAGAAGATATACGAAGGATTCGAAGTTTCGATAACAATACATCAACTCAAAATAAGCCTATTCGAAAAATACCGTTACTATGGAAACAGCGGTTGTTGACAGAAAATACCGTTGGAAATTAGTAGAAGAAAAAAAAAAGCGAAGCGTCACCAAGCCAAGATAGATGCAAGAGTTCAGCAGAAAGTTTTTTCAGTGTAAATAATGAAAATAATAGTATAAAGTTGCTGAAAACCGATCATCAAAGAAGCAGATGACCACTACAACCAATATTACAAGACCCAAGACCTGAATAAATGGAAATTATCCATAAAGAGAACGTCCAAACACAAGACGAAAAAGACGCCACATTTAAAGAAGCCCAAAATCCAAGAAAACTGATTTTATGCAGCCAATTCCTATCTCGAACCAACTACAAAGGCCTAGACACGTCGAGTTGTTAAGTACTATCCAATTATTTATTTTCCACCAACCCTAATCACTTTAAATAATTTTGAAAGGTAAAATTACCACACTATAAAAATAATATTTCTCTTTCATAGAGTATTTAAGCAAATTAAAACGTAATGAAACTTTGTTAACATAGAATAACCTAAGAATTGAACACGAACTTACAGAACACTTTTACAACACAACACAACAGATTGTAACAGCACACTTTATATTTCTTGTACACATAGATTAAGGTAATTTGTATTTTTATTGTAGTTCTCTAACTCATAGCCAAAAGAATCCACGGATTTTGAAACCAAAAAATTGTAATATGTTTAACGTAAACAGCGAAGCCAGGTTAGATGGTTTCTAAATCAATTCGCCGCCCTGAAAACAAGATCTCATGTAACCAATCGATAATTATTTTGTTGTAATTGTAAATGTTTTTCAGTTATCACCCATTAAAAGATATTTATTACAGGGAGTAACCAGCGTTATCATTTCATAGGGAGTGCTATATAATAATTACTTGTATTGAAGAATAAATTGTAGCGATAAGCAAGTTGCCGGTCATACGTCAGAAGCGACGATTGAGACGGCTGTGCGAGCGGGAATTATTCGAATACACCAACCCGCTGCGCTGATAACTTGTTCAAACACAATTTTTAGTTGTTTTTATAAAACGACTTGGCGCCACCCGGGATTATTACACCCCCTAAGAATAACAGGTAAGGTTACTGCCGTAATATACAGGTGATCAGAACTACGCTACGAACATCGCTAGCCACAAAATTACTGTAACGACCCAGTGCGAGGCGAACGCACTAATCATCCAAACACATTATTTTTTATGTACACATTTTGCAGGTACGTCTTATATAATTCGTTACAGAATTGATGAATACCAGGAGAGGATAGAAGGTAGCAAGGACGACCGCATTATCTAGTTACAAATTGGCGACCATCCGGTGAGGCCGTAAAAGAAGGTCAACGGCGGCTATGAAGAGACACTCAATGTTTACTAGGACGGACAAACAGAAAGAAATTGAAGGTGAAGGCCAGCCAGAAGAGATGGAAGAAATAATCGGGGAGTTAGTCGAAGAGGACGTTCAGGAAAACCAACCTGAAAATCCAGTTCAACCAGAACCGGAAGTGGAAGTAATGGTAGGGGACCAACCTAGCAAACCAACAGAAGAAACAAAATTAGATCACATGATGAAGTTCATGATGGAACAATTTGGACAAATGAACAGGAGCCATGAAGATTTGAATAAAAAATTAGAGTCGGACAAGGAAGAGAGAAGACAAGACAAGGAAGAGTTGAATAAAAAATTAGAGTCAACCAATACAAAACTAGAATCATTGCAAGCGGGAAGGAGAGAAGACAAAGAAGAATTGAATAAAAAATTAGAGTCACTGAGAAGGGAAGACAGGGAATTCCTGAACGAAAAACTGGACCAAAACAATGAAGAATTGAATAAAAAATTGGACCAAAATAAGGAAGAATTGAAGAAGCAATTCAAGGAGGACTTAGAGATCCTGAATAACAAAATGGAAAACAACCGAGAGGCGTTAGAAGAGAAGAGTGAGGAGTTGAAGAGACAAATAACAAAGGATCTTGGAGTGTTAAATGACAGGATTGAAAACAACTGGGAAACACTCCAAAAACAATTGAAGGAAGAAGGTGAGAAATCAAAAGATGAATGGAGGCAACAGTTGGCGGAGTGCAAAAATGAAATCAAACAGACTATCACTGAGACGAACGAAACAATAATACACGTCCAGGAAGAGTTGACAGAAAAAATAAATCATGTCCAAGAGGAAGGAACTCTCAGGATCCAAGAAATACAGAAGACCACCACCGATGAGTGTAACAAAAATAAACAGGAGGTGCTTCAAGAGCTGAAGGAGAGGCACAAGGAAATCCAGACTGATGTCAGCGAACGCGTTGAAAGGGTATACACCACCATCAACAAGATTGACGAGAAAACGCAAGAAAATAAAGAAAAAATTAGAGAAATCAGTCAGAAAGAGAAGCAGATGCAAGAGGAACTGGACGCTTTGAGGGAGAAGCCTTGCAGTAGCACTCATATATTTACGAATGAAAATAGGGAAGTGATCAACTTCAAGAGTTACCGAAGAAACCCCATAGAATTTCTGAAAAGGGTGGAGGAGCTCATCGAGAGGCACAGAGATACCAGATGGACAACGGTGAGAAGTCTCATCGACGAGATGTTTCGAGACACAAATGACAATTGGTGGACAGCCACACGACCAGAAATCAGCAGTACGCAAGAATTTAAAACGTTGTTTCATGAAAAGTACTGGTCGGAATCGACCCAAAATGTGGTAAGGAACGATATAAGCAACGGAAGATATGAGCCACAGGCTGGGCATACATTAACGTCTTACTTCTTGGGCAAGGTCTGCCTAGCCCGAAATCTCGAACCAAAGATACCCGAAGAATCCCTAGTCATCCAACTGGGATATCACTACGAAGACGCCATACAGAGGGCCAGGAGACAGGGACAAATAAAGACCATACAGGGAATGGCCAACTTGCTGGAAGACCATGAAAACGATAGCCAGTACAAGAAGAATCGTGTGATCAACCACAGGTACAACCGGGGGAATGAAAGTTACAACGTGCCAAGCCACAACTTACCCTATAGTAATACCCAGAACAACTACCGGAACATAATGAATCGTAACCCAAATAATTACCCAGGGGACCAACCATTCCATCGGAATCAACCCAACTACAATCAAGGTAACCAACCAACCAACAGAGATCATCCGAGTTACAACCAGGGGAACCAACCAAATAACAGAAATGCACAAAACCCTAGTGCACCGAATAATCACAACAGGGGGATAGAACAAGGAAGGAATACAAATGGCCACCCAAATAATCACAATTACTATGGAAACCGGTACGACCCGAATTACCCATATAACAGAGGAAACGGGAGTAACCAAAATAGGGGTGACATGAGGCGTCAAGTCAATTTTATCAGCGGGAGGAGACAAAACAACCATCGGCGATATTGTCCCATTAGAACCAGCACAGTGTACAACAATTCCCAATACGACAACCAGCAAGCTACAGGAACGAGAACAATAGAAGCGCCAAGGAATCACATAAGTGACCAATCAACCTCAACCAATGAAATGGCAGACCAAGTAAATAGTCTGGCCAGTGGTTCCCAGCCACCTTTAAACTAAAAAGGTCAGTGAGAAACCACCAGGACCCTTCACATGACCAATCACTTGGGTTAAATCGACAAACTACGACGGAAAGCGAAATAAAGAAGATAACCATAATATCAAACAATTATTTAAAGGACATCAGGGAAGAACTTCTGGAGGAGGAGGATAACCCCTTGTCAACAACAAATAGTGAAATAGTGCATATAAAAGCCATTATTAATGGAATCAACACTGTCATAATGATCGATACTGGGTCAAATGTATCTCTCGTAAACCAACCTGAATTGGAGCGGATCCAGGCCAACTCCAATATACCTATCCCGACTTTACCTATAAATAATATCGTCATAATTGGTGCCACAGGCAAACAAAATAAGACCATCAGAAAACAGGTCTCTTTAGAGCTGAACAGTCAAAACACAATCATACCCATTATTTTTCTTGTCGCAAATGGATTACCATTTAACATGCTGATTGGATGCGACGCACTGAGACAACACTCAGCAATTATTGACATGCAGAAGGGAATAGTAGTGCTTACTTCTGAGAAGGGAGTGTGGTCAGCCAATATAATCAACAATAACCCAACACAACTAACCCTAAATCATCATAAGGGGTTAAAGAGCTATTATTGCCAGACATATCAACCATCAATTACCATAGAAGAGGAAGAAGGAGAGGGAGAACTGTGGAAAAGAAAAATCGAAGACATTAGAAAGTTCCAAAGAGAGAGACCTCAGCAAGAGATAACGGGTGAACAGGCTGAAAAACTAATAGCCATATACCAAGAATACCACCACGTTTTCTCAAATACACCAGGGAAGGTCAAAGGTTTCCAATGTAAAATCGACTTTCGAGAGCCCATTGACTTCCACAGAAAATCATACCCAATCGCCTACTCCCTAAAAAACGAGGTGAGAAAGGAAATAAATAGAATGATGGAGGAGGACATCATTGAATACAGTCAGTCTCCTTACACGAGTCCTATAGTCGCCATACCAAAAAAGAACGGTAAAGTCAGAATATGTTTAGACGCCCGGGAGATCAATAAGATGATCATTAATGATCGAACGTCACTGGGAGAGATCGAAGAGATACTCAAGAAATTCCATGGTACCAGATATATAAGCACCTGGGATACGGTATGTGGGTACTGGCAGGTGGAGCTGCACCCACACAGTAGGAAGTACATGGCATTCATCTTCGACGGAAGGAATTACCAGTTTAAGAGGTTACCTTTCGGCCTCGTTAATTCCGTCGCAGTGTTCGTCAAGTGTATGGACCAGGTCATAGGTCAAGAAGCATTGCAGTTCACAACGGTGTATGTGGACGACCTTTTAATAACATCATCTGACTGGGTGAGCACTGCGATCGGGTCAAACAGGTATTACAAAAATTACCTGTAAATAATATCACATTGAAATTAGACAAGTCCAAATTCATAGCAAACCAAGTCAAATTCTTGGGTTTCAACTTAGCAGAACAGGGGATAACACCATCCCAAGAGAAGGTGGAAGCTATTCAGAACTTCCCCACCCCAAAGAATAAGAAGCAGCTACAATCCTTCTTAGGTATTTGTAACTACTATAGAAAGTTCCAGACCAATTATTCTTATTTGACAGCAAAGTTATCTAAACAACTATCAGCTAAAGAAAAGTGGACTTGGGGGAAGGAACAAGATGAAGTGCTAAAATTAATCAAAACAAAATTTCTTGAAACAATAATGCTAAACCACCCCAATTTTGAACAGCCGTTCTATTTAAATTGTGACGCCAGCGATGTGAGCCTGGGCGCCGAGTTATATCAAGAGGATAAGGACGGACACCACCTGGTTATCAGCTTTGCCAGCAGGGTACTGAACCGATGCGAACGTAACTACAATGTTACTGAAAAGGAACTACTCAGTATTGTGTTCGCATGCGGAAAATTTAGGACGTATATCCTTGGATATCCCGTCACCGTCCGAAGTGACCATAAGTCCATTTCCTTTTTGAAACAGTGTAAGTTAAGTCATGGGAGGCTTACACGATGGATACTCGCATTACAAGAGTACCACATAACGTGGGAGTACATTCCAGGGCGTAAAAATGTTGCCGCCGATGTATTATCCAGAATAAATGTCACCGATCAGACATTTGAAGGAGTAGAGGAGAAAGACAACAAAGAGTGAAATATATAAGAGAAGGCAATAACAAGGAAAGAAAAGGAGAAGTCGACTTACAAAAATATAATAACATGGTCCTATATATAGTAACAGCGTAAACTTATGTATAATAATATGTAGGTCCATATGTCATCACAAAGGACAATGGAAACAATACTTACGAGATAAGTAATATAACCACCAAAAAAGTAAAAGGAGTGTACAACCAAGCTCCAAGGGTGTCGATGAAGAAGTTCTATGAAGAAAACTAAATAACTGGAATGCGTTCATCCAGAATAAGTGTGACTATCATACACTTGAAGGAGAAGAGGTGCATAATAACGAAGTGTCGAACAAAAAGGAGAAGGCTATAATATGGAATGGAAATGATAATATAATAAATCCACAACCGTGAGAATTGAATTGATATCAAAATAAAATTATATATAATAAAATGTACGGCCATATGTCATCACGAAGGACAAGTAACTGTAAATAAAATACAGATGTCAAAATTCAAAAATCATGTGAACACAACTTGCAATAACATTTCGATGACTTATGAGCCCTAAAATAAAAAATATCAAAACAAAGGAATGAGTTACATAAATTCCTACTATGTGAAATCAATTTACAATTTATTAAAAAGTTGATGTGTGAAGTATATGAAATAATTAAACCAAAATGTACCAAAATAGGAATACGCTACAAAAATTCCTATGGTGTAAGGAAATTAACTTACAAAGAATTAATACAAACTGAAATGTACAAAATTAAAATCAGACCAAAAAAAACTGATAAGATAAATACCTGAAATTATAATAAATCAAAGGTATTCAGTAAAATAAAAAATCTAAAATGGTACAAAGAAAAAGAGGGAGATTATGTATAAAACCGATATACAGATATGGCTAAAGCAGAATCCTGCTAAATGACTAAGAGAAAAAAAAAATGTCTAAGATAATTAAAATGATCACAAGGAGAATTGAAAACCGAATAATGAAAAGTTAATGATAAAATTAACATATAAATAAATAAAAAACAATCAATGGTATCAGCAAATGATAGTATATAGCAAAGGTACAACGGAAGGAAGAATGAGTAAAAAGCCAAAGTGATCTAAAAACAAACCACAAGGTGGACAATCCCAAAGTATATTTTTATTAATTTAATTCACAAGTTGACAAAAAAGGTATTTATGATTGACTGTTGAAAAGTCCAGCAATCAAATAAACTGAGCAGAGATGACGTGCCTCTGGTCTCAGAAAAATGAGTAGTAATGGGAGAAACCAGCTACTAAAGTTAGGGAAAAAATTGTGTATAAGGGAGAACACACCAATGGAAATAAAAAGAAAAACAGATCCAAATAAAATGGAATGAATTCAGTAAGAAGGGAAACAAAGAATGGATAAACAACCAAGAAAGAAAAGGAAAAAGATTATCTATAACTGATAATTTCATAAAAAACTATACTAGTGTTTTATCAAAATGATCAATTTTAAAGGAGAGGCATTATGTCACGACACAAATAGCCAACCCCGTACCAGAGATAAAAAATATATTTATAATCGTAAAAATACTTCTTATCAAATAAACTGATTGATTTTAAATAAAAATATAAGGAATATAACACGACAATACGACGACTTTAACCTAACCCAAGTGATTGAGCCAACAACCTAAGCATAAAGAAGGGAACCACGTAACATACTTATTCAGATGTAAATATTTTGACACGATTGAGCCAACAACCTAAGCATAAAGAAGGGAACCACGTAACATACTTATTCAAATGTAAATATTTTGACACGATTGACCCAACAACCTAAGCATAAAGAAGGGAACCACGTAACAGACTTATTCAGATGTAAATATTTTGACACGATTGAGCCAACAACATAAGCATAAAGAAGGGAGCCACGAATAAACAACGAGAATGAGAAAATAATAAACCTAAACCACAAGGAAACAAGTTTATGGGTTTAAATGACCCCAAAATGCCCAAAGAAACGGATGAAAAGACCTAATATATTAAACGAACAAGGAAAATGAAGAAGGAGGGAGACAAGCAAAAGTGAAAACCAAGAATGGTTCACCAAAATAAGTAGATTAGCACTCAACAAGAACATTGAAACCAAAACAAGGGTTATTAGGAGGAAGGAGAGATAACGGTTACTACCCATTAAAAAGGCAACCAGAAACCACAAATTAGAATTGTTATTAGTTAGTAAGTATTAGTTATTAAGTATTAATTGTCATTAGGATTAAGTCATGAAAGAGAAATAAGTATAGGGGTCACCCACTATCAAACAAATGATATAAACAGTGATACAGTGCAATAGTGTAGGTGTAAGAACCCCAAAGTGAAGTGTGACACTAGTGAAGTTATAATTAACAATAAGTAATTTACAAGTGAAGGTAAGGTAAAAGTTGGAAATAAACAGTACATAAATAGCTGATGAATAAATAGTATTAAGAGTGAATTATAGTATAAGGTATAGTAAACACTAGAAGTGATGATGACTTTTTATTTAAAAAAGATGTTCAATAGAGCTAAGTTTAATTAGAGCCAGTAGTAAGTAAAAAGGGAGGATTCCAGAATAGAATAAATTGAAGGTGTTACCATGGAGGGAATATAAAAATTGTTTAGAGATTGAGAAGTCAAAAAACTAACAAAGATACCTAATTTATAAAGGACTATTATTAATTTAATAACAAGTGATGTTGTTTATCACAAAACAAATAATATGTGTTATAAACTAAAAAAATTAGCAAATAAGGATAAGTTAGGAGTGAGTGATGATATTTCTTAATCAAAACAATAACTCTAATAACTTATAAAAAATTGTGTTCATGTTATTGTTATAAGAGGATATGGCTGAATGCAATGTGCAGTCCATAAGCCTAATGTTATATTTTTAAGATTGAAATAGGGAAAGCAATATTGAATAATAAACAACACACCTACAGACTCAAAACACAACACAACTAATAAAAATAACAAAGTAAGGCCAAATAGGCTGAACCAAAATGTGATTTGAACGAAATAAGGAAATTATTATAATGGCTACTTAGGCCTAGAAAAAAAAACATAACTGTCAGAACCAAACAAACAAAAATTATAACAAATTGAGTAAGAATTTGGAAAATCTGAGGTGAAGGAATCACCAAGAATAAATTGTAGATCATTTATAACACAAAATATTGTAATAGGCATTATTATATAAAAAGAAATGTAATTAACAAGCAATAACATAATTGTAAAAACTTAAAATCTGACATTACCCAAGCTTGTGGGGTATCAAAATAATCTATGAACGAGAATAAATACTATAGTGACAATATTTAATAACCAGAAAGGAAGATGGAGGAATGACAGTAATCAGAAGATATACGAAGGATTCGAAGTTTCGATAACAATACATCAACTCAAAATAAGCCTATTCGAAAAATACCGTTACTATGGAAACAGCGGTTGTTGACAGAAAATACCGTTGGAAATTAGTAGAAGAAAAAAAAAGCGAAGCGTCACCAAGCCAAGATAGATGCAAGAGTTCAGCAGAAAGTTTTTTCAGTGTAAATAATGAAAATAATAGTATAAAGTTGCTGAAAACCGATCATCAAAGAAGCAGATGACCACTACAACCAATATTACAAGACCCAAGACCTGAATAAATGGAAATTATCCATAAAGAGAACGTCCAAACACAAGACGAAAAAGACGCCACATTTAAAGAAGCCCAAAATCCAAGAAAACTGATTTTATGCAGCCAATTCCTATCTCGAACCAACTACAAAGGCCTAGACACGTCGAGTTGTTAAGTACTATCCAATTATTTATTTTCCACCAACCCTAATCACTTTAAATAATTTTGAAAGGTAAAATTACCACACTATAAAAATAATATTTCTCTTTCATAGAGTATTTAAGCAAATTAAAACGTAATGAAACTTTGTTAACATAGAATAACCTAAGAATTGAACACGAACTTACAGAACACTTTTACAACACAACACAACAGATTGTAACAGCACACTTTATATTTCTTGTACACATAGATTAAGGTAATTTGTATTTTTATTGTAGTTCTCTAACTCATAGCCAAAAGAATCCACGGATTTTGAAACCAAAAAATTGTAATATGTTTAACGTAAACAGCGAAGCCAGGTTAGATGGTTTCTAAATCAATTCGCCGCCCTGAAAACAAGATCTCATGTAACCAATCGATAATTATTTTGTTGTAATTGTAAATGTTTTTCAGTTATCACCCATTAAAAGATATTTATTACAGGGAGTAACCAGCGTTATCATTTCATAGGGAGTGCTATATAATAATTACTTGTATTGAAGAATAAATTGTAGCGATAAGCAAGTTGCCGGTCATACGTCAGAAGCGACGATTGAGACGGCTGTGCGAGCGGGAATTATTCGAATACACCAACCCGCTGCGCTGATAACTTGTTCAAACACAATTTTTAGTTGTTTTTATAAAACGACTTGGCGCCACCCGGGATTATTACACCCCCTAAGAATAACAGGTAAGGTTACTGCCGTAATATACAGGTGATCAGAACTACGCTACGAACATCGCTAGCCACAAAATTACTGTAACGACCCAGTGCGAGGCGAACGCACTAATCATCCAAACACATTATTTTTTATGTACACATTTTGCAGGTACGTCTTATATAATTCGTTACAGAATTGATGAATACCAGGAGAGGATAGAAGGTAGCAAGGACGACCGCATTATCTAGTTACAAATTGGCGACCATCCGGTGAGGCCGTAAAAGAAGGTCAACGGCGGCTATGAAGAGACACTCAATGTTTACTAGGACGGACAAACAGAAAGAAATTGAAGGTGAAGGCCAGCCAGAAGAGATGGAAGAAATAATCGGGGAGTTAGTCGAAGAGGACGTTCAGGAAAACCAACCTGAAAATCCAGTTCAACCAGAACCGGAAGTGGAAGTAATGGTAGGGGACCAACCTAGCAAACCAACAGAAGAAACAAAATTAGACCACATGATGAAGTTCATGATGGAACAATTTGGACAAATGAACAGGAGCCATGAAGATTTGAATAAAAAATTAGAGTCGGACAAGGAAGAGAGAAGACAAGACAAGGAAGAGTTGAATAAAAAATTAGAGTCAACCAATACAAAACTAGAATCATTGCAAGCGGGAAGGAGAGAAGACAAAGAAGAATTGAATAAAAAATTAGAGTCATTGAGAAGGGAAGACAGGGAATTCCTGAACGAAAAACTGGACCAAAACAATGAAGAATTGAATAAAAAATTGGACCAAAATAAGGAAGAATTGAAGAAGCAATTCAAGGAGGACTTAGAGATCCTGAATAACAAAATGGAAAACAACCGAGAGGCGTTAGAAGAGAAGAGTGAGGAGTTGAAGAGACAAATAACAAAGGATCTTGGAGTGTTAAATGACAAGATTGAAAACAACTGGGAAACACTCCAAAAACAATTGAAGGAAGAAGGTGAGAAATCAAAAGATGAATGGAGGCAACAGTTGGCGGAGTGCAAAAATGAAATCAAACAGACTATCACTGAGACGAACGAAACAATAATACACGTCCAGGAAGAGTTGACAGAAAAAATAAATCATGTCCAAGAGGAAGGAACTCTCAGGATCCAAGAAATACAGAAGACCACCACCGATGAGTGTAACAAAAATAAACAGGAGGTGCTTCAAGAGCTGAAGGAGAGGCACAAGGAAATCCAGACTGATGTCAGCGAACGCGTTGAAAGGGTATACACCACCATCAACAAGATTGACGAGAAAACGCAATAAAATAAAGAAAAAATTAGAGAAATCAGTCAGAAAGAGAAGCAGATGCAAGAGGAACTGGACGCTTTGAGGGAGAAGCCTTGCAGTAGCACTCATATATTTACGAATGAAAATAGGGAAGTGATCAACTTCAAGAGTTACCGAAGAAACCCCATAGAATTTCTGAAAAGGGTGGAGGAGCTCATCGAGAGGCACAGAGATACCAGATGGACAACGGTGAGAAGTCTCATCGACGAGATGTTTCGAGACACAAATGACAATTGGTGGACAGCCACACGACCAGAAATCAGCAGTACGCAAGAATTTAAAACGTTGTTTCATGAAAAGTACTGGTCGGAATCGACCCAAAATGTGGTAAGGAACGATATAAGCAACGGAAGATATGAGCCACAGGCTGGGCATACATTAACGTCTTACTTCTTGGGCAAGGTCTGCCTAGCCCGAAATCTCGAACCAAAGATACCCGAAGAATCCCTAGTCATCCAACTGGGATATCACTACGAAGACGCCATACAGAGGGCCAGGAGACAGGGACAAATAAAGACCATACAGGGAATGGCCAACTTGCTGGAAGACCATGAAAACGATAGCCAGTACAAGAAGAATCGTGTGATCAACCACAGGTACAACCGGGGGAATGAAAGTTACAACGTGCCAAGCCACAACTTACCCTATAGTAATACCCAGAACAACTACCGGAACATAATGAATCGTAACCCAAATAATTACCCAGGGGACCAACCATTCCATCGGAATCAACACAACTACAATCAAGGTAACCAACCAACCAACAGAGATCATCCGAGTTACAACCAGGGGAACCAACCAAATAACAGAAATGCACAAAACCCTAGTGCACCGAATAATCACAACAGGGGGATAGAACAAGGAAGGAATACAAATGGCCACCCAAATAATCACAATTACTATGGAAACCGGTACGACCCGAATTACCCATATAACAGAGGAAACGGGAGTAACCAAAATAGGGGTGACATGAGGCGTCAAGTCAATTTTATCAGCGGGAGGAGACAAAACAACCATCGGCGATATTGTCCCATTAGAACCAGCACAGTGTACAACAATTCCCAATACGACAACCAGCAAGCTACAGGAACGAGAACAATAGAAGCGCCAAGGAATCACATAAGTGACCAATCAACCTCAACCAATGAAATGGCAGACCAAGTAAATAGTCTGGCCAGTGGTTCCCAGCCACCTTTAAACTAAAAAGGTCAGTGAGAAACCACCAGGACCCTTCACATGACCAATCACTTGGGTTAAATCGACAAACTACGACGGAAAGCGAAATAAAGAAGATAACCATAATATCAAACAATTATTTAAAGGACATCAGGGAAGAACTTCTGGAGGAGGAGGATAACCCCTTGTCAACAACAAATAGTGAAATAGTGCATATAAAAGCCATTATTAATGGAATCAACACTGTCATAATGATCGATACTGGGTCAAATGTATCTCTCGTAAACCAACCTGAATTGGAGCGGATCCAGGCCAACTCCAATATACCTATCCCGACTTTACCTATAAATAATATCGTCATAATTGGTGCCACAGGCAAACAAAATAAGACCATCAGAAAACAGGTCTCTTTAGAGCTGAACAGTCAAAACACAATCATACCCATTATTTTTCTTGTCGCAAATGGATTACCATTTAACATGCTGATTGGATGCGACGCACTGAGACAACACTCAGCAATTATTGACATGCAGAAGGGAATAGTAGTGCTTACTTCTGAGAAGGGAGTGTGGTCAGCCAATATAATCAACAATAACCCAACACAACTAACCCTAAATCATCATAAGGGGTTAAAGAGCTATTATTGCCAGACATATCAACCATCAATTACCATAGAAGAGGAAGAAGGAGAGGGAGAACTGTGGAAAAGAAAAATCGAAGACATTAGAAAGTTCCAAAGAGAGAGACCTCAGCAAGAGATAACGGGTGAACAGGCTGAAAAACTAATAGCCATATACCAAGAATACCACCACGTTTTCTCAAATACACCAGGGAAGGTCAAAGGTTTCCAATGTAAAATCGACTTTCAAGAGCCCATTGACTTCCACAGAAAATCATACCCAATCGCCTACTCCCTAAAAAACGAGGTGAGAAAGGAAAAAAATAGAATGATGGAGGAGGACATCATTGAATACAGTCAGTCTCCTTACACGAGTCCTATAGTCGCCATACCAAAAAAGAACGGTAAAGTCAGAATATGTTTAGACGCCCGGGAGATCAATAAGATGATCATTAATGATCGAACGTCACTGGGAGAGATCGAAGAGATACTCAAGAAATTCCATGGTACCAGATATATAAGCACCTGGGATACGGTATGTGGGTACTGGCAGGTGGAGCTGCAACCACACAGTAGGAAGTACATGGCATTCATCTTCGACGGAAGGAATTACCAGTTTAAGAGGTTACCTTTCGGCCTCGTTAATTCCGTCGCAGTGTTCGTCAAGTGTATGGACCAGGTCATAGGTCAAGAAGCATTGCAGTTCACAACGGTGTATGTGGACGACCTTTTAATAACATCATCTGACTGGGATGAGCACTGCGATCGGGTCAAACAGGTATTACAAAAATTATCTGTAAATAATATCACATTGAAATTAGACAAGTCCAAATTCATAGCAAACCAAGTCAAATTCTTGGGTTTCAACTTAGCAGAACAGGGGATAACACCATCCCAAGAGAAGGTGGAAGCTATTCAGAACTTCCCCACCCCAAAGAATAAGAAGCAGCTACAATCCTTCTTAGGTATTTGTAACTACTATAGAAAGTTCCAGACCAATTATTCTTATTTGACAGCAAAGTTATCTAAACAACTATCAGCTAAAGAAAAGTGGACTTGGGGGAAGGAACAAGATGAAGTGCTAAAATTAATCAAAACAAAATTTCTTGAAACAATAATGCTAAACCACCCCAATTTTGAACAGCCGTTCTATTTAAATTGTGACGCCAGCGATGTGAGCCTGGGCGCCGAGTTATATCAAGAGGATAAGGACGGACACCACCTGGTTATCAGCTTTGCCAGCAGGGTACTGAACCGATGCGAACGTAACTACAATGTTACTGAAAAGGAACTACTCAGTATTGTGTTCGCATGCGGAAAATTTAGGACGTATATCCTTGGATATCCCGTCACCGTCCGAAGTGACCATAAGTCCATTTCCTTTTTGAAACAGTGTAAGTTAAGTCATGGGAGGCTTACACGATGGATACTCGCATTACAAGAGTACCACATAACGTGGGAGTACATTCCAGGGCGTAAAAATGTTGCCGCCGATGTATTATCCAGAATAAATGTCACCGATCAGACATTTGAAGGAGTAGAGGAGAAAGACAACAAAGAGTGAAATATATAAGAGAAGGCAATAACAAGGAAAGAAAAGGAGAAGTCGACTTACAAAAATATAATAACATGGTCCTATATATAGTAACAGCGTAAACTTATGTATAATAATATGTAGGTCCATATGTCATCACAAAGGACAATGGAAACAATACTTACGAGATAAGTAATATAACCACCAAAAAAGTAAAAGGAGTGTACAACCAAGCTCCAAGGGTGTCGATGAAGAAGTTCTATGAAGAAAACTAAATAACTGGAATGCGTTCATCCAGAATAAGTGTGACTATCATACACTTGAAGGAGAAGAGGTGCATAATAACGAAGTGTCGAACAAAAAGGAGAAGGCTATAATATGGAATGGAAATGATAATATAATAAATCCACAACCGTGAGAATTGAATTGATATCAAAATAAAATTATATATAATAAAATGTACGGCCATATGTCATCACGAAGGACAAGTAACTGTAAATAAAATACAGATGTCAAAATTCAAAAATCATGTGAACACAACTTGCAATAACATTTCGATGACTTATGAGGCCTAAAATAAAAAATATCAAAACAAAGGAATGAGTTACATAAATTCCTACTATGTGAAATCAATTTACAATTTATTAAAAAGTTGATGTGTGAAGTATATGAAATAATTAAACCAAAATGTACCAAAATAGGAATACGCTACAAAAATTCCTATGGTGTAAGGAAATTAACTTACAAAGAATTAATACAAACTGAAATGTACAAAATTAAAATCAGACCAAAAAAAACTGATAAGATAAATACCTGAAATTATAATAAATCAAAGGTATTCAGTAAAATAAAAAATCTAAAATGGTACAAAGAAAAAGAGGGAGATTATGTATAAAACCGATATACAGATATGGCTAAAGCAGAATCCTGCTAAATGACTAAGAGAAAAAAAAAATGTCTAAGATAATTAAAATGATCACAAGGAGAATTGAAAACCGAATAATGAAAAGTTAATGATAAAATTAACATATAAATAAATAAAAAACAATCAATGGTATCAGCAAATGATAGTATATAGCAAAGGTACAACGGAAGGAAGAATGAGTAAAAAGCCAAAGTGATCTAAAAACAAACCACAAGGTGGACAATCCCAAAGTATATTTTTATTAATTTAATTCACAAGTTGACAAAAAAGGTATTTATGATTGACTGTTGAAAAGTCCAGCAATCAAATAAACTGAGCAGAGATGACGTGCCTCTGGTCTCAGAAAAATGAGTAGTAATGGGAGAAACCAGCTACTAAAGTTAGGGAAAAAATTGTGTATAAGGGAGAACACACCAATGGAAATAAAAAGAAAAACAGATCCAAATAAAATGGAATGAATTCAGTAAGAAGAGAAACAAAGAATGGATAAACAACCAAGAAAGAAAAGGAAAAAGATTATCTATAACTGATAATTTCATAAAAAACTATACTAGTGTTTTATCAAAATGATCAATTTTAAAGGAGAGGCATTATGTCACGACACAAATAGCCAACCCCGTACCAGAGATAAAAAATATATTTATAATCGTAAAAATACTTCTTATCAAATAAACTGATTGATTTTAAATAAAAATATAAGGAATATAACACGACAATACGACGACTTTAACCTAACCCAAGGGATTGAGCCAACAACCTAAGCATAAAGAAGGGAACCACGTAACATACTTATTCAGATGTAAATATTTTGACACGATTGAGCCAACAACCTAAGCATAAAGAAGGGAACCACGTAACATACTTATTCAAATGTAAATATTTTGACACGATTGACCCAACAACCTAAGCATAAAGAAGGGAACCACGTAACAGACTTATTCAGATGTAAATATTTTGACACGATTGAGCCAACAACATAAGCATAAAGAAGGGAGCCACGAATAAACAACGAGAATGAGAAAATAATAAACCTAAACCACAAGGAAACAAGTTTATGGGTTTAAATGACCCCAAAATGCCCAAAGAAACGGATGAAAAGACCTAATATATTAAACGAACAAGGAAAATGAAGAAGGAGGGAGACAAGCAAAAGTGAAAACCAAGAATGGTTCACCAAAATAAGTAGATTAGCACTCAACAAGAACATTGAAACCAAAACAAGGGTTATTAGGAGGAAGGAGAGATAACGGTTACTACCCATTAAAAAGGCAACCAGAAACCACAAATTAGAATTGTTATTAGTTAGTAAGTATTAGTTATTAAGTATTAATTGTCATTAGGATTAAGTCATGAAAGAGAAATAAGTATAGGGGTCACCCACTATCAAACAAATGATATAAACAGTGATACAGTGCAATAGTGTAGGTGTAAGAACCCCAAAGTGAAGTGTGACACTAGTGAAGTTATAATTAACAATAAGTAATTTACAAGTGAAGGTAAGGTAAAAGTTGGAAATAAACAGTACATAAATAGCTGATGAATAAATAGTATTAAGAGTGAATTATAGTATAAGGTATAGTAAACACTAGAAGTGATGATGACTTTTTATTTAAAAAAGATGTTCAATAGAGCTAAGTTTAATTAGAGCCAGTAGTAAGTAAAAAGGGAGGATTCCAGAATAGAATAAATTGAAGGTGTTACCATGGAGGGAATATAAAAATTGTTTAGAGATTGAGAAGTCAAAAAACTAACAAAGATACCTAATTTATAAAGGACTATTATTAATTTAATAACAAGTGATGTTGTTTATCACAAAACAAATAATATGTGTTATAAACTAAAAAAATTAGCAAATAAGGATAAGTTAGGAGTGAGTGATGATATTTCTTAATCAAAACAATAACTCTAATAACTTATAAAAAATTGTGTTCATGTTATTGTTATAAGAGGATATGGCTGAATGCAATGTGCAGTCCATAAGCCTAATGTTATATTTTTAAGATTGAAATAGGGAAAGCAATATTGAATAATAAACAACACACCTACAGACTCAAAACACAACACAACTAATAAAAATAACAAAGTAAGGCCAAATAGGCTGAACCAAAATGTGATTTGAACGAAATAAGTAAATTATTATAATGGCTACTTAGGCCTAGAAAAAAAAGCATAACTGTCAGAACCAAACAAACAAAAATTATAACAAATTGAGTAAGAATTTGGAAAATCTGAGGTGAAGGAATCACCAAGAATAAATTGTAGATCATTTATAACACAAAATATTGTAATAGGCATTATTATATAAAAAGAAATGTAATTAACAAGCAATAACATAATTGTAAAAACTTAAAATCTGACATTACCCAAGCTTGTGGGGTATCAAAATAATCTATGAACGAGAATAAATACTATAGTGACAATATTTAATAACCAGAAAGGAAGATGGAGGAATGACAGTAATCAGAAGATATACGAAGGATTCGAAGTTTCGATAACAATACATCAACTCAAAATAAGCCTATTCGAAAAATACCATTACTATGGAAACAGCGGTTGTTGACAGAAAATACCGTTGGAAATTAGTAGAAGAAAAAAAAAGCGAAGCGTCACCAAGCCAAGATAGATGCAAGAGTTCAGCAGAAAGTTTTTTCAGTGTAAATAATGAAAATAATAGTATAAAGTTGCTGAAAACCGATCATCAAAGAAGCAGATGACCACTACAACCAATATTACAAGACCCAAGACCTGAATAAACGGAAATTATCCATAAAGAGAACGTCCAAACACAAGACGAAAAAGACGCCACATTTAAAGAAGCCCAAAATCCAAGAAAACTGATTTTATGCAGCCAATTCCTATCTCGAACCAACTACAAAGGCCTAGACACGTCGAGTTGTTAAGTACTATCCAATTATTTATTTTCCACCAACCCTAATCACTTTAAATAATTTTGAAAGGTAAAATTACCACACTATAAAAATAATATTTCTCTTTCATAGAGTATTTAAGCAAATTAAAACGTAATGAAACTTTGTTAACATAGAATAACCTAAGAATTGAACACGAACTTACAGAACACTTTTACAACACAACACAACAGATTGTAACAGCACACTTTATATTTCTTGTACACATAGATTAAGGTAATTTGTATTTTTATTGTAGTTCTCTAACTCATAGCCAAAAGAATCCACGAATTTTGAAACCAAAAAATTGTAATATGTTTAACGTAAACAGCGAAGCCAGGTTAGATGGTTTCTAAATCAATTCGCCGCCCTGAAAACAAGATCTCATGTAACCAATCGATAATTATTTTGTTGTAATTGTAAATGTTTTTCAGTTATCACCCATTAAAAGATATTTATTACAGGGAGTAACCAGCGTTATCATTTCATAGGGAGTGCTATATAATAATTACTTGTATTGAAGAATAAATTGTAGCAATAAGCAAGTTGCCAGTCATACGTCAGAAGCGACAATTGAGACGGCTGTGCGAGCGGGAATTATTCGAATACACCAACCCACTGCGCTGATAACTTGTTCAAACACAATTTTTAGTTGTTTTTATAAAACGACTTGGCGCCACCCGGGATTATTACACCCCCTAAGAATAACAGGTAAGGTTACTGCCGTAATATACAGGTGATCAGAACTACGCTACGAACATCGCTAGCCACAAAATTACTGTAACGACCCGGTGCGAGGCGAACGCACTAATCATCCAAACACATTATTTTTTATGTACACATTTTGCAGGTACGTCTTATATAATTCGTTACAGAATTGACGAATACCAGGAGAGGATAGAAGGTAGCAGGGACGACCGCATTATCTAGTTACAATATATATATATATTCAAACACTTTTTGCTACAGTCTGTTTCTTGGTGTATATATATTAAATATTTATAATCACTTTACCTCAAGATATTTTCTCCTTATTTGGAACATGTTTCGGGTACCATCTTGTACCCATCCTCAGCCTTCCGGATTTTGTGTCTGGTGGTGGTGGAGAAAATGTCTTGAGGTAAAGTGATTATAAATATTAAATATATATATATATATATATTATTAAAATTAAGTGATGAGTCACTAACAGTAACCACTCTTGTTAAGACCTAGTACACACTAGCAATTATCAGCCCACATATGTCTCACAAACAAATGCCCACCATACATGTTTCATCTTGCTTTTATGTGATGTCTTAGCAGGTGCTGTTGTTTTAACAAGTACTTTTGTATATTATTTGGTTACTCAATCTAACCATAAGTTGAAACCAAAATATATCGGACAAGCAAGTTGCTAAAAAGTGTGCGCGATAACTTCATGCAGCATTCTTTTTTATTATTGTTAAAATTAATTTATGCAAGTTATATGGTAATATTTTCTTAACTAACCCGTTGATTCATTTGTTAATTAGTACCAGAACTCCTTTCAAGCATTTATGAATTTAAGGGCATTTATGAATTTCAAGCATTTCACAGTGACAATCAAATTAAGGGAATCTGTACAACAAATTGTCTTTGTATATACAATAGTACCTTCTCCATCTTCATCCTTGTTTTTGTTAAAAAATTCATATCTTAAAGTAGAGTCAGCATCTTCATCATAGAATCCGGTACAGTTAACAGTAAAATGAGTTTGTCCGATTGTTCCAGATTGTGGAGAAATTTCACATTTTCCTTTAACAGGCCGAATATTCATTGTAATCTCAATTTTTGCTACTCCATATGGGTCTCCTCCTGAAATAAAAAAATTATAGTAAACTAAAGTACTGTATATACAACTACGTACTATATATTTATTGAAAATATGTATGTACTGTACATGTCTTGTAAGACCCTAGTTGTCATAAGAAATGCAACATGCTCAATGTACGTTTGAATTTTGTAAAAGTATTTAATGAATAATTGTACTGCAATCATGCCATTCAAGAATACTACTTTCTTATAACAGTATTAAAATAACTTGTAGTGAATGGAACTTCTGTTTTTATTGGTGTTAATGATAACAGTTGTACACATGTACAACATGGTGCAACATGGCACACATGTAAAAAT
Organism: Magicicada septendecula; assembly: GCA_034769895.1. NCBI lineage: Eukaryota > Metazoa > Arthropoda > Insecta > Hemiptera > Cicadidae > Magicicada > Magicicada septendecula. The sequence continues at coordinate 154,514,571 of CM068368.1, read as the reverse complement.
ATAATGTTAATGCTGGTGCAGACATGTAAGTTGTATGCATATTTTCTATGAGTCACATAGATTGAACTAAATAAAACTAATGAAAATGTTATTATATTGATAAAAAATTTGTTGTCAGGAAATAATTATAATTATATTCTGTGAATGTTAAACTCTTTGGACTGTTTGGTCCAGCGTTGAAACTACAGCTGTAAAGTGTTTTCTTTTCATCCATAGCACTCATCTTCATTAGCAAAGAACAAAAGCGGGGTCACAGAGTTGGCACAGAGCTCACAGTAGAGATCAACAGTATAACACCCCAAAGAGTTTTACTTCCATTGAAAGTCTATGTTCATTAGTATATTATATTCCTTATTTCAATTTCATTTACCAGTATATTGGTAAATGTATATAGTATATTGTGTTACAATATATTCCACCCTCAAATTATTGTAATTGTATTCTGTTTTGCAATAATCAACACAGTGAAATAACCATGTTTCCTACCCATCAGTCCACATGGGTGAAAATGATTGCAATACCTGACATGTAAAAATATAATGTTAATGCTGGTGCAGACATGTAAGTTGTATGCACATTTTCTATGAGTCACATAGACTGAACTAAATAAAACTAATGAAAATGTTATTATATTGATAAAAAATTTGTTGTCAGGAAATAATTATAATTATATTCTTCATCATCCCCACTTCAAGAAATTAGGCAATTTCTTTGATATGTCTTCTGTAATTCCAGTGCTTTCTTGGTCTACCAATGTTACCAATGTTGGCCTTTTACTAATATTATTAAAAATTATAAACCAAAGACAAGCAGAGAACTGTAGCAGTTGATGGCACAGCTGCTAACCATGTAGATAACATTCTTGCATGGAGCAGATACTATGGTGTAGTATTTATGTTGTCAGATCACACAGAGGGTTCAGATAAAAACTTATCATCTTGTGCTAAATTCCTAGTAACTATTCTCTGGTTCAGACTATCTCTCCAGCCCCTTTTCTTTCATACTATCTATTTATTACTCATTTCATTACGTAGTGTTTATGTTTTAATTTCATATTTTTACTTCAGCAAATAATGACGTAACATTATGTCACTGCCTACAAAACTGTGTTATCATTGTCACCTTAACCAATCTAACATTTGTTGTACTTTTTTCTCAATCTTTCACCTCCTACAAGCCATTTTTGATACTAATGAATGTCTAACAAAGTGCTTGAAATAGCATTGCATAAACTCCCTTAATATATCATGATACAAACCTATTTCCGATTTTGTCTTGTCAACCTGTGATAGATATCATATTTGGTAACTCTATTCAAAACCTTCTATATGATTAATGTAACACCTGTGGTGGGCTTCTTTCATCTCTTCTATCAAACTGTCTGTATCCTCCATTTTTTAATTGTGTTAGTACTTGTTCATTGACACAACTATTCATCTCCTCTCTTTTGTTCTATTCTTAATTGCCAAGGAAACCTTTGTTGCTGACCATTATTCTAAAAGCACGCTGTTATACAAAAGGAATAATATTATAAATTATAACCTATTAACAAATCCTTTCATTCAAGAAATAATGTAGTACATACATATTACATTGCGTTAGTTCTTCATGAAGGTTATGTGTCTTTCTAAGTCAAACCCATATCACCACCACTCTTTGTTTACTTAAGACAGTTCCATTTATTGTATCTAAAATACTGGTCCTTTTTAAAGATGTTTGAAAATTTTTAAAGCAACAAAATCCTCTTTTAATGTTATGATATTATTATATTATATATATTATAATCCTCTCAGTGTTATAATATTGTTATGACAGTCTAACTGATCGTCATATGGTACAGTGGAAAACAAAATACAAGACACCAATGAAATCACTAATTACCAGTTTTAATTATCACAATTAATAATTTGTAATCAACAAGTTATTCAGCAAGATTAGTCCCGTACAATAATTCAAATTAAATTTGTACACATGCAATAATAATATCAACTATTAGAATTCCACACTAACTATAACACAATAACACTTCACTGCACATTGCCACTCGATCAGCTCTAAGGAAAATCGCTCAACACAACTGAACAACTAAGCCAGATGCTCTGCTTTCAGAGGTCGTGCAGAGTTCCAGAATAAACGTTCCATTCTTAACTGCATGCCACTTAATGCATAATTCAAGTGTTCTCTAGAGTACTCTGGAACATACTTGAGGGTGGCCTTGACTGAGGTTACACCTGCTTAACTAAAGGTAAGGATGGGTAAACGAGCTATCAGCTGTTCCATTCATTTCAGTATGTTTATGTTATAATAATATAATAACATATTATATTAGTTAACACTCTCTTAAATTCAGAGGTTTATTACAAAGTAATAAAATGTTTACTAAAATAATAACCATGATTATATCCTACTATTAAATATACAGTGGTACATGGTACATATAACTTTTTGTGAAAAAAAAACTCACTTTTGAAACCTAAATAAGTAAGATTAATCAAGTACAAAAACAGTGTATTTAATATGGACTCTAACATAATCTACATTAAATCTACGCTTCTAGGCATATGTAAGTTGTCATTCTCTTACACAAATAGATTATTACAGCATAAACTTTTTTTTTATAATAATTATGTTAACAGTTAAATAAAAAAATCAATATATCACAGCTATTTTGTAAAAAATTCTTATTTCAGAAACCTAAATAAGTTGATACCACCAAGTTATTAGAGAAGAAAGATGTTATGTTTATTTTGCACTAACTTCCAAAGACGTTCAAAACAGTTTCTGATAAATTGATTTAAACTAACCACTACATGCACTACTAATTCTTACAGGTGTTTTCAGTTGCTACATTATATCCTGGCATGAGAAAGCATTAGTCAGAATTATGTGTGAAAAATAATTTTTTATTCATATATCTTAATATTTTAGCACATATGAGGTATAGATTGAAAATTATCAGACTAATGTAATAGTTGTTATTAATCCTCTCTTACAATTGATAAAAGGTCCCCTTCAATTTATTACCCTCCTTGATCTCTACAGCACTGTTGGAAGCAATGCCGCAGGCCATTTTACGATAGCTACTGCATGACCTCTTAATTGCATCTATGATGTCAAAACAGGTTCCTTTCCAACACAAACATGATCTTTGGAAACAAAAATAAGTCACATGGGGCAAGATCAGGTGAGTACTCGGGTAATACTCTAGCATGGAAATTCTGTGCTTTACCAAAAACACTTTGATGGACAGTGTGTTATGTGCTGGAGCATTGTCATGGTGAAGAATCTATGAGCAACTTTTCCACAGCTCAGGTCGTTTTCTTCTCGCTCACTCATGAATAGACCTCTTTGTAGCAGGATTGATTAACAGTTTGAATTCTGGACATTCAATCAACACAAAGAATCCCTCAGATGTTGAAAAACACGATCATCATTGCATTAAATTTCACTTGGTCATCCATGTATTCTTTTGCAATGGTGAGCCAGGACTCTTCCAAACCATGGACTGGCTCTTAGTTTCAGGATCATATATATATATATTTTTTTTTGTAAACAACTAATTATGTGAGGACGTATATTATATTATATGCTGCACGCTGGAAGCGTCAAATTGTAAAGAAATCTTGTCTATGGGTGTAATTAGTTATATGAGACTCCTGTGTATCAAACGCCAAGTAATACGTTGCAGGTGGCAATTCGTAACAATTAAAATGTTGTTACTTGGTTTAATTAATGTGTTATTAATAAATATATCTTTCGGTTGTGACCGATGAAACCTTCAGAAAATAGATTATTAAGTAAACAAAATTATAATTATGTTCCTTGAATTTATAATCATACTACTCTATAGATTTAACTTAGTTTTCAGTGGTTGGGTAATATTAGCGATATGTATGGAGTATTGACTGAATGTAAGGGGTATTTGTGTCAACCCTAGTCACTCGATGATAGAAAATTCCATTCAAATTTTGTACTCAACACAAGCTAGTTCAGCAATCTTCCGTCCCACCAGCTGCAAACGTTGAGCACTGTTACTTGTAATAAGCGTACTTATAGGTTAGTTATTCATTGAGTTTGAATCAACCTTTTTGGAAATTATTCCAACCACTACCTATAGTATTTATTCTGCAATAACTTCAAACATTATCTCATATAATAAAGATTCTTTATTTATTTTCTCTATTAATTCACAGTCCACGTTATCTCAAAAAATAATAATACGATCAAATCGATCACACAGGAATATATCGATTATCAATTACTCAAATTCTATAAACATATACACATGAAAAATAATAATAAATAATTCTTATCCCAGGGTTCATAAAGTTCTTGGAACCATTAGTAAGGCCAGGTAAAATGCATAATTAAGGTTGCTCAATTTACAAAACAAAATTATTTACTCTAAATATAGTGAAATTAAAATAGGTTGTTTTTTTACCAAACTGACGAAAACTTCGACTGGCTGTGGGCGTCCGTAAACAGTTGCCAAGATTCAAATTAATTTGTCTTCATCCAGTAAAAGTGTTCTGCCTTTAATAAAATTGATTGTGGAGATAAATGGGAAGCTCTCAGGAATTCTTCGGACTTCTGATCTTCTTCTATGACCTCGTTAATTCTCGGTCCCGGTGAAATGAAATTAGGATCCCAGCTTCTTCTGCTGCCAGTGAAAGTTATCTCTGCCACACTAGGTCTTCTGGTATTTTCAATAATTCCGTTAGTTCAGGCTTTAATTCTTTTAACTGATCTTCTGTTTATAGAAGGAATTGGTTGAATACCAAATCCAGCGGAATTATTTGGTGAATGAGGTGATAAGCTTTCAATTCTTTTTAGATGTATTCATTTACAATTTGGAAGGTTATTTAATTTTTATTACTCATCAGCATTAAATTACAATTATTTTTCAAAAGGGTTTTTCAATTTTGATTCATGTTTCTTCCAGATTTATTATTCATATTTTTTAAATATATCGGTCCATCTCAACCTAATAGCTTGTAACAATCAGAACGAATAAATCCAAATCAACAACTTCTGTACATTTCAGTTGCCTTAACAACCACGTTTTCTAAATATCCTTGAGCCGGCATTATAGAATATTACTACTCTTTTCCAATAAAATACTCCATGCTTGGATTAATATTAAATCACCTAAAATTCTCCCCTAACCTTCCTTCTTAAACAGTAAATGTTTCACTATAGTTTCGTTGAACTGGGTTTCTTAAAAAGGTATTAATTTCCTTTCACTAATATGGAATTTAGGCCTATAGATTTTCTTACAACCGTTATAACATTATTTGGTTCTTTAACTTAATTTTCTTTTACCTGACCTACTGTACAATTAATTATTGGTTACATGGTTAATTACATTAATTTTAATTTACTGGTGGTTACTTTTTTTTTTACATTAATTAACTGGTTCTGGAACCCTTCATTAATTTATAATATAATTGTCAGAACTACTTGTCAAATATGAAACACTGGTCATCCTCCTGGCCCAGTTTATAAACATTAATTAAAACAACAATATTATTCAACTTTAGACAATACTTAGAACTTAGTATAATGCCTAACATTGGTAACTATACTTGATTGTATAAAGACAAATCTAACATAAATATAAATATAATTATTGATGAATTATTCCTATTAACCACATCAGTTCATTCTTGCCATACTCAAAATATAACATAAATATTCTGTAAACCTCAACATGTTACAGTATAAACACAAGCATTTTATTATATTTAACTATTCATTGGTCTGGTTCTTTTTTTTTTTTTTATTTAACATTAGTCATTGCCTCTTTTGATTTGAGGTACTTCTCAGACACATTAACTACTGAACAACCTTAATTCAGGGTATGGTCCTTGACCATATTTCATTCAATTTTTATGTAACGTTGGGGACCTCAACTTTGTTACGTTACATAACACCCCCCCTTCGAAATAAGTTTATTTTGTATAAACAAAGTTTAGCAAGAAATAAACGCACAACTTGTATCTGGCTGATTGGTTTCCTATTCATAGTACTTTTATATTTCAGAATTATCCGTTGTATTACTATCATTTCTTCGTTCCTTCTTAAAATCAATTATTTCCCAAGTTTAATCTTATTTCTATAATCATTCTTGTGACATTCTTTATTAATTATACATTTTGGATCTGGTTTTATTTATTCATCTATATTTATTTGTGAGTTTTCCCTCTAATATTTAATTTTCCTAAACCTCCCTAACATTATAACTGGAATCGAATCGGTGGTGCTCTATCGGCTAACCAATTACCGTCGTCCGTTACATACTTTCTGGGATCAGAGGAACATCATCTCTGCCCAGTTAAACGATTGCTGGAATATTCTACAGTCAATCTTCATTAATAAACCTCGTAAGGTAGTCATCATATGACCTTCAATAAAATAATAAATAATAATCATACTCTAGGGATTATTCACTGTACTTTAACTCAGATCATATTATTTCTTCATATTAATTCTTCCTGCTATTATACACTTCTCCTCTCCAATACTTGGCTAATTTATTGACATTTATTAATTGGTTTTTTACTTATAATTCTTAACCATTTTTTTTTTTTTTTTTTTTTTCTTTTCTTGTGATCCTTTTGACGGTTCCATTTTAGCTTCTTCATTCTCTTATCTTCATTGGCTCATATTCCTTTATGATCAATACAGCTGGTTATGAGATTTTGGTTAGTACTATACATTACATCATGTAGTTATATTCTTCTGGCACAATCATTATTATTCCTTTTACATTCTAAATTACATTTCTCACTATTATATTACATCAGATAAACTCATTTTGTTTTTTGGTTTTGATGATTTTTATTAGGTTTAATCAGTGTTATTTTTTTTTTCTTTTATATTAGTTTACAGTAATATCTCCTGAATTATATAGTAAGGTGTTCTTACTTATTTTTCGAATTTGGTTGTTTTTTTATCTTCAAAATTCTCTTTCTTATATACCTCATAAATTGTTTTCTTAAATACTTGTTTGTAAGGTGAACTTACTTCATTTTCTGAATTTTGGGGTTTTGTTCTCTTTATTTTAAATTATATTGTTCCGAAATAAATTAAATAAGTTGTCCTTACGTACTTTTGGAATTTTGGGGTATTTCTTCCGCTATCCAATGGGTTGCTGGGTCGGTTTTCAGAATTTCAGTCCCCTTTTCTGGTTTGTTATTATTTAGGTTAACCATGGTCCATTAACTCAGGTACTACATGTTCTCGGATTACTGCATTGTCCATAATGATTTTTGTCCTTGTTAAATATCTCTCGTGTATCTGGTACTGTAACTCGGCTGATATAAAGTCTTCATTTAAGTCACGGTTTTCGGTCATATTTAGATGCTTCTTAATTAATAGGTATTGTATCTCCTCTATTTTAATGTACTCACTCATTTTTAATATCATTCCATTCCCGTTTTCCTCTGGATTATTTACCAAATTTTTTAATGATATATTCCGTCTTGATGATATGACTGATATCTTCTGATGCACTTCAATCGTCGACATTTTTAACTGATATTTAAATTTATTCAAGTTTTTTGTTATTATTCTATGGTGGTTTACCTTTGATATTTTTGTTGAGTTTTGTCTACAATTTCTAACTTTATTTAACTCCATTTGTTTATTAATGGGAGGGTTAAATATATTAATTAATCCACCCTTCCTCATCTCCATTTCTTCTTTGGTATTGAATATTTTCTTTCTCCATATTTTCCTTATTTTCTTGATATTCTCTTCCATGGTTTGGATCTTCTCCTTGTCCTTTCTATTCTTATTTTCAGATAGCAATGCATTCTGGTCTTCTCTAATTTCTGTTTTCTTGCTACTCTCTTCTGTGTTTGGACTTACTATAATACTTTCGGAAGTGCTGTCTAATGTTTCATCCAAATTATTAAAACCTTCATCCATTTGCTTATTTGTCTCCTCCTTGTATGTATCTGCCTTTTGGATAAGCGTATTAACATTTTCAAACTTCTCTCCGAAAGTTTTCCATATTTCCTTATTGATTTTCTCAAGATCTGCTTTCATTCGTCTATTGTTTTCCTCAAGTTTTTCGTTCATTAGTTTGTTATCGTCCTGAATCTGTCTCAAACTCTCGTCATTCCTGTCAAACCTTTCATTCATTTGTTTGATTAAATTCCCGCTCAAAATTTTGTTTTGTTTTTTTGAGTTTTCATTAATACTGTCTATTTTATTTTCCAGCCTTTCATTGATTTGTCTAAAATCGGCCTTCAATTGTTCATTATTTTCATTTATGGTTTGCCTTAAAAGTTCACTAGTACTTTCCTTAATACTGTCTATTTTTTCAGTTTTCTTCAAATTTTTTAATTAATTCTTCCTTGGTTTGCCTTGAGTTTTCCTCCTGTTTCTTAAAATTCTCCTTATTTTCCTCATTTGTTTTCCTTGAATTTTCCTTAATTTCCTCTTTCATCTGTCTTATTAAAGTTTCATTGTTTTGTCGGCTTTGTTCTGCCATAAATTTCATTATTTCTTGCCAATCTGGTTCTCTTCTGGCTCCCGCTTTATCTGGTTGGTCCCCTTGGGCATCCTCTTCAACTATTTCCTTCTCTGTGATAATTGCTTCAGTTTCTTCTTTATCACCCATTGTTTGTTCCATTTCACTGTCCGTAAATGTTTCTATCTCTCGTTCCTGTCCACCTTCTTCCTTCTCCTTCTCTTCTGCCCTCTTCTTCGATCTGCCTCTGGTATTATGCATTCCTGTGCCTCTAATGGTTGCCTGCTCAAGTTAAGTAACAATTACGATGATTTTTTGCTTAACTAAAGCCCACTCGTTGAGCGCCAATTTGTAATGTAATAAGTTGATTATGAAGAGTCCTTCTTAATTCAGCCCCACGTTGGAGTCGTCAATTTGTAATATAATAAATATGTTAGGTACTCGCGAAACGTCCGTCTTATTCAAACCCCACTTTTGTAAGCGCCAATTTGCAATAGAACTTGTTTTTTTTTTAAAGGGTGTAATTAGTTATATGAGACTCCTGTGTATCAAACGCCAAGTAATACGTTGCAGGTGGCAATTCGTAACAATTAAAATGTTGTTACCTGGTTTAATTAATGTGTTATTAATAAATATATCTTTCGGTTGTGACCGATGAAACCTTCAGAAAATAGATTATTAAGTAAACAAAATTATAATTATGTTCCTTGAATTTATAATCATACTACTCTATAGATTTAACTTAGTTTTCAGTGGTTGGGTAATATTAGCGATATGTATGGAGTATTGACTGAATGTAAGGGGTATTTGTGTCAACCCTAGTCACTCGATGATAGAAAATTCCATTCAAATTTTGTACTCAACACAAGCTAGTTCAGCAATCTTCCGTCCCACCAGCTGCAAACGTTGAGCGCTGTTACTTGTAATAAGCGTACTTATAGGTTAGTTATTCATTGAGTTTGAATCAACCTTTTTGGAAATTATTCCAACCACTACCTATAGTATTTATTCTGCAATAACTTCAAACGTTATCTCATATAATAAAGATTCTTTATTTATTTTCTCTATTAATTCACAGTCCACGTTATCTCAAAAAATAATAATACGATCAAATCGATCACACAGGAATATATCGATTATCAATTACTCAAATTCTATAAACATATACACATGAAAAATAATAATAAATAATTCTTATCCCAGGGTTCATAAAGTTCTTGGAACCATTAGTAAGGCCAGGTAAAATGCATAATTAAGGTTGCTCAATTTACAAAACAAAATTATTTACGCTAAATATAGTGAAATTAAAATAGGTTGTTTTTTTACCAAACTGACGAAAACTTCGACTGGCTGTGGGCGTCCGTAAACAGTTGCCAAGATTCAAATTAATTTGTCTTCATCCAGTAAAAGTGTTCTGCCTTTAATAAAATTGATTGTGGAGATAAATGGGAAGCTCTCAGGAATTCTTCGGACTTCTGATCTTCTTCTATGACCTCGTTAATTCTCGGTCCCGGTGAAATGAAATTAGGATCCCAGCTTCTTCTGCTGCCAGTGAAAGTTATCTCTGCCACACTAGGTCTTCTGGTATTTTCAATAATTCCGTTAGTTCAGGCTTTAATTCTTTTAACTGATCTTCTGTTTATAGAAGGAATTGGTTGAATACCAAATCCAGCGGAATTATTTGGTGAATGAGGTGATAGGCTTTCAATTCTTTTTAGATGTATTCATTTACAATTTGGAAGGTTATTTAATTTTTATTACTCATCAGCATTAAATTACAATTATTTTTCAAAAGGGTTTTTCAATTTTGATTCATGTTTCTTCCAGATTTATTATTCATATTTTTTAAATATATCAGTCCATCTCAACCTAATAGCTTGTAACAATCAGAACGAATAAATCCAAATCAACAACTTCTGTACATTTCAGTTGCCTTAACAACCACGTTTTCTAAATATCCTTGAGCCGGCATTATAGAATATTACTACTCTTTTCCAATAAAATACTCCATGCTTGGATTAATATTAAATCACCTAAAATTCTCCCCTAACCTTCCTTCTTAAACAGTAAATGTTTTACCATAGTTTCGTTGAACTGGGTTTCTTAAAAAGGTATTAATTTCCTTTCACTAATATCGAATTTAGGCCTATAGATTTTCTTACAACCGTTATAACATTATTTGGTTCTTTAACTTAATTTTCTTTTACCTGACCTACTGTACAATTAATTATTGGTTACATGGTTAATTACATTAATTTTAATTTACTGGTGGTTACTTTTTTTTTTCATTAATTAACTGGTTCTGGAACCCTTCATTAATTTATAATATAATTGTCAGAACTACTTGTCAAACATGAAACACTGGTCATCCTCCTGGCCCAGTTTATAAACATTAATTAAAACAACAATATTATTCAACTTTAGACAATACTTAGAACTTAGTATAATGCCTAACATTGGTAACTATACTTGATTGTATAAAGACAAATCTAACATAAATATAAATATAATTATTGATGAATTATTCCTATTAACCACATCAGTTCATTCTTGCCATACTCAAAATATAACATAAATATTCTGTAAACCTCAACATGTTACAGTATAAACACAAGCATTTTATTATATTTAACTATTCATTGGTCTGGTTTTTTTTTTTTTTTATTTAACATTAGTCATTGCCTCTTTTGATTTGAGGTACTTCTCAGACACATTAACTACTGAACAACCTTAATTCAGGGTATGGTCCTTGACCATATTTCGTTCAATTTTTATGTAACGTTGGGGACCTCAACTTTGTTACGTTACAATATATATATATATTTATTTATTTATTTATATATTGTAACATCACAAAATGTTCCATAATAATAATAATAAACACCAGAAGGGTGAATGATGCTAAAATAACTATAAATGAGTAACCAGGAAGAATGTAACAGTAAAAATAATAAACCAATAACGAATGGAAGGAGAGAAGAAATTCAAATGAACCGTGGTAAATCCACTATCTGCATAAAATGACACTACAACATAAATAAACAGAATGACAAAGACGAAATGACAAGACAAGTTTCCCAAATAAACTGTGTAGCATGACAGATATTCCACCAATAATTAATTCATTTAAGATAATAAAAAATAATTACATTACATATACTAAAAGAATATCGAATGAAATTCAATTACTTCAAAGGAAAAAACCACAATAAAATAAAAACAATCATTAAATTATAAAAAATACCACTATTAAAAGTCAAAGAAATAATTAAGGATAACTCATATTAAACAACCAGAAGATTACCCAGGAGGTTAGGAGCAGTAAATAAAATAAGATACCATAAAATCAAGAAAAAGGAATCAGATTAGGAGTGGTAAAACAACAAAATACCCGCCACAAGAAAAAAGAAGAATAAAGTTTATCATCAGGAGATAAACAATACCATGAAACCAAGAAAGAAGAGTAAAGTCAGTATCAAAAAATAAAGAAGATACTCCGAATCAACCATCAGTCGAGATAACACTGAGTACCTTGGTTTACCCAAGATTGAAAACAAGAAGGAAGACGAGAAGAAAGGAAGAAATAGGATGGAAGAACCATTATAAAACCTATTATTAACTACCATAAACCCCAAACCCATAGATACAATTAAAGAAAGTATAACATTCCGATACCCAATAAAATTGTAATTATTGATAAACAAAAGTGTTATATAGTACGATAAGAGGTGCACCAACTAAAGTTTTTGTGTGATAAAAAAAAAGAACAAATCTTCACAGTCCATGATGACTAAAGGTCTGGTCTGAGAATAATAAGACTCAATAAGTCAGAACCACCAGTGAAAGTGTACTAGTGTAAGTGTTTTTGAAATATAATAAACTTAAAGTTGTAGTGTTACTATGACTTAAACTATATGCTATAAAACAACTTTTATATTTGATAATTGGCAAATCATGAAATAATAAAATGGAAGGTATTTCCAATATTTCATTATTTTATATCACTTTGTTATTACAAGACATTTGTAGGAATGACAATAACTAAAGTATGGGTGGAAATGTTTAATATATAATGGGATGTTAAATAATAGTAATAATATCAGAAAGGACTGGTAATAGTTTAAGTGTTCATAGGATTAAAACGTTTAAATGGCTAATATTGTTCCAAGCCATGAACTCCATATTTTTGAAAGAGTTCTTATACAATAAGATTTATATGTTTAGAATAAGTTATATTAGTTAAATAACAGCATACATACCAATTAAAATGTTTCAGTATGTATTCTGTATTAATTAACAAAGTGAGTTAAATGTATGTTAACTACAATTTCAGCAAACATGTCCAACTTTACAGAATGCTGAGTGATGTTAATTATTATTTTTATAACAGTAGCATGAATTAGGTGCTACACATCTCAATGAGTTTGTAAACAATTTTATTTTATGTCATGATAGCTTTTAAGGGTCAGAGGAGGAGTAGAAGTAAATTTATTTGAAAAAACCAGACATGTAAAATACTAAACTCTAGGCCAAATAATGAATTCACAGAAACTCAATATAAACCAGTTAATTCACCTACGAATCATATAAACTGGCAAGATTTAGGTAAGGTAGGTCAATTAACAGCTACTGTAAATGAACCTATGATTTAAAAAGGTAATATAGAAAAATACCTCAAATTATTGAAAATTTTTGAAATGTATAAATTAACTATTTTTAAAGAGGAATGTTAAATTCAGAAATTATCACTAAAAACCAGTTCAAATGTTAAAATTATATGTAATTAAGAAAAGGAAGGGATTTGTGACCATTTGAAATTTATTATAATGGTATTAGTAACACTTAAAATGGCAGTAAAAGTATAGGAAGGCGGAAACCAAGTTTTGGGCCTAGATTTCCAAAAAGAAAGAAATTTGGTAATTTCAACAAAAATCTCAACAGATATGGACTATAACATATTAAATTAAACAGAATGAGATAAATAAACCAATTATATGGTTAATAATTCAGGAAAGCGAATAATAAACTAAAATTATTCCATATATAATGTAATTTGTAATCATGTATATGGGAAGTAACAATTATTTTAACAATACTTTTCAAATATTAACTTGGCAAGATTTTTACTAAAGTGGAGGAAGTTAGTTAGTTCTTTGTTAACGCTCAAACTGAACAGTTCATGTGAAATTGTGTTCTTTAAAAACCGTATAATGAAGTACTAAGGTTACCTAAAAAATTCGTTGAGAACGAGAGTTACTTAAATAAACACTTTTCCAGTAAAAACATCTACAAACTTCAACAACAACAGTGAAAACGAACACCACACTACATAATACCAGTGATATAAAACATTAAAACTACACATTAGTAACATTTCAAGCTACAACAGAATAACCGTTTTTTGCGTAGCGAACAGACATGAGTGAACACATATAATATAACATAATCAACACCAGTGGTCACGGAACACTCATCCAGACTATCCCAAACAACATCCTAGACAGTTTACACAAGTTCGGGGATCTTTAAAACAATTGTAAAGTTGATTTTATTGTGAGATTTGCTCGTGACAAATATTAAGAATAACCTCTTCACTTTTGATGTCCGCCATCATGGAATCGAGCTGCACTGCCTCCAACATTGAATGACTACAGCGCCTGCAGTATTGGTTTGAGAACTCAACTATATTAAACATTTTATAAAGATTATTCACATTTGTTAGATAATAATTATTTAAAATAATGTATTGTAAATGTTATACTTTCTCGTCCTGCCCTTCTCTGACTATTATAATATAATCGCTCCAAGAACCTTTTATAATACTTCTAAGAAATTTTAACCTGTATGAACATATCGATTTATACCTGAGACGGAGTCGACAATTGCTCGAAATCGATTTGATATCGATCATTATTTAATTCTGTTAATAAATCAGTTAATTTCAATTGTATGGATTAATAAATTATTTCACATGGTAATTTAAGTTTTTAATTAAGCAATGAGACTTCCTGAAGGAAGAAAATATTATCAAGTGGTGAGATACTGGAGCAATACGGAAAGTCGTTAATCGATTGCTGACAGGAGTTAATCTGTTTAACTCTGGACTTTGTTAAGATCTTCAAGAAGTGCGAATTAATTAAAAATTACCTTATTAAATTTTAAAAATTCAATTAAAACAATAAAACAGAATTAATTCCAAATTATCTACACTATAAACAAACATAAAATTTTTTTTCTTTCTTTCTTTTTATTTGTAACTTTACAGAATACAGGATCTTGTTACAAATTGGCCCTCGCAACAGTGGGGCTTAAAAGAGTCAAACAGTGGCTGGTTACTAATCGACACTACCCACAGCGGAGCGAAAGGTTGAAGAGCGTAAAGGTTTTTAAACGAACCTCTTATCTTATATATCTATTTGTACGTACGGTTACAACTGTCAAGTGAGCGCAATGAAACCTTAGATGAATAAAATAAAATAAGTAAGATAAGAAATGACATGCATAATGTTTGTATCATGTATTATAAATAGAAACAGCACATTAGCTGTTCCACGTCAAAGTAATGATTTAAAAAAAGACAAATATAAAGAACGATACTATGATTAATCATAAACTGTAAAAGATAATAAGAAAACCAATAATATGTGTTATCATAAATTAAGAATAACCATCAATGTAAACACTGAAAGTATTCAGGTAACATTATAAGTAGATAAAATATGTAAAGAAATCTCATAATAGTCACGGAACAAAGCATTGTAAAGGAATGATAATAAACCCAGAATTACCAAATTAAGTCATGAAAACAAGAATCAGGTAGAGACCCTACTAAGCATAGGGGAGTAAAATAATGATAATGATAAAAAGAATGTAAAGCACCACTACTTGAGTGATGTTATAAGAATAAGAGATAAGAAAAAATGTTGAAGTAAGAATAGCTAAATATAGAAGTTTATGATAAAAATCAACAAATATATACTAATAATTAATATTGTTCAGCTGGATACAGCATTTACATATAATAAGGTGTTCTTTTCAATCAAATAATCATGTTCAAATTAGAAATTAAGAATAATTAAACGAATATTAAGAAAAAGTTATTAGTCGGATCTGCCACATTTAGCAGACGACGAATGTAAACAATGCATTAGTTAGTTTAGAATAAAGAAATGTTAATGAAAACTATGACCAAACTGGCATCAAGCCATGTCAAAATAAAGACAAATAAACAAGCTTTACAATGATAGTAATAGAACCCGAATTGTAATAGTAATAACTGAGATATAAACATTAGCATCATAAATTTGGTGAATTTTGAATAAATACAATGAAATAATAACAATAGCGACAATGATGCTCCGAATACAAATATGTAATGCCTATACATAGAATTACATCAAAATGACATCATTTTCAACCAATCACGGACTACTTTAGAAACCCGCCGACACTGCCTAGCGGACTCCTAAAAAAACTATATAAACGATCGCAATTGTAAACAGAGAAGCATTTTGTCTCTTTCCACTCAATCAACAACAACTAATCCAGGCCGATTTATCATCCAAAATTCTATAATCAACGAGAAGGAAGAAGTATAATTAAATATCAGTGCATCGATAATAGTAGTGATACTTTTACTAGAAGTGCGTGTTAAAGAACGAGGTTAAGTATCATACATAACCAATGAAATAGTCAGTCAAGAAGAAAATAAACTCGTTCATCTGCGAAATAAAGTGAAGTGTAACCACGATCAGTGTACCAGATCGTGAGGAGTGTTAACAAATAATCATTGAGATTGATAACCAGGGAGTACGGTGCATATATTTACATTGTTTACAAATAAGCTATTAGCAGTATAATATAATACACCTCTATACTGAAGCAAGAAACAATAATACAATAAGTACTGAACACTGTTTTAAATTTATTTAAAGGAATTATAATATTCCGACATAAGATTTCATGTATTAACGTTATCATAACTAACCTAAGATTGGTACAAATTGAACGAACTTTTTGTTTATTAATTGCAATAACTAAAGGTGTCTAACCTAATAATCTAATATTTTGTAACAGCATTGTAAAGTCAGGCAGTGGCGTTTTATTCTGTAAATTAAAAGAAGTCACCCTTGAGATAGGTAATAATTATAAATAATCAAACGATTAAGACTAGAGTCTTCATTGCAAACAGACTGAGTTAGAAAAAAGTTAAAAGCCGGATGATTTGTAATCCGTTTGTTGTATTAAACTGAATGTATTTAATTGAATCAATTATAGAGTGAGCAATAAACCAATGAATTGTAAAATAACAATTATTGTCAACAATTATTTAAAAAGTGAATAATTAATCTTTATTACTAGTTAATGAGTTGCAATGTCAAGGTAAACAAACAGTTAAGTTGGCTACAATTCAAACAAGCGAACCGCCAACAATTAGAGTCAATTAAACAGAAAAAAGGGAACTTAACTCCTTATACTGATATAATCACTCAATCAATTATTAACTTAAAATCAATCAAAATTAATCATTCGATTAATCAAAAGAATTCTTTTTTGTGGGACATTTCTCACGAAATCCCATATGGCGCCCAAGTAAAATTTACAAGTGCTCACTGAAACATTAACAGCACTATTATACTGTTTGATAAAAAAACTTGACAGTTTATTAATCACCTGAGACCGACCGAACTTCTAGTACAACATCAAAGGTACGTGAAGGTTTAAATTATATAAAATAACTTTGTCTAAACAATACACTGACTTACACAGACAACACAATTCAACAGGAGTGTGTGTTGGATATATGCAATACATTTATATTGTATAATATATGTAATGCGCGTGAGCATGTATAAGTTTGTTAGTTTTCAGTTTGTAACAAGACGCCGTGAGTGAAGCACGTGTCGTAGTACTGTGTATTAAGTATGTATTGTGTTTGGTTTAATAAACTTTATTATACTCTGAAAACTCTTATATTTCTTCAATCCACACTTTAACATGATAGCAGAGGTGCGTGGTTTAATAAACTTGTGGTCAAGAGTTTAAGTGAGTATAGTATCGTTTTTTTTGTGCTGTCGCATGCTGTGATACGGAAAAATGGCGAAGTACAATGACATTACAATTCCAGTGTTTGATGGAGAGGACTATAGTATGTGGAGAAAACGTATTGTGTTGTTTTTGAAATTTAAAAAATGTGATGAAGTGATAACACGAGCAAAAACGGCGCAGGATAAAGACCCGTGGGACGATAATGATTTAAAGGTTATGAACTATATATACAGTAATATAACGAATAAGCAATTGGAATTTATTAGTGATAAAACAACGGCGTATGAAATAATTCAAAAGTTTGATGAAATGTATTTGAAAAAGTCTACGGCATTGCAAATTGTATATAGAAATAAATTGGAAAAATTAAGACTTAAAAATTATACTGATGCGGCGACATTCTTCAGTGATTTTGAAAAAACTGTGAACGAGCTTAAAAACGCCACACACAGAAAAAAGTAGTGGCGGGGGGAGTGGTGGTGGTGGGTGGTGGGGTGGGGTGGGGTGGTGGTGGTGGTGGTAGTGGCGGAGTAGTGGTGGCGCTACTGTGTCAGAAAAAGAAAAATTAAATTATATGTTAAATACGTTGCCGGATTCATACAGTTATATAGGCGATTTAATAGACGCATTAAAAGAAGAAGATCAAACTGTGGATTATGTGAAAAGTAAAATTCAAATGACTGAAATAAAGCATCAAAAGGATGAATATTCTGGACGAAAATCTAACGCATTCATGGCGGATAAAAGTCGACAACTGCGAACATGCTTTCAATGTGGCAAAACTGGTCATATCAAGAGAGACTGTAAATATGGTGGCCAAGCGGCAGGCAGCAGCAATACATGGCGAGCACCACGAGGCAGACAAGAAACCGAAAAAAGTAACTACGCCAGACGGCATGGCAATTTTCGAAGTCAGCGAGGTGCAAGAGCACATCAAGCAACTCAGTCGCAGCAGAAGAATCCAGATACGAGCGCATGGGTTATAAGAGTCCACTATCACACGGCGCATAATAGTAAGGTAGATAAAGATAAGTTTAATAATTGCGAGATTAATTGGTTATTAGATAGCGGTTGTACTGACCATATAATAAATAATGATAAATATTTTGATAAATGTATGATACTTAAAGAACCTGTTAATGTTTATTTGGGAGATAATAGAGTTGTAAAAGCAACTAAAATTGGTAATGTAGTAAGTTACTTTGATCTTTTTGGTAAGAGAAATGAAGTAAACATGCAAAATGTATTTTATGCTAAAGATATGCATACAAATTTAACAAGTTATGGTAAAATAACAGAAAATAATACTATTATTTCTAAAGGTAAAATGACAAAAATTATTGATAAGTTTGGAAATACTACAGCTGTAGCTTGGAAAGAAAATGGTCTATATAAGATGAAAAGTAAATTAAAAAATGTAGAGTCATTGATAAATGTTGCAAATAAAAATTGTGATAATATGAGTAAAAAAGAAAGGTGGCATCGTATGCTGGGCCATGTAAATTTTAATTATTTGAATATTTTGTGTAAACATAAATTGTTAAGTGGTATTCCAAATGAACTTGAATCAGAATTCATGAAGTGCAAAATATGTGTTGAAAATAAAATGCATAATATTCCATTTGAAAATAATAGAAAAAGAGCAAAAGATATTTTAGAAATTGTTCATACTGATGTGTGTGGACCTTTTAAAACAGCTGGTCTAAACGGGGAAAAATACTTTATTTCCTTTATTGATGATTACAGTAAGATAGCTAAAGTTTATACCATGATGTCTAAAGTAGAAGTTTTCAATTGTCTTGTTCAATATGTAAATGAGTGTGAAAACTTAACGGGTAAAAGAATTAAATTTTTGAGGTGTGATAATGGGAAAGAATACTTAAATGGTAATATTTATAATTTTGCCAAAGAAAAAGGTATTATAATTAATAATTGTCCTGCTTACATACATGAATTAAATGGAACCGCAGAACGGTTTAACAGAACGATAATGGATATGTCACGTTGTTTATTAGCTGAAGCACAAATCCATAAAAAATATTGGCCTGAAATAGTTTGTGCTGCTACTTATTTGAAAAATCGTACGTTATCAAATACTATAGAAAAGAAAACTCCTTATGAAATATTTTTTGGGACGAAACCGAATGTTTCAAATTTACATTTATATGGTAGTAAAGTTTTTGTAAGAAAACCGGAACAAAAAAGATTTTCTAAGTTGGATAAAAAAGCTGATATGGGAATTTTGATCGGTTATAGTGAAGTTGGTTATAGAGTGCTAATTAATGGAAAAGTAATAGTGGCTAGACATGTTGATATTGTTGAAGAAAATGTAAATTGTATTGGCTTGAATGAATGTGAATCTGATGTAGAAGTATATGAATCTTCAGATAATGAATCTCTTGATGATAGCTTTAAAGGTACAGATGAAAATCTAGGGGATGAAAATGAAAATAAAATAAAAAAATCTGAGCGTATAAGAAACCCACCAAAAAGATATGAAGATTATTATGTATATAATAGTAATATTTTTGCAAATTATTGTAGAGCAGATACTCCTAGTACATTTGAGGAGGCGCTTGAGAGCAATGAAAGTAAGTATTGGTCAAAAGCTATGGATAAAGAAATTGATTCGTTAAATAAAAATAAGACTTGGCAATTAGTTGAAAATGTAAATGGTAAAAAAATATTGGATGTAAAATGGATTTATACAAAAAAGTCTGACAATGCTTATAAGGCCAGGTTAGTTGTAAGAGGTTTTCAGCAAACCGATAAAATTGATGATGTTTATTCTCCTGTTGCGAGAATGCAAACTTTAAAGATTTTATTATCATACTGTTGTCAAATGGGTCTAATTATTGAAAAAATGGATGTAGAAACTGCATTTCTAAATGGTAAAGTAAGTTCTGAGGTATATGTCCATCAACCAAAAGGTTATGAGGATGGTACAAATAGAGTGTGTAAGTTAATAAAAGTATATGGTTTAAAGGAAAGTCCCAGAGCTTGGTATGAATGTCTTGATAAATTTTTAATAAGTTTGGGTGTTAAGAAAAGTAATTTAGATTATTGTTTATATACTTTTGGAAATGGAAAAGATACTATTTATTTATTAATATTTGTGGATGATTTATTAATTTGTGGACGTAACAAAGAAAAAAATGCAAAATATTAAGAAACTTTTATCAGAAAAATTTAAAATGAAAGATCTTGGTAAAATTAAAGAATATCTTGGTATTACCGTAGAGTATGAGTTCCGTAAATGTGGAATAAAATTAAGTCAAACAAAATATATTGAGTCATTAGTAAGAAAGTATAATTTAGAAAACAGTAAGATGTATAATACACCTATGGAGGTAAATTTAAAAGTTGAAAAGTCTGATATTTGTGGAAGGAATATTCAATATAGAAATTTAATTGGTGCATTATTATATATAAGCTCAGCTACAAGGCCTGATATAAGCTTTAGTGTAAATTATTTAAGTAGATATCAGAATTGTTATAATGAAACACACTTTAAATATGCTTTGCGAATATTAAAGTACTTGTATTTAATGAAAGATTTAAAATTGACTTATAAAAGAAACGATAATTCTGAAATTATAGATTATGTTGATGCCGATTGGGCTGGTGACCATTTGGACAGAAAATCTACAACTGGTTATGTAATTCGATTATTTGGTAATGTAATTTATTGGAAGTCTAGAAAACAAAAGTGTGTAACAAAGGCTTCGACATATGCAGAGTATGTAGCGTTGTCGGAAGCTGTGAGTGAATTGAAATTTGTGAAAGAATTGCTAAAATTGTTTAATGTAACTTTAGAAAAACCGATTAATATTTTTGAAGATAATTCGGGAGCGATAAGTTTAGCAAAGTATGGAAGTTTTACGAAAAATTCTAAACATATTGAAGTTCATTACCATTATGTACACGAATGTATAAAACAAAATATGATTAATGTTGTAAAGGTAAACTCTGATGATAATATTGCTGATATATTTACAAAGTCATTATGTAAAGAAAAGTTTGAGAGATTTCGAACTATGCTGAACTTGAAAAGTTGAACTTGAAATGTGTATTTATAAAAATTGAATTTGTAAATACAATATAAATGTAAGGAGGCGTGTTGGATATATGCAATACATTTATATTGTATAATATATGTAATGCGCGTGAGCATGTATAAGTTTGTTAGTTTTCAATTTGTAACAAGACGCCGTGAGTGAAGCACGTGTCGTAGTACTGTGTATTAAGTATGTATTGTGTTTGGTTTAATAAACTTTATTATACTCTGAAAACTCTTATATTTCTTCAATCCACACTTTAACAGTGTGAACGAACATCAAGAGGTCTACGAAACGGTTTACATTCAAACAACGGATCTACAACCAAATAATTACTCAAATATAAATAAACAAGAACATCAACATCGAATTAAACAATTAATTAAATAAAATAAAAATCGTTAAAGAAGTTATTTGACGAAACCGAGTGTTAAATTCACCAACAAGTCAAAGTGAAAATTATAAACAAACTATATAAGTCTTTTGTATTAAAGTGACGCCAACAACGTGTGGCTTATAAACAGTAGAACTCAATGAAATAATCATTTGTATTTATATATATATATATATATATATATATATATATTGTAACAGTACATATGACACCACATCCACCTAAGTACTGAAAATTAATTTAAAGGCCACCACTAGTAAAAATACATTAAAAGGTCTAGAATACCACCAAGTATACTAAAGAAAAAGTGCCATAAGTTTGAATAAGTGAAGCATCATTGAAAGGAATTCACTAGTAAATGCACCAAGAAAGAAGAAAAGAAGAATAAAGACGAAACGACCGACATACTATACCCAATAGATCAGTGAGAAGGACACAACACAACAAAAGAAGAAAGAAAAATCAGTGAGAAGGGCATAAAACCACAAAGGAGGAATAAATCAGTGAGAAGGGCAAGAACAAAAGAAGAAAGAAGAATCAGGGAGAAGAATACAACAATGACAACTTCAAGAAAGAAGAAGGAAGAAACAGTGTGAAGAAGACAAGTGAAAACCACATCATGTATAAAAATGAACAATAGTGAGAAGGAGATCAGTGAAGAAAGAAGAAGGAAGATAACCAGACCAAACACAAGAACAAGGGAAGGAAATTGAAGTATGACAAACTAACATAAACCTTTGAAAGAATAATTGTATTAAGAAGAAGGAAGAAATGTTAATTAATTACATGATATAAATCCCTAAGCTGTATGGTAAAGTCAACACTGACAACAACTCATTTAATGAATACATTTATTGTCTATGTGAAACACATTATTGTAATTAAGGACTAAATATTCTAAATAAAGAGTCACAAGCAAACTGAATGAGGACAAGATGAGTTTATGATAGCTAAATGATGTGTAGTTATAGAATAAACAGAGGAATAAGTCCCAAAATAGTGAATGACCAATTGTACAGTGGGAATGATGTTCATACAAACCCACTAATTAACAACAAATAAGATAATACAGGAGTAAACTAAATGTGAACTATTGATAACCAATAACCAATGTACAAACATGAAATGAAAACCAGTCGAATAGACTAAGGTAGAAATACACAGCCATAAACAACACATTACTGTTCACTGAACCTATAACATAACCTAATCTGGGCATCCAGTTTCCAGTAAAACTTGATAAAAACTAAATCAAAACAATGTTAAACCAAAATATAATAAGCTAGGAAGTAAATAGAGCATATAAGGAATGTTTTGTACACAATAGCTAATAGTATAACAGGATATAAAAGCTATATTTATGTAACACAAATATGACAAAATGCTTGTAATGGCAAAGAGACATTATGCAACGAAAATCATGTTATAAACACATTATACAAAGATAGTAACTCAACTAATGACCTGATGTCAGACAGAATACTGTTCATATGAGCAATTGCAACCAAAATAACCATTTAAATAGTCAATATAAATGTAATTATAACTAAACCACTGTGACAGTTAGCTGCAAGTAAAAGTTACAGCCACCAAACCTAGCTAATAACAGAATCAAATGCAGAGTGAACTGCATCACAATAACGATAAGGTCATAGTGACTATTTCAGTTATCAATTAGAAAATAATACAACTAAAATGTCTATGATACCAAGCATACTACCAGGTAACGCCATATAGGCATAACTAGCCTAATTCATAAGTGATAATTAAGGCATTAAACCAATAATGTAGGGAAAAAGAACACTGCCAGTAGTGACTTAACCCATCGATATTTAATTACAACATGTTAAAGTTCAATTAAATACTCTTATTACTAGGTAATAAGAAAAACAAAAATGTATGACAATAAGTTTAAGTGTGAATCTATGAAAACGGACATAGTGTTAATATTAAGACATAGTTTTAAGGGAAAATTGTTCAGTAGCTTAAGAACGAGACATTACCATAGAAAATAAAATAAAAACCATGAAATATTGATAATTAATGGCTTAATGGACACTAAGTATAAATGCTAAGTGCTAAGTCAGCTAACCCTAATCAGAAATATATGCTGAGGGGGTTCAAATTAATCGTCTTTCAAAATCACGAACAATGAGAGTAAGCACAATATCCTCAGTACAATTATAAGGAAGATATTAGACTTTTAAAAATAATTGTATTGTGCTTAGCCCTTTCGCGTGGGTGTGTGAACCAGAATTTCTTAATCTTGTTCCCAAAGACTGACGCTGATGAGAGCGTCTGTTTTGACGAAGTCTACCGTAAATAAACGAATTAAAATAAACTGACCAATCAGAGCTTATAAAAAATCCGAAATTCATCATTCCGACAGAGGAACCAGGGACAGTCTTTCAACAACAACGAAGCGAACTGCACGCTCATCGACGCCGCAGAAAAACGTGCTTTTGACAGCAACCAAGCGTCAACCATATTAACCTCAAACTGAGATATAGGTTACCTACATTGAAGAATCAGTGCAGTATATTTACAAGTGTACTTTATTCGGAGTTTATGCGCATAGGAGTGGGTGCAGTGTAGTGATAAAGTTTAAATAATTAATTAATAAATTTTAATTAATTAAAAAAGTGTTAATAAAAAAAAAGTGTAACCCTTCGAACGACAAGAGACGCAAGTATTCATAACCACAAATATAATGTTATGATTAGTTTATAAGAGAAATAACTGAACGCTAAAAGCGATTCAAATTGACCTATAGGAACAATTAAATTCCCTATCCTTAACAGAAGGGAGCTGATAAATACAAATGAACAATGTCGAAATTGAACGTTCTGAGTAATGACAGTTTTAACTATTTGTATACTGTAAATATCTAGAATAAGTAAAGACATTGTAGTATCAATGAAGAGTATATGTGCTCTTATGCTATCAGTAGATGGGAGTATGAAATATTTTGTTACTAAATTCAATTAAGAGTTTCGCCGGAGTGCGATAACTACAATAAATGAGTTACCTTTACCTGAAATAGGAATATCCAATTTTACAGATGATCGTAGTACCTGATACTGGATTATCACAATTACTATTAATTAATAATAAATAATTCACTACTTTTAACCAAACAAGGTTGCACTAAACAATATATAAAGCATATGCCTAGCCATGAACAGTAGTTCATATTTTATCTTTTTTTATTAATAATCAATGAATTCTTGTCTTATATGTTTGTTCTAACCGTAGCTATTATTTCAAATAAGTGTATTTTGCAGTCTAAAAGAACCTACTACTTTTATTATTATAATCATTATTAAATTTGCAAGTCGAACAATACGACATAACCTATATGTTTGTCAACACACATTGTATTACTAATCAGAGGCAGTCATGCCAACTCGAGATCATCATTTGTTTTAGAGTCCATGTTCACTTTTAAAATATTAATTGTTAATTAAAAAGGAGAGCAAAACGCCGTATTGTATTGAATTTCACTGTGTGCTATTTGAATAAATAACCATTATTATTTTTACCAGTGAAAGAGTTGACCTTTATTGTATCAGTAAATACAGCTTAGAGGAGAAGAACGAGGCGGTTGGTACCATGCTGAGAATGCGAATCATTCAAATTGAGTGATTCCATGTTTTGTTTACAACCGCTCAGACCTATAAATTTACAATCTTATAAAGTAATATTATACATGAGTTATTATGAGTACCATGTCTATGTTTGTGTATGTTAGTGTATAGGAAGAAACAACTGATCTCCTCACAACCGCTGATCAACAAAGAGTCGACGGAACGTCAAGTGAAATAATCCTAACAGTGAATATAATACATAAAATTAAACTATTTAAACAGACAGCTAATACGACGAAAAAAGAGTAAGTAACCGGCTTATTCAATCCTGGATTCAACAATAGGTTGAATTGAGGGGAATAAGTCACTAAACAGTTAAATAATAATAAAATTTGATATTGAATAATAACAATTAGCCGACAGCCAGATCCATTTTCAGTAAAATAACCCTGAGACTACTAGTCAATAATAATAATCAAGCTATAAACTATAGACGGATACTCGTCTTCTTACAAATTGACGAATGCAACGCGGGGTTTTAAGGAGAGGGATATTCGGCAAGTTACAATATATATATATATATATATTGTCACCGGACAAAAGGCTTGCCGCATGACAAATGGCGCCAATCGTACACTCTAGTTATTTTGGTGGCCCTAAAAAGGACCGAGTGGCGAGAACTGTGATGTTGGTCGTGCCGCGCTGAGGTGTTCGGCGGCTGCGCCCGCTGATCGTGGCGTACTGCAGTCCTCCTCTTCTTTCGGCACCGGTTGTAGAGTCGGCTGCCGGCCCAGCGAAATCCATCGCTGGCGCGGAACGGGAGTGCGAAGACGCAAGAACGGCGGCGGTTCTATTCTTCGGCTGTTCCTTCCGGCTGACTCCGCCCCGATGTCGTCCGAGAGAGGAGAGGAGATGAAGTGCGTTCGATGGCGTGGCGATGAAGAGTGCGCAAAATTTTCTGCCGGCCCGGGTTTTATTGACTAACCGGGATCGCTGATTGGCTCGCTCCGAGCACGTTGTTTGATTGGCTCGCTGTGTCCACCGCTGGTACTGGAGAGCAGATGTTCGCATACTACTGCCGTCACAACTCCACCGGGTCTTGAATGCTCTCCGGTAGCCAGCCTACTGCTCTTCTCCAGATGTTGTGGAGGTGTCTGTTGGGCGCCATGTTGATTGGTGTGCCGGCTGGTAGCTCGCTGGCGTGGCTGGATCTTGCATCCGCAAGATGATCGTCGCCCCACGTTGGGCGCCACTTGTCACCGGACAAAAGGCTTGCCGCATGACAAATGGCGCCAATCGTACACTCTAGTTATTTTGGTGGCCCTAAAAAGGACCGAGTGGCGAGAACTGTGATGTTGGTCGTGCCGCGCTGAGGTGTTCGGCGGCTGCGCCCGCTGATCGTGGCGTACTGCAGTCCTCCTCTTCTTTCGGCACCGGTTGTAGAGTCGGCTGCCGGCCCAGCGAAATCCATCGCTGGCGCGGAACGGGAGTGCGAAGACGCAAGAACGGCGGCGGTTCTATTCTTCGGCTGTTCCTTCCGGCTGACTCCGCCCCGATGTCGTCCGAGAGAGGAGAGGAGATGAAGTGCGTTCGATGGCGTGGCGATGAAGAGTGCGCAAAATTTTCTGCCGGCCCGGGTTTTATTGACTAACCGGGATCGCTGATTGGCTCGCTCCGAGCACGTTGTTTGATTGGCTCGCTGTGTCCACCGCTGGTACTGGAGAGCAGATGTTCGCATACTACTGCCGTCACAATATATATAAATATATATACTGTTTTTTATTTTTTATTACAGGTTTTGTAATAAAGATCTGTACCTACAGTTATTATATTTTTTTATTTACCAGTACATGTAAAGAAACTCTTTCTCTCAGGGTTAATGATTATTAAGTTATTTTATCGTAATTACGATTATATCTATTAATTTCTTTTCTTTAAACCAACCCAGATTCAGTTAATAGGTAGTACTTTGGTAATTAACCATGTAAAAAATAACTAACGTATTAATGTAACTTAACCGTCTCTGAATTCTTCTAGCTGCCACGGGTTCACTTCTGGTTGTTGTTTACCTTTCTTCAACAGCAATATTCAGCTTGGCAATCTGTTTCTTCACACCAATCTCTTATTGCTCTTACCGCTGAATGCCGCTCTCCAAGATTACTGCAACACCAATGTCTCCTTTGAACACTTAATTATTCATTAGGGCCACTGAAACTCTTCTCCAGTCCAAGGTTTTCCTCTTCTGTCGTCGTTCTATTCAGGATATTGTTATATTTTTTATATTATTATTTATTTATTCAATATTATAATCAAACTCTGGAATCACTACTCAAACTCCTTTGCTTTATTTTCTTTTCCAAGTTACATTACTTTTATGATGTACAACAGTTATTATAATTTAAGATTCTTAAGGTGACTCTGATTGAATTAAAAATTAGACTCTAATTCACATAATTCCTCCGTTTCATCTTTGTAGTATTCAATATAAAATTAGACTACTCATGTTACTCTCCTTAGATATAAATTTAGACTCTTTTTACATAATTCCTCTCTTTCATCTTTATAGTATTTGGTATTAAATTAGACTAATACATTTTTTCTTCATCACACACCAAAACAATCTCTAACAATTTACAAATTTGCCACATTGATAATTCCCTACCTTCGTTACATCGTTTTATCATATACCTCTTAAAAACTTATATAACTTTTCTACTTCTTATTAAATATATTTATTTTATTTCTAATATTCTGAATTCTAGTTTGTATTTATAATATGATCATTCTCTTACTATTTCCTCTTATTATAATATTCATTTCAAATTTCATATATTCTTTTCATAACATATATCTTTATACTGTTTTATCTCATATAGGCATCTACCTCTATGTTGATGGGTGAGTCAATACAATGTTTTTGTTTACATTTTAAAACATATGTTCCAATTCTAATAAATTTATATATTTTTTCTTTTAAAATTTATTATTTTCCTCTTATGTACTGTGTTGCATTTTAACAGCAGTACATAATACCTTCCCTTATTTCATAATCTCAGATACAACTTGATATGAGATTTTGAAATAATTAATTTCTTATCACAAACATGGTCGAACATTAATATTGAAAACATATGATTAATTCGCTAATTGTATATCACAAAATTCATTTCATAAATTGCTTTTATTAACATAACAAGTATGGTTCATCACTATCAAGAATCACCATATCTTACACACTCATTTATGGCTTAAAATAACATTAATCAAACCAACTGGTTTTACATCAAAAATAATAAGTATAAAATAACAATTGTGCCTAGTTTCATGGCCAAAAAACTCAAAAACATTACTAAACATTCTCTTTCTTTCGGACCTCACCTTTCCCAATCCGGGGCATACATTTCATTTGTCCTTTGTTGCAGAATTCATTTATTTCTTATCTGACTTATACGGGCGAAGTTGGTTAATATTGTAGGTTCCTTTAATTTTTTCATCCTGGTATTTTATTACTACCGTATTGTTATCATTCACGGTATTAATTATGAATGGGCCTACATAACATAAAAATAATTTTTTCATCAACTTCTCCTTACTGCTGGGAAGTTGTCTGTTACGAACCAGTACTAAATCTCCTATGTGATAGTCTATTTGCTTATATCTCTTCTTGTATTGTCGTCTAGCTCTTTCCTCTGCCTTCACTTTAATCCGACTCTCCATAATAACTTGTATGTCCTTCTGTGGTTGAGTGAACCATGTAAAATCAACTAAACTTTCGATAATTCTGGGTGGGCGTTTCTTATACATTGCCTCATACGGTGACACACCAGTACTATCATGATTGGCTAAATTTATAAACTCCTCTGCTTTACTAACATATTCGCTCCATCTATTATGTTGATCATGGCAATATGTGCGGAATAAACGACCCACTTCTTTGAGCATTCTTTCGGCCGGGTTACTATTGGGATGGTAAACCGATGTTTTATACGTACGAATTTTTATGGCTCTCATAGCATTCTGCCACTTGACACCTTTAAATTGTGTTCCATGATCAGATATAATACTATTAGGCAATCCTACCTCCTTTATAAACTTTTCTTTAATTATTATAACTATAGTGTAAGTATTGGCCTTCGTGATGGGATATAATTTTGTAAATCTAGTAAAACTGTCCATAATAATCAATACGTACTTGCTACGTCTCCTACCACTAGTTGGGAATGGTCCACAAATGTCAATAAAAACTTGTTCTAGCGATCTCAATGCTTGATTATTTATCCACCTTCCCTCATATCTAACATTAGCTAACTTGACTTTTTGACAAATATCACATGTTTCTATGGATCGAATTACTTTCTTTTCTAATTTATTCATGTAAAAGTGTTCCTTAAGTGCTGACACTACTTTCTTCTGGCCTTGGTGTCCATATCTCTCATGATAATCAACAATTAATTTATTACATACCTCTTCTGGCACTAAAATTTTCCAATCATTATTTCTTTTATCGGTGTTCCTAAACATCATTCCTTCATGAATCATATAATGTGATGTAGTGTTGGAAGTGCTTTCCATCCTTTTCCTCAACTTTTGTATTCTAATATCGGTAGGCTGTAATTTCTTTATTTCTTCCACGATGAGTTTTAATTCTCTTTTATTCCTAAAGCATGCCAAAACTTTAAGTGCTTCTTTGGCCATTATTTCTTCTTGATCACCTACTCTGGATAATATATCCGCTACTATATTTTTATTGCCTGGTAAGTACTCCCATTTTATATGATACTCTTGTAACTGGAGCATCCATCTGGTAAGCCTTCCATGTGACATCTTACAATTTTTAAAAAAGGTTATTGCTTGATGATCTGTTCGTACTACTACCTCACTTTTTAATAAGTATGTTCTGAATTTAGTTATTGCAAATACCACACTCAATGTCTCTTTTTCAGTTATTGTATAATTAAATTCTGCTTTAGTTAGTGTACGGCTTGCAAAAGCTATTACCTTTGGTTCTCCCTTGTCATTTTCTTGATATAACACCGATCCTAAATTTACTCCACTGGCATCACAATTTAAATAAAAAACTTTACTAAAATCTGGGTGACTTAACATGACGCACTGTAAAAATCTCTGTTTCACTTCCTTGAATACTTCCTCATCCTTTTCGGTCCACTTCCACTTATTCTTCTTACAAATTAAATGTTGATAATGATGTGTTAAGTCGGAGTAATTGCTTTGGAAACTTCTGTAATAATTACAAAGACCTAAGAAACTTTGTAATTGTTTTACATTTTTTGGACATGGGAAATTCTGTATTGATTGTATTTTATCAGGATCCGCTGATATGCCGGTATCCGAAACTATAAACCCTAAAAACTTAATCTTGCTGGCAATTAATGTTGACTTGTCTAATTTTAGCGTAATCCCATGTTCTCCCAATCTGGTAAGTACCTTATCAATTCGATGACAGTGTTCTTCCCAACTGCTTGATGCAATTACCAAATCATCGACATATACTGTAGTAAATTCCAAAATCTCCTTACCCAATACTTCATCAAGCCATTTTATAAATATAGCCACACTATTGACCAGACCAAAAGGTAATCTTTTAAATTGATAATTCCTACCGTTTACTATGAAACTCACATATTTTCTGCTTGCTGGATGCAATTCTACTTGCCAGTATCCAGATACAGCATCCCAACTACTAAAATATTGTACGTTATTAAAACGTTTTAAAATTTCTCCTATGTTCTCAGGCGACGTCTTATCAGCAATTATCATCTGATTAATTTGACGTGCATCTAAACACAATCTTAAGGACTTATCTTTTTTGGGAATTACTACTAATGGGCTAGTGTGTTCTGACTGACTTAGTTCAATGTCTTCATGAAGCATTTTGTCGATTTCTTCCTGTACTTGCTCTCTTAATTTGTAGGGTATGGGATATGATCTTTTGTTAAATGTCACATTTTCTCTTAGTGGTAACTTACATTGCACTCCTACTATTTTGCCAGGTTTATTTGAAAATACTTTATAATGTTTCCAATAAATTTCCGTTAACTGATCTATTTGCTCTTTGTTTAGTTGATTATTATGATTACAGAATTGTCTGATTTCTTGCATTTTCTCCTCCCACATTGGATTATTTAGTGTTAACTGCTGTAGTGACTTTCTATTGATTGGTCTATCCTTATATGAGTATTCTAATTTACCACTTAATTTGGTTGAATTGACAATTTTCCTTACCTCTTCATTTCTATTTATAATTTTTATAGCTATTTTTTGTTTATCGTATGTAAATACCACCCGATTAGTTTCTAAATCAATAATAGTTTCATACTTCCACAAGTTATCACATCCAACTAATATTTCTGTTTCTATATTTTGATATACTACAAATGTTAATGGTATCACCCTTCCATTGAATTGTACATTCATCATTATTTGTTTGCGAGCAGTTCGATTGGCTCGTCCTGTTACACCCACTATAGTAATTTTGCTCACAGGTAATTCATAAATTCTGTTGGCCTTTCCTTCGGATGACGTGATTCCCTTTTCCATTTCTTTTAATTCATGGTATTTAGTCATACTCATCAATGATATTTCGGCACCAGTATCAATAATAAAATTTTGATTGGTTTTCCCATATTGACTGGTAATAGACACTACATCACTTTCAATTATATTTCTACTGATTTCCTCGTTGTCCATAAAATCCTGACCTAAACTGGTTATCCAAGACAGTGATCGGCTATTTGACTGTGGTTGACCATTGCACTCACTCACAGTCTTCTCTAGTTTTCCTGATTTTCATTTATGGTTACTCTCTCCTTCCTTCCTGTTGACTATTTTCTGATTGGGAAAAGGAACTATGTTGCTCTCTATTTCTTAACTGTTCATAGTTGTTGTTCACCTCACTCTGTCTCTCCTCATTGCGAGAATATTCATTTCGATCAGTCTCCCTTGGGTAACGACTATTGTAAATTCGGGAATCATAGTTTCGGCGTATAAAATTTGCTCGATAGTTATTTGAAGCGTGGTTGCCCCTATAATTATTATTGTAATTATTACCATCATATCTCCGGTCACTCCGGTTATCGTTTCAGTAGTAATTTCTTCCACCTTCCCTATCTTCGTATCTTGGAGCATTTATTTGGTCGTTCCTTTCTACTATTTGATTCCTATCACGGTTTTGTTCTTCCGGATATCTATTAGGGTAGCTGTCTCTTCTCATATTCCCTTGTTTAGCGCGATTGTCATAATTCATTTTCCTCTCATAATCAGTGAGTAATAGTGTCATTGCTTCTATAGTATTGGCTTGACTGACAAATTGTGCTAAGCTTACCGTTTCAGGAAAATGATGACTCAAAGCTTCCACCACATATCTGTCATCCATGGGTGGGTCTAAATATCTTGTCCTGCAAACATGCGATAAAAAATACGAGGTTGGTGTTTGTCCTATACTTGGATTGTACCTACCATATACTATGGTCTCCCGCACCCTTGTCTGTATGGATCGCGTCCAATATTTATTTTTATAGCTGTCCACAAATTCCTGGTAGCTATTCAAGGTGTTTCTAACAGTATCCCACCAATAATCATTCATTTCATGGAACCCTTGATCTAACACTAGCTTAATTCTCTCCCATCTATTTTCCTTGGTACTATTCAAATATTCCTTCATTCTATTTAAATACTCCATAGGATTTTTTATATATCCTTTCATATGTGGCACCTCATGACTAATATTCTTGTCTTCTCGTATAACACATGTTTGATTACCAGTTTGTTCTATTTCATTGACCCTTACTACTAATTGTCCCATGGTATCCTCTATTTTGGTATTATTGCTGCCCAACTGTTGTCCCATGGATTGAATATTGCTCGTTACTTCCTGTTTGTATTTTACCAATTCTCTCGTCATCTGTTCTATGACTTCTTGTTTATTTTCTCCTAATTTCTCTTCCACCTGTTCCTTCAGTGACTGTTGTTTCGTTTCTATACTGTCTAACCTATTTTCTATTGTTTCCATATTCAATTTCACCTCTGCAAATTGTCTAACATTCCCTTCCTCATAATTTTTCAATATTAACTCAACTTCAGCCTTTTGCTGTTCTAATTTATTATTCACCCCATTGATTTGTTGTTGAATGGTCTCCTTTAATTCCTCATTATTTTGTTTTAATAAGGTTTCATTATCTAATTTCATTTGTTTCTTTAATGTTTCACTGTTACTATCCATTTTCTTGTACACTTTTTCAATATCCTCCTTCATTTGTTTCTTTAATTCCTTTTTATCTTCCCTCATTTGTTTCAATAATGTTTCGCTGGTTTGGTTATTCTTTTCGTCTGTTTGTTTATTATTTTCTTCTATTCTTCCGAATTGCTCCATCATAGTCTTCATCATTTCCTGTAAATTTACATCCATTGGTTGGGTTGGTTTCTTTGGTTGGTCCCCTTGGGCATCCTCTACTATTATTTCCATTTCAGTTTCTTCCTCTTCAACACTATTAATCCTTAATTCATATCGTTGCTCTGGTTTGTTAGCCATTTTACAATCTTTTAACTTAATTTTAATTACAAGGAAAAAATTTTTATGCTAATTAAATTTAACAAAATTGTGTTATTTGGTGCTGGTTTAAAGAAAATCTTTGCTTTCACGTATGGGCGCCATTTTGTACTGTTTTTTATTTTTTATTACAGGTTTTGTAATAAAGATCTGTACCTACAGTTATTATATTTTTTTATTTACCAGTACATGTAAAGAAACTCTTTCTCTCAGGGTTAATGATTATTAAGTTATTTTATCGTATTTACGATTATATCTATTAATTTCTTTTCTTTAAACCAACCCAGATTCAGTTAATAGGTAGTACTTTGGTAATTAACCATGTAAAAAATAACTAACGTATTAATGTAACTTAACCGTCTCTGAATTCTTCTAGCTGCCACGGGTTCACTTCTGGTTGTTGTTTACCTTTCTTCAACAGCAATATTCAGCTTGGCAATCTGTTTCTTCACACCAATCTCTTATTGCTCTTACCGCTGAATGCCGCTCTCCAAGTTTACTGCAACACCAATGTCTCCTTTGAACACTTAATTATTCATTAGGGCCACTGAAACTCTTCTCCAGTCCAAGGTTTTCCTCTTCTGTCGTCGTTCTATTCAGGATATTGTTATATTTTTTATATTATTATTTATTTATTCAATATTATAATCAAACTCTGGAATCACTACTCAAACTCCTTTGCTTTATTTTCTTTTCCAAGTTACATTACTTTTATGATGTACAACAGTTATTATAATTTAAGATTCTTAAGGTGACTCTGATTGAATTAAAAATTAGACTCTAATTCACATAATTCCTCCGTTTCATCTTTGTAGTATTCAATATAAAATTAGACTACTCATGTTACTCTCCTTAGATATAAATTTAGACTCTTTTTACATAATTCCTCTCTTTCATCTTTATAGTATTTGGTATTAAATTAGACTAATACATTTTTTCTTCATCACACACCAAAACAATCTCTAACAATTTACAAATTTGCCACATTGATAATTCCCTACCTTCGTTACATCGTTTTATCATATACCTCTTAAAAACTTATATAACTTTTCTACTTCTTATTAAATATATTTATTTTATTTCTAATATTCTGAATTCTAGTTTGTATTTATAATATGATCATTCTCTTACTATTTCCTCTTATTATAATATTCATTTCAAATTTCATATATTCTTTTCATAACATATATCTTTATACTGTTTTATCTCATATAGGCATCTACCTCTATGTTGATGGGTGAGTCAATACAATGTTTTTGTTTACATTTTAAAACATATGTTCCAATTCTAATAAATTTATATATTTTTTCTTTTAAAATTTATTATTTTCCTCTTATGTACTGTGTTGCATTTTAACAGCAGTACATAATACCTTCCCTTATTTCATAATCTCAGATACAACTTGATATGAGATTTTGAAATAATTAATTTCTTATCACAAACATGGTCGAACATTAATATTGAAAACATATGATTAATTCGCTAATTGTATATCACAAAATTCATTTCATAAATTGCTTTTATTAACATAACAAGTATGGTTCATCACTATCAAGAATCACCATATCTTACACATTCATTTATGGCTTAAAATAACATTAATCAAACCAACTGGTTTTACATCAAAAATAATAAGTATAAAATAACAATTGTGCCTAGTTTCATGGCCAAAAAACTCAAAAACATTACTAAACATTCTCTTTCTTTCGGACCTCACCTTTCCCAATCCGGGGCATACATTTCATTTGTCCTTTGTTGCAGAATTCATTTATTTCTTATCTGACTTATACGGGCGAAGTTGGTTAATATTGTAGGTTCCTTTAATTTTTTCATCCTGGTATTTTATTACTACCGTATTGTTATCATTCACGGTATTAATTATGAATGGGCCTACATAACATAAAAATAATTTTTTCATCAACTTCTCCTTACTGCTGGGAAGTTGTCTGTTACGAACCAGTACTAAATCTCCTATGTGATAGTCTATTTGCTTATATCTCTTCTTGTATTGTCGTCTAGCTCTTTCCTCTGCCTTCACTTTAATCCGACTCTCCATAATAACTTGTATGTCCTTCTGTGGTTGAGTGAACCATGTAAAATCAACTAAACTTTCGATAATTCTGGGTGGGCGTTTCTTATACATTGCCTCATACGGTGACACACCAGTACTATCATGATTGGCTAAATTTATAAACTCCTCTGCTTTACTAACATATTCGCTCCATCTATTATGTTGATCATGGCAATATGTGCGGAATAAACGACCCACTTCTTTGAGCATTCTTTCGGCTGGGTTACTATTGGGATGGTAAACCGATGTTTTATACGTACGAATTTTTATGGCTCTCATAGCATTCTGCCACTTGACACCTTTAAATTGTGTTCCATGATCAGATATAATACTATTAGGCAATCCTACCTCCTTTATAAACTTTTCTTTAATTATTATAACTATAGTGTAAGTATTGGCCTTCGTGATGGGATATAATTTTGTAAATCTAGTAAAACTGTCCATAATAATCAATACGTACTTGCTACGTCTCCTACCACTAGTTGGGAATGGTCCACAAATGTCAATAAAAACTTGTTCTAGCGATCTCAATGCTTGATTATTTATCCACCTTCCCTCATATCTAACATTAGCTAACTTGACTTTTTGACAAATATCACATGTTTCTATGGATCGAATTACTTTCTTTTCTAATTTATTCATGTAAAAGTGTTCCTTAAGTGCTGACACTACTTTCTTCTGGCCTTGGTGTCCATATCTCTCATGATAATCAACAATTAATTTATTACATACCTCTTCTGGCACTAAAATTTTCCAATCATTATTTCTTTTATCGGTGTTCCTAAACATCATTCCTTCATGAATCATATAATGTGATGTAGTGTTGGAAGTGCTTTCCATCCTTTTCCTCAACTTTTGTATTCTAATATCGGTTGGCTGTAATTTCTTTATTTCTTCCACGATGAGTTTTAATTCTCTTTTATTCCTAAAGCATGCCAAAACTTTAAGTGCTTCTTTGGCCATTATTTCTTCTTGATCACCTACTCTGGATAATATATCCGCTACTATATTTTTATTGCCTGGTAAGTACTCCCATTTTATATGATACTCTTGTAACTGGAGCATCCATCTGGTAAGCCTTCCATGTGACATCTTACAATTTTTAAAAAAGGTTATTGCTTGATGATCTGTTCGTACTACTACCTCACTTTTTAATAAGTATGTTCTGAATTTAGTTATTGCAAATACCACACTCAATGTCTCTTTTTCAGTTATTGTATAATTAAATTCTGCTTTAGTTAGTGTACGGCTTGCAAAAGCTATTACCTTTGGTTCTCCCTTGTCATTTTCTTGATATAACACCGATCCTAAATTTACTCCACTGGCATCACAATTAAAATAAAAAACTTTACTAAAATCTGGGTGACTTAACATGACGCACTGTAAAAATCTCTGTTTCACTTCCTTGAATACTTCCTCATCCTTTTCGGTCCACTTCCACTTATTCTTCTTACAAATTAAATGTTGATAATGATGTGTTAAGTCGGAGTAATTGCTTTGGAAACTTCTGTAATAATTACAAAGACCTAAGAAACTTTGTAATTGTTTTACATTTTTTTGACATGGGAAATTCTGTATTGATTGTATTTTATCAGGATCCGCCGATATGCCGGTATCCGAAACTATAAACCCTAAAAACTTAATCTTGCTGGCAATTAATGTTGACTTGTCTAATTTTAGCGTAATCCCATGTTCTCCCAATCTGGTAAGTACCTTATCAATTCGATGACAGTGTTCTTCCCAACTGCTTGATGCAATTACCAAATCATCGACATATACTGTAGTAAATTCCAAAATCTCCTTACCCAATACTTCATCAAGGCATTTTATAAATATAGCCACACTATTGACCAGACCAAAAGGTAATCTTTTAAATTGATAATTCCTACCGTTTACTATGAAACTCACATATTTTCTGCTTGCTGGATGCAATTCTACTTGCCAGTATCCAGATACAGCATCCCAACTACTAAAATATTGTACGTTATTAAAACGTTTTAAAATTTCTCCTATGTTCTCAGGCGACGTCTTATCAGCAATTATCATCTGATTAATTTGACGTGCATCTAAACACAATCTTAAGGACTTATCTTTTTTGGGAATTACTACTAATGGGCTAGTGTGTTCTGACTGACTTAGTTCAATGTCTTCATGAAGCATTTTGTCGATTTCTTCCTGTACTTGCTCTCTTAATTTGTAGGGTATGGGATATGATCTTTTGTTAAATGTCACATTTTCTCTTAGTGGTAACTTACATTGCGCTCCTACTATTTTGCCAGGTTTATTTGAAAATACTTTATAATGTTTCCAATAAATTTCCGTTAACTGATCTATTTGCTCTTTGTTTAGTTGATTATTATGATTACAGAATTGTCTGATTTCTTGCATTTTCTCCTCCCACATTGGATTATTTAGTGTTAACTGCTGTAGTGACTTTCTATTGATTGGTCTATCCTTATATGAGTATTCTAATTTACCACTTAATTTGGTTGAATTGACAATTTTCCTTACCTCTTCATTTCTATTTATAATTTTTATAGCTATTTTTTGTTTATCGTATGTAAATACCACCCGATTAGTTTCTAAATCAATAATAGTTTCATACTTCCACAAGTTATCACATCCAACTAATATTTCTGTTTCTATATTTTGATATACTACAAATGTTAATGGTATCACCCTTCCATTGAATTGTACATTCATCATTATTTGTTTGCGAGCAGTTCGATTGGCTCGTCCTGTTACACCCACTATAGTAATTTTGCTCACAGGTTATTCATAAATTCTGTTGGCCTTTCCTTCGGATGACGTGATTCCCTTTTCCATTTCTTTTAATTCATGGTATTTAGTCATACTCATCAATGATATTTCGGCACCAGTATCAATAATAAAATTTTGATTGGTTTTCCCATATTGACTGGTAATAGACACTACATCACTTTCAATTATATTTCTACTGATTTCCTCGTTGTCCATAAAATCCTGACCTAAACTGGTTATCCAAGACAGTGATCGGCTATTTGACTGTGGTTGACCATTGCACTCACTCACAGTCTTCTCTAGTTTTCCTGATTTTCATTTATGGTTACTCTCTCCTTCCTTCCTGTTGACTATTTTCTGATTGGGAAAAGGAACTATGTTGCTCTCTATTTCTTAACTGTTCATAGTTGTTGTTCACCTCACTCTGTCTCTCCTCATTGCGAGAATATTCATTTCGATCAGTCTCCCTTGGGTAACGACTATTGTAAATTCGGGAATCATAGTTTCGGCGTATAAAATTTGCTCGATAGTTATTTGAAGCGTGGTTGCCCCTATAATTATTATTGTAATTATTACCATCATATCTCCGGTCACTCCGGTTATCGTTTCAGTAGTAATTTCTTCCACCTTCCCTATCTTCGTATCTTGGAGCATTTATTTGGTCGTTCCTTTCTACTATTTGATTCCTATCACGGTTTTGTTCTTCCGGATATCTATTAGGGTAGCTGTCTCTTCTCATATTCCCTTGTTTAGCGCGATTGTCATAATTCATTTTCCTCTCATAATCAGTGAGTAATAGTGTCATTGCTTCTATAGTATTGGCTTGACTGACAAATTGTGCTAAGCTTACCGTTTCAGGAAAATGATGACTCAAAGCTTCCACCACATATCTGTCATCCATGGGTGGGTCTAAATATCTTGTCCTGCAAACATGCGATAAAAAATACGAGGTTGGTGTTTGTCCTATACTTGGATTGTACCTACCATATACTATGGTCTCCCGCACCCTTGTCTGTATGGATCGCGTCCAATATTTATTTTTATAGCTGTCCACAAATTCCTGGTAGCTATTCAAGGTGTTTCTAACAGTATCCCACCAATAATCATTCATTTCATGGAACCCTTGATCTAACACTAGCTTAATTCTCTCCCATCTATTTTCCTTGGTACTATTCAAATATTCCTTCATTCTATTTAAATACTCCATAGGATTTTTTATATATCCTTTCATATGTGGCACCTCATGACTAATATTCTTGTCTTCTCATATAACACATGTTTGATTACCAGTTTGTTCTATTTCATTGACCCTTACTACTAATTGTCCCATGGTATCCTCTATTTTGGTATTATTGCTGCCCAACTGTTGTCCCATGGATTGAATATTGCTCGTTACTTCCTGTTTGTATTTTACCAATTCTCTCGTCATCTGTTCTATGACTTCTTGTTTATTTTCTCCTAATTTCTCTTCCACCTGTTCCTTCAGTGACTGTTGTTTCGTTTCTATACTGTCTAACCTATTTTCTATTGTTTCCATATTCAATTTCACCTCTGCAAATTGTCTAACATTCCCTTCCTCATAATTTTTCAATATTAACTCAACTTCAGCCTTTTGCTGTTCTAATTTATTATTCACCCCATTGATTTGTTGTTGAATGGTCTCCTTTAATTCCTCAAGTAACCGTCTCTGAATTCTTCTAGCTGCCACGGGTTCACTTCTGGTTGTTGTTTACCTTTCTTCAACAGCAATATTCAGCTTGGCAATCTGTTTCTTCACACCAATCTCTTATTGCTCTTACCGCTGAATGCCGCTCTCCAAGATTACTGCAACACCAATGTCTCCTTTGAACACTTAATTATTCATTAGGGCCACTGAAACTCTTCTCCAGTCCAAGGTTTTCCTCTTCTGTCGTCGTTCTATTCAGGATATTGTTATATTTTTTATATTATTATTTATTTATTCAATATTATAATCAAACTCTGGAATCACTACTCAAACTCCTTTGCTTTATTTTCTTTTCCAAGTTACATTACTTTTATGATGTACAACAGTTATTATAATTTAAGATTCTTAAGGTGACTCTGATTGAATTAAAAATTAGACTCTAATTCACATAATTCCTCCGTTTCATCTTTGTAGTATTCAATATAAAATTAGACTACTCATGTTACTCTCCTTAGATATAAATTTAGACTCTTTTTACATAATTCCTCTCTTTCATCTTTATAGTATTTGGTATTAAATTAGACTAATACATTTTTTCTTCATCACACACCAAAACAATCTCTAACAATTTACAAATTTGCCACATTGATAATTCCCTACCTTCGTTACATCGTTTTATCATATACCTCTTAAAAACTTATATAACTTTTCTACTTCTTATTAAATATATTTATTTTATTTCTAATATTCTGAATTCTAGTTTGTATTTATAATATGATCATTCTCTTACTATTTCCTCTTATTATAATATTCATTTCAAATTTCATATATTCTTTTCATAACATATATCTTTATACTGTTTTATCTCATATAGGCATCTACCTCTATGTTGATGGGTGAGTCAATACAATGTTTTTGTTTACATTTTAAAACATATGTTCCAATTCTAATAAATCTATATATTTTTTCTTTTAAAATTTATTATTTTCCTCTTATGTACTGTGTTGCATTTTAACAGCAGTACAATATATATATTGCAAGGTAACAGGTTATAGCCCAGACCAGACTTGCAGAAAAGAATGCACAATTAGTGAAATTTTATACATTTATTGTCCTTTCTTTTACACACTTTTATATTAAAATGTTCTTTCATTATTTGACACAAAATTAATTTATTGTAGTACAAAAATCTGCTTTGAAAATATCTTTAAATAAATGTTATCTTTATTTAAACAGTGCTGTAAATTTTTAATTGTTCAAAGTCTCCTTTTAAACAGAATTATATTTTAAATCAATGTTGTTTTA
This sequence comes from Magicicada septendecula, assembly GCA_034769895.1. Lineage (NCBI taxonomy): Eukaryota > Metazoa > Arthropoda > Insecta > Hemiptera > Cicadidae > Magicicada > Magicicada septendecula. The sequence continues at coordinate 154,472,637 of CM068368.1, read as the reverse complement.
CTTTACACTTTAAAGTTTTATAATTTGATAACAAATTTATTTAAATTTGGCTTCCCTGTTCTGTTGTCTTCATTGTCCTCTTGGTCGACGATCTCGATCCGGCCTCCAGCGATCCGTCATCTTGGTTCCACGTTCCAGCCACCGCCTCCAGGAACTGCCTTGCTCTAGGTCTCCGTATCCCAGCCGCCATGATCAGCAAAACGAAGCTCACGAATGGTAGCCGACTATCTTGAACTTCATGGTGGTTTCCTGCTGACACTCGCTGCTATCATGACTTTACAGGCCCAAGGACTGCCTGGAATTGATGTTGACTGGAATCAATGCCCACCGCGACCGTTTTCGCTGAGTACTGTATGACGACTTTCAGAAAGAGCAAAGAGAAGACTGCTACTGCTTTTATAATACAGCTTAATGTATGCCGCCGCACTGCCAAATGACGTCACCGCCGATATGCGCGTAGTCATTTAACAAAGTTATTGTACTTCTAACCTAAAAACACGTTTTTTTTAGGTTAGAAGTACAATAACTTTGTTAAATGACTAATAAATGCATAAAAGTTAAAAACAAAACTAGTAAAGAATTTAATTCTGAGAAAAATGGTGTAAATAAAGTCAATAAAAATCAACAAAAAATTCCAATTGTTTCCAATTTTCCAAAATTTGTTTTTAGGCAAAGATTTTTCTGTTTTACATCAGATATCATGAAACTTATGGGAGATACAGTTCTGCGACGTTTTATTCGATTTTTCAGGTCAAAAACCATAAGAAACAACAGAATTTGCCCCTTCCCAGAATTTCAGAAAGTCTTCATTTACCCGGGGGAACCGAAACCCGGGCGAAATCTTTCACTAGCCGTAACTTGCTTACAAAGCATTTCCGGACATATGTTTATATGAACTTTTTTTCTTCTTTTAAACTATAGAACCATTTCTCAAATTATTTCCCTCTCCTCCCGGGACACCCTGTATATTGCAACAAGATATGTGTACAAATTGTTATGTAATTTAATTTGTATAGCCCCATGTTGGAAGCGGCAAATATGCAACATTTTAAATATCAACATTTAAGAGCATTTTAAATTTGTGGAGTCCCACGTTCTTTGGGACGCCAAAAGGTGACAAATTACCTTTCTTTGTGTATTTTAATCTGTACATTAATTTAACTCATACTCTTTATATAACATTCCTATAATGGCGTGTATGTGTATTTGGGGTACAGGTGTATCTGTAATAATAACTCTATGTAACTTGTAACGGTATTTCAAATTTATTTAGTAATAATGAAATTGTGCGCAAGGCACTTGATCGACTTAAAAACATTCATTATTGCTTTGTTACTATGCTGTAAGGCTTACACTGTATACATCCTTACTGACTAAATATTCTATTCTAATAATTATTTTATTAAAAATATCATTTCCTGACTACTCAGACAATTAGGTGCTTCTAAATATCAATGCTTAAATATCTCTTTTTTAGATATTGTAATGAAATTCAACATATTAATAGCTCCTGAATTTATCTTTCTTTTTCAGTACTGATTTATAAAACTCAATTTTTTTTTAATGCTTTGCATTCTTTTCATTTCAATACTAATTTGAGCTCTTGTTTATGTTAAGCTTACTTCGATAACATCTACCATTTTAACTCTATATTTACAAGAAACATTGCCTCTTAACTTTAAAATAAAACAATAATGTCTTTAATTGTCTTTGAGTTAATTGTTCGACTAAGAGATAAATAAGTTGTTTATCACCTTATTGTTGTCAATCATACTCAATCGCAATCGATCCATCTGTAATCGTCCTCATCTCGAACTCCAGAATCAATTCCTCTTGTCCAGCGTCGCTTCTCTTGTCCAGCGTCGTTTCCAGACTTCAGTAATGTTCCTCTTGTCCAGCGTCGCTTCTCTTGTCCAGCGTCGCCTCCAGACTTCAGTAACGTTCCTCTTGTCCAGCGCATCTGCTCTAGACTCCAGTACCATTCCTCTTGTCCAGCGTAGTCGCCTCTAGACTCCAGCGTCGTCTCGCTCTCTGGAACTAAGTCGTCAGCTCTCTCGCTCTCCGGAACTTCATTTTACTTCTTTTCGTCCTGTTTCGGACGTCAGTTGATCATCTTATATGGATTTTCTTCTCGTGTAATTCTGTTACTATTTAAAAGTGATTGTATTTACAACTCGTTACATAGTTGTATGTAACTGGAAGGATGAAACTATTTACAAAAAATAAATACTCCGTGCGGACGGGCAGAAGCTCCCGCTGCAACTGTGGGTGATCAAAAAAGATACAACTGTAGCGTGTGTGTCCTATTTATACCCACATCTTGGTTAACACCTGCAGTTGTACGAAATCGACATGTCTGAAATTGTCTCTGGGTTTTGTTCCCCCACTCCTCGTCAATTTCGCTATTTCTTATATTTCTGCGAATTGCAGAGTCCTGTAAGTATACTCTTATACCCATCTTATAACTATTTTCACTACACATGTTCACTGTACTTTTGGACATTGTAACTTAACCCTTTCGATCTGTACACAGTTATTTCGCCACTACACTCGTACGATGTGTCCCTTTCACGTGGTTTTCGTACACATATGTAGTTAATTTTATTACATTTTATTGTGTCTTTGGATTTTACTCCTTATTTATAGTCTATGAATAATTACGGAAAAACAGTAATTACGCAATTATTCATACTGGGGTGGCAAACTCACCTGCACAGACCTGTGTCACACACACATGCATAATACTGTTGTACACACTTTCAGTTACATCTGTGTGTGTATACAAGTCGATTCAGGTTGAAACACCTGTCCATATTTTTGTCTGAGCCAAGCTTGCAATCCCTGACATGCTTACTTCTAATACATTATTAATTATTTTACAATTTATTATGTATATTTAAATTTTTATATTCAATGCTCAGTACAGCACTTATCTGTACTGTCGCAATATATATATATATATATATATATATATATAATTATATTATAGTTTGCAATTGTATGAATACAAAAATTAAAATATCTGTAGTGGGTGATATCGGTTTCTTTCTGAATAGCTTATCTGTATCAAATTTAGTAAACAAAATGACTTTAGTGTCTGTTCCTGTAACTGTGGATAAAAGATAACTATGACTACATTTTTTATTAGAACTGTCATGAGTAAGTGTAATTTAGATAAAAGTGTATAATGAAAATTGTGATTGTTTTTTAGCTCTAATGTCCATTTAGTTCCACACTGGGGCTCGTAGCATCTCCATAACATAAACTCACCTTTTACACTAAATGTATATTTCTTTCCTTCCTGCAAGGTATTGGGCTTAACAATTAGAACATTGTACAATGAATTTTCCTGTTTAATCTTGTCTACTTCTTCTTCAGGGCCGTTTTCTTCAGAATATGTCCAATCAAATGTTTTCATTTCCTTGTGTTGAGATGTAACACTAACCATAAAATATAATTCAATCTCTGGATTAGATTTATATCCTTTACCACCACAATTCCTGTAACATCTTTTATGAAATTCATCAATAAGCTTAACAAAATAATAATAATAATAGTCAATAAAAAATATGCAGTTATAAACAACAAATAAATAAGTTAAAAAATTAAAAATGTACAGTAAATGAATCAAAGCATGCATGCATTAACCTTGTTTTGACACATAGATAGTAGGACATCACTGTGGAAAATATTGTTACACTATAAGGTAAAGAGACCAATTGGCAGATCTCTAGTGAGACAGGTGGCTAACCTTAAGGAAATAACAGGACATGAAGCAATACAGATGGCACAGTGTAGAACGTTTTGGTGAGAACAAACCAACTAATACCACTAAACCCATTTAAAGGTGAGAGGTCAAAAGAGGGGAGAATGTAACAGACATCTGTGGTAGCTCGCAAAGTTGCACAACCTACAGAAGAAAATGGGTCCTTAAGATTATAGATTTGTTCTATATTTAACTTTTTTAACATTTTTAACTGTTTTGTGTGTAACATTGCACAATTACTTCGTCTGCACGCACTATTCCTTGGGTTAACTTAGTGTTCCTGATAAGGCTGGCAATACCTAAACAAACCTTGTTCCATGTCATCCCTTATGGTGCCAATATGTGTGTTCAATTGTCACGGAAGAGGAGAAGTAACATGAGATGAAAGATCTTGGTGATGTTTGCAGTAGTACTGCGACCTTCCGGTAGGTGTGCTATATACAGGCATTGACCATTTACAACATACCATTCATTTTTTCTGTCTATATTTACACTTACATGCAGTCAAGTGTTTAAAAATGATTTTGAATCCTATTTCAAGATTGAAAATACAGGTACACAACTAACACCTACAACATTTAACATTTAAAATGCAATTTTTATGTCTACATAAATTACAGCATCTTATGAAAATTATGTATGCATTACTAACATCTGTATTTTATCCTCACAGATGTTGAAACATAATGAGAAATATAAAAAGTAACTATTTTCCTGTGTTGAGCAAAACTTGCAACCCAATATTCTTGACACCAGCAGGTGCCACTGCTAAAGATAATAATATTTTATTCTTTTCAAAATATGAATATTCATGTTAGATAATATTTTTTATTCATCTGTCAATTAGAGTAACTGTTTTCTTCTAGTAGGTTGTGATCTAGTCATTTAACCTAAAACAGTGATTACCATTTTAATGGTAACCAATGTTTCAATTAAGTTTCTCTTAAGTCAATTTGCTCTAAGGTTATCAAAAACTGTGCTTCTGTTTGCTCAAAATCTACTTGGTGTGAATATCTACTTAAGACTATCACATTAAAAGTTTCTAGCCAGACGGTAAAATTGTACTATGATCCTGCAGTACACATGAAAATTCAGTAGGACCATTATAGTTGACACTCTCTAAAGATCAACTTTGATTGTACAGTAAAACCTGTCTTAAGCGGCCACTCTTGGATCTCCATAAAATGTGGCCCCTTAGAAAGGTGGCCATTTAATAAAGGGTTGGCAGGAATAGTAACAATACAGTATATTAAATACAGGTTCAGATGATCAGCTACATCAATTTATTATGTACATGCAGTTGTATTTTTATTTACTGTACGGTATGTTTGAAATCAAAATACTTATATTACAAGACATGGTAAAGAAATTATACTTTTAAAAAATAGTCTTTTAATGGCTTTAGTTTGGTGATAGAATTTTTTTGTATTGCATAATTTTTGAAAAAACACTAAAATTTACTACCCTGTTCCATTCTCCCCATATTCCTTATCATGGGTAATACAAACATCTATGATCCACCTAAGAGATCATTTCTTTTAAACTATCGGCTGTTATTTAACTTCTTCTTCTTCTTCTTCTTCACTCTGAATGTCATCGTCACTGGTATCTGCAGAATGCAGAAAACGTACTGTTTGTAAAAGTGTATATTTTGGAATAGTACAGATTTTAATCATCCATTTCCAAAACTTTCATTGTAAATACACAACTTTTTTTGACCTACCTTTATAATCTTTCTCCCAATTGCCCTCGAGATTGTCACAGCATTGTAGCCTCTCAATTTCCTTCATATGGCAGTCCAACACCTATAGCAAGTGTCTGAAGTTCTTACAAAATTTCATGTAGTGGTTGTGACTGCAGATCAGTGTTGCAAATTTGAATGCCACATTTTGTAAACACTTTTTATGGTGGTAACAGCAACCTTGTTCCAGGTTGTCTTGAGTGAGGATACCACATTGAGGACACCAAACGAAATGTTGAATTCCTGTCATTCATATGGGGCACAATAGACCAAAGATAAAAAGTTTAAATGTCTGAATTACTCATTATATTATAGTATTTCGACGATCTACTTGACCTTCGTAGGTACAGTGGAAAACAAAATACAAGACACCAATTAAGTCACTCATTACCAGCTTTAATTTTTACAGTTAAACTGTTCATAATTAACAACAGTCGCTTACAACAAATCAAATAAAAATTGTTCACATGCAATAAAATGTCAACTAATATTAAAACACAGTTATATTACAATATACCACCCGATTATACATGTAAAACACAGAATTTCACTAATAACCACTTGAATGCACACAGTATCGCCCGACAATAAACTCAAACCGCACTGTAATATATCACGACTATAACTGAAACTGAACGTCGTTGAGTACTGATATTTATATCCCCCCGAAATACTAGAATATTCGATACTGCGCATTAGCTCTGAAAACGACGTAATTAATTGCGGCCTTGACACAGTCCGCGCGGCTGGCAGCTTCCAGAAAGTCTTGCGAGCGCATGTTGAAATCATGTACGCCACAACATGTAGCCATATTCCACTGGATCATTTGAGAAATATGTAGATTGTTCTGTGATGTCATAACAATAATCTCCAAGTTATGTGTATAACTATTTAATTGTAATATTTGTAAACACTTGGTTAATCACCATCTTGTGACTTCTTTAAAACTTTCAATAACTACATGTTTCAAGGATAAATCCTCATCATCATTTTATATAAAAACAACAATCCTTCTGGAGAAGTCGTCAAAAAATCAAAATTTTTACCAAACATCACAGTATGTATGTCATCTAAGAACACATTATTGTAGCAATTCATGCCATGTCGCGACCTTGTGCACACCACTATACGCGATCGACTGCTAAGCATCATTATCGCTCGAGATTATCGCTGCACCACGATTGCCCGTATGTATTTTGATATCTTTGGGAGTATTATACAGACGGTTGGATTTAAAAGAGAGTTTATCATTAAGTAACTTGTCTGCTGACAATTTTGAGGCCTTATATATCTCGTACTCCTCTATGGCGTCCATGTATGCTCCTTTTTTACAATTATGGAGCAATTTAAAATTAGTTGGAAAATCCGTGTAGTTGTGAATCAGGTGGTGAGAAAATTAGATCTGGTCTTCAAAATGTCCCTCTTTGGTAGACGTTCTTAACGTTCGGCTGACTATCTGCCAGTCTGTCCTATATAGAATCTGTCACAGTAATCACATGTAATTTTGTAAACACTGTTTTTCTCTTCATCAAGCATATGAATATTTGCCCAAGTATTTTACAAAGGGCATTCGTGGTTTTAAAGGCCACTGTGATGTTTTGTTTTTTCAACTCGTTTTTAATTATGAGCGGCATCATGTTCGTGTACTCTGTGGTTATAAACTTATTATCTCATAAACATATTATAAACATGAATTATTCCTTTGTTCAATAGCTGAAGATAGGATTCGTGTTAGATGAAACATACTTCCACAAATTGGGAGTTTTTTTAATCACTCATTAAAAATTTAATTTACTTGTCTACACTTTGATTCACATTTTCTTTTTATGCTCCGATTCATATTGGATTCCCACGCTTTTAAAATTTGGTCTTTATTTTGATTTATGCTGATGATCTGTGTTCTTTCGCATTTAAAAAACTTGGGCACCCTTATTACTTTCAAAATTATCACTTCCCTTACCTTCTCAATTTAAACAAACTCTTCCTTTCTTACTCATTTTTCACACACTGTTAAACTACACTACAGATTACAAGAACACTTAAACACACACAGATCGCTTATACCAATACAAAGATATAAGTGTTTCAACAATTCGGAACGTTCACTTATAACTGATTGTTTACGACTGTTTCAATGTTATGGAGAGTATGACAGTTTATTGTGTCGGCCTACACGTTACATGTTGCCAATTTAAAAGTATGCAGGTACATACAGCTAGGTGGTTGCATCTTTTAGTTTATCTTTTAGTTGCATCATGTGTAAACACTATTTGAGTATTCTTAGAAATCTGTTTTGTCAAACTACTTTGTTTGTAATGGGGCAGAATGGAGTATTTTATTTTATTAAATTTATTTCATTGTCAATTGTAACTCCCATGTATAAATATGGTAGCAAGGCCCATACATAAAACGGTTTCAGTCAGACAAAGAACGCGGTAACATAGTTTTGCAAGGTGTGAACGTAGAACGCAATTTCATTCCAGGAAATCAAGTGTTGTGTGACGCACTCAAGCGCGCAACTTGAGCACACGCGCGGACAGGACGCTAAGCAGACTCAACTGATGCTAACAAAAATGTCGAACTGTAAAGTTTCTATTAGCACGTGCTAGGTTGCTGGCGGAAATACAAAAAAACCATGCCTATTAGAGTCCCTTGACTAATGGCAGTGCAATTTCGTCGACGTCTAACACACCTGGACAGCCCATACTGTGTGAAAATTGACGAACATTTTGTCACCAGCAGGCATTGTATTTTCCGTCTTGTCCAACTTTTGGAGTGGGGTACCTTGTTAACACTCTGCGCAGTCACCAACCGACGCTATGCCTGGCCAGGCAAACACACAAGTAGTGGCTCCCAAGTAAATTTTAAATTGTGGATAGAATGTAACTAAAGTAGTGAAAAAGTGTAAAACGATGAAGCAAGTACAGTGAACAAAACAGAATCAACAAGAAAAGCAAATCAAAATTTAAAACTTTCGGACATAAAATCAGTGCGGTACGCCATGAGGAGGAGTCCCAATGGTGACGTAAAAATACAACTAATTTGATATATCAGTAACTACATTAGAAAAGGGCCTAAAATAAACAAAAAGGGGGTTTATGTATGAATGTTGTGCGTGCGCAGGCTGGGTTGCTTTTATTAATGTAAGAGACTAGAATAAGCATGCGATGTTAAAGGAATGTTTTAATTTATTTATGTTTCAAAAGAAATAGTAACATGAATTTTGGAGAGGAAAATGAATCATTCATAAATTGAAACAGTCTCAAGAATGAAATAAAATTTAGTTGTTTTATACCAATGAGAGTCGAGTGTGTTATTTTTACAACCTCAAAATCACGTTTACATTCACAGTTCGTGCGAGAACCCTGGATTCAAAATTAAGGTAGGTGAGACGGTAAATATGATTTCATAATTGTGTATTTATTTGACTAAGTACAGTCGCCGCCCAGAACTAGGGACTTAATTGTTTAAATAAACCGTAACAGTACAGATGGCGCCACGAACTTGGAACGAGTTCTAATTTTTTGAAATTAGATTCCGCACCTACAGTGAATAACGTGATTTGGAGGTTGGGTAACATGCGTACTGACGACGTATAAAAGTTAGTAAGTTAGAGCCATACTATGTTACTTATGTTATGTTGTATGAATAATACTGTGTATATTTAAGATTGAATTTTATATCGTGGAAAAGATAATAAGTTATATAAAAAATGAATAATAACAAAGATAGATGTCAGCTTAACTGACGTCGAAACAGAGAGCTCAGTAAATGTTGACGCTAACGATTCAGGAATGGAGATAACTCCAAGCCTGATAGACCAATCTGTAATAATTAGTGAGGCGGGAGCGAATTCCACTCCCGTAGCAACTAAAATAAAAGAAAAAGAATATTCAATAGATGATATATTCAATTTTATGACAGCAATGTCCGATGATATTAAGCAGAGTTTGAATAGTCGTTTCGATAGTAATGATGAAAAATTCGATCGTCGTTTTAATGTTCAAAATAGCAATTTTAATGAGAAATTAAATGAGCAGAATGATAAGATTAAAAATAATTTCGATGACAAATTCAATGAGATCAGAAACGAAATCAAACAACAGAATTTCAAGGTTAGTGAACAAGTAAATGAAATTAATACAAGTTTTAATAATATTAAAGAACAGGTAATAAGATCTATAAATAATAATTGTGAGAAGATGGTTAACGAAGTGAATAAAAATCTAGACAGAAAATTAAATCAGATAATAAACAAGAAGTTAGGTGACAATGTTACAGTTGTTCATGTTCTTGGAGCGGTCTTCCAGGGTCAAGTGACCCTGATGGTCCGATGCCATGGTATACCACAGCAGCGAGTGCCCAAAAGCGCTTGTTCCCGAGAATCCGGTCCAGGCCACCATTCTCTCCCATCACGGGCCTCAGGGTCTCCCTGACTGTGGGGCTTCCTCAAGGAAAGCAACTGCTGGCATTTGGTTCACTGACAAGCAGCTATCCAGGGGCAGGACGAGGACCAACCAGCTCACCCCCAACAATGTTACAGTTATGACCAATAATAATAATGATAAAACAGTGGAAGAGGTAGTGTTAGATAATAAAATATTGAATAGTGGTGATAATGAGAGTAGAAAGTTAGTTGGTGTTAGTAACGGAGTAGTAATTAGTGTTGATGAATTAGAGAAAGAGTGGGAAGAGAGATTAGGTGAGTATGGAGGGCAAAGGGCAAATTTTCCCCAAGTTTATGGTGAAACAGAGGTGTCACAAATGTTGTATGAGGACAGAGTTTCCTCCGGTGGTTGTGTGGAAGACGAGGTGTCTTCAAATGGTCCCTTTAGTTTTTGTGATGGTCTTGGAAGTGCCAAGATGTATAGTAAGTTTGTTGTGCCCTTTGCGTGGAATGAGATAGTTCAGTGGGGTTATGAGAGGTATTGTGATGAGAGAAAGAGAAAGAGAGAAATAGAGATTTTTGAGGTTAACAGAGATTATGAAATGTTAGTGCAGGTTTTAGATATTGAGAGATGAAAAAAGTGACTTACATTGTGAAAGAGAGATTGATGATTATTTTGATAATACTGTTGTAAATGATAATAACTTACCTGATGTTGTAATTGATATAGTAAATGAATATAATGATAAAATAACTTACCTTATGTTGAACAAAAATACTGACGGAGACAGAACTGAAATTACCAATGTAGACGTGTTTTATGAATTAATAGGTAATAATGGTGTTAAATACTATGTTGATAATGGCCATTACAATAATAATAACAGTGTAACGAGTGTGAGTAAAGACGATAATTATTATATAAAAGTAAGACTCATACACGATGATGGAGGGTAGATATAAACTCAATGAATGGACATTTTAAATATTTTAGTTTATGGTTATGACCTTGCTAACTTATGAAATGAAGTGTGGTAAACAGAAAAATTAATGACAAGAATTTGTAAATAAATTTACAGTGAAATTAATTGTGTCTATGTTGTAGAATGTATGGTATGTAAACAATATGCCTATGTGGTAGAAATTGATGTACTAATAATAATAATAATAATATTTGGACAGACTAAATAAATAACAAGAATAATTATGAAGGTAATAAATGAATTGTAATTGTTTTGGAAGAAAGTAATTAAAATATGTTGTGTTTTAATAACTGATGGAATTAAAATAATGTGAGATGAAGTAATTGATTAATTTAAAATGTTATATAAAGAGATTTTGAGGATGAATTTAAATGATTTTAGGAGATTTAAACTTGATAATAAATAGTAAATGTCAAAATGTGTTTGGTTTGTGGAATAACATGGTTGTTAAAATGTTTCAGAAGATAAATGGAGTTGTATACATGGTTTGGTGGTGACAGGTGTTTATATTTTGTGTTTATGACAGTGTATGAGGGATGTACTGTAAGTATGAATTTTATAATGCAATTTATGTAAAGTAAAATGTTTGATGTTTAAAAGTTAAAAGTATATATGAGTCTAAGAGGTGTAAACATGAAAAGTAATTAATATACCCAAACATATAAGAGTTGACCTTCCGTGAATTGTAGTAACGGTGTCAGTGTGAGCCTTCTATGTCTTTCGGTGGTTTCCCCACATTTCGGGCGGTCACGGTTTCACCAGACCCTGACCGTGGGATTATGTAAGTAGATACAAAATTGATGAACATTGAAATTGACAGGGGGGTAACGGGGGAAACTACGTAACTATGGAACAGCGGCTATTGTCGAAGGTGTCAATAGTGCCGTAATAAGGGTGTGTGAATCATTTTAGTAGGATTACTGGTGTCCTCGGACATCAGTAATACCGAATTTTATATAACACTGAACCAAGAACGGTATAGGCAGCGTCTATACCTTATATATGTAACTTCAGTTCTTGGGGATGCAAATGGATGCCACAGTCCACCAGCAGGAAACAATAGTGTGTGTGGAAAAGGAGCTGGCAGTTACAAGCCAGGGGTATAAGGGGGGACTTTAAGTAAATGATGAAGTAGGAGGGTAACTGAAAATTCAGTGAGAGGGTGACGATCTCTGTAAACAGCGGGCGGTCAGCTTATAACACGACTCTATAGAGAGAGTTGGGGGTTGACAATCCAAAGAGCAGTTCAGTAACTGTTGCTATGACTATGACTCAATGAGTAGCGATGTATGTCCCTATGAGAGCAAAAAGATTTTAAGTACTAGATTTAATGGTAAGGATTTTAAATCCACCAAGATTTTATGATGATAACTATGTAGTTTTGTGTATTTGTATCAATTGTATGCCATGTGTTAGGGGTAAGGATTGTAAACATGTGTAATCTGTATAATTTTGAAATGTAGTTAGAGAAAGGTTAATCACATGATGATGAGACATCAGCTGACTGCTGGGGTTATATATGTAATATGTCACTTATAAGTGATTTGCAGATTTTTCAATGTAATTAAATGTTTCAATAATAAACTGGTAATGTTTCAAGTAAGTGATGAGATGTATCTGAGATAGTTTTTGAATTTTCAATGGTAAATGTAATGTAAAATGTGGTAAATGTTGGAATTGGGGTGATTATTATTTCGTTAGGACATTTAAATCAGTCCAAGTTAAGTTTAGATGGGTGTTAAACAGAATAAGATTCTTGGGAGTAAAAGTAAGATAGAAAACTGAGTATTGATAGTGACACAGTAGCTACGGGGAAAATAGGTAGAGTAATGAGTGATATTTAGGTAGTAAAGAGATGGGGATATTTTGTAGATGAAAGTGATGCGATTAAAGAGTAATTAGATAAGGGGGAAATTTGTAAAGGGGGGTGGTGTGATAAGGAGTCCTCAACGAAAAGCGTTGTGGCGGGAGGGGAACCGATATGTGCCGGAAAGGGTTACCTAGGGAGGGTCCAGGAACCAAATAAGGGAATGAGCATAGGGAGGGAAACACACATCCCGAGTACAAAGAGGGTAGAGTATTTTGTTATAAGGGTAGAATGAGTCGAAATGAGTAAGAGTAGTAAGTTAGAGGTAGAGAATGGTTGATAGATGTTTTGATAGATGGGTGTCATACTAGATAAAGAATTTGTAAGTATTAGAGTCAGAAGGGGGGTAAGATTATATGTAAATGCTAAGTTAGTAAATCGAAATGTGATGAATAATTAAGTCACCCAAACTAATTGAGAATGAAAATATTAAAGAAAGAAAGTCATAGTTAAAATGTAATAATAATTGAAACAAGGGATAAATTGAGTAGAACTTGAAAGTCAAATTGAAACTGTCAAATGTGTAGATTTTGGCCAATTTAAATGTAAATTTTATTGTTTATTGTAAGATAATAATAACTAAATATCACTATAATATTGACGACTCGGAACACAAAGTTTTTTATAAGTAAAAACGTAAAGTTTTACCTTACAGCCTAAACCGGCTTTCACCTATAGAAGGCTTCATCAGAGGCTGTCGTTAGTAGCGCTGCTCGTCTTGTTGTTGGCGACGAGAAAGTGTTTCGAAAGATTGAAGCTGTGTGTGTGTGGTGAGACGTGTTCGAATAATGCGTGCGATTTGAATTGTGTCTGTTCGTTTAGGATGTCATTTTTATTTGTTTTTGTGTGTTTGTATATTTCTAATTGTTCTAGAGTGTCTAGTTTTCGGCCTTTTTGAAGCCTCTGACGAAGCCTTCTATAGGTGAAAGCCGGTTTAGGCTGTAAGGTAAAACTTTACGTTTTTACTTATAAAAAACTTTGTGTTCCGAGTCGTCAATATTATAGTGATATTTAGTTAAGTAACGGACACGTCATGGACAACGAAATCCAAGAAGATAATAATAACCATGTTGATTTTGAATGTTCTATTTTATTATGTTGTATTATGTTTGAAGGTAAAAAATTGTAAAGATGTTTCATGTATTTTACAGTGTAGCTTTGTGTAGTGTATATATGGCAAGGTCGTTGACTTGACCCAGAGAGATCAGCTGATGGTTGATGTTAGAGACAAGACCAGTTTCTAGTAATTGATTGATACAATTTTGTTTCTTGATTGAATTAAATGATTAAAATTTTTTTTTTGAGATTGATAAAAGAGATATTTTGGTAATTTTAAATTTTTTTGAAAAAAATATTTTTATTTTTTATATCTGCCATATAGATGATGTTTTGCTGTTCTCTGAGTATATTATTGTTTACGTGTATTCCTAGTGTGTTTATTGAATAATATTGTTTAGTATATATGTGTTATAAACAAATATTAGAATAAGTGAGTTTATGATTTAATAAGATGTTCAATTTGTGTTTTTTTATGATTGTTAGCACTAGTGAAGAGAATTGATAGTGTTGATAGATTCATGTAAAAGATTTTTTGGATTTTGATGAAAATAATGGTAATATAACTGTTTGATTTTGAACTTAAATGAATTTTTGAACGAAATTTAAATGATTTAAATTCAATTAGCTGCTGTGTTTTGATTTGAAAACGTAACGTTAATTTGCAAAAGGAAATTGAAATTTAAAGATAAATATTTTATGAATTTTAAATAAGGAGTTTGTTTAGAAGGTATTAATGAGTATGTGTACGCACCCAGTACTTGCTGAAGGCAACCCAGTATGCATGTAAGGGGGAAACATATCGGTTGAGGATCTGGTATGGTATAAGGCCAGGGTTTTGATTTTGGGGGTGGAATGTTAGAAGGTTCGGTGTACTATGGTGAGTATCTGTTCGATTTTATGGTGTTGGGATCTCGAGTAGAGAAGTCCAGTAATCTCGTTCCGGTGCAGCCATAGTCGTCGAGCTAGGGGGGTAGTTTACCCATGATGTGTTAAGAACTAACACATGATATGTTGGTGTCACCATATCCTCTCCGATCCTCTTAGGGGTTTAGCAATGAGAGTTCTTCTGTCTCGACAAAAGACCTCTCATTGGGGGGGGGGTCTTGTAATGGGGCAGAATGGGGTATTTTATTTTATTAAATTTATTTCACTGTCAATTGTAACTCCCATGTATAAATATGGTAGCAAGGCCCAAACATAAAACGGTTTCAGTCAGACAAAGAACGCAGTAACATAGTTCTGCAAGGTGTGAACGTAGAACGCAATTTCATTCCAGGAAATCAAGTTTTGTGTGACGCACTCAAGCATGCAACTTGAGCATGCGCGCGGACAGGACGCTAAGCGGACTCAACCGATGCTAACAAAAATGTCGAACTGTAAAGTTTCTATCAGCACGTGCTAGGTTGCTGGCGGAAATACAACAAAAACCACGCCTATTAGAGTCCCGTGACGAATGGCAGTGCAATTTTGTCGACGTCTAGCACACCTGGACAGCCCATACTGTGTGAAAATTGATGAACATTTTGTCACCAGCAGGCATTGTATTTTCCGTCTTGTCCAACTTTTGGAGTGGGGTACCTTGTTAACACTCTGCGCAGTCACCAACCGACGCTATGCTTGGCCAGGCAAACGCACAAGTAATGGCTCCCAAGTAAATTTTAAATTGTGGATAGAATGTAACTAAAGCAGTGAAAAAGTGTAAAACGATGAAGCAAGTACAGTGAACAAATCAGAATCAACAAGAAAAGCAAATCAAAATTTAAAACTTTCGGACATAAAATCAGTGCAGTACGCCACGAGGAGGAGTCCCAATGGTGATGTAAAAATACAACTAATTTGATATATCAGTAACTATATTAGAAAAGGGCCTAAAATAAACAAAAAGGGGTTTATATATTGTAACGTAGCGGTTTTTTTAGAGTGTGTCTCTCCGATCCTTAAATAGTACTTTACTTAATGGAAACTTTGTTTTATTTGCCCCACGTTGTTAGCGTCAATTCTGTAACGTAACTGTTCTTGTGAGGTGTTATTTATCTAAACGACCGTCTGATTCAAGCCCCACTGTTGTAAGCGCCAATTCTTTAACGTTGCGTTTTTTTTAGAGTGTGTGTGTCTTTCTGATCGGTCCGAACACCTCTCCGCAGTCGCCACTTATGAATTATAAAGACCGAAGTTTAAATAAAGTTGTTGGTAATGTTACTCAAACAAAGCAGAAATCGAGTGTGTGTGATTTGGGTCAAGTAGGGAAGTTATTTAGCCTTATTTTGAAGAGAGAGCAAGTACCGTTTGGTTACCCTCGGTTTAGACGATTTATAAATTTTTTTAAATATTCACCGTGAACCGAATCAGCTGACTTTGACACGAGTCTCCAAACATAGGTTAACCAGACGACACTGTGGCAGAATATGACCCGGTGGATCGTCTTCTTCTTATTTGTTCTGAAACTTACTACAACTACCCACTACAAGAAAGGCAACACATTTTTATTATTCAATATCATTTTTTCAATAATATTTATTGCTTATATTATTGGTTTTCTCCCTTCAGCCACAATACAAATATTACAATCGATATTTTCATTAATTAGCACATGATATCGACTTCATTGAGTAACAAGGAATTGTCATAAAAAATATACAGTTTTGAGCGATTTTACAATTTTATCTTTTGTTTAAACATCAATCAACATATAATTCTTTTAATTATTTTCCCCAGGGTTAAGGGTAAGTTCTTTTTGTTATGAGATGGTCAGAAATGGATAATTATACTACGCTTTACAAATATAGAAAAAAAATATTCAAAATTTGTTTATTTCGCTTAGTACGTAGTTCTGGAAATGTCCGTAAGAGAGCAGATGGCGTTTGTTTTTATTAAAACATGTGGTTATGTTTAATCGTTTATGGACTATACGACCATTCTGTTGGAGGTTTCTTCGTTAAATTTTAAAAGAAATGTTTATATTACCTCTCTTCTTGAAGTTCTTACTTGGGTGAAGCCGCTTCTCAGGTGGTGTTTGTATTTGGTGGTAATTTCACAACCGTCTGGCAAATATTATCTTGTTAAAACTCGAACTCTGCTAGGCTAGGCCTACTCGTCCAAAATTGGTTTCTTTTTTCACTTTTATTATGGAGTATAGCAAGTTAACTTTGATAACTAAGGTAGTAATACATCATGTTTATACTGTTCTTTAATTTTGTAACAATTTTGTACTTTTCATAAGGTTCCAAAAGGATATTTTAATAAATTTTTATCTCATCATTTGTCAACTAGACAGGTTTAAATTTCAAATTCCATTAAACAATACTTGTTATTTTCATTACTCTTAGTAACCCATAATTTTTATATATCTTTTTATTGGTTCTGCTATTTACTTTTTAGTATATAGGCAGTTTATAATTATTATAAATTTATTTTTGATTTACAGAAAAATAATTCTTTTTAATTTTGGTTTCTTTCCCAATTTTTTTTACATAATAGTTTTCTGTTTATTTTCTTATAACTTTGGATATAAGTATTTAATATTTTTATTAACTTTAAATGAATTTATATATTATTTATTAATCTCTTATAGTATTCTTACACTGGACTATTTTCTTCTGCCATTTCCCTCATACAGTATTATTTTAATTTTCATTATTATCTGATATTTAAATCCTTTAAGTTTTTAACACAAACCCTGGGTTATATTATACAATAAAACCATTATTTTATAAAAATATAAAATTAACATAGGCACTACAAAATATAAATCCTACAATAACTAAACAAAATACATAATTAGTTAGTAGCATCATGATCTACTATTATAGTTTATAATTCTCACATTTACAGTACAATTCTGTAAGAAGTTCCCTTCACCTTCACTTTTTACCTCATTGGGTACACTATAACTCACTTGTCACTGTATATCACTTTAATCGTTTTATAATGTTTAGTGATACAATTTAATTTTGAGCTCGTTATAGTTTACCCATTTCTGACCTTTATGGTAGTATAAGAGTTATCATTTATTGGGACCGGGTTATGTACCGTTACAATATGAATGTTGTGCGTGCGCAGGCTGGGTTGCTTTTATTAATGTAAGAGACTAGAATAAGCATGCGGTGTTAAAGGAATGTTTTAATTTACTTATGTTTCAAAAGAAATAGTAACATGAATTTTGGAGAGGAAAATGAATCATTCATAAATTGAAACAGTCTCAAGAATGAAATAAAATTTAGTTGTTTTATACCAATGAGAGTCGAGTGTGTTATTTTTACAACCTCAAAATCACATTTACATTCACAGTTCGTGCGAGAACCCTGGATCCAAAATTAAGGTAGGTGAGACGGTAAATATGATTTCATAATTGTGTACTTATTTGACTCAGTACAGTTGCCGCCCAGAACTAGGGACTTAATTGTTTAAATAAACCATAACAGTACAGTTTACTATATTATATTCCATATTACTGAACATGTATTAAATGACCCTTTAAGGAAGCCAATGAAGGCT
The DNA here is from genome assembly GCA_034769895.1 of Magicicada septendecula. Taxonomy (NCBI): domain Eukaryota; kingdom Metazoa; phylum Arthropoda; class Insecta; order Hemiptera; family Cicadidae; genus Magicicada; species Magicicada septendecula. The sequence goes on along the minus strand of CM068368.1, from coordinate 154,454,340 downwards.
TTATGGGGTGACCACGAGCCGAGGGAAGAGGTCATTAGTTTAATGGGGGGAAAATTTATATTGGTCTTAAGGAAAATAAAATCTGATCCTCAGAAAAGTAGCTGTTCATAAAGGTGACCTCTGAATAAAGGTCCCCATTAGCTCAGGTTTTACTGTATATATCATGTATTTCAATAAGCACTGAACATCATTGAATTGTTTGTAGGATATAAATAACCAAATAACTGAGTTCTTATAGTGTGTTGTTCTACATTTAAGGAATGGTGTTTATAAGAACATTTTCATTATATCAAAAGGAAAGTAATCAAATATTAATATAACAAAATAGGAATGACTTATATAATTTACTTACAAAATTTTTAAATTTGGATGATCTTCTGTTACAATTGTAATTTTCTGGGAAGTTGTGGCAGGATCATGACCTGTTGCAGTCACTGTTAAACTAAATGTATATACTTTTCCCTCTTGAAATGGTCCTTTTATTTTACGCACTTTATCTAAATAATAGAATGCAATTAGTATAAAATTGAGATAACACAAAATTCTAAAACATAAACAATACTATATTTTAATTTTCTTTGAAGTTTAGTGATGTTAACCCTAAAACAGACAACAGGAGCAGATTCAGTGAATATTCTCCCTGTGATTAATAGTTTTCTGAAAGAGAGATTTTTCATGATGGTCCACACTCAAGTTTTTTTATAATTTATTTATTTATTTTTAATTTGACATTAATACTTCTAAAAATCAGTAGGCTTAACTCTAACAGGTCTATTTCCACATAGAACCAGAGTGACGGTTACAATATTTCTGAATTATAATTTTTCATAATGTTTTAAAATAAACCTTAATGTAAATTTAAAAACACAATGTACACATAAAATATAATTAACCACAAATATACATAATATATTATTATACAGCTACCAGCAATTAACTGATTACTTATAGCATTTTTGGAAGTAGGTTTCAAGTCATTATGAAAACAGTAAACATTTAATATTAACCTCTAGGAGTCAAAATAATTTGAATGTAAATGATAGCGTTATAGAATGGGTCAAATGGTTTCTGTTTCTTGGAAATTTGGCTTCAAAAACAGGCAGAACAGATGAGGATGTACAGTAGAAATTTAAAAAAGTAAACAGTTTTTTTATATAGCTTAGAGTTGTATGAAAATCTTAACAGCTCAGTAGATACGCAATGTTGAAATTTTAAAGTGATGCAGAATTAGTGGCACTGTTTGGCTGTTAACATGAAAAGTTACAAAAACAGTTGCAAGTAACTGCAAATCTTGATCAGCAATTGAATAAGAAGGGTTCTTAACATATACTGGCCAGAAATAACCAACAACAAAGAACTACAAAGAAAATGTTGATAAAAGCTTGATAGCAAAGATTATCAAGTTGATGAAGTATGGATGATCTGGGCTTACCATCAGATCAGACCAACATCAATTGGCAGACCTTAGAGTAGAATCCACATTGGGTTTTTGTTACACCAAGAATCACATGGAGGAAAATGGTTGAAATGACGAAATGAATGTACAGGAGGACTTAAGGACGCCATGTATGAAGCAAGATACAGTACCATCAAGAACCGTGGTATATACACAATATATATGTCTCAACTATTAACTATAACAGTAATGGTACTATAACTTCTAATGTAATTTTTCACTTATGTGGTAATGGTAATTTTACAAGTAGTTTATGTTTCTTTAATATTATGCTCAAGGAGACACACAACCAGAGGCACCTTAGCAATGTACAACAGGTAGAGTCACACAGGGCTCATTTGGTGCCACCACGCTAACCCACCAAGCAGAAAGACAAAAAAGTAGAAAATGAGAGAGGGAGAGAGAGAGAGAGAAATGAGGGAGAGTAAGAGTGAAGGAGTGAATTTCTTATTTTTAGTTAGAATTATTATTTTGTTTATTAAACTCCTTCCTGTTTCTTTATTATTTTTTCAATACCACTCACTGAATTTATATTTTCTCATATATCTTCAGCAAAGTACAATCTTATGATTAGCAAAACACAACTATTGAACCATATCTTTCAACATGAACTCATACAGAATATGTTACAAGAGATTAAACAATAATTAGTCCAGGTGGTATTGTAAGGCATAAAACAAGTGAATTCATTATGTTCAGCATTTATTGAAAGAGGAATATACATTATTGATACTTGATTACAGTGAGACAGCATCACTGGTAGATTAATTATCAGTACCAATAATACTATAACTGCTGTTTGAATAGGAAACAAATATGGGTAGGATTGGCCTCCTGTCTAGTAATAAATAATGTGTAAATGTTAAGTAACTATTAATGTTAAGTAACTATTGGAACACTCATGATTAAATGATTAATTTTCATATTATTTTTTCTGTATTGTCCTGAACTTTATACTAAGTTAAGACAAAGTAAAATAAATCATTATGTACTTAAAACAGTTGTGATAAAGTTATTTGTCTTAGACAATTCAATGAGTTTCTGAGAACAGATAATATACCAAGCATGTATATGGATCTGTCAAAGTTTAGTTACCAGAACTAATAGGATGTTGTCTCCTCTGTATGTCTACAATTGACCATTCTTTATTTACATACCATGTCATGTCTATGTTAGTAAATCTGGTAGTTGTAAACTGTACATTGTGCACTTGCATAGCTGTGTGGTTATAGTATGCGTATGCACGAGGGTTATTCAGAAAGTAGTTCCGTTTTTAAATATTGCCGCCATATCAATTTCATCACACTGTTGCGCATGCGCGGCCAGTTTGTTGATTCAGTGGCAAGCCAACAACGCCATTTGTAAACAACTGTGCACTGAGTAAGCTTTGTTGGATGCGTTTATAATGTAGAAGAAATTCGAGACCCCGCAGCATGTGAAAGTAGGTATGTGGTTTGGTTCTTGAACGCAAAAGGCATTAAAATAATTGAAATTCACTGTCAGATTTTCTATATTTATGGAGAAAAAGCAGTGACAAATTCAGTGGTACCAAGACGGATACGACTTTTTTGCTTAGTCCTATCTAGAGTAAGCGACGTAGGATGCTGACCCGGGACATTGCGATGAATCATGGCACTATGCATACACTGCACACACACTCCTTCTCCAACACATCTCCTCATAAAGTTTGGCTGGAAAAAATTTGATCATCCGCCTTACAACCCAGATCTTACACCACGCAAATTTCACCTTTTCAAGCATGAAAAATCCTTTCTTGGTGGCCAACAATGTCAAACACGCTGTTAATACATGGTTCAAATCACAGGTAGGAAATTTCTATGATGAAAGTATGCAATGTCTGATGCCTCTATGAAAAGTGTTTCAAAAATTATGAAAACTATACAGAAATGTAGTTTAAGGTGTGTACTTCAAATAGGAATAAAAATGTTTTGTAAATATATTCTTATTCCTTTAATACTCAATCGGAACTTTCTGAATAGCCCTTGTATATGTATTAGTTATCAAGACAATCAAGATAGTTTTCATAAATACAAGTCTGGATTAAAAAATACTAATAATAACTGTAAAAAGGAAAAGCAGAATGTGTTTCCAAGTGTTGTTCAACACATTCTTATGCCCATGAGTTAGGCAACCGGCATGACGTGTGTCATTCAGTCTGTGGGGTGTATACAAGTTCAGCTTCCAGAAACTATATAATTATTCTCAACACATGGTCCAGAAAGTGGTACATTCTTCTCCAACCTCGGTGGGGCAGCAGTTTTTGAATCTGTGATATTACCGTGCATTATTGCAGTTGTCCTGACTTGTGAACTATTTTGTGCAACACTGTTCAATAATTGATACTTACTGTGTATTATATTAGTGTGTGTCAGACAATCAAAGCTTGAAGAACTGTTGAATGCAAGTACTTATTTTTTGTTTTAATATTTTATTGTAATTATAAAAGTTACAAACAGAAATTACACTGTTGTACACCACTTAGAAAAAATTCCGATTAGTGCTTTGAAGCTTCATGGCTCATCATCAGATTGGAAATATTGCAACAGTATAATTTCTGATTGTAATTATAACCACTTACACAACTTTATTCATTAAATGTTGCAATTAAAGTTGTAATTAGCTATTTAATCTGGTGCCAATTATTTTTTCCACTGTTCAGACACAATGATCTGTGCAACCATTGTAACATTAGTCTTTATCAACATATGTTTTGATTATACGACTTTATCCTTATTTAATTATACTTTGGGAATTATAATTAAAGGCTAACTGTTAAATTTACATCTGATTTTAAAGAATAATATTTCTCTTGAAAATTATATTATTTAGAATGTGAGCAGTAGGTTAAGAAGGATTTCGGTTGTTTGGTTTTGTTGGTAAGTATGTTGTTAGGTTTTAGGAGGTTATGGAGGGGTTACACGGCTAAGTTTACATCTGGCCATATAATTGTTAAGTGCAGCTCTGTATACAATCTTTTGTAATTATTTTAGCTTCCATATCTTGTACATTCTCACTGATTCCAGCTGAAAATTGCATACAAAATTGCCTATAAAATTTACTAACCTTTTGTTTTGTATTCTTTACAAAAGTTATCAGTTAAGTCACACGTCCATACAAAATTTAGATGATTCTGGTTAACATGATTGGGATCCAAAGATCTTGAAGCATCAAGGATCAAATCACTTTTTACATTGACATTTCTTTCCCTTCCTCCTTGAATTCGAGGAGACAATGGAAGCTTTTTTATCTCAAAGAAGCACTAGAAATATTATTAACTCTACAGTTCAACACATGTTATCAGTATTATGTTACTTACTAAAGTAGGGAAAATTATATCCTGTTGCAATCATGTAAAAAATGGCATTCATAGAGTAAGTTACAAACAAAAATAGCAATTTATTTTCATATAGTTTCTATTTTTATCAGGTTGTTTAAACCTTAAACTATTTTTCAACATAGTCAAAATCAAGATGTCATATAACAACAAAATGGGACACAACCTTTATATAATCTTTTATAGAATTCATCAACTTATCATTAATGGTTTGTAACTTAATTTCATATCTTACCATCAAAATATTAACCACTGAAACTCTTTTTTTTAAGGTGTCAAAAGATTTACAAGTCACAGAATGATTTAATTGCTCTCATCAAAATAATCTACTGTAATCAGATTTTGAAAAGCAGCTGTATAGCGTAGAACAGAATTTATTGATGAGTCTTAGAAGCATATTCCACTAGAAGAATATGGTACACACAATCTTTCTTGTTGAGATCATCTGCTTAATCTCAGCAATGGAAGGTGATATGGTTCCAACGTAAGGACTGTTGTTTTGATTCAGATATGACTTAGTCTCATGTGTTATAATGATTAAAAATTTCATTCCCTTCTTCCCAATAATACCGTATGTCAGAAATGTCAAAGTGCATTCAAGATATTTATTCATAACCATCCAATGTGAACATACTTTCTTATAATTCAAATTATTGGTGATAATTTCATGCTGTTTATGAAGTTTTAGGAAGCTAAGGAAAGAGCACAGCTTGTAAAACATTTATCTATACAAATTTTTTTTGCCAAACCTACACACCAAGTGATTGTTCAACGAAGATAGTCTTCCATTTCAAACTTAATGTTGTATGCTCCTCTTTCCTTCTTTAGATATCTGAGCTGTCTCATAAACATGCCATCGCTCACTATATTTTCCATACAAATCGCAATGTGGTGACGAACTTCACTATAGGCCTACTGCATATTCCAAACATTCATAAATCAAATAACAGACCAGCTTTTATAACTGGCAGACTATTCAAATGATTTTAGTATATTTAATCCTCACCCAATATATACTGCTTATATTTATGGCTTTTTATTAGGTTGTGTTGAATTTTTTATTGACATGAAATTACAGTAGTAAAAAAAGTCGCCTTATGTCTCAACTTTTTTCCATGACAAATTTTATGTTGATATCATTGATATCAACAGGCAAATCAAGACAATCTGCCTGTGAACATTTCACTAATAATAACAAAATATGTTAGTTAGAGGGTTTGACTACCCCAGTGAAAGTGTAGGTTGCACTAAGGGTGCAGCAAAACTAGAAGAGGGGGCATTAGTAAATAAGTTAATCTCTTTGTTGTTCAGTTGTCCTGTGGAAGCAGCCAAGTAAAAATTTTAGTTGTTAGTGTTACTAAAAATCATCTTAGTTAAAAGTGTTGCTTATGACTGAATACAAAATTACAAAGCAAAAGACAAAGACTAATCTCAGATATCCCTTTGGGACTCCAGATGACCTGAATGTTTCTCAGCTGCCAATGTACAAAGATGTTATGCAATATTATCTACTCATCTGTCTGACTCTGAAAGGTGAACCTATTAAGGAACCTTCTGTACATTAAATTGCAGATAGCATATTTAATACAGCACAAGAAATATGGATGAAAGCTTCTACATATATGCCAATAATGACAACTGAACAATTCAAATTTTGGCTACCATGAGAAGACAACAAATTTGTTGAAAAAGTAGGAAAATGTTATCTAATTTGTACATGTTGACTGAGTTGCAGTAAAGTTTAAAGGTTTTTGTGTTTGGTATCTCACACTGAAAATATGAGAATTTCGGTAAATATGAATCTAGTAAAGCCAGAAAAGTGCCAACAATGGAAATAAATCACATGGAAATAATTCCTCACAAATCAGCAAACTTTCACAAAAATTGCAACTGGCAAGGTTGACTTGAAAATGATTAAACAAATATGGAAATGGAAGTAAGAATATTAAGAAAACATGCTTTCATATAAATATCTGAAGAACTTTCTCCCTCAATCAGAGGATTACATCAAGCTAGATTTGACCAGGAATAGAACCATCTAGCATGAATTCTTCCAAAAAAGACTCTAGAAATTAAAGTGACTTCACGTAGAAATATCCTCTAAATTAAAATACATTCTATGTCTACCATGCAAATATTCTGGTACGTATGTTAAGTGACCGTAGCAAAACATCTGGAAGCTTGACATCAAGAAGATTCTGGAATTAAGAAATAAAGACAAAAACAACTGAAGTACATGCTTCCAATTACCCTCCCTGAATTTTTATGCAGAATATTATATAAATATGATTGGCTGGAATAATTGAAATGTCACACAACCTCCAGCTCTATCCCACATCATGTCAGACACACTAGAAAATATGCCTCTTCAGTAGAGCATTCTCAACATAAAGTTTTTGTTCTGTCCATGACACAAACACAAGCATCCATGTTTTTCGGTATCCAGGCCACTTATATATAATTAGTAAAATAGTTTACCTTTTTCTTGTCCGTCTGGTGGCCTTTTCTCTATATTTAATTCTACGCGTTTCGGGACATATGCCCCATCATCAGGAATATCCCTTGGTGAAGTTCGTCAATCATTAAAATATTAAAAACACTTTATATACAATTTTACACATAACAATAAATATAATATAAACATAAAAAACACACATAAAATCCCCAAACTTGAGACACACGCGATATCGGTGGTGCGCACCACGACATGCTATAGTCGACTGCAGTGTTCATGTTGTTATATGTCATGCACTATAGACCTTGTTCTGTATTCTTATCGCTGTGTCGTATAATAGATTTGACTGGAAATTCAAATGATCGTTAAGGATGACTTCTTCTGTTTTTTTAATTTTTGTAAGCCTTATATATTTCGTATTCTTCGATAGCATTCATATAATTTCCTTTTCTGCATATATGGAGGGGTTGAAAGTTCGTTGTGAAATCAGTATAACTATGGTTTTTGTCCATCAGATGGCGCGCGTAATTTGACACTGTTTTACTAAATTCTTTTTTAGGTAAATGTTCTCTGAATCGTTTTGGCCAAACTGGTAGACCTTTTAAAAAACGATTCAGAGAACATTTACCTAAAAAAGAGTTTAGTAAAACAGTGTCAAATTACGCGCGTCTCTGTAAAAATGTATAAGTTGTGTGTTCGCCTCACACTGGTGTTGTTACTTATATATTGCGCTGATGATGTCCGTAGCAATCCTTCAAATTACCAGTACATTAATGTGGGAACCTTACCTGTTCTTCGTAGGTGTGCATAAATCCCGGGTGGCACCAAATTGTTTAATTAAAACAATTAAATTAACAAATAGTATGATTGAGTGTTCTTAGCTATGACGGTCTGGTGAATTTGATTATTCCCGCCTATACGGGTTTATAAATCTCGCTGATAGTTCGCCGAGTTTCTGACGTGAGCGCTTACCGTCCTCTTTGCTAAATAATACACAGTTTATATAATGCACTTCTCTATGAAATAAAAACAGTGGTTACAACTCTGTACTAGTTTCTTTTATTGCAATTTGTATTTATTCAGTAATATATAAAATTATATTTTTGTTATTAAACAAATTTGCACCGGCAATTATTATAAGACAAAATCTCAAGTTTCAGCGAAGCGAACTGAACAAATGATTCAGTCATTCATGGCGACTGCTACCGTTTCTTTACAATTTATTACGTTCAAATTCTGGATTCTTGTGATTACGAAAGAAATATTAATAATGATTACAATAAAGTACACTACCTTACATTATTTGTACTTAAATAATATAATGTGTAATTATAATTTGTCCCTGAAGTGTGGTAAAGTGTGTTTCAAAAGTTCGTAATTTTCATACAGGTTATTTTACTAGTTAACAAAATTTCAGTGTTTTATTTTTTTATTAATCTTTGAAAGAAATTATATCGTCAGTTTATAGTGAGAGTTCAGATTACTGTGAGAAAAATTTAAAGAGAATTTATTTCCGAAATTCGGGTAATTTAATATTACTTATCAAATCAGTGGACTTGAGGTGAACTGTCATTCAGTTGAAATGGAATGGGGTCTTCAAGAGTCGTCAATTTTCAATTATCTTGGGGCTTAAGTATGTCTGGCATCTTTTTCATGTTAGCTGTTCAAGTTTATTAATTTAGAATTGGTTTAATTGGTCCTAGGCATCAGTTAAATGTTCTCATCTTTCATCAGCTTCTTATGTGTTCATCTATTTGAATTTGGATTACTTTTTAAACGTTTTATATTAAAATTTTGGTCATTCACGGCCTGGCGTCTATTCTTGATGAGCGTCACTTATGGAATAATAGGTTTTAACGGAAAATTTGTAACTAATGTTCCGTTTTCATGGTTACTGATTGCTCTTGATTAGCTTAGCTTGACATAAGCCCATTGTTATCATATTTGAATTTTTATTCAAAATTACTGTATATCTTCTGATTGCTATTATTCTTCCGTCTTCCCTTCTATGTATTAAATATTATCACTACTGTTCGTATTTTCTTTCAAAGATCATTTTGACATCCCATAAGGTTGGGTTTTCTTATGTATTATTGTTTGGACAATTATGTTGATATTTGTTAATTACATTTCTTTCTTATTTTAAGTTCTTAATCTAACATTTATCCTTTAATATGATTCACAAATTATCCTTGACTAGTTATTTGCCTTGGATTTGCTAATTTCCTTGTTAATTTTTTACAATTTGTAGTTATTTGTTTTTTTACAGTTAGGCATTTCATAGGCCTAAGTAGTAATTGGCCTTATTTACTTATTTTATACTAATTACTTATTAATTTACTCTCATACATGTTTTGTGTTGGTATTATAAACGATTTGTTTACTTGTTGACTTGTTTCGGATATGTTTTACAATTATTGAATGTTTTCATTTGTAACGGTACAGAATTGTGAGCTACCCCAGTTTAATTTTATATTAATTCAAATCATCAATTCAATCACTTTTCAAATTGCCAGACTTCACCTGTGAGGAGCCCCAGTACAGCAATGCACACAGTTAGCCTAAACAATTGCCCAGACGTATTGCGTAACTGCCCCAGCAGCAGGCTTTTTGTGAATCACAGTCTGCAGTCTATCACCAGTTGTTGCATCAGCCAGTAGCAGATAGCAGTCTTCAACCAGAGCGGTCGTAAGTTAAATAGTGGCCTCGGGTGCAAGATAGTCCGAAAGTACTATAATCGGCCTATCTAGTAAAGTGCGCAATACAACAGTAAACTAACTATAGTACCGGTTATACGAAAAGCTTTAAAACAAACTTTGTTGTTGGAGTAAAAAGACGTAATCGCAGTACGTGACCAAGTGTAGATAAGCAGCAGTTAAAACAGTCCATCAAATAATAATCCATCATTTGTTTTTTTTATAAAGTGTACACAAATAAATAATGAGATCTCAAACAGTGGGGTTTAAAAACAAAGTGTAAAATAATGAGAGTGAGTGAGGTAATAAAGGGGGAGAAAGAAAACATTAAGGAGAGTACTGGTTCGTATAGTAGATATATAATTTAGATATTTTGATATTGCAACCTTATTGATAAAAATTATAAGTAAAGAAAAAAAAAGGAAAAGAAAGAAGTAAATTTTTATGTTAAATAAAATAGTATTTGAATTATTATAAACATGTGTTAGCCTAGTTATTACGCCATAACCATTTCCTAGTTTTCTGTGCTGACAACTCGTCTAACGAAATCGGGGGTTTTCTGAGATTTTATTACAGTCAGATAGCGGGATTTTTATAAGGGCAAGAGTGTTCAAAGTTTACATGTATAACTAAAAAAAATGTTGGCGACCTGGGTAATTTAATAAGATAAGTTTTACGGGGACGATGACGGTAAGTAAAATTCTGGCAGCGGTGAGTATTATGATGAGTGTATTATTTAGTTAAAAGGGTAAAAGGCGAGGACCTTTACACATTAGTTTCTACATTATGGTTTGTTTATTATTTTCTAACTGCCCTTCCAGTATTATCAGATTTATATTACTTTATCTTTTTTTCTTATTTATTTTGCCAATGTTTATTATTTGACAACTATTTACTATTCTTTATAAAATACAATATAACATTTAGGTTTATGGTCTGTGTAATCCCTTCAGCCATATCCTATTCATAGATTAAATCAAACAATTTTTTAACAGTTATTAGGTAACATTTGCTTACAATTCATTTCATTCTTAATTATTTTTTGGGTGATAAACATCATCACACCATTTAAATTTACTTAATTGACTATCCCTTAGAACATGGGGTGTTTATTGATTTTGCTCTTATTTTCTTTGCTATATTTTTTCTTATATTAACTTTACTCTCTAGCCATGGTAACACTAACTTTTGACCTTCCATGGGATTCCTCCCCTGAATACTATTGTATCCTTCATTTACAATTAATCTTAATGCTATCAATAACAAGATTCTTATTTACTAATATTGTTCACCATTAATCATTTAGTGTTCATCACAGATTATTAAGTGTTCACACCTATCAATAGGGTTTCTCATTATTTTGGGGTTTTACACTGTCACTTTTGCACTTCTTAAATTTTATTTTAAGTGTTATTAGTGGGTAATCCCTAACATTACATTCTCTTTGTCACTTATTTATGTTTACTTTCTCACTATCTCACTATCTCTCTTTTTACAAAGGTTATTTATACTATGAATAAGTTCATGTCATTATAGAGTTCTTTATTACATTTAAACTCGATTTCTTTGGTTAGTGTACTTTTATTTTTTCATTACTTTATCGGGTTTTATCAATTATCATTTACATTGATCATTTAGTCGATTCTAATACTTATCTATTACATTTGTTATTTATTTGTTTCTTTTTCATTATTATATTTGAGTGTAACATTTCTCCTTTCTCTGTTCTATATTATTTGTTTGTGTCTTTTCATATCTTCTTTTGTTTCATTTATACTTGGTTTGTTTCATTTTCATTTTCTTTCTTCTTTGATTTCATTTTATTTTGGTTTTCCCCTTCTCCTTTGGTTTTATTTTATTTGGTCAATCACTTGGGTTGGGTCATGTAGTCGTTTGTCGCGTCATTGTCATTTTATTTTCATTAGTTTAAACATTTTATATAGTTGATTCGTTTTTTCCTTGGTATTGGGGTGGCTTGTTTGTGTTGTAACAATATTTATGTAGAAGACAAAAGTAATAACAAAAGAAAAAACTCGAAAGAATTCTTATCACACTGCATGATAAGGTGGGTGGGATAGAACTTGTTAGCAACCACCTCCCTGTGGTAAGTCCTGGGTTGGTGCAACAATTAACAGTTCTTTCATTAATGCTATTTAATAACTATGTTATTACATTCAGGAAGAGCAAAGTTATATCTTGCACCAAGCAAAGATTTGCCATATAAACAATGCATAAAAATCAACTTAGAAACTTCAAAATTATTTTGCCTTAGTTGAAATAATTTTCTTTGGCCCATATTTTAATGGTATAAACCATATATAATAAAGCAACATTTAGTGGAATTTGATTACAGAACACAAGAAAAGTGCCCCAATTTTGACAAACTCCATAGTTAATGTTGTCAATTATTCATTTTATCATAGAAGAATGTTAGCTGACAATGCGTATGAATTTCATTAAAAACACCATGTAATGCTTGTTAAATAAAATTCTTTATGATATTGACCAGATGACAAATTTTTCTGCTGAGATAAGATTTTATATACACAACCACAGGATACTTAAAAAATTAGTAAAAATAACTATTGCAATATTAATATATCGTTATGGAGGATCAATGTACCGTGCGTGTTTACACCACTACCCATCCATCACATCCAGCTGCTATAACTGACAAGTAAGATGAATAAACTGCATTATAAAATATTATTGTAGATTACAGTGCAATCTAAACATTGACTATCAGCTTTCCTTATTATTTTTAATTTGTTAAAAGTACCATATAATATAGTTTTGTTTGTATAAACATAACAACTAACAATTTTTATATATTTTACAAAACCTTTGTAGTAATATGTTTCACCAAGTATCCAACGAGTCATCAATTAGTATCGTAACTAAAAATTGTTAACCATTAATGTATTTATATAATAACACTGACAACATTTATGCTATGACAAGATTTCTTGAAATCAATTAATTATCTCTAGGTCACAGAGTATCATATAAAATATTTAATGTACACTTGACTCTGAACTCTGAACCTATGCATACATGCATACATTCTCTCAGTTCCTGAGGCAGGATTAACCATATAATAGACATTATAGTTTTATAAACAAATATTCCATTTCTCTCTTTACACGTGCATGTTGTTTATCTACAGATTTCCCTGCTGGTGCATGGGATTCCAGGTAAATGCCAATTATGAACAGTTATACAGAGAGGTATTAGTAAATAGATAAGTTTTAAATCATAGCTTTGTAAAAAAATATAACCATCCAAATGTCACATTATATTTTCTTCTGCAATGGAAATCAAACTTACACCATATGTTATGGGGAGTATGCAACATGCTTTAATATCAGCAAACTATTCATTCTGTAAGCAACATATTTACCCACCTTGAAGGACCCAGTATGGACCTGTAATTTCTTCCTTCTCCTTTCTCCGAACATAATATAACCATTTCATTTTTTGTATCTTAACATAAAAGATAAAAATAAAAACCTCCGTAAAGTGGATATTGTGTTTTTTTCTCTGATACCACTCTCAGTTTTGCATGTTGGACCCACAATCTTCATGAGCACTTTCCTTTGAAATCCAGCCAACAATTACTTTGAAAAGTCCAATAAAATGTATGTCACAGTTTTATTGTGAACATACTTTCCTGGACAGGATAAAGCTTTTTTTATTTAATTCTAAAATTAAACTGCCTTAATGACACCTGAATCTATTGCCATAGTGCAGTAGTACTTCTATTATCTGGCTTACTTGGGACCAGAATTCAAACATATATCTGGAAATCCTTATAACTGGAAAAGTAAAAATTAAAACTTTTCCAAATACTAAAAATGCATATTTAAATATACGTTTTTTAATTTTTTGTGAAAAAATTAATTTTTTGTTATTTTAGAATACAGAAATTTGAAATTAGAAGCTTTAAAAAATGTAAACTATAGTACAGTTTTGCAAAAATTATAACACTTGTTTACTCATAAAATAATATTAACAAATGGAAGAAAAATGGTAGAAGTTTCTTCCATTTAGAACTGTTTGCCCTTTTTCTTTCTGCCAAATAATGATGATGTTTCAGTGTTAAGATTTCAGTGAATCATGCTCATCTCATTTTTCATACAACTACAGTGGTAATTCTAAAGATTCGAATACTTTATTATATATGACGGACTATATTATATTCTGTATATATATGAGTAGAGAATCATTAGACAAGCATTGACGTTGATACCAATAGATGCAGTCAAGTACATTACATTATAGGAGGGGGTAAAAAGTAGCAATGAGAATAAATTTTGTTCTGTACTAACAGACAATGTGGAGTTGTACTGTAGGTGCATGTAAATTCCCACCTTGCTTGTAAAGGCTGATGGTTCAACTGAGAGGAGAGTCTCTCGAGCTATCATGCCAAGTTAAGAACTTGTAATATGTATATTTTAATTGCAATTGCCAACAGATTTAAATTCATGTGAATCAAAATTACTTAGTCATGATACACAACAAATTATTTTAAATAAATATTTGCCATGCTTCACTAAATAGCTAAAAGTATCCTACACTCAATTTAAATAAAGAGAGAGAAGACCAGTTGCTAGAAAAAACAAATTAGTGTTATTGCTTAATATTGAAGTACCACAAAAAAAAGAAAGTCTTGTTCACATAACATGCATATAACATGTACACATAAAAATGAAATATTAATAAGCATACAATATAAAAACAAAAATTGCAAAATGCTAAATGAAGGAGTAACAAAGCTGAAAGCTACATGAAAATGCATTCACTTATACCTTTCACTTGTGCAGGTGAAAGGAGGCTTGTATATAGTCTATACTCTGTAGCATATAGTCTTTAGTTGTCTAAGCATAAAATAATCATTTTTTCAATTTTAATTTTCAGATCATAGGTAAAATTAAACTGCGAAATTATAAAGGTCTCTGCTATACAATAATAATAATATATATTTAATAAACATTCCAAATGAAGCAAAGAGAGCTGGTCATAAATACCTTTCAAAAAGGCAATAATAACAGCAATTTACTTAATTAAAAATTGTACTGCTAGAAACCAAAATAATGAATACATGAAGATCACCAAAATATATTCCTGGTAAATAAACTGAAATTAAATTACAAAAGTATAAACCAGGTAAGGATTGATTGCACTTCATAATTTTATTTGATTTCTGCTATATGCAAAGTAACTAAAACAACGTATCAGATTTATTGTAAATATCTGTACTACTGTACTTACTGCAGCATAGTTGATAGCAACATGAACTGTGTTCTTTAATTTAAAGCTCATTGAAGCATACAGTTTAACTTTATATTTCCCATAGTCAAGACTATAGGGTGATATGTCATATTTTTCTAAATTGGTAAATTGCTTGTATGGTTTTTGTTTGTATTCATCATGGTTTACATTAACTAAAACAAAATGAAGTGTTATAATTAGATTTAAAAAAATGAAAAATGCATGCATTTTTTTGACAATAATTATCTTGTTACTGATACTTTCTGTATGATGAAAACCATATTAAAATAACTGTAAGAAAAATAGTAGAAAACCATAAGTTGGGTTAGTCTGATTTCATTAAAGATACTTATATTTGCTTAGAGTTCTAAAATTTGAGACTCTCAGAAAAGTCTTAGATAATTCTTCTCCTTCTTTTAGTGTCCTGCCTGGTTTTATTAAAGAGATTTATATTTTTTTTATAGACTTCTGGATTTTGTTGTTCATTAATTGATTAATTAATTGTAAATATATAACTACTCACTCGGATCACTATTTTTTTATTTAGTAGTGAAGCTCCAATAGAGTGAAAACTGGTTTAGGCTATCAAGTAAAAGTTTTTTACCAATTACCAATAAAAAATTAGTGATCCAAGTCAGTAGTGACATATTTATAATTAATCTGTTTAGAGTTCTAAAGTTTGAGACTCTCAGAAAAGTCTTAGATAATTTAATAATATAGCCAATTGGATATTTAATTTAATATCCAAATAATAGCCTTAGATAATTCTTCTTCTTTTAGTGTTCTGCCTATTCAGGTGCAGATGACTCCCACTTCAATTATGCCTTTATAATTTTCTTGGTCTTGTGCAGAGTGCAATAGTTCTTCAGTAATGGGCCTGACCACTGTTGCAAATTATGATAGTCTTTTCTGACCAATCCATTTTATACCTTCTATTTTTCCACTCAAAATGAGTCTTACTAAAGTATATGGAAGTCCTCTTTGTGTATGTTGAAGTATGCAAATTTTGATAGCTGCAAGAAAGTGGGCTCATGTCCTATTCTAGTAAGTACAGTGACATTTCTAATGTGGCTTGCCTAACAAATTCTCAATAGGGATCTATAGAGCCACATTTCAAAAGCATCAATATGTTCTATAGTATTTTGTTTTAGTATCCATGTTTCTCACGTGTGTAGAAGGATGGATCACACCTAGCATCTAACAAGTCTCTCTCTGAAACAGAGGCCCAGTGTTCTGCTAGTGAGAAGTAACTTTAGTTTAAAAAACGCAGACTGAGCTATTTCAATTCTTGCTTTTATCTCCTCACTGGGGTCCAAGGAATGATTGATCCAGCAGCCAAGGTTCAGCATCTAGGTAAAGTTGAACTGGCCATACATCCATTTTTACTTATAAGCATAATTTTGTTTTATTAATGTGAATGTTCAGTCCCAACTTGATAGTGTCCATAGTCCATTGGATGTTTTGGATGGATTTAGGTAGTACCATGGTATTATCCAAATAACAGATGTTCCTATTTTTATGCCATCTTATATATTGATAGCCTTTGCGACAGTATACAACCTTGTCGCACTCCACTTTTAATAGATATTTGTTCCGTTTCACCTATGTTTAGACTTACAATGGCATGATGATTCCAGTGTAACTTGTTTAAAAGTATAATTTCTTGTCTGTCCCGCCCAATTCTTTATTTGAGATAATAAACAATAATAATTACAAGCAAATTTGAATGCTTAAGTCATGTACACTAGTGGTGGCTCAGGCTCTGAACACTGGGAGTTCACTGACTCAATTATTTACAAATAAAGAGTGTTAGTGCCTAATATATCTACTAATGTCAAGGGGGCTGTATATAGCCTAATTAATTCTACATAGTCTTTAGTTTTTTATGTAGTTTAGTTGTCTAAACATAAAATAATCATTTTGTCAATTTTAATTTTCAGATCATAGGTAGCATGAAACTGCAAAATTACAAAGGTCTCTGCTATACAACAATGATATAGGTCTATGTAATCAACAATAGACAGCTGTTCAAGCATTCAATTTCTTCAATAGCTTTATCTCCAATTTTTACACACTCAGGTGCTGCAGCTTACCTACATCTTTTTACATATTTACTCTCAGAGTACCTTTACACCTTCCTGGTTGAATTCACTTATTCATCTTCTCAATTCAGAATGTCTTTTCAATACACAATACTATACACACTGGTCCTGAACTAACTTTAAATCGAAGGTCAGAGCACCTCTGATTTCTCTTTTTTGCTTGATTCCTGAATGCACTTGAAGTAAGTTAAGGCTAATTTTTAAAATAATAATTTTTTTAGTAAAAAATGTTTTGCATAATTATAATTTTTTTTAATTAAAACATTTCTAGCAATAACATTGTATATCTGGAAATTAATTCTACTCATCATCAAAACTTATTAAATTTAATTGTTATTAAATATTGGTATGGAGAACCATACATGACTTCCATGGCCTAAGATTTATATTTCAAATCATTTACTTGAATTCAGTTTGATAATTTCTAAAAAAAAAATATCCCCCGCCCTCAAACTATATTCATTATTTATAGATATTTTTGTTATTATGGAGTAGTCGTTTAATATAATTTTTATTTCGAGTCACTTTATCTATAAAAATTAAGTAGGCTACTTCATTTTTATAACAAAACTGAACTATGTAGATAATCATCCCTCCTCCTCAACTGATCGCCACCACTAATGATATTTACACTTTCATAGAATAATAGTTTTATCATATATAATTATTAAGGTATAGTATCCTTCAAAATTAAATACGCACACTTTACTTGATATCAGCAGAATAATTTTCAAAAAATCACCCCCTCCCCCTTCAACTACCCTCCATTTACAGATATCTCATTTACCATTTTACAGTGGATTAATATGACTTTACTTTTGGGGCACTTATGTATCAAATTTAAGTACTGTACTTTACTCTTGATAAACACAAAACAATGAGGGTAAACTACCTCTCCCCCTTAATTGAACAACCCCATTTTTTATATTTACACTTTTACTGAGTAACAGTTTCATTATATGTAATTATTCAGGTTCTTATCCTTCAAAATGAAGTACTTTATTCGACACCAAAAAGGTAGTTTTTAAAAAATTACTCCCTCCATCTTCAATTACCCTTTTTGTTTATAGTTATTTCATCTACCTTTCTATAGTGGAGTATTGTCACCTTCTTTTGAGTATACTTTATTTATCAAAATTGACTACTTTACTCTTGTTAAAACATAAAACATTGCATTGCGCCAATATATAAATCCATCATCAGAATTACAACTAATGATAAGGTAGCTAGTATTTAATTTTAATTACTCTATTATATGATAACTGAATTGGAGAAAGACAATTTGAATTGGGCGAAAACATGCAATGTTGCTCGGGAAACAACTCCTGCTTTTTCAGACAATTCTGCAAAATATTCTTGGATAATGCGGATGTGCTGCACCCACACAAAACACTGGTTGTTTAACATATTGTGACAGTACAAAACGGGGTAGCATCATTTTAATATTGTGCAATAATACGATCTAGGTAAACCTTAGTAAAATACAACTTTGGAAATCTGAGTGGTATGAATCAGCCAACGTGACATAAGCATTGCCGTCTCAAAACTGAATAACCGAACCTTATAAGGTAAGGAATTTTGTATTCCGTCTGACGGCATGAGAATATCACGAAAGGAACACGTGTTTTCAAGAAACAAAACGCAATTCTGAATTTTATAAACTTCTAGACTTTTCGATGGAATCAGCTGAGAGGGGTAGCGGTGAGCGGAAGGAACCATATGACCAGCCCATATAGTATACAGTCATCGATCGCCATTAGCCCCAGTCTATGAACAACTCAAAGCCGTGTAATAGTGTCGGGAGGCCTACGCGGACAACTATCAGTGTAGGCCTACAAAAATGTGAAAATGAATATAAAACAGTGGTAAATAAATCTCTTCAAGTGAAAAAGCAATTGGCAAAATTAATTAACAGTGTTGGACAGTTTTTGTGAGTGTTGGAGCAAAAGTGAACTGAACGAGAAATGATGCAACATTTGGAATAACTTCTATAGCTAAGTGCTTTCAAAAATAGGTCGACCAGACAACAATTAACAACTATTGAACTATTTACCCAGTTCTAAAATACTACATTCAGATAATAATGAGATCTCAAATCTAAGGGGGGTTTCAAGAGAGTGAGTGAGAGCATGAATGCGAAGTACTGGTTCGCCTTAATAGGATTAAGTAAGTTAGTTTTATTCAATTAATGATTATGTATGTTCACTGTTGAGTGATTTGTTCAATACTAAATGGCTATAGTTATCAATCTTTGAATTTGTAATTGCAAAATAAATCCAAATTTCAATGTCACCATAACCACGTGTTCAGTATAAATTATTGCGCCGAAACCTAACCTATTTCCAGCGTCAAAACCTCGCCTAATCGAGCCTATAGAATCTTCTGAGTCAAGGGAAATAAAGTGTTTAAATTATGCAAGTGTTATTCAAGGCAAAGAGTGAAATGGTTTACATGTTAACCTCAAATATGTTGGCGACCCTGTTATGTGCTGATAAAGTGTAAGGTAAGTACGAAGAATAGATCGTGAAGTAAGGATTAAAAAAGTGGGTATGGGTTGGTAAAAAACGTTAATTACTTTACAATATTTTAAGTGCTTAAAGGATTTTCAGGTTCTTGTTAATTCTTGTTTTCCTGTAATTCTCTATCCAAATTTTATACATTACATAAATGAATTTCAATAACAGTTAAGTCTAGTTAAAAGTGAATATTACCCCAAATGTTCATGCAGTGTGTGTCTGCTCACTGATTGCTGCTCAAAAATGGAGACAGCACTTGGTTTCCTTAGGTAACAGGCTATGTAATCTGTACATTTTTGTGTTAAAGAACTTTAGCTAAGTATAAAGTTACAAGACTCCACCCTGACTAATCAAATAAACTGATGAAGGCTGTGCAGTAATGTAATAGTCAGCATATTTAATACTGTACATTAATAGATAATACAATTTTGTGTATTACTACCACATCCATTGTTTGTTTTTGTAAAGTACATTAATAGCAAATAGCCATACATATATTCTTCCAGAAATATTATTATTTATTGTAATAAGTTCAAGTAATAAAATTCATCATGCATTTAATGATTTCTGTAAGAAATTTAATTTTTACTGTGAAAATGACTGTTTAATAAACAATTAAATTTAACAAGTTTTACTGACTAGTTAAATTAATTTCCAGATATGTAATTGTTATTGCTAAAAATAATTTAATAAAAATTACTAAAATTACTATTTCTTTTAATTCTGAAAAACACTTAATTTTTGACTAAAAAAATGTATTTTTAAAACAACGGCTCAGGGAATTTTTTAAAAATTGGTCTTAAATTACTTCAAATACACTCGTAAATCACACAAAAAGAAAAATCAGAGATGCTCTGACCTTCAATTTAAAGCTGGTTCAGGACCAGTGTGTACAGTATATCATATGCACATCTTAGATGTGAAGGATGTATTCTAACTCCTTCAATTCCTTTGTATTTCAAATTTTAATCATGATTTGTGTTAAAATCATCTAAATAAAACCACCAATAATGTAGAGAACAGCTCTGGTGATAATCTACCTTCCAGCACATTCCATATTCTTAAACTGTTATAGCTTTTAATTTCTTTTAGTCTGTTATTGACTTGTGTCAAACCTAAAAACAGTGTTGTTACACTCCCTTTATTGTTAGTAATGAATTTAAAAATGTGTACATTTTAGTTCAAATCACATGGATTTGTATATACTTCAGCTATATATCTTCACCACCTCTTGTTTTTGAAGAACTTCACAGTAGCTTTTGTATGGACTAGAGCAACAACTGTTTTCTAATCAACAATTCCCATACTAAGTTATTTTCCATCCTCATTGCAACATTTTTTAAAGACCATTTACTATTTTAGATTATCCATTGTACTCTACTTGCTTCTAAGCTCAGCTTAATTAGGCAATGCTTGCGTGTAAAGTTCACTATTGAGTGTACTACGAAGAATCTTGCTCAAAATTTGTGTAGAAAGTTAAAAATTGGTAAATTAGTAAATAGCCTTTCAAGTGAAGCCTATTACCAACATTAGACTGGTGTGTTAAAGCTGTTATGTAAACATCTATAATCTCATCATTATTTTATTTGGACATTCTGTGTATATGTGTTTGAATTATCTATTGCATTGGAAAACATCTGCTGGGTGTTAGGCCCAGGTCCAACAGTATTAAAATTAAAATTATAGTTGATGTCAAAGTTTTGGTCCACGATACCAACCCCATCAACATAACCTATACAGAAACTCAACAAAACACAATGAGAACAAAAACAGATGTTTCGGCCTTGCCCATAATGGTCTTCTGCAGTGTGGCAGGAAAGAGCTAGTAAGTCCCACAAGAGACTGAGATTGTGAACAAGCCACCCTTAAAACGCACTCATCTTAATAAATTTTTAGAAACAGAAACATCATATTAAGATAACATATTCTGATTGGATTACATTGCACCCCAAGTCAAAGTCTGTCTCATCTCTGATTAGCTCGCTTTAAACACAAAACCCACAGAAGAGCCCGGGGGGTGGGCAGAGGTGGATCAGAGACCAATTTTACTTACTTTTGTGTTTTAGTGCTAGTAAATAGCTTTGTTGAGATCTATGTACCGTGTGGATGAAAAGTATAAAAAAATGTTTCCAGTCTGCTGTAATAAATTCATAAAGAATTTTGGGAAGCAGAAAAAACAGAGTCCACTAGCCTAGAGGTGGGGAGAATTTGAGCGGTAACTATGCAGTTTAAAAAAAATCTGCATGCTCCTAACATAATTATGAACAATGTTTACTACAGATATTAACTGAACGTTATTTCATTCAAAATTCACATTCTCTCTAATCAGGAGTCTGTGTTTTACACTTATGATGAGAGTGTTGCCAAGAAAGGGTCTGATGAAGTACGTTCGATAGTTAACCATTTTACTACATCTGTCTTACCTGCGACAGTTCAAGAACTAGTTATTTTCTGCAACTATGTGCTGGGCAAAATAAAAACTATAGGCTACTGTTATTTGATACCTGCATCACCTAGTAGTAACAGAGAAAGAGTCTGACAAGATCAAAGTAATATTTTACATCAAAGATCATTTATTCTTAGAGTGTGAAAAAATATTAGCATTATTCAATAAAAGTCATATATATATATATATATATATATATAAGTTTTTGATGAATGGAGAGACAATGTAATAAAATTAGTCTCCATACATTGTGGTTAACTGCAAACAAGAAATGTTCCAGACTTGGATGAAGCTTTTGAAATCAAAGTACCAATGTACCTGCTAGTGTAGCTACTTTGACAATGAAACAGCAAAGAGACTCAAACTAATGAGACCAAAGCAACAAGTGCAAATCAAAATGAAATCCAAGAAGTCATCAACACTGAGTTGAAGAACATAATTATGTATATAACAGTCCACTTGCAATTAGTTAGGCTAAGAACAATGACCTGCAGTGCCTGAAATGATTCCTCATCAGTACTGAAGCCAAGCATTTTTATGTCAAATTAACTTATGATGACAGTTCTGAACATCATGATGATATATACGTGGACTATGAGAACAAGAATTATGAGTATAGGAAGTGTGTATGTATATAAAATCAATACAAAGTAACAAATGTTTAATAATATTTTAACACCTTAAATAAAGAACCAATAGTTTATAAAATATCTAAAAAATTTTGATTTTTTTGAATCAAAATTTTTATAAAATGATTAAACTAGATCTTATACAAAATGTTGACTTTTTAACAAGTATTTTCAACATGAAAAATACAACAAAAATGCTAAACGTAGATATGGTTCTGTTTTAGATATCAGAAATGGAATTAAAAAGAAAAATATAGAAAGAAAACAGATGGTTTGAGCAAAAACCTTGAACATTTAATCAAAAAATTATTTGTTTATAAGAGAAGTATCAATTACTTTCCTATTTTTTACACTAAACATATTAAGAGTTAGCGTAAAATACAAAAAAAAAAATTGTTTGTAATAATATTTGTCATTTATAGAAAGAAAAACTTTGTTGTTAGCAGTGGTGAAGTTACATGGAGGCAATTGAGGCAATGCCTACCCTAAAAAATTCTGTAGAATAGAAATTATAAATACGTATGAACTACGTAACATAATGATTATACATTGTTACTGTGACTGTCGAATTTATTAAGCCGAAAGGTGCTTTACTGGGCGACCGCTAGATGGAGACAGGTGAGATTCGGCATAGCCCATTTAAAGCGAATGAGGCAACGTCAATTTGCCTCAGCGTTTTTTGTGTACATCATATATAAGCAATGTGCTGGCACGATAGGGAAGTGTGGGGGAGGAGGATTGTCCCGCGCTGTACACATAGAGCATTGAGGCATGTCTCACTTCTGTGATGCAAAAAGTTAAGTAAAGCACGCTGTGTTGTTGTGTTGTTTATAAGTGTGTTTATTTTATGCGGTTATTAAAAGTGTTCCTGTTATACCGCTGAACTAACAGATGATCAAGATTGTTATTTGAATTATTTGTAACATTAAACATATATATAGAAACTAATCAAGTTTAAAACTTTGAAGTTCAATCAGTTGTATTATTGTGTATGACTTATACTTTTTGTTCAATAAAAACATGTTTAGGGCTGTAAAGCATTTTTTATTCAATGATTTGAAAAGAAGTCTCCATTAACATTAAGACATGAGTCCCACTGTTACACTAATCTGTAGATTCCCTCCTAGTAAAATTCTTACGGCTGTTTGTGGAACCATTAGCTAACAGCAAACTCTACCTCAGCGTCTGATTTGAACTACCGTCCTTTTAATGATTCCTTTAAAAAAATTTAAGGTAAGATTTTTGCCTACCCATTCATTAACTACTAGCTTCGCCACTGGTTGTTAGTCTCCTATAAAATTTGGTAAAATGGACTCTGATTGTTTTGTCCTTTCCCCCCTCCATCTTCACATAATTAATGTCACACTTCATCCCTTCTATTCATGCTTTGATATCTCTGCAGTGGTGGATCTCAATCACCTCTCTGCAAACCAGGATAGTACCACCGAGTCCAGGACAACACTTGGGTTTCATTGAACAAGATCTTGTGGCCTTTGTTGGATAAGGCATGCTCGGAAACGGTGGACTTCTTGGACTGGCCCAGACAACAGTGTCGCTTGTGTTCACCAGTGTGGGTATTCATGTGACACTATTGTCTGGGCTAGTCAGAGAAATCTGTCATTGCCCAGTATGCCTTGTCCAACGAAGGCTATAAGAGCTTGTTTGATAAAACCCAAGTGTTGTCCTTGACTCAGCAGTACTATGCTTGTTTGCAGACAGAGACGATCAAGATCCACCGCTACAAGATCAAAGCATGAGTAGAATGGAAGAAGTCATGATCATTAATATATACTGGTTTTATGTTTAAAGTGAACTAATCAGAGGAGAGACGGACTTTGACTCGGGGTTCAACGCAATCCAATCAGAATGGACACTTTACATAAAGTATCTGGTTCTAAAAGGTTATTCACATGAGTTTGTTTCAAGGGAGACTTGTTTACAATCTCAGTCTCTTGTCGGACTCACTACCTCTTTTCCACCACACTGAAAAAGGCCGTCATGGGCACAACCAAAATATCTGTTTTTGTTCTTGTTGAGTTATTATATAGTTATGTTGATGGGGTTGCTATCATGGCCCAGCTTTTCGATAGCAACCATATTTCAATAACGTTGGAACATGGCCTAACAGATTGGCAGTTATTTCCAGTCAAATACCAGCCATAAAACCTACATCCTTTATCTACTCCTCTACTCCGTTGTTTTCATCTTCATATGATTTTTTTCTATAACTCTTTCACACACACACACACACACACACACACACACACACACACACACACACACACACACACACACACACACAGAGAATTAAATATAATTAAATCACTACTGACTCGGAACACACATTTGTGTTCTGAGTCGGTAATGATTTATTATATTTAGTTAATCAATGGACACATCTCATGGACAACGAAATCCAAGAATACATAGAATTCTTCTTTGTCTTGCTTTTGTATCTTATTATATTTCCACTTTCCACTCTAATCCCATTATTGTCTACTACAAAGTTGTCTCTTATTATTCTTATCAATTTTTTAAGTAATTGTACTTTTTCAAATTGCTTCAAAATCTTGTTAGACTTTTTATTTACATTGCAGAGTTTTGTGATACTATTTTAGCATCTTATGTCAATAACATTTTATTTCTATTTCTTGTTTACTAGTACGTTTTATTGTTATGATTTTTTTTTTCTATTGCATTATTTACCATAATGATGTCAGTTACTGAAGTAAGTTACTTAAGTCAATAAGTTATATATGTATATTTCATCATGTTAAACAGACGAGTACACTTGAAAATATTTTATTTTAGCGTACACAAAGATTGTTTATATATGGTACTATTTGGTATTATCAATATAAATGTTTTGTCTAATACATATTTATATTAAAAATTCTTAATTTATAAGTTAAAACATATCAACTTTGGTTTAAAACTGTAAATAATATATACCACTTACCAGAAATATCTTTAATAGCTAGCAACATTGGTGATTTCAATTAATATACAGTATATAGACTGCTGTTGTATATTTAACATAAACAGGGAAATAATACAATGCATTCTTTAATTACTGCATAGTGTACAAAAGATAATTACAAAAGTAAACTTAGCTATAAATTCAGTATTCAAAACTCACAATAGTTTGAAGATTACCTGTGGCTCTATCTTTTTAACATTGTGTGAAATAAGGAATTTGAGACTTGCACACTTAGCAATATAGAATCTATCACTTACTAAATGATAGTTATTGCATTATATGAAACATCCTCCTGGTTTTTAATTACTGTCTCTTAATTTATTTCAATTTTCCCTTCCTATAATATTGTTAGAAGCTTTAACTTCATAGCTTTACCCACACACCACTAAAGAAATGATACAAATAAAATGATAAATGGGTAGAAGGAATAGATTATGATTATAAAGACTTCCACCCAGTTTCTACAATGCAATCAAATAGCAGTAACAAAAATATTGTAGAGTTTGTAAATTACAGTATAATGTAACAATAATGCATGCCATCATATACAGAATGTTCACTTACACTTCCAGATTTTCCATTCCAGAAAGAAATTTTCCTTAGGATCACAACCAGCATTGTGATGGGGTTTAACAACTCCTCGAAGAGTTTGTGCAGATCCTCGAGTATATTCATCAGGCTTCTTGGATGATACACCACTTTAAAAATATACAGTGAACTAAATGTCTCACAGATGTTTATATTTTATTCATAAATTCTCAAAAATCCTTATTATGCAAAACAAGTTTGTTTAGGTATAGCTAGATATTCTTATCTATCTATATTGTAGTTATTATACTAGTAATACTTGACATGTGTATATGTTAATAAAAGTTTACTTCAGAATGATAAACCTTAATTTGAATTTAAAAAATACTAGCAATTCTATAGTAAAAACATTATGTATAGAAGATGATGATGAAGAGCTTCAAACTTACCACTAAATCAAATTCACTATACTAACATAACAACCAGCTGCAACAGTCTACAGACTAGTTCTGTAATGTGAAACAGATAACAGCATGAGTTCGCACAGGCAGTAGTTGTGAACAGTGCCTTTTTTTAGTTAGTATCCTTAAATTAGTAGTGACTGTAAATCAATAATGTTTGGCGATGGAAGATCTAGTGAGGATGGGTCAATAGGTATAGTACAATTTTTACATTATTTGTGTTGACATTTTGATTGGTTTACCAGTGAAGAATACATGAGTGCTAGTTGCTTCTCCTTCAGTTTGTTTTATTATTTTGAAGTTCAGATCTACTTGTGGAAATTAAAAAAAAAAACGGTATGTGCCAGGGTGTATGTGATGTATTTTTCAATTAAAAGTATAGTCCAAGTAAATTAGAAATAATTCAGCTATATACACAGTAAAAAGACTTATTGTAGGAATACATTGAAAATTACATACGTTTATCCTACTAAATGTTTGACAAAAGTTTCTTAAAACTGTATCCTCAACAAAAGTAGTTGGATGGAGTTAAAACCCCATATATGTAAATCACACCTTAACAATATGTATACAAAACACTAATTTAATACTGAGACTGTTTCTGATAAATTGAAAAGTGTCGCATTCAATGTCATAGAAACTTTAAAAAAAAGATATTTGAATATCGTAGTTTTCCTGCAAAATCATTACTACTGCCACAAATGCGGCGGCCAATACCATGGCATATTCCACCTATTCAGTAGTTGCTGATGAGTGGTCAGTCATTGCAACAGTAGATATTGATAATTACAATGAATTCTAAAAGTTAGAACACAACTATTTTTGTACTTTCCCTGTTAAGAATTTTAAAATAACTATTTAGGATATTGAATTTTTTTAGATTGTAGTGAAATGTCAATTGTATATTTATTTTACAATTTCCATTTTATAATTATATACATTTTAAAAAACAGAATATTTGTAAGAATATTCAGTTTTACACTGTATTCATTCTAAAGCACAAATAACTAACACATTCAATTAATTATGAATGTAAGGTAATTAACTGAGATACAGTATTTTGGTAATAGCTTAGTCAGTTTTTATTGTACAGATGTCACAGAGCTCAGATTATAAAAACTTATATAATTTTTGTAATTTACGATATTTTTGTTCATCTCCAAGTTTTTGAGCATATCAGTACAATATATATGGGTTGAAGAAATATGAATATAGCACTAGATTCAAAATAGTCTATGAAAAAGAGCTTATTCAAATATTCTTTCATAGTTAATTATTATTCAGATTAAAAATAATAAATTTCATATAATTATAAATCACATTAATTCTAATTTGCATATTTAATAAATTTTGTAAAATATTTTGTAAAAAAAAATTTTTTTACTCTTTCACACTTTAATTTAAAGATGTTATTCCAAGAGTTTTTAAGCAATATTTACTTCGTCTTAAAGAACATTATTTTAAACAAATTTCAGCAATAAAAGCTTATATATTTTCTGATAATAAACTGATAATTTAGCTAAGCTAAGATGATGGTTCACAGTAGGAAAAATGGGTGTGGCAAAAAAGAGAAAAGTAGATTAATAGGTTCTGCCTCAATCTTCTGGCACATCCTCATTTGCTTTCTATGGCTGCAAATACTCACTGGTAGATTTTTTGAGCAACTGTTATTATTAGTGAAACTATAACTTTATTTTATTAATTTACAAATACCTTACTGTAATTCTATTATTTTGACAATTATTTATAACTGTTAGTTTAACATACACAACACTAAGAAACAGGCCTGTGTTAAGTAATTATGAAATGATCTCCCTGAACCCCCCCCCCCACATGTACACCACTAGTCTATGAAATATCCTCATGAAATCACACACTGACTAAAATAGCAGTATATATTATATCAAATCTTACCAGTTGTCTATTCTTACATAAGGAGCACATGTTGCATTTCCATAACTTCCATATATAATGTATTGTTTGTACTCTTGAAAAAACTCCTTAGATTCACCATTATATACTGTCATGGAAATTTTATTTATATTTCCTATAGCCAATTCTACATTTTCATATGGATAATGTTCTGTTACCAAAGTACTGCTTTCATGAACATAGTAGAATGATGTTGAAAAGATTAACGAATAGCCCGAGCCTGCAATCAAAATAGCCCTTTAAATGTGTATACCTTAACTTAGATTTTGTTGAAAACAAATGTGACTAACAATCAGTTATGTACTTTACTTTATAATAAAAAGACAAAACAAACACAATTCTGATCAGGTAGTTTAAGAGATTCCACTAGATTTTATCTTACTTAGAAAACTTGCTGAATAATATTTGGTTTAGTCAATAATATTTTCAATTGTTCTAGAATGTCTAGTTTTCAGCCTTTTGTGTGTACGTGTAGAATGTTCATGTTATTGTCGATGTTTTTGTATGTGTGGTTTGCTTCAATGAGGTGATTTGCAAAGGTGGGTTCTGTAGTGGAGTGGAGTGCCTTTGTGTGTTCAATGTATCTTTGTTTGAAGCTACAAAGATACATTGAACACACAAAGGCACTCCACTCCACTACAGAATCCACCTTTGCAAACCACCTCATTGAAGCAAACCACACATACAAAAACATCGACAATAACATGAACATTCTACACATACACACAAAAGGCCGAAAACTAGACACTCTAGAACAATTGGAAATATACAAACACATGAAAACAAATAAAAACGACATCCTAAACGAACAGACACAATTCAAATCACACGCATTATTCGAACATATCTCACCCCACACACACAACATCGATCTTTCGAAAATCAATTCCGTCGCCCACAACAAGACGGACAGTGCTACCAGCAGCAACCTCTGAAGAAGCATTTTAAAAGTGAAAACCAGTTCAGGTTGTAAGGTAAAACTTCATGTTTTTACTCATAAAAAACTTTGTGTTCCGAGTCGTTAGTGAAATACTTGTATTTAGTTAAGTAACGGACACGTCATGGACAACGAAATCCAAGAATATCCAAGAAGCTACAAATAATCATCAAAAACAGCTTAGTAATGGACAACATACATAGCGTAAAAAATACAATAGGATTTATAAACAAAGTTAAAAACATTAAAGTACTGCCTAACCATAAACTGATATCTATGGACATAGTGAATTTGTATACGAACATACCCGTGCTAGAGACGATAAATATTCTCGAGAGACTTTTAATCAAGACAAATGTCTTAAAACAGATACAAATTGATGAACTTATATTTTTATTGAAAATTGTTGTGCAACAGAATTACTTTACACACGACAATAAGTTTTTTATCCAGGAAAATGGGCTGGCCATGGGTTCACCGGTGAGTGGAATTTTAGCGGAGATTTACATGAATCATTATGAGAACAAGTATATACTATCTGACCAAAACAAGTTATACAATAAAATCATCTCATACACACGGTACGTAGACGACACATTTTTAATTTTTGGTGGTACTCTTAGACAGATAGATGGATTGCTTACTTTTTTGAACGGCATAATCAGTAATATTAAATTCACTATGGAAGTAGAACATAACAATATGTTGAATTTCCTGGACGTAACCACATATAAACGTAATAACCTCCTTAACTTTAAAATATATAGAAAGCCAACAACAACTGATATAGCCATACATGCTAGTTCCAATCATCCTTATACACATAAAATGGCAACTTTTAACGCACTGGCACATAGATTGACAAATATACCGATGGACATAGAAGACTATAACGATGAAATTAATATAATAAAACATATAGCGATAGTGAATGGTTACAATAGTAAAATCATTGATAAAATAATATATAAACACGCTAATAAATTAAAACGATTGGACAAAGTTAAAGATAAAACCCAATATGTTTCTGCTAGATATACAAACATACTACCTAATACACTACATAATGAATTAAAAAAGCTAGGGATTATTGTCTCATTCAGGACCACGAACAAATTAACAAATATACTTAAGCCTAATACCAAAGCATTACTAGAGGATTGTTCCGGCGTTTATAGAATCCGGTGTAATGAATGCGATAAAATCTATATAGGCCAGACGGGGAGAAAATTTTCCGAGAGATTTAAAGAACATTTACCTAAGAAGTTCCCCAATAATAATGTATCGCATTACGCACAACATCTAATAAACGAAAATCATACATACACTGGATTTAAAGAGAATTTGGAACCTTTACATATAGGTAAAAAGGGTAAACTACTGGATGCTTTAGAGGAATTTGAAATATACAAGGCCTTAAGAAGAAATAAAAATCAGGTACTTAATGAACAGTTATCATTCAAATCAAATAAACTATATGACACAGCTATGAAAACAAACCGTGAATAGCGTGTACGGATCAGTTGAAAGTCGGACTTCGGCCAGTGCACTGGTTCGTTTGTAGCGTGTTCCGATACAGATTTAATGTTCAATGTTAATTTATTTAAGTGTGTTATGTGTTTGTGTCGTTGTGAATTTTTAACGAAACCCTAATAATAGGGTAGATTTGCTTTTACCTGAAGATGGGGATATAAGCCCTGAAACATGTAGTAATTAAAAAGAAAAAGAAGATCACTTAGTGGACAAAATAAGGTAATTATTTATTTAATTATTTTAAATTTTATCAATATTACTAGTACTTTTAATGTTGCAGGTGTACCAATCAGGTCAATATATTTATAACTTTGTCAAATTTTGTTGCTTCCCTGCTTTTGTTGTAGGAAGAACTTGATAATGGTTGCAAAACCGAAAGGCCTCGTTTGAGGAAAAAGTGTATATAGCAGGGAAGCAACAAAATTTGACAAAGTTTTGATGAAGACTGCTAACATAGAGAAAATAACTGACAATATATTTATATCAACTAATACATTTTTGAATCTAACAAAAGGGACTAACAAAACAAAAGGAACTAACGACTGAAGTTTTAACAAAGTACTGACAATCAAAATTAAAACAATGCACCATAACTTTTTTTTAACTTGTTTTACAGTCATATATAGATATTTTAAACATACTGTAATATGTTTCCAAGATTCCATTTGTTCCAGGTGTTTGAAGTTGTAACAAAATTTTGTAGTACACTTTGTTTTTAAATTAATTAGTTTTAATATTCAATTTATAGGAAACCTTAAAAGGATTCTAATTTATTGCTATCAAAAAGTATTTTGGACCCTTTTGATATCAGAAAATAGAATAATCAATGATTACAGTATTTGCTAACATATGACAGATGACAGGCAGCTGATAAGTGTGGCTCATTGTTTTGGAAAAATTTTAAGTCTTTTTTGTTTGATATTCATTAAGAATGCTTTACTTTTGTGGTTAAACCTCCACATTTCATTAGAAATGCTCTTCTGTTTGTATTACTGGTCAACAGGTTTTTTTTTTTTTTTTTTTTTTTTTTGCCTGTAACATATGATTCTGGAATGTTATATTTTCTGATTTCCTGACAGCTACCAATTTACTTTCACAAAAAATTTATTATTTTTCTCTGATATTAAAGAATGTAAACTACTACACACTTCAGGTGAATTGAAACGATAAAAATGTTCTACAACTTCTTGCAGAAGTAATTATATTTGATAATATGTATATTATTATACAATATACTGAACAAAACTCATCGATTACTTATGTTGATAGTGCGCGCGCGCACACACACACACACACACACACACAAAGTGGATTGTTACATTATAAACTACAATATTATATTACTGTATCAGCACAATAATAAATTTCTTCTTCAAGTTAATTTATTTTGTTATGTACTTATATGTACTTATATATAAATTGCAGAAACAATCTACATCACCAAAGGTTAACAATCTGAACAATCAATCTATATTTCAATTTAAATATTTTGATTGTTGCAATGTTTATGCAGTCAGCTATTTTGAGATTTATATTGGGAATATTTAATGCTAATATTTTTATTCACTTTTAGTAATAGATACTGTGCATTGCACAATTAGTTAAGATAATTAATATAATTTAAATAAATAATATATATTGTTAGTAATAATAATTCAGCTTTCAATCTGAACTGTAAAGTGAACAACAAATTTGCATGCTTGGACAGGTGGGTCACGCCACTCAGCTGTGTCTGTGTGTACACATGTATCTTACGTGTGTGTGTGTGTGTGTGTGAGGCCAGTTGATTCCTGTCAAGTGTCACCCCTAAATAAACGTTATTAATTATATGAATTATTTAAATGATGATAAGTGTAGATGAAATATCACAAAACCAAATATGCCACAGTGTGTATAATATAAAGACGCACGTGTGTATGAAAGATGGTGCAAAAATAATAAAAAGTGCGAAAACAAGCACCGTGAAAATAAACATAAATAAACCCCATAATAATTAAGATACGAGAAACAGTTTAAACACAGTTGTACACATAAAAATTACCGACCAGATGAATAACGGGTAATTTGCGTGTTGCGAAGACAAGTGAAAAAAGTGTATAAATAATCGTGTTTGTAAAAGGACGCCACGACAAACCTAGGCCTGCAGAGAATTGTTGAAACATGACTGTTGCGCCCTAGACTATAAATACACAAGGCACATCAGCCTTGTTCTCTTTCTCGTTCAACAACAGAGGCAGCCGGAGGCTCTGCCCAACGACTTCAACTCTTTCTCATTTGACTACAGCCGGAGGCAATGCTTGACAACATCAAGCACCACTTTCAGGACACCACCGTTGCAGCCAGAGACGATTATGGAGGACGAGGGAGCAGCACACTACATGGCATAAATTCCAGATGTAGAGGACGAGTCATCGGACTTCCGAGAGGACCCGGAGGATGAGGAAAGGATCCAGGACTTCACGACTACGCAGGATTCGCAACAAAGGACTCAGGACCAGGAGAGGGTATGCTGAGGAACCACTACAATTAAGGTGAAAGAAAGCCATGTATTCCTCATAACAAAAGACTAAATCAGAGACAGATAATCATTGTCAAAAGAAAGACAATAATTTCTAAAAGTGTAATTTGTAACTTGTAAATATAAATGTCTTGTATAGTAATTATAGCATAATTTGTGAATTAATAATTTATTGAAAATATTTAAATTTTAATTGTATAGTAATTATGAAAGCATAATTTTTGAATTAATAATTTATGGAAAATATTTAAATTTAAATTGTTGAATTATGAAAGCATAATTCTTGGATTAACAAGTTATTGAAAATATTTAGAAAGAATAGAAAGTTATTAAAGTAATGCATATGCAATAACAATAAGATTTTTTTTAAAGAAAGATTTCAGAGTATAATAAATTACTCATAATAATCCAATGTGTTTATAATTATAAGAGTATTTTATGTTTGTATGGAATATGCGATATTACGTGTATGTAATCAATAAGTATGGGTACTACAATTACCCATACACACGCAATAATAATGAAATTTTAAGTCAAATTTTATTTTGAAATTTTAATTAATAAATGATTTAATTGTTTTAAACAATTTTATGTTGTTGTTATTACGATTACACCCATTGAAAATTTGTAATGTTATAAATATTTGTGCTACTCAACAGAGGGCTCATCAATGAAATATACAACAGATACAAATAACGTTATAATATATATAATGTAATTTAATTATGTTTATATGAAAAAACATGAAGAACTGACCTCACATTATTGGGCCAATTGTGAAATATAAAATTATAAATTGGGGTTCTAACTAGGATTGCGGTTTATTTTAAAATATGTTATTTTTAAAAGATTGATTAGAGTTGGTGATTTAGTGCAGGAAAACTGTCGGCGTAAGCCTGAATTGAACCAAAAAAAATCTACGTAGTCTCGAATTTTGAGGAGTAGTTGTTTATAATGTATACAAACCGCAAACGCGACAAAATCAAACTATTATTTACGGCTGAAATATTAATTTTACGAAAAAATTACTAGAGTACTTTTTTTGTAGATCTCCATTAGAATAACATTTTTTTATTACAAATTTTTTTGATTGGATCAGTGATTGGATACCAGTTTAATGGTATAAAATTTAATGATTATGCATGCCTTATTTATTAATTTTATTTAATAATTATTAAAAATTATTTTTGCAAACACCTAAAAACGGTGGTTATTTGAATGTCACAACATGCTCGACAACACCTGTAAGTTGCACAAAAATAAAATATTTTTTTATAACTTTTCCAGGCATCGATTTTTTATCAAATTTTGGAGTCGCGCGGCTATCGGCTGAAGTAGCAACTAATTATTATTAATTAACCCAATTTAACCATAAATTTTCATACCTATTATAATTAAATCTTAAAAGGCAAGGTTTAAGCTTTCGAAATAGCCCAAAAAGAAGTGTCCTGATTAACCAAATATACTGTTACTCACCGTCTATGGCCTTTCCGTGATGTTATTTCGTTGTTTACATGTTTCGAGGCACTTGCCTCATCATCAGAACTTTATAAAAACTAATGTATGTCATCAATGATGACATGTGTCAAAATACTAAAACACAATACGGCATTAAACTATGTACAGAACTTGCTTTAAAAATGAGCACGTCAATGTTAGGTGTGCCTTGCAAGACAACACGCGCCGTACTGACGAAATCTAAGTTTTATCTCGACCATATCGCATAGCGGTATCGTACAGTATATTTGATTTATATTGTAATTGGTCGTTCAACACGTGTGGCTTGGTACTGGCGTCGTTATATGCTTTATAAATCTCATATTCTTCAAGGGCGTTCAAATAACGCCCTTTCTTGCAGAAATGAAGGGGTATTAGATTCGAGCTAAAATCCGTGTAACTGTGATTGTTGTCTATAAGGTGCCTGGCGAAATTTGACTTGATGTTGTCAAAGTTGTAAACTCGTGTAGGGGGTCTATGTTCAGAAAATCTTTTCAAAAAACCTCGACCCGTCTGGCCCACATAAAAATCCTCACAGTCGTTGCAGACTAGCTTATAAACTCCTGTTTTATTTTCAAGACTGGTATGTTCACGGCTGCGGAGATTATTTAAGATGTTATTACTGGTCTTATAGGAAACAACTATGTTGCTGACTTTTTTAATGGTTGACTTAAAAATTCCTGGCATGAAATGCGTATAAGGTGCCGCAATGTACTTGCGTGCCTTTGTTTCGAGGTTCTCATTTCTATTATTTATATCTTTAGTTTTATTTTTAATAGCGTTACTCTTCTTTTCCTTTTGTTTTTTTTAAATATTATCTATTATTTTTTCGTTGTACCCGTTGTTAAACGCAATGACTTTAATGGTGTTTAATTCTTCGATGTAATCCTCGATGCCGAGGGGTATAGACAATAGGTGATGTCCATCGAAGAATTAAACACCATTACACAATCACAGTTAAATTAAAGAATTAAACAATCACAGTTACACGGATTTTAGCTCGAATCTAATACCCCTTTAATTCTGCAATAAAGGGCGTTATTTGAATGCCCTTGAAGAATATGAGATTTATAAAGCATATAACGATGCCAGTACCAAGCCACACGTGTTGAACGACCAATTACAATATAAATCAAATATACTGTACGATACCGCTATGCGATATGGTCGAGATAAAACTTAGATTTCGTCAGTACGGCGCGTGTTGTCTTGCAAGGCACACCTAACATTGACGTGCTCATTTTTAAAGCAAGTTCTGTACATAGTTTAATGCCGTATTGTGTTTTAGTATTTTGACACATGTCATCATTGATGACATACATTAGTTTTTATAAAGTTCTGATGATGAGGCAAGTGCCTCGAAACATGTAAACAACGAAATAATACCACGGAAAGGCCATAGACGGTGAGTAACAGTATATTTGGTTAACAAACACGTGGCTTGGGACTACAATAGGAGTTATTCCAATGTTCTGATTATTGCACTTATCGCATAATTATATTTTGAAATTAAGTTATTTTTTCGTTACGATTTTTCCAAAAAAGTGGATTTTAAAAATGGAGAATCTTAGAAACTAAATTTTTGTAATTTTTTTTATTCCTTGTAGTAATCAACCAAAGGGTCTAGAATCTAGAAAATGAATTTATACGGGAAAGTTCATTATAAAATTAATTGTTTATTTAATTGCATATTCTTTTAAAAAAAACAGCATTTTGTAATTTCATCTCTTGTACAATATACACATAATGAAATCCTAAACCTTTTTTCATAATAGTCGCATGTAAAAAACTATCATTTTTCGATAGGCACTTTGTTTTGTTAAAATAGTTCAATTTAAACAAGAGTCATAACGTTTAATGAAGCGCGCGCGTGCCTCCGCTCGCTAGCCTCGTCCCCCACCACGACAGAATTATACGTTATAAACATTTAGACCTCCCGCGCTTGTTTTTGCTCGCACAAAAATATTTTTAAGATGAAATTTGTGTAGAATTTCTTCAGCTTTAAAATTTAACTCTTATAAAATTAAGCTACGGGCGAAATTAACGGAGATATGAGCGAAAAACTGATTTTTTTTTTATAATTTGTGATTTATGGTCTCCAAGTCGCGTTATTGAAATAAAACTTATAGTTTTACCTTATTTCCTTTCCATCTTGCGACTTCGTTATATGTCATACACGACATGTTTCGGGAAACATGTTCCCATCTTCAGGTTTAAAAACTTTTCGTTCTCACATGAAGAACTTGTCAACGTAAATAAAAACTTTTACTAACATCATTAAAAACACACTACATTAATAACGTACTCACGTGCGCACTGATTCTTCGCGGTACGTTATTAATGTAGTGTGTTTTTAATGATGTTAGTAAAAGTTTTTATTTACGTTGACAAGTTCTTCATGTGAGAACGAAAAGTTTTTTTTTTAATTTGTTTATAACAATTTTTCCCGGGCGCCGCTGGCAGCTGATTAGACAAAAAATGTTTCATTGTGTTTGGCATGTTTTAAAGAAGAAGATGAACTGTTAACATTTTCATAGAATTGCTAATGTAATTGACAGCTTTATTGTCAATATTGTAAAGTGGAGGTTTTTTAGTGGGTGCGAGTCCCACACACCGGGAGACCAGTCGGGTGTCTCCTGATGGTGCATAATGCATTTTTCCTCCCCCGCAAAAAAAAAAAAAAAAAATTGTCAATATTGTTAATACTGATGATGATGATAATGGCTCCAATTCTAAATAGGAAATAGATATTGTGCTCCTATCTAACAGTAACAGTAATTAATGTAAGCCTATGATTTTTTAATTGCTTTTTCTGTGTTACTATGATTGTGTGTGCTAAGCTGAAAATGGAGTAAAAGAAAAACACTATGTACAGTGGAACTTGGTTATAACGTCATTGAAGGGACCAAATAAATAATGACGTTATGTCCGAGTGACGTTATAAAAGAGTCGTTATAAAAGACCCTTTTTAATCACTAGTAAGGAAGGAGAAATAAAAAAAAGATCTTTGCAATATTAACATTATTCATGATATTTATTCTAAAGTTTACAAACTGCATTTCATTTATACAAACAGCATGAAGAATATTTTAAAAGATCAAAAAGAAAGTACATGTAACTTACATTTAGGCTTACTGTCGAAAGTAATCCGTAATTTTCTTTTGAACGCTCCTTTCTGAAAAATAAATTCTTTCTGTTGTGCTGTGGAGATGCTGCGCTGCATTGAACGTGTCGTCAGACATCTCTCTAAAGCAGTAAAATCGTGAAAGAGTTTCGGCGGCTCTCATTGCTTCCTGTACTGTCGGACAAACGATGTCGGCATCCTCCTCTTGCTCAGCATCTTCTTCAACACTATCTTCTGCTTCTATGTTTTTTACTTCCGCAATAATTTCTGCGTCACTCAACACTTGGAATGTTTCTACTTGGTCATCCACTGATGCATAGGAATCAAGTTCATTTCCAAATTCATTTACGTCGAATTTCTTAATCCACTCCGAGAGCGGCAAGTCGTCGTCTTCATCATCATCGGGTAAATTTTCATGTACGAGTTGTGCTTTACTAAAGCATTTTGCTATCGTCTTCTGTGTTACACTCTTCCAAGAGTCGTCTAGGAATTGTATTGCATCTAAGAATGAAATTGTGGCAGGTTACGCCGTGTCCATACAGAAAATAATTTTTTTTTAAAGTTGCTTGCGGTAGTGACACTTTAGGCTTCTAATGACGCCTTAGTCCATAGGTTCCAGGACACTCGTACAGTTGGCCGGTAAGAAGACCAGATTAATGTTTGTCAAATTTAACTTTGGATGGGCTGCACAGTTGTCAACTAGAAGTAGAATTTTTCTGTTTTTCGATGACAGTTCTTTATCCCACTTTCTTAGTTCATCTTCAAAAATACTAGAAGTCATCCACGCTTTTTTGTTGGCAGTGTAACTTACAGGAAGTTTTTTTATGTTTTTAAAACATCTAGGATGCAAACTTTTCCCGATAACTAAAAGTTTCCTTTTTTCGGTTCCCGTCATGTTCACACAAACAAAAACTGTAACTCTTTGTTTAGAGAGCTTCCCACCAACGCACTTTTCATTTTTAAATTTGAAAGTCTTATCTGGAGTTAATTTATAAAAAATTCCGGCTTCATCTTCATTAAAGATGTCTTCATCTTTATATGATCGCCTAATTTCTGGCCAAGTGTTATGCACCCAATCGCCTGTAATGTTCAGATCTACGCATTTTGCCTCACCACAAATTTTTGCAAAGGAAATCGAGTGTCGGACCTTAAATCGATCTAGCCATCCGTTGGAGCATGTAAAATCAATACCAAACAATTTTCCGAATTCTGTAGCTTTCTCTTTCAGAATTGGTCCACTCACAGGAATATCTGAACATCGACACTGTTTGAACCATTTCAATAATTCTGCATCCACATCACCATGTTCGCATTTCCTAATTTTTTAATTTTTTCTTCATCTTCCTCAAATTTTTTTAAAATTTTGTCCTTGTTTTTTAAAATTGAACCTACAGTAGAATTCACTAAACCAAACTCACGGCATACATCAGCTATTTTACGTCCGCTT
Organism: Magicicada septendecula; assembly: GCA_034769895.1. Taxonomy (NCBI): domain Eukaryota; kingdom Metazoa; phylum Arthropoda; class Insecta; order Hemiptera; family Cicadidae; genus Magicicada; species Magicicada septendecula. Next base: position 154,414,457 of record CM068368.1, on the reverse strand, counting down.
TCATATGATCTAATTACACGTACTTTCTCTTGAATAGACAGAACCTTTCTTTTTGTACTAGAACTTGCCATGATTACTGTATAAAAATGTAGACCTACGTATAAAATTCTATAAACAGTGGCTACCGAAACTTAAGTTATAAAACACACAAAAGAAACTGTCACAGTACGAGCAGGTACAGAAACAATAACAACCAAAAACAGATACGAGACTACGTGTAAACAATACTGTACAGAGTAAATACTGTAACATCGTGGCGTGAACAATAGCCTCGAGACGCGCAGTGCTACTGACCCAGTGAGAGTGGTGGGGGAGACATGTCAGTCGCCAGACACCGGCTAGCGCCGGCGGTCCTGTTACAGTGCTTATCGCTTGCATAAAATGTTTGTCTGTAGCCATGGGCGTAGCGCGCGCACATATATACGTTTATATAAAATTTAGAGTAAAATATCTGAGAAATTTTTGATGCTATAACAGAGTAGTACAATATTTAGTGACGTTAAAACCGGGAATTTTTATAATGTTAAAGATATCAGTTTGACCGGACTTATGACAAAATAACGCTACACCCGAGTTGACGTAACAGCCGAGGCCATAATAACCAAGTTCCACTGTTTTTAAAAACAGTTAAGTTATAATAACAAAGTTATTTGCCTTGTACAATGCAGTGAGTCTCTTTCAAGAATACAATACATTAAACACTCAAGTTTATACTTAATCTTATAGTACTGCCTGTAATTATAGTAACCAACACGATTTTCCCTCCTCCTCCTGGAGTAACATTTTAGTTTAGACAAATGAGACTTTTTGGACAAACAAATTTATATATTTTTGATTTTTAGTTATGAACTCCCATGAGAATAACAATTAAGGGACAAAGTTCCCACCGTAATCATGGGTCGAACAACCCGTTTTGGTAAATATATGATTTGCTATTCATAACTTCATTGTTCTCAGTACTGTTCCCAAAAATCTGTCTCAGATCATCTTCTGCATTCCATCAAATGAAATCCTCCCTGGTGCTGAATATGTTCATTTAAATTACGATTGTTCTCTGATTTTCTAAGAGTGGGTTTTGTATCCGTTACCCCACATAATATTCATTCAGTTTCATTGCAAAACGAAGTACACACACAAAACAAGGTTTTGGGTTTTGGAGCAACCTATCAAACAGCCTGTCAGATATTAATACTCTAAGTGTATCCTTTCATGTTTTGTATATACTGTATTTGATTTTCGTAAACAGCCTTTTTTTCAAACATTGATTGATAATTCTAAGGAATTTATTCTACTTATCTAACTTTTCTCATTTATGTAGACATTTTTGTGTAAACAAATTATTTGAAATGAGTAAAACATTTGCATAACTACAGTAACACCATGTTAAAATGCTCTCACTTGTTATGCTTGTGATGATAAATGCTTTCTGTCCAGAGGAAGCCTTATAAAATACCCGTTTATTGCATTCAAATCCTGCAGAATGATAGACAAATAAATTTTGCTTTATAGACTTTAAAACAAAAGTCTTGTGGCAGAAAATTAAACGAGTGAAGTATTAATAGTGTTTGTTACAGCAAATATTGATGGGTCTGAAGAAGTGTTTCTGGCTGTGGTGAAAAAATCAGTAAGATGATAGGACAAGTACCAATGGACAAGCCAGGCAACAATATAAGTGCTCGATCATTTATATCGCAACCAAATTTGTTTGGCAAGAAGTGAGTAAATACTGAAAAATGAATAAAAGATATCATACTGCTGAAGAATATAGTTTCTTTGTTTACAATATTGTATTTAAGTATGTCAATAATGATAACCTATACATGAAAAAATCTGACTTTATATAATAATGAAACTTTCTCTTGTGAACTTACTTGTTTTTTCCATTAAACGCGTTTCGGCGTCGTGTTCGCCTTCGTCAGCTTAGAAACAGACTGCCAGTACTTTGTAACGGTTATTGCTTGGAAGGTATAGTGGGGGTGGTGTGTAGAGGAAGGGGATCGGCGCGGGGATCCAAATTATTGTTTGTTTTTTGTATAATTGTGTCAAAAAGTGTATATGATTTATATTGTAATTGGTCGTTAAGTATGTTGTTTGGTTGTGTTGTGTGGTGTTTGTATTTTTCATATTGTTCTGCTGTGTTGAGTTTTCGACCTTTGGGTAAGTAGTGTAATATTTCAAGATTAGTATCTATGTTGGTGTAGCTATGGTTATGTGTGTGTATGTGTGTGGCAAACGCAGAATGTATATTGTTGTTAGATAAGGCTTTTAAGTGTTCAGAGTAACGGGATGAAAAAGATCTTCCTGTCTGGCCTATGTAGAAACTATTGCAGTTATTACAATTTAATTTGTAAACACCTGTTCTATTGTATTTGTCCATGTCCGTGTTTGTATCGTTGATGTGTTTTTTTATGGTACTGTTAGTTCTGTATGCTATTTTGTACTTGTGTTTTCTGAATGTGTTGGCAAGTTTGTGTGTGTTGGAGTTATGGTATGTGAGTGTCATGTATTTATTGTGTTGTGTGTTGGTAGTATTTTGTGTTTTGTTGTTTTTGTTTTTGATGCGTTTGTGTAGTTTGTTTATTAAATTGGGGTTGTATCCGTTTTTCATTGCTATGTATTTGATTGTATTGAGTTCGTCAGTATAATCTTGTTTACTTAAGGGTATTTTAGTTAGTCTATGGAGCATATGGTTGAAGGCCGCATGTTTATGTTGTGTTGGATGGTTTGATGTTTTGTGTATAAACATGTCAGTTGTGGTAGGTTTCCTGTATATTTTGTATGTGTGTGTATTGTTAGTTTTGTTAATTGTTAGGTCTAGAAAATTTATACTATTGTTTTGTTCAATTTCCAGTGTAAATTTTAATTTGTGGTGTATTGTGTTTATGTATTTGTGGAAGTTTTCAATTTGTCTTGTGTTGCCTTTGAATAAAAGTAATATGTCATCTACATACCTGTGCCAGTAAATGATTTTGTTGGTGTATTTGTTGTTGTTTATTATGTGGTTCTGTTCTATGTTGTGTATATATATTCTGCCAGTATTCCTGATATGGGGGATCCCATTGGGAGACCGTCTGTTTATGTGTATATCTTCTTGTTGTATGTAAAGTAATTTTGCTCAGTTATTATTTTGGTAAGTGTGATGATCTCTTGTATGTGTGTTTCAGGTATGTTGTTTTGTCTGAGTAATTGTTCTAGTGTTTGTATGGTTTCTTGAATTGGGACATTGGTGTATAAATTGGTTATATCAAAAGATGCTAGTGTTGAGTTGTGTGGGATGTGGATGTGTTCAGTTTTCTTGACTAGGTCGATGTTGTTTCTGATAGATGTGTTGTTACTGAGAATAATGTTTTCTCTGATTATTTTGTCTAGGTGTTTGGCGATTTTGTGGGAGGGAGCTTGTGTGTTGTTTAATAATGGTCTGATGGGAATGTTAGGTTTGTGTATTTTTGGTAATGCATTTAGTATAGGGGGGTTAGGTTTTATTTGTTTAAGGTATTTGGTACTTTCTGGTTTGATTATATGTTTTGTTATTTATAAATTTGTTAATCTGTTTTTGAAATTTTAGTGTGGGGTCTTTATTTATTTCCGTTATATTATTTTCGTTGAAGAAATTTTCAATTTTAGTGTTTAGTTGATGTTTGTCTATTATGACGTTTATGTTCCCTTTATCGGCTTTTAATATTGTTATGTTGTGTTCATGCAACTTTTGCTTTACATTGTTAAGCGTTTTTATTTCGTTATTGTGTCTTTTTGGTTGTATATGTGTGCGTTGGAGCTTATGTTTTATGTCGTGACGTATTGGGTCCTGGTCATTAATATGCGTGTTTTGTACAGCTGTTTCCGTGTCTATGATTATGTCACGTATGTGTCTATTGTGGTTTTTGTTGTTAGTTGTATTGTTATTCAAATTATGTTTCAGTCCTTTGATTAATAAATCCATTTCAACTGTTGTGAAATTAACGTTAGTTGTATTTACTGTGTATGTGTGGATTTGTGTGCCGGTTCACGGATTGATTCTATTGCGCGTTTTGTGAGTGTTCAGACTTTGAACTGTTAAACCTCTGTATTGTAATTACTGCACTGTGACACGCACAGATGACGTCACGTTTTTCTTATCTATCGTCTACAGCTGCCTCAGCTCAGCTGTCTGCAGCGATATTTTCGTTAGTTCTTCACTAGGCTCCGAGTCGATCATTCGTAATATTCCCGGCCGCGGCTACTGGCTTTCATTTTTTAACTATTATTATGTGCAGCATGCACTAATTGTACCTGGCAATCTTTGCTTTATTCATCATGTCTTTCGACTTCTATTATTAATCAATTAACGGGCGTCATGGCATGTAAACGTCTGCGCGTGTCAGCAACAGTATCCAAATTCAATAGCTTTCAATAAAAGATTATCATATAAAAGTTATACAGTCCACTTCTATTTACTTTAAACCAGCCCTTTTCATTCAGCGTTTCCTGGAATAACTCGAGAAGGCTTCAAGAGCTTCCAGTATGCAACATTCGGTCCTCACGGGACAGATATTGTTTTTGCCTTACGGGCATTTCTTGGTCCACAAGCGACCACATTTTCGTCCACAAGCGACAACATTTTTTTGCTCCACTATTTTAAAACATGTCATTTGATGGGCACAAAAACCTGTGTCCCAAACAATCTTCAAAAATTAAAACATTTTCAAATTGAGATTGCTGGCCGTAGCATGTCTTTTGTTGCCGCAAAAGACGACCTACAGGAGTGACACACAAGATACAACAGAGCATCAGATCTGACACAACAGGAAGCAGCAAGACAGTTACTCAACAGCAGCAATTCCACAATGGTAAATCACACTGAGATACGACGACAACCGTCATCCAACCAGCACAAACAGGCAGGGCACCATCACAGGATTCACGAACGGGATCAAAGCGGAATCAACAGGACCGAAGCAGTTCGGAACACGCCAGGATTCCACGTGATTATGAACTTTCATTTATCAGTATAATTGTTCACATAATGCTTGAATATAACAATCGTAGTAATATTTCATATTCAATATGCTATTATTGATACTTTTGTGTAAACATATATCCTTATAATTGAGCATATTTTCGTAACTGCTTAATAACTCATTGAGAGTTCAAGTGTCGAGATAAGGCTATACGCATTATTATTTAAATTCATAATTTCAATAACGCTGATGGCTGTTTTTTAATAGAGATAATAAGTATATGTTATAGGAAGTAATGTGTTAAGTTATATGACGATCAATAGCTCCTGCATTATATCAAGCCTTATCAAAATTACGTCAATTATTCACCTGCTCTGCGCATAATTTCTTTCAATTACATTTTTTATTCGCAATCATGGCCGATGTCAAAGCTTTGATAAAGAAACGGGGCACTATTAAGGCTTCTATATCCCGCGTGAACACGTTCGCGGATAATTTCGACCCGGAAACCAGCGGTCATCACGCACTAAAAATAAAGCTGCGGCATTTGATGGAATTATCCACTAAATACGATGACATTCAGTCTCAAATTGAATCCGATGACGCGGATTTCGCATTAGCAAGTGATAGAGTCCAAACTGAGGACGATCTTTGCAGTATCGAATGTAAGTTGCAACACTTGTTAGAGCAAGTGGAACAAGTGAATCAAAAACCGCTGGTTAGTACCAAAATTACAACTCTTAAAACCCCCCCCTATACAGTTGGAACCAATCAAATTACCTCGGTTTTTGGGTAACGTAATTGAGTGGCAAAACTATTATAACATATTTCTTGAATTGGTACATGCCAGAATCGATCTGACGAATATTCAAAAGCTACACTACTTGCACTCGTCATTAAGTGACGAGGCGCTGAACGTGATAAAATCGCTGCCAATTACTCATGTAAACTATGTTGTAGCTATTGATCTACTAAAAAACAGATATGACAGTAAGTTGATTGTCTCAGCCCATCATGTGGGAAATGTCCTGGGTGTGCAATCGGTTCAACACGAGTCCAAATTAGTATTTCCAGATTTATTGACGAGATAACCGCTAATATCAATGGGTTAAACACCTTAAACTTACCCGTGAATACATTCGAAATTATTCTTATTCATTACTTGGCCCAAAAACTCGATAGGTACACGCTTTGATTGTGGAAAGAAAGTTTGTCAGAAGAACGATTTCCTAACTTTAACAATTTTATGAAATTTCTAAATGCATGTAGACACCTATTGCAAAGTCTGGATAATGAAACCACTTCAACAAATAAGATAAACGCTTGCAATAAGACCCATTATCGCAAGACAATTAAAACGGTAAATGCGGCCAAGGCAATATTCCACTCCCATGTTGGAAATAATCTATGTCAGCTGTGCAAGGGTAACACAGAATTACTGATTGTCCACAATTTACAACACTTACTATACACGAGAGAAAAAACATTATAATCAAAAACAAACTCTGTCTAAATTGCTTTCGCCCAGGCCACGATAGAGCCCACTGCCCATCCAAATTTTCTTGTAGAACGTGTGCGAAACGTCATCATACCATGATTCATATGCCTAACAAAACCGAATCGTCCAGTAACAACCAGTGTTCCCTGAAATTACAAACAAATAAGTCCATATTATTATCTACCACAGTCTGCATGACTACTGACCATGCAGGTAGAAAGCAGCCGGTTAGAATTTTACTGGATTCTGGTTCACAGGCTAACTTTTGTACCATGAATTTCGCACGCCGTATGGGTCTGAAACTAGTCAAATCTCAATTGCCGATAACGGGTATAAACAATTTGTTATCCCAAGCTGACTTCAGTACCCGAGTCAGGCTACAGTCTTGCTATAAAAAATTTGGTTTAAACATACATTGCGCTGTGCTTCCCAGTATCACCAACAATCTCCCGGCGGAATCATTTGATGTCGCATCTTTAAATTTATCCAAGGGCATATTTTTAGCCGACCCACAACTCAAATTCTCGTCGCAAGTCGATTTTGCTCGGTGCTCAATATTATTTGCAGTTAATTGAGCCTACTAAATTTATACGTGGCCCACATTTGCCCATAATTCAGGAGACAAAGCTAGGATTCATTCTAGCAGGAGACATGATGAAACGGTTTCATCCTTTATGGTATGTGACAATGATAGTGCAATTTCCTCGCAACTAAAGGAATTTTGGAAGTTGGAGGAAGTTTCTGTTCGTGATACCTCCGCTGAGGACTCGGCATGTGAGAATCATTTTGTGTCCAATAGTGTCCGTAATGACGATGGCAGATTTGTGGTACCCTGCCTCGCAGGTCAGACAAGCCTCATTTAGGCGATTCTCTCTCCGGCACTAGCCGCAGATCGCAAGCTCTGGAAATTAAGGTCCAGCCTAAACGTAAACGTACACGTAACCGTAACCGATTTTTACACGCTCACCCGCATGAGTCATCATCATGGCCTACCAGTGCCTTCGATACTCATTCTCCCTGCACTGGTCTCCCGGTAATACATAAGTGTGTAACGTGTCAAAAATGGGGTATTTTATTTTATTTCATTTTCGGGGTTTCATAAAAATATTGTGCAAGTTTTAATTCCATTGTAACAGACCCCATGTATAGAACAGTGTTGAAACGCAGCAGCAACGCAATATAACGTTGTGAAATCAGTACCTAGGTATGCACCACCCTCGATTTCCAAGAACTCTGTTTCTGTGTGACAGCACGTACGCACGCGTCAAGTGAGTATACGCTCGGACTGACGCTATTGTGAACCACCAAAATGGTGAAAAGTACTTTTTCTGTTTCATCTACTTGACTGAGCTGAAGGAAACGTAGCGAAGTCACCGCCCCTTTTGGTGACATCAAGCCAGAAGTGCCTAAATATCGTCGGCACACACTACAGAAAAGACCACTATATATCATGCACATGGTCGCTCAACTGCAACAAATCAACTATAAACGTCGACGAAATCCGGTGGCGGTGAAAATCAGCTTCCTCCCGCTCGCAAGAGACGCTTGCCCAGTTTGTTCACTGATTAGACCGGCTCCGGTAAAGATCCGAGTGGGCTCTTTTCAAAATTTCATATTATAACCGTAAAAAAAAAATGATTTAACAGTGTCAAAACCAAGTGGCGGCGATGTTTGAACAACAAGACAACACCAAAACACAATAGTTTTTTGTTTCGGGACAATTACGGACTTACCACGGGGCAACCACGCGGTCAACCCCTTGCTGGCTGGGGTTTTATGTAATGGGTGTTAATTAATAAGGGTAAAGGGGAATTTTATTAAGAATGTGAGTGTGTGAAAAATTGCAGGCTGGGCTGTTAGAAGTATGTGTGATATAAGTAAGGTAAGACAATAGAGTAAGGTAACATGTAAAATAATCAGGAAAAGAAATTATAAAATGTAATATAATCTACTCACGCATGCGTAACGACTTTGGATAAAATATGTTGGATTTTAAAAATGAATTTTAAAAATTAAAATAGCTATTCTCTTCTTTTAAAAAAATGAGTTAATTATTTCACTAACCTATGAAATACGTTTACATCTGACGTACATGTGATCGAATTCTGGACCCAAATAGAAGCTTTACAGGTAGGTGAATAATTTGTAATTTTGTATTTTATATATTTAAAATGTATTTGAACTTAACAATGGCGCCCGTGACAGGAACGAATTTAGTAAATTAAATTCCACACCTACGAAGATGCAAACGTGTGTTGTTAGGTTAGCGGAATAAAAGAAAAAGTGCGTTATTCACACAAAATTGGCTAGATAGTAGATTACATATTGATTATATTATATGTACGCACAAGTATTATAAAAAAGTAAGAATGACAGATAACGAAATCAACATAAATGAAACGACGAGTGTCGGAATTTTTGACGAGTCAAACATGAGTAATTTTGAGACACATTCGACTCCAAGTGCGAGTCAGAATAAAACAAAAATAAATGTAACAGATCAAAGCAATGCAACTGAAGATTCGGGTATTCAAGTAACCCCGAAATTAGATAGGGAAAGTAAAATCAATAATGAAGAAGTCAGCTTCACTGACGAAAACGTAGCAGCACAATCTACTCCATCGACAACACGAACCAAAGAGTTGTCGATGGACGATCTGTTTAATCTAATAAAAACCATGTCTGAAAATATAAATAGCAACGTAAATACAAAATATAAAGAACAACAAATTGATTCCAATGTCAAATACAATAAAATGAATGACAAATTTGATAGACAAAGTAGGGATATTAATGAGTTGAAATATGAGATTCAAGAAATTAATAGACATTGTGAAAATACCAGAGTAGAGTTTACTGATAAAATTAACCAAGTAGATGTGACAGTACAAAAAGTCTGATATAAAAAGTATGGTATGCAAGGTAGTAAATTATGGTATTTCGATGTTTTTAAAGTCATTTCTATGGGTAATACGATTTCCCTTGGTTTTTGCCTACAATGACGCAGTTCCGAGACAACAAAATAATTTCAAGGACAGCAGTGTACGTGCAGATAAAAAGACTTATAATGGTTACAGCCGCCAGTAACGGCGCTACATGCTCCTGTTTCATTGGCCAACAACGCCAAACGTCATTAAAACAACAATGACGTGATTAAAATACGTAACTAACAAGGCGATTATATAACACTCACACACACATATGTAAAATTTGCATAATTTTCGCCCCAGTCTGCAGAAATTCATCATGGCGATAACACGCTAACAATTGTGCTGGCCTGAATTAGTCAGTTTAAGTGATTTAAAATATTAATAATGTAATCAAAATGTAAACCAGTGTTAACTACACAAAAAATCTAGACAGTGTGAAGTAATATTTTCAAAAGTAAATGTAGAATCAGTGTATTCAGAAAGATGTAACCTCTCCGTTTTGGAATCAACATGTGACGCTACTAGAACTTCCAGACTATTTAACCAGGGAAGTGACAAACCCAAAATTTAATTAAAGAGCTCTTTTATTCGAAATTGCAGATATTATGTGTACACAAATGAAAGTAAATTAAAAATTGTATGTATGGATGAGAGAGCGAGAGAAGTGCGTGAACATTAGATGTCGACTTCTAAATGGGGGTTGGTTTGCGGTAGTGATAAGTAAATAGCATATAGGTCAATTAACCATGAAACTAATACATATTACATAATTAGAATTTGATGAATTAATGTTTGATAGAACATAAAGAAGTTTTATAACAAAGAGCCAGTATAAGTAATGGCCGCCATATTAAAATGTTATTATGTGTACACGCTTAACCAAAATTACTGAATAAATTAGGATTGATGGTAACTGTTTTCAATAAACGTATTCTCATTTCTGTGACCATCTCTGTCAGCAATCTCACTGAGTCGAATCCTTGGACCCTAGGTAAAAATAAGAGTAACAAGACTGAAACAACCAGATTCACAAATTATGGTAAGTACAATAATTATGGTGTACGTGACCCACGTGCTTCATTCAAGTAAGGTAAATAGAGATGAATATAGGTTACTGGATATTTCTTATTACAAATATATTTATATTTATCATTCAAAGAGAGTGATCAGTCACACAGAAACCAAGTTAGATAATTCAATACAAAAGACAGATGTTAAATTTAATGAAATAGATAGTCAGATAGATAGAGTTGAGAAGCAAATAAATGAGAATAATGAAATGTTAATAAATTCAATGAATGAGCATAACAATGAAATAGAATATAAAATAAATAAGAGTAATGCCGAAACTGAATGTAAGCTTAGTAGCGTAGTAATGACAGTTGAAAAAATAAGTCAGAATATCGATGAACACCAAAATAAGGTAGACTTTAAAATAAATTAAATTGAAAATAATTGTAAGACAGAAATACAAGCAGTAAATGAATCTATTGATGTAATATCAAAAAATAGCATACAGTCTGAATATAGTAATGATAAAAAATTATATTCACTTGAACAGACCATTAGTAGTATGAGAGACGAATTAAGTTTAGTAAGAAATCAAAATTTAAACAATGTTACTGAACGCATATTCATGACACGAGACACAAACAATGAAATAGAATTAGAAACTTTTAGTAGTGAGAATCGTAGAATACATCCGATGCAATTTCTGAACCGAACACGGGAATTTAATCGATTCAATAGTAGTAGTTGGGAAGTCAAATTATTGAAAATTTTAAAATGTTTTAAGGGGAGTGCCGAAATATGGGCAGAAGTACACAATGTCGAATGGGGTAGTTACGAGGATTTCGAAGTAGCTTTTCGCAACAAATACTGGTCAGAAGAGGACCAAGAAATTCTAAGGAGTAAAATAATGGGTAACGGGAATTTTGGCAGAATGAATAACCACCTAACCATATACGTGATGACTATATATAACGAGGCTAAATATCTAGAACCGCCGTTACAATTCCGATCATTCGTAAGACATGTTAGTAAGCACCTGCCCAGAGAGGTGCAAATCACGTTAATGACTAAAGAGATTACCAATATAAACGAGCTAGAGAACATGTTAGACGTGTTACAGAATATAGGGGAGCGCGACATAGGGCGGCGTCCAAACACACCAGTAGTACCAAGCTTTAATAATAATTACCATCAGAGTAGGGGTACACAGAATTTTCATAGAGGAGCACGGGGAGGAAGTTTTGATAATAGGGGGCGAGAGTTGGAGGTGTAGAGAATGTGAAACAGATAATTATGTTAACCGAACCAATTGTTTTAGATGTCATCGGAACAGGGAGTGCGCCAGGAACGAGAGAATGAATCCACCACCAAATCAACAGTCGAGGGGAGGAGAATTTTATAGAGGAGCGCCAAGAGGAGGAGTCCACTACAACAGAGGGAGAGGAGGAAACCATCCAGCGGTAGCAGGTCCATCCACGGGAAACTAAGGAGGACAATGGAGAAGCGGGCCCAACCATTGTCAACGGAGAACCGGGTCCAAGTAACCAACGAATATGCGAGAAATATTATCAAGGTAGACATGGCAAAAGAATTGTTAGAAGAAGAGGAGAACAAGGGGATGGAACGTAAAACAGGATTGACTGAGGTGACCATTAACGTTGAAGGTAAGAATTATAAAACTTTAATTGATACAGGTAGCGAGATCTCAGTAATTTCTGAAAATGTCATGGGTGAATTAAAAGAGATAAATAAGAATATACCATCAATACCAGTTGCCGGGGTTACAGTAGTGGGGGTAACTGGGGTGAGAAGTAAGAGAATAACCAGACAAGTACAATTAAATATTCTAATAAATGAAGTTGAATTTGAAAACACTTTCTTAGTAGTTAAAGGGTTGAGTCTAGATGTAATATTGGGAAATGATTTTTTGGAAAGAAACGGAGCAGTAATAGACTTTAATAAACAAATAGTAAAATTTGAAAAGGGGAATAAACCAGTCAGAATAGAGTTTAAGAAAGTAGTAAATGAAGCTAAAGTCATGGGAATAAAAATGTTACATAAGCAGATAGGCGATAGACAGATAGAGACCAAAATAAATATATGTCAAGAGAGTGATAGCCTAGAGAATGAGGAGGGAGAGACGCATGAGAGTAATGAGAGTGTGTGGGCAGATAGAGCCAACAAATTTTTTAATGAAGATTTAGTTGTAGGAAATACTCAGCGAGAGGAGCTGTGGGCAGTTGTGGAGCGTTTCAGAGAGGTGTTTGATGAATCACCAGGGAAAGCGAAGGACTACATCTGTGAGCTGAAAGTTCGGGACCACGCACCATACATGCAGAGGAGTTACCCGGTGCCATTTTCGAAAAGGAGGGCTGTACAGGAGGAACTAGACCGGATGATGCAGGGAGACATAATTGAACGCTCAGTATCACCTTACTCAAATCCTTTGGTAGTAGTGATTAAAAAGGATGGAAAGGTAAGGCTATGTTTAGATGCAAGAAAGATTAACCAAATTATTATACCTGACCGGGAATCTCCGGAACCCATTAATGAGATTTTACAGAAGTTCAGCGGAGTCAAATACATGACTTCATTAGACCTGACAGCTGGATACTGGCAGGTGCCGTTAGCAGCAGAGAGCAGAAAATACACAGCTTTTCTTTTTAACGGTAAGAATTACCAATTCAAACGCTTACCTTTTGGATTAAACACCAGTGTTGCTAGCTTTATTAAATGCTTGGATAATATATTACAACTTAAGGATCTAGATTTTTTAACAGTATATGTCGATGATATCTTGATAGCTTCTAGAACATTCACTGAACATTTAGAACACATAGAGTATGTATTAGATAAGCTACAAAAAGGGGGTTTAACAGTTAATTGGGACAAGTCTAAATTTTTGCAAACAGAAATACATTTCTTAGGATTTATTATTACACAGGAGGGGATATTAGCTAACCCGGACAAAGTAGAAGCCATAATGCGATTCCCCGAACCAAAGAACATTAAACAATTACAAAGTTTCTTAGGCTTATGCAACTTTTACAGAAAATTCCAGGAGAATTATGCACACACCACATCCAAACTAAGTGCTGTACTGCAGAAGAATAAACAGTGGAGATGGGGAGAAACGGAACGTGCTGCATTCAACGAAATTAAGAGAAAGTTTAGCCACATGATTATGATGAATCATCCCGATTTTAATAAAACTTTTAATTTGCAGACCGACGCCAGCAATGTAGCGCTAGGGGCGGAGCTCTACCAGGAGGGCTACGATAGTGAACATCTAACGATCGCCTTCGCCAGTAGATCATTGCTGTCTGCCAAGAAAAATTACACGACAGAAAAGGAACTTTTAAGTATTGTGTTCGCCGTGGGTAAATTCCGGACATACATCCTAGGCAATACCACAATAATCCGGACGGACCACAAGGCGTTATCATTCCTCAATTCATGTAAGCTAACACACAGTCGTCTGACCAGGTGGGTATTAGCTTTACAAGAATATAACTTTTCCTGGGAATATATAAACGGGTCAGATAATAAGGTACCCGACACACTTTCTAGAGTAGATTCTATAGACAATAAAACTGGTAGGGATCTTAAAGAGATAGAAATTTTTAGGTTAACTAGAGAAGATAGAATTTTTGGTGAAGAATTAAGTGATATTAAAAATATGCAAAGATCCGATAATAAACTGGGTAAAGTAATTGTTAGTTTAGAAACGGAGGTAGAGGGATCTCAATATAATGAACGATTTCAAGTATATCAAGGTATTTTGTTTAAAAAAGTAGATAGTGGGGAGCGTGATTGGAGGTTAGTTATACCCGAGGGGTTAACTGATAAAATTGTTTGGGATTGTCATATAAGGTATGGTCATTTTGGGGCGAGAAAGTGTGCTAATGTTTTGAAAGAGTCATGTATATTTAAGAATATGGAGAGGAGAGTTAGAAGAGTGTTAAGAGTGTGTGATTTATGTCAGAAATCGAAAGTAGTGAATTATAAAGTAGAAGGAGAGATGAATTACATAAAAGTTGCGCGACCGTTTGATCTAGTTGCGGTTGATTTATATGGGCCATTACCCAGAGGTAGAGGGGGTGTATTGTATGTATTTGTAGTTCTAGACACTTTTTCAAAATTTGTGAAATTGTATAGCATTAAGAGAGCGACGAGTAAAGTACTCAGTGAAAAGATAGTAAGAGACTACATGATTAATGTTGGAAAACCGAAGATTATATTATCTGACCACGGACCACAGTTTATAAGCGGCAAATGGCGACAGACGCTTGGATGGGAAGGCATCATACCCAAGCATACGGCAGTGTATCATCCTCAGTCGAACCAAGCAGAACGGGTGATGAGAGAGATTGGTAGGATATTTCGGGCGTACTGTCACGCCAAACACACAGAATGGTCATCCTACGTGAAAAAAGTAGAGGAGTGGCTGAATTGTACCACCCATGAGTCCACAGGATTTACGCCGTATGAGTTGATCAGGGGAACAAGGCCGCCCAGGATATTGGAACAACTTTTCGAATACCCACCAGAAGGTCAAGTTTTGGACAGAAACATGAAAATTAGATTGGCAAACGAGAACTTACTTACGAGAGGAGAGCGAAGGAAACAGAAACATGATGCTAAGGGTACGTGGACCAAATATGAGGTAGGTCAGTTAGTGTTAGTAAAGCGGCATGATTTGTCCAGTGCTCAAGATAGAGAAATAAAGAAGTTTTTCTTGTTATATGACGGACCGTATGAAATTGTAGAAATAAAAATGCAGAATGCGTATGTGTTGAGGAACCCAGCGACACAGGAAATAGTAGGTACTCAAAATGCGACGAATTTAAAATTATATCGGTCACTTTAATTATGGTATGTTTATGAATAATGATTAAAATATTGTTGTATGTTTACAGAAGGGATCCTCCCCCATTTTCGGGCGGTCACGATCTTACCAGTCCTGGCCGTGTATTCGGAACTTGGAGGCGGGCCATGGTTGGCGGGTCTTCCTTCGGGCGGTGAAAACAACGATGGTCCGGCTCCACCAAAATTGGTTAAAAGTAGAAAACTAACTACACATTTGAACGGGGAGGGGGACCCCAAAAGGTACGTGACACAAATTATCATTAATACACTCAAGGTGCAGCAGTTTTGATCTACCTGTCACGTGCCTGCACTGCCTTATGCTTGTTTGTACATAATGGAGACTGCATTTAAATACAAGGCAGTGCATACAAATTTAAATATTTTCAGTGTCAATGGCAAAATTAAAGTTGAGCCATTGACAGTAGTTTTTTTAATCCGAAATGAAGAGTTTTTGCGGAGAGGCAGAGTTGGACACGGGTAAGACGACGGGTCGGAAGAAATGAGGGCAATAAGGGAGTATAGTTTGGTATAAAGGGGAAGTAACTGCACAAAGTAGATCTTAGCTGTGTCAGACTTTGCCTCATCGCAAGAACACCCCCGTTTCAGGCGGGGATACTGACCACTAGAATATAAGAGATTTAAAAAAAAAAAAAAATTTTTTTTGATGTTTATAATTGTAAATCTAAATAAATGTTAGAATTAAGTGACCAAATATAATTGTCAAGTTTTAGTATCAGTGAGCTTGGGAACGTTTTAAAAGATGTGAAATAAAGTAAAGACTTGTTGTCAATACAAGATGTGGGGATAATTTTGGGGGGTAGTTTGGTGCTCAATGGAGTGATAGAACGGTGGAGTGTGGAACTGCAATTTGTCGAAAGTTTTAGTTTATCACTTTTAATTAGTTAGTTATTAAGTTGCTATGGCGGGGGTGGCCTGTGCCCTTGTAGATAGTGAAATGGGTTGGGGGTAACAGAGAGTGTTACCTCCATCGGAGGCCAAAATGGCGAAAATGTGCGACACACCTTTTCGTACAAAATTCAATTTGTACACTGATAGACGTTCGTGTCACACATATTAATAACGAAGTAGAACAGGCATGGAAATGCAGGTTAGATTTCCCCGACTTTTCGGGCGATTACTGCCTTACCAGCACTAATCGTGGATTTGGCTAGCGGTTAGCTATGGTCATACCAAGTCCCTTGACCATAGCTGACTTGAAATTGGTATATAGTAGAAATTAAACGGGGGGTGAAGTTAAGGGGAAATCCAGGTACTATGGAACAGCGGCTACCACTCTGTTCGAGTAGGAACAGCAAGGCCAGGTGGTAGACCCGTTTTAAGGGCGTTTAATTATAACCAAGAATATGTTGATATTCAAAAAAAAATTTTAAAATGTAACTGCCGAAGCAAAGCCACGGAGGGGTCCAATCCCTCCAAATATGCAGTCTTTGTGGAAGCGAAAAGGCGCTACAGTCTTACATAACTTGCAATAGAGTGTGTGGATGGGAGGTGACTCAGATGAGCCACGAATTTAAATTTTATAACATAAAAATTGCTAACTCAAATTTTGATCTAATAAAAATGCTTGCGTTCTGTTTAAATAACTAGATGCTCATACATTCACTATAAGGTGTTCATTCTATGTGTTAAATGTAATATTGTATTGTAGTAGGTTAGATATAAGAGTTGATAGAAAGTATATGTTTTCTATAATTTGTGTATTTTTTAAACTAAGCAAATAATTAAACCGACTGGCAGGCGGTTAACATAAATTATCAGAATCAGAAAAAGGGAAAACAAGGAGGTTAGAAGTAAGGATTGATAAAATATATATTTCATGTAATTTGCTAAATTTTGAAGGTGTCTTCACTTTAGTAAGGAGATCAGCTGATCAGCAATAAAATGTCACTGTTACATTGGTTGTAAATGTTCCAGGTAATTAATGTTTAATGCGATGTTTTAATGTATTACAGATGCTATTTAAAGTAATGAGAAAAGTAGTCTGATAAAGTGAGAAATAAAGTAATAATTTGTGAAAGCTAATAATAGTTTTTGGGGTGATGAGTATTTTGTGGGACAAGTCGATCAGTCCAAGTTGAAATTAAAGTTGGAATAGTAGAGATGAAAATAATGTAATGTTGTTGTAAGATGATGTAATAGAATTTGAGAAGTATTGATGTTGACACAGTAGTTATGGTTAATATATGTAGAGTTTTGAGGGATATATTGATGTTTATAATTGATGATGTTATTTTATTGTAGTTGAAGTGAGGTAATAAGAGTGAGAATTGGGGATGGTAATTTTGTAATAGGGGGTAGTGTAATGTGGGAGTCCGCAACATAATGGTTGGGACGGGATGGGACCGATTTAGGGGGAAGGGGTCGCCTCAGGTAGAATCCAGGGACCAGATAATGGGAAATGAGTTTTTTTGGGGGGGAAACACGTATCCTAAGTACAAAGGTTAGAGAGTATTTTTTTTATATATATATAGAGAGAAGGTGGTGATTTGAGTTTATTAGTAAGTTGGGGTTAGAGAGTGTTTTGAGAGATGTTTTGATAGAGATGGGTGTCATGTGAGTTACAGTTGTTAGAGGTTAGAGTCAAAGGGAGAAAGATTATATATGTATACAGATCAAGTAGTAAATTAAATGAGTACAAACAATTAAATCACCCACAGTAATGTAGAATGAGAATAATGAAGAAAGAGATTTATAATAAAAATATAAAATTTTAATTAAAACCAGTGACAAATTTTTGATAGAATTTGGAAATGTAAAGTTAGCAAGTGCTTATTAATTTAAATGTCAAGTTGATTGTTATTTGTAATAATATTTTGTTGTTTTAAATGTGTTATTTTATTATGTTTTGTGTTCCAAGAGAGAATTTTACAGATGTTAAAATATTTTCAGATAGAACTTGTGTATAACGTATGTAGGTCAAGGTTGTGGACTTGACCTAGTTTTGATCAGCTGATAGTGATGTCATATAAGTTAATAGTAAGAAAGTTAATCCAACTTTTGTTTTTAACTGATTTAAATAATTTCAATATGAAAAGAAAAATATTTTAAGAAAGTTAAATTTTTTGGAATTTAAGATTTTTTTTTTTAATTTTGAATTTAAAATTTTCTTTGAAAAAAAAAAAAATTTGCGCCTGCCAGCTAATGGATGATTTTAAACTTTGATTATTTTATTGTTTGTGTACTAACCATGTTTATTTTTATTGAATTATTTTATTGAATTGTATTGTTAGACTCTAGGTAATCACATGTTAGGTTAAGGATGTTCTTAATTGTAAGAAATGTTTAAATTGATTTATTTAAAAAAAAAAAAAAACCAATGAAGAGAATAATTCAAAATAAATACAAAATTTGTGATTTGATTTTAAATAAAGACAACCAGAGAGTTGCAATTTAAATAAATTTTTAAAGAAATTTTTAGTTTATAGTATGTAATGTGAGTGTGTGTGAGCCCAGTATCTGCTAAAGGCAGCCCAGCTTGCATATAAGGGGAAACATATCGGTGGAGGATCTGGCATAATCTAAGCCAGGGATTGAGGATTTTGGGGGTAGCATGATAGAAGGCGAGGTGTGCTGTGGTACGGGTCTGTTCGATTTTTTGGTGTTGGGATCTCTTACAGAGAAGTCCAGTGATCTCGTTCAGATGCGTCCATAGTCGCCGAGCCAGGGGAGTCATGTACCCATTAAGTATAAGAACAAGGGGGTTGATGGCACCATTTCCTCACCGGTCCTCTTAGGGGTTTTATCAATGAGATTTCTTCTGTTTTGACAGAAGACTTCGCATTGAGGGGGTATTGTAACGTGTCAAAAATGGGGTATTTTATTTTATTTCATTTTCGGGGTTTCATAAAAATATTGTGCAAGTTTTAATTCCATTGTAACAGACCCCGTGTACAGAACAGTGTTGAAACGCAGCAGCAACGCAATATAACGTTGTGAAATCAGTACCTAGGTATGCACCACCCTCGATTTCCAAGAACTCTGTTTCTGTGTGACAGCACGCACGCACGCGTCAAGTGAGTATACGCTCGGACTGACGCTATTGTGAACCACCAAAATGGTGAAAAGTACTTTTTCTGTTTCATCTACTTGACTGAGCTGAAGGAAACGTAGCAAAGTCACCGCCCCTTTTGGTGACATCAAGCCAGAAGTGCCTAAATATCGTCAGCACACACTACAGAAAAGACCACTATATATCATGCACATGGTCGCTCAACTGCAACAAATCAACTATGAACGTCGACGAAATCCGGTGGCAGTGAAAATCAGCTTCCTCCCGCTCGCAAGAGACGCTTGCCCAGTTTGTTCACTGATTAGACCGGCGCCGGTAAAGAGCCGAGTGGGTTCTTTTCAAAATTTCATATTATAACCATAAAAAAAAAAATGATTTAACAGTGTCAAAACCAAGTGGCGGCGATGTTTGAACAACAAGACAACACCAAAACACAATAGTTTTTTGTTTCGGGACAATTACGGACTAACCACGGGGCGACCACGCGGTCAACGGGTGAACACGTTGCTGGCTGGGGTTTTATGTAATGGGTGTTAATTAATAAAGGTAAAGGGGAATTTTATTAAGAATGTGAGTGTGTGAAAAATTGCAGGCTGGGCTGTTAGAAGTATGTGTGATATAAGTAAGGTAAGACAATAGAGTAAGGTAACATGTAAAATAATCAGGAAAAGAAATTATAAAATGTAATATAATCTACTCACGCATGCGTAACGACTTTGGATAAAATATGTTGGATTTTAAAAATGAATTTTAAAAATTAAAATAGCTATTCTCTTCTTTTAAAAAATGAGTTAATTATTTCACTAACCTATGAAATACGTTTGCATCTGACGTACATGTGATCGAATTCTGGACCCAAATAGAAGCTTTACAGGTAGGTGAATAATTTGTAATTTTGTATTTTATATATTTAAAATGTATTTGAACTTAACAAATGCATCCCTTGTTTCCGATACCGTGCTAGGGGCGCAAACCAATTGTTGGGACAATTACCCCCTTCTAGGGTCACGCCTGCTAAGCCTTTTTACCAATGTGCTGTTGACTATGCCGGTCCCGTACTTGTGCGTCATGGCGGGCAGCTGCTCCAAAGATGCACACAATCCATCTGGAAACGATGGTCCAAAGATTATTTGCACCAGTTGCAGCAGCGCAACAAATGGCGCACCACCTCAAGGAATTTAAATGTTGGACAGCTCGTCCTCATTCTAGACGATAATTCCCCCCCCTTCAATGGAAGCTCGGGGTAATCACTAATGCCTTTGCGGGTCAGGACTCAATAGTGCGCGTTGCTGAAGTTCACACCACACAGGGTATCCTACGTCGACCCATCCATAAATTATGTCCCCTTCCGGTGGACTCAGATTAATTCGCATTATCATACATCATTGTTCTGAACATTTATCATGTTTTTTATTGGTTGTTTGTATTGTATTATTATTAAGTTTTTATTATTGTGTTCCTATGTATCATTATTATGTTATTGAATTTTTTGTGACTATTATTATGCTATTGTGTACTATTAATTATTATGTCAATCGTTATGTATTATGTATACTCACATTATGCATTTTACATCCCTTCGGATATGTTTATCTTACTGCTATGTATCATTGAATTTGATATCAGTATATCAATACTAAGCATGTACTTTATTATGTTCTTTCTCTATTGTATTTACCATGGTTATGTTCTTTAAATTGTTAGTCTACGATTACTGTATCTGCTATTATATCTCTATCATCGTATTACTATATTGAGTCAGTTTTTGAGGATGTTTTCTTTATATAAATTAAAGGATGTCGCTTATTTTCTGTTAAAGATCAGGTGTATGTACTTACCAAACATATGTTTATGCTTCAAAGAAGGTTATGTTAATTATATAAGCACTTTTATTTTTAACATGAGCTTTAGTTTGTATCTTTTCAGTACAGAAATTGTTTGTTTTACGTTGAGCTTGTTCTGATAGCTTAATTAATTTTGTTATTTACAAATTTCTTGAGTCAGAGACTATTTACTTTAAGCAAGGGTCAATTTATTTAATGTGTAAAGCTTTCAAGTATGTTATGTATTTTTTTTGTATACAACATTTGATGTAATTGATTTATGTTTCGCACAATAACTTATATTCCAAAATCGTCCTGATTTTGAGCGGGCAGTATGTTCAGACTTTGAACTGTTAAACCTCTGTATTGTAATTACTGCACTGCGACACGCACAGATGACGTCACGTTTTTCTTATCTATCGTCTACAGCCGGCTCAGCTCAGCTGTCTGTAGCGATATTTTCGTTAGTTCTTCACTAGGCTCCGAGTCGATCATTCGTAATATTTCCGGCCGCGGCTACTGGCTTTCATTTTTTAACTATTATTATGTGCAGCATGCACTAATTGTACCTGGCAATCTTTGCTTTATTCATCATGTCTTTCGACTTCTATTATTAATCAATTAACGGGCATCATGGCATGTAAACGTCTGCGCATGTCAGCAACAGTATCCAAATTCAATAGCTTTCAATAAAAGATTATAATATAAAAGTTATACAGTCCACTTCTATTTACTTTAAACCAGCCCTTTTCATTCAGCGTTTCCTGGAATAACTCGAGAAGAGTACAAGAGCTTCCAGTATGCAACATTTGGTCCTCACGGGATGGATATTATTTTTGCCTTACGGGCATTTCTTGGTCCACAAGCGACCACATTTTCGTCCACAAGCGACAACATTTTTTTGCTCCACTATTTTAAAACATGTCATTTGATGGGCACCAAAACCTGTGTCCCAAACAATCTTCAAAAATTAAAACATTTTCAAATTGAGATTGCTGGCCGTAGCATGTCTTTTGTTGCCGCAAAAGACGACCTACAGGAGTGACACACAAGATACAACAGAGCGTCAGATCTGACACAACAGGAAGCAGCAAGACAGTTACTCAACAGCAGCAATTCCACAACGGTAAATCACACTGAGCTACGACGACAACCGTCATCCAACCAGCACAAACAGGCGGGGCACCATCACAGGATTCACGAACGGGATCAAAGCGGAATCAACAGGACCGAAGCAGTTCGGAACACGCCAGGATTCCACGTGATTATGAACTTTCATTTATCAGTATAATTGTTCACATAATGCTTGAATATAACAATCGTAGTAATATTTCATATTCAATATGCTATTATTGATACTTTTGTGTAAACATATATCGTTATAATTGAGCATATTTTCGTAACTGCTTAATAACTCATTGAGAGTTCAAGTGTCGAGATAAGGCTATACGCATTATTATTTAAATTCATAATTTCAATAACGCTGATGGCTGTTTTTTAATAGAGATAATAAGTATATGTTATAGGAAGTAATGTGTTAAGTTATATGACGATCAATAGCTCCTGCATTATATCAAGCCTTATCAAAATTACGTCAATTATTCACCTGCTCTGCACATAATTCCTTTCAATTACATTTTTTATTCGCAATCATGGCCGATGTCAAAGCTTTGATAAAGAAACGGGGCACTATTAAGGCTTCTATATCCCGCGTGAACACGTTCGCGGATAATTTCGACCCGGAAACCAGCGATCATCACGCACTAAAAATAAAGCTGCGGCATTTGATGGAATTATCCACTAAATACGATGACATTCAGTCTCAAATTGAATCCGATGACGCGGATTTCGCATTAGCAAGTGATAGAGTCCAAACTGAGGACGATCTTTGCAGTATCGAATGTAAGTTGCAACACTTGTTAGAGCAAGTGGAACAAGTGAATCAAAAACCGCTGGTTAGTACCGAAATTACGACTCTTAAAACCCCCCCCATACAGTTGGAACCGATCAAATTACCTCGGTTTTTGGGTAACGTAATTGAGTGGCAAAACTATTATAACATATTTCTCGAATTGGTACATGCCAGAATCGATCTGACGAATATTCAAAAGCTACACTACTTGCACTCGTCATTAAGCGACGAGGCGCTGAACGTGATAAAATCGCTGCCAATTACTCATGTAAACTATGTTGTAGCTATTGATCTACTAAAAAACAGATATGACAGTAAGTTGATTGTCTCAGCCCATCATGTGGGAAATGTCCTGGGTGTGCAATCGGTTCAATACGAGTCCAAATTAGTATTTCCAGATTTATTGACGAGATAACCGCTAATATCAATGGGTTAAACACCTTAAACTTACCCGTGAATACATTCGAAATTATTCTTATTCATTACTTAGCCCAAAAACTCGATAGGTACACGCTTTGATTGTGGAAAGAAAGTTTGTCAGAAGAACGATTTCCTAACTTTAACAATTTTATGAAATTTCTAAATGCATGTAGACAGCTATTGCAAAGTCTGGATAATGAAACCACTTCAACAAATAAGATAAACGCTTGCAATAAGACCCATTATCGCAAGACAATTAAAACGGTAAATGCAGCCAAGGCAATATTCCACTCCCATGTTGGAAATAATCTATGTCAGCTGTGCAAGGGTAACACAGAATTACTGATTGTCCACAATTTACAACGCTTACTATACACGAGAGAAAAAACATTATAATCAAAAACAAACTCTGTCTAAATTGCTTTCGCCCAGGCCACGATAGAGCCCACTGCCCATCCAAATTTTCTTGTAGAACGTGTGCGAAACGTCATCATACCATGATTCATATGCCTAACAAAACCGAATCGTCCAGTAACAACCAGTGTTCCCTGAAATTACAAACAAATAAGTCCATATTATTATCTACCACAGTCTGCATGACTACTGACCATGCAGGTAGAAAGCAGCCGGTTAGAATTTTACTGGATTCTGGTTCGCAGGCTAACTTTTGTACCATGGATTTTGCACGCCGTATGGGTCTGAAACTAGTCAAATCTCAATTGCCGATAACGGGTATAAACAATTTGTTATCCCAAGCTGACTTCAAGCTATAAAAAATTTGGTTTAAACATACATTGCGCTGTGCTTCCCAGCATCACCAACAATCTCCCGGCAGAATCATTTGATGTTGCATCTTTAAATTTATCCAAGGGCATATTTTTAGCCGACCCACAACTCAAATTCTCGTCGCAAGTCGATTTTGCTCAGTGCTCAATATTATTTGCAGTTAATTGAGCCTACTAAATGTATACGTGGCCCACATTTGCCCATAATTCAGGAGACAAAGCTAGGATTCATTCTAGCAGGAGACATGACGAAACGGTTTCATCCTTTATGGTATGTGACAATGATAGTGCAATTACCTCGCAACTAAAGGAATTTTGGAAGTTGGAGGAAGTTTCTGTTCGTGATACCTCCGCTGAGGACTCGGCATGTGAGAATCATTTTGTGTCCAATAGTGTCCGTAATGACGATGGCAGATTTGTGGTATCCCTGCCTCGCAGGTCAGACAAGTCTCATTTAGGCGATTCTCTCTCCGGCGCTAGCCGCAGATCGCAAGCTCTGGAAATTAAGGTCCAGCCTAAACGTAAACGTAACCGTAACCGATTTTTACACGCTCACCCGCATGAGTCATCATCATGGCCTACCAGTGCCTTCGATACTCATTCTCCCTGCACCGGTCTCCCGGTAATACATAAATGCATCCCTTGTTTCCGATACCGTGCTAGGGGCGCAAACCAATTGTTGGGACAATTACCCCCTTCTAGGGTCACACCCGCTAAGCCTTTTTACCAATGTGCTGTTGACTATGCCGGTCCCGTACTTGTGCGTCATGGCGGGCAGCTGCTCCAAAGATGCATACAATCCATCTGGAAACGATGGTCCAAAGATTATTTGCACCAGTTGCAGCAGCGCAACAAATGGTGCACCACCTCAAGGAATTTAAATGTTGGACAGCTCGTCCTCATTCTAGACGATAATTCCCCCCCCTTCAATGGAAGCTCGGGGTAATCACTAATGTCTTTGCGGGTCAGGACTCAATAGTGCGCGTTGCTGAAGTTCACACCACACAGGGTATCCTACGTCGACCCATCCATAAATTATGTCCCCTTCCGGTGGACTCAGATTAATTCGCATTATCATGCATCATTGTTCTGAACATTTGTCATGTTTTTTATTGGTTGTTTGTATTGTATTATTATTAAGTTTTTATTATTGTGTTCCTATGTATCATTATTATGTTATTGAATTTTTTGTGACTATTATTATGCTATTGTGTACTATTAATTATTATGTCAATCGTTATGTATTATGTATACTCACATTATGCATTTTACATCCCTTCGGATATGTTTATCTTACTG
The DNA here is from genome assembly GCA_034769895.1 of Magicicada septendecula. Taxonomy (NCBI): domain Eukaryota; kingdom Metazoa; phylum Arthropoda; class Insecta; order Hemiptera; family Cicadidae; genus Magicicada; species Magicicada septendecula. The sequence goes on along the minus strand of CM068368.1, from coordinate 154,388,943 downwards.
CTATGTATCATTGAATTTGATATCAGTATATCAATACTAAGCATGTACTTTATTATGTTCTTTCTCTATTGTATTTACCATGGTTATGTTCTTTAAATTGTTAGTCTACGATTACTGTATCTGCTATTATATCTCTATCATCGTATTACTATATTGAGTCAGTTTTTGAGGATGTTTTCTTTATATAAATTAAAGGATGTCGCTTATTTTCTGTTAAAGATCAGGTGTATGTACTTACCAAACATATGTTTATGCTTCAAAGAAGGTTATGTTAATTATATAAGTACTTTTATTTTTAACATGAGCTTTAGTTTGTATCTTTTCAGTACAGAAATTGTTTGTTTTACGTTGAGCTTGTTCTGATAGCTTAATTAATTTTGTTATTTACAAATTTCTTGAGTCAGAGACTATTTACTTTAAGCAAGGGTCAATTTATTTAATGTGTAAAGCTTTCAAGTATGTTATGTATTTTCTTTGTATACAACATTTGATGTAATTGTGATTTATGTTTCCCACAATAACTTATATTCCAAAATCGTCCTGATTTTGAGCGGGCAGTATGTTCAGACTTTGAACTGTTAAACCTCTGTATTGTAATTACTGCACTGCGACATGCACAGATGACGTCACGTTTTTCTTATCTATTGTCTACAGCTGGCTCAGCTCAGCTGTCTGTAGCGATATTTTCGTTAGTTCTTCACTAGGCTCCGAGTCGATCATTCGTAATATTTCCGGCCGCGGTTACTGGCTTTCATTTTTTAACTATTATTATGTGCAGCATGCACTAATTGTACCTGGCAATCTTTGCTTTATTCATCATGTCTTTCGACTTCTATTATTAATCAATTAACGGGCGTCATGGCGTGTAAACTTCTGCGCGTGTCAGCAACAGTATCCAAATTCAATAGCTTTCAATAAAAGATTATCATATAAAAGTTATACAGTCCACTTCTATTTACTTTAAACCAGCCCTTTTCATTCAGCATTTCCTGGAATAACTCGAGAAGACTTCAAGAGCTTCCAGTACGCAACAGTGAGGTTTGTTATTTTTTTTTTGTGTCGATCTTGTATTGTCAATTTGAGTTTGTCTATACTGTCTTGTGCGTGTTGTCTTACATTTTCAAGTTCTGTGTGGTGTAATATTTGTGTAAGTTTCAAGTGTAAGTTGTATGCCTGTCTGTTGAGCGTGTCTTTTTTATGGTATAAATAATTGATTATGTTATTTAGGTTTAATTGTTCTAATTTTCGTTTGGTTTGAAGTGCTGTATGTGTGTTTTGTTTTACTGTAACTTGTGCGTGTGTTGGTATGATGTTGTGTTTTCGGCATGTTTTATTGAAGGCTATGTGTAAGGAAGTTTTTGTTTCTTGTTTTTTGGCGTTTCTGTACGTATTGATGAAATACGCTTTGTCTGCGGTATTATAGTTGTCTTGTTTGTTCATCATCTTTTTTCACAGCACTACACTTTATATAATAATGAAACTTTCTCTTGTGAACTTACTTGTCTTTTTCCTTCGAACACGTTTCGGCGTCGTGTTCACCTTTGTCAGCTTATAAACAGACTGCCAGTACTTTGTAACGGTTATTGCTTGGAAGGTATAGTGGGGGTGGTGTGTAGAGGAAGGGGATTGGCGCAGGGATCCAAATTATTGTTTTTGTTTTTTGTATAATTGTATCAAAAAGTGTATGTGATTTATATTGTAATTGGTCGTTAAGTATGTTGTTTGGTTGTGTTGTGTGGTGTTTGTATATTTCATATTGTTCTGCTGTGTTGAGTTTTCGACCTTTGGGTAAGTAGTGTAATATTTCAAGATTAGTATCTATGTTGGTGTAGCTATGGTTATGTGTGTGTGTATGTGTGTGGCAAACGCAGAACATAAAAGGGAACATAAACGTCATAATAGACAAACATCAACTAAACACTAAAATTGAAATTTTCTTCAACGAAAATAATATAATGGAAATAAATAAAGACCCCACACTAAAATTTCAAAAACAGATTAACAAATTTATAAATAACACAAAACATATAATCAAACCAGAAAGCACCAAATACCTTAAACAAATAAAACCTAACCTCCCTATACTAAATGCATTACCAAAAATACACAAACCTAACATTCCCATCAGACCATTATTAAACAACACACAAGCTCCCTCCTACAAAATCGCCAAACACCTAGACAAAATAATCAGAGAAAACATTATTCTCAGTAACAACATCAACCTAGTCAAGAAAACTGAACACATCCACAGCCCACACAACTCAAAACTAGCATCTTTTGATATACCGGTAACCAATTTATACACCACACAAAACATATAATCAAACCAGAAAGTACCAAACACCTTAAACAAATAAAACCTAACCCCCCTATACTAAATGCATTACCAAAAATACACAAACCTAACATTCCCATCAGACCATTATTAAACAACACACAAGCTCCCTCCCACAAAATCGCCAAACACCTAGACAAAATAATCAGAGAAAACATTATTCTCAGTAACAACACATCTATCAAAAACAACATCGACCTAGTCAAGAAAACTGAACACATCCACATCCCACACAACTCAACACTAGCATCTTTTGATATAACCAATTTATACACCAATGTCCCAATTCAAGAAACCATACAAACACTAGAACAATTACTCAGACAAAACAACACACCTGAAACACACATACAAGAGATCATCACACTTACCAAAATAATAACTGAGCAAAATTACTTTACATACAACAACAAGATATACACAAAACAGACGGTCTCCCGATGGGATCCCCCATATCAGGAATACTGGCAGAAATATATATACACAACATAGAACAGAACCACATAATAAACAACAACAAATACACCAACAAAATCATTTACTGGCACAGGTATGTAGATGACATATTACTTTTATTCAAAGGCAACACAAGACAAGTTGAAAACTTCCACAAATACATAAACACAATACACCACACATAAAAATTTACACTGGAAATTGAACAAAACAATAGTATAAATTTTCTAGACCTAACAACAAAACTAACAATACACACACATACAAAATATACAGGAAACTTACCACAACCGACATGTTTATACACAACACATCAAACCACCCATCACAACATAAACATGCGGCCTTCAACCATATGCTCCATAGACTAACTAAAATACCCTTAAGTAAACAAGATTATACTGACAAACTCAACACAATCAAATACATAGCAATGAAAAACGGATACAACCCCAATTTAATAAACAAACTACACAAACGCATCAAAAACAAAAACAACAAAACACAAAATACTACCAACACACAACACAAGAAATACATGACACTCACGTACCATAACTCCAACACACACAAACTTGCCAACACATTCAGAAAACACAAGTACAAAATAGCATACAGAACTAACAATACCATCAAAAAACACATCAACAATACAAACACGGACATAGACAAATACAATAGAACAGGTGTTTACAAATTAAATTGTAATAACTGCAATAGTTTCTACATAGGCCAGACAGGAAGATCTTTTTCATCCCGTTACTCTGAACACTTAAAAGCCTTATCTAACAACAATATACATTCTGCGTTTGCCACACACATACACACACATAACCATAGCTACACCAACATAGATACTAATCTTGAAATATTACACTACTTACCCAAAGGTCGAAAACTCAACACAGCAGAACAATATGAAATATACAAACACCACACAACACAACCAAACAACATACTTAACGACCAATTACAATATAAATCACATACACTTTTTGACACAATTATACAAAAAACAAACAATAATTTGGATCCCCGCGCCAATCCCCTTCCTCTACACACCACCCCCACTATACCTTCCAAGCAATAACCGTTACAAAGTACTGGCAGTCTGTTTCTAAGCTGACGGAGGCGAACACGATACCGAAACACATTCGACGGAAAAAGACAAGTAAGTTCACAAGAGAAAGTTTCATTATTATATAAAGTGTAGTGCTGTGAAAAAAGATAAACAAACAAGACAACTAAAAAATCTGAGTATAAATAACTGTTACTTGCTTGTCTTCCTTCTAATACACGGTTTTCATGTGATCCCAGAAAGAGCATTTTAACAGAGTTTTATTGAATATGGACACTATTTTGGATAGATATGTAACTGCACTAACCATACTTAATTACCAGTGTTTTGCCATTACAATTATTGCATAATGTCAATCATTGAATGCTGATGTTGGTTAATTTCATGTAGACTTATTATCAAGCTTTTAAGGAGGTTTTAGTTTAATGTGTTACTGTATTTTTTATGTAACAATGCAATTTTTCACAAAGTAGACCTACTGCTGGTATGCACGCAAGCAGTTATTCCATGAATTTCAAGACTAAGTGACATAGACTGTTATGTCAATTACTTCTTGCTTCAGTGCCGTATTTAATTAACTTTAATATTTTAATGAACTGTAATTTACAGTAAACGTTTAGATTTACCTCACCTTGAAACACAACTAGCTGTATACAAGTTGGAAGTTATGGATTTAGGCGTACACAGTTCCATGGATTCTACTTACAGACACTGACAACTACTTTTTTTACACTTAAAAAGTGCAATTATTTTATTATATGCCACTTAATTGAGTATTAAAACCAATTAATTTTAAAAACAAAGGTTGATCACAAACACAAATCAAACAGATGTGTATTCATATTACTTTAGAAATAAGTATACTATAGGCCTGACAATAAGCTATGTTGTGTCAATTATGATCGTTTTTGTGCCCAATTTGTAAAGTTATAAAACTGTATAGTATCATCCACTATTTAGAGAATTAGTATAGTCGACTCCCTCTCGTTCGGACTCCGATGGTTCGGACGCCGGATGGTCCGGACTACTTCTTGGAAATGAGTCATCAGCGCGCGCCGGGTTTCTCACGGCCGAAAACGACAGGATTGAGCGTGTCTGTTTATTTCCGGCCTACATGTAAACAAAGATCCTCAGTTCGGCTTACGATTGCGTTTGCTCCGGATCGTCATACAGTGTACTGTAGCTGTTTTTACTAATTACTACTGATATTGTTGTGTGTTTTAATAATTTTCAATGTGAGTTACATATGTTATTATAAGTGAGTTTATTTGTTAGGTGAAATTGTAGTTTCAGTAACTCTGATTATTTGACAGTAAAATTCTCAAAAATGAGTGAAAAACGGAAGCATAATACGGTTAAAATGCAAGACAGACTTAATATTTTACAACGTTTAGATAAGGGTGAATCAGTGCAAAGTATTTGTACGGAGTTTAATGTAGGGAAAAGCACAGTTTATGATTGGCGGAAAAACAGAAAATCGATCGAGGATTTTTGTATGCAAATTGAAGTCGAATCCGTCCTTTCTACTCGATCTACCTTGAAAAAACCACACCATGAACTTGTTGATGACGCATTATGGTTGTGGTTCATGCAGGAACGTAGAAGAGGGACTCCTATAAATGGGCCGATTTTGAAAGAAAAAGCCGTCATTCTTCATTCAAAACTTGGGGAAAAAGGAAACTTCTCGGCAAGCGATGGGTGGCTAACGAGATGGAAAAAACGGCATGGAGTGCATTTCCTTGGAGTTTGCGGGGAGAAGCTTTCAGCAGACCAACCGGCAGCTAATGATTTTTCTGAAAAATTGAAGCGTATCATTGAGCGTGAAAAACTAACCCCAGAACAAGTGTACAATATCGATGAGACCGGGCTTAACTATAAACTTTTGCCTAATAAAACCTTTGCCACTCCTCAAGAAAAGTCTGCTTCGGGCTTTAAAGTAAATAAAGAAAGGATCACTGTTGCACTATGCTCGAACGCAACTGGGACACACAAGATGCCGCTATTTGTGATTGGAAAGTCGGCCAAACCCAGAGTATTCAAAAACTTAAACATGTCTTCCCTTCCAGTGTATTATAGGTCACAAAAGTCTGCCTGGATGGATTCTTATTTGTTTAAGGAGTGGTTCGTGGCTCAATTTGTTCCGTCTGTAAAAGAACATTTGACATCCTTGAAATTGCCAGTAAAAGCAGTTCTTGTGCTTGATAATGCCCCTACGCATCCAGAGGAAGGTCTCGAATGTGATAGTTACAGTGACATCAAGCTTTTATATATGCCTCCAAATGTAACAAGTATCGCACAGCCCAGGGTGTAATCGAATGCTTTAAGAGAAAATACCGGAGGAAGCTTCTTTCAGAAATTTTGGATAAGATGGATGGTAATGACAATGCAGGTCTCATCCAGACGCTCAAGACAATTAACATTAAGGACGTCATTTATATCGCTGCTAAATCGTATGATGAAATCCCATCATCTACGTTTACCAAATCCTGGAGAAAATTGTGGCCAGATGTTGAAACTCTCGTTGAGAAGAGACAAGAAGACAACCCAAATACAATAGGGTTAAATATTCATGCAACTGAACCTGATGACAACCACTCAATTTTAAAGGATTTACAACGGCTGCCTGATTCTGCTAGTATTAATGAGAATGACGTTGTGGAATGGATTTCGCGAGCTGATGATGAACTGGCTAATGAAATCCTGAATGATGACGAAATCGTCGATGTAGTCCTTCGTCAAGAGGAAGAAAAAGAAGAAGACGACGACGAAGGTGATAGTGAAGCGGGAAATGGCGTGGGAATTTTGACCCATGCAGAGGGTAGGGCAGCACTGGAACTGGCAACTACCTACGTCGAACAACAGCCTGGCGCATCAGCTGTGGATGTTATGTTTCTAAGGAAGTGGCGTGATTATGCCTTCAAGAAAACAGTTGAAGTAAAGAAGCAGAAGAAAATAACAGATTTCTTTTAATATTGCAAAGCCAAGTTTTTCATTAGTTTTAGGTTTAAGTTTATTCGTTTGGGACAATTTTATGAACCTAAAATTGTGTTCCGTACACTTGAAAATTGTCTTAAAATGTGATTTATAAATATAGATACACTATTACAGGTTGTAATTTACATAAGTAAAAAACCGCCGGATGGTCCGGAAATTTTTTAATCCGGACAGGGATCCGGTCCCGAGGTGTCCGGATTAGAGGGAGTCGACTGTATAAACTTTCTAGACTTAACAATCAACAAAACAAACAATACGCACACATATAAAATCTACAGAAAACCAACCACAACTGACATGGTCATACACAACACATCAAATCATTCAACACAACATAAACATGCAGCCTTCAACCATATGCTACAAAGACTCACAAAAATACCGCTAAATAAACAAGACTATAATGAAGAACTTAACACAATAAAATACATAGCACTACAAAACGGATACAACACTGAGTTAATAAACAAATTACATAGACAAATCCTATACAAAAACAACAAAAAATACAAACAACACACAACAAAACAAATACATCATACTCACATACTCACAATCACATACACATTCAGAAAACAGAATTACAAAATAGCATACAGAACTAACAATACCATAAAGAGACGCATTAACGGCACAAACAAAGACATAGACATATACAACAAAACAGGCATATATAAATTAAACTGTAATGATTGCAATAAATTCTATATAGGCCAGACAGGAAGATCATTTTACTCCAGATTTTCTGAACACACAAAAGCAGTATCCAATAACAACTTACAATCCACATTTGCCACACACATCCACACAAAAAACCACAGTTACACCAATATAAAAAACAATCTTGAAATTTTACACTACATACCCAAAAGTCGCAAACTCAACACCGCAGAACAATACGAAATATACAAACACAACCAAACAACATACTCAATGAACAATTACAATTTAAATCCAACACACTATTCGACACAATAATACACAACGCATACAATTCAGAATCCCGCGCCAACCCCCTTCCATCTCCACACCCCCACACCCAACCAGTCACCAAAAAAACCATTACAGATTACCAATGCCTTGACACATGCCGCATTTAAACCTCACTGAGGAAGGAGAAAACCACTCCGAAACGACGTTTGAGGAAATAACAAAAAGTAAGTTTTTCACAAGTGAAAGTGCCTTAAATATTAATTGTTAGAGAATTAAGTTTTGTTAATAACATTGAATTCTTAACAATATGAAATTTCTGCCTCCAAAACATTTCCCAATACTGATATTTAACACATTATTTAGCTACTACAACTGTTCCAATTTGGGGAAGGGGGCAGAAGGTAGACAAAAAAAATTTGAATTTTGGGTGGGCACACGTATGACTTAGCAAGCACAGTATTTGTAAACTGTGCATTGTCTGTATGAAAGTTTGTATGGGTATAGTGTGTACATATATTAGTAACCCCCAAGAGGTCAAGACAAGTTTGTAAATTGTAATGCATCAAAAAATACCGTTACAAAATATAATAAAAAATACCCAAATGAAGATCTACCATAAACATATCTAAGCTAATATAGCCAAACACACTAACAAGAGGAAAGACAACACTAAAATGTCAAAGTCAAACCTGTATATCCATGAATAAATAATGTTAAGGAAACTAAGCACCCTAGAAAGGAAGGAGTTGTGATTAAATAAATCGTCAAAATTATAACAGAAGGAAAAGTGAAACCAAGTAACTACGTTAGCAACCAGGACCCAATAGATCCAATAAGTGAGGGAAAGTATCTAATAAGTGAGGAAAATATCCAACAAATAAGAAGAAAATACAGTGAAACCTCGAAATGCGAGTAACGTGGTCTACGGTGTTTTGCAAGACGAGCAAAAATTTTAAATAAATTGTAACTTGATAAGCGAGCGAGGTTCCGCAATACGAGCGTCATGTGTGCCTACGTTTTCCCCTCCCCTGAGCCTACGTTTTCCCCTCCCCACTAACTCTCTTTCCTGGGCGATTGTGTGTAATATTCTCCCACGCTGGACTTCAGTTGGCGTGTCTCGCTCGCATAGTCAACACCGTACGAGTGTATACATGTTTTGTTTCTTTCATTAGTGTTATAATTAGTGTTATAACTGTACTGCAACAATGGGCCCAGTGAAGGAAAAGAAGGCTGAAAAGGAATTCGGTCGGAAGAAGGAGATGATTACGATGGAAGTTAAAAAGAAAATGATCGAAAAGCACGAACGAGGTATGCGAGTGGCTGATATCACGAGATTTTATAACAAGTCTACGTCAACGATTTGCACAATATTAAAGAAGAAAGAAGAAATAAAAGGGCTAGATGCAGCAAAAGGAGTCACAAGAGTATCAAAGCAATGGCCACGTGTTCTGGAAGATGTAGAAAAGTTGCTTCTCGTTTGGATAAATGATAAGCAACTAGCAGGTGATACTGTGACCGAGAATTTAATCTGCGAGAAGGCAAAGATGTTGTACACCAACCTCGTAAGTAAACTGCCATGTAGTACACGTACGTCAACAGAAATCGAAGAAAGCTTCAAGGCCAGCAGGGGATGGTTTGATAACTTTAAGAGGAGAAGTGGCATCCATAGTGTTGCGAGGCACGGGGAGGCTGCAAGTTCGGATGCTAAGGCAGCTGAGGCATTCACTGCTGAGTTCCAGAAGCTCATTGTTACCGAGTGTTACCTGCTGCAGCAAGTTTTTAACTGCGATGAAACAGGACTTTTTTGGAAAAAGATGCCAAAGAGGACCTACATTACAGCAGCAGAGAATGCAATGCCCGGTCACAAGCCCATGAAAGACCGTTTAACCCTGTTATTGTGTGCTAATCCCAGCGGGAATTTAAAAGTAAAGCCCCTGCTTGTGTATCATTCCGAGAATCCACGAGCCTTCAAGAAATGCAAGGTGCAGAAGAGCCAGTTAAATGTTATGTGGAGGTCCAACACTAAGGCTTGGGACACTCGTATGTTCTTTGTTGAATGGATGAACGAGGTCTTTGGTCCTGTAGTGAAGAAATACGTTTTAGATAATAATCTGCCGCTCAAAGTCTTGCTGGTTATGGACAATGCTCCTGCTCATCCTCCAGGCCTTGAGGACAACTTACTGGAGGAATTCAAGTTCATTAAGGTTAAGTTCCTTCCTCCCAACACTACTCCACTACTCCAGCCTATGGATCAGCAAGTCATTTTGAACTTTAAGAAGCTATACACCAAAGCACTATTTCAGCGATGCTTCTAAGTGACCGAAGGAACAGACCTTACCCTCCGAGAGTTTTGGAGAAATCATTTCCACATCGTGAACTCCCTGAAGATCATCGATAAAGCATGGGATGGGGTCACCAAGAGAACTCTCACTTCTGCTTGGGGAAAACTGTGGCCTGACTGCGTTCTTGGACGTGACTTTGAGAAATGAGCCGCCGATTGTCGATGAAATTGTGTCCTTAGGGAAGACCATGGGGCTGGAGGTGAATGACGCCGACATTCAAGAGCTGGTGGAAGAACATAGCCAGGAACTGACCATCAATGAACTGATGGACCTGCATCGCGAACAACAGGAGGAGGTTATGGAGGAGATCTCGTCCGGTGAAGAGGAGGAGGAAAAGTCAGAGGAATCTCTCACTTCAAATGAGATTCGGGAGAAGTGCAAAATGTGGGAAACGGTGCAAAATTTTATAGAAAAACACCACCCGAATAAAGCTGTAGCAATGCGAGCGATGAATCTGTTCAATGACAATGCAATGTTTTCGTGAAATCCTCAAAAATAGGCAAAAGCAACAGTCATTGGACAGGTTCCTTGTTAAAGTTGCACGAAAAGAAAACAATTCTAGTGAGCCAACAGATAGCAGTGATTCTGTTAGTGAAATTCGTGCTACACAATAACCCTTTCATGTCATCTCTCTCGTCTCCCTCACACCAACAATGACTCTATTGTAAGGTAAAGTGCAGTTTATTTTGTTTTACGTTATACTGTATTTTGTATTAGAAATGTTATGCGAATAAATATTTTTGTGTTGTGGAACGAATCATCCGCGTTTCAATTGTTTCTTATGGGAAAATTTGCTTTGACATACGAGCACTTTGGATTATAAGCACGTTCCCGGAACGAATTATGCTCATAATCCAAGGTTCCACTGTATTACCAGTGTGAAGAGTATCCAATAAGTGAGGAATAATACCACAACCAGGAAGAACCTGAGAGGAAACTCCAAGTGACCAAGAGCAAAACTCTTGACAATATAATAATTCAATAAGCAACCACAGACAATAAAAGTGTGCTACTTAAAGTGAATTAAATAATATTATTATACAGCGAGCAAAAAATAAACCAACACAAACAATGATAGTGTATGATTTATAGAAAGTGTAAGCCTACAAGTAACAATATCATTATCCAACGATCTGAAATAATCAAACACAAACAATGATAGTGTAGTATTTACAGAAAGTGGAAATATTAAGTGACAACAATTTTATACAATAATCTTGAATAAACCAACACAGACAATAAGTGTATTATTTATGAGTAAAAAGTATAATATAATAAAGACAACAAGTGAACTGAAGTTAAGTGCAGAAATAATTGCTCCAATATGAAAGTAAATGGAACTGATTACCTGCAACTACCATGACTGACTCTAAATATAAAATCATTGCAAAACACACATTTAGATATCAGGAGAGTGGAAAGTAAAATCAACAGAATGTAATTGTTAGAATATGAGAAATAAGACAATATGTATTAGATTAAAAACAGTCAACCAAACCAAATGTAACCATCCAATATATATACCAATAACCAATTATAATTAGTTAATACTATGTAAACAAATTGTCAGTAATAGATTTAAAATACAGAAAACCATTGTACTAGCTAATAGTAATGCCAATTATGGTAAATATGTAAGAAAATACAAAGAAACCAAACTAACACATATAGGCATTGTTGTAATACAGTGATATACACATAACCCCAACTGAGCAGAATTTGCAACAAAGAATCATCATTAACGATTATAAAAACACTGATAAAAGTATTTACATAATGCAACAACCAAACTAGAATAAATAATGAGTAGAATAAACCCAATATGAACTAGAAAACACAACAATATACTTTAAATTTTATAAACAAATAGCAGCCAAAATACCAAACTACAGAGTAACTGACAGAATTACATAAAAAACTCTCAATTAAAACTAATCAGAAAGAGGAAAATAGTATAACAGTAGTTTCAAGAATACTCGATACTTCTTTGAGAACACTTAACAAACAGTAAATGCATAAATTTATGTAATAATCATGAAAAACAATAGTACATGTCAGATGAAGCTAGATGAAAGTAACAGTCCAACAGAAACTTGTGAGTAATTAGCCCAGCAGGGAATACTAAATATCCAAAATAAGATGTAAACGAACATTAAATACCAGTTAATGGAAGAAAATACAGCCATAATACAAAACTATTTGTAAAATAAGAGTGTGAGGATGACAGGACACCTGACATGGTGTGATAAAACCATTTATTGTAAATAAACTAAGATATGTTAGTAACTACAAAACTGCACCAAATGTGTAGAATTGTATGAGGTATAAACTAAACATAATAGAATTGTGTGAGAGTGAAATATATATTGTAAATAATAAGAAATAATGCATGGACATTTAAGGCCTACTCGCCTGAAAAGGGTATTATTGAATTTTGTAAATATTTAGCATTTAAGAAATAATTAATGAGAAAAAATGACTTGAAACATAATCAATAAGTGATATATGTATCAAGTGATACAATAAAAGTGAAAAAACTTATGTTTAAATAAGAAACACTAAAAGTGCATCAACGAAAGTCTAAATAGTTTAATCATGAACGAAAATAGTGCTTGTGTGGACTCAAAATAAAGAGCAAAGCAGCCGAAATAACATGATACTATTAGTTTTCGAATCGGAGGTACATTAAGAAAATAAAGAAATACCACTATTACTTTAGCGACTCGGAACACTAGGTTTTTTATAAGTAAAAGCATAAAGTTTTACCTTACAGCCTAATCCGGTTTTCTCCTTTAAAAGGCTTCTTCAGAGGCTGCCGCTTGTAGCGCTGACCGTCTTGTTGTGGGGGACGGAATCGAATTTCGAAAGATCGATGCTGTGTGTGTGGGGTGAGATATGTTCGAATAATGCGTGCGATTTGAATTGTGTCTGTTCGTTTAGGATGTCGTTTTTATTTGTTTTTGTGTGTTTGTATATTTCCAATTGTTCTAGAGTGTCTAGTTTTTGGCCTTTTGTGTGTACGTGTAGAATGTTCATGTTATTGTCGATGTTTTTATATGTGTGGTTTGCTTCAATGAGGTGGTTTGCAAAGGTGGATTCTGTAGTGAAGTGGAGTGCCTGTGTGTGTTCAATGTTGTAACATAACAAGATGTTACCTAACCTAAGTGTATGTTATCAGATTTTATAAGGACAAAACAACCATGTAAATAGGAATATAATAATAGAAATAACCAAGAAAGAAGAAACCAAGAAAGAAGAATGAAGCAGAAGTGCCACATGAAACAGTAACCCAAGGGCTGTTTGACACTACAACTAGACTGAGACTAAAACGAACTGATGGACAGAGTAAATTTACATTCAGCTGTCAATCCAGTAAGTAGTTGATGTAAACCGAATGTCATGTGTAAACAAAAAATGAACTAATGAGCAGTTAAATACTGTGAAAGCAGAATTAGCATTTTGCTGATAATAGATGTGACAATGACCAGTAAATTATAAATGCCAAAACTAATGTTAACAATGGCTACATAGTGAGAACAAAGATGTATTTCAGCATCAAATATACTTGTTAGAAAAGAGAACTATTTATAAGAGAGGATCTTATACAAATAAGATATCTCCACAATTTACCGAATTGAGAACCAATAAGCATTATTAAGGCCAAATTCCAATGTAGGCGATATGTCTTAGCAAGCTTAGACCAAACATTAGTCAGTAAATTGGCTATTGAGAATTAACACAAGTGTAAATTAAAATACACAGAACCATGGTTATGCCTTGACATGACAAAAGACATTATTAAAACAATAGGTTTAATCATAATTTTAATTGTTAAATAGTAGTTTAAAACGAATTAGCATAAAACGAAATGTAATAGTCAGTAGGATCATTCATTACAATGTATAGAGTTTAGGTGTACAAGTAATGTTTAGTAAAAATGTCAGTACAGCATTAATGGTGTTCGCACATAAACATTTGATTAATAAAATGATATGTGAACACAAACTATATTCACCAAAAGTGTAAAACCGGCGACTCAGAAATAGCAGACGACAGTGAAAGTGATGTACCCGAACATTGGTTTTATAACAATGTCGGTCAAAGTGAAAGTAATTCGAGATCGAGTGATATCAAATTAAAGGAAAAAAAACAATCTTTAATTTGATAGTAATATCAACCCAATCGCAACTGTATTTAGTGCGGGAGAGATGTTAGCATCATTCTAAAAATGTACATCGGGAAACTGTTTAAGAATAATAACAAAAACGACAACTAGCTGTCACCGCAACATTTGACGGTTAGAAAAAGCCGTTATCAACTGCCAAAAAGTGACACGTCACACCGACACACCTACCAGAACCAATCAGAAAATTAGTTAGTAATTAACATTTTTACCTAAAGCCGATCAAAGAAGAGGGTATATAAAGACGAAACAGCAAATTTTGAGACAGACCCTGACTGACTAGCGTGTAGCACGGACGTGTGCCCGCCATCTCTACCTTTTTTAATAACTCTTAGCGTCATTTACATATTACATTGAAACCAACAGTTCAACTACAAGAAACGATTACTTCAAGTTCATCTACAGCAAACAACAGTGATTAAGTGCAGTATCATTTTAATTTTGTGCGGGAATAACGAACAGAAAATAATTTATTGTTATTATTCACGATCCATTTTAATCAGAAGAGGATCGCATTATTCTGTTCTTGTGCGAGTTTAGTGCCGAAACCCAGTAATCATTATAATCCGATTACTGAAGTGATTAATAAGTTTTAATTAAATAATTAAAACTCAGAAGGTAACAGTGCAATCATTACTAATCTTGATCTGAGCGCCATAACCTGTACTTTTCTCAACAATAACCTGTACTGACGCAAAACACAAAAACATTTTAAGATTACACCACGTCTCAATTTATTATGCAAATTTGTTATTATTAATTAAGCTATATGTTAGTTGTAAGGGTTCTCACTTGATAAATATTGTCACTAAAAAAGCAAGCGTTGATGAAACGCGCGATCTTTCAACAGATCATTTTCTTAATTCTGTTTACTTTGCGAAAGTAACCTAAAAACTTTGTTGATCAATTTTATATCAAAAGGATTATTGGATATTGTGTAGGCATAATTGTTTTCTTTCGTGTCTCAAAGAATTCACTACTGAGATAATCATAATTTTAATGTTATAAATAAATAGCATCTGGACTTAACCAGATTTATAATTCATGTTCTGAGCAAGCCGTATAAGGCATATAATAACTGACTTTTAATTGTACAACTTTGTACAACTGAGATAATCATAATTTTACTGTTAAAAATAAATAGCATCTGGACTTAACCAGATTTATAATTCATGTTCTGAGCAAGCCGTATAAGGCATATAATAACTGACTTTTAATTTGTACAACTTTGTATGTTGTAATAAAATAAATATTAGTGTAAGTGTGTTGATGATATAAGAGATTGTGATTGTGAAGTTCGACTCCGATGTAAACAAGCCCCGCTGTTTGGACTAGCCAATTTGTAATAAAATAAATAAATTGTAATATAATATGTTTAATTGGTGTGTAATTGGTGTGGCTCTCGACGTCTTACTGGCCTGAAACACTTCCTTAAGTTTCCCAGCTGGTCGAGTCCCAATGGTAGCAAGACCGGTCGAGTAGCGTAAAGTTGATGAAGAAATAGATATGCTCAGCTTCACCGAAAGTTTCAAAACAAAAATTATTGTTTTGAAGAAAATTAAAAAAAAATTATGTTTATAAAAAAAAATAATAAAAAAAATTTTTAATTTTATTAATTAATTAATTAGGATCAATTAATTAATATAGGGCTGTGAAGTTTTAAACAGTGTAATGCTCTTCTGAAAATTTTTATTAAAGTTTTAGTATAATTTAAATAATCTATCACCACTCATAAGACTGTCTGTAAACCAATCGATATTTGTTTACCTTTCTATTTTTTTAGGTTATCTTCACTTACGGGTGGTAAAGTCCTTGTAGATTATCAATTAGAATTATATTATTGGTAATTAGTATTATTGAAGAAATAAAGAACTATTAAGTATTGAAAAGTATTAATGTTTTATTAAGTAACAGCAATATTGACTCTTATCGATTAGTATCGATTCTCAGGATATCGAAAAAAGTTACAAGTATATGTTATAAAAATTATATAGGGTTCTTTAAACAGCCAGTTATTACCAAAGTCAGAGAAATCGGGCTTATATTTAAAAAGTATAACGTTACAATCAAATTAATAGTTATTAATAAACACAGACATTGAATAATAAATTGTAAATATAATAATTGTTTTCACCAAACAGCTGTGATGAACCAAGAAGAGGCACTGGGTTTGTCAAAGCAAATGGCCGCCGTCAAGTTGATCAAAATGTGACTCGTCCCTGCTGCGTTCCAAATAATGTATTTTGACGCAATATTTCTGTTCTCGTGTCCGCAAATCTCTTGTTATATGTTGTGTAGTGACTGGTGTAGTGATTCTGGGTTGTATTTAGTGTATCTGTATAATTATTAGTTCAAACACTTTCTCCGATTCCGTCACTAATTTGGTTTAATGTATTATACAGTTTTCTAGTGTTTTATGGTGTTTTTCGGAGTAGATTTATATTGTTCTGTGTTATGGAGTGTTACTTGATCGTTTCTGTTATAATATGATAGTTTCAGAAGTATTTTACAAGTCACTCGCGATTTCACAATAACTCACTATACACTCGCTTTGTATGACGATTATAGGTTAGGTTATTCACGTTATCAAAGGTATGTCATGTTAACCGTTCAACTACCAATAATTAACTAACTGTTTCCTTCAGTTTCAATTAAACTCTTAGCCCATATAATATTATCCTTAACATTGTTCAAATATTTTTCACATCCTGTATGCACTTTTACATTTTCACTATATGAATGCCTATACTTTGGTTATTTGTCAATTTTATTCACTAGATTTGATTTAAATTAATCTTTCAGTTCATTCTGGTTATTTTCAGATTAAATAATGCCATTTTATAGTGTTTTCTGTCCAAAAAAAATAGTAATTTCACTTTCAGTTTGGTATACTGTGAAGAGTCAAAACATCAAAATTTACTTCCTGTCATTATATAAATTCAGCCATTTTATCAGCTATATTTAATATTAATAATCCTATATTGTATTAAAAGGTTCCTATTCCCTTATTTTCTGGTAATTAATTGAATTAGTTGTATTCTGAAACATTATTCTGAAATATATGACTCCCATGTCTAAATTTCTGAGTTTAGTCATTTTATTTTTATTTATAATTCTGAATATAATTTATTAAAATCTCTCTAAATGGTATGTGCAATTATATGGCATGATCTCAAGTTTATTTTGTCTAAACCCCTTTTGTTTATTTGCATTTAAATGAGCAATTTCTCTGTTTTGATGAAGTTTGGTTTCCATTCTTTTGGCCTATGATTTTTTAACAATTTTTCTTACAAAATAATTTACAAACAATATATGATGTGTGATACCCTCTCTGACTTTTACAAATAGTATTATAAATTAAACATGCTTTCAAATTACACAAAAACAACTAGTATTGGCCACAATACAAACAATAGTCAAACAGAATAAAGAATATTTTTTTTAAATAAATGGTTGTCTTCAAATCAGACATTTTGCAACAAAATTCCCATTTCCAACATGGAAATATGGTTTACAACAAAGGTTTTTTACTAACTAACATCTTAATTACTCTCTACTATTTACAAGTGGTAACTATTTTTATAGTTCTGATGTTAGTTGTTTCAGACCCAAACAAATGGCCTTATATCTAAAACATTTTTAAACATTCTTGTACTATATACATTAAAACCTTATATCTATATTCTTATTTCTAACTATTATTATAAGTAGGATTCTACAGTTTTTATACAGTCTTTTATACCTTGTCTTTGGGGAATTGTACCCTGTCATTAACAAATAAATAGTATGAACTGTTCAAAAAGCACTATGAAATCTGTTTTTCTTTTTTCATGTAAAACAAAAATGTTATTTTAAACAGATTCATGTCTTATGAACAACATATTGTCACCGTACACATTTTAAGTCATTGAAAAATGCATATTTCATTGCATCCAATGTTTGTGATTGCCAAGAATGAAACACAAGGTTCATTTTTTATAATACCCAAAACTATCACTGGTTCACTTTGCACTTATATATTATGTTAATGCTAAATGGTCGTATAGTCTTATTAACATAATAAATTGGTTAGCGTTTTTTCAATGGAGATTTGTTCCATGGGTACTATATTATTGTTTCATCTTAGTTCACAGGAAACTTTTACTTTATACACTCCTCTCTCTTAAATTTATATACATGTGGTTTTTACTTCGTTATACTTTTGTTTTTAGATATTTATTTTTGGGATATAGGGATTTGGGTGTCTTTTATAAGAGCATGACATCTTCTTCAGGATGCTGCCCTCTTCTTCTTTCTTCAGTCTTCTTTTCTCCTGCCTTCTGGGACTGGTATCTTCTCCATCTGCTTCTTGTTGCCATCAGGTTTTTTGGGATCTTCTCCATCTTCTTCTTTATTACAGAAATACACAACCTGTATTGGTTGATCTTGGCTTATTTTAGGGTTTCTCTTCTATTTATTCTCCCTCGATGTGGGTTTGGTCATATTGTGTACTGCTTTGTTATTTACTATTTTACCTTCCTGGATTATACCTTGAAAACCTTTGGTTATGAGACTGGTCTTGGATGACTCATCACTAGTAACTCCTTTTATTTTAACTTGTATTTTCTTTATAATAATGATTTCTTTCCACAGTTGCTATGAATTAATCTTTTTATATTAAACTTAGTGCTTTCTTCCAAATTTAAATATTATAACTTCATTATTCTAATGATCAATTGCCATTCAATATTATGCTTATATCTGTCATGTTACAGATTGCTCCCCTCCAGAAGTAATTATTTCAGACATGTTTATGGATGAAATAATTTCTTATGATAATTTCATCATTTCTTATAATTCATTTTCTTCTCCATTTTTATATCGACTTTTTTATATTAGAGTTTTATTAATTTTATATATATGGTTACTTGTCTTACTACTGATCCTTTTCGGATAGTTAGTGTCTTCTGAGATATATTATAATTGTAATACATTTTCTTTCTATATCAACTTCGTGTTGTATCCTTGGGATATTAATTCCCTAACATTCCCTATCACGTGGGCTGGGGCAGATCAGAGGGGCACTGTACGCTACTTCTCTGCTGGCCATACACCACTTCTATAAATTGAGTACAGGGGCATATCCATCCCTGCTCAAAAACATAATGCTGCTGGAATTATCTTCAGTCAGTCATCGAATAAATAAATAAAAAGTAGTCTCATTTTCGACTAATAAAAATATCTTCGGATTCTCCACTTCGTAGTCTCTCAGATTATCTCACATTTTCTATCTTAATAAATCTTCATAATCATTATTATACTCATTACATATATATATTTTTTCAAAACTCTTAACTTGTCTGATATATTTATTTTTATTATGGTTGAAAACCTTTCTTTTAATAATTCTGGTTACTGTTTACAGTGTAACTCTCTTTCTTCTTCATCTGAATTCTCTTTATACTTTCTTCTGGTTACTCATAGTATTAGCATGGTCTTTATAAATAGTCTTTCGTATTCATTATTTGAATGGTCTTAATATATATTATATTTAATTTTTTAACATTGTATCTTTACATTAGATATACAGGTTGTTATATTGATCATTTTATTTAAACATTTTGGTTCTTTCCTTTCTCTTAGAAAGTTATTAATCCGTCTTCCCATTCATTAGCATTAATTCATTTATATTATATTTCATGTGGTATTTCTTCTCTTTGCATTTCATATAGGTCTTATTATTATCATTTGTTCAAAATCATCTTCTCCATATGTTTGGTATGAGTTGTTCTTCTTCGCTCTTAATTAACTGTTTTCATTTTCGTTTCATAGGTAATTAGTCTCTTTGCTTCCAAATTTTTTCCTTCTCTGGCATATTACACTCTTTTTTGTTTGTCTTCTCTACTCCTTCAAATGCTATTGTGAATGTCTAGCATTTATTCTGGATTAACGTTAATTCTCTTTTCTGAATTAATCACTTTATTTTCTTCTCAATTCAATCATAATTGACACATAATTATTTTTTGGAACTTGGTTAGTTTTAATATAAAATTCAAACTATTCTTTTTATTTAATTGAAAAATATTTCTCATAAATCCTTGTAATATGTTGATCTTATCTTGTTTCAAAGTTCTGAAGTTCTATCAACATTCAAATTCTGTTTAATTCATTTATTCCCAGAATTGTTTCATTCAGAATTGTTTATAGTATTGTGATTTTACCATTATTTCTGAATGTTTTGGTATTTCTCCAAATTCAAATTCTTCTTAATTATTTACCATAAAGTTTTCTCATAAACTTAGTTATAGTAAGTTGGTCTTACTTCATTTTTAAATTTTTTGTATATTAACTTCAAAATTCCTTTCTTCTTAATTCTTTCAAAATGTTTTTCTCATAATTCAGTGGTAGTAAGCTGTGCTTGCTTAATTTTAAATTTTTTTAAATTAAGTTCAAAATTCTCTCTCTTTCTCTTTCTTCCATAAAGTTTTGTTCTAAATTATCAGGTTGTAGTAAGATGTACTTACTCAATTTTAAATTTTTATAATTAATAAGTACAAAATTCTCACTCTTTCTCTTTCTTCCATAAAGTTTTTTCTTCAAATTATTAGGTTGTAAGTTGTTCTTACATATTTTAGAATTTTAAAAATAAAAATTCTAAATTCCTTCTTCTTATAATTCTCCAAAATGTTCTTCTCAAAATATTAGGTTGTAAGATGTACTTACATTATTTTTGAATTTCTAAAATATAATATATATAAATTCAAAATTCTAAAACTCACAACTCATTCTTCATAATATTTCTTCATAGAAGCTTGATTGTACACTCCTTTGATTTTTCCTGAAACGATTTCCTTCAACTCATATGTTTTGTTATGCTTATCATTTACCACAACATATGGGGTTATATTGTACTCTACACTGGCCCCTATTATTTATACTTTAATAAGTTGATTTTCTCTTTTTCTTTTCTTTTATATACCCAGGAAGATGTACGATTTTCTTTATGTCACTGCATTGCTCATATTTTTTATTGGTCATGTTCATTTTCTTACATAGTCTTCACGCATAAAACCCAGTTTTGTTTCTATGTTTATTCTCCATATCATTTCCTTTCAATGATATTTATTTCGTCTCCTTCAACATTGTTTTTCGCCGTAGTCGGTTATCATGATCCGTCCCTTTTCTTGATGTCGTGTGGTATTTGTGTCAACCAGGGTCCATCATTTCAGTTGCTCTTATAAAATTTACCCTAGGGCGCGACACTCGGTTATTATTACTGTTATTGTTTTTATTACTAAATTTATCATGATAATAATTTCGGTTAGGTTGGTAAGGTTTGTCACCATTATTGTTGGGATATGGATTTCTCTGACTGTATGGGACATTATTATGTTGGTATAAATTGTTTCTATTGTATGGATAGGGGTTGTTATCCCTAACGCCGTTAGAATTACCGATACACTGGTTATTACACGGCGGGTTGTTATGGCCGTCGTAATTACTGGGTTGGTTCCCTCTATCATCATATTGTATACACCAATACGTTTCTGGTCCATGTTTTGTGTTACTTGACAAATATCTGTGAGGATCTTCATCTGGGTTATTACTTATTATTTGTTTATCTGAAACACCATAAGCTGGTTTACCATCACATATCCACTCTGAAGGAATATATTTTAGTCCAACCGTACCCTGGAACTGTCCTAGATGGCACCTTAATGGAATACATTCTGGTGATTCATCTGTGTCATCATTACAGTCTGGTACGATATCACATTTCCATCTTTCTGAAAAACATTGTCCAGTCTTGCGCTGAAATTGGTCTGTTCCACATGTCGTATTCTGTTTACCTCTGGTCCTTTCCCATTGGTAGACTACTGTCTTGTGGTAAATTATTTTGGAAATTACTTCGATTCTCCTCCTATAATTCCTGGAATTCATGATGTCTTTGTCATAGGTAATTGGGATGTTATTGCCATCAATTAATCCATGGTTCAACATCTCCAACTCTTCCTTCGTTTTTACCAAGTTTCTTGGATACATTCTCCTTTTCCTTTGCTTAATATTTTCCTTATTTCCACTAGTTTTAATTCCAGGTACTACCATTACTAGTTCCTGCGTTTTATCATTTGGTACTTCTTCTGGTTCTGGTTTGCTATCATATTTTATTTCTTCGGTCTTCTCCTTTCTTAACTCTTCTCTTTTCAATATGTCCTCTCTTATTTCTTCACCCCAATCATCCAGTTTCTTACCTAATTCTTCTTTCAATTCCTTACTTGTGGATTCCATTTTATTCATCATCGATTCGAAGCACTCATTCGTTTTCTTTATTATTCCTTCTTTAAAATGCAGGAGCATTTCTGTTATCTGGTCCCACTCTTCTTGTGTAGGATCTGCCATTTTTGTTTGTCGTTATTCCCTTGTTATTATCTTTCTCTGACTTTTTAGCTGTTGCCTAGCTCCAACTAGTGATTGGGCAGAATGTATTGGCCTTCCAATCGCTAATTAAAGCCCCACGTTGGGCGCCAATTTGTAATAAAATAAATATTAGTGTAAGTGTGTTGATGATATAAGAGATTGTGATTGTGAAGTTCGACTCCGATGTAAACAAGCCCCGCTGTTTGGACTAGCCAATTTGTAATAAAATAAATAAATTGTAATATAATATGTTTAATTGGTGTGGCTCTCAACGTCTTACTGGCCTGAAACACTTCCTTAAGTTTCCCAGCTGGTCGAGTCCCAATGGTAGCAAGACCGGTCGAGTAGCGTAAAGTTGATGAAGAAATAGATATGCTCAGCTTCACCGAAAGTTTCAAAACAAAAATTATTGTTTTGAAGAAAATTAAAAAAAAATTATGTTTATAAAAAAAAATAATAAAAAAAAATTTTAATTTTATTAATTAATTAATTAGGATCAATTAATTAATATAGGGCTGTGAAGTTTTAAACAGTGTAATGCTCTTCTGAAAATTTTTATTAAAGTTTTAGTATAATTTAAATAATCTATCACCACTCATAAGACTGTCTGTAAACCAATCGATATTTGTTTACCTTTCTATTTTTTTAGGTTATCTTCACTTACGGGTGGTAAAGTCCTTGTAGATTATCAATTAGAATTATATTATTGGTAATTAGTATTATTGAAGAAATAAAGAACTATTAAGTATTGAAAAGTATTAATGTTTTATTAAGTAACAGCAATATTGACTCTTATCGATTAGTATCGATTCTCAGGATATCGAAAAAAGTTACAAGTATATGTTATAAAAATTATATAGGGTTCTTTAAACAGCCAGTTATTACCAAAGTCAGAGAAATCGGGCTTATATTTAAAAAGTATAACGTTACAATCAAATTAATAGTTATTAATAAACACAGACATTGAATAATAAATTGTAAATATAATAATTGTTTTCACCAAACAGCTGTGATGAACCAAGAAGAGGCACTGGGTTTGTCAAAGCAAATGGCCGCCGTCAAGTTGATCAAAATGTGACTCGTCCCTGCTGCGTTCCAAATAATGTATTTTGACGCAATATTTCTGTTCTCGTGTCCGCAAATCTCTTGTTATATGTTGTGTAGTGACTGGTGTAGTGATTCTGGGTTGTATTTAGTGTATCTGTATAATTATTAGTTCAAACACTTTCTCCGATTCCGTCACTAATTTGGTTTAATGTATTATACAGTTTTCTAGTGTTTTATGGTGTTTTTCGGAGTAGATTTATATTGTTCTGTGTTATGGAGTGTTACTTGATCGTTTCTGTTATAATATGATAGTTTCAGAAGTATTTTACAAGTCACTCGCGATTTCACAATAACTCACTATACACTCGCTTTGTATGACGATTATAGGTTAGGTTATTCACGTTATCAAAGGTATGTCATGTTAACCGTTCAACTACCAATAATTAACTGTTTCCTTCAGTTTCAATTAAACTCTTAGCCCATATAATATTATCCTTAACATTGTTCAAATATTTTTCACATCCTGTATGCACTTTTACATTTTCACTATATGAATGCCTATACTTTGGTTATTTGTCAATTTTATTCACTAGATTTGATTTAAATTAATCTTTCAGTTCATTCTGGTTATTTTCAGATTAAATAATGCCATTTTATAGTGTTTTCTGTCCAAAAGAAATAGTAATTTCACTTTCAGTTTGGTATACTGTGAAGAGTCAAAACATCAAAATTTACTTCCTGTCATTATATAAATTCAGCCATTTTATCAGTTATATTTAATATTAATAATCCTATATTGTATTAAAAGGTTCCTATTCCCTTATTTTCTGGTAATTAATTGAATTAGTTGTATTCTGAAACATTATTCTGAAATATATGACTCCCATGTCTAAATTTCTGAGTTTAGTCATTTTATTTTTATTTATAATTCTGAATATAATTTATTAAAATCTCTCTAAATGGTATGTGCAATTATATGGCATGATCTCAAGTTTATTTTGTCTAAACCCCTTTTGTTTATTTGCATTTAAATGAGCAATTTCTCTGTTTTGATGAAGTTTGGTTTCCATTCTTTTGGCCTATGATTTTTTAACAATTTTTCTTACAAAATAATTTACAAACAATATATGATGTGTGATACCCTCTCTGACTTTTACAAATAGTATTATAAATTAAACATGCTTTCAAATTACACAAAAACAACTAGTATTGGCCACAATACAAACAATAGTCAAACAGAATAAAGAATATTTTTTTTAAATAAATGGTTGTCTTCAAATCAGACATTTTGCAACAAAATTCCCATTTCCAACATGGAAATATGGTTTACAACAAAGGTTTTTTACTAACTAACATCTTAATTACTCTCTACTATTTACAAGTGGTAACTATTTTTATAGTTCTGATGTTAGTTGTTTCAGACCCAAACAAATGGCCTTATATCTAAAACATTTTTAAACATTCTTGTACTATATACATTAAAACCTTATATCTATATTCTTATTTCTAACTATTATTATAAGTAGGATTCTACAGTTTTTATACAGTCTTTTATACCTTGTCTTTGGGGAATTGTACCCTGTCATTAACAAATAAATAGTATGAACTGTTCAAAAAGCACTATGAAATCTGTTTTTCTTTTTTCATGTAAAACAAAAATGTTATTTTAAACAGATTCATGTCTTATGAACAACATATTGTCACCGTACACATTTTAAGTCATTGAAAAATGCATATTTCATTGCATCCAATGTTTGTGATTGCCAAGAATGAAACACAAGGTTCATTTTTTATAATACCCAAAACTATTACTGGTTCACTTTGCACTTATATATTATGTTAATGCTAAATGGTCGTATAGTCTTATTAACATAATAAATTGGTTAGCGTTTTTTCAATGGAGATTTGTTCCATGGGTACTATATTATTGTTTCATCTTAGTTCACAGGAAACTTTTACTTTATACACTCCTCTCTCTTAAATTTATATACATGTGGTTTTTATTTCGTTATACTTTTGTTTTTACATATTTATTTTTGGGATATAGGGATTTGGGTGTCTTTTATAAGAGCATGACATCTTCTTCAGGATGCTGCCCTCTTCTTCTTTCTTCAGTCTTCTTTTCTCCTGCCTTCTGGGACTGGTATCTTCTCCATCTGCTTCTTGTTGCCATCAGGTTTTTTGGGATCTTCTCCATCTACTTCTTTATTACAGAAATACACAACCTGTATTGGTTGATCTTGGCTTATTTTAGGGTTTCTCTTCTATTTATTCTCCCTCGATGTGGGTTTGGTCATATTGTGTACTGCTTTGTTATTTACTATTTTACCTTCCTGGGTTATACCTTGAAAACCTTTGGTTATGAGACTGGTCTTGGATGACTCATCACTAGTAACTCCTTTTATTTTAACTTGTATTTTCTTTATAATAATGATTTCTTTCCACAGTTGCTATGAATTAATCTTTTTATATTAAACTTAGTGCTTTCTTCCAAATTTAAATATTATAACTTCATTATTCTAATGATCAATTGCCATTCAATATTATGCTTATATCTGTCATGTTACAATGTTTGCTTTATATTTGTTTTTGAATTCTCTATGAGGGTATAAATAAAACCCGTTACTAACAGCATCACCTGATTTTGATTTATTTCTATAGGATAATTAAATATTTTATTAAAAACTTAAACAACCTTCTGTTGTGTTTAACATTTTGGAATAACATTGCCAAAAGGTGACATACAATCATTTTAAATTTTCTAAGCATTCAGTAATTTTTATGTGTGGGTTTTACACGGGATTTTCCCTTAATAAATCCGTGTGGCGCCCACTAATTAAATAACAAGGTGATCTAACCTTACAACCAAAGTGAGTTGGTGTTTGTAAGCTGAGTTGACAGTTTAGTGAACTTCTAGTAAGCACAATCAGGTACGTAAAAGTATATTTTTGTTTATGATATTGTCCAGACATTACGAGACGTAACATACTCAGACTACCTGCAATCTGGAGAAGAAGTTTTACTACCAGTTTCAACCAGACGAGAACTATTGTCAAGCGACCAACTGCTATACTTCACGTTTTAACTTAAGCTAATTTAGCATTTAATTATAATCCACATCACTATTTTATTTATTTAATATAAGGGAATTCTTTTTAAACAAGTATAATTAAACCATTGTAAACACTGTGAGTAACTTTGAATGTTTCATTTTAAAATACTTTACTACATTAGTAACCTTCAATTAGAAACAACTATTCCAAACATTGAGTTATCTCAAAAGAATATTTCACACATAAGTGAACTTTGTTTTAACGAGACTTTTAATATTTTAACCACGAATATAAGTTTAAACAACAACACTTTTATTTTATTTCACGTTAATTGTAAACACACACGTTTTTATTCAATTACTAATAAGCTAGACCAACAGTGTGGCTTTTAAACGAAAATTAAACGGAATTTAAACATTATTTTAATTGAATAAACATAAAAATAAAACCCCTAATATCCGTTACGTTATAAATTGACGCATACAACGTGGGGCTTTACGAAAGGAGGACATACCAAACCTAAAAGTAAAACCACAACCCCTAATCTCGTTACGTTATAAATTGGCGCACCAACTAGTGTGGCTTAAAAAATATTAAATAAATATATTTTTTATATTTTATATTAGCCCGGTAGACACGAAAAATTAACATGCCGCACACCCACCAATACGATACAAGATATAAGGACAGTAGGGTAGGAGAGATGCAACGGGATGTAGATACATACGAAGCGCAACCCACAGACGAGATGGAAGTTATTACAATCAATAATATCGAAACTAGTACCGACGAAATACCTCATGTAGAACCAGAGATGGAAATAATAGTCAGCGACCGACCAGACAGGCCATCCGAAGAGGCAAGATGGGATCACATGATGAGAATGATGATGGAACAATTCGGACAGGTTAAGGAAGATAGTCGATCTCTAAAAGAAGATGGTAGGAAATCCCGGGAAGAGAACCAAAGAAATATTGAGCTATTGAATAGAAATATAGAGTCAATAAGGGAGGACCATCGGGACTTAAATAGAAATCTGGAATCGCTTAGTAAAAATGTGGAATCGCTGAAAGAGGACCTAAATAAAAGGATTGACAATACTCATAAGTCCATGGACGCGCTGAACAGTAAAATCGACGATAACAGCCAGGCCATTAGAGAAGAATTGAACACCACCTTGACTGAAATTAGCAGGAGGATGGAAGAAGGCAATGATAAGATAAACACAAGAATAGACGTGGAGATTGCCGTTGTGAGGGAGGAAATCGTCGAAGTAAATAAAAGGTGCGAACAACACGACCAGGACTTGCAGCGAACCAGAGAAGAGGTCGACGGGAGACTCAATACCATGGAGGAGGTGACCGAAGCCAGAATAGAGTCTTTAAAAAGGACGAATCAAGATGAGATTAAAAGGGTAAGGTTAGACGTAGGTGAGCGCTGCGAAGAAGTGAGTACCTCTGTAGATGCAGTGAGGAATTTAACTGTCGCCAATCGAGAGAGGATTGAAGAACTCAGACAGCAGGAAATAGTGCAAATGCGGGAGGAGATTGAGATTATCCGCAACCGCCCGATACCAGGTCAGTACTTACTACCGAATGATAACCGCGACGCTATCAATTTTAGAAATTATCGACGTAATCCTATCGAATTTTTAGCGCGTGTGGAAGAACACTTGGCGCGGATTAGAGAAACTAGGTGGAATAACATAAAAAGTTTGATCGACGAATACTTCAAAGAAATATACGACAATTGGTGGACCGCAACGCGCCACGAGGTTCATAGTTACGATGAATTCAAAACTCAATTCCGCGCAAAATATTGGTCCGAGGCGACGCAAAACATCGTACGAGACCATATCTGTCACGGAAAGTACGATGCGAACCGAAGAGGGACCATGACTTCATACTTCTTAGGTCAGGTATGTCTTGCACGAAACCTAGAAACAAAGATACCGGAGGAATGTCTTGTCACAAAATTATCTTATCACTTTGAGGAGGGTGTTGCAAAAGCACGTCAGTGGGGGCAGATTAAGACAATAGCAGCTATGTCAGCGCTGCTCGTAGATCAGGAGCACGAGGGATATTACCGTAGGAGTCGTCGACGAAATGACCATTTTAATACCATGGGCGGCAATACGAACAATAATAATAATAACTACCCTCGAAATTCTCGAAGTAATATTAATAATAATGGCCAGACGAACCAAAATTATAATAACGCTAATCACAGTAACAATAATAATAGGCCGAATAACCCGAGTAATAGTAATAACAGTAATAATAATGGCAACCAAAATAACAATAATAATAACAATAACCGGCGACCCAATTTTAATAACAACACCAATCGACCACCAAACCAAGGCGGGAATAACCAACCGTCGCAATATCGACGAGCAAATTATGTACAAGCCAATTACGACTCTGATAGAAGGCGACGATACCAACGTAGAGACAGCTACAGTGGAGACAGAGGAAGCATGAGAGGAGGACGATGGAGGAGTAGTAGCATTGAGGGCGACGACCGCAATAGCGACTACCGACCGCATGTACATTTCGTTCCAGACCAGGAACCCGTCCATCAAGGAGGACGAACCATGACGGATGATAGGAGTAGTGGAAATGATCAAGACCGACGCAACGAGGAGAGTACAAGCTCTTTAAACTCCTCGCGGCAGTGAAAAATTATGGTAACATAAACCCTTCGCTGAACCAATTATAGACCCAATAGAGTGGAAGAGCACAAATAACCCCATGAATCAACTATTAAAAAAAAGGATTAATATTAAGGACGGATAATATGTATTAGTAAGCAACATTTTTCACCCGAACGTTTAGGGTATAAAAGAAAAAATATATATATTTAAAAAACCATTACTATAAACAAACTCATTTGTTGTTAAGCTACAAAATGTTGAAGGTAACTAATTAACTATAACCAGTCAATTTGCCTTATCAAGTTACAAAAGTGTGTAGATTTAAGATGTAAGCCAAACCATTTGTTACTGGTGAAAACTTACCAGATCTATCACACCAAGGGATAGAAATTTATGTAATCTCAATCAAATGATTTAATAAGAAAAGACATCTATTATATCACCAAGAGCTAATAGTGGCATATAACTATAATTACTATACTATACCTAGAGAAAAAATATGTATCCAGATGAATATTCTATGTAACTTAATGTTTATAAAATGATTATTGTATACCTCTCATAAAACTCAAATGTTAAATTAAATCGTCCAGAATAAAGGTTCACCCAACTAACCTTTGAAGGAGTAGAGAGGCAGTATAACAAAGTGTGTAAAATAAAAGAAGGACATTATTATGGAATGTAAGGAAAGAAACAAAAATATATTAGTGAAACAAACCATGTAAACCCCAAGAATGTCTATGAAATTAGATATTAGTATGTTATTATATTGTCAAATGAAATTGTAATTATAGCATAGTATATAGTATATAAAATCATCCAGAATAAGTGAAAACCACCATCACTTGAAGGAGTAGAGAAGAAAAATAACAAAGAGTGTTAATTGTAAAGATAACTATTGTTATAATGGAATGAAAGGAAAGAAAAATATTTGTCAATTATCAAATATTGTACATCAACAGAATATGTCAGAGAACATCGAAAAAAAAAACCATTTAGTATACAAACAATGTAAGCCCTGATAATTCAGGATGAATATAACCTGTTAAGAAAGATTTAATGAACTATGGTGAAAACAAACATATTGTAGACTCTAGATAAAACAAACCAAATGCATAAGTACTATAAGCATCAAAACAAAGTGTATAATCTTAAGAATATTTAAACGAACCAAAGCAAATTGTTAACTAGTACATAAGTAACTATATAGCTGATAAAAGCATAGCTGAAAAATATCAAGTCTAAAAGAAGTAATTACCTGTAAGAAAGAAAGTATGTTAGCAAGTATAAAGATGGAAATGTGATCTAAATGAAAACCTCTGATACCTTGAATATTATAGTGAATATATTATATTATTGAATATGAATGATATGTGATATTTTTTGAGTTGTGATAGTGCAACTATTGCCAGGTGCAATGTTTATTTTTTTTTGCTCAGACAGAGAAGAGTAATGCCTCTGAATCTGAGAATGTGTAGTGAGGAACGGCAGAGGATGTTAGCCATAGTGAGCCACCCTGATTCCGAAACCTCTACAACAGTTAGGGAATTATATTATGTTATTGTATCAAGGAATATTGTGAAAGAATCTGTGAGGTATGAATTATAATAACCACTAAGATAATCACGAATGCAAAGATATGTGATGAGAAAGTAGAATGTGAATAAGACAGGAAATAGTTAACTTAAGAAACGAGATCAATTGTAGTTAAATGACTTAGAAAGTAAGCGACTTGAAAATACTAGTAAATTAAGAATTGTATCACTAGATAAAAAAAACCAAACTAGAGTAATACACCAATAGTATGTTTAAAAAATCAAAGAGTACAAGAAAAATTTTTTTATTGAAGTATACTAAGAAACTGACATGAATTGATAATTTTACAAAAAATAAATTTTTCTCAAATGATCAATTTTAAAGAGGGTGTATATGTAACATAACAAGATGTTACCTAACCTAAGTGTATGTTATCAGATTTTATAAGGACAAAACAACCATGTAAATAGGAATATAATAATAGAAATAACCAAGAAAGAAGAAACCAAGAAAGAAGAATGAAGCAGAAGTGCCACATGAAACAGTAACCCAAGGGCTGTTTGACACTACAACTAGACTGAGACTAAAACGAACTGATGGACAGAGTAAATTTACATTCAGCTGTCAATCCAGTAAGTAGTTGATGTAAACCGAATGTCATGTGTAAACAAAAAATGAACTAATGAGCAGTTAAATACTGTGAAAGCAGAATTAGCATTTTGCTGATAATAGATGTGACAATGACCAGTAAATTATAAATGCCAAAACTAATGTTAACAATGGCTACATAGTGAGAACAAAGATGTATTTCAGCATCAAATATACTTGTTAGAAAAGAGAACTATTTATAAGAGAGGATCTTATACAAATAAGATATCTCCACAATTTACCGAATTGAGAACCAATAAGCATTATTAAGGCCAAATTCCAATGTAGGCGATATGTCTTAGCAAGCTTAGACCAAACATTAGTCAGTAAATTGGCTATTGAGAATTAACACAAGTGTAAATTAAAATACACAGAACCATGGTTATGCCTTGACATGACAAAAGACATTATTAAAACAATAGGTTTAATCATAATTTTAATTGTTAAATAGTAGTTTAAAACGAATTAGCATAAAACGAAATGTAATAGTCAGTAGGATCATTCATTACAATGTATAGAGTTTAGGTGTACAAGTAATGTTTAGTAAAAATGTCAGTACAGCATTAATGGTGTTTGCACATAAACATTTGATTAATAAAATGATATGTGAACACAAACTATATTCACCAAAAGTGTAAAACCGGCGACTCAGAAATAGCAGACGACAGTGAAAGTGATGTACCCGAACATTGGTTTTATAACAATGTCAGTCAAAGTGAAAGTAATTCGAGATCGAGTGATATCAAATTAAAGGGAAAAAAACAATCTTTAATTTGATAGTAATATCAACCCAATCGCAACTGTATTTAGTGCGGGAGAGATGTTAGCATCATTCTAAAAATGTACATCGGGAAACTGTTTAAGAATAATAACAAAAACGACAACTAGCTGTCACCGCAACATTTGACGGTTAGAAAAAGCCGTTATCAACTGCCAAAAAGTGACACGTCACACCGACACACCTACCAGAACCAATCAGAAAATTAGTTAGTAATTAACATTTTTACCTAAAGCCGATCAAAGAAGAGGGTATATAAAGACGAAACAGCAAATTTTGAGACAGACCCTGACTGACTAGCGTGTAGCACGGACGTGTGCCCGCCATCTCTACCTTTTTTAATAACTCTTAGCGTCATTTACATATTACATTGAAACCAACAGTTCAACTACAAGAAACGATTACTTCAAGTTCATCTACAGCAAACAACAGTGATTAAGTGCAGTATCATTTTAATTTTGTGCGGGAATAACGAACAGAAAATAATTTATTGTTATTATTCACGATCCATTTTAATCAGAAGAGGATCGCATTATTCTGTTCTTGTGCGAGTTTAGTGCCGAAACCCAGTAATCATTATAATCCGATTACTGAAATGATTAATAAGTTTTAATTAAATAATTAAAACTCAGAAGGTAACAGTGCAATCATTACTAATCTTGATCTGAGCACCATAACCTGTACTTTTCTCAACAATAACCTGTACTGACGCAAAACACAAAAACATTTTAAGATTACACCACGTCTCAATTTATTATGCAAGTTTGTTATTATTAATTAAGCTATATGTTAGTTGTAAGGGTTCTCACTTGATAAATATTGTCACTAAAAAAGCAAGCGTTGATGAAACGCGTGATCTTTCAACAGATCGTTTTCTTAATTTTGTTTACTTTGCGAAAGTAACCTAAAAACTTTGTTGATCAATTTATATCAAAAGGATTATTGGATATTGTGTAGGCATAATTGTTTTCTTTCGTGTCTCAAAGAATTCACTACTGAGATAATCATAATTTTAATGTTATAAATAAATAGCATCTGGACTTAACCAGATTTATAATTCATGTTCTGAGCAAGCCGTATAAGGCATATAATAACTGACTTTTAATTGTACAACTTTGTACAACTGAGATAATCATAATTTTAATGTTATAAATAAATAGCATCTGGACTTAACCAGATTTATAATTCATGTTCTGAGCAAGCCGTGTAAGGCATATAATAACTGACTTTTAATTGTACAACTTTGTACAACTGAGATAATCATAATTTTACTGTTAAAAATAAATAGCATCTGGACTTAACCAGATTTATAATTCATGTTCTGAGCAAGCCGTATAAGGCATATAATAACTGACTTTTAATTGTACAACTTTGTATGTTTGCTTTATATTTGTTTTTGAATTCTCTATGAGGGTATAAATAAAACCCGTTACTAACAGCATCACCTGATTTTGATTTATTTCTATAGGATAATTAAATATTTTATTAAAAACTTAAACAACCTTCTGTTGTGTTTAACATTTTGGAATAACATTGCCAAAAGGTGACATACAATCATTTTAAATTTTCTAAGCATTCAGTAATTTTTATGTGTGGGTTTTACACGGGATTTTCCCTTAATAAATCCGTGTGGCGCCCACTAATTAAATAACAAGGTGATCTAACCTTACAACCAAAGTGAGTTGGTGTTTGTAAGCTGAGTTGACAGTTTAGTGAACTTCTAGTAAGCACAATCAGGTACGTAAAAGTATATTTTTGTTTATGATATTGTCCAGACATTACGAGACGTAACATACTCAGACTACCTGCAATCTGGAGAAGAAGTTTTACTACCAGTTTCAACCAGACGAGAACTATTGTCAAGCGACCAACTGCTATACTTCACGTTTTAACTTAAGCTAATTTAGCATTTAATTATAATCCACATCACTATTTTATTTATTTAATATAAGGGAATTCTTTTTAAACAAGTATAATTAAACCATTGTAAACACTGTGAGTAACTTTGAATGTTTCATTTTAAAATACTTTACTACATTAGTAACCTTCAATTAGAAACAACTATTCCAAACATTGAGTTATCTCAAAAGAATATTTCACACATAAGTGAACTTTGTTTTAACGAGACTTTTAATATTTTAACCACGAATATAAGTTTAAACAACAACACTTTTATTTCAAGTTAAACGAAATTTTAAACGTAACTTAAATTTGATTTTAATAAACCTTAATAATAAAACCCCTAATATCCGTAAAGTTATAATGTATCTCTGTTTGAAGCTACGTCCTGTCTGGCCTATGTAGAATTTATTGCAATTTGTGCAATTTATCTTGTAAACACCAGGTAGATCGAATTTGTTTAGTGCTTTGTGTGTGTGTTTTGATAGTGTGTGTTCTGTTTTGTTAGTAGTTTTGTAAGCGATTCTGTATCCTGCTTTTTTGAATTTGTGGGCTATTTTTTCAGTTTGTTTGTTGATGTATGTTAGTGTTATGAATTTGTTGTTTTCTGTCTTTGTCTGTTGTTTGTTTTGTGTTTTGTGTAGGAGTTTACTGACTATTGTTCTGTCATATCCGTTAGATTCTGCTAGATACTTTATTGTGTTTAGTTCGTCTTTGTAGTCTTTTTCATCTAAGGGGATGTTGTTAAGTCTATGAATCATGGTTCTGAAGGCAGCTAGTTTGTGTTGTATTGGGTGATTGGAGGAGTTGTGTATTAGTGTGTCAGTTGTAGTTGGTTTTCTGTATATACTGAATTTGTGCCTGTGTTCTAGTTTTGTGATGGAGAGGTCTAAGACATTTATGGTATTGTGTTCGTATTCGGCAGTAAAGGTTATGTTTTTATGTATTTTGTTTATGTGCGTTAGTAACTGTTCACATTGTCTTTTGTTTCCCCTGTATAGTATTAGAATGTCATCAACGTGTCTATGCCAATATAGTATTTTATGTGAGTGTCTGTCATTGTTTGTGAGTATTTTTGGTTTTTCTAAGTGTTGGAGGAAGACTTCTGCTAGAATGCTGGATATGGGGGAGTCCATGGGTAAGCCATCGTTCTGTGTATAGTATTTATTGTTATAAGTAAAGTAGTTTTGTTTTGTGATAATGTTCAGAGTTTCTGTTATTTCGTTGATAAGTTCGTCTGGTGTGTTGTTCTGTTTGAGTGTGTTTTGTAGGATGGTGATTGTTTCAGAGATGGGGATGTTTGTGTACAGGTTTTTAATGTCAAAGGAGGCTAATGTGGCATTATGGGGGATGTGTATGTCTTTTATTTTTGTTACTAGGTCTGTGTTGTTTTTTACTGCAATGTTGTTGTCTAGTTGTGTGTGTTGCCTGATAATTTTGTCTAGATATTTTGCGAGTTTGTGTGCAGGGGCATTACGGTAGTTGATAATGGGGCGGAACGGAATATCTTCTTTATGGTTTTGTGAAGCGCATGGAGGGTAGGGGCTGATGGTCGGATTTGTTTCATGTAGGGCTTTTGTTTGTGTGTCATTATGTGTTTGGCTTTGTTGACTAGTTGTTTTACTGTGTTTTGGTATCTGTCGGTGGGGTCATGTTTTAGTTCTGTGATGTTGTTCTGTTCCATGAAGTTTTGTACTTTTTTGTGTAGGTTGCCTGTGGGGATGATTACAGTCGTGTTGCCTTTGTCTGCTTTTACAAATGTGATGTTGTGTTTGTGTGCCTTTTCCCTCAGTTTGATGGCTGTTGTCAGACACAATTCATATCGCACACATTATTCGAACATATCTCACTCCACACACACAGCTTCGA
Source organism: Magicicada septendecula (assembly GCA_034769895.1). NCBI lineage: Eukaryota > Metazoa > Arthropoda > Insecta > Hemiptera > Cicadidae > Magicicada > Magicicada septendecula. The sequence goes on along the minus strand of CM068368.1, from coordinate 154,352,736 downwards.
TCTTTCGAAATTCGATTCCATCCCCCACAACAAGACGGACAGCGCTACCAGCGGCAGCCTCTGAAGAAGCCTTTTAAAGGAGAAAACCGGTTCAGGCTGTAAGGTAAAACTTTATGCTTTTACTTATAAAAAATCTAGTGTTCCGAGTCGTTAATGTAATAGTGGTATTTAGTTAAGTAACGTAAACGTCATGGACATACAAAATCCAAGAACAAAATAAAGAGCAAAGCAGCCGAAATAACATGATACTATTAGTTTTGGAATCGGAGTTACGTTAAGAAGGTTATGAGCAATCATAATTATTCAGTCAATTACAAAAGAATTGATGGCTTCCTTTTTATACTCTCAACCCCAAAAACAGACGCTGAGAAATAAAAATTATTAATTTCTTGTGGCATATGGGGACAAGATTAAACGACTTTCAGCCAATTAGAGACGCTGATTCCAAGCAGACGCCGGCCAAAGGAGCTAAGCGTGGCTTCACTATAAAACTGGACATCGACGCCAGCAGAACGTTTCTCCGCTGACAGTATATTAATAACAATGTGTGCGTTCCCCCCCCCCTAGTAGACAGATAACTAACCTAACATCATAACCTCCAAAACGTGTGAAGTGTAAATAGTGCTACCAGACTTAGTGTATTATCATTGCTAGTGTATAATCCCTGCAATGAAAAGTGATAATAATGGGGTATATTGAATTAACAATATTAACTGAATTTTAAATGATTTTGAAATAATAATTTTTGTGTTGATACTATGTTAGTCAAATGCGATCACACGTGACTAACATAACTAATAATTATGAATTAACGTATTATTGAATAAAAGTTCTCAATAATATTTTTTTAAATAAAATATTATTAGTTTTAAAAAAAATCAAAATTAAAAACTACCAGTTAATTAACAAAAATCTATTTGAACATAGATTCTGATTTGACCTTAATGATAACGAAAGACAATTCGATTCTTAATAATATTTGAGAACTGTCAATAAAGTTAATGATTAATAAATATGTCATTAACTAATATTATGTATAACGATGAGATTTTATGAATTTAATTCAGATATTTTTATCAATTAACTTAGAAAATTTTCATTCTAACCTACCTGTTGTTGAAATGTACACAATTGATACAGTGCAATGCTTTTAATTCAAGAGAGCATAACTATTTTTTAATTGCACTGAAATTATAAATCTGTCATTATATTTTAATTTTTATAACCGTTAACGGAATTTTATTCCGATATACAGAAATAATAATCGTATTGCACAGGCGATACCATAACCTGCAAATTTAAATGCAAGCATGTCTTGTACAATTGTTTACAATTATAATTAACCTTTTTCTATTTTATGTAACCACTCTCCACGATACGTCATTATCGTATTTAAGCATTTTTTTTTTTAGTAAGTATGTTGTATACTCAAAGAACTCACGATTTTATTAATTATAAATAAGAAATCTAACCAAATCATGTTAGAGAATCACAACATAGAAATCAGTGTTACCAGCCCTGAGTTTTAAGAATATCTGTAACGATTTTGAATTGTTTTAATGTTTTAAAAAACTTTTGTGAGGGTTTTAAACTGAACTTTAATTGAATTACATTGTTAATAAATTACCATTTAATATATAATCGAGTCAGTCCATTATTTAAAGGTAGACTATAATAACAACACAACAGAGCATTTATTTCACAGATTGGCAGTAAGGCAAGTAAGCAGCCAAGATTTTGAATAATTTCAAAACAGTCTTATTTACAGATTAACTTTATTTACACAATTTTAACATACAAACAAATGGTAAATATTATATGAATTGTGTTGTGCTGTTTTCAATATATTACAGAAAGAGAAGATCTACATTAGAAGATTGACATCGGTAAGTAAGTGGTAGTTAAAATCTAAACCAACCGGTGCTTCGAAAAAAGAACTTAAACATTTTCCAGCATTTAAACCTTTTTTGAAACAACTTGAACTATAAATTAAATCTTCATAAAAATAATTCTAAACCGACCGAAAACAACGTCTAGTTATAGAGTGGTGCCCAATATTTATGTAACGGTATTTTTTGAAGCGTTACATATGCCTTTCTATAAGAATTGATTAATTCTGAATCCCTATACTAAATTAATGAAGAATTTATCAATTGTTGTACTTTTCTTTATACTGAATCTTTAGTTCTTCTTGTATCCTTCCATTTTACTTTTATGAATCATACTTTATTTTTCCTTTCTATTTGTCTTCCCTAGATTATTTAATTCCCTAACTATTTCCCTATCATTTTAGCTGGTGCAGTTCAGAGTGGCTCATTCGGCATACATTCTCTGCTGGCCATATTAATATCACATAAGTTCAGAGGTAAATCATCTCTGCTCAAAATATAATTGATTGCTGGAATAATTCTACAGTCAATTCATATCATATACAATATAAAAGTAGTCAATTTTCTTCTTCGTATTGTTTAAATTAGCAGCCATCGTTACTATTTCTTTTATAAAATTGCTAAACTGCTATAATTTTTATTGTTTAGACAAAGCTTTTCGTCATCACTGACATCTTCAGGTCTTAAACAACACCTGGTTGTTTAATAAATTATAGCAGTTTAGCAATTTTATAAAAGAAATAGTCAATTTTCTGACTAATAATAAACATTCTTGGGATTACTTCACGCATTCGCGGTTTATATTTAATTACATTCTTCTCTTCTTGATTCATCTTAACTTATTCTTCATATTTTTCTCTAGGGTAATTCTGTTTACAGTTCTTCGTTGGTATCTTCTCTTGATATTCTTCCTTAGTATGGTTTTGTTCATCATTCTTCGGTATTAATTAATCTTTCTTTTGGTAGTCCACCTTATATCACATTATATTCTTCTGTATCTTCTTTACCTACATATCTGTGTAATATTTCATTTAATAGGCTCTCAATTGGTTTTGTTTTCATGCCTCATGTAGTGTATATCCATTTTATAATGAAATTCATTCACCTTTATTTTCCTCCTTCTCTCTCCTTCTCTTTGCAATTTCATCGTATATTATCTTTCTCTTCTCATTCTATGTGTACGGGTAAGTTGGTATTTACATGTTGACTGCCTGTTGGAGATATTAATTTATGCCATAGATCTTGGGTGTCCGGCTCGTATATTATTCTTCTCTTGTATGTACGGGTAAGCTGGTATTTACATGTTGACTGGCTCTAGGAAGTTATATTTTATGGTTGGTAGGTGTCTTTCTCGTATAGTATTCTTCTTTCTTTTCTTAAATGTGTACATTATTATATTATATTATATCAGCAGTTTGTTAACATTCATTTTCATATTCATAATTATCATTTTCAAAGTTAATATTATCATTATGTATTTCTCAAAACAGTAGTCAGGCTCTTCATGTTAGTCAGGCTTCAACATATTTTTTCAATGAAGTTTGGTTGTAATTTCCCTTTATTCTTCTTGTCACTGAATCTTGTAGTTCATATGTGTTATTCAGGTTATCCTTTGTTACAGTATATGGGCCCGTGTAAAGCAGTAATAATTTCTTGGCAATTCCTTCAATAGTACTTGGGAGTTCTCTGTTCCTTAATAATACTTTGTCTCCCACTTTGTATGTGATGATCTTAGGTTGTAATTTTTTACATTTAATTCTGAGTTTTTCTGCTCGTTAGACTCAATAGATTGGTTCAGTGAGGGTGTTCTTATGGTTTTCACTGCCGCTGTCCATTTAAATGTAGATCACCATCTTCGGTGTTCCTTTCTGTTGTGTTGGGTACGTGCTGCTCTCGTGACTCTGGCCGGTTCCCAGAATGATAATCGCTCCCATGGTCTGATCTCCACTGGGCGTCTTTACAACTTCGGCTCCTGCTTGTGTTGTATCCGGATTCTGGCCTTTCACCGTCGCTGCTGCTTCAGCTATAATGTCCATTGTAACTCCGGCGACCTTGATAGCATCGTCTCCCATTGTCATTGTGATTAGTTTGGACATAATGTACTCTTCTATAATTATTATTGTTGTTATGATTTTTGCATTATTTGGCCGGTAATTGCCGCTAATAATTATTGTTTGGCCTATAGTTATTGTTATTGTTGTTCGGCCGGTAATTGTTGTTATTATTATTACAATTATTCGGCCTTGAATTATTGTTATCACGGCTATTATTATTATTATTATTATTATTATTTTGATGGTTATTATTACTATTCGGCCGTGGATTCTGATCGTTATTATACCGGTTTGGGTGATTAAAATTTTCCCGGTAGTTTGGTCGGTCATTGTCATGGTTATTGTAGTTATTACCAGGTCCACTCCGGTCATAGTAGGGTCCTGGTCTCTGGCGATTTCTTTGATAATACCTCTCCTGCTCATGATTTTCTAGGTGTGCAGACATCGCTTGTATTGTTTTGATCTGTCCATTCAATCTAGCTTGTGATACCCCCTCATTGAAATGGTAGGCCAACTTGGTTACCAGGCACTCCTCCGGTATGATGGACTGTAGGTTTCTCGCGAGGCATATTTTACCCAGAAAGTATGCAGTCATTGACACTCCGTTGTTGTAGTCATACTTTCCATTACTGATATTATCTCAGACGATATTCTGCGTGGATTCAGACCAATATTTGGTTTTGAAGGCCGCCTTGAACGCTGCGTAGTTTGGTACTTCATGCCTGGTTGCCGTCCACCAGTTATCGTGGACGTTCTTGAAGTAGTCGTCCAGCATCCCCTTTATTATCATCCACCGATTTTCTCGACTTCTGGCTAATGCTTCGTCAACCCTCTCCAGGAATTCCATCAGGTTCTTCTTATACGTTCGGAGGTCGATGCTTTCTCAATTGTATAGATGTTGTATCCCTGCCATTGGAATCGGGTACGTTCTAAGTGTGTTCATTTCCTCCCAGAGGTTGTTAAATTCCCGTTGTTGTTGCTCGGTCATCCGTCCTTTATCACTATTCACTTGGTTCTTGACTGCATTCACGGTGACGTTCAACGCTTTGCATTTCTCTCCCAGGGTGGTATGTGCTAGTGCCAGGTCTCCTTGTCTCGTTTCGATTGATTCCATTTGTGTTATTCGAACTTCCTCGATTGTGTTTATTCGTGTGTTGAGGTCCTCCTTAGTCCGTGTTATCTCTTGTTTATTCTGTTCACAATATTTTTGTACTCCAGAAATTTCTTTTCTGATTTCTGTCACGGCCGTCTCCATATTTTCCTTCATCGCCTCATTATTTTCTTCCATCTTTTTGTTCAGTGTTTCTATGGTTGTTTTGGCGATCTCTTCCGTCCGTTTGTTGTTATCGGCCATTTGTTGCCATATTTTTTGATTATCGAGTTTGATTGATTCGATCTTCTCGTCAATTTGTTTATTCAGATTCTCAATATTCTTATTGGTCTGATTGTTATTTTCTTTTAATAATTCAATATTTCTGTTTAACTCCCCTTTTAAGTCTTCTTTCAGCGATTATATGTCCTTCTTGTTATCTTTTTGGCCTTCATCAATTTTCTTATTCAGCAACTCCATATTTTTGTTTGTATCTTCTCTGGATTTCTTGTTATCTTCTTTTATTGATTCTATGTTTTTCTGGTTATCTTCCTTGATTGTCTTGCTGAACTCGCTTATGAGTCTTCTCATATCCTGTAAGCTCACATTCTCTGGCTGGGTGTGTACCTCCGGTTGTACAGATTTTTCCGGTTGTGTCAGTTTTTCAAGCTGTACTAGTATTTCCTGTTGCTGGAGTTCCTCCACCTGTTCGGGTTATTTAGGTTCCATTAAGGTTAGAATTTCTTCTATATCTTCGGCCAATGTCATTTCTTTTTTCTCCATTCTAATCTCTTTTTCGGCTTCCGCCGCTCGCTTCTTGGAAGTCGCTCTCCTTTGCATTTTCGTAGTATAGTATTGCAACTACCGCTCGAATTAAGTTTAAAATATTTAATATATTTATTTATTTAATTATCTAGTTAGGTATAGTTGACCTAATTCGATGCTCGAAGGTTGGGCGCCACTCTATAACTAGACGTTGTTTTCGGTCGGTTTAGAATTATTTTTATGAAGATTTAATTTATAGTTCAAGTTGTTTCAAAAAAGGTTTAAATGCTGGAAAATGTTTAAGTTCTTTTTTCGAAGCACCGGTTGGTTTAGATTTTAACTACCACTTACTTACCGATGTCAATCTTCTAATGTAGATCTTCTCTTTCTGTAATATATTGAAAACAGCACAACACAATTCATATAATATTTACCATTTGTTTGTATGTTAAAATTGTGTAAATAAAGTTAATCTGTAAATAAGACTGTTTTGAAATTATTCAAAATCTTGGCTGCTTACTTGCCTTACTGCCAATCTGTGAAATAAATGCTCTGTTGTGTTGTTATTATAGTCTACCTTTAAATAATGGACTGACTCGATTATATATTAAATGGTAATTTATTAACAATGTAATTCAATTAAAGTTCAGTTTAAAACCCTCACAAAAGTTTTTTAAAACATTAAAACAATTCAAAATCGTTACAGATATTCTTAAAACTCAGGGCTGGTAACACTGATTTCTATGTTGTGATTCTCTAACATGATTTGGTTAGATTTCTTATTTATAATTAATAAAATCGTGAGTTCTTTGAGTATACAACATACTTACTAAAAAAAAAAAAATGCTTAAATACGATAATGACGTATCGTGGAGAGTGGTTACATAAAATAGAAAAAGGTTAATTATAATTGTAAACAATTGTACAAGACATGCTTGCATTTAAATTTGCAGGTTATGGTATCGCCTGTGCAATACGATTATTATTTCTGTATATCGGAATAAAATTCCGTTAACGGTTATAAAAATTAAAATATAATGACAGATTTATAATTTCAGTGCAATTAAAAAATAGTTATGCTCTCTTGAATTAAAAGCATTGCACTGTATCAATTGTGTACATTTCAACAACAGGTAGGTTAGAATGAAAATTTTTCTAAGTTAATTGATAAAAATATCTGAATTAAATTCATAAAATCTCATCGTTATACATAATATTAGTTAATGACATATTTATTAATCATTAACTTTATTGACAGTTCTCAAATATTATTAAGAATCGAATTGTCTTTCGTTATCATTAAGGTCAAATCAGAATCTATGTTCAAATACATTTTTGTTAATTAACTAGTAGTTTTTAATTTTGATTCTTTTTAAAATTAATAATATTTTATTTAAAAAAATATTATTGAGAACTTTTATTCAATAATACGTTAATTCATAATTATTAGTTATGTTAGTCACGTGTGATCGCATTTGACTAACATAGTATCAACACAAAAATTATTATTTCAAAATCATTTAAAATTCAGTTAATATTGTTAATTCAATATACCCCATTATTATCACTTTTCATTGCAGGGATTATACACTAGCAATGATAATACACTAAGTCTGGTAGCACTATTTACACTTCATATGTTTTGGAGGTTATGATGTTAGGTTAGTTATCTGTCTACTAGGGGGGGGGGGCTCGCACATTGTTATTAATATACTGTCAGCAGAGGAACGTTCTGTTGGCGTCGATGTCCAGTTTTATAGTGAAGCCACGCTTAGCTCCTTTGACCGGCGTCTGCTTGGAATCAGCGTCTCTAATTGGCTGAAAGTCATTTAATCTTGTCCCCATATGCCACAAGAATTTAATGATTTTTATTTCTCAGCGTCTGTTATTGGGGTTGAGAGTATAAAAAGGAAGCCATCAATTCTTTTGCAATTGACTAAATAATTATGATTGCTCATAACCTTCTTAATGTACCTCCGATTCGAAAACTAATAGTATCATGTTATTTCGGCTGCTTTGCTCTTTATTTTGAGTCCACACAAGCACTATTTTCGTTCATGATTAAACTACTTAGACTTTCGTTGATGCACTTTTAGTGTTTCTTATTTAAACATAAGTTTTTTCACTTGTATTGTATCACTTGATACATATATCACTTATTGATTATGTTTCAAGTCATTTTTTCTCATTAATTATTCCTTAAATGCTAAATATTTATAAAATTCAATAATACACTTTTCAGGTGAGTAGCCTTAAATGTCCATGCATTATTTCTTATTATTTACTATATATATTTCACTCTCACACAATTCTATTATGTTTGGCTTATACCTCATACGATTCTACACATTTGGTGCAGTTTTGTAGTTACTAACATATCTTAGTTTATTTACAATAAATGGTTTTATCACACCATGTCAGGTGTCCTGTCATCCTCACACTCTTATTTTACAAATAGTTTTGTATTATGGCTGTATTTTCTTCCATTAACTGGTATTTAATGTTCGTTTACATCTTATTTTGGATATTTAGTATTCCCTGCTGGGCTAATTACTCACAAGTTTCTGTTGGACTGTTACTTTCATCTAGCTTCATCTGACATGTACTATTGTTTTTCATGATTATTATATAAATTTATGCATTTACTGTTTGTTAAGTGTTCTCAAAGAAGTATCGAGTATTCTTGAAACTACTGTTATACTATTTTCCTCTTTATGATTAGTTTTAATTGAGAGTTTTTTATGTAATTCTGTCAGTTACTCTATGGTTTGGTATTTTGACTGCTATTTGTTTATAAAATTTAAAGTATATTGTTGTGTTTTCTAGTTCATATTGGGTTTATTCTACTCATTATTTATTCTAGTTTGGTTGTTGCATTATGTAAATACTTTTATCAGTGTTTTTATAATCGTTAATGATGATTCTTTGTTGCAAATTCTGCTCAGTTGGGGTTATGTGTATATCACTGTATTACAACAATGCCTATATGTGTTAGTTTGGTTTCTTGTGTATTTTCTTACATATTTACCATAATTGGCATTACTATTAGCTAGTACAATGGTTTTCTGTATTTTAAATCTATTACTGACTATTTGTTTACATAGTACTATCTAATTATAATTGGTTATTGGTATATATATTGGATGGTTACATTTGGTTTGGTTGACTGTTTTTAATCTAATACATGTTGTCTTATTTCTGATATTCTAACAATTACATTCTGTTGACTTTACTTTCCACTCTCCTGATATCTAAATGTGTGTTTTGCAATGATTTTATATTTAGAGTCAGTCATAGTAGTTACAGGTAATCAGTTCCATTTACTTTCATATTGGAGCAATTATTTCTGCACTTAACTTCAGTTCACTTGTTGTCTTTATTATATTATACTTTTTACTCATAAATAATACACTTATTGTCTGTGTTGGTTTATTCAAGATTATTGTATAAAATTGTTGTCACTTAATATTTCCACTTTCTGTAAATACTACACTATCATTGTTTGTGTTTGATTATTTCAGATCGTTGGATAATGATATTGTTACTTGTAGGCTTACACTTTCTATAAATCATACACTATCATTGTTTGTGTTGGTTTATTTTAGCTCGTTGTATAATAATATTATTTAATTCACTTTAAGTAGCACACTTTTATTGTTTGTGGTGTAATGGGGCGAATTAGAAGGTTTTTTTATTTTTTAGTAATTTTGGTTTTCATCTTTTAAAATACTTCAAATCATTTCGTATATTTGTCCAGTCCTCAAGGTTGAATCTAACTCGCAGTCTAAACAAAGAAACGGTACACTGCAACGGGGTGATGTAACAATATAAAGGAATGTCGTACTGTTGACGATAATACGATTCCTAGAACTTTGCGTCTGTGTGACAACCACTCACCAATGCACAAGCACCTGCATCTGCGAAGCGCCTAATCCACGCTAAACGAAAGTAAAGGCTGTGAAATATCGTCGTCGCACAGCACACGTCAATCCTGTGTGCCAAATGTACAGCTACTAAAACTTCGACAACGAAGGCTGCGAACGGTAAAGGTAAGTAAAGGTAAGAAAACAAAATAATACAGTGGTTGCTTATTGAATTATTATATTGTCAAGAGTTTTGCTCTTGGTCACTTGGAGTTTCCTCTCAGGTTCTTCCTGGTTGTGGTATTATTCCTCACTTATTGGGTACTCTTCACACTGGTAATATTTTCTTCTTATTTGTTGGATATTTTCCTCACTTATTAGATACTTTCCCTCACTTATTGGATCTATTGGGTCCTGGTTGCTAACGTAGTTACTTGGTTTCACTTTTCCTTCTGTTATAATTTTGACGATTTATTTAATCACAACTCCTTCCTTTCTAGGGTGCTTAGTTTCCTTAACATTATTTATTCATGGATATACAGGTTTGACTTTGACATTTTAGTGTTGTCTTTCCTCTTGTTAGTGTGTTTGGCTATATTAGCTTAGATATGTTTATGGTAGATCTTCATTTGGGTATTTTTTATTATATTTATGTAACGGTATTTTTTGATGCGTTACAAAATACATGTCTGGACTTCCAACAAGAATTAAATAAATAAAATAAAATAGAAAAGGAGGAGTTGGAGTTGTCAGAAAGGTGTGTTTGAAAAGTTTCTGTAGCCTTCTACTTCTGGAAGTACTGGTAGTCCTAAATCACTGGAAGTCAAACCTAACAGCAACAGGTAATTCAATTTGGCTCAAGAATAACAGAAGTTGAAGAAATTTGCAATAAAGTGAGTCTAGTTTAATAAAATTACCACATATAATTATTGAATTAATACCATTATAATGCAAGCATTAAAACAAAACCTAGCACTGTTGATCTCACATAAACCAAACTTAAGCTGACTTCTGGAAGATGTATAAAAATTACTGTTATAATGCTGTAGAATCATAATTTTTAGATAACAATAGAGACTGTAAAAATATATTCTACTTCAGAGTTATTGTCATACTGGCTTTCAGTATTAAAATTTTTTCCTACAGTCTCATACACAGCCATTATATTTTTCCAGGAGTTTGCATTTTAAATAACTATCGTGGTGCAAGAAATGCAGTTTATACTTTCACTATATTTTAAATATAATTATAAAGTAGTAGTAACAATAATAATATAATTATCTACATTATCACAATTAAAATTTATAAAATATTTTATCATTTACAAAATGTTGATCAATATTGGCACACAAAAATATTTCTTACTACTACTACTGCTTTGTATTACCCCCAATATCACAACTCATGGCTGTTAACCATTTCAACTAACAGTAGAAACTAACACTGGCAATGTTTTGTTGCATTTGCTATTACTGCTACTCTAATTCAAGGGATGTCACAGATACATGTATGTCTAATTCACATATATGAGTGGCAAAAAATTTCATAAAATTACCACAATAGTAAAGTTAATGTAATTCATACCTGGTGGAAACAGATGGCACATGTCAGGCGGGGTTCCTGCACAGAAATCTCCCGTTAAATCAAATACCTTTTCATTGAATGTCAGAATTTCGTTCTGTCCATTGTCAAAAACAACCTGCAAATTATCACCAAGCTTAGACATTTGGATCTGGTACCCTGCTTTTCCCATGACATCAACACTTGGAGGAAGTAGTAGCACAACATTGCTGGCATATTGTTTCCCATCTAAAACAATGAGTTTATTAAACTTTTACAAAGTGTCACATTGATTATTGAATTTTTCAAAGCACAAACATTACTATAACATGAGTGAATAGCACTGTAACATACTACAGTGATAAATAATGTTATCAGAAGTTTAATGTCCCAACAAAAGTACACAAAGTATAGTCAAATCAAAGAACTGTAATACAAACTCACTTGACATAACGCCAAAGAAATATTAATTTTTCTCAAGACCACATTTTTAAATTACATTTGTAACAGGACATTTAGGCCTACCCGGGGTAATAAATAAATTTTATTGTGTTTAATAAAAAAGAAATAAAATTTTATGATGTAATAATAATTTTGGGAGACATAAACGTAAATTCATAATAAAGGTAAATTTTATTGGAAACAAAATTAGAAAGAGTAATTGTAAAATATTATTCATGAATTAAAATGACGCAACAAACCAACATGTGGATTTGTGTCAAGGTCAGCTCCAGACGCTAGTAGAACAGTTATTTTGAGAAACGGGACTTACAAGTTATGTAACATCAAGTCAGACGATATTACGTCAGTGCATACGTCATGCTGGAATCCGGGCGTGTCGGCCGAACCTCATACTGGCGTAGTGATACAAGAACTTAGAACAAAGAGATTTGGTGAAAAACACCCGCGGCCACTTCACAAAATAGTGCCGTTTGTCTAATCCCATTTGAATTTTGCTGCTAGTGCCGGCCGGCCGCAAACTAAAGTTCTAGAACGTAAAATCGCCAGGCGCCTGCAGTTTAGAAAATGTGAGATAAAGTCAAAATTTAACCACAAGTGATATGAATGACAGTTTCCGATATGCAATAACAGTTTCGGCGATTATTAGTTAAACAAATTATCAGATAAAAAAAAATGTGCGCCTAGAGCACGGTGACGTCTTCTGGACGCAAAATGAACAGCTAGGTAACAAATATGTGGAGTAATTTTTACAGGGGCTAAATAAAAAATACAATGTAATAAAATTTTCTAAACTAAATGAGATCTCTAAGGGTAAAGGGTAATTGTGTGTGTGTGTGTGTGTGTGTGTGTGTGTGTTTGTGTGAGTGAAAGAATGTCAGACTAAGAAGGCTGGTTTGTGTTGCTTAAGATTAGTAGTTATTTAATTTCTTGATGTTTTATTTTTGGAATTTATATATCGTTTTTTCAATTTTCATTGTATCAGGGTAACTAAATAAGCAATATATATTGTATACTGTGAATTTCACAATAGATAAGGGAGGGGAAGAGATAGTTGGTCAATGATGAAAACCTAATGATGAAAGAAATAATATCAATAAAACTCAATTTATGGGAACAAATAAAGTTTTCTTTATTTTGAACAACCATAATCTGATCTCCTGTGTTCACCGAAAAGAACCTGACTTTGGTAAGTACATATGCTTTCTCTTAGTTGGCTAACTTTAAAGATGGCGTCTGAATACAGACGTTAACAAGTGGTTATGTGCAGACAGATACATAATAAATAATCCTCAAAAAATTAAAGTTACATTGGCGCCTGAACAGGGACATTTTATATAAAGAAATTTATATAAATATAGGTCTACTTGGGAGAGCAGAAATGGTTGTTGGAGGTAACCAAAAATATGTAAACATAGGTAAGTAAGGTTATGATATGATTGACAGATGTATTATAAATAAGTAAGAATTAAATAAAAATGATGAATACTAATGAAAATATTAACAATGAAGTCAGCTTCACTGACAGTAATATAGAAAGCCAGTTAACAGAATCGAGAATAATGGAAGGCGTGATAAGTCAGTCGACGCCGACCTTAGTTAAGAAAGAGAATAATAGCGATATGATGAATATGATGCAGTTACTGTTGAATAAATTTGATAGCAAATTCGAGGAACAAAATATTAAATTTGACATACAGAATAGTAAATTTGACGAAATTAGAGATGAAATTAAACAGCAGAATTTTGATTTCAATAATCATATTAAGGAAATTAATACACATTTTGATACAATTACAGAACAGATATTAGAATCAATAAGTAGCAGTTGCGAGAAAAAGATTGACGAAATGAATAAAAATTTAGAAGGTAAATTAAATCAGATAATGAATAAGAAGTTAGGTGACAATGTTATAGTTAAGACAAATATTAATAATGACAAAATAGTGGAAGAGATAGTGTTAGATAGTAAAGTATTGAATAGTGATGATAATAATGTTAATTACAATTCTGAGAGTATAGTGGAGGTAAAGAATAGTGGAGAAACAGAAAATTAAACATAAATATAGACGATCAGATGACATATAATAAGGTAAGTAGGGGTGAGAATTATGAGAATACAATTAAAAATAGTGCTGATGAAGTTTTAGTGGAAGTAGGATGTAATAATGGAATGTTAGTGTGTGTTGATGGGTTAAAGAGAGTGTGTAAAGAGAGTATAGAGGTAGAAGGGTTGCAGAGGGTAAATTTTCCCCAGGTTTATTGTGAACCAAGGTGTTTACAAATGTCGTTGTTGAAGGGCAAGAGTCCCTTATTATTGGAAGACATGAGGTCTTTGAGTTGTTCCCCAAATTTTTATGAGTTAGTGCCCTCTGTATGGGATGGTAGAGAAAGTGTGATATGGTGTTGTGGTGAGAGATATTTAGAGAGAGAGTTGTGGGTAGATAGGGAGATAGAATTATATCAGTTAAAGAGAAATTATAAAGAGTTTGTAGAGAGGTTAGGTGGAGAGAGAGAAGTAATAATAATAACAAGTACTTACCTTATAGTGAAACTGAGATAGTAGGGATGAGGTATAATTATAATGAATACTTACCTTGGATTAAAGATGCTGTTATTAGAGATGATAAGATGACTTACATGATTATGACAGATTATACTAAGGGCGACAGGACCATACCCTATGATGACATGTTACATGATAAATTAATAGGGAATAAGCCTATTAATTCAAACGACATTGTAGAAAGATATAAAAATTTAAATAAGTATTATATTGATAATAATAATGTATGTAGACCTAAGATTCGACTGTTGTTCGATGATGGTGGATAAAGTGTTTTATTGTTTATGAACATTTAATTATGTGACTAATGTGGTTTTGAGATGGATTGTTTTATGAACTGATTTTGGTCAACAATTAAAAATAATAAGTTGGACTGTATATTTTTTTTTGTGTATTAATGTCAATGTATTTGTGTATTCTTGATGTTGTGTGTTACATTTATTTTTATGTAAACCATGTATGTAACAAGAAGTTATAGTTTAATTGATTTAATAATAACAATTAACATTTTTTTGACTAAACAAGTGATGAAAGTAATGGTGAAATTTTAAATAATTGAATTAAAATAAATTGTAGATGAATCAATTGATTAATGATTGTTATACAAATAAAGTTTGATAATGAATGTAAATGATTTTACGAGATTTAAACTTGATAATAAATAGTGAATGAATATAAAGTTGTAAAAGATAGAATTTGGGTGATAACTGTTTTAATAGGGCATTTGAGTTAATCAAAGTTAACTTTAAATGGGTGTTAGAGAGAATAAGAGTTGAAATACAAATAATACAGAAAGAGGGTATTATATATTTTAGGGACACAGTAGTGTTAGTGATTATATATAGAGAAGGTGAGTAATGTAAATGGAGATTAAATAGTTGATGGTGAATTTTGTAGGTGAGGGTGATGTTGTAGGGAATGATCAACGTGCGTCGTTGGGCAGGTAGTTGCGAAGGGTCGAAGAGTGTTTGCCGATATTTGGTGGAGGGGCAAAAGGTTATGCATGGAATTGCCAGGTAGGGAACACACATCCTAGTTGCAAAGAGAGTATTAGTTGTTTTAGTATATGATTTAAGTGGAATTAGTGTTGAAGGGGGTTATTATGGAGAGATTGGTGTCATGCTATATAAGTCCGTTAGTGGTTGTTATTAGTAGGAAAAAGGTGAGTAAGGTTAGATATGTAAATGCCAATTCAATCAATCAAATCATTGTGAATGACGGAGAATCACCCAAACAAATAAATGATGAAAATAAATAATAGAAAATACATAGTTGACAGGTAATAATAAATGAAATGTTATGTAAAATGAAGGGTGATAACAAAGGAAAATTGTGGAAAAGTTAATGGTATAGTAAATGATAAATACTTGATAATTAATTAATAAAAGTTTAATTGAAATTAAAATGTAATGTTTATAATTTTATATGCAAATTTAAAGATGTAAGGTGTGTAATTTTGGTCAAACGTAGATGCGAATTGTTTATTTGAAGGTAATAACAACAAGGCGAATTATGAATATATTATGTTTTGTGATGTTGTATTATGTTTATTAGAGTGTAGGAGAATTAAAAGAAATCTTAATATAACCAAACATATAAGAGTTGACCATCCGTGAATTGTAGTAACGGTGTCAATGTGAGCCTTATATGTCTTATGGTAGTTTCCCCACATTTCGGGTGGTCACGGTTTCACCAAACCCTAGCCGTGGAATTATGTAAGTAGATACTAAATTGGTGAACATAGAAATTGATCCGGGGGGGTAACAGGGGAAACTACATAACTATGGAACAGCGGCTATCGTCGAAGGTGGCGATAGTGCCGTTTTAAGGGTGTGTGAATCATTTTAGTAGGATTACTGGTGTCCTCGGACATCAGTAATGCCGAATTTTTATATAACGCTGAAACAAGAACGGGGTAGGCAGCGTCTACACCCTAATTAAAATTGCAGTTCTTGTGGATGCAAGTGGGCGCTACAGTCCACCATCAATCAACAATAGAGTGTGTGGAAAGGGAGCTGGCTGTTACAAGCCAGGGGTGTAAACAATAGAGTGTTTATGCAACCAGATAAATGCCTTGTACGGTTTACCCGTGAAGTGATTTACCTAATTGTAACTGGGATAAAGAGGGGATATTAGATTTTGATGTAGAAGGAGGTTACTGAATTGTTAGTAATGAGTTGAATATTAGATTGCATTATGTAAATGATATAAAATATGTAGTTGATTTTATGATGTACTTAGATGATTTTATGGAGATGTTTAACCAAGTTTGGGAAAGATATAAGGAAATAATTTGTTTAAATGTAGTTGACTTTGTCATATATAAGAAATTTTAAATGAATTTAATTGTTTTGAGATATTAATCCTAGGAGGAAAGGTAGTTGTAATATTGTAATGGGAAATGTTTATTTAAATTCTGATAGAATCAGAGGAATATATTTTGAAATTTGGGAGTAAGATGTAACAAGAGAAGGGTATGAAGAATGTTGATATTGAGGCTGGATGTTTTATATTTTGTTATAATAAATACAATATTTATTCATATAAGTATTCATCAATATATGTTAGGAGTTAAGAAAAAAAACCAGTGCTTCTTAACACAAACCAGCACAGCTAAGGGGAAACAGATCAGTTAGGGATATAGTACTGTATAAGGCCACTAGTTGATATTTTGATTTGTTGTTTGAGAGTCCGGTGATGCTGTGGCGGCGATCCTGAGCTGGCGAGCGCGTCAGAGCAGGAGCGTTAAGTACCTGTCTGACTTTATGGTGGTGGGATCTCGAGAGAGAAGTCCAGTAAGGTCATTCAGGTGCGGTCACAGTCACTGGACCAAGGGTGAGTTAATTATATTTTTTTTATGTAAACCGTAAAGGGGGTTGTGTCGACATATCCTGACTGATCCCTTTAGGCAGTATGAATGTGTCAATGAGAGTTTTTATGCTTCGGCATTAAACCTCTCATTGAGGGGGTATTGTAACGGGATATTTAGGCCTACCCAGGGTAATAAATAAATTTTATTGTGTTTTAATAAAAAGGAAATAAAATTTTATGATGTAATAATAATTTTGGGAGACATAAACGTAAATTCATATAAAGGTAAATTTTATTGGAAACAAAATTAGAAAGAGTAATTGTAAAATATTAAAATAAAATAAACCTCCGCTCCACAGTCCGTTAAGGACCAAGGCGTACCGCGCAGCTTTTTGTGTTAGTGTGACAGTGTATGGCTAGTACTACGCGCCACCAGCCGCTAGTTGCGGTATTCACGGCCAGGAGGCGGCGCTGTTATCTCAGCGCCTACTCAGTTTGCCTCACGACGCTGAGTGCACGCCGTATGGAGCCTCCGCCAGGAATTGAACCCGGGACCACGAGCGCATCAATCGCCCGCGTTAGCCACTAGACCACCTGGAGGCTATTTAAAGATGGCGTCTGAATACATATGTTAACAAGTGGTTATGTGCAGACAGATATATAATAAATAATCCTCAAAAAATTAAAGTTACATTGGCGCCTGAACAGGGACGATCCTGGTCATGGAACCAAATGTAACTTTAATTTTTTGAGGATTATTTATTATATAAATAAATAACAAAACCACTGCACATAACCACTTGTTAACGTCTGTATTCAGACGCCATCTTTAAAGTTAGCCAACTGTAAGAGAAAGCATATGTACTTACCGAAGTCAGGTTCTTTTCGGCGAACTCAGGAGATCAGATTATGGTTGTTCAAAATAAAGAAAACTTTATTTGTTCCCATAAATTGAGTTTTATTGATATTATTTCTTTCATCATTAGGTTTTCATCATTGACCAACTATCTCTTCCCCTCCCTTATCTATTGTGACATTCACAGTATACAATATATATTGCTTATTTAGTTACCCTTATACAATGAAAATTGAAAAAACGATATATAAATTCCAAAAATAAAACATCAAGAAATTAAATAACTACTAATCTTAAGCAACACAAACCAGCCTTATTAGTACGACATTCTTTCACTCACACACGCACACACAATTACCCTTTACCCTTAGAGATCTCATTTAGTTTAGAAAATTTTATTACATTGTATTTTTTATTTAGCCCCTGTAAAAATTACTCCACATATTTGTTACTTAGCTGTTCATTTTGCGTCCAGAAGACGTCACCTTGCTCTAGGCGCACATTTTTTTTATCTGATAATTTGTTTTAACTAATAATCGCCGAAACTGTTATTGCATATCGGAAACTGTCATTCATATCACTTGTGGTTAAATTTTGACTTTATCTCACATTTTCTAAACTGCGGGCGCCCGGCGATTTTACGTTCTAGAACTTTAGTTTGCGGCCGGCCGGCACTTGCAGCAAAATTCAACTGGGATTAGATGAAAGGCACTATTTTGTGAAGTGGCCGCGGGTGTTTTTCACCAAATCTCTTTGTTCTAAGTTCTTGTATCACTACGCCAGTATGAGGTTCGGCCGACACGCCCGGATTCCAGCATGACGTATGCACTGACGTAATATCGTCTGACTTAATGTTACATAACTTGTAAGTCCCGTTTCTCAAAATAACTGTTCTACTAGCGTCTGGAGCTGACCTTGACACAAATCCACATGTTGGTTTGTTGCGTCATTTTAATTCATGAATAATATTTTACAATTACTCTTTCTAATTTTGTTTCCAATAAAATTGACCTTTATTATGAATTTACGTTTATGTCTCCCAAAATTATTATTACATCATAAAATTTTATTTCTTTTTTATTAAACACAATAAAATTTATTTATTACTCCGGGTAAGCCTAAATGTCCTGTTACACATTCTGCAACTTAATGTGAAATGTGAGTGTTTGAAGGAACAGCTGAATAATTTTAATAGTGCATATTTTAACTATATCTTGTCAAAGTTAAGGAAGCACAAGGAGTAAGTGGGGTACATGTGTAACTAATGGCTTTTTATCGTTTAATTAGTTACCATAAAAATTGTACTTTTGTATGTATTAGTAAATGACTATCACTTTTTCAACCGGACGCCATGTTGTACAATATGACAACATTACATAAATTTACGTTTCGGGCAAGGGTTCGTGCAACACGAACCATTTGTGTGAAATAGATTACCTGAAATAAAACATACACAAAATACCATATATAAATTACTTTTATTAGTATGTAACTTGAATATTAATACATATTGAAAAATGACTCGAACCCACATATTACACCACGGGCGTTTGCAAAACCATTTTACCCTTCAAAATCCTGACATGTATTTATGAAATATGTAAATATTACGTATTATATACAGATTATAGATTGAACATATGAATATCTTTATCGCACAACCCAGCATTAAAAAGATTATACTTATATCACTCTCTCTCTCTCTCTCTCTCTCTCACACTGGTACAATTTCAATTATTTTATTTTATTTTAATGAGCTCATTCTTTTGAAATTTTAATATTGAGTGAATTGAATTTTATTTTGGTCATTTTTGTGAAATTAGGTTTGATTTGAAATTAAAAGAAAATAGGATGTTGGAACGTTCTCACCAAATCTGTAGCTGTTGTTCGTTCGGTAAAACTACGCACACCGTGAGTTTACCGTTTACGTTACCGGTCACATCTTGTAGTTATACATTTACAGCACTGGTTTTAAATAGTTAATTAACCACTTTTAGTGGCTTAAAAGTTAAAATTCACTCTTCGTGAACGGGTTGCCGGCCGGCTGCGATCACGTTCCCTGTTGAAATGACACAGATCCTTTGTCACAGATTTCTGAGGTGGGGTGAATCTACGTCACCCATCTATTGTCTGGTTGTTGACAGCATCACGTTGTTTACGGAAACAAATTCCTGGCCGCTGACATCATCAAGGATCGTCGCTTTTATCTCAATAAATGACATACGGTTTTTTGCGAGGCTTCACGTTTTTTGCTATGAAACAGTCCAAATCCTGGCAAATATTTATATAGTCCACTCACTGTAGATTTACAAATGTTACTGAAGGTTTATTTAATTTTGACCAAATTACTACAAATGAAGGAATACAATATTTATGGTTTTATACCATATTTAGGTTGATTAAAAATTGTACCATTACAAAACCCCCTCAATGAAAGATTTTGTGTCGAAGCACAAAAACTTTCATTGACCCTTTCATAGTTCCTAAAGGGATCAGCCAGGATAGGTCGCCACAACCCCCTTACAATTTATATAAAAGAAAACAATAACTCACCCTTGGTCTGATGATGATGACAGTACCTACATGACCTTACTGGACTTCTCCTTCGAGATCCCAACACCATAAGGCCACTTAGGCTCATAACGCCCCTGCTCTGACGCGCTGGCCAGCTCAGGACCGCTGTCATATCACCAAACACTGAAACAATAAATGATAAATATTAAAATAGTGGCTTGGTAAATTACTCTATCCTTAACTGATCTGGTTCCCCTTAGCTAGGTGCTGGTTTGTGCTAATAAGCACTGGGTTCGCTTGATATACCACTAAAATCTAGTTATAAAAAATGTGACCCACAAGAATTATCTAGAATTTCCCTTCTCAATATGGACTACCCTGAATTAATAAATTGTTTCGATTCCTATCGATAATATTTAACTCTTTCCATTTTGAAATAAAACATTGATATACAAAGGATTATTTTACTGAAAATATGAAAATTCTCATATAAATCTCCCAAACATGGAGAAAAACAAATTATAGAAAAACAAAATAATTAATAAATCTGCCTGGTATTATTTATTCATAAATCTTATTGAATTGTTAAATTAAAATTATTATTATTATTATTATTTAAAATTATTATTATTAACAGGTAATAATTGGTATTAACAGCACCAATTATATTTATCCCTTCATACACATTATTTCCATACATGTTAAAATTTCATAACATAAATACATAATACATTTATACATCAATACACATGATCATTATATTAATACATTTAATACATTTTAATCTTGAATAAGATTTGCATATTCAATAAAGTTGCATTTAAATTACAATTTCAGTTAATTAAACTTTCATTAATTAGCAATCAATCAATTACTATAATTATAAAATTCATTTCACATTTATTATTAATATTCATATTATTATTATAATATTATTATTATTTTATTTCCTTTCTATTCTGAACTTTCTACATACCTAACTAGCTAACCTTTCATCTTCTAATCATTGTTTAGTCTGGGTGACTCCTATATTCACTATGCTTTTACTTATTTTGTTTTACTCACCTTCTTCTAACTGACAACCAAATTTACATATCATGACACCAATATCTCAATCATAAACACCTTTACTAATTTCATTTAAATCCTATGGCACCGCTCGTCTTTGCACAGAGATGGGTGTTCCCTAACTGGCTTTATACATTCATATTATTTTGCCCTTCCAAAATTCGGCAAACACTCCCTTAAACTACGCTATTACCTGCCACAACACTATAAGTTGGCTACTCCTTATCACCTCACCCCCACTACAAAATATCATCAATAACAAATATATGTTTATACCTTTACTTTATTCACCTCTACAAATAATCACTAACTACTGTGTCCCTAAATATCTAATAATTCTCTTTGTATTATTTACTTCTAAATTCTTAACTATCTAACTCCATTTTCATTAATTAAACTCACCAGCTTCTATCTATACCCAGGCTCTATTCCTGTTTAAACACTTACTGTAATCATTGACAATGGTCTTATAAAATTCATCTTTCACTTACTCATAACAATACCTCTCAAAATTCATTTATTTAATTATTCATCAGTAATTACCTTCATTACAAAATAATTAATAATTTAACTTCATTAAAAACTTTTATGACTATTAATAATTTACTTCTGTTACAAAGATAGTACAACTTTTATTAGTATGTACCTTGAATATTAATACATATTGAAAAATGACTCGAACCCACATATTACGCCACGGGCGTTTGCAAAACCATTTTACCCTCCAAAATCATGACATGTATTTATGAAATATGTAAATATTACGTATTATATAAAGATTATAGATTGAGCATATGAATATCTTTATCGCACAACCCAGCATTAAAAAGATTATACTTATATCACTCTCTCTCTCTCTCTCTCTCTCTCTCTCTCTCTCTCTCTCTCTCTCTCACACTGGTACAATTTCAATTATTTTATTTTATTTTAATGAGCTCATTCTTTTGAAATTTTAATATTGAGTGAATTGAATTTTATTTTGGTCATTTTTGTGAAATTAGGTTTGATTTGAAATTAAAAGAAAATAGGATGTTGGAACGTTCTCACCAAATCTGTAGCTGTTGTTCGTTCGGTAAAACTACGCACACCGCGAGTTTACCGTTTACGTTACCGGTCACATCTTGTAGTTATACATTTACAGCACTGGTTTTAAATAGTTAATTAACCACTTTTAGTGGCTTAAAAGTTAAAATTCACTCTTCGTAAACGGGTTGCCAGCCGGCTGCGATCACGTTCCCTGTTGAAATGACACAGATCCTTTGTCACAGATTTCTGAGGTGGGGTGAATCTACGTCACCCGTCTATTGTCTGGTTGTTGACAGCATCACGTTGTTTACGGAAACAAATTCCTGGCCGCTGACGTCATCAAGGATCGTCGCTTTTATATCAATAAATGACATACGGTTTTTTGCGAGGCTTCACGTTTTTTGCTATGAAACAGTCCGAATCCTGGCAAATATTTATATAGTCCACTCACTGTAGATTTACAAATGTTATTGAAGGTTTATTTAATTTTGACCAAATTACTACAAATGAAGGAATACAATATTTATGGTTTTATGCCATATTTAGGTTGATTAAAAATTGTACCATAATTGTACCATTACACATGACAGTGTTGCTGGGATTAGTCAACTCAACATAGTTCATGTTTACAACACACAGGCTCACTAGCTATCAGTGTGGTCACATTGAAAAATTAAATAGTTTTAAAACACTTCATAAATAAAGCTGGATTAAAAAATAATCTATAACTGCTGACACAAAGGAAAAGGTTCAGTTCTGTCAAAGTTGTCATACAGATCATCTGTAAAATAAGAAAGTCAGATTTATTGTGAGTAATATTGCTGTTATCATCAACTCCTATTATAAATTCTTCCATTTGAAGGAAGAATCGACTTCCCTGCCTCTGAATATTTGTTTTCACACTTGACATAATAACCACATTTTTCAAGTTATCACTTGTCAATTCTCAAAAGACATGATCAAACATTCATGAACCATATTCAGTTGGTTAGATACATTAGGGGCTGCTATATTATTTTTTACCCTTGTCAAATGTGTTCTGTGATTTTGAGTTCCAGATGATAAGGAAGTAATTTGAAAACACTTGACTATACTGCTACGACAGCATAGAACAATCTAGGCGTTTATCGAATGTGCCAGAAAGATCTCGACGTAAGCGTGTGGTGTACATGCTACTAAACGTATGTTGCGAGAATTTTCTCGACTTTGCCAGCCTTCGCTCGGGCGCTCGGACTGTGTCAAGACCGCAGCAATTACGTAGTTCGCGAGAGATAAGACGCAGTTTGGAAGCTTCTGGTGTGTGAGCGTAACTATAAATACATCGCGTCGCGGCCTTAGTTTTCAGTTCAATGCGAGATTTTTGACTGTGTGGTTCGAGAGTATTAGTGCGATATATTTTACAGAGCGGTTCGAGTTATTACGGTGTACGTTCGGGTAGTTATTAGTGAAGTGCTGCGTTTTATATTCGGACGGTATAATTGTAATACAGTTGTGTTTTAATATTAGTGGACATTTTATTGCGTATGAACAATTTCATTTGATTTGTTGTAGACACTGTGTTGTTAATTACGAACTGTTTTACTATAACAATTAAAGGTGTGATTAGTGACTTAATTGGTGTCTTGTACTTATTTTGTTTCCACTGTACCTACGACGATCGAGTAGACCGTCGTAACAGTGGTGCCAGAAGTGGGACAGAACGGTTAACAGTGGAAACAGTGGATACTTGGTACAAGACGAGTGTAATTCGTAATTAATCGATAAACAATGGATGCCAGTCAGATGATGGAAAATTTACAGGCGCTGCTGTTGCAGACAGAAAAACGACAGGATGAGAGACGCAGACAGGAGGTGGAAGAAGCAGAAAGACGACAAAAAGAAGAACGAAGACAAGAAAGAGAAGAAGCTGAGGAACGTCAGAAAGCACTAATGCTAGAAACGGAAGAAAGACAGGATGAAAAACGTAAGCAAGAAGCAGGTGACATCAAAGCATTAATTCATGAACAAAAGCAGATGCAAGAACATACTACCGCAGAATTGGGTCTCCTACGTGGTGACGTAGGTGAATTACGAGGTGAGCTCAACAATCAGATTACCAGAATATCTGACGTAGAAGAATCCATGTCAAATAAAATAGCTAAAGTAGAAAACTCTGTCTTGACTGTGGAAGAAGTTATGTCAACAAAAATATCTGCAGTAGAAAACTCAATGGCAAACATAAGAGAAAAAATTAAAATTGAAGTCGAGCAGTGTCTGAAAATACAACCAAAACAACTGTGTGAACAGACTGTACCAGTGATCAAGACAGAAAATAAGGTAACAGAGAAAGTCACTTTGCCTGCAGTAGGGACAGTTCATGTCAAAGCTCCAACCTTTGACGGAAGCACTCACTGGGCAACGTACCTCCGCCAATTTGAAGCTGCTGCATGCGCAAATAATTGGACAGAAAAAGACAAGGCTGTTTCACTTGTTCTTGCATTAAAAGGACCCGCGGCAGAATTACTACAGAAAGTGCCACCTGACAGCCAGAACATCTATGCCGAGTTGATAAAAGCTCTAGAATTACGCTACGGTGATAAACATTTGCGAGAGGTGTACTACGCTCAGTTGAGAACAAGACGACAACGTTCCGGGGAAAGTCTTCAAGAATTTGAAGCAAGTATCGACAGATTGATTAGATTGGCCTATCCTGAAGCACCAGAAGACTTCCGAATAAGGTTTACGGTGCAGACATCTATTGATGGCATCAGAGATTGTGAACTTCAGCAGGTGTTACGAATGGCAAGACACCGAGATAGCTCAGAAGCTCTTGTTCACGCCCTAGAGTTTGAAGCTGCCAAGTCAGCGTCCCGCTACATTAATGGGTTTGTGCCATCACGTTGCAGTCAGAAGATCCCTGTATCACATTACCGTTACGATGGGTGCAGAAAAACAGTGTTGTCGGACAAACACTTCAAAAGTTCAAGAGAGTCGCAATGATTTGAAAAAGACAGAAGACCGAAATGTTACAACTGTGGAAAACGTGGTCATCTACAGGTAGACTGTTGGGAGAAGAAGATACCGAGAGAAGAGACTGATCGCACCAATTGGAGAAGTAAAGGCCCAGAACAGCACACAGTTTCCACGCTACATAAGATCAGTGGAAACTTGATTGTTAATGGATTTGCAGATGGTAAACCAACATCATTTACAGTTGACACGGGCGCAACAGTGTCCATTGTGTGCCCTGACTTAGTCTGTAACCGCCATCCTCTAATTAGCTCTTGTACAATACAGACTGTGACTGGAAGCCCCGTCAAGGTGCTAGGAAAGGTAAACGTACGTGTACGCCTGGGTCTTCTTGAGTTTAGCCACCAAATGCTCGTTGCAGACATTGTCGATGAAGTGATTCTTGGCACGGACATTATGAATGCCTACGGATTCGTTGTCGACTTAAGAGAGAATGTCCTGAAGGTTGGCCAAGAGAAGATAAAGCTTTGCATGGCTAAAATGACAGGGTCTACCAACCATTCGATTAAGCGAGTGGCATTAGTCGAAGAAAAATTCAACAAGTCTGGTCAAGAGGAAACCTCCCTGTTGCAAGCGGAAATGGAGGAAGAACTAGCAGAGGAAGTACAAATAAGTATAACGACAAAAGATTGGAGAGCCAACTATGGGTGTCGAGACAAAACTCTTGCTTGTTCCTGAGCTGATAGAAGCGGCCGAGGGTAAAGTGGCTGAAGATGAGGTTGCGCAAGAGGTTGTTGACGAGAACCAAACAAACTTGGATCAGCCAGTGGTATTTAGGTCATTAGTATCTGACGCAACGCGAGTGATTCCAGCGAAGCTAGTGGTTACGCGAATCTTCTTCAATGCAGGCTTATTTTGTTCACAATCATGTCAGAATAGTACTGACTACTGATGGTACGCTGAGCTTGTAGGTAATCACAGAAAATTGGCCCTTGGGAGCTCCAAAAGATGGTTAATATCACCTTACCAGCCGATGGCTGGGTTTTGAATTTCTTTTTGGTGGGTGAACCGAGATGCTTCCACTCCATGCTTTGTCGCTTTGACTCAGGTTCAAAACAGTGAATCCAAGTTAGTGGTTATAGTGGTTCCAAATCCAAAAATCTTATAACAGAATGCTGTTCTTCGAAAGTACTGTCCTCAAGAGGACACGCCATTGTAAATAAAACTGTATTGATTATGTTTATGCAATGTATTATTGAACAGCTGATCAAAACTCACAACGACGTTGCCAGGTAACACTCTTGAAAGTTTCAATCAGCTGCTACAATTAAT
Source organism: Magicicada septendecula (assembly GCA_034769895.1). NCBI lineage: Eukaryota > Metazoa > Arthropoda > Insecta > Hemiptera > Cicadidae > Magicicada > Magicicada septendecula. The sequence goes on along the minus strand of CM068368.1, from coordinate 154,325,934 downwards.
TTTTTTCTACAACTGTTTGTCTGTTTACTTATTGAATGACCCTCGTATTATGCATTGTAAAATTTATCCAACTATTGTATTATGAAGACTATCTAAATTCACTTTTTATTGACATGATTCGCAGTTTCTCCATGGGTTGTAAAAGGTTTAATGAGGTCCCAGTTCATTTGATTCTGTTACAAGCTTTCTTAGTAAATGAACCGACTTTTTCCACACATATCAGCTATTTATTTAACATATCTGAACATGTAATTGTAGGACTGTCTTCTGAATCTGAATTATGCATATGTTTTGACTTCTTAACGGAACTCCTTTTCCTAAGTGCAAGTAGATCTCAGTTGAAGCATTGAATATTTATAAAATAAATTGCAACAGTAATTCATAAGTTGTCTTGCTTATTCATCTCTTCTTTCACAGCACTAACACTTATCTAAAAATGAACTTTTTCTTGTGAAACTTACTGTTTTTCATTGGACGCGTTTCGGCGTACGTATCCGCCTTCTTCAGCTTACCTATCCCCACTACACCTTCCACACAACAACCGTTACAAAATGATGGCAGTCTGACTCGAAGCTGAAGAAGGCGGATATGTACGCCGAAACGCGTCCAACGAAAAACAGTAAGTTTCACAAGAAAAAGTTCATTTTTAGATAAGTAATTCATAAGCAACTGCTGACAGATTATAAAGACAAGGTTACTCACTTCACGACAATATTTCTCTCCAACAGACTGACCACCCACCAGAATTTAGATGGGTAGCAGTAATATATTGTTCTAACGTATGCAGGGAAGAGGTACTAGACCTGCAGAAAAAAAATTTCTGTTTTTATTTAAATGTATTCAGGGAATTTCATGGTATTACGACCTTGTTTCATGGATAAACTCAATGTAAAACTGTTTCTTACTTACTTACTTACTTAATCCTTAGCTTTTCTACCTTTCGCTGTAAAGCTATGTTGGAGTTGAGTCCTCTGAGGTCGTCTTTTTCCACATATCCCTCCATTTCTTTCTATCTCCTGCGAGCTCCTTTATTTTCTCCCATTGTAATCCTCTTCTTTCTGCAGCTGTGTGGGCTTCATCCTTCCAGAGCTTTCTCGGTCGTCCTCCCTTTCTTTTACCTGTTTCTCTGGATTCAAACACTTGCTTTACCAGTCTTTCCTCCCCCATCCTCATTACATGTCCCAGCCATCTAAGTTGTGCTTGTTCTACTGTTATTGCTACAGGAACAATATCTAACTTTTTCCTAAATATTTCATTTCGAATTCTATCGTTTTTTGTCTTCCCTTTATTTTTCAAAGAAAACTCATTTCAATACTAGTTAGCTTGCTTTTTATTCTCTCATTTGTTGTCCATGTTTCGCTTCTGTAAGTTAATACTGGCTTCATGATTTTTCTGACTATTTCTGTTTTTATCCTAGTCGGTATTTTTTTTTACCCAGGAAACTTGAATTAATACTATTGAATAATCTTCCTGTTTTCACTACTCTATCATTTATTTCTTCCTCTAAATTCCCTTTGCTGTCAATCACTACTCCCAGATATTTATAACTTTTTATTTGTTCTAAATATTTTCCATCAAGTTCTATACTGTGTTTCTCTTCTGAATGTAAAACTGTTAAATTAACACATATAATGACATACATACCATATATAAAAAGAAAAAGTCACATTAAGTGAAATTTCAAAAGTTCCAATTGTGACTCTGGCAATTAACATATTTATTAATTTACCATTAAATTTTTAGTTCCACTTTAATGCTTAAGATAAATTATCAGTTCCTTAATATGTTATTTATGTGTTTACAGGGTTCTCATACACAAGAAAGACAGTGAAATGTATTCATTATTTTTAGCAGGTTTTTCTAAGCCAGGTAACTATTCAGAAATAGTAAAATCTGTAGTTGATGCAAGTTTCACTTTTTTTATTAGAAAGAATCCATTCATCAAGTCAGTTTATAGTAATTTCTTATTTTATTCTTATTTAATGTCACTGCTAAAATATTCTTACAGTTTTTCCTGATGAATGAGGGAGGCACAGGATAGCTTCATCTAATTTTAAATTTAGAACATTCTCCCCTCTTCAGCATTTTTAAATCTTTATTTCAAACATAATGATTTGTTAAAATTTGTTACTATACCTACAGTCTTCAAATATTTCAAATTTTCTCTCAAGCTCTTCATAATTACCTATTTTGTTCCATAACATTGAGAAAATTTAGAGCAAATTACATTATATTGTAAAGCATTATTTGAAAGGAATAAAGTACTAGATCTGTTGGTGAATATACTAAACTATAAACTTATAAATAGTAGTACTAGAATACTGGCCCCCACTCGCCCTTCCTCTCCACTACTTGGGACCAACTGCACAACTGCACTGTTTTTAAACTTTCACAGGCTGTACCATATTTTGATGAGTGTAAAATGCATTTTGGAACCCTACAAATTATATGCAGCAATTAACAAAGTCTTTGAGGTTGGGGGATATTTTTTTAGAAATTATCAAACTGAATTCAAGTAAATGATTTTTAAATATAAACTTAGAACATGGAAGTCATGTATGGTTCTCCATACCAACATTTTAAATACCAATAACATTTCTGAAACCGTATCAATTAGAAGAGTATTTACTTTTCGGTAGCTTTAGTTGTCAGTTACTGAATTAGCACGACAATAACTTGAATATTTTTTTCTCTTTCTTTGTCTGTCTATCTTTATTAAAAAATAATTTTTACTGTTGAATCATTCAGTCTGAGTGGTATATTTTTTGTTTATAGACAATGGTTTACTAATAATTTTTATAGAGATGTTTATATTTTATCAGTAAATTAAATAAGGAAAGTATATTAAAAATGTTTTGCCTACCAATAATAGCAACCTGTGCCTGTTTTACCAACAATTTCTTCACACATTATGTTTTACAATGTCTAAAATTTGACTATTAACTATGTAAAAGAATTCTGCACATCCTGTATAAATTTTAATTCACACGGCTACAGAAAAAAATATTCCATTATGTTATTAGGAGTTTGAGGACATACTGTTTTTGACAAGAGTAAGGGACTGCTAACACTGTCATATATGAATCTGTAGTAACCACAACACAGAAGAGAAAAAGCTGCTTTCACACATGCTTTCCATTCTCCACAGAGAATATCACTTCTGGATCAGAGAATCATGAATTATTCTCTATTTTGTGTATTAATAATGGCTCCTTTTGTGCCACAGAAGTCGTTTATTTTTCTATTAAAGATACAATACCAGTATTTGAATTGCTCATAACCAATTTTAACAATTTTAAAGCACAGAACTTCAGGTATATAGATCTACATTCATACTACCTCTACTGCCTGACAAAGTTCCCAAACATGCCTTAACTGATAATACTGTATATAAATGCCTCGCTTGTAACTTCTTCATGTGCTGCTTTTTTATTTTTATTACATGGTATGTTAATACCAAAAGTATGTACAACTATCATCATCATTGAATGTACTGTCATCATCTTAATTCAATTAAATTCCAATTACATAAGTTTTCTGAATCACCTGAAAAAACAGTAACTTTATTTTGGCTATTGGAGTGATTACAAATTAAAAACGTGGACAACTTCAGAAAATTATAATAATCTAGTTTACAACGCCCAGAGAAAACAGAAAGGAGTAGGTAGACAAGATGAACTGGACACAGCTAGAATTTCATTTATTTGACATTATTTCTGAATTAAAAAATAAAGTAGAGGTAGGCAAGACATTTAGCTAGATGATATGAAGGAAAGTGGTCAAGAAGGTGGATAAATTGAAGGCTATGAAATAAAGACCCTCTGCAGTTTGGAGTCACAGTGTTCTTGAACACTGTCATACACAGATATAGACAAGATTTAGTCTAGAGGGAAACCATTGGACAATTACTGTGAAAGTATTCACTTAGCAAATGTGGTTATGTTCTGTAATTATTTTAGGTTAAATCTGGCATGATAGTTTTTGCTTTTATTTCACGGTACAATTCCGAGCTCTGAACATCAAGCACACTTTCATGTCAGATTACATAATGTGTACTATTATAATGGTTACACTTAACCCAAACAGAATCTCTCTTATGTGTATTTCAGTAATTTATAGTATAATCACTTCAATTACAAAGTTCATGGGCAATCCAGTTAATTTTTTAATAAAAACATAAAAGGAAAATTCATTTGGAACTTTGGAACAAATGTTATGAACTATGGGAAAATTAGATAAAGATGTTTTCATTAAGACCAGACGAATATATTTGATATAGATATTTGACCCAAGCATAGATGTATATACACTACTGGATTGTGCCCTCTTATGCAGGCAAGACGCGAAACACGGTCAGGCTCTGACCATTACCGACGGGATCTTCAAGCCTACTGGCTCTGACATCATGGAAGGTCTGACGTCACTTCAAGACGGCTGTGGATCAGCCTCCGTACCCTGTGACTCAGCCATGTTGTTTAATGTTTTAGTGAAAGCCGGTAGCATGGTTAAAATAGGTTATATTTCCAGGTGTGTTTATTTTTTCTATTCGGTTTATTTTTGTGTGTTTCAGCGATTATTGTTTGTTGATCGTTGGTTAATAGTTGTGAGTATGAATATAAACTTATTTGAGTGTTGTTTCTTTATTTTTCTTTAGACTGTTAATTTTACTTGTTCATGTACAGTGTGATTTTTTATGTTTTAAACTAATAATAATAATGGCTCCCATGTGTATCACCGAAGTAGCTTAGGAGAAGGCAGGGTAGGCTGCCTTATGTGAGCCGTACGGCATACAAGGAAGGCAGGCAAGGAAGGCAATTAGTTTTAAACTAATTGAAATATTAATAATTTGGTTTATTGGTTGCATTCAAGGTTTCTGGTGATAATTAAAATATCTAGATACATATCTACGGTGTTGTTTAAGTGTTAAGTATTGTGAAAATATTCCTAACAAGTGTTGTGTGCCACGCTGAGTATCTACGGTGTTGTTTAAATGTTAAGTTAAGTATTGTGAAAATATGCCTAACAAGTGTTGTGTGCCAGGCTGTAAGGGCAATTACATTAGTGAATATAAGGTGGATGTGTTTAGTTTTCCATTAGACAGAGACCTTTGCAGAAAATGGATTGCTGCTATACCCAGAGTTGATTTTACACCAACTAAATACACAAAGGTATGTGAGTCACACTTTCATAAAGATCACATAGTCTGGAATGTAAGTCCTCAAGATCCTAAGACAGGACAAGTTGTAAGTGTACCTTTAAAGATCCTAGGCTAAAACAGTTGCAGTTCCCAAAGTCTTTTCCCTAACTGTCCTGATTATTATTGAAAATCTATTACTGTTTGTAAAAGTAAAGACGAAAAATTAGAACTAATTGAACAACAACAATTACATGAAGTACTTAGACTCAGTAAGCAAGAATTTTAGCATATCAGAAAGCAACATGATTCACAAATTTTAATGAGTTTCAAACTACATTTAATTCATTAGATTTACCAGAAGATTGGTTTAGTCATTGATAAAGTTTCATTACTGAAAATAAAATACCATCCAGGGCCAGTTATAACTTATTCTATAGTTATAAATAATGATCTAAAACTAGAGACGTTTCTTCATGGTAATAACATTCCTATATTATGTAACAAAATTAAAACTCCATTCACAACAAATAATTTGAATGAGCTGAAAGATTTAATGAAACAATAAATACTTACACACTTGAATATCCTTGCACTTTACCTAATAGTAATATTACATCCGATAATTTGGACAAAAAGGAAGTTTTGAAACAAAGTGATAATGACAGGATAAAACAGACACTTCAGCATATCTTAAGTATTCTAGAGAACACAGTTTGGTAATTCTCAAACGAGAAATTTTACCTTCTCCACATCTGTCCTAAGGTAGTGGTCGGCAGTTAAAACTGCTATCACAACTTCCTTAGCTGAAGAGGCGAATTGAAGCCGAAAAAGAGACAAGCAAAAGTAACCAGAACACAATGCTCAAAGAATATGTTTGTGTGTGTCAATGCAATCTTGTCAAAAGGTAACCCTTTTTGCAAAGTTTGGAGTCCGAAAGACAAAATTGTCAAACGGTTGTCCTTCAAAGCATTTTGGGATCCAAAAGACTTGTTGCAAGACACACAAAATGGGATAAGATTTTGACCCAGTTTGCTACAATCTGTTTTCGAACTATTCGGTTCTCATCAGCAAGGCAAAGAAGCCTTGGAACATAATTTATTGAAAGTTTTGCCAATTGTAGACGGTACTATTTCAAAGTTGTTGAACAAATGTAAGTCAAAGTCGAAAGACAAAAGACGAACAAAGTTTGGCACGAGGAGTTTGTATCAAACACAGTTTGGTAATTCTCAAACGAGAAATTTTACCTTCTCCACATCTGTCCTAAGGTAGTGTTCAGCAGTGAAAACTGCTATCACAACTTCCTTAGCTGAAGAGGCGAATTGAAGCCGAAACAGAGACAAGCAAAAGTAACCAGAACACAATGCTCAAAGAATATGTTTGTGTTTGTCAATGCAATCTTGTCAAAAGGTAACTCTATTCTAGACAGTCTTATAAAAGATGGTTACACTGGTTTAGATTACATTTTTGAACAGCTGAAATTGCATATTTTACGTAAAGAAAGGTACAGATATTCTGCAAACACGATGATTATAGCCTCCATCCTCTACACAATTAGTCCTCATGCATACAGATTCTTATGACATTCAAACTGTCTTATATTGTCACATCCATAGAGCATCAAAACTGTCTGTAATAAATTATTAAGTGACCCTACGTCTGAAGATAAGAAGTCACTTTTCACATATGCTAGAAACACATATATAAGTATATAAGTGATCACAAAAAATTTGTTGTTTTATTAATGGATGAAATTCACATTCAGCCATATTTAGACTACAAAGGAGGAAATATTGTAGGAACTGTTTGCAATAATAAATCTTTGGCCACTTCTGCTTATGTATTTATGATAAGCAGTATTTTATCAGATTTTAAAGAGGTGGTAAACATATGTCGTATATCAAGACTTGATCATATCATGTTGTATACATTTATAAAAGATTTAATAATCAATTTAGAGGAAACAGGGTGTAAAGTTTTTTGTGTAGTGAGTGACAACAATGCAATAAACACTAAAGCAATAAACAATTTTTCAAAAGAGAAAAAGTTAAGCATAGTTTACCCTCATACTGTTGATAACAAGAGACCATTCTTTTATTTATTTGATTCTGTGCATCTCTTGAAATGTATTAGAAACAATTGGTTGAATTTTAAGCCATATCAAGAACTAACCTTTCCAGACTTTGAAACTGGAACTGAAAAACTTGCTATTTTCCACGCCTTAAAATGTCTGCATGAACTTGAGCATGATAAGATGTTGAAATGCAGATAGTCTTTAAATTTAAAAGCTCTCTTTCCATCAGTCCTTGAAAGACAAAATGTGAAATTAGCATTAACATATTTAATGCTTATGTTATGCAAGCATTACTCCACTTTGGTAGCAGCATCAATAAATCTAAGACTTCGTTAATATTATTCTTACATGACGGAAAACTGTAAATGTAAAAACTCCTCACAAGGGGCGATGTTTAAAGGATGTATATCTAGAGCCTGTTGTAGCAACAAATTCATCAGATCCTAAATTCTAATTTTTGGATAAAATGTTGAATTGGCTTGATGTTTGGAAATTAGGAAATTTTTCTCACAGATTGACATCTCAGACACATGCTGCCTTAAGTCACACAATTTATGGAATGATTGAAGTAACCAAATTTTGTTTTGAAGAACTTAACTTGAACACAGCTTTGCAAAATACAGGCAGCTTGCTGGTGGACAGTATAACATTTCTATTCGTCTACTCTACGAATCAGAAAAAAACTTAGAATTCAGTCACTATTATCACTAAAATCAAAACATTTTGGGATTGTGCAAGTAATGTCATTTCATGAGGACTCAGATTTAGTACAGGAAGAACAGTCAAATATTTCATTTTGGCCTGAGAAATATAGATCAACATCACAACATCACTATAGATGTATGTGATGTTAAGGAGGTTCAGAATGATATGCCTGTAATAACTTACTTAGCTGGTTGTTACATAGTTTTGAAAAAAGTGAAGTGTGACTGTTGCAAAGTTAAATTAGTGCTCACTGATGAACTACTTGTAAAAGATAAATACACACTTATTAAAAACCTAAGCAGAGGTGGTTTGTTATATCCAGTACATAATCTTGTACGGTTACTCCTTCATACTAAATTTTTTTTAATAAAATTCTGCAAGACTATGAAGATGATTTTTTAAACGTACATAATAAAATAATGTTTTTGTGTAAGTTAATTGTAGAGTGTGTTACACAGAATGGGTTTTTATCAAAATTTTCTGGATGCAAGAATCATAGTGATGTCTATATTGTAAATATTTTAATTAATTGTAATGTAAATACGTCATTGAAAAATTATTGTGGCAAATGGAATGACAATCTGGGCAGAAGAAATAAAAGTAAGAAGTTATGTACTCTAGTATCATTATAATATACGGTACAGCAAGAGACAGTGCAAAGTGTATGTATGTACAGGGCCGTTTTTAGGCATGGGCCTTCTGGGCCCGGGCCCAGGGTGGCAAATTTTAGGGGGCAGCAGAAAAACAAATAGATTTTGAGTCAGATGAATGAGCGCAGGGGCAGGGAAATTTCATTTTGCGGGCACCAGTAGTCAGCTGGTGGCAACACTGCGTACCGGTAGTCTGTTTACACAGTGCGAATAAGCTTTGCAGGTAGTTCGGAAGTCAGATTTATTTGCAACACGTGATTTACGTGTGATTGACATGATTTAAATTAACTCTGAAATGGATGGATGCAAACGGTTAAGTGGTGCTAAATACTGAAAATTGGCAGACGATAAGAAGAAGAAAGAAAATGAAGTGCTTTCACAAACTCAAAAACTGTATTCAAGTGCTGCAAATTGCTGTAGGCTTGCTGTTGACTTTTTTGACCTTCTACAAACATTGTACAGCTTTTTCAAACTTCAACCTATCGCTGGAACCTTTTAGAATCTTTTTTTACTTCAAGAAACCTCTCTATCAAAACTCTAAGTATTACGAGGTGGTCTGCCAGAGAAGATGCACGCAAAAGTTTAAATACAGATTTTGAAGTTATTATTAAGGCCCTAAAATTAATTTCAGAATACAAGACTGAAAAGTCAACTACAAGGCAAGAGGCAAAAGGCATCCTCTTCTGAGAAAAATTACCTCTTCTGAAACAATTTTCATGGCTACTGTGTGGGGGGTTATCTTTGGTAGATTTGGAGATGTAATGGAAAAAATACAGTCTGAAAGAATTAGTGTTGGCACAGTTGTTAAGCTGTACAACTTCCTTATTAATTTTGTTGAAGAAATGAAATGTTCATTCAAAGTCTACAAGAACATTGCGGAAACTAGATTAAAAAGTGTCCAACAATTAACAGAAAAAGAGGAAACTAGACCTAAAAGAGGTGTAAAGCGTACACGATTTTTTGATGAGTCAGATAGTGAATCAGAAGTAGACCTAGAAAGTCAAAATTATTCGTGTATTCTGCAGACCACCTATACTCAGATACTAATGAAACTACTCACAGAATTAAAATATCAAGTGTCAGTTTACACCGAGTTTTCTCATATATTCACATTTCTATCAGATCTTATGGAAACTAATCTAGAAGATATAATGCAAGCTGCTGACAGATTACAGAAGACATATCCATCAGATATAGAAGAATATTTTGGAACAGAATGCATTCATCTAAATGTTTTCTTCAGGAAGAAATCATTAATAGTGATGATAAATCACTATCACTATCACATTTGTACAGATTTCTGATTTCTAAGAATTTACTAGATTTGTATCCTAATGTTGCCATTGCTTTGAAAATTTACCTGTCTACCCCTGCTTCAGTCTACTCAGCTGAAAGATCTTTTTCTATACTAGCAAGGATTAAGAATTATTTACGCTCAACTCAAACTCAAAATCGTCTGATTCACTTAGCTGTTCTTACAATCGAAAATGGCTTGACAACAAAATTAGATTATGAAGATGTGATCAACAAATTTGCTCACGAAAAGGCCAGACACAAACCAGTTATTAGTTAGGTATAGTTAAGACTTGATACACAAATGTATTTACAATAATTTTTGAATTTGTATGCATATAGGCTTTTTTTGTCACTGTAAAGTAAAATGTATTTCATGCCAAAAATAAAGTTATTCTCTTAACTGTACATCTTTTTATTATTTTATTAACACTTTTTTTGTAACGTAATTGACAATATAAGCTTAAAATTACTTGTATGAAAAAAATGATCATTTGTTATTGGTTGGAGGGGGGCGTCAGATAGCCTTGGGCCCAGGGGCGTAAGTGAGATAAATGCGGCCCTGTGTATGTATGTATAAAACATTTATCAGTAACGTGTATTAGTGTACTTAGAGTGTATTTAGAAAATGTTTGTAGGCTTAAACGTTTATGTCATCTTCCTGTATGTGAAAGAAAACCATGAAAAATATGAAAGTATATATTTATAATAGTACTTTAATTTATTTATTCTAAATTTACCTCAAGATATATCTTTTCCCCTAGGAACATGTTTCGGGAGTTCTTGTTCTCCCACTTTCAGCCTTCGCCATCTTGTTTCTGGTGAAGTATTTGTGTGTTGGCTTCTGGATGTTATTAAGGTAGTTTGTTGGTCTTTGGTCCTTCAAAGTTGTATTATTGTGTGTGGTTGTGGTATCTGTTTTTGTATTTTGTGTATTTTCGATGTTGAGTGCTTTGAATATTGTGTCATGTTTTGTATTGATTTGTATTTGTTCTGGTATTAATTTGTTTTGTGTTTTATGTTTTTAAATCTGTAAATTTTCCCAAATGTTCATTATGGTGCCTTTGTGTGGTATATGTTTTATTAGCGTTACATTGGTTATGTCTGGGAATTCATGTCCTGTGTTTATTGCATGTGTGGCTAAATTGGATTTATATATATTTGGTTTTTTGTATGCATTTAGGTGTTCAAAATAACGTTTTTTCAGCTGTTTTTTTGTTTGTCCTATATAACATTTATTGCAATCTTGGCATTCAATTTTGTATATACCGTTGGTTGTTGTATTATCTTTGTTGTGTGAGCTATTTAGATTTTGTAATTTATTTTTATTAGTTTTGTATGCTATTTTTATATCTGTGTTTTTAAATAGTTTTGTTAGTTTTGTCATTTTATTATTTATATATGTGAATGTGGCCCATTTTATGTTTTTGTTATTATTTATGTGTTGTTCAGTTTGATTAATTCTTAATTGTTCAGTTTTTATTTTGTATTTGATTTTATTTTCTATTTTGATCATAGTATTTTTATTGTATCCATTTGCATAACCAATTTGGTATATTATATTTCTTTCTTTGTCAGTTTCTTGTTTGTTTAGGGGTATTTTGTACATTCTGTTAAATAACAAATAAAATGCTGCCATTTTATGTAGTGGTGGGTGGTCAGAATGGTTAGGTATAATGATATTAGTGGAATTTCCATATAATTTCCATATAAAATAGCTGAAATATTTTCATTTGAACCAAACTGTCAAATGTTTAACAAGTTTTTTTTATTAGGCCCGTAATCTTTAAAATACAGAAACGTAAGTGTGTATATAAAGTTTACATTACTGCCTCCATTTGATGACATCATCACACAGCCTGTTGGCCTCCTTGTCTATACAGGGGGTAATGCTCTGACACGTTCCCCCCACCACTTTGTGGTGTACTTACAGTGCTGTCTCGTCTACATGCTATTTGCGTTTCTGTGATTTTGCTGACGCGTGATTGGTGGAAGGTTATAGATGTATATAAAGTAGATCTAATCCTTTTATTCACCTAAAGTGTATAAATTTTTGAGGCATAATCAGCTGTCTTTGCCATACGCATCCATATTAAGAAAATGGATTGGCAATTTCAACTGCTCACCTGGCTTTACAGAAGAAGTGTTTCCTTACTTACAAAATAATTTTAGCTTTAAAAGTTATTTGCAACATGTAAACCTAGTATTTGATGCCATGAGCATTAGAAAACAGCTAATATATGATCCTAAAGAAGGTAAGCATATAGGATATATAGATGTCAGGTGTGGTATAAAAATAGATGACCATGAGGCACTTGCAACCGAGGCTTTAGTTTTCCAAGTTGTTTCTTTGAAAGGTAATTCTAAGTGTGCAGTGGGATACTTTCTTATTAATTCAATAGGTTCTAATTTACTCTCACAGCTAACTAATGGCAATTATAAAGTTAAAACAAGTTGATGTCTATGTACACAATGTAATATTTGATATCGCAACCAACAAAATTTCAGCAATGGAAAAACTTGGCTATAAATTTCCTGAAAACCCTTTTTTTACTATTAAAGATATTGATCATAACATTTGTATCATGTTAGATGCTTGCCATATGTTGAAGCTATGTAGAAACACACTTTCTGATAAAAAGATAATTGAATCGGGTAATGGGAAAACCATACATAGAAAAACTCTTATCTGTACAAACTGAAGAAGGTTTAAAGTTTGCAAACAAACTTTCACACACACGTTTTCTATAAAATAAAACACTGAATGTAAAGATAGCTGCACAAACATTAAGCAGTAGTGCTGCTAATGCTTCACAATTTTTACTTAATTTTAAACATTCCGATTTCAAGGGTTGTGATAAGAAAATTAACTTCATTCGAATAATTGATAGACTGTTTGACTATTTGAATACAAGGGATCCTTTTGGTAAACACTTTAAAGAACCTATTTTCTCTAAAGAACAAATTTTCTCAAAACCACCTTGCATTGCTTTTCTCGTGCATTCGATCAAGGAGCGGCTATAATAGTAACCCTAATGTTAACCAGTTTTGTCATGCATTAAGGAAATTACTGTTTAGGAATAGTGTTCAGGCTTCAAAGACAAGTAATAATTTAGAGCTTGATATAAATAATCAAAATTGTATTCTTAGTGTTTACAGACCAGGTACTGCAACGGTTGATTATGATGAAGAAGAGGAAGAATTTTCAGATGATACAAAATATGATATTCTAAACAATGTGACCTGTCTTATTCTAAAAACAATACCTATGCTTTATTACATAAGTGGTTTTATTGTTAAACCGATAGATAAGATGATGAAATGTACAGAGCATAGTGATCTGTTACAAGGTGACATTGAACTCCTTGTAGTTGATTCATTTTGTTGATTCACTGTACCTTATGAAGTGTTTAAGCTAGTAAAATTTTTGTAATTCATTTCTAGCATCAAGGGATAAAATTTTAACTCTTAATCATTGCATTTCGTTAGCTTGTAGACATTTTAAAAAGAGTTTGTTTAAGGGGCATATTTTCTAACTTTGATTTTATAGATGACAGCAATGAGGTGAAATTAATACAATTAATAGGTAGTGAGTTTTTTTTTAAATAGTTTGCAATGTATCTGCAAAAGACAAAATTGCATTGTTGAATAAATCAAAGTTAGGGGTACTTCAAATATTAAACAAAATTGTTTAATAATAGACTATTTAATATACCTACGTACAAAAATTGTACACTTATACCTAAAAAATCAAAAATTAATACTTATATCAATATCTGTAAAGTAAATAATATAATAGTATATACCTAGTTTTAAAATATATCCAAGTTCAAATATTTGTAAAATTGCAATAATAAATTATGTACCATTTTAAAACAATGTGTACATTCCTCCTCTGTTTTATAGAATACCTACTGTCGTTTGTTTATTAAAAATTAGTTCAGTTGTGTCAGTTTTGAATCGAATAAACAGCTAAACATGTTTCGTTATCGAGTTTCAATGTAGTGCAGCAGCGGACCGAATTTATAGCACGGCGTTAGCAATCCAGTAGTATATATATATTGCGACCGTACAAATAAGTGATGTACTGAGCATGGAATATAAAAAATTTAAATTTACTTAATAAACTGTAAATAATTAATAATATATTAGAAATAAGCATGTTAGGGATTGCAGGCTTGGCTCAGACAAAAATATGAACAGGTGTTTCGACCTGAATCGACGTGCACACACACACAAATGTAACTGAAAGTGTGTACACCAGTATTTTGCTAGTGTGTGTGAACGCAGGTCTCTGGAGGCGAGTTTGCCACCCCAAGATGAATAATTGCACAATTACTGTTTTTCCGTAATTATTCATAAACTAGAATTAAGAATTAAAATCCAAAAGCACCATAAAATGTAAATAAATTTACTAAATACTGTGTACGAAAACCACGCGAAAGTGACACACCGTACGAGTGTAATAGTGAAATAACTGTGTACAAATCGAAAGGGTTAAGTTGCAATGTCCAAAATTACAGTGAACATGTGTTGTAAAATTAGTTATAAGATAAGTATAAGAGTATACTTACAGGACTCTGCAATTCGCAGAAATATAAAAAATAGCAAATTTGACAAAGAGTGGGGGAACTGACGTCAGAGACAGTTTCTAACATGTCGATTTTGTATCACTGCAGGGTGTCGACCAAGACATGGGTATAAATAGGACACGCAAGCTGCAGTGGTTCTCTTTCTTGAATCATCCACGGTGCAGCGGGAGCTTATGCCCGTCAGCACGGCGTATTTATTTTTTTTCCGTAAACAGTTTAAATTTGCCAGTTACGTACAAATACGTAACTAAGCTGTAAAGACAATCACTTTAATTAATAACAGCACTACTTAAGAAGATCCATTAATGATTCGACACTAGACAAGAGAAGAGTTCCAGAGAGAGATACGACGCTGGACAAGAGGAGAGTTCCAGAGAGAGATACGACGCTGGACAAGACAAGAGTTCCAGAGAGAGATACGACGCTGGACAAGAGGAGAGTTCCAGAGAGAGATACGACGCTGGACAAGAGGAGAGTTCCAGAGAGAGACAGCCGATGCTGGACAAGAGGAGAAGAGAGACAGCCGACGCTAGAGGCGAGACGAGGACGAATACCGATGGAACAAAAATGATCGAGTATGATTGACGACAATAAGGTGATAGACAACTTATTCATATCTTAATCATACAAAGAATTCAAAGACAGTTAAAGACATTAATATTTTATTTAAAAATAAGAGAAATGTTTCTTGTATAGTAGAGTTAAAATCATAGATGTTTTAGAAATACGATTAATGTAACAAGAGCTCAAATTAATATGATATAAAATGATTACAAAGCATTTAAATAAAAACAATTAGTATTTGAGAAAACAGTACTGAGAAACAATAACTACTAATAATTTTGAGTACGTTACAATATAGAAAAAAAGATTTAAATATTGATATTTTGAAACATATTAATAGACTGAGTAGTCTAAAAATGAGATTTTTCTTTTATATAATAATTAGTAGCATAGAATATTTAGTCAGTAAGGATGTATATATCTTAAGCCTTACGGCATAATAACAAATAATAACTAATGTTTTAAAATCGAAGTCAGTGCCATGTGCACTAATTTTTTTTATAGTATCAAATAAATTTTAATTACCGTTTCAAGTTACATAGAGTTCTTATTGCAGATACACCTGAACCCCAATTTAAATGTTATATTGTTTAAAGAATTTGTCAATCTTGAACGTGAGATCGTTCACGCCTATTTATGTATATGTAACGTTGCATAAATTTGGTGCTCCAAGATCGTGGGGCTCCACAAATTTAAATTATAATAAATTTGCAAATTGTCACGTTGCAATATATTACATTTAATATTTATACATAAATTTACCTCAAGATGTTATTTTTCTATTTGGAACATGTTTCGGGTACTATCTTGTTCCCATCCTCAGCCTTCCGGTTTTTTTGTCTGGTGAAGTACATATGTGTTGTTGGTTGATAATTGTACTTCACCAGACAAAAAACCGGAAGGCTGAGGATGGGAACAAGATAGTACCCGAAACATGTTCCAAATAGAAAAATAACATCTTGAGGTAAATTTATGTATAAATATTAAATGTATTATATACATCAAGAAACGGACTGTAGCAGAAAGTGATTGAAATAAATATATATATATATATATATATACACATCTATGGACCCAAGATGATGACTGATTATAATTTGGTGAAAAATGTGAACACAGAAATTTTCAAAATTGGAGGTTCACAATTTCAGACTTTCCCGTCGAGTTTTCATGTTTGACGCTGAATAATGCAATGTTATTGTGATACAGAAGGTCCTGGCGAGTATCAACACTCTTAACCACTATATAGAAGCATGGATGTTAATATAATATATTAGTATATAAACATCCATGTATAGAAGTAAAAACTTCTGCTTCATCCACAACATTTGTGAAGCGATATCAAATCAAACAAGACAAATTTTTGGTTACTTCGACACTGGAGATATGATCCGGTTTCCGTAAACAAACGCTAAGTCAACGAAAACACAAAGTCATCCCCAAACCAAAGATCGGCATATCCTTGTGTCAGAAAAATATGGGTAGACTTTATTGTTTATTATAACTCTAAAGGACTCTTACTAATATACCAAGACGAAGTGTATAATAGGACTATGTAAGTGTTTGGCTCTTATCATTGTTTTTTTCTTGTTATTATTTTAAACCGGCCGTTATTTACACAATTACATTAATTTCATATTTATATAAAATTAAATTAGAACAACATGTCCTAAGTAAATGTAAAGAAGTATAGGCTATGCGAGAAGGAAGCTCATTTTAAGATGAGAATAACTTTTATGTGTGTGTGTGTATATATAAAACAAAAAAATTACTTTTTGCTGAAGTCTTAAGAAGCCGCTGCCAATTGTCATTCTATAATATTTATATCCCTATAAACACATACTTCTCAGTGAGTGTTCTGTGATAATAAAGAATACCTAGGGAAAGAAATAGCTAGAGAATCATGTTACGAACTTACCACTTTTTAATTGGCATTGTCGTCCGTGGTATTCTTCTGGACACATGCAAAAATAAGTTGACATTGTTGTAACGCACTGTTCTGGTTTTGAACAAGGATTATTTATTTTACAATAGTTTTTTAAAGAACACTCCGGCCAATTCGATTCATACATTTGATCATACGCATCCCCTCTGCAATAATTTTTGGATTCATTGAAATTCCGTATACAAATACCACAGAATCCACAGTTTAACCTATTAGCTTTATGGCAGTATTTCTCTGTAGCAGTACAAACAAAAAACCCGTTTACAATGTATAATATAATATAAACATATACCATATTTTGCATTGTGTAACTATATCCTAATAACTTAACAGAATGTTAATCCAAAGCTTCAAACTAACATTAATGCGGGAGTGCATGATTAAGTCTTCATGCGTCCAGGATGTAATGTATACTAATTGTACAATGTACTCTGATTTTTAAATATACATACAGAATCGCAAAGATCTTATTTATAAGTTTATAGACTTTTGAAAAATCCCATACTATTCTGCATAAAACGTCAGTTTTAACTATAATCGAAATTAAACAAAAAATATCTTGAAATATCAAAATACTTTATACCATTACCGAAATACGAAATTTAGAAGGCACTGAATCCGGCAGTTTTTCGATTACATCACGTTCAACAATAAATTGGAGATTTACGTAGATATAAGCGATCACTGCGAATCACACATTATTTGACGCGTCGTCACATTCAGTTAGGCAAACGACAGATAGTAATGATACCAGTTGCTTCATTTCATTTTCGGTGTTGACGCGACACTATAACCACGGCACGTGTATATTTTTGTCAGGAATAAACAGTCCGCGAGAAGGAAATTCTGATATCAGAGAAGACGAAACAAAAGCGGTGGCATTCATCGAAAAAATTGGCTCAATTTAAAAATCTACAGATTAAGTTTCGTGTAGTGTGTAATAGGAATAGGTATGATATTACTAGTTACTCTTGTAATATACTTAACACACAAATTAAAATATGTACCGGTACTCTTGTCACCAGACAATTATGTTTAACTACACCTTTTTTTTTTAGAATTATGCCGATAATTCTAGAATATCTCTCCGTCTTATTTGGTTTATATTATTTCCGTTTATTTTAGTCAATTGTATCTCTAAAGGTGTTCAACGATATGAAACATCCATAAGTTCAAGAGTACTACAATCCTAAAGTTATAAATTTTTAGTTTTTAATCAAATTTGTATAAACTTATGTAACTTATACAGGACTACAGAGCTCCCCCAAACAAATTTTATTTTGTTCTTATTACTGTGAAAATGATCACTTATTTGTGTTAGCCATTTAGCCATTCCACAAGTAGTTCGTTCCACTATCAGACGACAGCGATAACTGCTAGACCATCTCAATGCTAACAAGTAATGGACGAATTACTTTCATTCCCCACTGTTTCGGAAGTGGCAAAAAACGGACGCTATTCTTTACAGTTCGTGTATGTCTACAAAGTAGACTGGAAAATCTGAAACTGAAAATGGACAGATTGGTTGTAGACTTTTACAAACAAGCGAGTTAGGTGGCCGAACAGTGGGGTCTTTTTGGAGCGGCACAGACTAATTTTAAGCCCTGTTTCGTCAATAGATATCTTGGATTTCGTTGTCCATGACGTGTCCGTTACTTAACTAAATATCACTATTACATTAACGACTCAGAACACTAGGTTTTTTTATAAGTAAAAGCATAAAGTTTTACCTTACAGCCTGAACCGGTTTTCTCCTTTAAAAGGCTTCTTCAGAGGCTCCTTTTAAAGGAGAAAACCGGTTCAAGCTGTAAGGTAAAACTTTATGCTTTTACTTATAAAAAACCCTAGTGTTCCGAGTCGTTAATGTAATAGTGATATTTAATAGATATCTTGTGAGACGCTATTCACCGAGAACAATTTTATAGTCTTCCGACTGAAGACAGTGTATAAACTGTAGACAGTTAAATGAAAGATGAACACTTAACGAGAACTACCGACTCTTGAGGCTCTTTAATCCTAAATACCCCCTTTTCGAAATTAAATTTTTCAAGCTACGCCCAAGCATCATACTCATCAACAGTGGATCTTTTACACTTAATCCCAGCATTCGGTAGATCTCACTAAGTGTTCATGTTATACAATAGAAGTGGTGTATAATACATTTGTACAATAGAAGGATTACACTTAATAAGCGGGGCCCTCATGCCCTTGAATAAATTTTGCCCGACTTAACACATTAAAAAAGTTCTATAAATTCGATTCACGATATTTAATTTTAAAATCTAATTGAATGAATCCAGAGAGCATTATGAATTGAAAACCGTGTTGATTTAAGTAGCGAAATAAACGAAGATTCTGGTATTTCAACTTGTGTGACCTCTAGAGACTCGTTATAGAATTACCAACCCCATGTTGTACTAATGCAGCGATCTTTCTAAACGTGGATTTGATGTGTACGTTGTTTATGTAATAATGAATAGAGATAGTGTTAGTTTTGTTAGAAGGTGTGCATGGCTGAACGTGATATCGGGCAACTGAGAAGTTGAAGTACTTTAAAGCATATGCCCACGTTTGTTTTTAAACAAGAAGCCTCTAGTGGACCACAAAATAAATAGTTTTGAATCTTGTAAGCCTAAAATAACAAACGTGACTAGACTACGCTGCTTTATCCGCCTGTGAAAGACTGCGAATAACATTAAGGTTACGAAACCCAAGAAGCCTACTGGACGCAATGTTTCATTATGGACCTTGTCTCTTTTTTTTTCGCTCTGGGCTGTGCGGTTGTGCGTCGCAGAGACGAACCGCTCGGGATCTGAGTTCCGAGCTACCTTCTGGAGCTCCTGCCTCGTGGCCCTGCCCAAGTAGGGCGTGTGCTCTATAGCAGGCCGATTCTCGGCTGTTGTGCTAGCCTACACTAGCGCAGTATACACCGAGGGCGTTTCCACGAATCACCTGGACGTATACGGTACCTGCCCAGCCCAGTCACGAGAGGATTGCCTGGGAACCTCGCCGCACGTGCATAAAATTTGCGTGCAAGCCGCCTGAATGTGTCGTCTAAGGAGCGGACGCCAAGTCCTCTCCTTAGAAGGCGAGATGAAAAGCGACGGGGGACTTTGGCCGCTAGCCGAAGACCCCTGTCAAGGACGCTCTGCAACTTCTTTTTATGCATTGCGGCGAGGTAACCCCAGACCGGACAGGCGTAGGTAATGACCGGCAGCAGATACGCGCCGACGATCATCCTGCCCAATTTCCTGGTCATGGCTGAGCTGATCAGGAGTGGAAACAGTGCGCACAGGCGAGTGGATGCTCGCTTAGGCCCCTGTCTCCGCGGAAGGTGAACTTAAATATGAAGTATCAGCCGGACATTCCGCACTACTAGCGGAAGTGACGCATAACGATCAACACAATCTAGGAGGAAGCGATCTGCTTTACGCGTAAGTCCAACTTCCTCATGCCAACCCAGTGGACCGAATCATGGGCGTTCGGCTAGACCGGCGACTCAACTTCAACGATCTTGTGATTAATGCCTGAAAACAACAAAAAGGCTTGAGGCATCAGAGCCAAAATTTCCACATGCTTTCGTGCAATAGCAACCTGGCTGTCTCCACAAAAATTTCATTGTAGGTATATGCTTTCCATACGAGCAGCAATCATGGACCCAGCAGCCATCGACGGGCCAACAACAAGCGCAGCATTGCAAGCAACATTCTTCTCCGAGACCCCGTGGTATGTCAAAAGTAACGTTCTACATCCGGGCATCCGTGTTCCTTCCGTGGAGGATTTTATCCGATCCCTGGTAACCAATTTATTACCAAAGGCCGGGATTCCTCCTTCCGACACATCTGTCAGGTAAACGACATGGACTACGCACCGCCCTCGGGCGCAACTATATAGTGCAATGTATGAAAAATTATCTCAATTTCGGGTGTCGGTAATCAAGTGCGCGTGCGCATGTGCCTCGTATACGATAATTAAAAAAAACATTATATTACCTTTATTATTTGAGATGGGAATTGGACAAGAATATAACTAATTCTATTATAAAAAAATCACTCTAGTTAAATGTATTATTCGATGGTGTAAATATATATTTCTTTTTAATAATTCTGTATGTTGTTAAAATTTGTACACATGGTTAATAAACCATTAAGAGAATATACAATTTTAGATAATTTTGTTGGAGGGTTAGTCTTGAGTCGAAAAGCCGAACTTTACACGATCGGATTCGAATTCCCTCATTTAAATTACATATTGACCAATCAGAGCTCTAGAATTTCAGTCAAGAGTTCAGAACAGTTCACATCTGTTATTAGACCTGACAGCAGACACAAGTAAGCGAATTCACTGCATTGAACGCTGCCAATCTAAGAAATATAATTTCTAATTACACCAATAAGTATTATAATTGCAAAACGAGTGTTTTCCGTGGAACTGGAATATTGACCGCACAGGTTTGGATAGACACTTCAAGCTTACCGGAATGGGTGTAAGAACAATGCACCACGTGTGTCTACCGAGTTTACCCAATTTCGAACCCAATAAAAACTCTAAAACGACCCTGAAGAAGTTTACCATTGACATTATTATGGGTATATGGGTCACCTCATAGGACTGTCGGAGATCAACTGTAGATCATCAGGTCACGGGACTCCAGCTGTGGAGTTCTTCTTCAGACTACGTTCAAGGAAAGTCCAAATTTTCAAATTTTAGTAGTAGTATTCAATCATAAACTTACAAGAACTTTTAAAGACTGAAAACTGTGTAAAACCAAATCTTAAGACACAGTTAATTGGTTGGTCAACAGAGTAAATCAGGAGTAAGAAGTTTCAAATTTCAACCATTGTTTATTTCATTTTATGTATAGTCTCCAGACCGCTGTTAGAACCAAATTTAAATAATTTACCTTATATTTAATCTGCTAAGCGATCTTCTGTTATGTTTTTACAACATGTTTCGGGGATAAATCCCCATCCTCAGGTAAAATGTTTATTCACCCTAATGCATAGGGGTCGTCGAAAATGTTAACGCACATAAAATGTAACACATAAAACTAGATAAAAACACATACAACACACAAGCGCGTGATACGTGACCCAGTGCACTGGTCCGGCTTCCGATTGTCAACTAGCTTTTACGCGTGTTTCACTTCTTATTTTCAATGCGGTCTCATAGAGCGCGTTAGACTTAAATATCAGCTGGTCATTAAGTAATTGTTCTTTATGTATTTTTGAGGCCCTGTAAATTTCAAATTCTTCTAGGGCATTCAAAAGATGACCTTTATTACAGATGTGAATAGGTTCCATGTTTTCTTTAAACCCGGTGTAATTATAGTTTTTATTTATAATGTGAAGTGCGTAATTTGATGTGGTTTTGTTAGCGTTCTTCTTTGGTAGATGTTCTCTAAATCTATCGATGAATCTTCTGCCCGTCTGTCCGATGTAGAAACTATCACATTCACTACATCTAATTTTGTACACACCTGAACAATCTTCTGTTAAGGTTGGGACTCGTGGTTTAAGTATATTTTTTAATTTATTAGTGGTCCTGAATGAAACATTGGATATTTAACTTTATTAACTCATTTTTTATTATATTAGGGAGTATATTTGTGTATATTGCTGAAACATATTGAGTTTTACTTTTTGCAACATTTTTACTATTTAATTTTTTCAGGTGTTTATATTTTATTTTATCAACCATTTCACTTTTATAACCATTTTTTATGGCTGTGTGTTTTATTATGTTGACTTCGTCATTATAATCCTCAGTGTTCATAGGCAGTAGCGGATCTAGGTTGTCCTGCGCCCGGGGCAAGAATAATATTGGCGCCCCCCCATATTTTTTCGTTTTTGGTTAATTGGCATATTATAATACCACACACACACACACACACACACACACAAATGACCGGGCATATGAAGTTGAACGTAAGTGTAACTAACCTAAAAACAGGCATCTAGCAAAACTAAAAGCTTCCTAACGGGAACTAAAAACCTAACGAAAGTGTAACCTCCAAACGGGCAGGAAGGCGAGCTAGCAAAATTATAACCTCCGAATGGGCAGAAAGGCGACAAAAACTTAAAAAGTACCGCCCTCATCCATCCTCCTTTAAGTTTCTCTATCAAGCTCTAATTTTTTTTTACAAGACACGAGCACATTTAATTAGAGTAGGGTTTGAGATAAAACGTAATATCCATTTTATACTAAGAAATTCTTTATTTGTCATTTTTTATTACAAAGGAAAAATACATACCAAAAGTTATATACTTAAAAACCCAATCACTAACGCTATTCAAATATTACGAAGTCAGTAACGAAAATTACTATAGCAAATCACTATAAAAATAACAATTATATAAAAAAAGGAGAAAATAGAGATTCCACGACCCCGTATTTTATTTATTGGACGCCCGGGATCCGCGAATTCTAATTTTTTTTTTTTTATTAGAAGAAATTAACAAGATGAATTAAATTAAATGTATTTGTTCTTGGGAAAATTGATTTTCTATCTATGGCTTTTTAACAATGGAATGTTTTGGTGAAGGTCGCTGAAGATTTTCAATACTTGATTTTAGCTTCTGATAAAGGATCACGAATGTTTCGAAACGTTAAGAAATTGTTTCATTTTTATAAAAATTGCATAATGTGACTATGCATAATGTGCTACTACACCTTCCCGTAACATTAGTACTAAACTGTATATTTACTAGTTACGCGGTGTCGGTGTAGAATTCCCGATTCCTTATAAAAATAATCGAGTCAGAAAAATCGAATCGAATCAACCACAGTTGAATTTGCCGCCCCCTGAAGTTGCCGCCCGGAGCAAGGGCCCCGGCTTGCCCCCCCCTAGATCCGCCACTGTTCATAGGTATATTCACTAATCTGTGTGCAAGTGCATTAAACGCTGCCATTTTTTGTGTATACGGATGATTTGAATTAGCATATATAACCAGATCTGTTGTGGTGGGTTTTCTGTATATTTTGAAAGTAAGAATATCGGTCTTACGCCATGCCGGCTAACCAGCCTACCAATGCGGTCCGTCAACCGATGGACATAAGGCAACACCACAGAGCCAACATTTTCCCGTGAAACCAACTCCCCCGGCCTGGCTGTTCTTTTCACTTCCCTGATCATTCAAGATGGCGCAGTTCCTCATCGAGGTACCGGTGCTGTTTTGTTTTGAGGACTTCCTCAGCCTTAACCACAGTACTGTGGTTTTTATCTAGTTTTATGTGTTACATTTTACGTGCGTTAACATTTTCGACGACCCCTATGCATTAGGGTGAATAAACATTTTACCTGAGGATGGGGATTTATCCCCGAAACATGTTGTAAAAACATATAACAGAAGATCGCTTAGCGTATTAAATATAAGGTAAATTATTTAAAATTGTTTATTTGTTTAATTACGGTAATTTTAAAATAAATTATATTTCCATACATATTTTTCTCAGAAATATTACTTATCTATTGCTCATCCATAACATCTCTCTCTCTCTCTCTCTCTCTCTCTCTCTCTCTCTCTCTCTCTCTCTCTCTCTCTCTTGTGACGATTTAAATTTAAAACAAATAAAAAATAATAATAATAAAAATATAAAATGGGAAGTTAGTGAAAACCATTAAATCGCAGTATTAAACCAAAGAATACCCCTGAACTAACTCATAATAGTAATGAGAATTAAAAAGGGAATTTAACTAAAATAATTAACTAAAACTGAGAAAGCAAAAGTTAAAAAAAACTGTTAACCCTTTATTAAATTTATCATGCTATGATCTGTGTATACCGGATCCAACTTGCATACCGACCCGGCATTAAATAAAAATACCTGTAAACTATAATGTAAATAATAAATAATTCAAAGTCACTAGTAGTAGTTGTAATAAATTCTGCAGACAAGCAAAGTCTTGATTGTTTATTTTATCGAACTGTGAGACTGTATTACTATTAAAAGTTGGAACTATGTTATGGCGGAGTATTCACTCCGCGTCATTACAATTGTAGTTCGTGTCAAGTTAGATTTGAAGACTGGACGGTGGACGATTGTCCTAACGCTTTACATGCTCGAGTAATGCCGCAGTGCCAGTTTGTGGTGACACAGCTAAAATGATAAAAACAACACACAAACGTTAGGTCTAATTATTAATCGGTTCTTTTCAGAGCCACCGTAACTTAGCCTCATATTACTTGAATTTGTTATTTGTTTACACAACAAAAAACATTTTCATGTGATCTCGAGTCGGTCCTAAGCCCGAACAAATAAGGAAGGCGGTATATTATATATTTACAGGGTGCAAAAGAGGAAAACGGAGCCATATAGAGACAATGTAAGTATAATGTTTATACTACAAAGTAATTATGATAAAGTGTACTTTTTCTGTAGGTCTGATCACTGCAGTCAAGTCACTCCTGGAACAAGAATAATGTATGAGTGCAGTCCATTTTGTTGTTAGTGAATCGTTATCTGTTTTTATTAAAATCTTACAATGTCAAAAATTATTATTAATATTGTATTTATTTTATAACATTGTTTGTGATATATATATTTAATCAATGTAAAATGAATTGTTTTACTTGTGTGTGTGTGTGTGTGTGTGTGTGTGTGTGTGTGTGTGTGTGTGTGTGTGTGTGTGTGTGTGTGTGTGTGTGTGTGTGTGTGTGTGTGTGTGTGTGTGTGTGTGTGTGTACGCTGACGAAACTGGACGATTGCAGCTGTAGTTAGAGAATGCACTTGATAATGTTTTAATGTGAATAATTTTTACGTTTAGAAACTGAACGATTGCAGATCACTGCAGTCAAGTCGCTCCTGGAACAGGAATAATGTATGAGTGCAGTCCATTTTGTTGTTAGTGAACCGTTATCTGTTTTTATTAAAATCTTACAATGTCAAAAAAAATGATTAATATTGTATTTATTTTATAACATTCTTTGTGATATATATATTTAATCAATGCAAAATGAATTTTTAAAAATATTGCATTACATTGGTCTGTAAACTATATTTATGTTTGTTCTGTACACATATGCATACGATAATAATCATGAGTGGTGATAAAATCTTACAATGTCAAAATTAAATATTGTATTTATTTTATAATATTGTGTGCGATATATATATTTAATCAATGTAAAATGAATTTTTTTACTTGTGTGTGTGTGTGTGTGTGTGTGTGTGTGTGTGTGTGTGTGTGTGTGTGTGTGTGTGTGTGTGTGTGTGTGTGTGTGTGTGTGTGTACGCTGACGAAACTGGATGATTGCAGCTGTAGTTAGAGAATGCACTTGATAATGTTTTAATGTGAATAATTTTTACGTTTAGAAACTGAACGATTGCAGCTGTAGTTACAGAACAATTCTGTATACTAAATGTGTATGTGTGAGAGATAGAGAGAGAGGGAGCGAAGTAAGCAAACTCTAATATGTATGATTATTCCTGTTTCATATATTAAAATATAACTTTTGTATAAACATTATTCGTAATGACTGAGACGTAGCCTTTATTGTGTGAAGATATTTAGGTAGAACAAACACGTTTACGTAATATCAGGTGGTTAGAATCGTGGTCTTAACAAATGTGAACACAAAATATGGAACTCCGTGCTCGCTAATGTGTTTGTACGTGTGTGTGTGTGTGTGTGTGTGTGTGTGTGTGTGTGTGTGTGTGTGTGTGTGTGTGTGTGTGTGTGTGTGTGTGTGTGTGTGTGTGTGTGTAGTTTCAACTTCCAGGGCTTAACACTTTAATAATTGAATTTGCATGTACGTGATAAATGTATCGTTGATTCTAATTAGTATTTACAAAAGTTTCATTGAATAATAATATTTGGTTCGATTAGAAATTATTTGAAAGTACATTAACTTTATGAAAATGACACATACTTGAAAAGTAACAATAAAATAGCATCAGGTCTATACCTGTCTCCTTACAGACAAAAACTAATTTGCATACCAGTGTGTACATTGTCCGACAGTCAATGACCCTTGGCTTAAGTTTGTGAAGAATAAACTATATCTAATTCTGTATCGTTGTGTGTGTGTGTGTGTGTGTGTATAAAGTATTTACTTCAAAACAGATACATGCTGTTCCACTACCAACGTACAATATATATACACATGAAGAAAATCAGTTGCAATTTGATTGATAACTGCGCCTAGAGACGTTTGTGTGTGTGTGTGTGTGTGTGTGTGTGTGTGTGTGTGTGTGTGTGTGTGTGTGTGTGTGTGTGTGTGTGTGTGTGTGTGTGTGTGTGTGTGTGTGTGTGTGTGTGTGTGTGTGTGTGTGTGTGTGTGTGTGTGTGTGTGTGTGTGTGTGTGTGTGTGTGTGTGATCGTAGTATGATTTTATTTCTTGACACAACCCTTTATCTTGAAATATGATTTTTAGTTGGACGTTGTAAATAATTTTTAAAAATATCACTTACTTGCAAAGGATATACCCTTGCGTACGAGCAGATAACAATATGTAATTTTACTTACATTCAAATGTGAGAGAGAGAGAGAGAGAGAGAGAGGGAGATAGTTATTTACATTCAAATGTGTGAGAGAGAGAGAGAGAAGAACGAGAGCGCGGTTGTTAATCTGGACACTGCAGAAGTTACTTACAGTTAATTGACAGATAGTTACTTACATTCAAATGTGAGAGAGACAATTTAATAATGCGTTGCTCATATAGTTTGAATTTCCCACCACAGAAAAATGTTGGCAGATCTGTTCTATACACTATAATGCAAGATTGGTAACCCTAATCATATATTTTAATATACAATATAACACACATATCAAGTTTGAACCCATGCATAGGTTGGTAAACCTGATCATATAGATTTAATATACATTATAACACGCAACAAATTTGAACTCATGCAAAGGTTGGTAACCCTGATCATATATTATTAGTATACATTATAACGCATCAAGTTGAACCTATTCTTGTTCTATCGTTATATTACTTGTATATTGTATAATCTTCCT
Organism: Magicicada septendecula; assembly: GCA_034769895.1. Taxonomy (NCBI): domain Eukaryota; kingdom Metazoa; phylum Arthropoda; class Insecta; order Hemiptera; family Cicadidae; genus Magicicada; species Magicicada septendecula. Next base: position 154,298,014 of record CM068368.1, on the reverse strand, counting down.
TATATTGTTACGTTCACATTCTCACTGGAGGAATACTCTGTAGCGCACCTGTTTAAGACCATGTCATAAACTGTATTCTTATATCTGGAGAAGAATTCTGTTGCGCGTGATGCTCCTGCTCAATTTCTAACTCTGGGAGAGGGCGAACAGCTAAATTAGTTTTCAATAAAATGTCTACAGTACTTGCACGCGCTGCATATTTAACTGTCGTTTTATAATTCATTGTGTTAAAGTTGAAATAAGGCATTTGTTAAATTAGTGTCTCCTAAACTTATTCTAACAATACAATACCTCTATAGATTTCAGTTTATCAATTTTTAAATTCAAACTGAAGTAAGTGCATTTATATTGTCTGAACACTATGATCTGAATACATTCGCTATCAAAACTTTGTTTTTTATACTCGCTTATAACTTACTTCGATCTTAACTTATCCACTTTTAAATTCAAACTGAAACAACTCTGAATTCACACACTATTAAGAAATTTCTTAAGATGCATAGACCACCTTTGATAGCATAACCTATATCTTTATTTATAAAAACCGTCGACTCTGGCCCCGCCGTCTTTCGCGGGATCCGACCTAAGACTCCCCGGGTTCCGTGGATGAACTCCGGGGAAGGCCCGTCGGACGACTCCCGCGCTATTTCCTACGCGGGAGACGTCCACCGATGCCATGGTAACCACAATCTATTCTATTGGGTTGCCATAGTAACCAGATCTAATAGTTTTTTAAGACCCAAAGGACCCCCCGAAGGATCGTATCGAAAAAACACCTATCCTATGTTGGTTCTCCCGTTGCGTAAAATATTTGTGCAAGTTTGGTTGAAATCGGTCCAGTGGTTTAGGAGGAGATGTGGAAGACCCCAAAGGACCCCATCGAAGAAAACACCTATCCTATGTTGGTTCTCCCGTTGCATAAAATATTTGTGCCAAGTTTGGTTGAAATCGGTCCAGTGGTTTAGGAGGAGATGTGGAAGATCCCAAAGAAACCCCCAAAGGACCCCATCGAAAAAACACCTATCCTATGTTGGTTCTCCCGTCGCGTAAAATATTTGTGCCAAGTTTGGTTGAAATCGGTCCAGTGGTTTAGGAGGAGATGTGAAAGAACCCCCCAAAGGACCCCATCGAAAAAAAAACACCTATCCTATGTTGGTTCTCCCGTTGCGTAAAATATTTGTGCCAAGTTTGGTTGAAATCGGTCCAGTGGTTTAGGAGGAGATGTGGAACATACATAAAATGGGGGGGGGGGTTTGCCCCTTAGGAGTGAAAGTTTTTAAAAACGTTTCTTAGTGAGCATCTACGACCCCATAAGAATATACCTTCAAATTTTGAGATCATTATCTTCAGTAGTTTTTGCTCTACGTTAATTCTCTATCAGTCAGGACAAAGCCGCTTATATATATATAGAGATTGAGATCATTATCTTCAGTAGTTTTTGCTCTACGTTGATTCTCTATCAGTCAGGACAAAGCCGCTTATATATATAGAGATATTATAACATGTAAATAATAAATTATTTATATTTATATAAACATGCACATTTACAAAAATTATAATTTATGTAATGTTCAAAACGTTTAACGAAAGTCTGACATTCATTTTCACATCTAACATTTAATCACAATACACATTTGTTGGTGACTAAAGCGCAAAAAGAGATATAATATAGAACATTATGCAGTTTCTGTAGGCTAAATAATGCTCCGTTTCAGGAATGTGTGAATTTTCTTCCAAATTTATCGTTTTTTAACTAGCGTTAAAATTCTTAACGGTCGTTTCACTAACCCATTTGGACCCGGTTAGTAAGTGCACGTTAATCGACTGCATCTATCATTATTGTCGATATTGCTTGCGATTCGTATAATAAATTGCATAGATATTTTATTTTGAATACACATCAAAGCGACACAAGCTTTTTAGGATGGTGAGAATTTGCATGTATGGTAATGTCAGGTAGTGATAGGTTTCCTGTAAATCTGATATTGGAATTTAATTTTGAAAACGTTAAACGAAAGTTTGGAATTCACACACATGCATTTGTTCTCTCGTGTAGTTGCCCACACTATGGCGGAATTTGTTTGCTTTAATTGATCAGGATATAGATATAGTATGTATTGTTACGACATCACAGAACGATCTTCGTGTTTATCGAACGTTCCAGAGGGATCCAGAATGTAATGCGGTGACTCTCGACACATTCGCGAGACTTTCCTCGAAACCGCCAGCCGCGCGGACTGTGTCAAGGCCGCAATTAATTACGACGTACACACTGGCGCTAAGACGCAGTTTGGAATCTTCTGGTCTGTGCGCGAATGTATAAATACAAGGCGGCAGCGCCCTTAGTTGGCAGTATAGTTGCGATATATTTACAGTGCGGTTCGAATTTATTGTCGGGCGAATATAAGTGATTATCGGGCGATATTACTGTGTGCGTTCAAGTGGTTATTAGTTAAGTGTTGTGTTTTACAATCGGACGGTATATTGTAATACAATTGTGTTTTAATATTAGTTGACATTTATTTGCGTGTGAACAATTTTTATTTGATTTGTTATAAGAGACTGTGTTACTAATTACGAACTGTTTAACTGTGAAAATTAAAGCTGGTGATTAGTGACTTAAATGGTGTCTTGTATTTTGTTTCCACTGCACCAACGACGATCAAGTAGACCGTCGTAACATCATATTGGACACCCTGTCTGGCCACGACTGGATGATCGAGGCTGCTCTTCCCCATCACGCGGCCGCTTGTAAGCGAGGTAGTGTGAAATATGTGTACTAGCCGTTTGGTTTACCCCCACTTAGCCTACCGTAGTCCGCTGCCATGCTTCTCCCACCTTACACAATGCTCAATCATCGAATCGCGGCCAGATAGTAGATGGTGTATAAACCGCACTGTCGCGGCCAAAATTGAAGGCTGCTGATTCCTCCACTGCGTGGGCGACAAACATTTAAGCATCTATTTCATATTGATATTATTGCAATAAGTAATCAATTAGGATGGTGGAATCATATACTGCATTTAACTGTAGGAATAAATATGGTTGCAAGGATGATAAAGGAAGACTACATTCCTACTGAATTATTTTACGAAAATTAAAACTGTTTGGTAATGGTACAATACTCTTTGCTTTAGAAAGGTAATGGATTTACTTTGAAAATTCATGTTTACAGTATCAACCCACAATTGATTTACTTATTAGATTACCTAATTTCAGTTCTGTCTTGTGACTTCTAGTAGTTATGTGACGGGTTTCGGAACGGTCGTTCCATCATCAGACACATATATTCCTCATAAGAGGTCGTCAACCATTAAAATGTATTAATCAAAATCAAACACATAAATAAAAACAGATTTACGTACACGCTACACGCTACTTGAACGGTGTACACCGTGTCGTGTGTGGACGTACACTGACTTTTACAACAACGGCCCGCGCAACATGTGACATGGACCTGACTAAACTCTCAACCTGATGGACCTGATGAAGTCTCATTGCAGTATTATACAAAGCGTTAGACTAGAACTTGCTTTCGTCATTTAATATGTAATTTTGGTTAGTTTTAATGCATAATAGGCCTATATTTAAAACTCTTCAAGGGCATCCATAAATCTACTTTTCTTGCATCTGTGTAAAGGTTCAATATTTGTCTTGGAGTCTAATTTTAATTATTATATATTAGATTCCGTCCAAAATTCGAATTCGTTGTTTATAAATAAATAAATATATATATATAGAGCCTATATATGGGGGGGGGGTAGATATTCTTTAAATATTTTATTAAATGGCCTTCCTGTTTGGCCTATATAAAAACGCTGACAGTCATGCATGTAACTCTGTATACACCTGTTTTTTCACTTGAAGGATTATTTTTTGATCTAAGTGTTTGATGTGTAGTATTATTAGTACGATAAGTTACAGTTATGTTTAGCTTTTTAAGGGTTAATTAAAATTCTGCCGTATGAAACCGATACTATGTTGTCTTATTCTGGTCTTACGGCAGCGTTTGGGTTTGTCACGTTGATTTTTAATTAAGTCATCTATTATGTATCCATTGGCTATGGCTGTATGTTTGATTATATTCAGTTCTTTTTGAAATGCGTTTGTTTATACCAGGACGGTAAATTATCTATTGACAAAACTATCGTTTGCAGCCATTTTTTGAGTCATCGGATTGTGAGAATCTGCATGTATGGTTACCGGTATGTAAGTGATTGTGGGTTTCCTTTAAATCTGATAATGGAATTTAATTTTGAAAACGTTAAGCGGAAGTTTGGAATTCATTTTCATATCTAACTTTGGATCTTTTCGGTTAATTGGCAGCATGAGACTCTACGTAGCAATCGCCATGAGACCACGCATTTCCCCCTCCAACGCATTTTGCAATCCACGCATGTGGAGTGATTCATATCCAACTCGTCTTCACAATATTGCACGGTTGTGTACTCCTTACTCCAACAGTAAATAAAGTACACGATTGTGCGGAAATCCAAATGAGAATTATTTAGGAATGTATCCTGTCGCACTTGTTTGGATTCCCGGCAGTCCTTTGTAGAACATACCCAACGGTCTTTACCTGTCGTATACAGTTTCATTTCATGGCCGTTCATACACATTCTAGGGTTATGTAAAATTTTTTTGTTTCTTAGAAAGTCTATCGCTGAATCTTTGTCGTGAACCTGTGCCGTTAACTGAAGGAAATTCATGATTTTACTACACTTCTGAAGGAAATTACACTTGTACTACTACTACGACTGCTGCATACAGAGTGACAGGGCCAGTGCTGTCACCGTGGAATGTTTGCAAAATGCGTTGGAGGGGGAAATGCGTGGTTACTGGCGATTGCTACGTAGAATCTCATGCTGCCAATTAACCGAAAAGGTCCCTAACTTTATTTCACGATAAACTTTTATTGGCGACTTCAAACGAAAAATGGAAACATAATATAGAACTAACACTTTTTTGCAGTTTCTATAATCTAAATAATGCTCCGTTTCAGGAATGTATATTAATTTTCTTCTGAATGTTAATTTTGGGTACCTTTAATTTTCTTTTAACTGTAGTTAAAGTTTCAAACGACTGTTATCTTAAACGTCGTTACACTAACACCCGTTTAGACCATTCAACAGCATCACATAATGTCAGTCAACCGATCAGCAGTCAGAAAAGGTGGCGTCGGTGGCAGTGGTAACAGCTGATTGTCACTGAATAACAAATACAGTATGTCGATCGATATAAAGTTCTGAGATACGTTAAGAACTTAGGTTATGATTATATAGGAACATTGTCAAAGGTAGTCGTAAAACTTTTGTTAATGAGACGATATGACGTTATGTGAACTGAAATAGATGTATTTAGTTAATTATCTTCCGGTGTGTGAGTTTTAATATTATAATTTGGAAAATAATGGCCGGCAGTTATTATTTTGTGATAGTTGGGCATGGTGATAACCCAGTCTTTGAGATTGAATTTACTCCACCGAACAAGGATTTAAAGGTAGGATGAAAAAACACTCTAAACTTACTTACGGCACTGTAAAGTTACACTATACATTTCTCATTATGGACTGAATTTGTCAGTATGTACATACTTTATTTAAACAATCTATTTTTCGTTGTGTGTGTGTGTATGTGGTTAATTAATTTAATTCTTTTAATTGATTAGGCTCTATTATTTATTTCGGACCCAAAAGCTGTTTAGTTGATAAGTTGCTAATTGAATTTACAGACAACCTTAACCTCTCACAGTGGCATGTCTCAATAGAGCAATGATAGTACAGTAGTGTGTTGTTTTTTCCTATCTCTAAAGTGTAAATTCACAATACGCAAAGTTGCACAAATGCGAAAGCAGTGAGTGCACACAAGTTTTCAGTACAAAGAGTTCACAAATACAACATGAATCACTTCAGGTGACGCAAAAAATTGACAGCTTATTTAATATGCTGCACTATTCATCTTTCAACTCCAAGGTTCAAGATTGGTAGATAATCATATTCCAAATTAATTTTTTGTTGGCAGTGGGTTTAATTTATTTCTTCACCTAGTTACTAATGAGACGTCTGTAACCAGAGCTACATACGGTACCGGTAGTTTTCTAAACATAGTATCCTGTAGTTCAGATAGACTGTAACAGGGCAGCTTGATAGTTGGGTTGGATAATTAACCATTTTCTTTATTCTTACAGTTTAAACATTTCATAAATTAATTGGCAGCACATTTTATATTTACATAACATCATGTTAGCAAATGAAGAGTTCATATAAGAGTAGACAAAAAACTTTAAGTCATGTGCTAATGTAAAAAATTGGTATTACATTGTTTAAGAATACGTATGCAACGGGCCTATACTTCCTTGCTGTAGGTCAAAATAAGGGTAATCCCCATAGTTCCAACTCATCGGAACCTCCCTCTATTGTATACAACTCATGTTCTTCACTGTCCCTTTGCTGTATGACTAATGTAACACCTGTAAGATACAGGTACATGAAGATTTGGTTGTCGATAAGTGCAGAAACCTAAGTCACTAGTGTGGATATAGCACAAAAATATTTGCAAAAAGACATTTTTTGTGAACTTTGACCTTTAATAACTCAAGACGCGTACACAATTGGCATTGTGACTTTTCACATGTTATTCAGGACGTCAAAATAAAGCTGTATACAAAAATCGAGATCAGTAGGATTTTTTGGGCAGTTTTTTCCTTGAATCACTGGGCTATAATACAAAATATAAAAATGTTTATGATAGTGAGTAGTGGTATTCATGTATAATAAAACTATGGATTTATAAATAAATAGTATGTTAGTAGTTTTTATAATATTACTAATTTATGTTTATTAGATGTTTGTTTATGTTTATCACATAGTTATAGTGTTTGATATGCCGAAAATACGTCTTTTTAAAATATTATTTATTAAATTTAATGACTCTTTAAACATTTTCAGAAGGAAGATCATCGTCATTTGAATCAGTTTGTTGCACATGCCGCATTAGATTTGGTGGATGAACATATGTGGAAAAACAATAATATGTATCTAAAGTCAGTAGACAAATTTAACCAATGGTTTGTATCAGCTTTTGTAACAGCAAGTCATATGAGGTTTATTATGGTACATGACACAAAAAATGAAGATGGTATAAAAAATTTCTTTATGGAAATTTATGAAATGTATATTAAGGTATGTTAATACAGAAAGTAAGCCATAGTCATAATTTTTAATTTTGTAATGTTGAATTTATAGTTTTTTATTGTTTCTGCTAAATCACCTTTTGTACCAGACATGTTCAGGTTTTATTTACATAATAACATTGAAAAATGTCATTTGCTTCTTCTCTGTTGTTTATAATATTAATAGTTTTACTGTAACCAAAAGTAACTCCATTACAAATAGGTCCATAAGTTGTGGAAAAGGCTGTCTTTTTTTGTGAGAGATATTATTTAATATTGGAATTATATTGCCAAATACAGTTAGACAACACGTTGATTAGAAAAGACTTTATTCACAGAACTAATCTTCATAGAATACATACATCCGTTATAACAATAATAATACGCGCATGTGTATTGTACATACATTGTTTAACCATATTTAAATTGTACATATGATATATTTGACATTCCCCCTCAATTTAAATACCCATATAATTTAAATACCCTTAATTTACATTTGGAACAGTTTTGGTATGAGTACAGTTGATAAATATACTTAAATAAAAAAAATAAATGCAAAGTTGAAAATTTTTGGTAGGCCTATCTGAAAACTATTTTATGTTGAGTTTTTCAAAAAACTTTGCAAACTTTTTATTATTTAAGGATTTTGTGAAAATATCAGCTACATTATCTTGGGTTTTTATGTACTCTAATTCAATAAGTTTTTTGTGTATAAGATCCTTAATATAGTGATATTTAATGTCTATATGTCTAGTACGTCTGCTATTCTCATAGCTTTCACACATGTAATGTGCACGTTGGTTGTCTACATAAATTAAAGGAATTAAGACATTGCACTTCAAGTCCACAAGTATGCGTTGAAAGTATACCACATCCATCGCTGCCATTGCACATGCTATGTATTCCGCTTCAGCTGTTGACTGGGATACGCATGTTTGTTTCTTGTAAACCAGGTTACAGGGTTGTTACAGTGATATATTATACATCCACTTGTACTCTTTCTGCTGGTGATGTCTCCTGCCCAATCTGCATCTGAATATGTGATTAATCCAGTATCTTAATTTCATCAAAGGTAACATCCCTTGAGATTATAATTTCACTTGTTTTGGGTACCCATAGTCTATACCCATTTTTAGCATAGCCTACCGTAATGCATTCAACTGATCTTGTTTCTAGCTTGTCTGCTGGAACAGGCAGTTTATATGCCCAAGCCTTTAAACCAAAAACCCTCAACTTGTCATAATTCACTTTACCTAGGTAGACTTCAGCGGGTACCTTATTTTCCTTCAGGGCAACTGTTGGAGAGCAGTTCAATTGGTATGCAGCACAACGTATTGCTTCACCCCACAAGAACTTAGGCAAATTTGTTTCAGCGAATAGTGTTCGTACTCTACTCATTAGAGTGAAATCGATTCTTTCGCTAACTCCATTCTGCTGCTGTGTATGTGGCAAAGTGTATTCGTTGACTATTCCTTTTTGTATACAGAAATTTTTAAACACATGTGATGAGTACTCTCCACCACAATCTGACCTGATTCTTGAAGAGTAATATCCTCTGGCCTTTAACTCTTGGACATAATTCATAATATTTCTTTCTGCTTCATTTTTGTGTTTTAAAAGGAACACCTGGGTAAAATGTGAATAGTCATCGATAATTGTTTGATAATATTTTTCACCTTTCATGGTGTGTATTTTAAAAGGACCAGCCAAGTCACTGTGAATGAGTTCTCCAATTCTGTTTGACCTTGGTAGGGGTACATCCTTAAAAGGCTTTCGTTTTGCTTTACCTTGGTTACAGGGACTGCATACTCCAAAATTGTGTGGAAAATTTAGTGATCCAAGACCTTGAGCATTGAGATGTCCAAGTCTTTGGTGCCATAGTAGATCCTTACTTAATGAAATGCAACAAGTTTCACTCATCGAAGGGTGTGCTATTGAAAATAGAGCCACATACAGATTTCCTTTGGATTCACATTTCATTTGCAATTTGTTATTTGAGATAGTAACTGATTTTCCACCACTATTGAATTGAACATCAAATCCCTTTGAACTCATTCTTTTCACTGATAAGAGATTGTAGGGAAACTCAGGTACAATAATAGCAGGTATATTTATGAAAATATAACTGTTATTTTTATTGTTCAACACTTTTAAGCGAATTATACCTCTTTTTGTACCTTTTATAGTGCTACCATTTGTTATTTTTATTTCCATTTTATTCTCCATTTCTTCAACATTTTCCATAAGCTTTTCCAAATTTTCTGATACCCAATGATTTGTGGCACCACTATCTAAAATGAATTTAACGGATCGAGTATTTCCTAGTAATTCTGAGGATAAAGCGCCATTTTTCTCAATATTTTCAGCGGAAATGAAATCAAATTCTTCTTCTTGATCATCTTCGCTCTGTGCAACATTTGACGTATGTCTTGCCTCTTCCACGTCCTCGAGAGTTTCCTCTCCCTGTCTTACCGCGATATCCATGGCCGCGATATGACGTCTGAGGCGTCTGTTGAGTTTGCACATCCTTGTTTGATGGACACTCATTTTTGAAATGTCCTTTGCCTCTACATGTGTGACATATTACATTTTCGTACCTCATCTGTGAGCTATTCTTATATTCACCTGGAGAGTAGAAAGAGCAGTTTCCGTCGTTATCGACCTTATCACCTGCATTGGAGTTCTCTTTGTTTTTGAGTTCAGTATCCAATAACCTTGTTTTTACATCAGAATACGAATATACTGTCGCGTCTTTATTCATTATCGTTTCTATCGATGTAATGACGCTCTCAAAGCTTTCCGGCATTGTCAGAAGAAGGTAACACGTTTTGTCGGTATCATCGGTTGCAAGTTTGCTTACGCCATCGAGTTCTTTTATGAGTTTTTCGAATTTAGTGAAATGATCTTGTAATTCGCCATCGACGAATTTCATTTTCAATAGCTTTCGCATTATAAACATCTTAGATAATGCGCTTTTTCTCTGGAAACATTTTCCAGATTTGCAATCATTTCTTTGGCGCTTTGTGCACTCTCTATGTATTCAATATACTTATCTAATATTGACTGTGCGATGATGCATTGAGCTTTTACGTCTTTAGCTTGGAAACTGGTCAAATCTTCACCTGTGAGTGCTGCGATTTGTGTCTGTTTTATCTAGTGCTTCGAGTGCACCCTCTTTATTCAGAACAAGAAGTATTCTATATTTCCAAGTGGAAAAATTATCTCCCTTTAGCAGGGGAAAGGGAACCGTAGACGTAGCCATTTTAGGTTAAGCACGCGAACTCTTTCACTTTGAGCCTGTATATGTAAACAAACTTTTCTCTGTAAATAATTCCGACGTAATTACAACTAACACACGTCTATATATCTCCAAATTACTAGTGTCGGCCCATAACCTGTGAGAGATATTATTTAATATTGGAATTATATTGCCAAATACAGTTAGACAACACGTTGATTAGAAAAGACTTTATTCACAGAACTAACCTTCATAGAATACATACATCCGTTATAACAATAATAATACGCGCATGCGTATTGTACATACATTGTTTAACCATATTTAAATTGTACATATGATATATTTGACATTTTTTTGTGTTGTGTATCTCCATTATTGGTGAAACTCTTTGTGATAGTAACATTTTTTCAATTCAGTGTTATTTTTTTATGCACGTGTATATTTAAAACAAAAGAATTTGGTAAGTTTGCTGGTTTTCATATTATCAAGAATAACTAAGGCCCAGCATTATTGCTCAAGTGACAAATCACTGGACCTGATATGACAGTGGTATTTATTAATATTAATATACCTGTGTGCTTTTTCTTCTTCAGTTCTTAAGACTTGCAAGCTGCTCCAATTTTCAAATTACAATAGTTGAGCCAACCACCTCTTTTTAGGATGGAAACATTCCAGTCTTTAACTGGTCTTGCAAAGTCTTCTTTGACAAACAACTATCAGTCATCTGTGCCACATGTCCTGTCAGTTCCGCTGGTATGCCAGAATCTTTTCATTCAAGTACAGAGTGCCCCAGGTTGAAAGGATTATATGGCAGGAGGCGATTCTAGAGCTAAAAGTAGGAAAAAAATGATGTAAACATGGATCCACAAATTCTTTGTTCTTTACTTGGCCATAACAAAATATTTCATCCTTACTTTTGTTCTGTTATGTGCTTCAAAATTGTGTTTCTAGTAGTTTTTAAGAAAATTGATGAAAAGTGCAAAAATATGAGTTAAGGGTTTGCTCTTTTAAGGTTGATACAGTAACTTTGTTAGATTGCTAATAAACAAAGAAAACTTTCAAATAAAATGTGTGAGAATTTAATTATGAGAAAACTGATTTGAACAAGAAAAACAAAACTTGGCAGTAAATGTTACCATTCTAAAGCAAACAAAAAATATACAAAACAGTTGATTATAAAACATCTTTATTTAAAGTTTTATTACTTTTAACAATATATCGTGACTAAATATGAAGTGAAATAAGTTTCAGATTAAAAGTTAAATCAGCTAGATGATTTTTCTTGATTGCAAACATGAAGAAAACATGTCTTTTCTATAGTAGCAGGTTTCATAAATTGGTCCTGTTCAATGGTGTTCCTTACAAAGGATTTATGTGATTCATTGAAGAATAACATCATTCTGGTTTTGCTGTCACTGTAGGGATGGTCGTACCATCTTGCGAGAAGTTGTTTCATTTTGAGATTGCTTAAATAGAGTATTTCAAGCAAAAGCAGTATTGCTTCCTGCCTTCAGGTTCATTGAAGAATAACATCATTCTGGTTTTGCTGTCACTGTAGTGATGGTCGTACCATCTTGTGAGAAGTTGTTTCATTTTGAGGTTGCTTAAATAGAGTATTTCAAGCAAAAGCAGTATTGCTTCCTGCCTTCAGGTCTTTCATATAATAGCAAATGTTCTGACATAACTGTTATTCTGTTTAACTTGGAATATGACCTACAGCTAAATCCAGAACTTCAGGCAAAAGATCTTACATCCAAGGTGAGCAGTCAGTTTAAAGTAACATTATGCTCCTACTATGATGCAATAACACACCAATTTAACACCAACCATTATTATTGGAGTTTAGTTAGCCCCGTTGTTTCCACGTTTGTCTTTTTCAGAAGTTATGTCTAATCTGTCACATACTCCATTAACCATTTTCAGAAAGTTTCCACCAAATATCTTAATTTAATATTGTCAATTTTTCTTATTAGCAACAATTGCAGACATCATGAATACAAGGCATCAACCTATGAACTAGAGGATAAATTCACTATCTTGGTAACAGTGTCTTATATCTTGTTTCTTACGTAGTTTTCACTGAAATAATTTCTTAAGGTTCAAGAAAACATTCAGTAAGGTCTTCTTTGTTTTCAAAAACACAACTCATTGTCCAGGACTAAAAATTTCATCTTGTGGAAGTACCTGCACCAGTATATCATTCACAGATATTTTTGAATGACGTATGCTGAAGTGAATGCAAAACAGCAGAGAATCCAGACAGACTGGAGAACAACATTTCTATCTTCATATGCTCAGACATATTGATATTTAGCACTTTCAGTCCCAGTACGGTGTACAGGCACACGGGTAACCTCATTCTGTCCGATGCCCGTACGTCGTACGGGTGTCATGTTTACATAGGTTTAAACTGTTTTTCAAGCTTACCGTATGAAAGCAGCACTTTATAACTGAACTGTAGTTATTTTATCTAACAGGTAGCGTTGAATACATTTAACTGAATAAACAGCAAACATTTTGTGTTTTGTTTATACACTTGCATTCAGTGTTACTCGCAGTATGCATGTCAATTACACATAAATAATTTTAAGACTATATTTCCTTTACTTTTTATATTTCATATAATTTGTAGCGTAGACTAGAGTCCAATAATTATATAAAACCCATAAATGTTATAAAAATAGTGACTTCATTTTTTTTTAGTGCAGTTGTAACTTAATTTTTTGTTTTAAATAGTAAAAAAAGTATAAAGTGTTATACATCAAATTAAAGAGGAAGAATGGAACTAAAAGACAGTATAAGATAAGTTGACAAAATAGAATTGGTTAAGTTGTAGCATAACAATGAAATACATTAAAAAACATCAGGCCACCATGGGTTAACACCCTTCACAGGCCCAGGTCTGAAAGTGTTAAATCTGCTAGTACAGCAAGCGTGGATCTATGGGCTGCATACACTGCATTGCCATTTTGGAGCATAGAAAATTTTTGTTCTAAAGTGTTTGGAGAATGGTGGCACTGATATAGGTTTACTTATTATTTCAAATAATGATTTGCGATGTTATTTTATTTGTGTTCCGTGTTTTCTTAGGATTTGTTGCTTAATATATGTTTTGTAATCATTTATATGTTTTTTAAGAAATTGTAAAAATGCTGGTGTATCGAAGTGAAACAAGTGGTGTAGGTGAAAGAAAACAAACTGTATTTGCAGGCAGAACAATAAAAACAGTCAAAGAAAAGTATATTGTTTCTACTTTTCAGTTGATCTCATAGGAAATATTGGAGAATAAGCTGAAACCAGACAGGCCTAAGTGAAACTATAGCTGAATGAGCTGAAAGCTTTAGAACTAAGTTAAATTTTGTACTGTAGTACCTGAACTCACTATTTCCTGGTCACACATACTAATTCACATAGAATAAAAAAGTCTAGATTTGTGGCTTGTTATTTATATTATATCCAGTATATAAATATTATATTTCCACTGTTATATTACTATTCAACTGATCCTCGTGAACTTAAATTTCTGTTGGTTTAATTTTGTATGAAACTAATGAAACTTCTGCTGACTGTCATATAACATGTGATCTTGACATTAAATGCAGGTTATAGTTTGTTCTCTCTTTGAAGCCTCACCAGCAATTGCAGATTTGCTTCAAAATTAATTTTTTGACAGTAGGTTTCCTTCCACATTCACAAAGAAATTGAATTTTGATGACCAAGCCATTGCTGTCATTCATATTCATGGATATATCAGCTGTTAATGATGAATCTTTCATTACTTGTTTGTTGAAACAGGAAAATTCTACTGGTAAAACTCATTTTAAAAATGGTAACTTATCATACGGCTCAAGAACTATATTGACAAGAAGCAGTCAACCGATAGTCCATTTCCCAAAGATCTGAAGAAAAGAGATTCTTTACTGATGATTACAAAACAGTTCAGCAGCAAGACAGTCTTTATAAATACATTGTTTATATTATTTAAAAATTTGTAATTATGTATATTTTCTGCAATACTGGCTGTTTTGTGCTACTGAAGGTAAAAGTGGATGGGCCACTGGTGTGAGACACTGATAAGGTTTGTAAAAATATCAAAGTATGTAGCAAAACACAATACGTGTCAGACTGTTTGCTCTTCCATCAATGGTAAGTAAAAAAATCAATTACTGGAAAATGAAAAAAAGTCTCAAACAAATATTTTCACTAAGGTATTAAAAGAGACTTTATGATATCCCATTCATGTCAGAAAAAAGTGTCTGACATTCAGAGGCTCTGAGTAACTTATTGGAAAAAATGATGGCAGTTTTTATCATTAGTGCAATTGCTATCTAAATATGAGCTTAATGAACGCCAAATTTTCCCATGAATGAAAATTATTCTCATGTAACAATGAATACATGAAATTCATTTTTAAGGATGAATATATTTTCATTAAAATGACATTCAAATTAAACAACCACATAATTAAAATGTCTTAAATATTCACCACAACCACAGAAGCGAGTCAGAAAGGTGCACTGACTTCAGTGTAGAATGAATAATGAAACTATCTATTTCACTCTTTCTTCCTTGTTGAGTGAAAATTAAGCATGTGGGAGGTTGAGGAAAAACACTGACAACTCTGCTAAACCAGCCAGACAAGCTGCCTTTTAACATGATAGTGTTTTTAGGCTGGGGGTCATTCCACAAAATGCATGATGCGTCATCGAAAAATGTGACGCTTCCACACTTTCGATTCACCACAGTCTAGAAATCTTTTGTTTACAAAACATTATCATGCTTCGATGTTTTGGTTTCGTCAAAATTCTTTGCGTGTGTGTAGGGGGGAGAGAGATTTCTTACACAAGTCTTACCTTAAGTAACGCATCATAATCTGTACAAGAGATGTACACTGGTTAACTAAACCACCTAGATTTTCGTCTTTTTATTCACTAGAATTTATTTGATGCATGTTTTGTGTATTTCTAACAGTCAGTCGCAAAGAAATAATACAAAAAAACAGATAAGGTGTATTCGTTATTACAACAAAACAAAAATTATAACATTAGGGATTTCCTAAATATTCCTGCAACACAGTAACACATATTGGAGCCATTCCTGATATAATAACAAGTAAACTAAAGGTATTTATTTCATGTATATTACATATAATTGATACAAACAAATATAGAACCTCTTTTAACCAGTGCAGCGTATGAACATAAAGCAAATCTTTGTACAGAATTTGTGCAAATACACAAGGTAATCAGCAGTAGAACATGCAAATTAATACAGCTTCAAATTGTTTAGTTGTAGTTTATTATGAACAGTGACTTTATATAATATTTCCATTGTTTGTTTGTTTTAGTATGCAATGAATCCTTTCTACAAAATTAACACACCTATTAAGTGTCCATCTTTTGAAAAGAAGGCTCAGTTTTATGGAAGGAAGTATTTGGTTGGATAAAGGTTTGATCAGAATAAAAATTTCTTTTGAAACTAATATCAAGACCAGAGGAGAGTAATGTAGTGTTGCTAGAAAATTATTGTGGAAAGTGTACACTGTTTGAGAAGTACAGTATTGATGGATGACCACATATAAGTAAACAGTACATTGCTTAAATATTAAGAATACATTCTGTACTTTTGTAATTAAATGTTTGTATAAAAGTAATATACTATAATAAAATATTTTTATAATATATTTTGTTGATCAAGCTGTGTTAGCTATTTTTTTAATTTTCTGTGTTAGCTTTTTGTGTTAGAATTCCAATTATACTCTAAACACACACACACACACACACACACACACACACACACACACACAGAAATACAATTTTAATGTATTGAGTAGTATATAGTGTTATGTATACTATATAAATAATGTGTGTGTGTGTGTGGGGGGGGGGGGTATATTGTAAATGACAATAAAGAATTGGGAATTCAAGTTGTTTTAATTATTTATTTAGATTTTATATCAAATAATAAAAGTATTTAAACAGCAAAAACTGTGAAAGCATGTGTTTTTTAATTAATACTGCATTTATTATCATAGGTTTAAGTAGTATTTATGAGTATAAATTTGTTAAATTTCATGTCCCACATGAAATTTGTTGACCAGGATAGTGTTGATATGAAATATGTATTGCACAAAGTTTCAGTTCAGTCCTCATTAAACCATCAGTTGATGAATATGAGATAAATGTTGAGTGTAATACAGTATGCCAAAAAATTACAATTGTTTGTGCTTTTTTTCAGTAATTTTACTTGTTTCAACAAAACCTTTAATCACTGTACCAATCTCGATTACAAATACAAGGGTTATACTGAAAGTAATGTCTGTTATAGGTAATGTTGACATTGTGTTTTTGAAATTCATGTCACTGAGTGAGCATACATTCGTGCATGACTCATAAAATTTTCTTTGTGTTTATAGTGATGGGACAATGGATATGAAGCATCATAGACAGAAGGCAGTTATCAAACTCTTGACTAAAGATGTCAAGAATGTTTACAGCTATAAACATCTATGGTTGCTCAAGAAGTGTATAGGGAGAGGCAGCATTGGATGAGAGCAGTGTTTGAAGATAGGTCAATAAGTTTAGGCCAGTGACTGTAGTGGCTGATGACAACTGGCAGTGAGTTGATGATGTGATTTGTGCAGATTGGTGAATCACAGTACACAGAATTGTTGTTGGTTTGAATTGTGAACAAGAACCCATGTAAAGGATTATAGAGAACCTGGGATAAATTAAAGTGTGTGCCAAATGGGTATCCTTCAGTTAACACCTGCTTTGAAATATGGAAGGGTGAAAAGTGTGTTGAGGACTGCTATTCAATTTTGAAGCCAATGAACAGAATGTTTTTTCGAATTTGTGAGGAAAGCAAGGCTTGGATATACCATTGTGGCTCTGAGACCAGGCCCAAGTAATTCAAAAGTCAGAAGTCTGCAGACAAGTTGATGGTCCTTGTTTTCTGGGATCAGTCAGGAGTCATTTTGCTGGGTTTTCTTGAACATGGTCATTAGTGAACAGTAAGCATTATATTGCATCATCTAAAAAACTTAGAAGCCATTAGAAAAAAGACTTGAGAAAAATCTTCGTGCCGGTAAGATGCATAATGATAATGTTATGCTTCACATATCTCTAGTCACAAATCAATGCCTTTTACAGATGGTTGGTCAGTGGTTCCCCATTGTTCCTACAGACCAGGTCCTGCATGACCAGAGGCACCTCTTTGGGACACTGAAAAATGCCCTTCAGGGTACTAGCTTCAGTGATACAGATGAGGTGAAAGATACCACATTCGGGTGTGGGTCAGCAGGTGCTCCACAGACTTTCCAAGTGGCGCAAATGTGATGAGTGCAAAAGAGATTATTTTAAATAGTCACATTCTGTGTGCAAAGGTTCAGCGTACATACGAGTGTAATTTTATCTTTCAACTTCTGCAAATAAATAAATTATGAGCCAACAGGTATTGTTTTCAATACACACTGCGTTGAGGTGTGATAAAAAAATTAAAAATTTCCTAATTTCTTATACTATATGTTATTAGTTTACAATATTTTTTTCTCACATTAGTACCACTTTCTGTCATCTATCTGCCAATTGTTGGGAATATTAGACACTTAGTTTGTGTTTAACAAGTGAACATTGACAACATATTTTAGCACGCTTGGTAAGTTTTTTATTCTCGAAATGATGGAACAAAGAATTTGCATTAAATTCTTTGTTAAAAATAATACAAAGTGCAGTTAAGTAGTGCAGAAGAGGCTTTTGGCGAGAAGGTTATATCCAAACCAAGAGTTTATGAGTAGTACCAACGTCTCCAAGAGGGCTGTGAAAACATTGACAAGAGAATTGGACATCCTGCATCAACCACTGAAGAAAACATGGACAGAGTTAATGCTATTGTGCTCAGTAATTGTTGACTCACTATACGGGAAATTTCTGAGGAATGTGGTACATCTTACAGGTCATGCGAAGCAAATTTTACTTATGTTTTGGGGATGAATCAAGTAGCAGCCAAATTTATTCCAAAAGTTGTTAAATTTTCAGCAAAAGCAGCATTGCAAAAACATCACTGAGCAAATGTTGGCTGAATAACCCAGGTTTACTCAAACACGTAACAGATGAGAAAACGTGGGTGTATGGCTATGACATTGAAACAAAAACTCAGTTATCCCAATGGAAGCTTCCTGAAGAGTTAAGATCAAAAGAAGCACAACAAGTGAGATCGAATGTGAAGGTTCATACTGGTTTCTTTAATTACAGTTGCATAGTCTACAACAAATTCTTACCATCAGGCCATACTATCAATAAAGAGTATTACCTTGAAGTTTTACATCAGTTGCATGACTGACAAGAGCGTTGGCATAGTGCATTTTATCTGACAGCGACTACTTACTAGAGGACAATATTAATTTTCAAGAATAAATAAATAATTTTACAAAAAATGAAAATTCTTGCTATTTGTTGACTGCACCGTGCATATATTCTGTATTGTAGTTCTTATTTTGTGAAGTCACAATGTTCTTTGCTTACTTTATGTATTTTCTTATGTTTAAATTTTAGTATTTCACATTTTGTATAGAAGTCAAAGCGTTATCCTTTTTAGATGGCTCTTGGATTTGTTTCATTTGTAATATATTCTTTATGATGTGAAAATACATTTTACTAGAGATAAATTTTGCCAGACGGAAATATTTTAATTAATTTAATCTATCCGTATTATTTGAAATAACATTATTTATGGTGTGGCAACACAGGCTCAGATTCAACCAGCTGACAAAAAGGAAACATTGAAATCAAGTAAATGTAAATTACGGTCAGTAGATTAGATTACGTCAGCTATGTTGAGTATATGATGAGTGTAAACACTCATACTTTATTCTTATATTTATTTATTTATTTTGGATACCTTCATTTCGGATATGCAGGATTTGTTACATTTTTTACGTTGCTAAGTTTGTATATTACAAAATTAGTTTTTATTACACACAGGTTGTTATTGTTGTTGTTAAGTCATACTTGCCATATACGTATTATCTCATAATTCGCCCCTCGCATAATTCCCTCCATTAGGTTTTTGACGTTGAAAAAAAGAAAAGAAAATTAAATATCTTATCCCCCCCTCCCCAGTAAATAGTCACTGAAAATTTCCTTAACCAGTTATGGTGACAATTGTTTACATAGTTTCGCATCCTGTTATGATTCAGTTGGGCTTATGCCCACCCAGTGTGAGGTGGCTCAGCATAACAATATACGTGTTGCATTAACAATAAACAATTCTAAAACTGAAAACTGATTCACTAGTTTGTAGTTTATGTTGAGTTGACACAGTGTGATATGTGCATGTATATACTTAACCTAAAATGCTGAGGTTCAGTAACTATAATGTAGTTTAGTAGCTATGCCATGCAGTTTAAAGTAAATGTGTTATCTTTTGCTGATGAAAATGAAGTAAAAGCAGGAGGAAGACATTTCTCCATCAATCCTAATTTGATTTGTTACTGGCATAGGAAAAAAAACATGGTTGTAAAGTAGAAAATCTTTCTGTGGGCCTAAAACTCAAAAATTTCCTGATATAGATAATAGTGTGATGGAATACGTCAACTTTGTGATGATGGTTGTGCTATTCCCTATGAAATGATACAGAACAAACCTTGGGAAATAGCTCCCATTCTCAACATCAGTGACGGTCAATTTAAAGGAGTATTGTTTGGGTAATTTGTTTTATGAGAAGACATAATCTAAATCTGTGAAGAAGAACCTCTCTATTCCAGTATCTACCAAGAGATTATACTGATAAAGTAAATGAGTTTACAGGTATGTAATAAAAGTACAATATGATTACATTTCTTGCAGATTGGCAATGCTGATCAAATACCTGTATTCTTTTAAATGCCAAGAAAAATGACAGTTGTTCCAGCTCGATCTAAAGCGTTGTTGTCAAGGCTACAGGTACAATGAAACTTTGTTAAACTGTGATGCTGTGTATTACTTCAGATGGAAACAAACTTCCATCCTATGTCATCTCCAAAAGGAAAACATTACCAAAGGAATGTAAACCATCAGGGATCCACATGCGAGTTCAAGAAAAGGCTGGATGTCAGCAGAATTGGTAGTGGATTGGTTGGAGAAAGTATGGGAATGATATGATATGATATGATATGGGATATGATAGCCAGGGGCATTATTAGAACATAAGTCCTTGGTTGGACTCTACAGTTTTTGTGGCCATCTGATAGAAGCAGTGAAAGAAAAAATTAAACATGTGAAATCAGATTCTGTCATCTTCCCAGGAGGCCTGACATCTACTTGGCAATTAGACGTCATTCTCAACAAACTCTTTGAAAATTAATATCTGACATCTACATATAGAATGGATGGCATCGAGAAATCATCACATGACTCCTGGCGGCAAGATAAAGAAGCGTCAATATTCAAGATTTGTGAATAGATAATTGTCTATTATTGGGTTATAATCCAAGCATGAGGGCTCATCAGTGAGGAAACTGTTAAGAAAAGCTTTTTAAAAAACTGGCATTTGTAGTGCAATAGATGGAACCGAGGATGACATGTTGTAGAATGCTGACAATGAAGATGTGTTATCTGAACCTGATGTTAGTGAAAACAGTGATGAAAATGATGACAGTGTAGTGAAAGGAGAGAACCATGAAACATTTGTGACTGAAGTGTGTTTATTCGAATGGATTAAACAAACTTAGGTACTTAAATTGTTTCTTTTTTTAAAGTCATGATTATTTTACTATACTCTAATTGTTTTGTTTAATAAATTTAAGGTAGTATTTGTGAATGCCTTAATTTCTTTTCTCTTTTCCCGCCATTAAAAATTACAATACTTACCACAGAGTAAACATGTAAAACGAAAGAGAATTAACAAGTTATATGCTATTTACATTGTGAAGCCCTTATCATTGTTTTATGTATCCTCTAATAAACATGCATGCATAATCCCCTCTCCTAGTGTTTTTCATTTGAAAATTAAAAAAAAGGGGGAATTATGGGATAATATGACATTTTTGCTTTTATTTTAAATAGAATTGTTTTACTCCAACAGTCCAACTGACAAGTTTAGTTCAAGCTGTAAAATGTGTTTTATATTTTTATGCCTATGAGATATGCAACATGCAGCACGCTTGTGTCATTCTGTCTGTAGGGTGTGTACAAGGTTGACAGTGATGTAAGAGAATCTTCCTGTATTTTATAGGGCACCTTCAATAATGTAATTATTCTTAACACATGACCCAGGAAGTGGTAGATTCGTCTCGAACCTTGGCAAGGTGTAAGTACGTGGCCAGCCAATCAACTTCAGATTGCAAAGCAGAGCATTAACAGAGTTTCTTGTTACATACTTTGATTATTGTATGAGGAAATATGTAATTGTGTCTTGTAGTGTTTTGTGTGACACTATTAAATACGCCTTATTTGTTGTGTGTGTGTTGGACATTGGACAGGGTGCCTCGTTGGACAGTTGTAAACTTGGAGAATTGTGTATGAGTGGCTTTGTTTATTAAAATCAATTTAAGTTGCAAATAATGATTTCTCTGAGTTCAGACACGATGATCCATGGACCATCAACAATATTGTTATTATTTTGAATTGAAGAATAAAGTATCCTCGTTATTATTATTGATGAAAGGGCAGTTATTTTTTTATTGTAAAAATACAATTGTAAAAGTACATGTAACATGAGCAAAAATTTATTTCTAAAGCAGATGCACAGATAAATGTGTTATATATATTGATAACATGTTGAGAGTGTGGAAATCTAGAGCGACCTCAGGAATACGATTTAACAAATCAGTTTGTATGGTTTCCCTACTGTATGCAACTCTAAAGAAATGTCATACATGTAATGTAATTTGTTCATTTTATCTTTTATGTTTTAAAAAGTTTGATTCAATAAACTGAATGAAATTTCTTTAACCTGTTAAAGATATGAACCCTTGAAAGCATAGAGGGTATCTGAGGAGAATATAGGATTGTAGAAGAAGGTGGTTAGTATAGGAAGCAGTCAAAAGAGGTCAAGGTTCCTTCAAGATTGTAGTAATTACTGTTTAGTGATGTGAAACTTTAACAAGCAATTATAGAAAACTGTTCTTATGGAACAAATCACTTGTTAAACTTGATGCACCCTAAGTATTCCCTTGAAAATAAAAGTGTATATATTAAGGTATTAGGCCCACAACAAACTAAAACAAATTATGGTAAATAGGTTGTAAGAAAACTGTAAAGAAGTGCAATATAGTGTAACAAGTAAGATTAGAAAAAGTAGTATGTTTTTACAAGATGAACTACAACCTTATAGACCTATACCTGATAATACTGATAATAGTTAGCATTATTTCTTATCATTTTATAAACATTTAGTACTTGGTTTATACACACTTTTCATTTGGTTTTATGTTGACACTATCATACTGCAAGTGGGCACCATTGTAACTCTAATATAATACAAATTTTATTAATTTGAATTGTACACTGAAAAACTGGGAACTCTAGTTCTGTATTTTGAACTGGAGTTCTTCCTTCGGTCGTCGGAGAATAATAATGTAGTCATGCTGTTTTATTCTTGTGAATGTGATTACCTAATGTACATAAATACTGGTACTAATTTATTTATTTTATTTGCATGTTTATGTAGTTATTACGGAATACATTGGGAAGTCTCCTATAATTTCATTGTTCAGTGCTTATTTAAAGTGTTTTTTTTTCTGTATGAGCCACTGTGGACTACGTTTGGTTCAACTGGTTCTTCCCTACTTCTCTTCTCTCTTTCTCTTCTCCCACATCTCCTTCATTCTGGATCAATGTCTCCCCCTCCTTTCATCAGTCCAGATGGCACCTGTCCTCTTCTTGAGTTTTCTGGAAAACCTTGGGCATTTTTTAATTTCTATTTGAATGATAAGCATTCTTCAGTGTCTTCTTAAGTAATCTGGAGTTGTTCTATGTCTTTTTCTGTTTCTATGAACCACCTATTGAGCATTTTGAGCTTTCTGAAATAGTGGTTTATATATTTAAATAGTTTTTTAATATGCTGTCTTTTTAATTTTAAGTTACAAAGTCATAAGCAGTATTTATTTCAAAGTCACAAGCAGAGATCAAAAGTTAAAAAAAAATCCAGCAGGGTATCTAACTAAAAGGAATTCTTGGATTTCGTTGTCCATAACGTGTCCGTTATATGTTACATGTTTAAAGGTGAAAGCCGGTTTAGGCTGTAAGGTAAAACTTTACGATTTTACTTATAAAAAACTTAGTGTTCCGAGCCGTTAATACAATAGTGATATTTAAAAGGACTTATAGCCCAAATCCGAGTGTTTTGAATTTTTAGTGTTCATTGTATGATTATGTGCTCTAACTGCTAATGAAGTACATGAGTAATACAGAGTTTGGTAATTTTTCCCATAGCTGAAATATTATCTAATATTTGAATTTATGTAATAATAAATGTATCATTCAAAGTAGTGAGCAATTCTGCAACTCAAGGAGCATACTAGTTTTACTTAAAACAAGTCTAACTAACATGAATATTTGTTCAAAACTTATTAAATTTATAATTAAACTGTATCCTTATAGAAGTCATAGAAGCATCAAGCTGTAACTTTTTATTGTACATGCACAGTTTTTATTTTTAACATACAGTTTTGTCACTTGTCATGAAATAATACGTTTACTGTTAAGTTACTTTTGATAGAGACTGTGCAACTATAAGCATGGAAGAGAAAACAGGTAGGAATAGGTTGCATAATAAAATCTGTGGTAAATAAGTGAACTCAGGCCTGTAACTTGTACAGTTCTGAGCATTACTAAACTACAGGTAACATCATTTGGCTATTTCCACTTGAACAGAGTCAAGTAATTTTACTTCAGACAATGTGGTTAAATTACAAAAATATATAAACTCATATCTATAGGAAATTATGGGAACATGTGTAAAAAAATAAAAGTTGAATGTGCAGGAATATAATATTTTCCACTCTATTTATGTGTAACAATGACATGTACAAGAAGCGTACATTTAAATTATTTATTGTACATTTGTATTAAATAAATTACAGTTCATTTGTTGCAAAATAAAAATGAATATAACACTTTCCATAATATACGGTGTCAACTGTAAAGATATTTCTTGAGGAAAATGGATTTTTTACTAGGGAAAATTAACAACATAAATGGCAGGGCAAATTATCTGTCAGTAGTTCCTTGCCCGGGTGAATTCATTTTCTCTATATGGATCCTGAAACAAATGTTAACACAGGAATTAATGACAAAAAAAATATAAAATATATCATGTTTTATATGTGGAGACTATATTTATAGAAAAGTTTGTTTTAATTCTGTAAATTAATACTGAGACTACATTCTGTTGGTTACAAGCAGTATATAGGTAATTATGTATGAATTTATTAAGTGTGTGTGTGTGTGTGTGTGCATATTCATATTCTTTCAAATTCACATTTTGCATGTACATCATTTTTGTTCTCTCACATCTGCTGGAGTAAGTACCATATGGACACAACACACATGTTGAATAAACAGCTGGCAAAGAAATATATATATATATGACTGCAGAAAAATAGGAATTGTAAATGAACAAGAATTGTGGTACCTTGTAGAGTTCTGAACTTTTTGTGCTACCCAAAAGACACCCAGGAAATGTTTTGGCAAGAAATGTTATTTGTTGTAATGAGATATTAAAACATTCTATTCAAATTTACGTGCAGGTCTAAAATGGGAAAAAACTCCTATCATATATCAGGGCACACAGAATATATACTATTGAGCAAGCAGTGGTTAGAATAGTGCTTGCTGATGAAGTAAATGCAAGTTGACTACAGACAACAATGATGACATGCATGGTGTATTATTTTTCCTGAAAGATGTTTTTGAATCCAGATTGTCTGTCTGTCTATTTGGGTTATGTCCCACGACAACTTTTGACTGCATCAACCAATTTTCGTAAAACTTGGCTTGGATGTCCATACTTTTACCCTACAGAACCCTATTGTTTTGAGATCAACTCCTCCAAAAATATGGCAGGAGGGAAATGTGAGAGGGTAAAAACTGAAAAAAATCGCAGAAGCCCTTTGGTGTATCAGAGTAGTGGGAATTTTAACCACAATCTGACTACTGTGTTCATTTTGAAAATTTAAAATTTTTTGTATGTCGGGGCCCAAAAATGATAAAATTGCAAAAATTTATGTGGGCATCAAATTAAAGAGAATTTTAATTGACATCTGAATGTAGTGGTAAGTTTTGGAAATTTCATAATTTTGGGACCCGAGGAACCAAAAAGAAATCAAAAATCTGAAAAAACTGAAAATCCAGTGGGCATCAGACTAAAAGGAATTGTAACCCAAATCCAAATATTTTGAATTTTCAGTGTTTATTATATAATTGTGTGCTCTACAATGTTACATTATTAAAGAAATATAGAGATCAGGATGTTAATAATTTTTTCCATAACTAGAAAAATAATAATATTAAAATTTCTGTATAATAAATATACTTCATTCAAAACAGTGAGTGAGTTCTGCAGCTTAGGGGGGAGCATACTGGTATTAAAAAATTGAAATAGTGTTATCAGTGTTACTAAAGCTGTTTGGAGTGACTTTTTAACCATACAATCTGTTCCACCAAGAACTGTCATTCAAACTATTACAGGAAGTCTAGTGTCAACTGGTTCCATGTCACCAACTATAGACTCCAGGGCACCACCTAGGCCATGACGAGATTTACTCTATAAAATATAACTGGACACAGTAATAAAAGCACAGACAGTCAAGACTATTCACTATTTGTCAAATCTAAACTGCTCCCTTATTATGCTCTGCATGACGGTGGTTGGGGTGGTTGGGTGGTTGGCGTGTGGACCCTTGGCCTACCTGCTGCCTCTCCCCCATTGTAATACTTCTGCCCGGGCTTGACAGCAGCTAATTGCCACGTGAGTCACCTCACTGTGCATCCAGTATGAAACAATTTTTTTTTTGCCTCACCCAATACTGGTAAAATTTTGTTATATTTGAAATCAGCAAAATAATACGATGAAAATGACACCAAACACGACTAAGGAATATGAAAAATTGGGTGTTACTTTATAACGCCCAGTTTTTTATATTCCTTAGTCATTTATCTAAAAATGAAACTTTTTCTTGTGAACTTACTGTTTATTCTCTTCTCATCGAACGCGTTTCGGCATACGTATTCGCCTTCTTCAGCTTAGAGACAGACTGCCATCATTTAGTAACGGTTGTTGTGTGGAATGTGTAGTGGGGGTGGTGCGTGGAGGAAGGGGATTGGCGCAGGGATTCAATTTAATGTTTGTTTTTTGTATAATTGTGTCAAAAAGTGTATGTGATTTATATTGAAGTCATGTTTGGTGTCATTTTCATCGTATTATTTCGCTGATTTCAAATATAACAAAATTTTACCAGTATTGGGCGAGGCAAAAAAATTATTTCATACTGGACGCACAGTGAGGTGACTCATCGGTAATTAGCTGCTGTCGAGCCTGGGCGGAAGTATAACAATGGGGGAGAGGCAGCAGGTAGGCCTAGGGTCCACATGCCAACCACCGTCATACAGAGCATAGTTCACTAATATCTGTTTAAGACCTAACTTAATTTCCTTAAATATTTTAATTTTGCCATTAATATATTCTATAAAAGTATTACATGAAGAAGAGTTTTGTAATTATATATGGTTATAGCTGATCAGTTAAGATACAAATTAGTGGCTATATTGGACAGAGCAAGATAAAGGCAGATAACATTTAAGGGTACATTACATGTAATGTATAAATAAGAGCAAGATAAAAGCAGGTAACATTTAAGGGTACATTACATGTAATGTATAAATAATAGAGAAAAAGTGATAGATGAAATCCAGAGAAAACAATAGATGAACAAAGGAGTCACTCATGTTGTGTATTATATGTAGAAATTGCAAGATCTAAAGATGCGTAGATGAAGTGCACTTTCTTTCTACACCAGTCAGTAAGATATAAAGATGTTGGAAACGAAGCTGTAACACAGATGAATGGGCAAAGGAAATTCAGGTTAGAAGTAAATGATATTTAGAAACAAATGGAACTTTAAAGAATGTTACTGGGATGGAAATGTGAATTTTAATCTGTATATGTTACACTAACCAAAATGCATCTATTATAATTAATTTGTTGTAATTTAAGTTAAAATTTCCTGGACTGTAGTATCGTGGTCCAAAACTATGACACTACATGGCATTAATTTGTTGTAATTAAAGTTAACATTTCCTGGACTGTAGTATCGTGGTCCAAAACTATGACACTACATGGCATTAATTTGTTGTAATTAAAGTTAACATTTCCTGGACTGTAGTATCGTGGTCCAAAACTATGACACTACATGACATGACATAATTGTTTGTCATATGTTTTGACTGTACCCAGAGCAGTCATCTTTAGTGGCACTGCTCTACATATCAATTACTGTTAGCCAACTCCTGCAATCAGTGATTATGTCAGTTCTACTTGCTAAGGCCCTGCTTTTATATCCATTCATTGCTTTCCTGGCTTCTGATTGGACATTTTGTTAGTGAGGTAGTTGGATTGTAGACACCAAGATCTTATCTGTAGCACTACTTAGGATGATGCTAATGGGGCAGTCAAAATGTGTGGTAACAATTGTGATACTGGCCATTTGTCATGTGTGTGTGTGTGTGTGTGTGTGTGTGTGTGTGTGTGTGTGTGTGTGTGTGTGTGTGTGTGTGTGTGTGTGATATCCAGTCACTAATATACAAATTATTTTTTTGTCTCAATACAGTACCAACTTAATCCAAAAGTAAAAGTCATTTTTATAAACATATACATACAAGTGGTCTGTTTAGAAAGTAAAATGGTGCACGTCGTTGCCGAGACTCCATAGATCGTAACCATGAGTACCCAATAAACTTCTTTCCTAAATTGAACTGAACAAACAACAATTTAAAATTTTATTAGTATAATAATGTATTTTTGGAAACAGTAACATTCAGAACATAATTTAAATTTAACTTAAATATGATGTCATATTTATAAATTAAAAAAACAGTATAGCTGAATATAATAAATTGTACTCATTTGATAAGACTGTCATTACGCTTCCATCTAATTAATTTCTCTAACAAATTATTTTCATGTGAATAACTAAATATAGTTCACCCTACACTTTTTTGAATCATGAAGTTAATTATTATGAAAGTCTCTAGGTACATTTCATGTTGAGGGATTGTTAAAAATAAAATTAGTTTATCATAAAAGTGTAATAGTGGAATTTGCAAATGTGTAGGCAAACCATTATAATAACTTAACTCATTACATATTTTTAATTTTACAAAGAGATTTATATTAAAATAATTGTGATAATAAGAAAATCCTTATAGCAAAGCTACTTTGGGTAAAGTAAGTATCTAATAGTTTTACATGAATAAGTTACTGGGTTGTGGCACATTATTGCATTTATGAATTCAACATTTTCTAATAACATATGGATGGAGAACGAAATTCCAGAAGAATGGAGATGGGTAAATGTGATTTCATTGCATAAAAAAGGAGTTGGAACATACACAAATAATTACAGAGGAACAAGCTCGTTTTGCTCAACATACAAAATATATACAAGAAATCTCAACCAGAGATTAAGAGTTATTGTGGATGTAAGGAGTTACTTCTCAAGGAGCAGATGAAAGTGTAGGACAACTGTGGATTTATGTATTCTGACAACTGTAGGTCAATGTTTGTTTTATGGCAGATAATAGAGAAAAGGTGGGAATATAACCAGGAAATGCATATCACTTTTGTTGATCTGGTAAAAGCATTTGATAATGTAGACCTTTAAAAATTCTAGGATATTACAGACAGAAGAGGATATCCAAAACATTTAATAAAATTCAGTCAAGATCTTTTACAAATATATAGCTATAGTCCTGGATCTGAATGGTAAGTTGACATATAACATTCCAATAAATAAGGGAGTTAGGCAGGATTATAGGATTATATTTCACCAGCCAACCTTGTTATATACGCGTATATATATTTTTTAATTGACATGTTCAGAGAATGGAAATCTAAAGTGACCTTGGAAATACAGTTTAACAAATCGATTTGTATGGGTTCCCTGCCATATGGAGATGACAGTTATTATTCAAGAAAGTGAGGATGATTTACAAGGTCCATGTTTCAGTTACAGGAAGTAGCAAGGGAGTACTCACTGACAATTTCAGAGAAATAGACTGAAACCAAGGCTTCTAAAAGTAAATATCCATTAGCGACTACGGTAAATATACACAACAGTACTTTAGAACAAGTGAGCTATTTTAAATATCTCAGATTTGAAGTACACAATGAGTCTGAATCTGATATTAAAGGCAAGATAAATAAATTTAGGAATATTTGTGGAATGACTAATACGAACCTTAGACACAGCACAGGAAAACAAATGCAATACACACATTGACATATGCCAATGAGGTGTGGGTCATGACAAAAAAGAAATGTGGCAAGATCCAGAGTGATGAAATACAGTTTTTTCTAAATACTTTAAAATATACATTGCAAGATAGAAGAAGAAGGAATGAGGATGTAAGAGCGTAACTAGGAGTAAAAGGTATAAATAAAATGATTTCAATTTATAAGAGACAATGGTGTGATAACTTGCAAAGGATGATGGAGAATTGATTGCCAAAAGCGGCATTCAGATACAAAACTGTTGGTAGAAGAGATGTGGGTTGTTCGAGGATGAGATGGGTGCTAGAACAGGTTTATATAACCTAGTCCTTGTAGTGAAGAAGAAGAAGTGATAATAAGAAATAGTTTGTATAGTACGTATAAGGAATTGCAAATGTTTGAGTGTAACATGATTACAGGCAAGGCAACCAAAATCCCTACACTATATGAGTAGGAAATATATTAAAAATTACATTCGTATTTGCTCATTTTCTTGTATGTTTTATATTATTACCTTATTAATAATAGTCACATTTTTTGTATAAGAATATATATTTTTTTATTATTTTGTGAATATTACAATGTTTCAATGGTATTTAACCATTATGGTACCTTATTTTGGTAACCAAGACAATTAGATCAGCTACTTAAAAAAATTGTTTGTTTTAGAGTACCGGTACTATATTGTATTTTGAAAAACATAGAGCAAATTCAATTCTTCAGGATTTACACTTTTCTAATTGGGTTATTTAGTTTACTGTTCTGATGAAACAAAGTAAAATTTACATTAGTTGTTGGTAATTTGAAAAGCTTATCATGCAAACTATACATGATAGGATTAGTTTAGCAAAATAGTCACATATCTTCTTTTGTACCTTTTTCAACCCATTTTTTAAGTTATATGTTAATTTTTTCCAAGTTTTCAGTATTTCATATTTTACTATTTAAGTTACATAAATTACATTAAACTTTCTTTGCTGCTTAATCATGTCTTTACTACATTGTCTGTCAGTTTAATTGTAACTCCTGATAAATATAGTATAAATCACTTATGATATAATGTGGCTATCAGATGTTTGAATTACCAAGGTTTGGAGTATCAATGTTCCTCTGTACCTATAGTCCACAACCCTGTTTACAATGCAGTGGTATGTGGTTAATTAAAAAAAATTTGTTTGATAATAATCATTGGTTTGTCACAAACATAATTATCTTTGTTTTCAAGTACCAGTACACAAATTATAATGATTCACATAATATGTTTCATATACAACAGATATTTATATCTAAATAAATGGAATGAGTTTGTTCTGTGAAATGTCAAACAAAACAACTGGTATACTTGGAAACAGAAATAATTACTTTTGTGATAATTGTATATGTTTGTGATAAAATTATAAATATGCAACTCTTGTCTTTATTCATTTGTATAAATTTAAATCATGTAGACAAATCTTAACCAAATATTACTTACTGCTCCACAGTTCTTGATTCCAGGAAGCATGAGAACAAAAAATACAATATATGTAATGTGCTTAATTTAATGCATATAATGGTAACAATACCTGCCAACTTAATTTTGTATGTAACATAAATGTTAATAAGTAATGTGAATAATTACAATGTGATTAACTCCTCAGTAGTTTGGAGTTAGGTTAAACAAAACTAACCTTGTTAGTTGGTTTTTGAACTAAACTTTTCATAGCTGTTATTATTTTTTAATTGACATTATCAATTCTGAGGTAAATAAGAACAGAATTTTTAAAGCTGAGAGTGTTTCATTCTTTTTCTTTTTGTATTAAAAGCAAACTATTCATGTTGTATAATAATATAATTTATATAGAGTACTTACCCGACTATCCAACTTCAGAAATGCATGTAAAAGAAAAAGAAGTTATTAATCATAGAGAAAATCATATTAATGTAACTTGACTATAATTAATATGGTTAAATATAAGTTTTAAATAACAATTTTTTTAAGTTAATTGATAACAAATATTAAGTTAAGTGGTAAACATTATTGACAATCTCAGGTGGTTATTTGTTACAGCCCATTTACTTCAAGATTTGTGTACAGGTAGAAAAAGAATGGTCTGCTACATTAAGAATGAACTAATGCTAGAATGAAACTGGTGTGGAGTTTTCAACATGAAAACTATGTTCAATGGACATATACAAATAAATCTCTCCCCCCCCCCCCCGAAACACACGGAATACATTCTATTATGTGCAGTGATTAAAAGAACATTTATAAAATTTCTCTTATTAGAAAAGCCTCATTTTATCAGATAGATCTATCTCTCCTGTTTATGTGCTATATCACTAATGTGTTTTGCATACACACCTATTGCATTGTTACTACCCATTGCTTTTGCTGGTGTACTTCATACCTCTTTAGGAAGATAAAGAGAATCTCAAAACGGTGCCCCTTAGTCCTGAATTTTGTACTTGTAATAGCTTACTTTTGCAAATAGTGGACATTTAGAAGTAGACACTAAATTTGAGTGATGTGTTATTATGAGTTAAAGAAACGCAAAGGGAATGTGAGAAAATTTAAGTTTTCTAAAGTTTAGGCAAGTGATCCAGATGCTTACATTTCTATAGTACGGGACTTAGCATAATATACTTCGAGGTTACGCAATAGTAACAACTCTTCCCCACCCCTCGCCCTACAGCGTTATCGCACGTTACACTTTGTTATGCATAGACAAAGGTGGGGAGTGAAGCGACATGGCAATACCGCAGTCGCCTTGAAGCTTATTTTGATAGGTCTCACATAATAGTATTTTTCACATTTGGCACACACTTCAAAGAAAATTAAAATTAAACATTTTTTTGAAAAGTATACCTGCTCCCATTAGTTAGTTTAAAATTTTACCTATAATTTTTTAGACCATATTTTATAAATTCTTTACATTATCCAGCTTAATATTCTTTATATTCATAAAATTCTAATACTTAAAAGAAGTACTATGTGACTAGTTCAAACTGAAACATGTCTAAAAAAATTTTGAACAGGCTTAATTACTTATTCAAGATTAAATATTTAATTTTATAGTAAAAAAATACAGTGAATATGTATTAAACTGGATAATTAAAGCAAGTAAATTTCACAATTTCTTTAGGCCGTCATATATTAAATCACTTGTGTAAAACTAATCCAAGACTGAGTCATCCCTGAAATGTAGTACCAGGACTGGCTGTAATTTGGTGTGTGTGTGTGTGTGTGTGTGTGTGTGTGTGTGTGTGTGTGTGTGTGTGTGTGTGTGTGGTGGGAGGAAGAAAAGACAACTTTTCTGAAACTATTTTTTTTAAGTACTGATTATTAAAGTTGCAGTAAATTTCAAAATTATTGCAATTATTAAAGAAAAACAACAAATCAACTGTTAATCTTATTCATTAATCATAAGCAGATGATAAAACAAATGTCAGTATATACACCAACAAAAAATTTTCTAGTTAAACACTTGATAGAATACACACAGAATAACTTAACATGAAAATATCAATACATGAAACCCAAAAACTTTCCATAAAATGTAAAAACAAGTAGGCCTACTACTATTCAAAACTCATTAGTGTAAGTAGAATATTTTAATCATGAAAGTCTGAATGAAAACCACCATTATACATTAAATATTTACAAATTATTAAACAATCAAGTCAATAAAAAAGTAGGTCATAACAAAAAATAAAATACATTTGCTAGAAATTTCAAAAAAGAAATATAAACTTAATTAACACTGACAATTTGTCAAGAGAGAAAAAGAAGCTTTTAAAAATATGTATCATACAACTAATCACTTAAGAAACACTCTAGCTATTGTTGTCACATGAAAACTGCTGGAATTATAGTATTTAAAGCCTATGAAACACATGATAATACAGACCTTCAATAATAAAATGAAATAACATCAGAAGCTGACACTGATAGATTAAATATAGAAACACACTGAAAAGAACATCCATAAATTACCATTAATCCACAACATAAATCTGACAAAAGTCTTACCAAAAAGACAGAATGTTTTGGAAAATATTGAGGCTTCCATAATCTTAGTAAAACAATAATCTAAAAACACCCCCCCCCCCCCCGACCTCAATAAAGACACACACAAAAAGACGAGACAAGAACTTCAGTATTTCATAACTACTCAGCAACACAATGATAACAAGAGCAAGAGCAACACAACTTGTACAGGGCAATCCTGCTCTACATTGTGTGTTCAGTGACATTCACACACAAACTCTACCTACCTCCAGAAACAATAAAAACAGTTTCCAACACGACACAAGAGAGAGAGAGAGAGAGAGAGAGAGAGAGAGAGAGAGAGAGAGAGAGAGAGAGAGAGATTAATAAAGAGATAGTACCACCTGAATGCCTGGATCCATGGACCAAGAAAACACATCAACACTACAATATTCCAACAACACTTTAGTCTTCCTTATATTCCAACATTTTTATACTTTTATAAATTTAAAAATAACTTTTCACGGCATCAATCGGGGTGAAACTGTATAAAAAGCTAACAAAGGACAGCATTACCTAATAAAAGCCTACATGTTGAGTGTGTGTGTGTGTGTGTGTGTGTGTGTGTGTGTTCACTACGGTATACTTTTAGTATTTAACACTTATGTTACCATGTATTTAACATATACTTATGTATTTAGCATGTATAATTAAATGTTACCAGAACATTTTACTTACCTGACACATCTGATTGCATGAAACAGAAGACATAAGAAATTATGTTTTTGTAAAATATTTTGCATGCACAATTAACTAATGTATACTAAATCGAAATTTATTGTTGAAGAAATCTGACACTAAAAGTTATAAATTACTATACTGTAAGAAAAATAGAAGATGATTTGAAACAAAAATATAATTATAGGCTATTTATTACAAATAACATAAAGTACAAAAGTTGTACTTTTATTATTTGAAGCACCTTTATTTGGAGCTCTTCATTTGGCTCCAGTAAGTTATGAAAACTTGTTGATATAAAAATAAAGACACGATAAAAAACAACTTGACAACGTTTGAAATATTTTGAGAGAAAAAAGTCTAAATAATTAAGGAATATAAAAGATGATTCATGTTTTCTAGTATTTATAGTAATTTTCAAAACATGTTTCTGATTTTATTCTGAGATTCTGTTAAGTGTATCAGTTTTTGCAGTATCTGTTGTCATGCACTTTTTAATTTCTCAGATACTGGATTTCATAAAAAAAAAAATGGTGAGTAACATTTAACAATTTTAAGTTATGTAAAAATAAAAATTGTATTTAATCAAGTGATAACATGAAATTTTTGAAATTTTGAATAGATAATTTTTTGTTCCACAGAATTTTTTAGTTGTTTTGTACCACTATAGACAATCCGCAGTTCTTAATCCAGTTTTAAATAATTGATATATTGTTTTTTAACTATAACTTTTATACTATGAAACATGCACAACTATACTGCTTAGTTCAGTTCAGAGCTATATAATGTGTATAAGCACATGATAATATATAAATTTTATTCAGGTAGATCTGTTAGAGTAAAAGAATATATTTTTAAACAATAATGAAAAAATATATGGATTATTCACATGTATACATTTGGATGTCTGTTTTAAAGAAATACTATATTTTGATTTTACTTGGCAATCTTCAATAAAAACAAACATTAAGAGTAACTTCATTACACAAAATAATTAAGAAAAACCCCAGCTTAATGAACATTAAAGGTTTTGAATATAATGCTCAGTGGGAATGTCAGATTACTTGCCCATACATTATATTTTAATTATGGCAGTTTTTTTTGTTATTGAAATCATATTATTTTATAATAAACTGTAAGTGGAAAGTGAAGATTACATTGTATGTTTTTTAAAAGAACTTACCAACTGTGTTGTCCCCAGAAGAAGTAGCATGGAACAAAAATTATATAATTAAAAAAACAACTTATATAAATACATTTAATTATACTTATGTATCAGAGACATACATTTATATAACTACAAGTAAGTATTTGTTGATAATTTAGTTTAAACTTCAAATGAATTTATCAGTCACAATAAATTCGTATATAACAGATCTTCTGATTTTACAGATAACATTATACATAAGGTTATTTAAGAATATACTAATAAAACATTTGTGCACTACAGATTATGTTAATTTTAATATTAATTACTTTTTAAATCGATAAAATTAAAAAAATTAGTTTATCAAAAGAAACTTGTATTTCTTAAAAAATAATTTTCTGATTTTCAGTTTCATTAGTTAGTTAATGAAATAATGTAAGAGCACATTGGCCATCGACGTTGTCAAATGCATGATAAAAAAAAAAAATCGACCGACCGTGACAGGATTCGAACCTGCAATCTTCGGATCCGAAGTCCGACGCCTTATCCGTTAGGCCACACGGTCATGTTACATAACGTCATTATATATTGCTTTAGAGGCTTACGGCTTACGCGTAGTGTGGTTCAATGAATATCTTATTTTAGCCGGACGAATAACATTTTTTTCAGCTCTATCTTGTAACTGGTACATTATGGCATACCGTTACAATGATTATTGTCTAAAAATTCGCAAATCGTAATTTTTATGAGAATAGACTACCAAAAATATACTAAAACCTCTATTAAAACAAATTTTGTCACGTACGGTATCCGACTAATTTTCACAAGTTTGTTTACATAAAATAATAATGGTTCTATGCTTATTGTTCAAACCACTGGTGTCAAGGCCGGGGGGACCCGTTTTTTTCGAACGCAATATTTTTTCAAAGGGTAAATCCTGAATAATTTAATTTATAATCCTGAATCCAGATTAATTTTTCATTTTTCTACACAAAGTGTTAGTGGTCCAATTTGAGGCCCAATGATTTATTTTCTTAGTTTTATTGTATAGAGATGATTGGTTCACGCAAGTAATGTTGACGGCTAGAACGCAAATTTGACAGTTTGTTGACAAGATGACTGCCATAAAAATGTAAATACAGGCAAAAGAATAATGCTCCACCCGACAAACTCTCCGTCCACTACACTCCCATTCTTCCGTATTCAGTATGTACGGATTCGGCTGCCAGTCTCTTGTGTCGTTTCGCCGTGCTATTTGTCTCTATTTCTGTTTATTTGATGAGCCTATCGCCTGTGCACGGCAACAAACGGC
Organism: Magicicada septendecula; assembly: GCA_034769895.1. Classification (NCBI taxonomy): domain Eukaryota; kingdom Metazoa; phylum Arthropoda; class Insecta; order Hemiptera; family Cicadidae; genus Magicicada; species Magicicada septendecula. Next base: position 154,260,966 of record CM068368.1, on the reverse strand, counting down.
AATCTCGTTATTTAACGAATAATTGTCACAGGTTTTAAGATTATCTCTTTCGTTTTCAGTTAGTTTGTATTTGTTACTCACTCGAATTTGTTTTCAGTTAAATTGTGTTTTGTATTGGTATAATGAAGAGAGGGAGTGGGGGAAAGGAGAACTCAAGAAGCAGGTTTCAGTTGAATCTTACTGAAGTCATCGACATCTAATGTTAAGAAAAGGAAGCTTCCGACTTGAATAAAAACGAAGAACATATGAATGGTAAGTGGAAGAAAAATTATTAGTCCACTCATTTACATACAAAAAAAATTATAAACTAGCGCTTCGAAGGTTATTCGAAACGCACCGCTTCGATATTTTCGAATCGGAGAGTTACTTATTTTCAATCATAAACTTCAGATGGATCACAGGATCTTATTCTTTTTAATTTCGAAACGTTTTGGTAAATATTTAAAAGCGATTTGTTCCAAATGAATATTGAACCCATAACTTCTCACTTCAATAATCTGTATACACACACAATGAATAAAATTTGCAACCAGTAAAAAATGCTAATCATTAAATCAGACCTCGTAAGCTTATGTACATGTCTGTGTAATAAAAGGAAGAAAATTTTATGAGGAGCTAGGACCAAAAACAGTCACCATCTGTCGTAAAACGACAAAAAATGGAGTATGAAATTAAAAAGAGTTTTTGTGCGGACAAAACGACGTAAACGCAGTTGCGACCATTATTCTTTTGCATTTTCACTCACCAATTCGCGAGAGCCTGTCATTACTTCTTACGCCAATTGTGAAGTGTATTCTGCTATTTATTGAAACCTTTCGTCTCCTGCCGGGTACGTTCGGCACTGTACTCAGAATTGATCGACGTCGTCAATCGAGGAGGTTCTCTACCAATTAAAAGACAAGAACAAGATCGTTTGAACGCTGCCGTGTCAGTTCGCAAACGTGCCCCTCAAAACCCGGCATGGACAGCAGTCATCTCGACCAAACACTAAATATTACTAAATACACCAAGTACTAAATATTACTGCTACATCAGTTTGAACTGCATCATTATAACGGCGTAGATCTAAATCACGATTTACTTTAATGAGCATACAAATTTCTTTATTTTGATTTTCAACTCTCTGACAATGATCTTTCATTGCAATGAATGACCGAACGAAAGGATTAATGCGTTCCAATTCAAGAGAGATTTCCGCATTATATTGTTATTGCATGTTTGATTATAGTGTTCACGTAATCTATAATTGACAGCAGTGTCAACATCATAAAAATATAATTGCGCATAACATGGTGAGCGACCATATCCAGCAGTCATTGGACCTGATCTGTGATAAAAAACATCATGTATTTTAAAATGATACACTCCACGCGTAACTGTACCCGAAATTTTAGCTTCTGAGCTAACCATAGCAAATGATGAATTGTATTTACGAATGTTTCCAAATAATTTTTTGATTTTCTTTTTATTGAAGGTTCATTTGAAGTAAGTCCATCATACAATGATTTAAAGTATTCATTTTGACTTAAGGCCGGTAATATTGCTTTACCCTTATGACAACATGAAGTGAATGCAGTCCTTTCATCTAAAGTGACCTCACATTCGAAATGTTTTGAATTGCAAAACCTGCATTGTAAATGCATTAATACACAATCAAAAGTATTAAAATTTCTTGGAATGACATTCAGTGTGCATTTAAATGTATCCCTCAAAATAATTTCATCATTTTGTATACTATTTACACTATTTAAATTTGCATTTGGTCTATTATCATTTTAACTTTCACGCGAATATATATTCCTTCTTCTTTGTCTCTCACTCCGACCCGTCAATGTTATACTATTTACACTATTTAAATTTGCATTTGGTCTATTATCATTTTGACTTTCACGCGAATATATATTCCTTCTTTTTTTCTCTCACTCCGACCCGTCAATGTTCTATGTCGAGGCATAATGGAAGTAGGTGCGAATATCTGAATGTAAAAAAAAACATGAAATGAAATTACTGAAACTAAGATTAGACAGGGTTTAATTTAAAAATAATAAAATGTACTCACTTTTTTGAAACCACCAATAATAATTAGGCGAGAGTAAGTCAATTCAAATTGCTGCTACAAAATTTTCCTTTTGCAACAGGTGTATATTAAGCAAGCTGTATTTCACTTTCAACTGCACATTAATATATAAAACACAGATATCTAATATACAAAATATAAAATAAACGCTTTTTTGCCTTGACATACACTCCACAGACTATTGAAAAAGGAACATTTGAAATCACACAAAATTCACAGCTCATTCGGTCAATCTGTCAGTATTAAGCAAGCTGTATTTCACTTTCAACTGCACATTAATATATAAAACACAGATATCTAATATACAAAATATAAAATAAACGCTTTTTTGCCTTGACATACACTCCACAGACTATTGTTGCCTGGCAACAAAATTATTTTATTTTTAACAATTACCATTGTTTGAAAAAGTTTAAATGAATTTTCAAGTGCAAATGAATGTTTAATTTAATTTAATTTAATGTATTTGTAACACATATTATATATAAATTTTAGCTTTCTGTAAGTGGAAGAAAAATTATTAGTCCACTCATTTACATACAAAAAAAATTATAAACTAGCGCTTCGAAGGTTATTCGAAACGCACCGCTTCGATATTTTCGAATCGGAGAGTTACTTATTTTCAATCATAAACTTCAGATGGATCACAGGATCTTATTCTTTTTAATTTCGAAACGTTTTGGTAAATATTTAAAAGCGATTTGTTCCAAATGAATATTGAACCCATAACTTCTCACTTCAATAATCTGTATACACACACAATGAATAAAATTTGCAACCAGTAAAAAATGCTAATCATTAAATCAGACCTCGTAAGCTTATGTACATGTCTGTGTAATAAAAGGAAGGAAATTTTATGAGGAGCTAGGACCAAAAACAGTCACCATCTGTCGTAAAACGACAAAAAATGGAGTATGAAATTAAAAAGAGTTTTTGTGCGGACAAAACGACGTAAACGCAGTTGCGACCATTATTCTTTTGCATTTTCACTCACCAATTCGCGAGAGCCTGTCATTACTTCTTACGCCAATTGTGAAGTGTATTCTGCTATTTATTGAAACCTTTCGTCTCCTGCCGGGTACGTTCGGCACTGTACTCAGAATTGATCGACGTCGTCAATCGAGGAGGTTCTCTACCAATTAAAAGACAAGAACAAGATCGTTTGAACGCTGCCGTGTCAGTTCGCAAACGTGCCCCTCAAAACCTGGCGTGGACAGCAGTCATCTCGACCAAACACCGTCAAATCACGTTAGTACGGAGTGCTGAGTTTTTGATGTGTCTTTATCAGACTGTCGACCCCCCCCTTTTCCGGGAACCCGCCGACATGGGCCTAAAACAATTGCGGAGGGAGGCTCTACGTACCAAGTGGCTTCACCTACAGGGGGGAGTCACATTTGGGAACTTACGGGAAATCTCTTGCATGCATTGTTGGCGACCAAACCGAGGCCGGTATACCATCGGCGCTAATCTGGACAGGGATGCTGTCTTGTTATCAGGGTGAAAGTGTCTTCGAAACTTTCACTCAGGGTGATAATCTAGGTCTTTGAAACCTCATTGACGGCGTCAAGTATTGGCTGGGCACCTTGGCGGCAGATTTTCCGACGAGGAAAAAGCTGGTGCCCAAAATGATAACTGCCTGAACATAAACTTGGGTAGTGACGATGTTATGACTAAGAGCAAAAGTAACATAGATATGAACGTAACTTTTTGCATTTTCTTGTGAACCAGTAGGAGGTTGATTTTCAAATAGCCCTCGTAATATTCATTCCTAATTAAATTTATATTCTTGATACCACAAGTACAATATCTTTTATTTCCAGATTCTGGGCCATCACATGAGAAATGTACACTTCATACCGATGAATCTCGAGTTTCAAAATTTCCTGAAAGCTTACCATAACCAGTGACACCGGTGGCTGCAGCATGTGATCTAGTTACACCAGAAACTCAATCAGCACGTCTTCCATACAAGCCTGCAATTTTACCTGATGGTTTTCAATTCATCAGCATCTTACAGGACGAGTATTAAGTTTTTAGCAAAATTGGTACCGGTACACAAAATTTCCGGGCCAGCATGTATCTGCTGTTATTACTGTACAAAATACGCGTATGTTCAATTATGTCCAGATAAAACACTTGCAGCCAAAGAAGACTTGCCTTGTAGTGGGAAAGAATTGGTAGAGGCAATTGAAAGATTTAAAAGTCATGAAAAATGTGCTGCTTATACCCAAGCTGTATTTAGCCATGTTCAACAGAAAGCCCCTAATGAAAGACAGTTGTGAAAAATTAAAGTTGAGGAGCAAAAGGTCATTAATGCTTAATATTAGTTCTCTTAAATATCTCGTTAGACAGGGACTGGCTATTAGACGTCATATACACTTTGAAGAAAACTTCATGGCTTGCTGAAAGTTTGCAGTGAGGACAAGCCATCTCTTAGGGAGTGGTTTGAAAAAAACAAGAAAAAAACAGAATTGTATACACACCCTCAGGGGCGTATTTACGGGAGGAGACGAACGGGATCGGACCCTCCCCCAGAGGTCGAATAAAGTTGACGAATTTTGTTAATCGCTTAATTTTTAGGCTATTTTATTATTTTTTCACTGTCTACGTTAATATAGTAGTAACTCTTTTTTGAATATACAAACAGGTATATACACAGCATTTGCGTATATGTTTGAAGTAGAAATATAGGAAAAGCAATTCAGTCAATAAGTATCTTCTAAACAGCGTTTCATTAACGCGTATTTTTATTGTATTATTGCCGTTTACTTTAATGGAATTAATTTCAGTATCGTCTTTTAACCACTTTAAAGATAGTAATGTTGATTAGTCTTGACTTTTTTTCATTTGCATGAAGCCGGCTCGATCGGACCCCCCCCCCCCCGACCATATTCTAGATACGGCACTGCACATCCTGCCCTACAAAATGAAATCATCCAGATCCTACGAAATGAATAGTTGCTTATGTCACTTAAAAATGCACAGTAACAAATCCTTTAATTTATTCCATGATTTGTGATGGTGTACAAGATATTTCAGGAGATGAACAAAACAGTATCTGTGTTCGTTGGTATGATGATAACCTGAATCCTGAAGAAAGTTTTATGGATTTCTATAAGACTGGAGTAACTTGTGGTTCAGGCCATCATTCATTTGAAATGACAGTCCTATTACGGAGCTGGGAATATGAGTGGCATCAATAAAGACGTACAGGCCAGCATAAACCAGAAGCAACCTTTTGTTGATTATGTGCACTATGGTGCTCATTACTGTAATTTAGTCATGAAAGGAAGTTGTGAATCTTCTAGAACAGTACAGAATGCTATGGAATGGCCCATCAATTAAGAATTTTTTTTTCAAACGCTAAAGCAAAATCAGCGTTTATGCATATCCAAGAAAATTTAGTCGAGGGTCTTACTCGTAACATTGCCAAGATCAAGTCACTGTGTCCCACAATATGGCTTTTTCGGCGGTCACAGATAAAGGACATATTTAACAGTTATTAATTGGTAATTATAATACTGACCGAATTAGGATAATAAGGATATGGCGGCACTTGTGTCTATTTAGTGTATATGAGAATGGAGCGGTATAACTTGGTTTGACCATGGGACGAGACGTAATTGAACTTTTAGAAATTTTAAACATGTGCTTCCAGGGAAATAACAGAACTGCGGCAGGGCTTTATAAATCAGTTGAACACATCATTAATGGACTGAATGGACAAATAAAGAGTTTTCACCTGTATTTAAATAGTACAATGACAAAATATCGGAGCTTAGTTTGAAAGAGTTGAAACTTCCGAAACAAAGTTAAAGTACCAAAAAGAATTGATGGAGCAACTAACGTATATGTGCCATTATTGTCAGTCGTGTGAAGAATACTGTAGGCAAGGGTATTTCGAAGTCATAGATACAGCTGTAACAGGACTTCAAATCTAATTCTGAATCAGCTGGTGTAAAGGAGCAGTTTTGCTAGAAAAAATCTGTTTGTAAAAGGAAGAAAGTGAAGTATTAGCCCCTTATCCACAAACTGACGCATCATCGTTTAAAGTTTTTACACCTGATCTTAATCTAGTGAATTAATACAGTCTTAAAATGACCTGACAATGTAAAAAAAATTATATATGCCTACAATAATATTTGCATTAGTAATATTAAAAGATTAAAACTTACAAAAATAGAAAAGAATGCCCCTAGTCTTTCAGAAATTTGACCACACACCAGATATTCAATATTACCATAATGCTCTGCCCCCCCCCCCCCAATAATTGGGCACTGGTGACGCCCATTGTTCAAACCATTGTAGATTAATTTGAAAACGTTCAGCTAATGATTTACGAAGCAACTACAGAAATCTTATGATTCAGTTTGCAACAGTCAACAGGCACTGACCACCACAGAATTCTCTTATAATTTGTTACACAAATATGGCATGACTCGTTCTCAAATAATACTTAGGAACGAGTAACAAGCATTAAATTGCTGTTTTGCAAAGTGATAAAACGAAACCAACTGTCAACTGAATTAAATATGTTTGTTATTATCCCACTGTAGTTAACTATATATTAAACAAATAATACAGCAGTAGCCCGACGGAATACAGTGATTACTTGTAGATCACTTTTGCAGATACGCATTTGATACATTTTATGTGTACAAGAAGGTCTTAATAAGCATGCCACTGTAAATTGTTTCTTTAGAGTTTTTCGATGTTTTACAGCGACTCTAAGTATAGAATATATGAGGACTAAGTTTAGCTAAGATTTGATACAATTTGGCTCCCACTTGTCATGTCCGAGTTGTATTCAGGCACGTGTGCCTGAATTCGTACGCACGCCCTGTCTACATCTAAAAGACACAACTGTTCATAAACGAACATTGCATAAAACCGCAAAAAAGTAAATAAATTGGAATAAACTAAAAACGTTGCCTCTACTATGGCCCCAAGGGTTATTTGATTCTTCGGATCTCTTTCCAAAGTAATTTCATCTCGTCATCGATGACTAAAGAAAAATTCAACCAAATTAGTGATATTACAAGGTGATCACTAAGTTCACTAGTGATCTTTTTTATAAGTACAAATATTGATTATGGTGACAACTAGATGGAGACTGGTTGTTAGGCGTCTTTTCTCTGAGAGACTGCTTATGTTTACGGTTGCCATCGATTCGGCTTTTATCGAACACGTCCTTTTTTATCACTTTTCAAACGTTCAGCATGCGTTAAAATATATTTCTGTCCATAATTGTTTCAATCAACGTTTCGTCTTGGGTTATTTTTATTTCCAAATATATATTTACATATATTCTTTGCAGAATTGAGTGTTCTGCCTGCACTCCAGCTGTGATTGTGACCTGGAAACGGTATGTCTTAAGGTTGCCCTAACCGTGATGTAAAAGGCATATAACAGGCTCAGGCTGCTAAGAAACAATAGGACCCGACCCTGCTACCTGGTCGCAGTAACCGGAAGCCCCAACTGTAGGCTTCAATTACGACTTGCGTCTGCCAGCGAGCCATAACATCGTGCTGTGCCTGTAATCTGGCGTCTTGGCGGGGCGAGAACCGAGCCGCACGGTGGGGTGGAGAGCCCGGGAGAAAGTTAATGTGTTTCATTGCCCGACATAAGTTCAGTAACAGCTGATCTGATTTTTAAAATTCTTTCACCACCGTGTTTATTGAAGTTTGAGGATGGTTTTAGGCATAAATTTTAACCGATAGTTTTAACAATTTTCAAAAACAGAGTCTTCAGACGGTTCCACGTCATGAAGTTTCTTTTTTAATTTTCATGTAGTGAAATTTTCGGCATGCGACAAACTTTCGTTTTATGAGAGATAGCTATATGGTGTCAGCGAGTGAAAATTATAGAAAATTCCAAATTTTATTTTGGTTTTGTTTCAATAAAATCGGCTTTTTCGTTTTCGAGATATTGGCGTTTTTGTAAGAAATTTAGTTGGCGGTTTTATAAGAAATTAGTTGGTTCGCACATGCAGCGATTTTTCTTGTAACGATTTTTCTTAATAATAAATACTAGTGGTCGCCCAGTGGTCGAAATTCGACCGTAATTCATTAAATTTTTAAGTTTGAACGTTATTGAGGTTCTTTTGTCAAAGAGTATACCTCTATAATCATTGCATATAATTTTTTTGAATTTTGTTCTATTACGTCAGCTGCGAGCGTGTACAAATACGTCATTAGCGTGTGTTGTTTGCCTTAATTCCCTGCAATACCTATAAAATTTAAAATTTAATGTTAGTAACAGTTGAAAAAAAACACAATTACAGCTTGTATTCGTATTTATTTTTTGATATAATTCATTGTCAGTTTTAATTTTTTCATGTTATTATTGAATCAAATAAACGCTAATAAAAATGAGACTTGACATTCATAGAAGTATAAGATACATTGTTTTCAATTCCAGTGGATTACATTTCATTTTTGGTAAGGTACAAAATTCGAAAACAGTTCGAAGATTATCTGCTACAAAGCTTATATAATATTTCATTTTTTTTTCTATGCATTAATTTTCGAGTTATTTGAAAAATATGAAAGATGGGAAAAATGAGGTTTAGCTTGGCTAAGCCATATTTAGAAAGCAATAACGCGTTTTTTAACATTTCCTTGGGTTTTTTTTATTGCCATACTGACCAGGTTTCGCCAAGGCTACACAGTTATTTTGCCTATCTTTTTCGAATTATATAAAATTTAAATAAAAAATTAATACAAAATAAAAAATGAAATAAAAAATACGTGCCTCGTATTTTTTCATATATTTTTCATTAAATAAAAAACCGGGCGGTTAAAAAAATAAATGTTGTCCATTGAACTTAAAATAGTTTGAAAGTGAATTTAATGATTCAGAACTTCTGTGTAAACGATGTTTTTTGTAAAAACTCTTTCATCATTTGCTAAATGCCCTTGGCCATTATATTCGGAAATATAAAATCTCAAACCATCGAATGATCGAACTCTACTTGCTGCGACGTACAATTGACCATGTGTAAAAACTGGCTGCCTCAATAAAATTCCAATTTTTTCGAATGTTTGTCCTTGAGACTTATTTATTGTCATCGCAAATGCAGGTATAATTGGAAATTGAGTTCGTTGAAAGTTAAATGGTAAAACAGTACCGGAATATGTTAAATTTATACGTGGAATCAAAATTCTCTTATTGCGTGCGGTTCCAGTTAAAACTTCGCAATCAATAGCATTACGATGCATACACTTGATGCGCATTCTTGTTCCATTGACTAATGCTTCCTTTGTATTTAAGTTTCTGATCAGTAAAACGATGCAATTAACTTTCAATACTAACTTATGTGGTGGCAAACCACTAATAGTCAAAGAATTCAAAAACTCTACTGGATAGTTATTGATTTCATTGTCATCATCACAAATTATTTTATCGTAGCTATGATATGTTTTCTGTTCACCTGGTATTCGATTAAGTATATCAGTATTAATAAAAGTACAATCATCATTTTTAGGTGCTAAAATAACTGACTTCAATATGTTATCTGAGAGTATGTTTTCAGAAATATTTCCATACACCTCATTATTAATATTATTTTCATCTCCTATTAAATGCTGAGGTATTTCAATAATATTTTCACCAAACTGAGGGAATTGTGGGGCTTCATCATTACCAATTTTTTTCAAGAATTCGATAAATTCTATTTCACTTGGTAAGGCTCTCATATTTTGAGTAAACGTTACTTTATGAAAATAAACAAATTTATGCCAACTCGTGACACAATTTTCAATTAAAGTTGCACGTGATCCATGTGGGACAACTGGTAAGATTTGCCGAAAATCACCGCACAGAAGTATCAAATGGTTTATGTTTATCATTTTCATCGCATAGATCCTGCAATAATCTATCTATGATTTTCAACACTTGCAGTGGGCACATAGAAATTTCATCATTAATTATCAATGATGATGAATTTATGTAACGTCCATAGCTACTATTTGCGGTAATATTCGCTACAGAATTTTCCAAAATGGGTATAGGCAATTTAAACACATTGTGTAAAGTTCTACCTCCAAGTAATAGAGTTGAAGCTATGCCACTGAACGCTGTTGCAATGCAACTAAGATTAAGCGAATTTAATTTGTGAATGATTGCTGTTTGTGTGAATGTTTTTCCACAACCTGCATGAGCGGTTAAACAAAAAACATTAGATCCAGTATCATGATGCAAAACTTCACGAATCACACGATCAATTAGATTACGCTGTTCAATACTTGCAGTTTCATAATGCTCAGAAAACAGAAACTCTTGTTCTATTGGATCAATAGCATTTGCTTCGTCTGTTCTCTGCGAATACGTGGGAACTGGTAAAGCAAGTTCCTGACATGACAAATTATGAACATTCAAAATATCTTCAATTTCTAATAGAGCTGTATTAAAGGATAATTCTTCATTGTAATCTCTCAAAAAATCTTCACTAAGATATACTTTAAATTCATTCCATAACGCCAATGCATGGCTGGCACATTTAATGCACAAATGTAACCAAATAAATTTCGCATTTGTTTTGGTGAATGTAATTCTTTTGCTTCATTTAAACATTCGCGCCATTCATTATTATTTGAAGCAATGTCGCGAGCATGGCACGCTTCAACAAAAGAAGTGTGTATAATTCCATTGTATGTTCTAACATCCTCAAATGATTTTGGACCACAGACATGTAATAAAAGCAATCGTAAATGGAAAAGTTCGATGTCTTTTGGTGATACTACATATATGCGTGTAATGATTTTATCACCTCCACGCCTTCTCTTCTTCCATTTTTTTCGGGAATCTTCCCACACATAATGCAAAGGAATTTCAATATACTTATATTCATGCGCTGATGGATCTGATCGATTCAATTCAAAAAATGCTAATAATTTTGTTTGTCTTGCATTTTCAATTGCTTGACGTTCTTGCCCTTCTCGAAAGTAAACATTCTGTCTACGCGGTAAATGAATGTCAAGTCTAACGATGACATGTGATTGCAAATGCATTGGTAATTCATAGATGCGCCATACAGCTTCAGTTGATCCGACATAACGGCCATTTAAAAAATTTTTAACTTCATCAATTTGTATTCTTGACCTGGTTCATTTCTCTCTCTCAACCTAATTCAACAGATGCACTGTCATAGCCTTTATACACGTATTTATAAATGTATTTAACACTTTTAACTGTAGTGCATACTTCAACATTTATATGGCAATTAAATTTGGCAAGTAAATACGGATTGTATGGTACAACATAACGATTGTCGAGGCAACTACCGCGAACTTCAGCATTAATACCATTATCACGCCTTCTGTATAATGGATATCCATTTAATGATTCACATGTAAATTCATTAAATCGTTTTGGATAATCTTTTGTGCATTTTCCATCTCTCATACATACAGAATTTGGATTAAGTACACCGCATGGACCATGCATCATGTGTTTTACAACATATTCATGTAATGTAGGATGTGTTTGAATGTTAGGAATCTCCGCAGATACAACTTTATCAATATCGGTAGCATTAACAATTTTATCTTGCTCATTTAAAGAGAGTAAAATGTGAGCATGAGGCAATCCTCTCTTTTGAAACTCAATTGTATAAATGAGTGCTTCAACTTTACCGAAGATTTTTTTAGTGTAAGGCCCTCAATTAATGCTTTCAGTTTTGGACTTGAATACACGCACAACAATATCAGGTCGAAAATTAGCTGACTCACCTACATCAATATTGCTAACTATTTCAGTCCAACTTGGATTGCAAGTCATTGTAATAAACAAAGAAGGCTTTCCGAAATGTACAATTGACATTGCATCTAAATAATTCTGATACATATTTCTTGGAGATCCATTGAATGAAGATGGTAAAATTACTCTACGGCCAACATTATTGGCATTGGGGTTCAATTCTAAATAATCTGTTAAATTGTTGTAAACTTCAGACCTAAGACTTGTTTGATTTTGTCGAATGAAATGTAACCTTGTGCCCTCTATTCTCACATACATATCAACTATCCACTGCAGAAATAATTTTTGTGAATGGTGCAACATGCTAAAATCTTCACTAATTGCAAGTCGATAGGCTGCATACTGAAGCATGGTTAATTTATTTCTGGGCGCTCTTGAATTAGATGTAGTTGGTACATTATGAGAAATATTGATATGCCACCCAGTATCACCATTTGGAAAAAGTAATGGATACGCTAAAGGGTCCAATGATGAATCCAAAACAGAGATATTTTTAATGGTACCATTAACTTTTGAAAACGAAACCATATTTCGTTTAAAGGGTGGCTCACCATCAACTGTACTAAATATTACTGCTACATCAGTTTGAACTGCATCATTATAACGGCGTAGATCTAAATCACGATTTACTTTAATGAGCATACAAATTTCTTTATTTTGATTTTCAACTCTCTGACAATGATCTTTCATTGCAATGAATGACCGAACGAAAGGATTAATGCGTTCCAATTCAAGAGAGATTTCCGCATTATATTGTTATTGCATGTTTGATTATAGTGTTCACGTAATCTATAATTGACAGCAGTGTCAACATCATAAAAATATAATTGCGCATAACATGGTGAGCGACCATATCCAGCAGTCATTGGACCTGATCTGTGATAAAAACATCATGTATTTTAAAATGATACACTCCACGCGTAACTGTACCCGAAATTTTAGCTTCTGAGCTAACCATAGCAAATGATGAATTGTATTTACGAATGTTTCCAAATAATTTTTTGACTTTCTTTTTATTGAAGGTTCATTTGAAGTAAGTCCATCATACAATGATTTAAAGTATTCATTTTGACTTAAGGCCGGTAATATTGCTTTACCCTTATGACAACATGAAGTGAATGCAGTCCTTTCATCTAAAGTGACCTCAGATTCGAAATGTTTTGAATTGCAAAACCTGCATTGTAAATGCATTAATACACAATCAAAAGTATTAAAATTTCTTGGAATGACATTCAGTGTGCATTTAAATGTATCCCTCAAAATAATTTCATCATTTTGTATACTATTTACGCTATTTAAATTTGCATTTGGTCTATTATCATTTTAACTTTCACGCGAATATATATATTCCTTCTTCTTTGTCTCTCACTCCGACCCGTCAATGTTATACTATTTACACTATTTAAATTTGCATTTGGTCTATTATCATTTTGACTTTCACGCGAATATATATTCCTTCTTTTTTGTCTCTCACTCCGACCCGTCAATGTTCTATGTCGAGGCATAATGGAAGTAGGTGCGAATATCTGAATGTAAAAAAAAACATGAAATGAAATTACTGAAACTAAGATTAGACAGGGTTTAATTTAAAAATAATAAAATGTACTCACTTTTTTGAAACCACCAATAATAATTAGGCGAGAGTAAGTCAATTCAAATTGCTGCTACAAAATTTTCCTTTTGCAACAGGTGTATATTAAGCAAGCTGTATTTCACTTTCAACTGCACATTAATATATAAAACACAGATATCTAATATACAAAATATAAAATAAACGCTTTTTTGCCTTGACATACACTCCACAGACTATTGAAAAAGGAACATTTGAAATCACACAAAATTCACAGCTCATTCGGTCAATCTGTCAGTATTAAGCAAGCTGTATTTCACTTTCAACTGCACATTAATATATAAAACACAGATATCTAATATACAAAATATAAAATAAACGCTTTTTTGCCTTGACATACACTCCACAGACTATTGTTGCCTGGCAACAAAATTATTTTATTTTTAACAATTACCATTGTTTGAAAAAGTTTAAATGAATTTTCAAGTGCAAATGAATGTTTAATTTAATTTAATTTAATGTATTTGTAACACATATTATATATAAATTTTAGCTTTCTGCACTCCTTCTCCATATAAACTTTAACTGTGCCAAATTTCACACTCCTCCGTGCGCGCAATATGCTTAAAAAGGGGTACAAAGTTTTCTCTTCACGTATTAATATAGAAGAAGATTACCTTAACGTAATCATATTTTAACATTTATTATATTATTCTATTTAATAATAAAAATTTCAATTTTCATGTAGTACCTTAATGTAATTTGATTTCCTGGATTTTGTTGTCCACTGATTATAAATATATCGCTACTGACTAGGAACACTAATTTTTTATAAATGCTCCATGAAGTTTTAAGAAGACTGTTTAATGATGAAGAAACACATTCATTTTATGAATATTTTATAAAACAATATATTAATAAGAAACAATACAGATCATGGGCCTACTGTTATCGGATTCATTTAGGTATAAACACTAACATGTCAATAGAAAATTTTAATAAAATATTGTTATCTAAAAGGAAAACGGATTAAACGACTGGATACAATAATCTGTGCCATATTATATTTGTTAAACGTATTAAACACTGCACATCATGTCATTGTAAGAGGCAATTTCAGAAACTTTGCAACAGATTTTTACTATCTGACTTAGCTTATGTATCCAAACAGTTTTACTGTTTCTAAATGCCAGGCATTTAATTTAATTTTAAGTGACTAAGGGCTAACTCAAGCCGAATTAAAATATCAGTTTGTCTCTGTTGATTTTAATTTAAAACATAATTACTCGGAACATTTTGTCATTTGTTTACTGGTTAAAGAGTTTATTCACAACTTGGATGGACATGTGTATAAAGATCTTAGAATAGTGACAGTGTTTGACAAGAGTAATTGTGAAATGTGTATAATAGGTACCGGTACAATGCATAAATGATGATAGTAAATAGTACACTATAATAAGTAGTACTAGGAGCCTGGCAAAATCTTTCTCAAATGCAACTTGCGAGCGAGCGCACGCGCGCGCGCGCACACACACACACACACACACACACACAAGACGTATATAAACCTTACCTCTGATCTGACTTAACAAACTTTTAAAGTTTTTATGAACAAATTATTCTTATAACTTTAAATTGTTTTGTTACTTTTAATTGCTTTTGTTTATTATTTTTATATTACATTTAATGTTTAATTCACTAATTTTTACTTTACTGTACTGCTAAGCCACTTACTAAATTACATTTATTATAGTACGCGTGCGCGCTATGAAAGAATGTGTGCGTGTGCGTGCGTCCGCGTGCGAGAGAGAGAGAGTGAGAGGGGTGAGAGGAAGAGAGGCGAGCGCGCGTTTGCGACACATCTGTACATATGTTAAAACAAAACTAGGTATAATGTATATTATGTATAATGGTATATTGATGTATATCAATACACCAAAACAATTATTTCTACTGGAATTTCAAAATCGATCGCCTCGCCTGATATTAAAGAAGTAAAAATACGGAAGGAATTGTATTGCGAGAATAATAAGCCCGGTAAAATGTTCGGACTTCTTCGTTAAAATTCGTACCATAATCAGCTAAGCTCGGTTCTCGCCCCACCAAGACGCCAGATTACAGGCACAGCACGATGTTATGGCTTGCTGGCAGACGCAAGTTCAATTACGCGCTCTCTAACTCTCTCACTCTCTCCCCCCCTCGTCACTCTTTACCCATAGTACCCTCACGGATGCGTATACAATGTTTTAGTCTAATTAACACAAAAAACTATTATAATTTAAGTATTATGGATTGCAGTGCAACAAGAATTATATTATTAAATTCATATGTACGAGTTTAAGCGCGTACACAAATTCTGGTTGTATGAACCAGAATGTGCCTAATTATCGGAAGACGGTTGCAGTTTACCGACCTTCTTTGTGTAGCACCCACTTTGAAGTTCTTCAGATGGGTGAAATCCATGTGGGCCAGGAAATTCTGACAAGGACGAGAACTCTTTCTCCTCCTCTCCGATACTACTCGTAGAATAAGTGAAGAAACTGAATATTTTTCAGTATTGACTCTTCTTTTTAACCATCTGTCAGTTAGAAGATTATAAATCCAAGCCTCGCTAAATCAAAATTTCTTTATTGTCTGCGTGGAACGTTTAAATCATGCTTTCTTCTTCTGTTGCTGACAGTTGGTCCTGTGCTAGTGGCTGTGTTTATTTCCTTAGTCCAGGTTCCACTTTGTTTTGTGAACATATGTACTCTGTAGGTTGATGGATGCACCTCAATGCGATTGACACATTTGAAGTTATAATCTTTGACTTTCCTGGGACATAAAATCGTTGAATGCTGTGCTGTACATTTTACGTGTCTTGAGTTATTTTTACAGTAAACATTTGTTTTTCCAAATTCTTGATAGTATATGAATTATTGAATTTGTCCCGCGATCGCTAAGCGTTTATTTTTAGATGTTTAAAAAATCTGTTCTTTGTTTAGTGTCTACAAAGTGATTTGTTCTTAACTCTTTGCTTGCCATTCTTCAAGTTCGTCACTCGGTGCCATTTGTGTTCAGGTCATGCTTTATGTCATTCGGATCAGTTGAGACTCTTCGAAAGTGTCTGCCTGAACTATTGTAGTACACATTTATATAGCTTGTTGGCTAAAATCTAACATAGTCGACTTGTACAGAGTTTTTATTAGATTTGTATATTTTCGCTATTTCTTAAAGACAGTCGATTAAGATTTTCTGTCTGATTAGAAAAATTGGCCTTGGCCAATGACTGATTATTTTCGTATTAGCCTTCATACAAATTTATTTCTGAAAGTGTGCTGAATCAGTCTTGCGAAAGTACTGTTTCTCCAAGCGAGTAGTCTTAATTTTTCGTTTTGAATTTCTTGATACGTGTGGTAATGACATTTCGAATTTAAGTAAGAATGTTGTGCTGCATTTTGAAGTTATACTACATTTATTATTGGAGAACTGTTTCGAGGTCGACTAGCGTATATCACTGTACTGTGGCTATACTTGCGGCGTTTGAGGGAGAGTAATTTACTGCCGCTTGAGTGTTATATGGTTTGAAGTTGGATTAGATTCATTCTGTGCGTATATGTATATTCGGCTGTGAAAATATAGGCTTAAATTGAACGCGTATTGACTAGGGGTAGACTACATTTATATTTAATTGTACTTATCTTTATTTATTTATTTATTTTGTGATAATCACCCTTGATGTTTTGAAGTCTATTGCAGCGATTAAATGTTATATTGAATTAGCAAAATAATACATTTCTTCTGCAAGAAAATTTATATTATTATACATGCACCATATGTACGTTTCGTAATCAAAGAATGTAAATGAACACACCCATTAAATTAACGAAAACAGATCACACTATTCGTTATCTGTAAATGCCAAAACTAGCATTAACAAAGATAAGGTTCTTTTTTAATAGCACTGAACACAAGAACCCCGATACTTTAGAAGAGTGGATAATGAAAACGTTTTATATTAACATTATTCTTTGACATCAAGTGTGCCGTGATTATATTGAAAGGTAAATACCATGGCCAGTTTAATTGTATTTTCCGTGCGTTCGGTGCATTATCGCTGCATGTTACATGTTACTATGCCCGCTTTGATATCGAGATTCAGTCGTTCGCGGCGACCTTGAGTGGTGACGTCATTTGGCTGGCAGTGGCGTTCGCTTGTCAACGAGATTTAGACAGCAATGTTTGAGTTTTTATAAGTTAGTGCAGCGTCTTCATCGGCCTCTTCTCTCTTTCGACTTTGGTGCGGTTTGGATTGTGACGGTGTAACGTGTGATTCCACTATGACGAGATAATTCTATAAAGAGCTTCAGGTTTCCCCGCTTTAGTCGGGAGAAAAGGGGTCGACGTGGTGGGCACTCTACATCTTCGCCCATCCGCAGAGCCTGCGTAAGAAGCCCCAACGCCGTCACGCCATCCGACATCGCTCTTCACACCCCACCGAAAATGCAGGAGCATCGTTAGTGCAATCCGAAAGATTAGGTGGGAACTTTCCATTTATTTTATAACTTCACACACGAAATACTCCGCAGGTTATCGGGTAACACACACGCAGAAACATATTTCTAGAAAGTAGACTCATGTTTCAGAGTCAACATTACTGAACATGTTTTGTGAAGAGATGCTAAAGTGTGGACAGTGATGACTGTGTTACGAATAACTTATAAGTAGTTGTGTATTGAATTTGCATAAAGTCAAGGGTTACCTGTGTATAATATAAATATTTAATTCTATTACTGCAAAAGAGAAAACCGAATTTAAAATTCTTTTTTTGACAAAATCCAGACCTTAAGAAAATGTAATACTCGGAGAGTACTTGCATCTGCCTGTCATATGACTTGTGATCCTGCACGTTCCAATTCTTTTTCTTATTCTAAATTTAAAGGTCCTGTTGATTTGGATATTTTTCTTGGTTCAGCTTAACTGTTCAATTTATAATAGTACTATAATATTCCTATATTTAATTAACTCAACAAAAAGAAGCGACACATTTTAATATTTAATTAACAACATAAATTTACTACATATTTAATATTTAAGTAACAAACTTAAACCTCGGTTTACTGTGATCACTGGTTTTAATTTAATTCTACTAATCCTAGTGATGGGGAACAGGTAGATGAAAGTACTGCTACACACTTACGTAATTAGTTTTCTTTGAATGTAATTATTAATTGTTAATTTAATTATTATCGTATTATCTAATGATCACGGATTGTCAGCTCCAGACACTTATAATTATCGTATGTTAATGAATGGTTCATGCATTACTAATGCAATAAAAACAATTCTTTTGAAAGTAAAATACAGAAATACAAGTTTATAATAAATATAATAAATTCAATATTTTGCCGTGTCATTATTTAATTGTTGGAGGTACTTTGAAATACTCTTGTTGTAATTGAACCACCATGTGTCTTTAAAGAGAGATTTGAAGTGATGTTAAGAATTAAAGAAAACTCCAACCAAAAATGATTGTAAAAGCAATTGTTTAAAACACAAGCCGCATAAATAAAATCTTGTCATTGTTGATCAAGTGTTTTCTTGCAAGACCTGCCACTATGGGCTCAGCACATTTTATTTCCATCTAGGCCATGCGCCTAGTCTTAAATATTAAGTGACGCCTTTCCAGAAAAAAAAAAAATGGTTAAAACAATTAATACAAAAAAAATTTCTGGGACTAAGGGGGCGTTTCAATGGTAGCAGAGCGTGGTTATTTTGAGCCCCTGAGCCAAAAATGTGACAGGACTTGCAAGATAGCTTGGGAGGTTTTCTTTGGTGGATTTTTGGAGGGTAATTTTCAGGTACAGTAAAAGAGGGTGTGGTTACAAATAGACCTGTTGAAGGAGAAAAGAGATTTAAACAGGATTTTATTAGGGTTATATGTTGATTGAATAAAATGTCGATGTTGTACTTTGTGTGATATATATATATATGTGTGTTAGATTAGATGTGATATACAGATGTATTGGATGTAAACTGGAGCCAACGTGGAGCTATTGTTCAGTATGGGTCACACGCACACGTTTAAATTTTCTTAAATGTATATATTAATATATAAATACTGGCTCACTTTCTTGTTGGAGTTGGTTATTGTCTGTCCATTTTCGGTTAGACGAAGGCACTGTTGATTCATTGATAATTCCGGATCAGCAGCCGCCCTATTGGGGATATTTTCTGGGTAAAATAATTTAAATTGATTTCTGTTGCGGAGAATGCGGATATGGTCGGGCCATAAACTTGTTTGTGTTTTGTCATTTTGCGGTAATGGATTTTTGGGCCATTTTTGCCAGGGTTGTTTAGAGAGAAATGTATTATATATATATATATATATATATATATATATATATATATTATAACGATTCATATTAGCGTCCTAACTGAGCGTTATATGAAAGTGTCTGACGGAGGGAGTATAGCAGCGTAAGCAAGAGAGAGAGCGTACAATCGCAGCCATCTCACTCTAACCTCGTCACAGCGACATCCGCAACCAGTACGAACATGAAATTTTACTCAATACAAATTATCAGTTCAACCTGTGATAACTTAAAAACTAATAAATATACGGCAATTCTGAAAACAGCATTGTATTCAGCAAGTGAAGCTTTATAAGTAGCCGCAATCGCAGTTAATATAATTAACAATTGAAGAAGTTATACGGAAGACGTACGCCAAAAGGAATAACGAGAGAATTATGCTACGTAGGAATTAGGTGTTTTCACACACACACATAGATAATGACCTAAGCAACAATATTCTGTGGTCAGATATTTGAAAACACGTTTGCAAATACCTGTAATCAATCGATTTGCAAACACAGGAAGTACGATTTTAACTAGAAATTCTCTGCAGTTTCAAACCTGTCACGGGGTGTTTCGTCGACCTGTTCGAGATTGTCAAAACTGGAAAAACGCATGATTTATTTGAACAGCCAATCAGAAACCAGTATTTAAAACTGACGCCAACTCAAAGCGAGGGGTAGCATCACTCTTCGTTCGGATCTTCAATGCGCTAGACGTGTATAATTTACGTACAGAAATTTTTCAATCACGCAAAAGCGTAATTAAGTATCAAATTCGAGAAGTAGTCCGCAGTGTAGATGAACTAGAACCGTTCAACAACTCTCGCTGCGTAAAACAACGTTAATTAATTAAATTATTAATTAATTAAGCATCAGCCGTGAAGGACCTGTGCGACAGAAGGCTACAGCATCTGTAATTGCCAGGGCATCTTCTACAGCATTGATCAACATCAATTCTTCTGTGCAAAACCATCAAGAGGAGGACCCCTACGGATTCCTATCTTCGGTCAACGCATCAAACAGTAAGAAATAGATTCATTTATCAATGAAATAAGCACTAAACAAATAATAAAAGCAATAAACAATTTTTAAAAGACACTAAGAATATCACACTTTGTATTTTAATTATAAGATTAGCTCTAACATAGTATAGGAGTGTTGAATGGAAAGTGAGGTGTAGTATTGGACGTGCAAATTATTGCAGACCTGTTCTTTAGCACTGGTTTGGGAGATAGCAATCTCTTAATCAAACCAGATAAGAGCCATAGGTCGTTTGAATGTCTTAATCGTTACTTTTCACACTCACTCAGTAATTATAAGTGTTAGGGTAGAAATAAGTCCTACCATTAGCATTTTCAAGTTAAAAATAATTGATTAAAACGTTAATTAAAATAATCAAGCAAATATTAAAGTGTTATTTGTAACGATTCCCCTTGAAAACCACAATCACTGAACGAATTGGAGTGTTTCCATGCGCTGAGCTAAGCTGAAACCGTGTCATTTGTATCTGGGATTTGTTCTGGCGCCCAGGTAAAGTAATATCACGGGTAAGTAACATTTTATCTAACATTACAAATATTAGATAATTGTGTTAGATGAAAGGGAGCGTCGTATATATATATATATATATATATTGTAGCATGAAAGATTATCCACATTGTTCTAATTTAAAAATAATCATATATAAAATTAAAATTAAATGACATCATTGAAAACTACTATAAAAATTAGTCAAGGACCACAGTGTAGTGAAATAATAGTTCGAAGAAATAAAATAAATTAAAAACAACCATGCAATATATAAGAAATTATAGAAAAATAATGATAGGCCAGTGTATAAAGTAATTATACCCAGGTAGTATAGGAGGAGGTCAGGAAATACCCAGGATAGACAAACATCAATAATAAAAGAACAACTGTTAGAAAAACAACCACATTTAATAAAATTAGAAAACCCCCAAAAAGTTGAAAATAAATAAGAAAAGTACAATGGAATAAAATAAGAGTAACTGTAAAATATATTTAAGTAAAGGTTCTAGACATAAATGTAAAAATGTACCAGTGCAATTTAATTTTATAATGAAAAGCAAATCCTGATGATCTCATATAAGTGAAATTCTTTGTCATATAATACCAGACAAAATGACAAAAAATAATATAAAAGTATGCAATAAATAGTGGAGTGATCAAGGATACATCCCTAAAATAAAACAAAAACAGCAAGGACTGCATGAAAATTAATTTTAAGGAATAATTTAAATGATGAAAAAACAGATGTGTTTTGTTTATATTAATAGTTCATTGAACTCAAGGCTTAAATGTTTGAGATTTGATATAATTTTTGTTGTTATAAAATATTTCTTATGTTTAGTGATATTAATTGATAATAAACCTTACTGTAATTAGATAAGGGTAATTTAGTTAAGATTTTATAAGAATAATATGTCAGAAAGGGTATTAGCAAGCTGTAATAATAATTTACCTTGTATGTGAACACATGTAAAATCTAGGCCAAATGGTAAATCTCAACAACCTTATAATTAGTAAATGAGTAAAGGAAATTAATTAAATTGATGAAAATTATATAATGTAAATCAATCACTGTGTATTATAACTGTAACAATACTTTGTAAAGGTACTGAAGAAATGTATAAAATATTATTAGAAAAAATGCAAGTGTAATAACACTGGAATCTAAGGGGAAGATCTAAATTAAAAATAATAGGTAAATTAGTTAACCTAATCATAAAATTACAAAGAATTAAAAGAAAAATAACCATTTTAATTCAATCAGTGATCTTATTCATTGATAATTAGAACATAATAGAAATTGTAAACCATTTAATGTGACAGGAAGTATACCTACAGTTAAAGCCTACATTCAAATATACTGTAAATATGATTTTTTTGAGTTAAAAATACTATAAAGTATATCATGTTTGATATTAAATAACGCAGAATTAAATAAAGAAATTGATTATGTAATTAGTATTTAATAAAATTAAGTAATAAGCAAAATGTAATTAATCACATAATGTAAAAGTAAATTATTTAGGCGGAAATGCCATCTAGTTAAAACGATGTCGAATTAATATTAAATCAGCCAAGACCTATTGTATGGAGGAAAACGATAGTTAGTTGATTGTTACACGTTGAGACGTACACTTCGAACGAGCTCAGAGAAATGAATTCATTCTAAAAGAGAGAAGATAATTTTTGGATATAACTAAACCTATAAAAAATAACCCAGAGAAATTGAAAAATATGATTAATCTACATTGAGTTAACACGGAATCAACCAAAGTAATGTAATTATGAAGATTTGAAATCGTCATCCAGATAATAGAACAATAAAAACGTGAATTCGAAATTTTAACGACACAAAATTGGATATTGTAAAATCGCACATCCATTGGGCCAAGAACACCTTGAACACTGATTGCAGCGCCGAACAACTGACCACTACTCCCGAATAATTACACTGTGATGAAGAGTAATTAACCACTACTACTTGGAAGAGGACTACACCAATAACCAACATTTATTTGGAAGAATTCTGCAGTGAAGACGCTCCGTTTACATTCAACACGGGGGCGGCCATTTTGGACTATTCCCAGAATCCTTTGCGGTGTCAGCAGAACAGCATCACGAGTTGGGTTCGAGAAATTTATCTTACTAACATTGTCTATTCAATAATATTTTGTATTTTAGATAATTAAGCGGTTTTTATTGTAAGCATTATACTTTTCAGCTTTGCATTTTCTCTGACTATTATAAAATAACAGCTAAAAGAACCTGCAATTTAACCTTAATATTTTATATACTGAATTTACTCGCCCTGAGATACGAGTTTGTTATTTGTCGATTAACTAATCGATTCAAAATCGATTATTCTAAATAATGTTAATAAATTCCTTGAATGTTATAAGTTTGAGTTTCATTTATTGGTAAAAATTTAGATAGAAGAATTTTAGATAATAATGGACACCTGGACTCCAAGAAAAGAAGGAAATAACATTACTGAAGGAGTAATCTCATAGAATAACGAAAGACCGCTAATCGATTATTACCGGAGATAATCTAGTTAACGCGGAAAAACAATTCTGGTTATTCTAAACTATTAAGTTGATTAAATTAATAATTAAAAGAAATAAAAATACATAAATACATCAGAAATAATTAATAATAAATAACTAAATAAAAATAAAAATTTTAAATTTTTAAACAAAAATTTTTATTACAATTTATTGTAACCCCGAACACTTGGATCGTTACAAAATTGGCGAGCCCAACAGTGGGACTTAGTTAAACAACATTCATAAATACAGTATTTTGTAGTTCCGTTACAATATATATATATATATATATATATATATATATATATATATATATCGGCTTTTTAATGATTTCATTGTTACTGAGTATGTTGTGTTGTGTCCGTTAACTGCTTAGTGTCATCATTGTGTTTTCTTGTGTTGGGGGAGGCTTGCTCTGCTCTTTTGTACTGCCCCTTTCCTCTCGCAGCGTTAGGGGAATCCTGAAGCCACTTGAGCATTCTCAAGTTTTTCCTGTTTTGTCGTGATGTGTTGTCTTCTTGTGTCGTTGTGGATTTCCCCGGTGCTTTGACAGCCGATATCAATTAGATCCGGCATGTGGGTGAACTGAGTCAGCAGGGACTGGTTGGTGGTGGCATGGTTTGCTTGCGCCTCCGATTGTTCATCTACCACCCAGGGGCGGATTTAACATTTTGCCGCCCGTAGGCAGTATAAATTTGCCCCCTCCCACAAATCTCTGTTGGGGGGGGGCATCATTATATTCCCTCTTTGGTTTTACAGTCCGCACTAGTGTTCTGTTTAAATCCAAACTTTGCTACATAATCGCGTGTGCTCTCGTTCATTTGCCAATTAATAGGATCAGAATCTAAGACCTTCCCTACCTGATTTGATGACATTTCATCATGATTTTTGACGTGAACTGGCTCTTCGTTCTTCAAAAATGAAGGTTCCTCCACAACGGACCTCTCTGGCTGAACTGTGTGAACAGTATCTTCACCTTCACTGCTATCACAGTTATTGTCGGTATCACTAGAATGTCTCGATTCCTTAAATATTAGCTTGCCTCGGTTTCTGGAACCAACCTACAATTCGGTATTACATTGACAGATCTACATTTCTCACTTTGATCTGGATTGCCAACATCTAAAATCTCTCGGATGATCAACGCCAAATATTTCAACGGTTGAAAACAAACATTCGCCCGTATTACTTTTGGGTGAAAAACGATAACTGCGTTATAGTTACAAATTAAGTGAAGATAATTTTTATATTCGTGTGTGCTTAATTCAACTGGCTTTTATACTTGTAAATTTGTTTGAATCTAAAAATATCATTTCTTAACTCAAATTTTGCCGCTCCCCAAAATTTGCCGCCCCAGGCAGTGCCTAGTCTGCCTGTGCGTAAATCCGCCCCTGCTCCCACCCTTGGGAACCTTGATACTGTTATCTCTTCCTTCCGGTTCTCATTTTGATTTCCCTAAACCTATTAGCTACTCGCTGTTGTAACATGACTGCACCTTCTCCCCTTCCACTATGCTGGGAAGCTCTATCGGCGTCAGTACTCTGAGGAATTGCTGCTGTTGTTGTTATGGTGGGCCACGTTGTTGCTGTGGTCCTCCATGTTGTTCACCAGGACGTTTCTGTTGTTGCTCCTGTGATGGTGAATTCGGTTGTTGTGTTGGCTGTTGTGTCCGTGCATGCGCTCGCCGCTTCCACGCGGTTTTCCGTCTGTCCTGTTTCGGGAACCCTTACCCCCTTATAAGACAGTGTATAGGTTCGTGATCTTCGGAGTATCCTTAACATGATATCAGCTTTCTTTGGGAAAACCTCTTTGCCGCGTTAGTGGTAATCCTCCATTAGCCCGCCGACTCACCATATGCGTCCAGCTGTTCCTGGAGTCAGATAATGGGAATTTCGACACTACGATCGATCGCATACACTACCGTGTCATCGGCGAACATGACTAACCGGGTTTCACGTTACTTGGACACGTCGTTGACGTATACAGAGAAACAAATGATCTAAGTCACTGCCCTGAAGTACTCCACCGGTAACAGCTCTTTTTGAAGAAGGAGCGCTGTCCACTGTCATGTGTAAAGCCCTGTTCCGAAGAAAACTAGCGATTAGATTATCTTATCTACCGGAAACACGATCAAAGCTTTCTCGACAGCAAAGAAAGACGGCAAAAATCTTTTCCCGTGAACAGCCTGCCTTGGACTGCCTCCACTGTCTCCACGCACCAGCTGAGGAGTGTCCAGCACGAAATCCGAATTGCTCGGGGACCAGAATATCGAACCGTTTTAGGTGATCCAATACTCGCCGCTTTATACCAAGCCTTCGAAAACGTTCGACGAGTCTGACAGCAAGCTGTTAGGCCGAAGGTTGTCAGCGAGCTTGGGGTCTTTACCCCGCTTCGGGATCATCGTGACCGTCGCCTGGCGCCATTTCAAAGGAAAGAAGGTGAGCTGAACCAGGCGTTGAACAAGTCGACCAGGAAGCGAACTCCCATATCCGGAAGGATTTGAAGGGCGGCGTTAGAGAAGTTTCTATTCCTTTTTACAACAAGCGGTGGAGTTAAAACCTAAACTGGATGTTCAGAACGATGCGCATCAGTTACTGAAGTTCGACCATTTTTAAACCGTTATACCCAGTTATAAAAATTTCTGCTGTTCATACAGATGTTTCGGTATTGTTTAGTCATACGAGAGTAGGCCTAAATTTTAGCCGGCTTTTCACCTTCAGAAATCAAAAACGGATCACTGCACGTTGTTCAACTAATTCCGAAACTTCGAGAGCACTCGCCATCGCCATAGAGAATTTGACGTTACAAACAAAATAATTCTAATCAAACAGCTGATGATAACTCATCGCAAGGATGCCAACTTACAGTTGTGAAATTATCGTATTCCGCCTAGCAATCGGTTTTCCTCTACATCTATTTAATTATTGAATGATTTTCTCTTTAATTATTTCGTTCTCTCTTTAATTATTGAATGACTCTTGTACACCAGTACAAACTGTACACTACAACTTCAAGGGACGACAGTATGACGTTCTCGTTTAAAACGATTTTACATCCATTCGCTCTTCCCCTGGTCCTTCCGGCTAAGAGTATTAATCGTCAGAAAATGTTAACCGATGTCACTGAATTACATGTGGTTACATAACAGTACCTACATAACCTGAAGTCTGGAATAAAAGAAAAAGTCTAGATTAGCTGTAACTATGTATCAGCGTTAACTTGTGTAACTCGTAATTAGTGTTAGTCTGCTCGTGTCAGAATATCGTTCTCAAAAATTTCCTTCATCTCTTATCTTCTTATCACCCTGTCTCTAAGCAAAAACAAAATTGAGGGGAAATCCAAAAAGTGGAAAAGATTTGATGAGCCTGAGTGACAGGAGAATTAGCCTACAAGATAATTTTAAGGTTAAGCAATGACGTGAATGACAGTTATCTCGGAAAATTCGAATTGTTTGATATGAACAAGGGCGGCCAAAACATTGAGTAGGGGAAAGAGTTTTAAACTTCTAAAACTAAAGTTTACAAAGGATTGTTATTTTCAAGTAATATTTATGCTGATTAGGCCTATATAGTAAAACAAGAGAATTATAATTGAATAATAATCACGGCAATCCGTGAAAATTTAAACCTGAGGACAATTAAATTTAATAACTAAAGGACATAATGCTTATCAAATTCTGTTTTATCGTTTGGTATTAGTGTTAAGGAAAAAATATATTATATTTTACAACGATATGAAATAAACCCAAAGTAAAAGTAAGTGAATTCTTTTATGCCGGTATGTTCAAAATTTGTTTTACTTCCTGGATACTTATTTTAAAATGATAATAAATTATAAACCTTTTCATAAGCCAAGGGAGTTTATTTTAACTATCAGAATCAATGTCTTTCAACGGTGATATCAAGTACGAGAGAAAAAATGTTAAAAATAGTGGTTATGTAGATTAAACAACGTTTTGATAAGGACGTGGTGTTCCTATTTTGAAATAAAATATCTTGCGGTCACTGATTATTTAGTTTTATTTTTGTGTTGTCTTACTGCTGTTATCTTCTGAACACTGTTGTGGTAAAAGTTCACGATATGATGCGGTTACCAGTGTGGTCCCGTTTATCATTATGTCTCTTCTTCTGTTGATCTTCACAGTGTCTAATTACACTGACACACGATATTTTGTCGCCTAGCACGAACAGCCAAGACGAATTCCATGTTATTCCAACATTTGTTTCTATGTTACTCTATTACCCTATTCCATATGTTATTCCATTGTGGATCGTCTTGTATTATCAACGGTCCGTTTTAACTTTAAACCATTTTCGTATACCGTTTGGCATTCGAACTCCACAGTTGTTATGATACAGCCTAGACATAGATTTTATTGTTTATAACTTCGTGTTAACAAATGATATGGCACGAAGTTACAGTTTTTACTGAAAAAAAATTAAAGTCAATTAATCATGTTTTCCTGTCTGTATCACGTTTAGAGAAGAACATTCTGTTGTTGTTTAATGATATAATGATAATTTCGTTCAGTCACTATGCTTATTTGTTTAGAATTCTATCACGCTGAGTATTTATCCAACGCATCCTTTTATCACTGTCATTCATGACAGAAACACACTGTCACACAGTCTTTTATCACTGTTTAATTTTGTTGACAAAATTACATTTCTTCTTTGTTATCACTCAACAGTTTAAGTATAACGCTGAAACCTAAGAACGAAGTTTTCCATTTAGGTTTTATACCATCAGCGTCTGTAATACCCTACAAGAATTTCTGAAATTAGTATCTGCATGGGCAACTAGGACGGTGATGCCTTTAGATCTGTGAACCCTTAATTACAAGAGGTGGTGTATTTTTTACTCATTGGCAATGATAATTTGATAATAAAAAACAATTAAACCTCCTGAAGGGACATCGCCTTATAGTAGCAGTGTCCATGCGGGTGAGAAGGTTTGCGTGCTTTTATGAAGATGTGGTCTATGCCGGCGGTAGCATAGCTAATGGTAGGACTTCCCTTGCCGGACAGGTCTCAGCCGAGGAGTCAGACGAAGTATGTCCCACAACCATCTTGTGTACCCAATATCCTTACCAGAGGCGCTCTTTCACTTTATACCTTCTATTTCTGTTTAATTGTAGGGGGTTGCTGACGATCTTAGGATGTCTACCGATATCTATGGGTGGAAGCATACTACGAATTGTTCAGCAGGAGAAAAACAGTTGCAAAGCTACCGAAATCCACAACTGATGGGAAGTATAAGGGCGAGTCTCCGGCGCTCTAAATCCAGGGCTTAGGAATGGTAACCGCTACAGAAGTGGTCCTCCAGGTTGGGGTTTTACAGCAGGCCAGTAACTTGCTTAGGTAAAACCAGATAAATACGTACAGAACTCATAGGAGCCTCGGAAATTGGACGGAAAATTTAGGAAAACGACCTAGGCTGATACAAAACGATAATCGCAAGTGGATTACGGATAAATTAAAAGTAGCAACATGGAATGTTAGAGGAATAGCTAATAAATAGGAAGGACTAGTAAGAATATTTGAAAGAATAAAATAAATATTGTTGTAATAACGGAACAAAAAAAGAAAAATAAACGTTCAAAAATTTCGTAAATTATGAAGTTTTTTATAGTGAAGTAGATCAGAAATCTAGAGGCGCAAAAGGAGAAGCATTATTCATCGGTAATAAATGGCAACAAACGGTGCAAGAATATCACTATGAAGACGAGAGAATAATATAGATGGAAATAAAGTATGATCGTGGGCAATCGATAGTATTAGGTGCATAGGCTTCCGAAGAAGGCAAAAAGAAGAAGCGGAAAAGTTTTATCATAAAGCACAGGAATTAATTGATAAAAACAGAAACCATAAAATTCTGGTAATTGGTGACATGAATGACAGTGTTGGGAAAATTCCTATTTCAAATATAATAGGAATATTTAGTGAAGATACTATGAGTAATAATGCAGAAGTTTTAAAGAATTTGCTGCACTTAGTGGGTCGGAAACAACTAATAAATTTTTTCGCAATAAAGATATTCAGAATACAGCTGGTCAGCAAGAGGATTTCGATCTTTCATAGATTATGTAATTACAAGTAAGAAATTAGGCAAAAGTCTATTCACACACGAGTATACAGAAGTTATAATGTTGGTTCTGATCATTACTTAGTGTATAAAAAATAAGGTTTCATGCGAACTGGAAGAAAATTAAAACATCTATAGAACAAGAAAATGAAGAAGTATTTAAAGTATATTTACTTGAACAGGAAAGTATTCGAAGATTCTGTCAAGATAGAATATACATAGCAAGTGAATAGACTGCATACAAGCAATAGTATAAAAGAGGAATGGTGTAATATAAAACATGTTATATTACAAGCAGTTAAAAAAGCAGTGTATGCCAAAAAAGATTTAGGAGAAAAAGAGCTGCGAAAATATGGACAGAAGAAGTCGAATAGCAGCAGCTCAAAAATAAGAAGCATGTATTAAATATCTGAAGTCTCCAACTCTTGCAAATGAAGAAGAATATTAAGAAACCAGGAACTAAGCAAAAAGAATTGTTAAACAAACACATAGCCGATCTTGGGATAGGTTTGTCTCAAATATCGAACACGATGCACGTGGCAGACAAGGCATAGCTTTTAAAATATTGAAAACGCTGAACAGAAATGAAACAGAAGCAGTATCTTTTGTTCCGATTGAAGAAAACTCATGGAAACAGTATTCCACCCAGCTGTGGTACAGTGTCGAGGAAGAAGAGGTAGAAATGGAAGACTATGATTCCAAAAGTCATAATAAATGAAACTGATAGTATAATTTTAGAAGACTAACTACAAGTATTGGAAGACTGCAAAAATCGCAAATCACCAGGTTTGAATGGTGTGAATACAGACCTTTGAAGTGTGAAGGAATTCTGCTGCATTTGCGCCTGTTACATTTTTAAATGTGTTTTGGAGAGAACATTCAAATCCTACAGAATGGTCAAAAGCAAAATAATGTAATTATTTCAAAAAAGAGATCGGGGAAAGACGGAAAATTACATAGGTATCTCCTTATTGGATACAACATATAAGATCTACGCTAGAATAGTGAATGGAAGACTGACACCAGTAGTTGATGCATTACTATCGGAAGAACAAAATGGTTTCAGGAAAGGTAGATCATGCATTGATGTGATTTTACGCTTAAAATAATTATTGAGGAAAGAAGAGAATTTAACTAAGAAACACATCTAGCGTCCGTAGATGTAACGAAAGCTTTTGACAATGTTAAACGTTTGCGATTCTGGAGCATAATGAAAGAAGAAGTTTCCCTGTTCAATTGATTAGAGTGTCTAAGAGCCTCTATTACAAGACAACTATCGTCTTTGATTTGAATGGTAAACTAACGGAAGATATTCCTACAAATAAAGGTGTTAGACAAGGGTGGTCGATTTCACCAACACTTTTTAACATGTACATAATAACACATTTCGGTTATGGAATGGAAAAGGTGACCCAGGAATATCACTTCAAAGAAACATACACGTGAATTCTTTGCTCTTTGTAGAAGATAGTGTAATAATACAGAAAACAGGAGACCAGTTACAAAAAGGGATATTTACACTTAATAACATGCTACGAGATTCTGTGCTAAATATCTCTGCTCCAAAATCACAAATTACGGCATTTAAACGTAAACCTCCAATTAAAACAAAAATAATTATAAAGAATTAAATTTTAAACCGGAGTGGTAATTTTAATTACCTGGGATGTGACATCTCAAAACTAACATTGATTGGGAAGATAAGTTAGCAAAGTTCAGAGGCAACTGTGGAACGATCCATAGACGCTTAATAAAATAACACGAGGAAAGATACTTGTATAGATTTTTATAAAACAAAAGCTATATCAACGTTCCTGTACGCCAGTGAAACATGGATCCTTGATAAACAGGAAGAAAATAAAATTCAAGCGGCTGAAATGAAATATGTAAGGTGCCCATAGGGATATTCTCTCCAGGATAAGACGAGGAAGGATATTACGCAAAAAGTAAAAATTGAATCTCTGCACAAGAATATGAAAGACAATAAGAGGAGATGTTACCAATACTTGGACCGCATGAAAATAACTGACTACCAGTAGCAGCCGTGGAATATGATACTATTAGGAAAAGGGATGTTAGTAGACCGAGGAGAAGATGGGTTCCGGAACAAGTCAAATAGGGCCTAATCCGTGAAGTGAAGTAGAAGGAGGAAAAAATACAATGTTTATTTTCTATAGTGTGACTGCAGTGTGACCTTCTAAGTATGTTTAGTTGTTAACTAAACTCGTAAATTTGCAGCTTATGTGGGCAGGTAACAAAATATACAGCTGTCATGCTTTAGCTTAAGGATAGAATTATTTATTTACATTATAATTAATAAACGGTTTGACATATAACTTCAGTTTACATTGAAAAAAAAATTACGATCAAATCAAGTTTTCAAATCAGCTGCTTATAGAGGAGTTCGAGTGTAAAACTGACGGCAATAAAAATAAAACTTTTTGCACACTTTTCGCTGTAAAATGAGTGCCTTTTGCTTTATTTTGCAGCTAAAAGAATGCGCACTGCGGTGTATCACCAACGACCCGTGAAGTCTACTTGCTGGAGTATAAAATTGCAAACATTTCAAGTCATAATAAATAATATCAATAAAAAATTGTTTTGTTACAGAACAGGTATTAGTTCCAGCACAAAATATCCAATATATTTCTCGAGTTTTCAGATATTTAGTAATATTTATATTATTCATTTGCACAACATTTTAGTGTAAATATAATAGTCAACAAATATGTGCACGATTTGTTAGCAAAGATATTTCTATTTTGTAACACACACACAAACACACACACACAACACACGAATTTTGATGGTACACAACCATCATTAATTGATTAAAAAAATCTGTTTCCTTTCTTGTAAAAGCTTAAAGTCTGAAAATTAAAAAAATCCTATCTGTATTATTAACAACAACAAAACAATGATGATGATGATAATAATATTTTTTGTAGGGCTCCCACACTTCTCCACGCTCTGCCGATTCACCCACCCATTGGAACTGGACACAACTAGAAGAGGGACAAGTATGATAGCACGCTTTATTAGAACCTTAGTATATTACACTTGAAAGAGACTTAAACTTGAGGGATCTAGTGTGACAAGTTGAGAAGACGACTGTGACAAGAAATAATAGAAGATATAGTACATTATAAGTACTACGCATATAACAAGTCACGCCACAAAATTAATGTGCGGGAAAATTCAAATTAATGTAGTCAGAAAATTCAATCCCTCACTGCCCGTGAAAACTTGTTTTTATAACTAAAGAAGTCGAGGACGTCAGCGTAGGTGCATGTCAAAACTAGACTACATTATCCTGCATGTGCGCTACTAAACTTGGATCGTACACGAAATGTGTAGATAGGAACCTTCACACAACTGGTCATGGGCAATCCACCGAGTCCAAGAAGAACTCGATGAAAGAAGAGGAGGTCTGAAAGAATTCTAGTCAAGAGTGGAGAAAGACCAAGAGCATTCGTGACCTCCACATCACGTCCCAATAAAGCGAATTTGTAGGTATCCAGTGCATGATTCTTCTCTGAGCTCCCCGTAACGGAGTTAGCTGTGTACTTACAATACCTGTTCCTTTACGTCTTAAGCATATGCTAGATGGTTTCAGACTAAAGATTTATAAAGAGTCACAAGGATTCCGTACACAGCATTCACACAAAGTGTTTCCCAGTCCATTTGATAAAGCCTAGATTTCTTTCTACAGCCACATCGTCTATCTTATAAGCATAATAAGACGGGTTGACCCTACGAGTGTATGTGGTTATTACAGTTTTCTTATGATCTATTGGCATGTAATTCTTCTGTGCCCATTGTACGGCATTATCTATGCATTGTTAATGAGCAAGGTGATCCTTCTTACCACTGATGGGAAATGAGATCTTAATATCGTGTGTAAACAACATTTGGACATAACAATTCAGGGCGGATGTTATGTCACTAATAAGCCTAATTATAGGAAAAAGGAGAGGTCCTAGACTGGAGCCCTGCGGAACTACCAAAGTGGCTATACAACTATCAGATATGTATTCACACCAAATTTTACTTGAAAGCACCGCTGATGAAAATATGATCCGATCTATTAGTTGGGGACAAATGCCAAAACTCGTGAATTTGTTCAGAAAAAGAGTGTGACAATTTTTTAAACGCCTTCATAATGTCCAAATAGACGACGTCCACCTGGCCACGACTCTCAAATAATAATAATAATAATAATAATACAACTATTATGAATTGTAATATTTAATTTAATTTTACGTAAGATGTTTAACTTGAAATTGAAATTAGCAACTTTTTTGTGTGTAGTTAAAATAAACAGTTTTTATACAGTATGTAATGATTTATTGAGTGCGTGAAGAATGACTTCAATATAAATGTTATGTTAAAAGCATGTGGACACCCGATGGTTCCAAAAATGTTAGGTGACAATTCTCCTCAAGATTAAAAAAGTCGGCCGCCAGAAGACAGTGATCCTAGATTAAACAGTGGTTAAAGTAAGTGATCCTAGATATTTTAGAAAAGCAGTTGGGAAATTAAGATTGAAAAGAGAGAGGGGGGGTTCAGAACGAGAGACAACTATATAGGCTGTAAGTCCCCTCCCCACACACAAACAGACTTCACAGTTAAGAATATAGACAACTTGTCGCTGTTACGAATAATACATTTTTAATGTATTTTCGTCAATTCTATTACTACTTCACTGTTATAATCTTAATATTTTGAATACATGTTTGTCGTTAGTCAAATGAAGAGAAAGTGCTATTTGAAGTTTTATGAGGAAACGCAGACAACGCAGAACACTGCTTTAATGGAGTTCGTGAAGGGGGACTGTTGAATTTAAGAACTAAAGGAGAAAGCGATAAATAAGACTTGCCATTGTTTTACTTCTGTTGTGTCAGTATAGTTCTGACGTAATAAAGATTGCTGTCTATATAGCAATATTTATTCTAAACGAGAAACGGTAGATCGTTTTTCACTTAACAACCATAGTATTGCAGAATTAAATTTGCGATGGTAGAGTGAATATTTACTTTAAAGCATGGAACCAACATTGCATTAATATCAGGTGTTTGTAAGTACAGAACAACTCGTGGCAGTCAGAAGGCCGCAGAATGAAGCTGTCGAACATCGCCTTAAATCTCACATCGTGACGTCCTCGTTTTTGCAGTTCCTCAGACTCGCTAGAATGACTTCTCTGGCGTAGACTTGCTACTACAAAGTTAGCTGCATTGCTGAATCAGAGTTTTAAACGCCAACGTTTTACTGTAGCTCTTCATACTTCGGAGACGAGATCCTTCAAGAGATATCTAAAAACTCCTGTTAGTAACAAAGAGTAATAACCAACTCTTCTGAATCGGTTAGTCGATGGCCAACGAACCCTCGATTCGAGAAGAAATTTTAATAACTTTTTTCAGAAAATTTGCAATGTTAACAGAACGGGTATGTAGTACATTAACAGTGGAAACCACAACTGATAAGATAATTAGGACCAAGAAAGTGACAGTCAATTGTAACGCCACAACTGAAAAACTGAAAAAAATAAAAAATTTATAAAGGAAAGATGACACAAGAGGCAGCTGTTGGTTTGACAATGACGAATGAAAGGACGTTACCAGATGCAGTTAAAACAAAAGGAGCGTAAAATCCTTTAACAACGGCAGAGCATGGTGCTGGACAGACCATAAATCCGAGATAGCAGATGGTCACTTAAATAAATTAAGGGGTGTCGAGATATAAGCTAAGAAAACAAAGGCATAAGAGTCACGGGAGTATTACTGATAAAGCTATAGTCGTGGATAGCAGAAACAGAGTAACAAGAACAGGCCACACCACATGTATAAACTCATCAACGAGGCAACTAGACACTGTTCTCACTGAAAGGAAGGGATCGACCAGATGTATTACGAACAAAGGACATATTCAGTAAGATACGGTTACACTGGGTGAACCAATTAACAAAAACAGCGGGAAGCGAAGTAAAGTGAGAGGTTTCTAGCTAAGATACAGAGAAACAGCAGCAGAGATGACGGAGCACGTTACTTAGAAACGACCACACCAAGCGCGTGAGAACTAACAGGGACGCAGATGGACAGAATAAGACAATGCAGACATTGGTCACGCTTGTGTGTAGCAGAAGTCAGCAGGTGCATGACAAGGGAAGACTGGGAAATATATAGCGACGTTAAGTGTACTTGTTAAGCAGATGCAGCTGTGGCAATTAGAGAAATTTTGTCTAAAAGGAACAGAAGAAAAAATGTCAGGATGATTGACATGCGTGAAATCGGACTACCGCCAGAGACGAGGGGTGTATCCAAAAAGGAAGGTGATGGGGTAGGAAAATGAGGTAGCCTATAAGAAGCCAGAGCTCAACGGAGGCGGGTTTCCAAGACCAAGTTTCTAAGAAAACTAGAACGAAAACGAATGGAAATTTGGCAGAGTATCAAGTGAGGGAAAATAGGAGGGAATTCCCGTGGAAGAGACAAATGATAACCAATGGGAAGGAACCGATGGGCGAAGAGAGTCTAGAGTGGGAATTCGGTGGATTGAGTATATAAAATAAGCCGAGAACGCGAACGGGGGTCTAAGATAAATTTTCGAGAGAGAGAGAGAGAGAGAGAGAGAGAGAGAGAGAGAGAGAGAGAGAGAGAGAGAGAGAGAGAGAGAGAGAGTGTCAGAAGTCTAATAGTAAATTTTCGGAGAGACGGGCATAAGTGTTGATGGAGTATAATAACAGTATTATTTCGAAGAGACGGTCGTGAGAGTTGACGAAGTATGATATAAGTTTTCTTAAAAGCGTAACTTAACAGTTAGGAGTCGTGACGGAAGTTCAGAATTCGTTGATAGTGAAAGTCCGCGAATTAACTGGAAACGTACTAAGATCTGATATGTATAAATGATTGTGAAGCAGTGTCACTTATACGTTATTTCAGAGAACAAAGTTGACAACAACGTATGTAATACGATCGATATTAACAAGTGCGAACTAAGGATAT
The DNA here is from genome assembly GCA_034769895.1 of Magicicada septendecula. Lineage (NCBI taxonomy): Eukaryota > Metazoa > Arthropoda > Insecta > Hemiptera > Cicadidae > Magicicada > Magicicada septendecula. The sequence goes on along the minus strand of CM068368.1, from coordinate 154,224,065 downwards.
AGTAATACATAACTTATAAAATGAATAAGATCGCAATATGTGTCTATAACAGTCTTGTGAAAACTGTAAATTGAATTACAAAAATTAACGCTATAACTGGTTACCTGTCAGTATTCTATTGCAATATCGAAAGATGCCGGGGTATGATATTCTAAGTGAAGTGTGTATACAAGGATAAATCACGAGATGAGTTACATACCTTCAATGACATCACCAATCTGAGGAGTGAGCGATGAACTCAACGCGGATCAGACGCCGTAGAATGTGGATAACTTACCAAAAGTAAAATTTTATGTATTAATTAATAGGTAGCAAACACCCGTCTGTCCTATTAAAAGAACTCACGTAAAAATTATGGCATACTAAAAACACTCATGCGTGTCTTAGTAAAGATAATTCTCATATCTTAAAAGCATGTATCCAGTTTTAGATAAATTATGTGTAATTATTGAAATTAATAAATATTAGCGTTGAAATTCAAATTAAAACCTTGAGATAGAGCTCGTAAGATGAATTGCTATTGAAGTAGAGTGTACTTAATATTGCGAATGAGCATAATATGTTGAATAAGAAGTAGTATGAGAATAATAAATGCCTCAAGTATACTGAAATTTGTGTATGCGTTTATTTATTTAATACTTACCTGAGATAGGGAACAACTATCATTATTCTACAGAATAACATAGTATGTATAATCATCAAGCATAGGTAAACTAATAAAATTATCTGTAGCTTCAGTAGAATTCATGGTAACTTTAATTACCGTTGCTGGGTAGAAATCATATAATTTATTAATTAACATTGTCTTAACATTGTATTTTACACACAAACACGTTACTAACTAACACCCAGTAAAGATAACGTTGTATTTAGCGTAGTGCTAATAAAATTAATAGTAGCGGTAATTAACGTTGTACAATATATTGTAACGTAAAAATATTACTTACTTATTTTTTGTTTGTAATTTTTTTTCAAGTATTAGATAACAACGGATCCTTTTTGGTGCCACCAAAGTAATTCAGAGTCAAGCGGGGTAGGTTGCCAAGGAAGGTGATAGTGTCGACAATACTAAGCTTCAGCCTCCCAGGCCAATTATTATCCCCGGATATTATCCTAGATACCCATTTCCAAAGGCTGAATCCACCTGGGAGCTGAAAAACTGCCCCTAATTGTATAATTGATGTTGAGCCGGAGAGTCGTACCAGGGACTTCTAGATTAGTAATCAGAAGGCTACTTCTGATTATCAACCAGTCTACTAGCGCCACTATTTTTAAGAGGTATTTAAGGAAAATTTTAAATGTATTTTAATGATATCTGCATGTTATAAATAAATTAGTAAAAAGAGTAAGTGTACCTGCTTTCCGGGCTATTAGGCTGTGGCCTAATGCTTTCACTAGTAAAAACGCCAGACGTTTCGGACGCACCCACGGCGGCCATCTTCAGTGAAGCGGGACTAGGTCCTAAACGCCAGCTAAATAATAAATTCAGAAACATTTTATTCTTAGCGGGCGTTAAGATCTAGTTCCCGTTTCACTGAAGATGGCCGCCGTGGGTGCGTCCTAAACGTCTGGCGTTTTTTCTAATGAAAACATTAGACGACCTAACAGGCTAAGAAACAGGTCCACTTGCTGTGACAACTTCGGCCTTGAGACTTTGCGTTCTCTTAAAAAATTTTCAAACTAACACAATGATGTATTATATTTATTCCAGACTGTTTATAAGTAACATGTCCATTAAACAGTAAACACGTGATTTTGTAGTTTCCTCACGCTCTTAAAATAAACTACGTATTTGAGTTAATGAAAATAACTGTTGATGGATTTTCATTCTTACGTAAATGGTTGGACCATCGCTGTGGTCACAGACAAGTTTCACGATACGGAATGGGTTTATAAGTATATTAAACGGCCTTAACCAATAATTGATGTTAAGCACATTTCCAGACTAGAAATCAAGAAAAGGATTCCTTAGTGTTAGACTATATATGTCACTGGGGTAGCGTGATGAAGTTTAAGAGTCTGGGATATATAAAGATAAACTATATATTTTGTTTTTTATTTTTTTACAAAATATTCCTCATGAAACTACAGTTTTTATAAATCTAATCTTGCATTATTCTGACTTCTTCCGCCATTTTCTAATTTTATTCTTTTAATCTGCCTTCTTTGATAAAAATTACGAGCTAAAAGCTAAAAAGATTAAAAATTATAAATATGTTGAATAATGCCTTAACATTTAAGCTTTCCGAGGCTGATAGCCTTGCATGTAAATTGCTGGAATGGATAAACCCTTGAGCTCCTGTCGGTGTTTTTACTCTTGAATACGAGTGATTAAAGTTGTAGCTTGCATTTATTAAAGGTTGGATTTCAATTGCAATTTTAGTTCTTAACTGAATTATCGCCTTAAGAGAAACCCTTAGTTTTTATTTTTGTTAAAGTTCTACGTGTGCAACCCGAATTGTACTTTCTACGTGCTTCATACATCTGCTTCTGATCGTCTTGTCATTGGCAAATACAATTACATGCAAGGTATTCTTAGACAGTTCAATCCGCGAATTAATATTACCATACGCCCATTGCTATCTTCTCCATCTTCTGAGTGCCAATTTTTCTCAAATCCTCTTCAACATCGTGTTTTCGTCTTCCGGATTAATGTATATTTTTCATTTGCTTGCAGTCGTCCAGGTAGACGACACTGAATACAACGGGTACGAGATAAAACCTAGTCACAACCTTATCCTCCATGTATTTCCGCTACTGTTTTACAGTTGTCATAAACAATTTCCTTCGTTTGCGTTAAAGTGTTTTGGGTACTTTGTTTTGGCTACAATGGCCCATTAGTTTGACTAACAATAACACCTGTGCGATAAACGTAAATTGTCGTATTTTTCTGTTAATTGATGGAAGTCTAAATCCTTAGAAAAACAGTTCTAAAAGCCCCTCCAGTACTAAAACATTGAAGGTGGTTTCCTCAGACCCCATGTATTCTCTTTACACACTTACAAATTATTTATAGAGAAAAATGTGTGTAAAGGATTTTTTGTTATACGGATGCTCCATGTAGAAAAATGTATAATGAATATTTCTTTATACACTGTTTTTGGCCAGCTTTAAATCCGTCATTTTCAGTATTTACTCTCATTTTTTTAAATTGAAAAAAAAAAACAGTTTTTATTATTTTTCAAGCAACGTGTATATTTCTGCAATTCTGCAATAATATTTTGACAGTTTTAACATCTGCACGAACTGTATCTTCAGTACTCTTTAGAATATCTCAGACAAACCGATCCCACGATTCTGAAAGTTTCAAATAGTTTGAAGCATTTCGTTTACCGTCAGTTGCTGAAGAGAAGGTTTTAGAAAAATTAGCATTACTTTTGACGTAGACAGTGCGTTCCTGGAAGAGTAAAGACGTTTGATCTTTTGTAAGGATCAGCGTATTTGGTTTTCATGAATCATACGATGTCAACAAGCTTGATAGGATCGATAAAATATGACTCACCCACAAAATATGTGAGTGAAGGTGACATGAACAAACGTTTCAAACACTGAACATTTCTACACGTCAACAAAAATACGTCAACAAGCTTGATAGGATCGATACAATATGACTCACCCACAAAATATGTGAGTGGAGGTGACATGAACAAACGTTTCAAACACTGAACATTCAGCACAATTATAAGACAATCTCTTCTTAACACAACATTACAAATTAATCCATTTTAAAATCCCCTCAACGCCTTCGTCAGCTTGAAACGATTTAATAATGTTTAAATTTTCTTTCATGCGCTGCTTATTCGTTGGAGGTGTTCTAATTTTATTTATCGATTAGGCGCCTTATCTTAGGTGTGATAATCTGAAGGAGCGATTATGTCACATCGCTTCATAATAATTGTAACATCATAAACGGAACGCTCTGCTGCTACTATAACTGCAGTCTCAAGTGAAATGTTTTTCCTTATTCTCATACTATTAGTACGGTGTAAACGAACATCGCATTCTTCAATACGAGATAACGTATTGAATAACATATTTTAATCCTAATTTGATTTCACTGAGTATGTGTACTTGTATTCTGAATCCGCATTTATTTATCATGTACGGGACCGTAAACGTATTTCTCATTCAGTCTGCCGGATGGCGTGTAATCTATTTTATATTCTCATATTTTCAGAAACGTATTAAGTTTATTATTATCATGTGTTGGATGCAATGAATTGCATTTAGATTAATTCAAGTTTATTTAGTGCCATTTTTACACAACACTAACTTCTTAGTTTTTCGTGTTTTTATCCTGCTCTGCTTTCTTTTTTAATAATAGTACAATGAATTCCAGTTTTATGAGACACGTTGAGTCTGATTAGCGGCTGCCTAATTATGCTGTCTGTCAGGTGCACAAGGTGTGTGGTTAAAATAATAGGAAAAACATAAACAGCAGTTTAAATGAGCAACCGAAGTTTCATTCAAATTTTAAAACAAATCACAGTAACATATTTAATTTAATCCTGATAATTCGCATTGTAATATTATTGTATAGATAGAAAGTGTAGAAATTAATTTGTAATATTCGACTATAGACTTATATTATAAATACCGGTATATAACCAATAGAAATAGATAAGTAATCAAAAGTGCAATAAGTTTTACTATAAATATAAACCCATAACGAAAATAACTGTAGGGTTTCCGATAAGAAATACCGAATGTTGATAGGTGTGCTAGATGGTAGCATAAAATAAAAACGTATTCATATTGTTTAAAACGAATTAACGAATTACAAAAATTAGTTTCTGTGTGGAACACAACAGACTTTGTGTTTTTTTTTGGTCCGGAAGCTCTCTCAACAGACGAAACCTTTGGTAGTAGTCCTATAGCACTTTCGAGAAAAATGGATCTGGAAGTACAGAGGCCGATGTGTTCTGGTTCATCACGTTCAGCTAAAAAAAGTGCTGAAAAAAAGTGATGCTGAAAATGCAAGAATGCCAGTTCCACGTCATTCGGTGAACCTACTGCTCGATGATAAAGACAGAATTTATTGCTTTTAATTTGGACTGTGTGTGGTTCCAACAAAGAAGTGCGATATGCTGTTGGGCAAGTAAAAGATAAATTAATCGAAATAGTGTTTTAAGGCAGAATTCTCTTACGAAACAGTGATGCCAGTTCACAATCGATGCAGTTTGACACCATTAGATTTAATTTTTTGCGGGGAGAATAGTCTACTAATAATCCACAAACTATTTACTGAGTTTACAGATGAAATTTGAGGCCTAATTCGTGATTACCATACTGTACGCTAATACGACATTGAAAATATGTTGGCTGTATGTTAAAGTTGCCACGGTGGCCCATTTTCTTGTAATTGTTTTTCGTGTGTAATTGTAATCGATCGATCAGCGTATGTCAAAGAAAATCTTATGAGGGCGGAAGTCTTGTAAAAGCAGATATAGGGGCCGAATTAGAATAAGATGGGTGGATTATGTGCTAGAAGATCTCAGAAGAATGGATGTGAGGAGTTACACTGAGATGGCAATGGATAGGAGATTTTGGAAAAGATTGGTGTTGGAAGCCAGGGCTCACGTTGGGCTGTAGTGGTAAAGAAGAAGAAGAAGAAGAAGAAGGAGGAGGAGGAGGAGGAGGAGGAGGAGGAGGAGGAGGAGGAGGAGGAGGAGGAGGAGGAGGAGGAGGAGGAGGAGGAGAAGAAGAAGAAGAAGAAGAAGAAGAAGAAGAAGAAGAAGAAGAAGAAGAAGAAGAAGAAGAAGAAGAAGAAGAAGAAGAAGAAGAATTGTAATCCATTAAACTATTGGAGGCAATAAATATGCTCATAATTTTCTATATAAAATATATATGCTCATAGGCTATATAAAATAAGCTCATTTTTGGTTTTATAAAAATATTAAGTAGTATTTGCTGAAAAACTGTATGTTAAGTATATGTTGAAATAATTAATACAACCTCTTGTCAACGCAAAAAACTAACCTCGTTGATAAGAACTCAGTTTCAAACTTTTTGGATGAGTCATGAGGAGGAGTCATCGAAGCAAAAAAGACTAGGAATCTTTTTCGATTGGATTTTACTTTTTAATTTTGTTACAAACAAGTGGCTGCTTCACTTGCCGAAGTAAACAACAGAATTTGCAATTGAAACGCTAATTTTTGTTTTCGTATTCCGAGTCCTTAACTTTAACATTCTTAGTTTAAGAGTGGAGTTGCATTGTACAAGTTATATCCTTACGTTTCCTGTATGGATCTACTTTATGTTTAGGATATATTAATATGTGTTGGCTTACTTAGACTACCATCTTTTTACACCTCAAGATCAGTGGACTTCAAGCCAAGACTCACCGGCCGCGTTTTCTCAGCCGGAATTTTGGAATCACGAAAGTTTTTTTTGAGCTAAACTGAGATAAAAAATGTTCAAAAAACGTTATAATTGTTTCGGAATAAAATAAACATTTTTAAAAATTAATTTTCTTTAATTACAATAATATTTTTTAATCTCGTAATTATTTGGTTGTATTATGTATTTGATTACTCTAAGTTGAGCAGTTTATATCTCGCCTCTATGTGGTGGTTGTGGCGCTCACAATCTGACGTTTAATTTCGATACTAGCAGCGTACAATCTGAGCTTAGTGAGAAAGACTGGAGCACCTGTTTGGCTGACAAATTTATGAGCACTAAAGTGTTCAACTATGTTGAAGTACTAATAAATTAATTTTCAACGCAATCACGTTACTCTTTGGCATGCATATATGCATTGTGCGACAAATTTTACATAAAACAGAAGGTAAAAATTTAGCCTTTGCGCACGAGTTAATGATTTCCTCGGAGACACTACACAGTATTTTGTCGTAGACTGCGCGGGATGTTTAATCTGTCAGCTTTTGCATAGAAGAGAAATTAATTTTATGGTAAACATATTCTAAAGCTTATTTGGAGCAAATCCAGTTACTCGAGATTACCTACTTGTACGAAACTAGCGATACAGAACCGGCTTTGTAGGAACGGACGCTAGAGCAACTAAGCTGCCCCTTAAGCAACTAATTCTAGTTGATCAGCCAGATCAGCGGTAAAAATAACTAACCGATAGTCAACACGTAGGCCTATAGGAAGTTCTCAAAGTTGCTCGTTTAAGCAATACAGTTAAACACAACATTATACTGAAACCTTCAGTAAATAAATGTGTTGAATACAGTGGCGCATAGGTCACTTGAATGAAAAACGTTACATAAGTATTGTTTTTTCTTGTTGTCTTGTTGTTACTTGTTATTGTTTTTATTTTTTGGTTTCTTATATATAAACATATTTGTCATTTTCAAGAATATATATTTAAATTCAATCTTGAGCATTGTTAGAAACTGCTTGTTAAGATAACTTTGGAATGTTGTGTAGCTGAGTGGCAAACCTTCTAGTTGATTTCTGACGACGACGACGACGACAATGATTTCAGGGGTTGTCCAAGTAATGGGTAAGCCTGTCGCCGCGTCCCGAGCTTCAGATCAGCTCTCGTCGTGGGGACAATGATAACTGGTGGTTCCTAGGCGTGGTTTGCTACCAGCTATGGAGGTTTCAATTAGCCAGTGTGAGTGATTGCCGAGGACGGGTCCAATAAGATTCATCTGGCACAGACGGTTGTTGACAGAGGGAGCTGATAAAGGAGTTGGGCACAGCGGCGTTAGAACTTCCTGGTGGCGATAGTGTCTGTTGGTGACATTCAGGGAACGGACACTAAGGGCAGTGCGGATGGTGTGGTTTGAAGTTAGATATTATTTTGATGTTCATCACTTTTTTCACAGCACTTAATAATTATTATTTAAGGTACTTCACTTGTGAAAAACTTACTTATTGTTATTTCCTCAAACGTCGTTTCGGAGTTGTATTCTCCTTCCTCAGTGAGGTTTTAATGCGGAATGCGTCAAGTAGTTGGTAATCTGTAACGGTTTTTTAGGTGACTGCTTGTGTGTGGTGGTGTGGAGATGGAAGGGGGTTGGCACAGGATTCTGAATTGTATGCGTTGTGTATTATTGTATCGAATAGTGTGTTGGATTTAAATTAACGGCACAAACAAAGACATAGACATATACAACAAAACAGGCGTATATAAATTAAACTGTAACGATTGCAATAAATTCTATATAGGCCAGACAGGAAGATCTTTTTCCTCCAGATTTTCCGAACACACAAAAGCATTATCCAATAACAACATACAATCCACATTTGCCACATACATCCAGACAGAAAACCACAGTTACACCAATATAAAAAACAATCTTGAAATTTTACACTACATACCCAAAAGTCGCAAACTCAACACCGCAGAACAATACAAAATATACAAACACAACCAAACAACATACTCAATGAACATTTACAATTTAAATCCAACACACTATTCGACACAATAATATACAATGCATACAATTCAGAATCCCGCGCCAACCCCCTTCCATCTCCACACCACCACACACAACCAGTCACCTAAAAAACCGTTACAGATTACCAACTACTTGACGCATTCCGCATTTAAACCTCACTGAGGAAGGAGAATAAAACTCTAAAAACGACGTTTGAGGAAATAACAACAAGTAAGTTTTTCACAAGTGAAAGTACCTTAAATAATAATTATGAAGTTAGATAGTGAGCTTTACGGGCCCAGCGCGAACCGCGGTTCATGAGGGACTGAAGTTTTCGCCTACGAGTCTTTTCCAACTAACTCCCTGCTGGGATCGTGTGGGTAACCATCGGTATCATATAAGTAGTAAACGATGAGTTTGTCTAGGCGGTGGGGCACTGAATTGCTGCAAAGCAGTGGTCAGAGTTGATACAGACGTTCGGTTTGATTTCTGAGCGGTCTGAGTGACGGCTAATCATACACGCATTTCGTTCTCTACTACACGGTCAGTTCTTGATATGTTCGTTATTTCAAATTTGACTCGTAAACCTGTCGGCATTGTGGAAACGTATATATGATCATCGCACTTGTTAATAACAACAATAGCACCGTCATTATATTTCAGTGATTCGGCGATTTTCTTCTCAACCGATATGATGGATTTTAATGAGCAAAGAGTCTGCTTCAATTGTTTTTAGACTTCAAAAAACTGCTACACTGTTTATTGTATGATTCAGGAAGCCTTTGGAGATAATGTCATGAGCCAAAGCAAAACTTTTTTGTGGTACAAACGCTTCAAGGACGGACGAACATCTGTCGACGACGATGAGCATTCCCGGACGACCGTCGACAAGCAGAACAGCGAAACCATAGCAATAGTTAGTGAGGCTATCCTTGCAGATCTTAAGCAAACAATCTACATTGTTTGTGAGATAGTAGGATATTAACACGGGACAGCTCAACGCATCTTGTCCCACGATTTAAACATGAGACGCATTTCTACAAAATCAGTGTTATGATTGTTGAGTAATGAACAGAAGGTCCATCGAATTTCTGTCTGTACGGAACTCAAACAACAAGACAGAGGTGAACCCAACTTCATCTCCAATATCATAACCGGTGATGAATCATGGATGTACGGTTATGATCCTGGGACTAAGCAGCAGTAGTCGCAGCGGATATATCCAAATTCACTGCGCCCGAAAAAAGTTCACAACCATATCAAGTCCATGTTGATAATTTTTCGACATCCACCGTATTGTCCCCTTGGTCAAACCATCATTGGGAAGTTTTACTGTGAGATTTTGAAGCGGCTGAGAGAGGCTATTCTATCTGTTCCGGCTTCCCCATCTTATCCTCGCTATTCCACAGGCTTATAGCTCCATAGCCTGCCTTGGTATTTTATTCTAATGCATATGCATAACTCCGTCTTTCTTTACACCATGTTATTTTTGTTACCGGTTGTATACCTAATTCCTGTCTTATATCGTTACTTCACATACGCTCGAGTCATGTACAACCTTTGACTAATCGAGGAAAATCTCATTTCTGAGAATTCCATCTATTTAAAGTCTCATTTTTTAGGGACCCATGATTCTGAACCATATAACAAAGAGAGGACTGCCGTCACTTTAAGTTTAGGCGACTAGTACTTATAATTTTATTTGACTATCCCTCATTGTTTTCCCTTCAGAGTTCGTTGTATAATGCCACATATCCTTCAATATTGTCAGTCGTATTTAAAATAACTTTGTCTTCCTCACATATATAGTGTAAATTAAAAAAAAATAAAATAAAAATATAATTTCGGGTTACGCAACGAACGCGAAGGCAGTTAGTATCTGTCAAGAGTGTGATGGATAGGGGAGAAGTAAGACTGTCATTCGGACAATACAAGCATTCAATAACACGACAATGTGACGCCTTGTTTAGTAGAGACAGTAATTCTAAATTGCTGTGTTAAATTAGGGTGAAGCGAGAGAAAACGTCTTCATAACAGATGGACAAAAGGCGATGCCTTGTACACGCAATTTACCAAGAATACACGAGGCGAACGACACGGTCGCAGCGTAACACCATGTGTGAAAGGTCCGAGACGACATTCTGACACAAAGGGTTTACAATGACATTACTTGAAGGTTCGTCATATGAACAATAAGGGTTTTGTTGCGAGAGTGAAGAGACGATGTAACGACAACGGGGGGTTCGTACACGATTCCGGACATGAATGGAACTAGGAGAAAGGCAAATGTAAAGTACCGAGAAGTTATCAACCAGCAGAATAGTAATAAAAACACTGAAAGGATACAGCAAAACAATACCGAAATTCGTCACGCTTGAGACTATGGGACGATAGAGTGACAGGGTATAAATCATTAGAGAGAAATAACTTAAACAAGAGTAGAACAAAAGGGTGATTGACAGGCGGAGGAATTGCTCTTTTCGAAGAATTAAGGGATGATGACACCAGAGAGTATGTTAGAGTAGGGTAGACAGCCTATCAGAGACCAAAGTTTGGCCAGGGCTGAACACAAGAACTATGTTGCGATGGAGACGATTGACGTAGACAAATCGGAAGGGAGTCGTGAACTTGACTCAAGATTTTGGGTGGAGTCTTCGAAGAATTTGAGACAAGAAACCAATGAGAAAGACGTAGAGGATGGTAGAGATTTGAGCAAGAAATGTTGGAAGGGAGTTGAGATGATAAAACCGGGTGTTTACCACGAGGGGACCCCAGTATCATACAATTTTTACACAGTATCATATAAGTTTTAAGAGTGTATTATAATTTTTGACCAGTATCATATAGACTTAAGTCAGTCTTACATAAATTTTGCTCAGTATTATTGAGATGTGCGGTAACTAAGTATATTAGCATGTTAAGAGTTCGGAATATCAGTTTTCAATCAACGGTATAATAGACTCATAATATTATTGAACTTAGACATTCGTCAGTTTATATACATCAGTGCGTAATGACTTTATAATATATCAGTTTTACTACCGCAATGTAACACGACATAGTGCGTAGTAAACGGTAAGCGCGGTGGCAATACGTTAATGAACAGTTTCAATCTACTCATAGTAAGAACTGAGGTGTTAAAATGAATGGAAACATTATCGATTAACAAGTAATTAATGTATAAATAATCTATCGTTGGTATTATAGGTATATATCTAAATCAAACGAGACCGGATGCATACCGAAGCGGAGTGCGAGAGATGTGTCGCGGAAGTGTGAAATCATTTGTGATATAAATGATAAGTGCAAAGCAATAGTGCTGGAAAGTGCAGGAAATAAAACGCCGGATGGAGCGTCTTCGCAATTTGGATATCAATTAACAAGTAACGTAAATTATTTATTGTTAGCAGTTACTAATCCACTGACCTGTTTCTCACAAAGAAATCAGATTAGTAATAGCTAACTTATCTAACGATCACTATTGTAGATGCAAGTCTGGAGTATGAACACATTAAGTGTAGGAAGATGTTGAATGTAAGGTATAATTTATTGCATACTTATGCTGTGTACTAGAATAGCATTATTAATTAACAAATAAGTTGTGTAATATTGTTTTCTTTACAGGAACATGAAGATGTATTATCATGAATGTTGATTATTAATTGTTTAGTAGATAATAAACCGTAACATATAGATCCAGACATGCGTATGAGTTTTATTAATATAATACCAAATAGTGATCAATAAAATATGCAAGATATGAGAGAAGGTGAAATCATGATAACAGTGAATCACACTAATTCAGTTAAATGTCTAATCCATGAATATTTGAATTAACTCATTAGTTAATTACCTCTTATTTTATTGACACCTAAACACGGGATAATATGAAAGGTATCAAATTTATATTAGTGATAACTTTATGATAGTTAAAACTTATTCAATATCACACATCAATTATAATTAAATAAATGGAATAATTATCTTAACAACAAGAATAAACTAATTTGCGTAATTAGAGTTAATTAAAACAATAAAGTTGTAATTGACTTCCCAACAAGGGACTTGAGAAGGCTATAACCGCCGCTTAATTGTTTACAAATAATTAAAATATGTTAATTAATTAATTGAATAATTAATTACCAATAATTAATAACGAGTTGTACATATGTTATGTCACATCCTAAATAATTAAAAAGTGCTATTTGTTCGAGTGCTTGATTGGCAATTGTGATTTTTGTTCGTACTGGTTGTTTTTCCATGAATGCCATAGCCTTGGATTTTTGCACCGATTAAAAAAAAAGTTCTGTCACAAAGTAACAAAAAACACAGATTCTAAATGTAAAATGATAATAATAAAAATCCTGATGTAAGCTAAGATTAACACATTTTTTCAACCTCCCCCAAAACCACCATAACTTTACCACTGTAACAAAGAAATTCAAAGAGTTAATTACACACTTCCACTGTGTCGACGGAGAGTCGTAACGTATATGCTGCAAACAGTGAAGTATGTCATGATTACGAATTACGATTATTTGTTCACTGAAACGAGAGATAATGTATGAAGAACATGTTCACGTGATCAATGCTGTTGGCCGCGCCAGTTAAATGTCATCATTCTAATTCTCAGAACATTGGTCAGCACACATTGATGCACTATGAATGTTCCGTATCAATGTTCATAAGAAGTAGACGGACAGTACTCGTAATTATTACGTATGCAGTGCATACATTTGTTTTGACTCAACTTCGTGAATTACTACTATAGTGAAATCGTAGGCCACATAAGAAAGTCTGAAACAAATGAACGCTAATCTGAACAATTACAAATGCTTAAAACTTGTCCTTAGTTATTACTGGTCGGAGATAAATCTTCGCTTTGTTTCGTTTTTCTAGTCATCTACATAGCTGGCTAAGTTTAAGTAGACAGCTACTGAATGATCCGAAAAGTCTGATTGAAAAACCATCCAACAATGGATTACGACCTCACTTCCGGAAAACCAAATCAAAACGGAGCTCACATTTTAATTTATCGTCGGCGTCAGGCTTGGGTGACTGAAGCTGTCCCGCTTCACCAACGGTCCTGCACTGCGGCGCCTCTCAGGCTTACAACGACGCAATATTCTACATCCATTCTGATCATAACTCCATTGTTCTTCCTAATTCTTCTTAAGCATATTTTCCCTCCTAGGGGTTCCACATGCATCCCGTACGCCTGTGTTTCTCATCTTATCCTCTTTTATGTAAAATCTATCATCCTATCCTCTAATTGTTCTGAGGAATTTCATCTCCAATAATCGGAGTCTTTGTTCCTTGGCCTTTGTTGATGACCATATTCCATCCCGTCCAACAGTACATGGACAACCAGGGTATTCTATACGCAGGCCTGCGTCTCCAGTCAAGATTTATTTCTAAATTTTTTCCGGTACTCCACGTACTGTTTGATAATTTTTAGGTCTACATAAACCTAAAACCGAAGCCTCTTGGTTAAAGCATGAAAACTCCTTGGCCGTATGAAAACAGAAGAGTCCCTAACTCTCCGAGTTGGGGGTTTTGCGACGGGGCTAGTAATCCGTTCATTTAAAGTAAAACCTGGTAATCCATGAAATACTCGTCCATGTTTTTAGTAAATAATCACGACAAAAAACTGATTGAATGTTATCGAAACGGATGGATTAGAGGTTAATGATTCAGACAACCGGAACTGGAAACGGAAGAACAGAAAGAATCTAATCGCAGTAAAGACATGGGAATCTTAATTTATTTCAAGTAATTTTAAGCTTATTGAATATTGTAAAGACATATACACGAATAATTGAGTAGATAGTGCGCCCACCTACAGACACACACACACACGCGCGCGCGCAGACACTGGATTGGTGCAATCTTGTTACTAGGTTGACGCGGAATAAAATCAGAAATCACTACGTAACAACTTCTAATAGGAGGACATAACAATTTACTGCCCGCTATAAAAGAAAAGCAACATACAACATTATTGTCGTCAGAGTAGCGAGTGTCATGGTGAGGTAGAATTGATTGGCGTCTTGTTTACCCTTGTGTGTATCATGTCCCGATGATCGATGACACACGCTCGCGCACAACTAATCCTTATGAACGCTGTCAATAATTATTCCTCAAAATAAGTTTTCATAATTACAAAATCAGATTTTCAAAAAAGCTCTAAACATATTAAGCATTTAAAGAGTAGGCCTATACGATTCTAAGCTTATTCTAACCGCGCGCGAGCGCACAAACATGTTACGAAATGCGTCAGTTTATGTCAAGTGGCTCTGTGCATAGTCTATAATCAGAACATCCCAGGACAGATAGAAATATACGACTGTATTTGTTTTAATTTTTTTACTTCAGTTAATTATATTTTTAAATATAAGAATATATATTTAATAAAGTATCCAAATCATTTGGATGAAACACGAATCAAATAAATAAAAATTATTTTGATACTTGGGCTATTAATATTTAAACTAATTTGACAGTGCCGTAACGGGTATTAGATTTTTCGTATGGACTTAACGGAAGTAAAATTAAGGAATACATAATTTTGTGCTATAAGGACGTAGGAACATAAAAGAAACATGCTATTATTTGACAAATAATTAACTGATTAACATACATGATACTTTTATCAAGAGTAGTCAATTGTACGGAGCGGCGACAAGGAAAATTACAGAAAATAAAAGGAGAAAACTCGAATCAGTAGAAATTGTTACGTTTGGAGAATAGTAGGAATATCTTAAAGAGACCGATGTGAACCTACGGATAGGATTGGTTGGTTAGTGGTGTTGAAGGAGAACAACTGGTACAGTATGATAACGTCAAAAGTATGGAGAACACGAGATGGCCGAAGATCACGCAATGGGTCTTTCCAAACCGACGGAAGCGTGGAAGGAAGACCTGAAAATAAAGTGTAACAAAGGCAATAAGGTCAAAAACCTAAGAGAGGGCCAGCAGGCATCACATAACGTTGCAGGACGTTTGAAAACCCATATGGATACTAGTGAAGGGAGAAGAACTGCTACTGGAAATTTTTGTCAAATTTGTAACGTTTAACCTTCTGTCTCGTGCAAATGTGTAAATATCAAAATTACAAGTTAACAACTATGGAACAAAAATTCTGTTCAGTTGCTTTTCAACTGCCTTACGTTTGTCCCGTGGTCAAACAAACAAGGTATTCATTACATTCGGAGGGGGGTACTCATAACTAGGAGTGGGGATGAGACTAACTAGGAGGTTAGACTCATCATTTTTCTTAGTACAAATAAGATATTTCAGGATTATTCCTATATAATTATTTATACAATTACTGTATTTATAAGCCTCATTTTAACACACGGAACTGGCTCAGAAATAGACTAACGGCAAGTTAGTATGGAATTTCGCACTTTTAGTAGCTCTGGGGGGGGAGATTCATCCCCTGATCCTCCTCCCACGTAGTCACGCCACTGCCCGTAACAATGAATTTATTCTTATATAGGAGCATTTGTAAAAAAAAGAAAGATTGTTGTCACTCATCACCCGTGTAGAAATGAGAAAAATTAAAAAAAAAGACGTGTGAATGATGTTGTTAGTAGCTTTACGTAACGTAATTTTCCTGAATTTCGTAATATAAAATTTATGGCTGACGAGATAATCTTAAATCTGTTAACAAAGTAAAAACGAAACAGCTGTAATTCAGTCTAGACCATTTTAGTGAAATCTCAAGATATTATTGAATATAGTACGTACGAACATACATTTGAAATTACAAATCACTTTTGTTCTGTATTGTTGCATTTGGAAAATCCAAATGCACTCAACTAAAATTCTGCTTAAATGAAAACGAATATGTTTTTGTACCCCTTAAATGTGTAACAGTCACTGAAAGAAAACGATTTAAGTGTATCTACGTGTGACCTTCAGAGATTAAAACTACTTCAAGACTACAAGTTGAAACAACAGAACTGTCGCCAACCAGACACATCTGACTGCGACGTCGAGGCATACGTAATGTGGGCGAACCAGAAGTCCCACTCACCTTGTGGAAACGCTTTTTACACATAAGAGGTTTAGCAAACTTGTAAAAAATTTAGTTAAAACTAGATTAAAAATTTTGAATTTCATTTTAAATTACTCTTAGTCACTAAAGTTATTTAGTTTTTGCAACAAAACTCATGGAGAAATTGACTTGTAACTACGTCTTATCGAAAAGTCGTTAAGGTATAGTGACATAATGGCGACGTCTCGTGGTTAAGAGATGCGACCATTAACAGATCACAGAAACTCATTGTTTTAACTTTTTCATTTTGTTTTTAATAAACCTTTGGTATATGTAAAACTGGCGATAGCCTCATTATTCCAACTGAATTCGATTTTAGCCCCAGCCCAATGAGAGAAGGTTTTTAATTTTTTTAACGTTTGTGTGTGTAATATGTTTAATACAAAACTATAATCATAACTGTTGGCTGAATAGGTCTATATGACTGACATAACTAGTGTCTATTTTTTGTATGATCAAAAAAAATTATATACAGCGCATACAAACCGTAAGTCCAATTTGAATGTTAGTTTTAATCTTCTTGCCTGTAGGCTGTTATGTAATAAATTTATCGCTAGAGGATTTGTGTGCACTTCTAGCTATTTCCGTAACTTCACTGAACTGCACAATGGTTTAGTTGACTGTAGGCGTGGTATTGGTCGCCGCGGACGGACCGCGGAGCATCGGCTACCTTGTTCTGAAACCTTTCGATAATGGGGATGTGGGGGTTGGAAGCAGTTATCCAAAGCTGTAAGCCGTATGTCCACACAAGCTTGATGCCGATGTTGAAAACCAGTAGATTTTTCTCATTGGTAATAGCGATTATCTGCTTAGGAGCCAATAATGTTTGCGAAACTTGGGTTCCACTTGTTTCCTCTTCAACAAGACACGGTTGCACTATATGAACTGCTTATCTAAATGTACGCCCCAGGTACTTCGACATTCGGCTGCCGGGATAGTTACGTTGTTTATTCGTTCAGCTGGTGTTGTACCGTAGCATTTTGTGAACCTGATAGGTGCTGATTTGGTTTCGTTTAATTAGGGTCTCCATTTTTCGCCTTTTTTAAATGTCACTTGGATTGTTTTGTAATAAATTGGTTGCTTCCACTGGGTCTTTTATAACAAGAATCATAGGATCGTCAGCGTACGTAGCAGTTAGCACATTGGCAGATCTGCCGCATACAGTTGACACAAAATTGAGGAACTTGGGGAACTCCTGATCTTATTGGGAAAATCTAGTTGTTGTATTGTCATGGCGCACACAGAAACGTCTTTATTATAAATAAGGCTTTAAAGGTAGGTTTATATGAGTTCTTTTTGAGTTTACTAAGTAGTTGTGATGATTACCGAATGATTGGCTGATGCCATGAAACACCGATGGACAGTAGCTTTTTCATATGAAGGTTTCAGTGGCATCTACTACTCGGTGTACTAGTTAAGATCGTGGAATGCTGTCTTATAAATCCAAACTAGTAAGAGAGGTACGAGATTCTTATCGACGATGGTATTTATAAATCTCTTTTCTAACAGTTTTGTCATGATTTTCGACATTACTGATACAACACCTATAGGACTGCATGACATCGCCTCATTAAGTGGTTTCACAGGTTTGTGAATTAATATAACTTCGGACACCTCCCTCAATAAAAGTGTAGTGAATTGTGTATTTAATTAAATTCTGCCGTTTGGCAAATAGCGAATTTATTAAAATTTAGGCACGGATAGTTTGCAAGTAGATAAGCAGGAAACAGTAGCAGAGTTAGTAGTTTTCTATAGCCAGAGTTTAATCTTAGATTTTTTCCACAAGGGTTTAAACTGTGATCATTGTGCACGTCTGCACCAGCCCTTCGCCAGGGGATTTCTTGTCTCTGTCAACATCAATGTAGGGCCACTTTAGAAGGAATACGGTCTCACCTCCCGAAATCAAAACAACACTAAGAAGAGCCAAATTTTTTTAACTGGATGTAAAAAGATTAGAGAAGTGTGCTCATTATGTACGCACATATTCTTCTATTATATTGGAGTCTTCATAAACCGTATGTTATTGCGACTCCAAACCCAACATACCACACATTACAAAATAAACGCATATATTATCCGTCCTGAAGTACATCCGTTACATTCTAAGCTCACGCATTGGTGAGCAAAATCTTACCGGTTTTTTGCTCCGATGTCAAAATAAAGGTGTCTGAAAGATGTCGAAATACCTTACCATTCAGTGGAATTAGTTAATCATAAAATGTCTCTACTCTTCACTCTACGGCCAATACAATACCGGTTGTACGATGTCGAAACCTTAAAATATAATTTTAATTTTGGTATTTTTCTTTTGTATTTTGTAAACGTAGAAGTTAACGTTAACGTTATTGTTTTAATATGCCTTTGCTAACAACACTTATTAAAAACAAAAACTAAGTTCCCCAGAAATTCCACCCTTCGTCCGGCCTACATTTTTGGCCACGTGGGGGGGGGGCAGCTATTACTCTTTAGCTGGCTAACAGGGCACTGGTATGTGAGTTTGACAAGGTAGGTTACGAAAACACACCGTAACCCACGGTGGAACCGATCGTACCAATGCGTGAGTGGCTCTACGTTAGTGAGTCGCTAACGATGGCCTCAGGTCACCAGGATGCACCCTCTTGTATTTAGCCTTAGTTGCGTACTCGAAGGCTCTGGCGCGGTGGTCTGTTACTTCCCCAGTAACCGTGGGAACACAATTTTAGATTCCCCAAATAATTCTCGGGTTGAGGGGTCCCTTAAAAATCCCCGTCCAGAAAAAAGCCATCCTGGAGGGTGAAGAGAAGGAAACATTTCTCTTCGGTTGATGCTGATTCGTGACATCGTCTGCCACTGTGCCGGCGGTGCCGAAGTGTCTGGTGGTGAAACGAAAGTAAGGTGACTTCGCAAAAGTGAGTCCCTTCTTTACTGAAAAAGCTGTCACCGATTGCGCTGGATCAGCCGTACAGGACATAAGAAAACCCGCAGCTGGACTACATGTCGAGTCTCTAAACGATCAACAGGGTTCGAGATTACTTAAACTGCAGAAGATAGGGGACATAGATGTACAAGTCGTACCTCACACCACCCTGAACACCAAAAACGGGTGGTAGTGTGCAGGGACTTGCTGAACTGCACAGAGTCTGAGCTCGCCCATAAAGCGTTATCGCCTGTCGGAGACTAACGGTGTGAATGGATAGGAATAGACAGATGCTCCCATCTGCGTCCCATGTTCTAACCTTTAACAGGACAACTTTGCCGGTAAAGGTGAGAGCAAACATTCATAGGCTGAGTGTGAGAGCATTCATTCCTCAGCCAATGCAATGTTTTCAGTGCTTCCGTTTCGGGCACACTGCATCAAGATTTGCTCGGGTCAAGACATGCTTCTGTGGGAAGTCGGCTCATGGTGACGAGCCCTGTGCTGAACCAATGAAATGTGTCAATGTCGGTGGTTAATTCAAATTAAAAGGTAATTAAAAGGTGGCTATTCAGGAAGTACGTACCCTAAAAAAACTAAGCTACTTCGATACTAAGAAACTCGTATGCCCAGCTAACCAGGACAAAATCAGTTATGCACAGGCTGTAAAATCAACAGCGTCAGGAGCCCCTATTGTAAGACAGATCTTACCTGCGGTGACACAGTTTCTCGAGAGTTACTTTTCTGAAGTCTATAAAAAATCGGAAGTCCATCAATATAGTGCGGCTGAAAAGGACACGCATGCGGTACGAAAGGGCAGTGTTGACGGGTCTACCAGCAGACCCATACTTCGTTCGCCTAGAAGGGCAGGCATAAACATTGTGGCTGTACCTACAGCCACCTCCAGTGGTGGCGAGACGGGGAGAGGATGCCGCTCTCCATTGCCCCGTCCTCTCAGATATACCAGGGAGGAATTTTTAAAGCCAAAACCGGAACAAGAGTTCAGATCGATTGCCTGCGCCAGCGATCTCACCGACCTCGATGACTTGGCGGAACTCAGCAATGTGCAAAAAAGAAGAAGAAAGCCTCGACGAAAGAGAAGCTAAGAAAGTAAGCACGGACCGTAGCGACTGATTCTTCAACATCCAGCATGGATAGCATCCTCCAGTGGGATATCAACAGCTGTACTTCCCATTATTGCGAAATGAAAATGGTACTGAGGCCAGGCATACACCGATGTGTATGTGTGGCTGCTAGAAACACATTTGAGACTGCAAGAAATTTTTAATATGAGGAGATATGAGTCCTTCCCTCTGATGTAACACCAAACGTCAGAGCTAGGGGAGGCGGTGCTACATTTCCTAGCACCACATATCCCGCTAGACCTATTCTGTTCGCTACGCCTCTGCAAGCAGTAGCAATCAGTTTATTACAGCCGCTGAAGATAACGATATGGTACTTATACTTACCAGATTCTGAGTGGCGAGCAGAAAATCTACAGGATCTGGTCGAGCAACTACCATTTCCATTACTCCTTGTAGGGGACTTTAACGCCCATAGTCCCACTTACTGTTGTCTTAGGATGAATAGCGTATGTTAAGAAATGAGGATCTCTTGCTAAACAACACGCTTTTCTCTTTAAACACAGGCTAGAGCACACATTTCAACGTTTGAAGTGGTACTTTCTCAGCTATTGATCTTTCTATCTGTAGCCAGAGTCTTGACCCACGTCTGTCGTGGAGAGTGCTCCCAGACCTTCACGGGAGCGACCACTTCTCTGTGCTGATAACAACACGAATGCCAAAGAGGATGGTAAACCGTCGGCTCACCAGATGTCTGAAAAACCATGACCTTCTGACCGCATACCAGCGTGGGTACCGAACACACCTTTGTATTATTGATCAACTGGTGTATCTGGAAAACGCAGTTCAGAACAGTTTCATCAAAGGCAAACACATGGTTTCGATTTGGAGAAAGGATTCAACAAGACGTGGAGATTTAGCATCATGAAACACGATTGGCTGTTCAGAGGTAACCTGCCCAAATTTATCTCCAGCTTTCTCAGAGACAGGACTTTCCGTGGAACACACGGCAGAGCAGACTTTCTGCCGTGAAGCAGAGCGTCCGTAAATGACAAGTAGCAGGTGATCGCAATCGTCGTGAACAAGTTTGCTTCACCAGACTGCGAATGGGTAAACGAACTTGACGTCTTCGTACCTCCTACAAGGACAAGAACGACCCGTCTGCACTTGTGCTGAGCACTTATAGTGAAACACATCATTAAGGACTGCATTGCTCTTGCAGAACTGAGCCAGAGGCACAGAGTAAAAGGTAACCTGAAAGAAGACCTCGGAAATGAACAGTTAGCGATAGACAGAACTCTGTCCTTCCTAAAAGCAGCACTATTACGGTATAGGCTTTGACAATGTCGTTTTGCATCATAGTGTGTACAAGTTCCCACTCTCGTTGAGTCAACTAAAATGTAGGTGAGAACGAACATCCCGTCGAGCAATGATCCTGGTAGACGTCGCTGGGCTAAAGGCCTTCATTGCCGAACCCCAAAACATAAAAAATACTCAGTTTTGTTGATATTATTATGATTTTATTATTGGCGGTGTTAATGATGGTTGTCACCTGATAAAAGTATTGTCATTAATAATTCTGGTCACGCAAAACTTGGAATGGGTATTTCTACTGCTATTGACCGTTATACGTGTATCATCAACATTTTCTAGTTTGATTAGTTATTCGATTCGGTTATCAGTATTCCGAGTGGAGAAGGTATCTTGTAATACTTTTGAAACTATACGATGTTTTTATTTTGAAAACTTTTCACTGTTTATCTTATTTGCTCAAATTAAAATATACATAATAATAAAACATACGCGAGCTGTTTCGCACCCCTCCTCGCCTCACAGTCACACACACAAACTTTTGTCTTGACTTCGAGACTTGCTTTTCAATACGCGTTAACCAGAATTTTTTTTTCAAAATAATACGTAACAGACAGTCCGCTGTTTTAGGGATTTTAAGCTATTACTACTCTATTCGTGTAGTCTAGTTAAGTTGTCGCTTACTTTTTTGTGCTTGAGAGCAATGATCGTCTCTTACGAAGATTAAACTGTTTAAGCTGAAACCCATCTTGATACTAAATTAATACATTTTTCTCAGTCATTGCGAGCAATGGACCTCGTGAAATAACTTGTCACGATCTTCACTCGTTTCTGCCCTTCCGATACTTCTTCATCCTTTCACTTCTTTTTTTCTGACTTTTTTACCTCAAAACTTTCTGATGATCCATTTCTTCTTCCTTATTACTCTTGAGTCCTTTAATTCTTTGCCAAAAAATCCTTATTCCTAGTCTAAAATTTTTCTTCCGGTATGTTCATTATTTGCTAAATTCTTGTCAACTCCCATAACGAACAAATTATCGTTCTGGGAGTTTTATCAAAATTCTTTTGTTAATATCTCCAGATTTATTCAGACCATGGGTCCGTTATTTTATTACTAAATTTTTTACAAGGTTTTATTTTTTATTTACGTATTATTTTTTACGATAATTATCGTTATTATCAGTTATTGTTTGCTAAAGAAATTAGTAACTTTATTTATGTTACAGTACCAAACAACTAATGTTATTTAATTACTCCAAAATTATTTATTTAAAACATTTTTATTGGACAGTGTAAAATATATAGACATATAAAATATAAACACATATAAAAGTTTTATGCAAATGTAGTAAGATGTCTGATGTCGCATTTCCTCAACAAGTTTTTTTTTAAATTCTGGTAGCTGTTTGTCAGGGACATTCACTTCGATTTCACAGTGCACACACATTTATAAGAAGGTCCAAAAATTAAAAGTGGAATCTTTTAACAAAACAGAACAGAACACCACTTTAAAAGTGGTCGGATAATTCTTATTAAACTTCTGAAATTCTCTTTTGTTTTCAACGCTAAATCATTTCGAAGACTCTTTATTTCTGTTCCGAGTTCAGTAACTCTCGGATCAAGGGCTTCAAAAACAAACGAAGATCAACTTAGGATGTTATGGCGGTCGATCGCAATCTACAGGTTGGCACTCCTGGCTAATGCTAACACTAGTATTAACAGTAGTTTAAGACTGGTGTTTATATTAAATTAGTGTTTAGTCAATCTGTAAGTGTACAAAATTTAATTAGCGAAGCGACTACGGTCTGGTAGAATGACATTACACCACCAACACAACGGCGGCCGTCCGTTATAAATGATATGGAAATGTTAGAGGTATATTATACTAATTGTTCCGTTAGAACATCTGTTGCCGCGCGTAAAAAAAAGAGTGATTTTCATCTGCTACGAAAGTAAGCTTCATCGTTGGAACTGAAATTAATATCGTATATGGCTACGTAATATTGTGGAGCGGGCGAGTGTTGTTATTAGGCAACGAAGGAACATGTGTACACGCCGGCAAAAATATTTTATTAAATGTTGCGCTAAATAAATATAAATGACTGTAACTGATACTTACTCTGCTTCCGAGGTTTGACTGCAACAGACAGAAAAAAATAATTATTAATAACAGATAAAGCTTTAATGACACTGATTAATGGAAGTTTTTCACTTTACAGATGTATCAAAACGTTTACGTCAAATCGAATTACACCCATACTCACAAACATTTTAATTATATATATATATAAATATAATATTTGTTGTTTTATACAATTTTTTGTATATAATTTACGATGTTTTGACAGTGTTTTTAACTGACATCTTCAGAAATATACAAAAATAATTAATGAAATTTGAAATCAATTGATATTAACAGCTGTTTTGTATAGGCTATATGTGATATTTGTTTTATATGAATATAAAAGTTCGTTATATAAATGACTAGAGAAATATAATATAAATATTTATTATTTTGTTAAATTATTAATTTTGAAATTACTATTGTTTTTTATGTTAATTTGGATTTGTTCAGGTAGCCTACAAATTTATTATTTATTTTTTGTTTAACTATTTCCAAATTTTCCGAAGGGTTGTTTTTGGAAATATGTTTTAATAAAGTAATATTATTTAAATTTGGGAATGTGTGATTATTTTTAATTAAATGTGTAGCTAACTTTGATTTGTAAATTTCTGGTTGTAAATATGAGTTTCGGTATTGAATAAAAGTGTCGGTGAGTAAACTAATATTTATACATATATTTATATATGTATAAACCTACATCTCACAAGTATTATAGATAAAAGATCTATTGAGGTATATCTTAAGTTTGAATCTATTATTTAAAGTGAACAGTTCTTCTGTCTCATCTATTTCTTGTGTTTACGTGTTGTTTCTAATTAAAGTATAATTTCTTGTTTCTTTATATTTGCATTGTTTCTTGCTTTTGTCGCTTGACGTTTCGTTAGAGTTTATCATTACTGTACGTGCAAACGTTTACTACAGATAAAACTGAACAATATTTCTTATTTGTTGATAAATAAATGTGAAATTCGCGTTAATGTTTCATGTGGCTTGAAATTGATTAACCTTAACTAAAATTATATCTGTAATTACAATTAAATTAAAGGTAAATAGAATTTAACTGTCAATAACGTAAAATTAAAACAAATAATTAAAATTGGATTACAATTACACAGAAATTAACTTTAATAAATGTGAATTAACGTTATTAAATTAACGTTTAATTTAAATTTAATGCAATTAACATTATTGCCTAAAATAGTATTTTATTTTAAGGCGAATAGATATCATAAGAGGTAGTCATTAAGGAAAAATGGAGTTCTGTTACAAAGAGAGCATAAGAAAAGCTCTCTAGTGACGTTTTATACAAATTTTTATGAAACAGTCAAAGAATACCTTTAACAATGTATAAAGAATTTTTTAGTACTTACAAGTACACCTCTAAGTATTCCAGTCGGTGATTT
This sequence comes from Magicicada septendecula, assembly GCA_034769895.1. NCBI lineage: Eukaryota > Metazoa > Arthropoda > Insecta > Hemiptera > Cicadidae > Magicicada > Magicicada septendecula. Next base: position 154,198,835 of record CM068368.1, on the reverse strand, counting down.
TTTTAGTTTTTTATCCAAGATGCATTTCGGAACCGTTGTGTTCCATCTTCAATTGGATCATTTAGTAAACTTACATAACATTTATAAAAATATTCCACTCAGGTGAGCGTCGTCGACACAGGTACATATAGCACGCAACATAAAACACAACACTTGAAAAATTTTAAATTTTAAAAATAACGTTAATATTACAACGAAAACCGAATCCAAACGGACGATTTGAAAATCGAAGCTGGCCAGCACTTGACCGCACGTCATAAGCGTCATACGGAAGCCGACTAACGATAAACTACCCGACGCGCGACCTTTGTGCGTACTCTTCGAGGTAATCTAATATTTTAAATGTAACTAAATCTCTATAATCCTCTTTTCTGTTAAGCAGTGTTTTTTCACCGGCTCTTCTTTGTATTTGTAAATATGGTATTGCTCGTATATTTTTTATGCTTCTTTGTTCGAGCTATACGTTAATACTTCTAATGAGGTGTTGAAATTGATGTTGTGTTGTGGGTGGCTTTTTAGGTGTTGCGCCACCTTTTTAGGTGATTTCTGGCAGCATGTTCATTGAAACTTTTACGAAAGGTGCGGTCGGTATAGCCGATGTAGCCTACTTCTTATTGCAAACTTCTTCCCCTGCATTACAAGTAATCATATAAACGCCTTTGGCTTCTTCTTTTGGCGTAACTTGTGTTTCTTGTTTAAGTTGTGCCTTTTAATTTTGTAGGCTGGATTGAAGCCAAATTTTTTGAAAATGTTTCCTATTTTTAAGGAATTTTCGTCTGTGTAGTGCAGTGAAAGGAAGTTTGTTTTTGTTCTATTGCTAATGGATTCTGATCAGTTGTTAGTTGTAGGCCTATTGTTTTTATTCTTCATCCTTGTTATTAAATTATCTATTGAGTATTGGTTATATCCATTATTTCTGGCTATTGTTTTTATTGTGGCTGTTTCTTTTATGTATTCTGTTTTGTCCAGTTTATAACTAAGTAGGCGGAAAACCATGCTTCGAAGGTTTTATACAAAGCCTTTTTTGGTAATTTTTCTTTTTTCATTAAGACGAGACACATTTTGAGTGAACTGAGGTTTTGGACATTCGTGACCCACGCATTCTTAGAGTGAAGACGACAGAACTCGCTAACGCGCAAACTTTGCTTCATGTCGGGACCTCACGAATTATGTGATAATTATTTCACAGCACCTGACTAAGTATGCAAATTACTAGAGTCTCGTGAGAAATATAATCCACTCCATCACGGTACGTTGTCCAAACAGCTCAACAGGGACACACTACTCAATTAGGTTGTTGTACACATCCTACACACATAAAGACATCCTCGCTGATCTTAGCCGGCCGGCCTCCAATCTTAGTTCGTACTATAGTGAACGAAGAACAACCTCTTCAAACATTCTTTCCTTCATACTCTACAATATTTTCTGCCTTTTTAGTAAGAACGTTATACTCAATGTAATAAAATGTTTAACTAGATTTCAGTTACTTAGTCGAACTAAGTAGACCGGCCATTTAAAACACTGTTGGCTATTGCGGAATCTGTATGTATTGAAATTTCATGTAAGGAAACAACACAAAAATACGAAGAAAAACAAATTCAGATACGTCTTCATTTTAATGCACATGATCATACTGACTGCAGATATTTATAATTAACTACCTATTCAAGAAATTTTTTCCTTATTTATACTATTCACCTATTTACCAATTATCCTACGCTATTTATCACATTTAAATTATTTAACTTATTTAATGAACAACTAATTTTTGCTTATTTCACTTTAGTTTAACATATTTAACGATATTAGTACTGTAACAGAATAAAATTGGGCCAGACTATAAAACGTTTTAATTTATATTTAAGCTTTGATTGGTTTAATATTGCATTCAACGTGAAATGAGTGTACATTTTTTGAAATTAAAAGCAACATTACGACTAGACTTCATAAGATGAACTTAATTAAAGTTAAGCAGGCCTCCTATTTAGATAATCAAGTGATACAGTATTTAATGTTTTCAGTCTTACGTTTGAGATTAAATATCATACAAAAGTTGACATATTTTAACTTATTTTATTATAACATCATTCGAATTTATCGCGTATTTTTTCTGCTTTATACTAATCAGTTCACTATTTTGTTAAACAAAATATTTGCTTATAAACAACGTAACATAATATGTCTAATCATTATTACTGAGTGGCTTTACTAACACGCGAAGTCTTATATCTCATTTGAAAGTGAAGAGTCATTTCAATGAAAAGAAAGTTCTGCCGTCCTGATAATTTATTATGGAATGAAAACGCATCTATATGACAGTAAACTCTACAGTAAGGTACAGACATGTACTGACAAAAGTTGTGGCTTTTTAATTAACTTGAACCGTTCTGTTCTGAATAAGAAAATCAATTCACTTTATTAGACGGTATGTCCGAGGAGTGCCTGTCGATGTCTGTTTTTAATTTTATGTCCGAAAACGTTTATAAATTAAATTTTATAACTCCGCAGTTAGATTACGAAACTCAAGAATCGAACTAAACTATAATTTTTATTTGAAAAGGATTATTTTGTAATGTATTAGTTATTAGTGCCTTCGGCGAATACTGACCTATAGCTTCGGTGTTAGGCCAATTCTGTTAGGTTTTTAACCTGTTTACTAACAATTAATGCTTGAAATGCTGACAGGAGTGTTTAATAATTAGGATCTTTACAAAGAGCAACGATAAAAATTACTGGTGGTAAAACTGAAAATTTTATATTTTAATAACTCTCACGCAATTATTAACGGTGAAAAAGAGAAGAGAAGTATATATTATTACATCTTCGTTGAGTAGTTTCAACACCTTCACAGTCTGTTTCCTTATATCTCAGAAGCAACAGTTTTCCAATCAGTTCCATCAATACGTTCAGAGTGTCCCCTGGAGAGGGATGATAGGGGAAAAGTATAAATGTAGTTTATGAACTGTTTGTTCAAGTTACTGTAAAAAAACGGAAAGAAAGCCCCCTAGTCCTCCACCTTGGGAATTCACTATAGTATGATTACGACATTAAACGCTTCGTAAGGAGTGAACGTGTACAGCAGTCGTTTTCTCCTTCAACTAAGAACTTTGTTTGGGTACCAGTTGCTTCACAGAAATACGTTCTCAGTGATTTTGTGACGTTTGACCGAACTACTTGGGCTTAACTCTCAAATTTACAGTTAACTACTTTGTGTATCGTTTCATTGAGTCATTATACTTTTCTTGATTCCAGGATTTTTACAACTTCAATTCATCAAACTGGATCTACTATTGATCTTTGTTTTCCATGAACCATATTCCATTACGGCACAGTGTAACAGATTTCATAAACTTATTTTTTGAACCCTTCCATGGTTTGTAATTGAAAGCATTTCGTAATTGTTGCACTACTTTTCGTAATTGTTGTAACGTATCGAGAGTTTCATCCAGTACTCTAAAACTTTGGAAACTATATATAAATGTAAGTAGACTAAATCGATGACTGTAGGCACGTGTCATCAAGAAGGTACGTGTGGACACATGTTTGTTGTCGGTAGAAACATGTACGTGTTAGCAGATAATCAAAACTTTATCAAGGTTATGAAACAAAAATAATGGGATCTTAATAATTTAGATGAAATGAACGATGTCAGGAAAGTGTTAAAAATTTTCTCCCATTTTCTGCTGAAAGCGTTAATGTTGTTAAATGTTTTGTTTGAATTTCTTTAAAACTTCACTTTGGTGAGTACGTGTCTGTAAATATTTGTTGCAAATGGCGTTAGATCGGCCAACTTGTTTTGCGACAGAAACGAGTCAAATATTTTTGTAAAATGGGCGCTACAGATCCTCAAAAATAAACATTTCGCGTTACACTTGGTTAATCGCACATTTTCTTGAAGTTGCCATACAAATCAGCTCTCCGCTAGAGGCTGCGGGAAGTTTGTAAATGCCGCGGCGTCAGAACTTAGGTTTATTACTTATGTACGAATAACGGACACGTTTTAAGATATTGATTGAGTTGTTTTCAAAACGCCAATGAAGTACTAACAAAAAAACTAAAAATTATTCAATAAAGGTCAAAAAGCGTGCAAAAGAATAGGGACTTCTGTAGAAGATCTGATATAGATATAGCAACTTGCTATAAAGTTGATATTTCTTAAACTATAAATATCGTAGACGGAGTTCGATACACTGGGGGCTGAATAAAACATTCGAAGGTTACCTCTTTCCTACTAATTAAGAGGACATGACTTTAAAAGCCACGATGCATATTTGAACCATCCTTCAACCACCAGACAACCAGCTATGTTTACACGAAAGTTTGGTACTCGCAAGACAACTATAGCTTACCGCAATTAAAAATGTTCACTTAACTAATTAGCCCAATTATTTAATCCGCTTACAACTTTTTTAAAATTTTTGGTATTTTATTTTTTATTTCATCCTTTGGTGTTTTATTACACAGCATTTGCGTATAGGTTTGAAATATATCATATATAGCAAAATCAATTCAGTCAGTATCTCCTAAACAATGTTTCAATAGCGCGCATTTTTATTGTGTTATTACCTTTTACTTTAATGGGATTGATTTCAGGATGTTACCAAACGTTTTTCAGCCAGTTTAAAGATATGTTACGACGTTCTCCTTGATCGTCTATTTTACATTGGAAAACAAAATACAGGACACCAATGAAGTCACTAAAAACCAGCTTTAATTATCACAATTAACAATTCGTAATCAACTTGTACTACAATAATTCCAGTTGGATTTGTCCACACGCAATAATAATGTCAATTATAAAGAATTCCGCACAACAACATTTCTTCTACACAACACTCGATCCGCGCTAAGGAAAACCACTCACGTAACTGCTCTGACAACGCCAGACGCTCTTGCTTTTATAGGTAGCACAGAGGTCCAGTATAGCTTTTCCTCCTTACTGCACGCCGGCTTAATGCGTATCTCAAGTGTTCTTGAACACACCTACTTGGCCGGGAAACACGTACAACGACACTGTCCATAGTTCGACACGTTTCCTCGTTGCAATATTAATTTTTTTTTTCTTTTGTATGAAATCGACTCGATCTGACCCCGACCCCCCCCCCCCCCCCCCGCGTGGCTAAAGGCCAAATTCTAGATATGCCACTGTCTGGGGAGGAGGTTTAACTCCTAAAATCTCTCTCGCTTCGCCACTGTTTTAGGTAAAGAACTTACGTGTGTTGTTAGGTGAGTCCAACAAATCTCGATGTTTCCTTGTAACAGTAAGTGACGATGGTATAACGGAAGCTCTAAGTTTGCTCTGTAAAATTACGGTGATTATATTTTTACTGAAATTATAGAAATTTTCGAAAGACTTTGTTTGTTACCTGGCGATATTTTAAGGCAGTTTTCAACGTATGAATATTATGTTCACTCTCACTATTAATAACAACTTTAAATTCGTAGTGACCGTCAATCAATGAATTTTTCAGTGGAGGTTAGTGAGGATCGGTCAAAAATAACACAAATTTTTAATTTATTTGTGTCGACGTTTCGACAGTGTTGACAATAAACATTGTCGAAACGTCGACACAAATAAATTAAAAATTTGTGTTATTTTTGACCGATCCCACTAACCTCCTCTGAAAAATTAATAAAACGTTACCTGTGGGAGTATGAAAGAGATTTTGTGTGTGTGTGTGTGTGTGTGGGGAATCTATTTCTGTATTTATGGTTAACATTTTTTTATGTACATAAAAAACACCTTTCTGCTTGTACATGTGCAAACTGCAAACTAATGTTGAATATTCCTTTCCTTATATTCACACTCGCACGCGTTTGGGTTTAAACGCGCATGTAATAAATTCATAGATTGAGTAAAGTGGTGTTGTTGGCCTACTTTTTGATGTAGTGAATACGACTGTACGTGGCCGACACGTTTTAATGCATCCCACGTCAGCGTATACTTTAGTCGCCTATCGTACTTAGAAATAGTCAAAGTTGTTCAATACGAATTGTGCGTGAGCATGGATATATTCTTACCTATCATTATATGTGTGTTGTTTTAAAAACAAAGTCGAATACGTGCAGCTTATGCGTGCTGTTCCCATTGACAATCACAATCGTGTTGTCACAAGTGCTTCAGTTACTGTCATGTTTTCAAAGTTCCTCTTTTCTTTTTTCAATTCACCTTTCTCTTTCCAGTTTTTTGTATTTTTTCTATATAGTATTTCTTTTATCACCGCCATCTCTCTCTCTCTCTCTCTCTCTCTCTCTCTCTCTCTCTCTCTCATTTCCCGAAATTGGACTTAACTGAAGCTGCTGTGATTGTGAAGTCACCCGGTTTCAGAATTCAAAGGTTCTGGCGCTAACTCAGGATGTTCAATAGAGTTGTGACTGGCTATTTTCAGAAATTGTTGACCACTTCTGCCAGTAGAAAACTTTTCATCAGACTTAAATAAATTAGCCTTATCTAATGTTATACTATTTGTTAGAAGCTTGAAGTGGCAGTGGGCGCAGAGTGAAAGGTTAGTTTTTAAAAGTTGTTGCAGTACAGGACAAATTTATATATTTTTATGAGAAGATAAAAGTTAGTAACGTTTTATAAGTCAAAAAAGGAATTTCACACACAATAAAATAACTGAAAAAAAATTATTGTGAGAATAGACAATGAGGAAGATAAGTCAATTGAAGTAATATTAATTTTTAGTAACTACTGAAATTGAAGAATTTAATTGTAAAAAGGAAATATAAATAATATAGGCCACATTATTACGTTTAATTTTTATTACTTCTTTGTGTTATTAGTAATGCAACAATACAATTATACGTTATTACAGTTTAAATGAAATGTTCCTTTAAAATATAAACATTGTGCAATGCACACAGGCTATCAGGTGAGGCTATAGAAATTAGTTCAATTAAACCAATAAAATTAAGATGAGTTGAAATATAAAAATTAATCTCAAGTCTGCCTTTTTGATAAGCTGAAAATGATTGTGAGAATCGAAGTAAAAAATAGATATATGAAAATTTTTTTAGTATTAGTGTTTGACGAACACGGACATGAAGTAATAGTATTCTTGTTCTCAGCAACATGTTTTAGCATTAACTTAGTAAACAGAAAAAGAGGTAAACACTAAAATGTTGACCTAACGCAGTGGACAAATAGAGGACAGGCGCGGATCTGGGGAGGGTGGGAATGGAAGAAATTCCTCCACCCCCCCCAATGGTCACTTCAGACGAAAATTTTTTCGTTGTCTTGTGATTGTAGAATAGTTTTGTGGTTGTGAATAAATAAAAAATGTATACCACGTTATGCAAGTTTGTGGTTTCACTCTAAAATTACATTACATTGTAACCGTACCTTACGTCCATGTTAATTTTTGTTTGTTACACAACTTAAATGAGTAGTGCGTATTTTAAACTGTAAGTGAATATTATTAATAGAACTATTAACTTACAAATACAGATGATATGATTTTATAGTTGTAAGTTAATAGACTTATTGTGTTGATAATAACACACTGTATTTTTATCTTCACTCATTCCACTTATCATTTATACTTTAGACCATTAAAAAATGGTCCAACGTTTCATATCCCCACCCCAAAGTCAACTATTCCCCCCCCCAAAATTGCTTGCTGGATCCATCCATGATAAGTGATGTGTTAAAAAACGCCAGAGAACCTTGCCAACCCGATTTACAGAGTTATCATTAACAAATTGGTATTTAATAAGGAATTTCGTTTGATGTAAGTTGCTCTAGTTACTCACCGCTCGTTTGCCATGCGCTGCCACCAACGGGATGTCGCTGTCCACGTCGTTTTCTTCTCGATACGCTGTACCTGCAATTGTGAATGAACACGTTAGTAAAGACTATTTGTAACCTTGGGTCGCTGTGAAGGGTAGCACCGCTAAACTATCATAACGAGATCCGAATTAGAGTTTCAGTACTAAAATGGAAATGTTATAAGTAAAATCGTTTTCTGTTTTCTGTTTGGAATGTCATAACTTAAGGGGAGTCGGATGACCCTATCATCTCCATGTTAATTTGAGCAACTTTAGGTATATTTTTCTCAAAAAGTGTAAAAGATAGAGATGTAATTGCTTTTTTACTTTAAATATCATACTGTCCTCTATATTTTAAACAGAGGGTTTTTTAATAATAATTTTAGGAAAAAGGTTTATGAATTTTTAAAAATTATGTTACAAAAAGTAAGAAAAAATGTAAGTAATTTTTACATATTTAATAAAGTAATAAGAATTTTACAAATACCTCTGTTTAAAATGTAAAGTAAGCATGAGAAACAAAACAAAAAAATAATTATGCAATTATGTCTTTTGGTTCCTGAGAAAAGTACCTATAAATTAAAAAATAACATTTTTCAGAAAACGGATTAAAACAGACCTTACACTACACAACTTTTTAAAACAGTTGTTGTTAAAAAAACTGCCTTACTTTAATCCATCCCTGCTCAATATGAGGGGTTGTCTGGGTCCTCCTGCTCTTCAAATGCATCTTGTAACTTCCTTTTGGCTAATGTGATTTTGATTTTCTGACGACACTTTTCTCTATTTCTTGAATCGCCTTTTCGGCTTTCTTGATTCTCGCGTCATCCAATTCTTTCATTGTCTTTATACAGTTTGTGCCAGGGAAAATTCCTAGTTTTTAAAATTTCACATTTTGATATATTTCCTTTATTAAAAGAGGCAATAGCTTCATAAACTCCCAACTCGAAAGTTGTTTTCATAACAAAGGTCCTCCAATTGTTTTAGTGTTGGATAGGGTTGTTCTGTCCATTTTGGTTTTCAGTTTCCTAAGACGGCTGCCCATACGTTTTTGTACATGGCCAACACACTTTAATTTTTCAATTAAAAAATCTGGGCCATATGATTTTGCTGTTACTACAGTTTGGTAGGAAGCACTGTCTCCATCTCCAAGGTGATATTTTAGCGCAGATTTACAAGACAGTTTTGCTGCGGGAGTTTTGTAGCCACAAAATTTCAAGTGCACGATCTCATAAAAAAGTCCATTAAATGTGGTATACTGCACCGAATTACATAATCTTGGTATTAAATTAAAGCTTAAGATTTGTAAAATAAGAAAAGATGAAAAACTGAAAATCGATTTTTTGACCCATTGGGTCATCCGACTCCCCTTAAAAATATCCCCTTCTTTAATATTTATAGTAATTGTATTTGTTATCACTTGTTTATTATATTAATTAATTTCTTATTTAAGTAATTATAAACCGTCGTCAAACCTTATTATAATAAGTAGAGATTTACAGCTTTAAATGACGTCGTTGTCCTTGAGAGTTATAATTAAAAAAAAACTACAATTTTGAAAGCCGTCGGAAAGCCGAATGTTGGGCATTACTGCTCGAGAATGTTTTAAATTATGAAATTTTTGTTACCTGACTGCTGCTGAAAGCGGAAACGTTTCACAGTGATTTACGATTATGTTACTAAGATGGGTTCTGTTAAGATTGTTCTGTCTATTATCTACTCGACTCTACATTTTAGTGTTGTTAATAATACAGATTTAACATTTAATAATGATAATAATAATAACACACAAGTTACGTTCTAAACGTGCTGTTTTCTGTTAATATGGCACTTTTTAAAGAAAATAAATATAATATACGTGAACAAAATATCGTATCCTGTGGAAACCGTGCCGTTCAAGCTTTGGAGTACTTTCAGGGGAAGACACCGAACGTTCTTTGTTTATGCTAGTATAGTGCCGAACAAATTGCCGATGTTGTGTTTAGTCGATCGATAGCGGAATTCGAGTGTCCTATTGTTGCACAGTTGTTTTTGGTCAAGTGTGACGGCGCCAATCCATTCTATGCTATTATGCTCGCCGACATGAAAGATTTCTGCCTCTAACCGGAAAACAGATTACTTTTTCATTTCGCAATTTCTTTCATTTTGTAAACAAAATATGTTTTACCTCATTGTATTATTGGTTAATTTGTATAATATGAAACATATGTTATAGTATTACAGATTCAATTAATCTCGTCCAAATATAAAACGTATTTCTTTGCTAACGATCACCAGTGAATATTTCAGTTCCAACAAAACAGATTTTGGGTACCTATATTGAATTTAATAAAAAATAACCTCGCGTTAATGTGAACCATATTTTTTGTAAACTAACTTTAGAGACATTGATATATTGGAACTAATATAGATATTTGTAACGTCGTCTCAACGTGTCCGATGCCGTAGAAAATTACTGGTATCCACGAATATGTAGATGATTTTATTTTGTAAATGTGTGTTATTTTATAAATAAAATATGCTAACGATATTATGAAATAAATTTGGCTTATCAACCGCAAAATGTAGGGTCGACTCAAGATAAAGGTAAAGGTAAATGTAAAGGGCAAGATGTTACATTACAGATTCAAAAAATTGATAAATGCAAGATTGAAAATAATTGTACTTCACGGGTCGAAACTGGCGGCGAGGCGGGGCAGTCGGAATACTGTAAAATGCCCACAATATATGGGTGTTAAATTTACTCAAGCAACAGTAACACGCATAGAAAAACTAAGATTTCTATCGCGATTGTGTTGTTCGTATATATTTTCTCATACCACTTAACGGATGAAAGCGTGGATACTGACAGAAAGATGGAGGAATCCGATTGAAGTGTGGATTTTTCGCGGTGTATTAAAGCTTAGTTGGACGTATCACATTACCAATACTGTACTGTTAAGATGATTGAAAACAAATATGGAAGTCGTAAGAACTATAAATTTACGAAAATTGATTATTTTTGTCATTTAATAAACATCTTTATTATAACAATTTGCAGCTCATCATACAAGGAAAGATAGACCGAAATGGGATCCAGAAAGATCAACCAACATCTCCTGGTTAGAAAGTTGAACCAAAAAAGTAGAACTGTTTTGAACAGGAGTAAGGAAAATAATTATCACTAGGACCATAGCCTATGTCCGTGAACGGGTATGGTATTCTGATGAAGAATATAAAATAATATGAAGAAGTATACTTTTAGTTTCATGGAATTTGTATACGTGTGTCTTACAATGCAAGCAAAGACGTGGTGAACAAGTTGCATAAGTTCAATCTTATGTGCGGGACCTCAGGAGAACCCTTAAGTCAGCAAATAAAGAAATACGCCTAAAATTCTAAAATTCTACAAGGTGATGGCTCTTCCCACACTTCTTTATGGGTCTGAGAATTGGACTTTAACGAGAGGCCAGGCCAGTCGCATCCAAGCGGCTGAAATGAGATTTCTCAGGCACGTGGCAGGGTATACTCTCCATGATCATAGAAGAAACACAGATATACGGCAGGAACTGAATATTATGAGTATACTCGACAGGATCGCCCAGTATCGGCTGAATTGGTGGGAACATCTTTGCCAAATGGATGACTGGCGCATCCCCAAACAACTATGGCACTATAAGCCGAGGGGACGGAGAGGTGTGGGACGTCCGAGGCAGCGCTTGAGTGACCAGCTGTAATATTTGCCTATTTGAGACCGGAACAAACCATTCTTGGTTTAAACCTTGAGATGATGAGGATGATGATGGAATTTGTATACATATCATAATCAGAAAAGACGATTAGGATTATGACTGAACCAAATTTATTTAATAAGAAACTGGTAAACGATTTACGTAAATATAAGCCACCACAGCTTGCTTTAATTTTTCAAATATACGAAATTAAAGCGATGAATATTTATATTTTTTGGTCACGTAAAACGTTTTTGTAAGAAACCAAATATAAATAGAGGCTACAGTATTTTTTTTTATTTAAAACACAGGAAGACACTCAGTCTCGGCTAGATATAGGCGGGAGTTTATGCACTAGCTGAGTAAGCGAGGTTTCGTTTGGGAAATGCACACTCTCTGTGCCATGTATCCTCGAGTACGACAACTACCAAGCCAAAGCACGGTAATAAGTATTGTAGTGTTATATTGTCATCATTATCAGAGGTAAAATCCGAATGATATGTGCCGACCATATGAAAGTTATAAGACAGTAAAGATTGTTAGACTTTATCTGAAGTTTGGGGGTGAAATAACCACCCGTGGAGCAAGGACACAGCGGAGAAGGGGAAATGAGATCACAATCACTACACTAGTTGTCTTCGGCTTCCCTCATTGAAACCTCTCTAGGACAAATTTTAGACAGTTCAGAACACGGTATAGTAGTTTTAGAATTATTCTAGATGCTACTACGGTGAGAATTTACAAAATGTGTTCTGGTAGAATACGTACGATAATTTTGTATACATTTACGTCATTAATCAGGGCCGGATTAAGGTATCTTGGCGCCCTAGGCTAATTATATTTTAGCGCCCCCCTCACCACCCATAGGCTACTCTTACGTTTATTTCCAAGGGGCTGAATGAAGCTTTAAACACCCTACAATATATTTCTTAGTTAGGAATATTTCAAATATCTTGCTGTTTTTGGAAATAGTCTCAAGAATTGAAAACTGAGGCTATTTTTCAGAGATTGTTTTTGAGTTACACCTTCAACCATTTGTAGGTTGCATGGCTTTTATAAGGAAAAAATTAACTAAGTAGTTACAGTTTTATTAAGGGTACATTTAACATCATTTACACAAAGAAGACAATCAGTTAAATATCTTGTGGATTTGTTAAGACTCATGTAAAGTTCAAGCTAGATTCTTTATTCTCGCTTTAGATTGAGAAAACGTTTCAATCACCTCACTGAAGTTAAGTCCTTGCAGAAAGTCACTTTCAATGAACAAGAGGGCTACACTGGTCAGTTTACCCCTGAACAATCGCGCGGTTTGTTCTGTATAATTTTATGTGCGGAATACCGGTTTTATTTGTTAATTAGGCATATATTTTCTCCATATACTATCGAATCTTAGCACTAAGTTGAGGAAATCCTCTCACCATATTTTCTACTGTTTATTTCCATTTACTCTCTAACAGGCCTTCTTCATGTAATCTATAAATTCAAGAATGTAGGTAGAGCAAACAGTTTTTTCCTTTCTTGAAACCACGTTGATCTCTTCATGTACAATGTTTGTGTATCGAGTCTTCAGCTCAAAACGATTGCACATACGTTATAACAACTGTCCGCTTTCATGACGATTATTTCAATTTTATAGAAGACCGCCTTCACCGTGGTCTCACCTTTGCTTAGAACGGGAATCAGTTACACAATTTTTCGTTCTAGACGAACGCTGTCCATGTTACTAAAAATGTTGCATATTTTTCAAGTTCTGAATTAAACACAATAAGAAGCTAAGAGTTTTGCATTTTTAATGTGCTTGAAATGCTAGAATTTGTTATTTCAATTCGCTCGGTGTTTTCTATTAAGCTACCAAAAATGACATTTGGTATAACTTTAAAAACAAGAGCATTTAAATTATTAATTTCCCGTTTACACGTCTTCTAACAGGACCTTTTTTAAGATTCCTCAATAACTTTCTTCTAATTATAAGACTTACTTTCCGGGCTATCAGGCCGTGGTCTTCTGTTTGTTAACACAGACGTTTGAACTTCCCACTTTGGACTAAAGGACTTAAATTTTTACTGTCAAGGTGTCCGTCACAGTAACACCACAGTACTGTGGCAAAGGCCTGGCGGACACCGTGTCTGTAAAATGTTTAGTCCTTTAGACACTGAAGGTGGCCTCCAGTGGCGAGGCTGAGACGTCCGTGTTAAACAACAGAAGACCGCGCCCTGAAAGCCCGGAAAGTAGTTCTTATGATTACGACCCCGGCCGTGAAAGCTTAAGAAATCAGTTGACCTTTCTTCTAAGTTCATCTTGTTTCTCGCATCTGTTTGTTCTCCAGCTAATATGCTTGGAGTTATAAAACTGCCATAACGGCTACTGCCATTTTATACTTAAGCGCATGTCTTGCCACGTTAGTATTGCATTATAAGTGCTTACAATAAGCTTTTGATCTTTCCTGAAATTAAATTTTATACCGTAATTACGCCTTTCCGTAAACTTGCTATTGTTTTAAGTATCTTTGTCTGGTTTCAGGTCCTTCAGAACGATGACTACTTTAGTTTCTACCCATTCCGCATCCCTGTTTATGATATATGTAGAGAAGTCTGCTCTAGTCGTCCTCGCTTTGTAACAAGTGCACTTTAAAGATCCCTTTAATTCATTTGCCTAAAGATCCTGCGTCTAAACTTCATCAATATTAACTTATTTTCGAGCTTTATGTCTACACATGGCTGCTTTAGATTTATGTAAACAGTAAACATAAATCATACCGAGACATTTTTCCACTGGTAAACGTAAACTTTTCCTGATCGTGCTAGATACAATATAGCAAGCTTCTATTAAGCATTAACTCCTCCTTCCGACATTAAGTTGGGCCTACTGTTTTTTCTATAATAAATATTCCTAGTAAACAATGTCATTAGTGTAGCATGGATGCCAGGAAAATGATAAATGATAGAATTTTGGAGGGAGAGGCACCGAACTGGGATGCCTGGAGGCGTCAACTGCTATCGGAAGAAGAAACAAAATCATTGCTTTAAATAAGACAAAATTACGGATTAACTACTGTAATGTTTGAAAGAAATGAAACTATGTGTGATATATGCTGGTAAACAAAAAATTAAAAAAACCTCTGCTCAACAGTCCGTTAAGGACCAAGGAACACCGCTCGGCTTTTGTGTTTAGTGTGACGGTTGTATGGCTAGTTCAACGCTCCGCCACCCGCTAGTTGCTGTATCCGCAACCGTGATATATACTAGTAATGATACTGAAAATCCGAATTAGAGGATTCAGATAAAAATATAAATCTTTTGAATAAGAAGGGTGCGTAATAATGTACGTTGGAAAGAAGTACAGAAAATTTAAGAAAGAGAGAAACTTATGGAAAATTAAGGAAGAGAAACAGTTACACACGTAATGGAACATGTACAGTTCCTTTAGTACCAGATAAAGGAAACGGTTTATGGAAATTTACGAGATGAGTGGTACTCTATTGGGTAAACACGTGGAGTTTAGAAAAGAGTGATAGATAAAGGAGTGACGGTAATTGAAGCCTGGAGTTGAAGAAAATTACTACGAATTGTTGATAAAACTTTTAACGGAGGAAAGAAGGAACATACAGAAACCGGGAATAAATAACAGAAGGGACGAATGGATAGAACACAAAGTGAGACACGATAAGTGAACGTTAAATTTAAATATAAGAAACGTTACCTGGGAACAGTGTACGTAGTTTACGTATATTTTGTTGGAGCACAGAGAGTGATGTTTAGTTGGGAAAACCAGGGACCACTCAAGAATAAAAGACAGATTGTCTAAAATGTAGCAAATAAGGAAAATATTACTGTATTTTGTACTGTGACATGTGTTTTTACAGAGTTAAAATAATTTAAACAAACAAAAGGTTGATAGACAGGCGGACAATTGCTCCATTTCTAAGAAACAACGCAACGTTCGTCGCTGGAGTACTTCGGGGGATGCCCAACGACCAACCAGAGTTTGGTATCTTCCAAAGGAACTGGTGGAGAGAGTAGTGACGACTTGGACGACGAATCAGGAAACCGATGACCAAGAATCTACAAGGTGGAAGGAAATTATGAACCTATCAACAACGGCCGTAGGCGTGGAGGTGAGAATATTGCATCCTGGTATATGGTGATTGATAAAAACTGTTTACGAGGACGCGGAGCGGTAGTAATAGAGCAGTAAGACGGCAATAATACAGTAGTAATAGTAGCGGCAGTAATATAGTAGTAATTGCTCAGTAGTAGTGATAGTAGTAATATGATTAACAGTCGTAATAGTTTATTCGGTACTTACTCCGACTTACTCAACTTACAAATCAGTTAGTTAGTCAGTGATATAGTTATAACCAAGTCTAGGTCTTTGTCGAACTTAGACATTTCAACTCAATCTCAGTTCTACAAAACGTGTGTTCGATAGATTATCCGAGTGACCGAACTTAACGCAGTAACAAGCAGTGCGAATATACATCAATATAGTTAAATGCCAAGTGTATACGAGGGACTTTCGAGTACGTTCGGCACGCAACATAATGCAGTACGAGTGAATTAACATATCGATAGTAAACATTGTGCGACAATTTCAGACATTATAAACACTATCTAACCATAATGATTCTAAATTTTGGGTATACGAACTAAGTGGATTAACACGAACACTAGTGCACACATAGCACACATCATATCCAAGGTAGACAAAGTAATTAGCTACCTGAAACACGCTTACAGCAAGCCCTAAATCAAACCACACCAATGCTGATGATTGCATCTATAACATATAAAACTGTAAAGACACTTATTCCCAGCGGATAAATTGCGACACCACACTACACATAACGCGAGTGGAATCATCGCAAGTGAAAGTGTAAGTGCGCATCGATCAACAACGATAACCATGTACAGAGAACCCATCAATGGATAGAATCTCCCACCGATGGAATTTGTGGATATGCATTTTACAAGTTAAGTCCTTATGTTTTTAAATACTAGTTGATACTCACTACTGCACTGTCTCTTTTCAAAGAGCTACTCCCGAGAGATCGATATAAATCGTAAAATTAATAATGTTAAATATTAAAGTCATCCATCTGAGGGCATTAATGAACGCATTTAGCTTAGAATGAAGTATATTTGATTGTTTATTGTTTGTGCATATATATATATTATTGTGTTGTATTTGATAGCATTGTATGTCTTGTTTTTCAGGGAACAACGAAACGAACATTATTATGATTTATGTTGATATGTGTTTTGCTGAATGTATTTACAGGACATGATTTCATTTGTAGGTCAAAATCTGCTTAACCAAAAATGTGTAATAAATAAGTATTTATTGCGTATATATATCTTGCGTTCATTATTGCAATTAACCTCGAATAATTAATTTGTCATGTTTCAAGTAATTTTATCTTATTGCTTACAAAGAGTCTCAATAATTATGCTAATTAACAGTGCATACACTCAAATCACCCATTGAATTGTCAGAACAGCATACTTGTGTAAATTATATTGATCTGATAAATATTTAAATTAATTGAATAATTTAATAATCCGCATAAATTAGCATAATTGCACTAAAGCTCGTTTTACGTGTCTAGAAACATCATTATTTAGCTTTCTAAACTTTTGAAGGGAGGGTGCTTTAATTTCACATGGATCAGGTTTTGCGCCCTGACAAAATTACAGTGTTAATAAATATTTTCACGAAATTTATTACTGGTAAATATTGTTACGACTGCGTGGCTCGTGATCGTATAACAGTGGAATAAATTACTGAATGCCAGAGAAATCGATACTCACAAATATTATTAACACTTTTCTAACAACAAAAAAATCACTCTCGTATTACAATAGTTCTAAACATACAATCGTCCAATGTGAATTAGGCAATTACGAGTAGCCAAGTTAAATAACTGTAAGAGTCTGAATACAAATAAGGACTTGAATCTTTCATGCTTTCACTTACGTACTCTCTAGAAGAGAGTATCAGTACTGATAATAGTGATTAAGAACTGGATTACTCGCTCCCATACCTCTGGAATACTTCTCCAAACTACAAACTCAACGGGCAGTCCGGTGTGGCTCTTACGTAGTGTTCGAGGGTTCTAGACGAATCACACAATCTGTCGTAAGGTGTAGGGGGAACGATACTTTGCCACACAGTACGAGAACATTGCGTCATCGTACTGCTTATACAACACGTGTCATAGCCTACGTTTAGTACCTTACCGCCTCGTATGACGATGGCAAATTAAAATGAAATATAAAGGCTATAACTAACCCAAACTAATAACTCAGTATGATGTATAAATCCTATCTACAACTTTAATTATTATTAAACTTTAATTATTAATTATTATTAGTAACTTTAATTATTATTACTTAGTATTATCGTAGAGTTCAAAATTCGCTCACTATATTGAACCAAATATAGTTATTTAGATAAATCTGAATACTAGATAATTTTTCAAATTCACAAAAATTACGTAAACTTCGGTTACTCTTACAAAAAAATAATAATAATAACTCGTCTAAAGATACAATCATACATAAACACTAGAAATTCAGAACACTGTTTTCATTTTTTTTTACTTAAAATAATACTCATATTACCTAAATGACAAATAATTTATTTCTCGCTTTTAAATTTTGTACATTTCCATAGAGATCTATAGGACTGTACCGGTATCTATATTTTTCACAAGTGCACATCACTGATAACGACATGTAAAGTTTTGTTGCAAACATAGTTTACAAATTCCTCAGGCTTTCACGGCCGGTGTCAGCTGAATTATTCATGATATCCGGGGTGTTTGGCCGTGGTCCATGGTTTATAACAAAACCATGTTATAAATGTTTTGTTATAAACCATGGACCACGGCCAAACAGCCCGGATATCATGAATAATTCATAGTTTACAAATTGTTTTAAGGCGACCAACATTTGCAAGATATGTTGATACATTTTAACTCTGTCAAAGTATTAAAGACACAGAGTTTGAAATTTTAATAAACTCCCTCATATACACTTTCCAAACTTCCTTGATGGCCTATATACATTTTTACAATTTTCTTAAAATTGTAACTTTAATTTTTAGCCCATAGTGTCCCTAAAATTAAAACATTTTCGGCGTAAAAACTACAATTCGATTTGCATCAAAAATCTTATACCCGCTATGAATTCTTCAATTTTTCCAAATTTGTTACTCCTCTTTCGGCTCTGGTGTCCTAAAATTTTGAAATTTCAAAAACCGAACGCTGTATTCAGATTTTGATTAAAATAATCTTTGATTTTGCGATTTTTTTTTCAAAATTTTGCCCCCTCACGTTTACGGCCTCGCTCCCTATTTTTAGGAGTACCAATCTCAAAAATAAATGACACGCCTGTCAAGTTTTACTAAAATCGGTTGATGGATCAAAAGTTATCATGAGGCATACTCCAAAAGATAGAGAGAGACAGGCGAAACGGTTGAGTTAAAACTGAGAACTGAGTGTTCAATTATAATGATAATAGTTATTATTATAATATCATTATTACTTTATTATGATTATCATTGCTAATGTTGTTGTTATTGTGCTATTGGTAATATCGTAATCACCGTCATAATAAACATAGCTTATTGAGCAAGATAAACATTAATCTAAGAACGTACAATCTTTGTTTGTTCATTTCTTCGTTACGGGTGTTTCGTTGGGACACGACTGTGATTAAAAAAGAAAATCAAAAACAAAGGGAATAAAAGTTTGTACAGTCTAAGTAAACTTAAAGCAAAGTTTTGCAGGTAGCGAAGAACTTTCATTGGCGTAAATGGAAAGAGACAATTTTGTCCTTAAAGTGTTTGACAATTTCTTTTACGCCTTTCGCATTGTCTTTCCATCTTGTTTCCTTTATCTGCATAAAAGTTTCTAAAATCTGTTTGACAAAGTCAAATAATAATAATTATTACAACCTGAGATCTGTATTACGCGTTTGAAGATTAACTTTGTGATTCACATAAAATAATTAATTTCATAATTATATTTATAATTGATCGTTAGTAGAGATGTGTATATGTACATTATTTGTTACCTGTCTTAATTTTTTTCTATGGCAAACGATAACAGCCGCAAATTCAAACTAAATCAAATAATTTTTTGCATGCAGCCCTGATTTGTAGATTACTCAAGACCTGTTGTTTTTGGTGAAGATCGGTTAAGGGAAAGGGGTAGTTTACCTGCAACGTTTTTTTTAATCAAGGGTAATTATTTTCTAAGGCAAACGATAACAGCCGCAAATTCAAACAAAAATAAAATTTTTTTTTGCTTACAGCCCTGTTCAATCAACCGGAAAATGCTGTATAGAGCTATGAAGGAGTTGAATATACCATCTAAGTTGGTGCGTATGGTTGGAGTAGTTATGTCCAATTCTAAGTGCCAAATCAGAATACAATCAAATCTATCTAACTCCTTAAAAACATTGAATGGGTTGAAACAAGGAGATGCCTTAGCGTGTCTGTTGTTCAACATAGCTCTAGAAAAGGTCATCAGAGATTCAGGAATTCAAACTAGCGGACACATATTTCACAAGGAGGTACAGCTTCTGGCCTATGCCGATGACATTGACGTCATAAGTAGGTCTGAATCTGGCTTAAAGGAAGCCTTTCAGGAACTGGAGTTGTCCGCTAAGGCTATGGGCTTGGTTATAAACCAAATATATGGTTGTAGGTGCCAACACTCGTTCCCTGTCCCTGCGCATTAACGATTATGAATTTGAAAAGGTTCAGGGTTTTCCATATCTCGGGTCATATGTGGACTCTGGAAATGACTCCTCTAGAGATATTGAAAAACGAATATTATCTGCTAATAGGTGTTACTACGGACTGGTGAAACATTTTAAATCAAAATTAATAACTAAAGATAACAAAAGCCTCCCTATACAAGACCTTGATTAGACCAGTCCTGATGTATGGCTCGGAATGCTGGGTGTTAAAAAAACTAGATGAGCAGAGACTATCCGTTTTTGAGAGGAGGGCACTGAGGAGAATCTATGGCCCTGTGAGGGAAAACAACATTTGGAGGCGACTGCATAATCGAGAGTTGTACGAAAGGTTTAAAGATCTTCCGATCGTGCAACTCATACAAATTAACAGATTGCGTTGGGCTGGTCATGTGCAGAGAATGGCGGAGGATAGAATCCCAAAAAGAGTGATGAATTATTTGCCGATGGGAAGGAGAAGGAAGGGAAGACCGCGTACAAGATGGCTGGACCAGGTTGGTAAGGAGGCAGTGAGGCTGGGTGCAGCAAACTGGTGGACATTGGCCGGGAGTAGAGACCAGTGGGGAAGATTTCTTTTGGAGGCCAGGGCCCGGACTGGGCTGTAGCGCCGAGGATGTATGTATGTATGATCGGTTAAGGGGAAGGGGTAGTTTACCTGCAACCTTTTACGTTTTAACAACAGTAAAGTACTTGAAAATTCATTTAAACTTTTTCAAACAATGGTAATTGTTAAAAATAAAATAATTTTGTTGCCAGGCAATAAAATTATAATTTTTTCATTTTAATGTAAATTATGTATGAGTTAATATACATGTATAAAATAATATATCGTTCGTGGCAGGTAAGCGTATCTCAGTTATGTAATGTTTACGTTTCCATTTTATTATTATGACTACAGCAATTAAAAGGCAGGGAAGACACACACACACACACACACACACACACACACACACACACACACACACACACACACACACACACACACACACACACACACACACACACACACACACACACACACACACACACACACACACACACACACACACACACACACACACACACACACACACACACACACACACACACACACACACACACACACACACAAAATTCGCGTTATTTCTGGCCTCACTCATGTTTATTTTCTTACATTTGCACGCTTTTTAAATGGAAAGTGCCGAAACCCACACCAACATAACGCGTGCAAGCCGAAAAATTGGACATCAATTTGCTTCCTGTGGATCGCTGGGCAGTGTAACTGCACGTGTTTACAGAGGAACGATTCATAGACAGACTTTTCGTCTTTAGGGAATCAACCCTCTGCAAGATGCTGAGGGTCCATGAGTGACTTCGGAGCACTCCTTCTTTTCCGCGTGTTTGTTCTGTGAAACGTACACTGTAGATTCGCAGCTTTACTCTAAGCAACGCTCAATAGGAAATGCTGAAAATTGTTGTCCACGGTGTACCCTCATACACACTAAACCTGCTCTGATGTTTTAATTACGGACATCATAATATTAAAACTTTGGAAACTTGAGCACTACTTAATGGAGATCAATCATTAACTTATACAAGCCATTAATTTTATGCATATTTTTTATATATATGTGTACAACGTTATCGGCAACAAAGAAGTAGTTTTTGTTAAAATTCCTTCCCGGGATATTTGGCCGTAGTCCAATGTTTTCTACAAAACCAGACGTTTCGGCAATGCAATCGACTTCCATCATCAGTGAAAATCTAGTGCGATAACGTGAGGTGCTATACGTTAGTGACCACAGTACTGTGGTTAAGGCTGAAGCAGTAAGTAGAAAGAAGTAGTTTCTATGGTAATATTTAATTTCGAAAATGATTAAATCTTAGAATATGGAAGTCATGTATGGTTCTCCATACCGATATTTTTTCTATGGCAAACGATAACAGCCGCAAATTCAAACAGAATCAAATAATTTTTTGTGTACAGCCCTGATTTGTAGAGTACTCACGACCTATTGTTTTTGGTGAAGATCGGTTAAGGGAAAGGGGTAGTTTACCTGCAACGGTTTTTTTTAATCAACGGTAAATTTTTTCTATGCCAAACGATAACAGCCGCAAATTCAAACAGAATCAACTACTCTTTTGCACACGGCCCAGAATTGTTGAGTTCTCAAGACCTATTGTTTTTGGTAAAGATCGGATAAGAGAAAGGGGTAGTTTACCGGCAACATTTTATGTTTTAACAAGGGTATTTTCTATGGCAAACGATAACGGCCGCAAATTCAAACAGAATCAAACGATTATTTGCATACGACCCTAAATTGTAGAGTTCTCAAGACCTAATGTTTTTGGTGAATATCGGTTAAGGGAAAGGGGTAGTTTACCGGAAAAGTTTTATGTTTTAACAAGGGTATTTTCTATGGCAAACGATAACAGCCGCAAATTGAAACAGAATCAAATAAATTTTTGCATGCAGCACTGATTTGTAGAGTACTCAAGACCTATTGTTTTTGATGAAGATCGGTTAAGGGAAAGGGGTAGTTTACCTGCAACGGTTTTTTTATCAAAGGTAATTTTACTTCCACAAGGAAATGAAAGTATGGTGATGGCGAAAAAAATCGTGTTCGAGATTATTGCAGAATATGATTGTACTACACTCAAAACATGAAAAAAAGTCATTTTTCGAAAAGTGTCTGTGTGTCTGTGTGTGTCTGTAGATTTTTTCTATGGCAAACGATAACAGCCGCAAATTCAAACAGAATCAAATAATTTTTTGCATACAGCTCTGATTTGTAGAGTACTCGCGACCTATTGTTTTTGGTGAAGATCGGTTGAGGGAAAGGGGTAGTTTACCTGCAACGGTTTTTTTTTATCAAGGATAATTTTGTTTGTTTGGCAAACGATAACAGCCGCAAATTCAAACAGAATCAAATAATGTTTCGCATACAGCCCTGAATTGTAGTGTTCTCAAGATCTGTTGATTTTGGTAAAGATCGGTTAAGGGAAAGGGGTAGTTTACCGGCAACGTTTTATGTTTTAACAAGGGTATTTTATATGGCAAACGATAACAGCCGCAAATTCAAACAGAATCAAATGATGTTTTGCATACAGCCCTGTATTGTAGAGTTCTCAATACCTATTGGTGTTGGTGAAGATCGGTTAAGGGAAAGGGGTAGTTTACCGGCAACGTTTTATGTTTTAAAAGGGTATTTTTTATGGCAAACGATAAGAGCCGCAAATTCAAACAGAATCAAATACGTTTTTGCATACAGCCCTGTTTTGTTGAGTACTAAAGACCTATTGTTTTTGGTGAAGATCGGTTAAGGGAAAGGGGTAGTTTACCTGCAACGTTTTATGTTTTAACAAGGGTATTTTTTCTGTGACGAAAGATAACTGCCGTAAATTCAAAGAGAATCAACTAATGTTTTGCATACAGCCCTGAATTGTAGAGTTCTCAAGACCTATTGTTATTGGTGAAGATCGGTTAATGGAATAGGGCAGTTTACCAGCAACGTTTTATGTTTTATCAAGGGTGTTTTCTATGGCAAACGATAACAGCCGCAAATTCAAACAGAATCAAATAATTGTTTGCATACAAGCCGGAATTGTAGAGTACCCAAGACCTGTCGTTTTTGGTGAAGATCGGTTAAGGGAAGGGGTAGTTTACCAGCAACGATTTTTTTTCAAGGGTAATTTTTTCCATAGTAAACGATAACAGCCGCAAATTCAAACAGAATCAAATGATGTTTTGCATACAGCTTTGTATTGTAGAGTTCTCAATACCTATTGGTGTTGGTGAAGATCGGTTAAGGGAAAGGGGTAGTTTACCAGCAACATTTTATGTTTTAACAAGGGTAATTTTGTATATGACGAACGATAACTGCCGTAAATTTAAACAGAATCAAATAATTGTTTGCATACAAGCCTGAATTGTAGAGTACCCAAGACCTGTCGTTTTTGGTGAAGATCGGTTAAGGGAAAGGGGTAGTTTACCAGCAACGGTTTTTTTTCAAGGGTAATTTTTTTCCATAGTAAACGATAACAGCCGCAAATTCAAACAGAATCAAATGATGTTTTGCATACAGCTTTGTATTGTAGAGTTCTCAATACCTATTGGTGTTGGTGAAGGATCGGTTAAGGGAAAGGGGTAGTTTACCAGCAACATTTTATGTTTTAACAAGGGTAATTTTGTATATGACGAACGATAACTGCCGTAAATTCAAACAGAATCAACTAGGTTTTTGCATACCTTTTTGAACTAAAGAGAACTCAAGGTCTGTTGATTTTGTTGAAGATCGGTTAAGGGAAGGGGTAGTTTATCAGCAACGTTTTATGTTTTAAAAAGGGTAATTTTTTTTATGACGAACGATAACGGCCGAAAATTCAATGAGAATCAAATAATTTTTTGCACTCTTTCCTGAATTGCAGAGAGCTCAAGGTCTATTGATTTTGGTGAAGATCAGTTAAGGGAAAGGGGTAGTTTACCTGCAACATTTTATGTTGTAACAAGAGAAATGTTTCCATGACGAACGATAACTGCCGCACATTCAAACAGAATCAAATATTTTTTTGCATGCTTCCCTGAATTGCAGAGGACGGAAGGTCTCTTGATTTTGGAGAAGATCGGTTAAGAGAAAGGGGTAGTTTACCTGAAACATTTTATGATTTAACAAGAGTAAAGTACTTAATTTTTATAACTAAAGTATCCTGATAAGAAGCTCATAATAATCCACTGTGGAAACGTAGATGAAATATCTATAAATGAAGAGGTTAGGTGAACGGGGTGGGGGTAATTTTCTATAATTAAAAATTATAATTGAAGGTGGAGGGGAGAATTTTTTATATGTGTACTACGTTATCGGCAACAAAGAAGTAGTTTTTTGTTAAAATTTCTTCCCGGGCTCTTGAGCCGTAGTCCAATGTTTTCTGCGAAACCAGACTTTTCGGCAGTGCCATCGACTGCCATCATCAGTGAAAATCGAGTGCGAAAACGTGAGGTGGTATACGTTAGTGACCACAGTACTGTGGTTAATGCTCAAGCAATAAGTAGAAAGACGTAGTTTCTATGGAAATATTTCATTTCGAATATGATTTTAAATATAAATCTTAGAACATGGAAGTCATGTATGGTTCTCCATACCGATATTTTTTTTCTATATTTGTGTGTTATTGTGGTATTTATTTATTTACTGTGTATTATTTATTTCTTATTTCTGTATTATACTGAGTTTCACTGTACATCATGAGCCGAAATGTATGGATAGAGTATTTAAATACATATGTTTTCATGCCGTGTTAATGGAAAGTTAAATCTGAGGAGTATAGCGACAAAGAGAAGCGGAATCAAGCTTTCCAGAAATTCGTGGACGTGTGGCGCAATATGGAACCAAATGCAAATAAGAAGTTTGTGCAGGAAAAGGTAAAGTCATACCGCACAACCTTAAGGAAGGAACATCAGAAATTATCCAAAAAATCAAGAGTCCCAAAAAATCGGGTATCGGAACGGACAACTTGTACAAACCATCGTTGTGGTACTACGATATTTTATTACCAACGGTCGATCAAGGAGTCCCATGGCCCAGTCGGTCAACTCTTGAGGACATGGTAGACGAACAACACGATAATGCCAATTTTATACACTTTGCTAAAATTACAGCAAAATAGGCTATTTGATGGTTTTGAACGTGAGGCATAAAACAACGACTGGATCACTGAAAAGTTCACTTGTAAATGGATGGGCAATTTCAAGGAAACTTGCAAGGAAATGTGCCGAGGCTGTTCGAGACATGTCCAGCTTTGTCAAGGGTTCCCACATATCCTTGTCAGTATTTCTTGTTAATGGATGAGTCCCTTTACTTAAAAAAAATACGACTCAAACTTTCTGCCAGCCAAAATCCGCATCAAACATTGCCTAGCTGTGAATATAACATTCTTTTCTTCGAATTTCGTAATCAGTCTCTGAACTGTTATCTGATTAGTTGCATTTTGTTCAAGCAGTTTGTGAACTGTCTCTGCGTGACATTCTCCGTACTTGTAATGCGTTTTCACCATAACGATATATATTTTTCTTTCGTGTCACACTCCGTGATAATTAATTGTAACATAAACAGCTGACAAAAGCTGAATTTGCAGTGCCGCCAACCTAACAGAGCGATAATAGCTCTCAATTCAAATCTTGCGTTCTTTATGGGATACTGTATAAATAGTAGATATGATAATCTCAGAACTATTAAATATTATAGTAGTGCGGTTATTTTGCAGTTGAAAAGTGAAATTCGATCAAGCAGTAACATATCAAACAATTAATTACAGAGACAAGAACATATATGCTTAATAATTTGCTTCAAGTTCAAAAAAAAAAGATAAAAGAACGTATTGAAAAATTGGATCTTCTACATAGTGATTTAAGCCCAATTATTTAGTGATTTAGGCAAACTACCTGATGATCTGAATTAGAAAACCTGGAATTAACTGAATTAGAAAAGTCACTGTTTAGTATAAAAGAGTCGATTACAAGATGTTAGAAAAACATTCTAACTACAGTTGAAGAATTAGTAGAAGAGAATTAAATAAAACTTTGTAATTATAGCAAAAAATAGAGAGGCAACACCAGTTTTTTCCCTGTTTGTTCTCTGGGTGTATTGAGTCAAACAGATTTTAACATAAAATTAACTGAATATAAATGGATTATATTTTTTTTTTTTTGCGGAATGTAAAAAGTGTTATTTTTGTGGAATATTGGTAAGAAATGTCTTTGACAGGCTGTTCTAATTAATTATTTAGTGTGCAACGATTTTTATTTGTGCGTACTTCTTAAAGCAGTCTCTTTGTGGTGTAATTAAAAGTTACGATTTCTTGATATATCTGAATATAGACTTTCTCTACACATTGTCACCTATAATTTCAACTTTCTTACAGTGTAGTATTTGGTGTTTAAACTAAAATTACTTGACTTGCTGAAAACACACTGACTTTATTTCTACTATAGGCTGTTATTTGTTTAAAGACAAAAGAGGAGACACGTAAAACATATTGAATTTATTCTAGTAAATGGAAATGCCTCTCAATGCTAAAAGTGAATTAATTATTCGTGAATAAACTTAATTTCATGAGAATATCAGAAGAATTGCACAATAGAGTAAATCATCGTAAAAAGATTATTTACGGCAAAACATTTAATTAAGCGCTGGATGGAAGTTCTTTGTCATTTGCTGTTCAAATCGTTCTGTGCTGTTTAATTGTAAATATGTAGGCTTTATTAAGGAGCCACCTTATTTTTAGTCTTAACGCAAGCAATTTCCTCGAAATTAAAACAGTTAAGTGTTTGATGTCTTTCTTTTATGTTTTTCCGGTTAACCTTCATATTAAAGGGATGACACTGCAGAGAAAGTAGCCAGTCATTCGGACTTTAACTGAAATAAAGGTGAAACTGTTGATTTAAAGGATTTCGTTTGATTAACTGTACCTACTTTAAGTTAATAGCTTTAGATATTGGATGGAGTAAACATGGAGGGTGAAGATTGGGATGCTTCTCCGGTAGCCTCACACATTCAAATGCCAACATCGCCTACACTGTACTTTATTCACTCATACTCACCCCATTATTTCTGGAATAAGGAATCGCCTTTTGTTATAGTCGGCTCTTCGTTGCGTGAAAAACGGATAGAGAAACAGAGGATCTTCTTACCCTTACAATGAGGAACTACTCGAAATCGGAGGATGTACTATTAGCAGACCAACTGTAGGGAACGCAAAAGATAAGGGAAAAAAGTATCGCATACAGAAACCTTTGTGGTGCATAATAATACCGCTTAATGTTGTTAAAATTCCTTCCCTGGCTGTTTGGCCGTGGTCCATTGTTTATTATAAAAACAGACGTTTCGGCAGTGCCATCGACTGCTATCATCAGTGTAAAATCGAGTAACGCTAACGTTAGGTGGTATACGTTAGTGACCACAGTACTGTGGTTAAGCCTTACGTAAACCTGGAGTGGTCACAAACGTATACCACTTCACGTTAGCGTAACTCGATTTTACACTGTTGTGGCAGTCGATGGCACTACCGAAACGTCTGTTTCTGTTGAAAACAATGGACCTCGGCCAAACAGCCCGGGAAGGAATTTTAACAACATCGACTCCGGCCGTGTAAGCCTACGAAGTACATTACTACCGCTTAACACCGTAACCTTTGCGGTGAATGTCCGTAATGGAACGGCTCGAGAATGAGTTTTAAAGTCTACAGGGTTTGAAAGGTGAAACAGTGTGTGTGTTCAACAGAATGTGGCCCCCCGCTGATCTTAAGTTGAAGGAATATGACTACACTCTAACCCGTTTGCACTGTTAACAAGAAAGAACAAAGATATTGATCCTAATGTTTGCATTCTTACGTGTGATTGCTAAGATCGCAGTATCAGACTGGTACTGGGAGTAACGCGTGTAGTGACCAAAACCTTAAGGACAGAATGAGTATTCTCAATGCTTTTAATTAATAGGCCGTTCCCGTGGCGTAACTGGGTACTGCTCCTAGGTAGAGGGGGGGGGGATGAGACTAGCTTGAAGGTTGGACTCAACATTTTCTTCAGGACAAATGAGAACAGGATTCTTCCTGTGTAACTTTATAAATACATTTTATAAAATGTACGGTAGGTTGCAAATACGTTCGTTTTTACTAAACGTTGAGCAATTTTCATTACCTAACTCTAACGTTATTTTATAAATTTACAAATATTGTAATTCCTTTTATCGATACAATTATTCAGATACCTTATTTTTAACATACGCAACTGGTTTAGAAATGGATCTACACTAAGCAATTACGGAATTTCGCAGAAATTTTAATAGATCTGGAGGGAGGATTGATCCTCTAATCCCCCTGTAGTTACGCCACTGGCCTGTACTGTAGTTATCAAAGTGAACTGGATTGTTCTGGACAGACTGGACTGAAATAGACTGTTCTGGAGCTGCAAACTGAACGTAATCACTTAAAAGTATAAAAGTAAGCGATTATATGCATCTAAACTAAGTAATAATGATGTAGAATTATTATCGCATTGATGCACCACCGGGTAGCGACAATACTTGATGCAGGTATTTAAAGGCGACAAAATGAACATAATACACACTTTCACCTGCCTAAACATGTTATGCTGTTTATCAGACTCATATTTCAAGATGTGTCTGATTCGGGTATACTGGAAATGTGTGTTTTAAGACAAACGAAGATGTAAGGTTCAAGGTTTCTTTAAAAAATTATAACCTTACATGTGTATCTGATGAACTTAATATTGTTTATTTAAGCTAAGCTAAAAAAGGCTTAGTTAAAAGAAAAATGAGTGCAGATGTCTATGAAGGCCCTAATGAATCCCTTAATAATGAAATAAGCACCTATGTTCTGAAAACAACTTGTGCACAGTTAAATATATTGAAATCTGGAATATTTTACGTAATGATGAATTTCACCGATGGCCATGATAGTAAATATAGTTTTTTAATGGAATATGGGCTGAACTGGAAAAATTTATTCACAGGCGAATTGCGGAGGTTGGAGGGCTTTAAAAGAAATTTAAAAGAATATAAGGCACAAGAGGGAGCTAAAAAAATAATTAAAAAAGTGGTGGGTGATCGATCACTTTGAAGAAAAGGAAGGGAAAGAGATCTTCATGCTCCAGGAGTGTACCCAATGCAAATATTTTTTTTCTTGGTGCGGCTTTTTCTTAAGCTAGTTTTCTGGAAAACTTGTTTTTGTTAGATTTATGTAATTTTTCTCAGAAACTATAAAAGATATCTATTTGGAAATTTTTTACTAATGCAAGGAAATATAAGGCAGCTCGTCCGAGGCGGTCATCGAATTGTTGAAGCCCAAGAAGCAACGATTGAAGTTGAACGATTGTTGAAGTTCAAGAGAACGATGGCATGAATGGAAAAAGAAACGAGATACCTGTTGGACTGTAGAAGAAACCTCAATTAAAACAAACAGAAACGAAGTAAAAAAATTTAAAAAAATGCCCACTGATGAATGCATGCGTCGATCAGGCTTTCCGGAATATGAATACCAAAACTGCAGTGCTTCCATTGGAGTACTCAGTTAATAATCTTTAATTTTTAATCTTTCATAAAAAAAATGTTTGCTTTGATTTAAAAAATTGTTAAGGTTTCTTTAAAAAATTATAACCTTACATGTGTATCTGATGAACTTAATATTTTATATTTAAGCTACGCTAAAAACAGGCTTAATTAGAAGAAAAATGAGTGCAGATGTCTATTATAGTTTCTGAGAAAAATGGTTTTTATTCAACTTGGTAGAAAGAAGGAGAAAGTGGTTCTCTTTATTGGGTTTTACTATCTTATTTAAAGTCGTGAAAAACGTGTTCATAAATTAAAAATTAAAAATCTAAGAATAAAAACTTATTTTTATTAACTTATTATCAACAATGAAAGTTTACATGTAAGAGAAGATTTTTAAAAATCAGCATCTTAAAATGAAGATATTATAATAAAAACATATTAAGTAGAAATTAATTATACACAGTGCCACGCACGTATTTACACAAGTCTCTTCATAATGAGACTGAAAAAGCCTTAATATATCTTCTCTGGAAATTGCCTACTCTGTTCGTTAAGAGTGAATACGCACCATTGACCGTCTCCTATTCTGTCAAAAACTCCATTCCAGCCATTATAAGTAAGAATATCTTATAAGGATATTCCATATCCTTTCCTTTTCACTTTTCGAATTAACCTTTCCCTGTACGCAGAACTTACAGGAATTTCCGTCTCCATTTGTACGAGATACCCTGAGATGGCACTGCTAAAGTATACTTTTGTTGTCCAGCCAGCATAGTATATGTAGTGAGAGGCTATTCTCTGAGGCTGGAAACGTTTACGAGACAGAAAGAAATCGGCTTCTTCCTGAACGGGCCGAAAATCTGACATTTCTTCATCACAATTTACCTTTAATAATTGAATAAATTTAAATTATATAAGTATTAGAATATTTAAACTTAGTTATTACTGGCGATGTTACTGTTATTACACTTTATTATGTTAAAGTCTATTACACTTTATAATATTTTTCCCGTACAATAATTTATTTATTTGGGCGCATTTTCCTTTCATTAGACACTTTATATGTTTTAAAGGCATACCACAACTTAGTTTGTTTTACAACATTCTCTTCTATTGTTATGATCATGCCTGTCGTTTTTATAGATTTGATTACTTTTTTTTTCACAAACTGTGTATTCCTGTAGTTAACCATGTGATTAACAGAATACAACAGTATTTTAGGAATTACATCATGTTTGTTCGTTCGTTATGTCCCAGCACGAAACATAGATACAAACTGATGTAATAATGTTAATATGCTCAGACAACCTTTCTAAAAATAACAACAACAACAACAACAACAATCATAATAAATAATAAATTCTAACTTGTACTTTGGAAATTTTTTCACTCTGTACAGTCAAGTTACGATATACTTACATTTCGTAACAGAGAAAAGTCTTAAAGAGTAAACATTTATTTTGAGCTCTTAAGCGTATTAACGACGAAATTACAAGTTTTTAATTAATCATATTCAAGTGCAGAGAAGTTAATCAAAGTGTAAACTGTCTCTCTGTAGTCAAATAAAGAGACTTAACAAAAATAAAAGCTTGACTCTCACAAACGATATATAATTTCACTTCAAATAGTAGTCAATTATTTTAAATAATTGACGTTGATTAAATTAATTAATTTTCATAACATTTTTTTTAACATCTGGCTAACGGGCTAATTACTTGTATTGCTTAATCTTATCGAGGAAGTTAAAAAATAGACAAACTGGACGTAAGACAAGCAATTCAGACACAACATAAAGGTAGAAATCTTTATATTGTAGAAAGTTAAAACGCTGACAAGTAAATTAACAATTTTTATATTCGTGTCATATACGTGAGTACAACTTAATGTATAATGAGGTGTACTTTACTTTGCTATTGAAAGTTCAAGATATAATTTATTGTCTGTTATTTTATTAATAAATCACGCATATGAATATACATAGGGTTCTTCATAATGAGACTGAAAAAGTCTTAATATATAGCTTCTCTGGAAATTGTCTGCTCCGTTCCAGCCATTATAAGTAAGAATATCTTATAAAATTATAAGGATATGGAACATTCTTTCCTTTCCACTTTTCAAATTGACCTTTTCCTTATCTCCGATTGCTGTACCAATTCTTATAAGAATTTCCGTCTCTAATAGCGCCTGTATTTCCAGTGAACTTATTTATTTGGGCGCATTTTCCTTTATCTTATCTTTCTAACTAACCTTAGAAAGAAAAAACAGAGAACATAAGTATAGAATATAGTAAATGTTAATATACAAAGTATTATAAGTTGTCACGCTTTCCTCATTTTGATATCCGACTTTCGTTTTGGGGGGAATTGCATTTAACTAGGAGGAATGAAACCGATTGCTGTTCAAGGATCTTTTATTATGAGCTGGTAGGGACACCTATTGGATCACTTGAACATATGCTGACTTACTCAACTCGGCTACTTTTAAGCTACTTCAGAGAAAATTACGAATAAAAGTGGAAGAAGTTAGATTAGATTAGGTAATGTTAAGAACAGGAGAACAGGAAGACAGGCAAACATTGAAAAGATTGATTCAGTTTCGTCAAGTGACTCAGTACTAATGATGACGTTGAACGTGTGTATGTTTTAACCAAGAAAAACAGAGAGTGCAGTTTCTTCAATTCACGTTTAACGTTTTCAAGTCTTTCAAAAGACCTCCGTGGGATCTGCTGTTCTGAGAATACTAATCTGTTGTGTATTACTGCTACAGGTAGATAAGGGCTTCCGAATTTAGCATAAATATGAAACCGGTATGTAAGATAAACGAAGAAGACAATATATATCTCGAATTAATTTAAACGTTACTAAATTATGAATAAAAATGTTTCGGTTTGTAGAGTAAAATGTCGAATCCGAGTTTTATTAATTTACGATGTGTTGAGCAATAAACCAAAACCGAAAGCAGAGACGGTGCTCCCCTGCAGCCAGACAGACGACGTGTATCTGTTGTGTTGACGTATAACATTCGACGTGTGTAATACCCACCGGTGAGATTAACAGTTTATCTAGGATTGACGGATGATTTATTACCTATTTTTATTACAAATATTATCTTAAATTTGATCTTTATCCCATTTATCTCTTTAGTTTAGATAATGAGCGCAGTATGACGTGCACCGGTGAGTTCCGGCAGTTCTACGTGGTAAAAACAAATCGTAAAAATGTTACGATAGAATTACATATTGTACTATTTCGTTAGAAATCCGAAACGTATTTAGCAAAACTTATCGGGTAACAAAGTATGTTTCGTATGGTATCGTTATATGTTCTTGAAGTCTTCTTCCGGTATGGACCGCGCCAAAAATGTCTTGTGTGACACCGTTTCACTCATATTACAATGAGTATCCTCAGGTCTACGTGTACACATACTGGACATAGGTGAATATGAGGAAAACACAATGGACACCGGCCGCGGAAACCTACGTGAGAATATAGTATCGTTATATGTTTGAATATTACATTCAACGTTGAAAACTATTCGTACGACGCAAATTACTCGTACGAAGCAAATTGTTTTATTTTATTTGTGATTGCACAAATTATTTTATTTGTGATAACAAATTTTATTTGTTATTTCTAAATAACACTTTATTATGCAATGTTAAACCATTTTGGAGTTGTCTTCAACTTTTTTATCCTAATCGTGTAGGAAGTTATAGTAACAGAAATATTTTTCAGGTCATGTAAGTAATAAACAACTCAATAATATACGTAAATTGCTGAAGACAAAGCTGTCAGACAGTAGCAAGAATTTATACGATAGATTTAATATTAACAAGAGTTTTAGGAATACCCGTTATTTTAACATAACACATCCATATATTGTCAATGATAGCATCATGAAGACGAAGCTTGACGGCTGGTGTTATAGTAAACAGAAAATACCTACTGTAAGTGAAGTAAAATCTGAAGGTTTTGACTTGATAATGGTAAAGGAATACGAATTTCGTAAGGTGTACAACAACTTTTACAACTTTACAAGGAAAACTTTATAAGGACACCTTTTACAAGAAAATAATAAAAAATTAAGTTTAGAAAATTAAAAAAATTGTTTATTTTTACGTTAGAATACAACGTAGAAAATCGAAGAGGGTGTAACTGATGTTTCCATATTGTTTTTGTGAGTTTAAAAAGAATTAACAATACTGTGAGAGACAGGATCTATAGAATATACTAAATTGTATATAATGGGAAGCAATCTTTAGAACTGTTAAAAGGATGTACTTCTATTTACGAAATAGAAGCTTGCTGTATAAGAAAACATATGATTGTTGGATTTGGACTCTGTGGTTTGTTAAAACGTGTAATACAGAAGTATAAAATGAATAAGGAATCCTTAGTGATTGAAATATTTATAAAACGGAATTACAAAAAACGTTTTATTGTACTTAGATATTATCGTTATCAAAGGAATAAGCATCATTTCTAAAGAGAAACATCCTTCTTCACAGACCAAGAACTATGTAAACTTTTACCAAGCAGAGATGGAAAAAGTTTCTGCTTTTCACTTTTCTTGATGGAAAGAAATGTGACTTGAATTTGAAAATTTATATATTTTAAATTTCTAATGGTAATTGTACATTTTAAGACCAAGGAAGAATAGATAACTTTATTTGAAGAGAAATATTCTGCAAACTCAGACACTGTGGACGTTAATATTACATAGCATTACGATGTGATAAATATTTGGCGTACGATATAGATATACGTTGGCCTGCGCCGATGTTTTTAATACAAAGGACATATGATAACAAAATTGAAAAGGATTATTTACTCGTGTATGTGCGCGGAACGATTTACATAGTTAGAAAAAATAAAACATAAGAAGGCGAGCAACAATTTGAAAGATGCTTGTGTTGAAAGTTGATGACGCGGGAGACGAGTTATGGAAGTGAGTCCCCGTGTTATCGTGAAAGACGCTGAGGAAGATGCAAGAAGCTGAAACGTGGTTACTAGGCTTGCGTCATGCAAGAGAGAATAGAGATGTTAACAAAAGGAAAAATTAAAAACTTCAATCTGAATAGTAAAATAAAGGACGTTACAAGAAAGCAGTGTTGGCATTTAAGGTGGTAGTGTTGGCTTTAGGCGAGAAACTTCGTTAATCCACGAATTATGGATTATATAGACAAAATTATAGAGACATGGCAGAGGTTTACATCTGTCTGAATCAGTTTGAAACACGCAGCTGCATAACGTTTGAAGTTAAATGAAGAAAAGTTAAAATAAAAGTAAGTATGAACGGGCTACATAAACTATTTGAAAAGAAAAAGACAGTTTTTTAAATTGTAAAAATTTATTTAAAAGAATGTTTAACTTCTCAAGAATAATTTGAACTTGGAACGTCTGACTTCCTACAATGTCGGACCTTCGTTTCCCATGGTCTGCCACGTTCCCTCGTATCTCATACCAACTTCTGAACTAGTTTAGGGTTACGAGAGTCCGTCATTCGTCCCTCATGGGACCTTTAAATCTGTGCTTTTCTTCCTTGTACTTTTAAAATTTATCTCAAGGTTTTTCCCTGAATATAATTAATTCTCCTCATGCAACTATGGATTTTAAGAATTTAATTTCGGGATCAGAATTAACAATTTTTTTTCAAGACAAACAATGTTTCGCTTACGTACATTAAAATTGGGATGCCCACGACTTTAAAACTTCATTTGTGTTCCAACTTGTGTTTCTGACCTTACTTTCAGCATTCGTGTAATAAACCTACAAAATTAGCTGAATTGTCTGTTGAAATTTCAGTCTTTCTCTGTGTGTGACATTGCAACTCAAATAATTAAAATTTGATAATTTTCCAAATTGCATCGTCACACGTGATCTTCGTGCATACAAAGGTTGCCTTCAGAAAAGCTATTATTTTTGTTTTGGTTTTTGCAAATAGCAAGGCGATAGAAATCACATTAGAAGAACATAAAAGCACGTTTGATACAAGCAGCAATAAAAGTCATTTTATTTTAGTAGGCTATTTCATGCAAACGCAGACATTAAAAATGACTTAAATAACTTTTCTGAATTACAACAATACGTTTAGAAAAGTCAGTATGTTATTTTAAACTAACGACTTCTTAACATCGTAACTTCAGCGTAATGAGTATTTTTTGAAAACAAATTTTATTCATATATAGTTGTCAGTTGTCAGTTTTTTTTACTATACTCGGTGTTGCATAATGTCTACCTTCATTGCCACTATGTCTGAAAACCCCATTTAAGAAAAAGAATATGTTGAAAAGTATGAGCCCTTCAGAACGTTTTTACTTAAAGAATCCTTCAAATAAACAATTTTGATTAAATTTAATAAAGAAAGTTGTGTTAGTGGTTATAATCACAAACAGAATAATCACTGTTGCACATCACTATAAAAAAATGTATTCCGATTAGCGCTTTCAAGCTTTACAGCTTATCGTCGAATCGGATCTTTTCATACATGAGCTTTTCCGATCTGACGATGAGTAGTGAAGCTTGAAAGCGCTAATCGCAATAAATTTTTTATAGTGGTGTGCAACAGTGATTATTCTGTTTTCAATTTTGATTTAAATTTTATTGTCAAAGGATTCACATTTTCTGAGACAATTATTTGTGTCCGTTAATAAAGTACAACTCTGCTACACACAGTATAACGCAGTATAACTCTGCTAGGAGTTAGTTTGTCTAGACGAAAATATAGATTTTCAATTTTCTTGACACCTCCGATTATTCGGGGAAATAATTTTTTAGAATAATTAGGTATCTTTTTTTGAATTCATTTCAGTTAATAATTGGTATATTATGAAGGAGGAAGCTATTTAGATCTGGTGTACTTTGAGAGGTAACTGTGTGCAGAAATTAATCATTGAAGAGAAAAGATTTAAGGAAAGAAGATAGTGTGGTATGTCGAAATATCTGAATGATGTACTACGGGGTGCTGAAGATTTCTGCGTTAGTATCGGGTAGAGGAAGCTCTTCATATGAAACCCGTCGTTATGAGTGTCAAATATTTAATATTCAATATTCAGTGTTTAATGTTTATTACATTTGTTACATGTGTTCATATTTCAATACAAAGTCCCGATGCATTCATAATTCTATCGGTCCCTTCAGTTAACATATATAAAGCGATACCCGCTTGTATGGTTGTGTGATTAAAGCATCGTGTCTCCATTTGCAAAATAAAATG
Organism: Magicicada septendecula; assembly: GCA_034769895.1. Classification (NCBI taxonomy): domain Eukaryota; kingdom Metazoa; phylum Arthropoda; class Insecta; order Hemiptera; family Cicadidae; genus Magicicada; species Magicicada septendecula. The sequence continues at coordinate 154,161,332 of CM068368.1, read as the reverse complement.
TCACATGCATGATACAGAAACCTGCATGGACGACCAGACGGTAATTCGTAACCGGGGACTTCTAGCTGCAAGCGTGGGCAGAGAGAGACAATTATATTATATTATAAGTAAAGATGCGATTTTCATTAAAGCACTTCTTTCAAAGTAATTCTATTAGTATTAATTAAAGAGTTTCACAACAAATCAGGAAGCCAGTTTGTTCCTAATTAACTTATTCCCATAACGGACATCGAACACTATGGATTTTCAAAGTAGTTTTCAGCGACGGTAACTAAAACGAAGCGGTGAAACGATTTGTAGAGGACGCATGAGAGAGAAGATTACCTCGTGCAGGCATTATCAGATTATAAATCATAGTTACCGTTATCTACGATCCGAATAACCGTGGCTTGCAAAACAAGCAGTGTTGCTAATATGTTAAATTAATTTAACAAAAAAGGTAAAAGGTGAAGAAGAGTGAACAGGTTACACAAAAAACCTGAAGAGGAGAAAATATGATACGTCTTCTTAACAGGTACCTATGAGAACTTATTAAAAGTAATGTAGCCTATTACTTTTTCAAGAACAGTCAGTTCTTCTTACTTTTTCCACACATCTGACCCTAAATATAATGTAAGATTACAAAATATAACTTTATAACGCACAACACTATTGGTGTTATTAATTCCTTCAGTGCAGGTGAAAGAAATTTCAAAATGTATGCTGTTTATTTTATTCTCATAATTTTAATGAACTAGACTAAACAAAGGAAACCAAATGTCTACATCTAGACTAATTTTTCAGGTGTAACTGCTGTGCCATATTTCAAATTCAAATTCTTAATGTCTCTGTTTAGGTGGTATTTAAAGCTTTGATAACCGTATTTTAAAATATCTGTATGTAGGCCTATATATCAAAGGGATTTGTATTATAAATGAGAGCGGTCTTCGCAGGAGCCTGCATTACTTCATAGAGAACGTAGTGGGAAAATATATCAACACTGTTTCAGACAATAAACTATTAACACCCTACCATTACTATTGACGTTGATACGAACGCCATTTTGCCACTTTGTAATGCGGCTTTCTCAGCAGTAGAAAAACTGGGATTCATTTCAAAGGAATATTCGTAAAAATGAGCAAAACAGGAAATGGTTAAACTTTAATTTAGAGACTTATTCGCAATTCAGAGGTTTTTTAACAACCAAACGTTAGAGAGGTTTAAGTACAGGTATAATCGGAGTGTGGTTTTGGTTCCTATCTGAAAAGGGTCTAAATCGTTCGAAAACGCTTATCGAAAGTCGCCAAACTAGTACAGTGCATTAAATGGTGTTCTGTGTAAAGACCCTACATTCCACTGATAAAAGGTAGTTAATTAAATAGTACAAAAAATGAACAAATTCACAAAAAATATTATATAATCAATGTAAGTCAATATATAAAAATTTATATAAAATTTTAAATTTCAGCACACATAAGTAAGTCATTACATAGATAGACAGACAGACAGACAGACGCGCGCGCGCGCGCACACACGCTTACACACACACACTTCTCCAACTGTTCTTGGCTTTTGCTCTGTCAGTCCGTTCAATATCAGTGATATCAATGACGTACCAGTGATGCGCCATGCAGGTTATTCAGAAGAATCCCAAACAAATTCATAAAGCTATCGGTTATTCATTTTTGTTTCGAAATTGTCAGCGAGAACGTCACAAGACGTCAGTATAGACCTAATTGTAAAAATGGTCTATATTGGTGACAATATACGGCGTCACGATATACACACTGAACGGACACAGTGGGCAAAAACTACGATACTACACCGGGCATGTTGGACAGCCCAATCAAGATGGGGGAAATGATATTCATCACCGATACTGACGAGATTTGTTACAGAACTGAACCAACACACACTGATACATTACGGATATTTACGAATGGGCCTTTATCCGTTAGCCCAGACTTCTCGATCGTTTAAAAATACTTTTGCTGTCGGGAGATAATACTAGTTTAACGCTGGATTTAATGGACGCTCCAGAGTTAAGCACAGGTTCCCATCATAATGCTTAATCCGCCAAGCTGCTACTGTACATTGTTACGATTTAAAACTTAAGAGGTACATAGTTTAACAATTATAGTGAATAAGAAAGTAAATATTAGGCCTATTATGAGTTTCAAAGAACAAAATATGATAGGCGATTTGATTTTTAATAACAAACAAAAAATGTATTATTTTTTATTTATTGTATCTAATAGAAAAATTATATTAATCTACAATTACTTTGAAAACGGCATTAAATACTAAAGATTTATAGCAATCAGTATATTTGTATACAATAGATAGATGGTAAAAAATCAGAATTTAATTTCACTGCTTCGTGTCTGTCAATTGAATTGTTTGAGTTTACTTTTAATAATAGTGTCTACAATTTTATATACAAGTTTATTTCCTTTTATTTTAAAAGTGTATATGCCAATGTTATGTCTAAGAATGTACGATCTACAATTATGAGCATTTAATTCTTGTAATCACCATGCATTACGGTTATAAGTCAAGATATTACAGACGAGGAAAATTACCGTAATAAACAAATTGAAACAGGCGTGAATCTCAGCAGCGAAGGAGTGGTAGGAAGCTGCGTGGTGGGGCGTGAGTGAACTGGTTGACCTTGGAGCGCCGATTAGTTTCAGCTGTGGATTAGACAGCTGTGGATTAGACAGGGATGTAGCGTCAAATAAAGGAAATGCAAAGGAAATAAGCAATGGAAGGAAAGTCGTAGGCATGTCAAACTTAGTGTTATGCAACAGAAGCTATATCATCGCACAGAACATCCGATATAAACCAATTGTAGAAAGTACAGTGCTGTTTGGAGCAGAGGTGCAGACAGTGAACAAGCAACACAGGGTTGCATTAATTGAAGCTTAACCAAATATTTTCAAACAAAAAAATTACAATGGTATGGACACACGAAAAGAATGCCACAGGAAAGATTGCCAAGGAGAGTTATGGAATGGAAGGAAAAGAGGAAGACCACCTATTACCTGGATAGAATAAATTCAGACTGTATTGGGGGAACGAGAAATTGAAGAAGATCTTTGGATGGACAAGCAGCAGTGGAAGATGAGAATTCAATCACTTCTGTAATCTTTGGTTCCGGAAAATGTGTAAACATTGTACAGCTGGAATAATAAAAAAATAATAATAAACAAATATTTTGTGAAAAGTGTCTAATAGAATCAAAAGAAAAGCGTTAGAAATAAAGAGATAAGAAGATTAATGACGAAAAACAAAATTATAAAACCCAGAAAATTTTTTGTAATTTAATAATTTGGTTGATTACTGTTCTTGATCGTTTGTGTGTTGATAGTGCTAAATGTGGCTTCCTTCTGTTTTGTGCGACTAGCATTTTTACAGCAGTGATATAATAGGTTCATAATCAAAGTTATATTTTAATATGGGAGATTTGTGATTAAGGTAGTCGATTAAAACGTCTGAGTATTACTGCCGCAAGCAACAAACGATAATAATTACTGATCATTGAAAGGCAAATGCACACGCGCGCATATACAAGTACACCCACGACTTCCCCTACACATCACACACACACGCGCGCGCGCGTGATACAGCTACCACCACAGTGTTACAATGATTACGTAGGCGAAGGGTGCAAGAAAGATTTGAAGTTCGGAAGGAGAGGAAAGGAAGGAAGGAAAGAGAACAGACAGAGAACGTACTGCGTGGTTCGCAGTAATGTATAATTATAATATTGTTTTGTGGCTGTTTCACAGTTAGTTTACACTGTAACTTAATCTTATGGATGTGTACATAACGTTAATTATTCAGTTAATGTGTCTCGAGCTGAAAGGTCTGCAAAAATGCACAATTCCTTTTGTCTCAAAGCCGGGAAGTGTTGCAGTTGTATATGTGCTTTTGTAGACGTCAGAATGATACGTTGTGTGGAGTTTACTGGATACATTCTGAAATGAATGCATTTCAAAAGAGCGTTCTGTCCGCCTCAAGCCAAACAAATAAAAATTCTCATACCTTGGAAGAGATACCTTTTATTACAGTATAAACGCGATCCATTCAAAACGGCGGCTAACACAATGCTCTGCACCCAAATACATACCTAATAATACAAAACTACTTCAATTTTAGTAAGGCCTCTTTCTTTCTGTCTGTCTGTCTGTCTGTCTCTCTCACTCTCTCGTATACACACGCAATCTACTTTTCCATCTCTCTGTTCATCTGTGTTCTCTCCACCTACCACTCATTTTACCTTTCTCACTTCTCATTTCATTTCTCTTTTCGTCCTTTTTGTACACAACTCTTCTTCGCTTTTCGAAGAACTGATTGACTCCTATATTTGGTGTGTGTGTGTGTGTGTGTGTGTGTGTGTGTGTGTGTGTGTGTGTGTGTGTGTGTGTGTGTGTGTGTGTGTGTGTGTGTGTGTGTGTGTGTGTGTGTGTGTGGATGGGTGGATGTGTACGTCTCTTTGTCCTTCAATCTTGTCTGCCTCTTCTGTAGTCTAAAAAAAACAACTTTTCTTAAAATGCATCTTAAGTTATTTAAAAAGCGAGATAGCCTACGACGCTATGTTTCGCTGCCCTTTAGAAAAACAGATTGCACTTGAATAAACTTCTATGGTCGTATATACAGGTACAATACTAATTATACCTTACTCAGTTACTGATTACAGTACTTTTATTACTGCAGCCTATGAAAAATACAACTTGAAATTAAGCGAAACTTTGACTTATAATATCAGTTTCTTGCGAAAATCTGTCTCCGTTGAATAACATCATACTTTTTCATAAGTACTTTTTCAAATCGAAGTAAAATACAGACAACAAGAAGTTCAACGTTATAGTGTTATCGTATTACTTGCCGAAACGCTAAATTTATTTGTACTGGAAAAGGCGTTTCAGTGTTCCCACCTACATATCTAGTCTCAGCCAACAGGTCCTTACAAAAAGAGTGGTCGCTGAGGACTTGGTACACAGACACGGAAAGGTTCCAGTACAAAACAATTAGCGGTTCGGCATAAATTTTTGACAGCGTTTGAATAATAAACACTGCTAACAAGATTAACCTGACAAGAAACTGACATTCGTGTAACAGGTACTTCGTAAGGAACTAATTTCTTGTATTTCTACATATTGAAACTCACTGCTCTTCCGTCTTTCTATTCTCGTGAGAGTTCAGTGACAGTATTAAGTTACATTGTCTGTACTTTTCAGAACACTCTACTCTGTGCTAAATCTGAGTAAGAAATTTTATATAAAAATTTAATCGACACGCTAAGCATTTGATTTTTGCAATTGTTGCTTTTAAAAAGATGTTCTTTGAAAAACATTTATCATCAGAATTTTTAATGTATTTAATTATTATTAGTTAAACTGTAAATTGTTAATTATCAGAATTCCTTAGTGTCTGTCAGGCACCCGATTGTAAAATAAATTTGATTTTTATGATACGATAAATCAGTATGAGGTTTATAATAAGTGTCAGCTTTGTTTATCTATTTATCTATAATACATGCTCAGTTAGAAGAAGGGGCATACAGTTTTTTTTTTTAATTTTCAGATTTGCTTATCAAATGAAACGAAATTTTAATGTTTTAAATTCATTTAAATTATTTCATCTCACGATACCTTCTCCTCTCTACAAATGTAATCTTTATCTGTGACGTAGTGTTTGAACGTAACTCAAATAAACTCAAGTCCCACGGCCTGGTCGGATATGTAAATATAATAGAGTTGCATTCAACGCGCAAACACACACGCACAAAAACGTATCGTCGCAGTCAACAAAGAACATTATTGGTCTTAATGGTCTAACGGGTCGTAGTGACCAGGTTCTTTTCTGTGTATATTCCACAGTGCAACTGTGTTTTTCTTGTTTTCGATGATCAGACTCTGCAAGGTAAGTCGTTTTGCTTACTTATACGTGTAGTTTATAGTACTCGTGTATTACTGTCGAGCTCAAAAATGTTTACATCCGGGACGCTTTGGCTTTACAAACACGGTGATCATATTTTGTCAGTTGCAATCCGGGACATATGAGACCAGTTGAGGTTGGCGAAGTGGGAGGTAGGTTCGGTTAGGGGGTAGGTATGAGGCATTTCTCGAAACAATGCTGAAAAAATGTATTCTTTTAGTGGATGTTATATTTGGCGTTAGTTATTAACAAAGTGATTTGAAATTTGGTATGAAAGTTCAAGTACATTAGTGCTATAAATGTATAAAATTGCATTCATTATATCCATTATTTTCAAAGTTACATTATTCTATTTAAAAGTGCCTGTTGCTAACTTTACGAGCGATTTGCATAAAAACTATTTATCGTATATAATGTTTATAAGTTTAGTTTTATTTGAAATTTTATCCTGAACAATTTTTAATTAAAACTTTTTTCATCCAATTATTAGCAGCGGAGATATTTTGCAGAAAAATACAGTTTTTCAACTAAAATTGTTAATAAAAATATGTTGCCCACCGATTTGGTATTATAAAACTTATGGGTATGTACACTTTCTTGTATAAACTTTTTCCCATGTTTATACTTTCCACGAAGAGTAAACTTCAGCAGACCGGCTGCTACGTTTGCATAAATTAAGCACAATTTTTGCTTTAAAACGATAAAATATTTTAAAGACTAAATCTGAGACTTTTTAACGATTTTTCGGGACACCGAGACATAGTCCGATATCCGGGACTGTCCCGGAAAAACTGGGACGTCTGGTGACCGTTTTTATAAAGTGTGTAGACCACACTGTGCTGCGGCGATTGCCCGTTAGTAGGCATGTCGATCTGAAATCGATTAATCGAAAAATCGGTTTTTTAGAGTAAATAATCGATTTTTCGAATCGATCTGAAACACTGGATCGATTCGGTGAATCGATCCAAGAACCCCTCGAATCGGACCGATTCACGTTACATTTCCACGCTATTTTCAACGCATCCATCCACAGGTTTGATACAGTCCGACCGAGTTGTTTTTGCGTCTGAGAGCGGCGCCACTAGCAACTTTAGTGTTGCAAGATATGGTGATAATAACGATCACAATAACAAAAAAGCGGTAATACACAATATGACTCATTTAAGTTGTGTACGTCAGGTACCCAAATAATAGCAGAACACGATAAAAAAATATCGATAAAGTGAAGCACATTTATAATCAAAATATGAGTACCTAAGTGTAATAAAATAAGTAATACAAGTTCTAACTAATTGTGTTGAGTGCGTTTTGAGGTTATAGTAGCATCATCATCATTATCAGTATCACAGGAAAAATCAAAACTTAATCAACTAACTATGGTTTCATGTGTTAATAATATTAAAGCGTTTGGTGGTGAGATTTTTTTGTAATTATAATGAATTAATTTGTCTGTTATGGTCATGTTTTATTTATGAACAGTGAAAAATTTTTTTTACTTTATTTGTAAATGTATTAATAGCTTTAATGTTGGTTTTCCAGTAAAAGGAAATAAGTGTGGGCAGTTAAATAATGCTATCATGTTAATGATTTGCAAGGATACATTACCACTAAACACAGTTGAAAAAGAAGGTTTCCAGTACCTCATGAAAACAGCGGTGCCTATCACATATTGGCATCATCAAAAAAATTCTTTGTATAGCTCAATAAGGCCGATTGCTAATAAATACTTTTGTATAGATGGAACATCCGTTCCTTGTGAAAGACTTTTTTCCGTTGCGGGAAATATTGCGAACGACGAAAGGAGTCGCCTAGATCCTGAGCGATTAGATAAATTAATCTTTTTAAAGTCACTCGATTTGAAATATTGGGAAATGTAATTTTTTCGTTAATTTGATTCAATAAACGCATATAATTTACTTATTGTTTTATTTCTTGATTGCAAGTTTGTACAAAGAACTGCTCCACAGAACTTTCTTTATGATCTTTGGAGAGGACAACATTTTTGTATTATAGTTGACATTTTTGTTGCCGGATAAGCTTGATCTATTGCTACCCAATTACTTGTACCTACACTAATTCGTCATCAGTAATGTTCTTTGTCTCTATTAAGCACGTTTAAAAAAAATCGATTAACAATTCGATTAATCGAAAATCGATCTTTTAATGCTCGATTTAATCGAGAATCGATTCTAGTGCGTTCGATTCGAATCGAATCGGAGATAGATTTTTTTTTAGAATGAATCGACATGCCTGCCCGTTAGTAAAATGTCATAAACACAGTCAGTCCACGTGACCTTGTTGCGCTGTTGCCACAAGTAGTGTAAAATACATCAACTGCAACTTGTCGCCTTCATTGAAGCCGGTCTGCCGTGTCGTCGTCTTTCTGCTATCGGCGCAGACCTTTAAGGCCGGTCGTCCACTGGAACCATAGTCAGGCGACAACTGGTCGCACGTTACGGTCGACCAGCAGTCGGCCGACCAAGCTTCGTCCACTGCAAGCGATTATCAGACGGGTTCTCAGTTACCGTTTTGTACTCTGTAGTGCTTCTTGTGACTGAACATTTAAAATATACATGTGTTAAACGTGACATTCGCAATGGATGTGCGTGATATGTATTTTTGGAAAATCCGTTGAATATATAGTTTCCGTTGAATGGCACGACGATGGTAACCCTTGTCTCGCATATTCCATAGTGGAATGTGCTCGCCAACTAAGCTAATACGTTTTTCAATCTCCATAATGTTAATAAAAGCTGTAAAAATTAACGCATATTTATAAAAAGCACAACGCACTCAAAGCAAGCTAGTCGCCCGACCAACGCGAAAAATTCCATTCCAATGGGATCGCTCGCTAGCTCGGCCGTGATCGACCGAATTCGGGCGACTAAGTCTGACGCAATGGACGCCATTCAGCGCTTTATCGTTTTGGGATCAGTCGCTCGTATACGGGCGTCTACGCGCGACCAGTTAGTCGACCAACTACGGTTCCAGTGGACGACCTACCTTATTTATTTAAGTAACACGGAAAGAAAGCGACTACGAGAGCGAAGCTTATAAAAGTGATTTGCTACTGATAACGGTTGCTTTGATTGCTGATGTTGACAGTTTCACTGTGCGATTAATAACTGTCCCTTTACATCACTCTCAGTTGTTTTATGATGACCGATAAAATATTGAGTAGTGTTCATGTCATTTTTCTTTTTATACGTCAGAATTAGTTAACAGAACTAAGTATTTCCGGTGTCGTCGAAACATTGCTTTAAACGTTAAATCAGTGGTGGGTAGTTTCCAGATTGTCAAGGACTGCTGTTATCCAGTGCCGGATGTTAGAGACCCTAGGCTATGTTTTCTGTGCGGCCCCCCTTCGGCTGTGACTTTGAAGTATAATATGTACTGCAGAAGGAATGTGATGTCAAATTAATACTATCAAATTTAAAACCAGTAGGCTACTATAGAAAAGCGTGCTTTCATTTAGCAAACTTTTTCAAAATATTAAGAAACATGCAAAAGAATTGAGCAAATTAATTTATTTTTTAAGTAGAGTAACTTAACTAAGCTTATTCAGAAATTTAACATAAAAAATTTCTTTCCTATTGTCTAGGTATAACACACTAATTTATTAATGTGAATGTTTATGTTCATGTTCATGATGAATAGTTTAGTGTACGGATTGAATTCTATGTTCATAAAGTTTTCACACTAATAAATATTAACGAAACAACACGCTGCCCACCACATATAGCTAAAAACCTTCTGTACATTCAAAACAAAATAAAACCACAACGCAAACCGTTTAGTCACAACGGTCACCACGGCCGTGTAAATTCGGGGGCAATATAGCGGACGTTCAAAATTCGCATACGCAGATTAGTTTTCAAGGATGCCAACGTCTTAAAAATAAGCCCACATCTATATATATGTATATAACTCAAAGTCTGAGGATTTATGGGTACTGAATACAAATCCACACTGTTACACCGATTGCCACCAACTTTTGCACAGGTAACCTTTGACATAAGGCAAAAACTACTGTCTAACCTGGAATTTGATATTTTGCCCCGTTCGCACGATTTAGGCCCTTTTAATTATATCTTTTCGTTGACGCGTATAAAGATGTCAACAACACCATAGAGATCAGAATTAATTACCATAGTAACAAGTAAATAAACAAATGATATTTAGCGGCATCGGAACTGTCCCTTTATCCGTTCCTGTAGTTTTAATGTTTTTAATATGCGATTTTATGGATATGTTTTGTAATTTTGTATACAGATACGTCTATATATTTTTTAATTGTCTTAAACGATTATAAAATTTATGTTTATACGTATTTTTGATGATGCAATGAATAAGTAATGAAATATATTAAATACTACTACTAAAGATGTCAGTAACACCATGGAGACCAGAATTAATTACCATAGTAACAAGTAAATAAACAAATGATATTTAGCAGCATCAGAACTGTACCTTCATCCGTTCCTGCAGATTTTAATGTTCTTAATATGCGATTGTATCGATATATTACGATGTGGAAAAGAAGAAGTGTACTAATTGTAAATTGTCCTATTACTTAATGCAAAGCGAAAATACGTGATGTTTTCATTTGTGAGGTTAGATGACAACGGCTTTGTTTTTAGTTTACTGCTGAAATAAATAAAAGCCATGGTTGAGGAAAACATAACGTTTAAAATGTTATACAATGCTTCTAACACAGTAACACTTAAAATAAAGAATTTAGCGTTTTTAATTTAACAGATACTTTATAAATATCTCTAAAGGCTTTATAAACGGGTACTTTTAAATCTCCAAAGGCTGTTGCACCAACATAATAATTTAGTACAAGTTAAAATATTACAAGTGTTGAAAACAGCTTTGGAGAGAATTTGACTAATGAGTAAAAAATTGTTATATACGACCTGACAGAACGCCATATAGACATAGACAATAAGAATTATATTAAAATACTTATTAAAAGTCAAATATTCGCGTGCGAAGCCGCGGGTAACAGCTAGTATTTAAATAAGAACTATCTTCCATTTGTATTATTAACAAAAATTGATCATTTAATTTCAAAAATCATACTTAAATAAATCAAAGTGCCTCCTACTTTTACAAAAATACTTCTGTTAAAAAAAATATCAGTAGCTTGGGGCCCCCCTCTGAGCCCGCGGCCCTAGGCCACGGCCTAGTGGTAACTCCGGCACCGCTGTTATCGTTTAAAAAAGTTCATAAAGCGCGTTGATGCACTGTCAGTGAGGACGACCGGCAGCGGTGAATTACTACTCACATTGACACACACTGACGAGACTGTGTCACTTAAAACTAATATACACACTGAGCCTGATATTATACTAACGGAATAACTGAATTATCCAACGCATGGAGTTACATGTTAAATTCATGTTAAAATGTAAAATTTTAAATATTAATGTTAAAAATGTGTTTTAAGGTGCAATCCGCAACCAATAAAAGTTGAAATATCTGTGTTTTTTTTTAAATTTATTTATCTTACCTGCGCTATTCTTTACTTATCTAAAGCTAAAGCGTTTGACTTACATAGAAAAAGTTTCCTTTTTTTTAATTACGAAAAATTGTTAAAATTGATCAGTTTTTATTATTTTAAGGGGCGATGCGCGACCGGAACATATTAGGCCTAACCGATTATTTATTTCTTTTTTCATTTTACTTATCTGCCAGGGACAAGTTTTCCGCGGTATAGCGAATCTAAAAAAATATTTTTCGGCCCATTCTACTGTGAACGTTTAAAAAAGTTCATAAAGCGCGTTTATGCACTGTCAGTCAGGGCGAGCTGCGGCGGTGAATTACTCCCATTGACAAACACTGTGACGAGACTGCGTCACTCAAAACTAATATACACACTGAGCCCGATATTACAAACGGAATAATTAAATAATTCAACGGATGGAGTTGCATTTTAACTTCTTTCTAAAACAATAATTTAAAATTTTCGTTATCTGTAGGTAACGTCCAAGTGTCTACGACGGGAGTATTTTCGTTGATAAAACGACCGGGCTGTCAGCCGCATTAAAATTCCAGACAAGTCGGTTGAGAAGAAAGAAGAACACACACACCGAATATGATTTCCGCAGGCAGAGTCGAAACGTCTGGAATTTTAATGAATGGTCCACTGCTACACGCTTCCGTGTAGTCGATAGCCCGGCAGTTTTATTAACACGTTTAACTGTTAAAGATTCGATAGATATTCACGAATGCGAATGAAAGGCGGTAGCTGCTGGGTCACTGTACAAAGGCTTTCCCTTATTAATTGCCTGTAAGTCGCTGCATTCATTGGGCAAGCACCGTGAATGTAGTCGCTCAATAGGTGCGTGCTACATTTAACGTAGCCTATACCTATGTCGCGATGAATGAACGCAGTACGCCGTCATGTCGCGGTTATGTGTTAAGCATTATGTTATTGTTAACTTTACTTCATCGTTACAACAACACACTAATTAACAGGAATGTTTGTGTGCCAGTGCTACCAATGCCAATGCATATGTAGACGTAGGCAGATAATATTAGAGGTTTGATAATAGAGGTAGAAGATAAATATTAGAGGTGGCAGCAGCAGCAGCAGCAGCAGCAGCAGCAGCAGCAGCAGCAGTAGTAGTAGTAGTAGTAGTAGTAGTAGTAGTAGTAGTAGTAGTAGTAGTAGTAGTAGTAGTAGTAGTAGTAGTTGTTGTTGTTGTTGTTGTTGTTGTTGAACAAAGTCTTAATGAAAAGCAAAGGAATTAATAAGAAAACCAAAATAAAAATATTTAATTCGGCAATAAGACCGCTGGTGACGTAAGCGATGGAGTGACGTTTTTCAAAAAGGAAGACGAACAAAGGTTGCGGACATAAGATTATAAGAAGAATATAAGGTTGTAAGAAGAACTCAAAGGCCAAAGAAAATACGAGAAGATGGATATCCAAGTATGAAAATTGTGGAACGGAAGAAATACTGAAAGGCGAAAATACAGTAATAGTAATAAAGACTCAAAGATACACAAATAAGGTTTAACTTCAAGAAAGAACAAAACTGAAAGCCAATCGGAGTGAAATGAAAATGGAACAAAAAACCGATTAAAGATGGAAAATGGAACAAAAAAAAAAAGCAATGAGCTATGAGAAAAGTATGGAAGTTATAAGAACGAACAAGATTAAGATAGACGGAAGTTTGAAAAGAGAATATTAAGCTGTAAGGAGACATGTAAATGTAAACTTACAGGAAGTAAAAGAAAGAAAATGTGGAGTGTCCCACCCCAACGAATGGGTTAAGGAACTCTAGAAATTGACTAATTACTATTCCGTAAAGAATGCATCGTCTTATTTATTATAATAATAATAATAATAATAATAATAATAATAATAATAATAATAATAATTATTATTATTACTAGTAGTAGTAGTAGTAGTAGTAGCAGTAGTAGTAATAGTACTAGTAGTGGTAGCAGCAGCAGCAGCAGCAGCAGCACGTGCAGAATTTGTAGTTTCGTAGTTATTATGAGACCTATACTTTGTGATAAAGACTGAGTACGCTAATGATACATACGACGGGATACCCTTGCTGGGATAGGAGTGGGAGGTGTAATCAGTAATTAAGATCGTGTTGTAAATATCTAAATGGTTAGTACATAATACGATATGGCGTATATTATATAAATATATATAAAATGAAGTTAAATTAAATAATCGATTAAATTATATTGATCTTTGTACTGACGACACACAAACGAGTCTCTGAGAATAGCGTTGTCGTATTATGCCATGTTTCTACCAGCCCATTTCATTGTTACGCATAAGAAATAGAATTACCTGTTGCAGTCGATGCGTTTGTACTCATTTCTTTTGTTAATTCGAAACTCAATCTCAAAAGCAATTAAAACATGTTAAACCATAAGCTTTTGGTCGACACAGTACACAAAATTTCCTTTACCCACTACCACTGCCACTGCCACAGACAAATTTTGTAGTTTAATATCCGTCGCCTTGGAACACATTAATTGTGACACAAAATGGTTCCGTTCCCATTTGCTTTGTCAAGTGAAGTATTTTTAATTGTGGAATTGAGCGATTACTAACAGAGACAGTTACCTTTTTCACTTGCCAGATTTGTTCTCTACACGTTGCCTGCAGGGTTATTCTAAGCGTGTTAATTCCCTAATAGTATTTCCTTTCTCTACACTTACACAGTCTATCTTCCTGTATAGACTCGGTTCTAAAATATACTTGTTACTAGATTCTCATCACTTATCTTAAATGTTCTGTAAATGTAGATAAATTGAAATACGCGCGAACAAAGGTACTCAAACTATTTTTACCCACATATCTTCTATAGGCCTACGCCTTTAATCCTTTGGGTGTTTCGTTGTTCCGAGTTTTCCGATTCACTTAACGATTTATTATTAAGGTTAATGAAACAACAATAGGATATTTTATTTTTCTTTCCGATAGGCAAATTTTCTACTTTTCTTTCCTTGCACCAATTTTACAGAACGTGCTCAAGCCTGGCATTCCTTTATTGTTAATTTGAATGAAACTGTCTATTGTTAAATGTTATATTATAATTTGTCTGTAAGAAAACTGTTAAAATATCGGTATGGAGAACCATACATGACTTCCATATTCTAAGATTTATTTTTAAAATCATTTTCGAAATGAAATATTACCATAGAAACTACTTCTTTCTACTTACTGCTTCAGCCTTAACCACAGTACTGTGGTCACTAACGTATACCACCTCACGTTATCGCACTCGATTTTCACTGTTGATGGAAGTCGATGGCATTGCCGAAACGTCTGGTTTTGTAGAAAACATTGGACTACGGCCAAATATCCCGGGAAGGAATTTTAACAAAAACTACTTCTTTGTTGCCGATAACGTTGTACACATATATATAAAAAATATGCATAAAATTAATGGCTTGTATAAGTTAATGATTGATCTCCATTAAGTAGTGCTCAAGTTTCCAAAGTTTTAATATTATGATGTCCGTAATTAAAACATCAGAGCAGGTTTAGTGTGTATGAGGGTTCACCGTGGACAAAAATTTTCAACATTTCCTATTGAGCGTTGCTTAGAATAAATCTGCGAATCTACAGTGTACGTTTCACAGAACAAACACGCGGAAAAGAAGGAGTGCTCCGAAGTCACTCATGGACCCTCAGCATCTTGCAGAGGGTTCATTCCCTAAAGACGAAAAGTCTGTCTATGAATCGTTCCTCTGTAAACACGTGCAGTTACACTGCCCAGCGATCCACAGGAAGCAAATCGCTATCCACGCTGGACACTTTTTCGGCTTGCATGCGTTATGTTGGTATGGGTTCGGCACTTTCCATTTAAAAACCGTGCAAATGTAAGAAAATAAACATGAATGAGGCCAGAAATAACGCGAATTGTGTGTGTGTGTGTGTGTGTCTTCCCTGCCTTTTTATTGCGGTATGATAATAATAAAATGGAAACGTAAACAGTACATAACTGAGATATGCTTGCCTGCCACGCACGATATATTTTCTCTTATACATGACTAGCAGAATACCCGTGCTTCGCTACGGAGTTTCACGTTGTACGTAATGAAAATGTTAGTTTAATTAATAAAGTTTAATTAAAGTAGGCTTCTTAAAAATAAATAGCTGTTGGCCACAACTTCGTTCGCGTGGTCTTCAATTTAATGCGATAATATATTTAGAACAGAATCTATTCTATTGGGTTGCCATAGTAACCAGATCTAATAATATTTTAAGACCGCAAAGGACCCCCCAGAGGATCGTATCGAAAAAAACACCTGTCCTATGTTGGTTCTCCCGTTGCGTAAAATATTTGTGCCAAGTTTGGTTGAAATCGGTCCAATGGTTTAGGTGGAGACGTGGAAGACCCCAAAGGACCCCCCAAAGGATCGTATCGAAAAAACACTTGTCCTATGTTGGTTCTCCCTTTGCGTAAAATATTTGTGCCAAGTTTGGTTGAAATCGGTCCAGTGGTTTAGGAGGCGATGTGGAAGACCCCAAAGAACCCCCAAAAAGACCCCATCGAAAAAACACCTATCCTATGTTGGTTCTTCCGTTGCGTAAAATATTTGTGCCAAGTTTGGTTGAAATCGGTACAGTGGTTTAGGAGGAGATGTGGAAGAAACCTTCGCGGACGTGCGCACAACAACTCACCGAAGTTTCATCGCAATCGGATGAATGGTATAGGAACGCATACGGGACAAACAAAGAAACATTCATTTTTATATATAAGATGTAAACTATACCACTTACTTGACATAAACCGTGATAGCTAAGCTAATGTACAACATATATGTATTAATTATACACATAAATATTCCTCGATAGACACTCTATCTATTGGCGAAAACTTGAATAAAATCCGTTCAGTACTTCCTGAGATTAGCGATTTCAAACACAGAGAGAAAACGGACCGACTTTACTTTATACTATGTACTGATTTACATTAAAATGAAAAAATTATAATTTTATTGCCTGGCAACAAAATTATTTTATTTTTAACAATTACCATTGTTTGAAATATTTAAATGAATTTTCAAGTACTTTACTCTTGTTAAAACGTAAAAGGTTGCAGGTAAACTACCCCTTCCCCTTAACCGATCTTCACCAAAATCAAAAGGCCTTGAGTCCTCTACAATTCAGTGAAATATGCAAAAAATTATTTGATTCTGTTTGAATTTGCGGCTGTTATCGTTTGCCATAGAAAATACCCTTGATAAAAAAACGCTGCAGGTAAACTACCCCTTTCCCTTAACCGATCTTCACCAAAAACAATAGGTCTTGAGAACTCTATAATTTAGGGCTGTATGCAAATAACATTTTGATTCTATTTGAATTTGCGGCTGTTATCGTTTGCCATAGAAAATACCCTTGTTAAAACATAAAACGTTACAGGTAAACTACCCCTTTCCCTCAACCGATCTTCACCAAAAACAACAGATCTTGAGTACTCTACAAATCACGGCTGAATGCAAAAAATTATTTGATTCTGTTTGAATTTGCGGCTGTTATCGTTTGCCAAAAAAAATTACCCTTGATAAAAAAACACCGTTGCAGGTAAACTACCCTTTTCCCTCAACCGATCTTCACCAAAAACAATAGGTCGTGAGTACTCTACAAATCAGGGCTGTATGCAAAAAATTATTTGATTCTGTTTGAATTTGCGGCAGTTATCGTTTGCCATAGAAAAAAAATCTACACACAGATAGACACCCAGACACACAGACAGACACACACACAGACACTTTTCGGAAAACGACTTTTTTTCATGTTTTGAGTGTAGTACAATCAGAATCTGCAATAATCTCGAACACGATTTTTTTTGCCATCACCATACTTCCATTTCCTTAAGGAATATGGAAGTAAAACACTATAATTAATATATTTAGTGGCTTTCAGGTAAATATTGTTGGGATAATTACAGACACATACAAGTACACTTTAAAACTATTTCCGAGGGTTGAGAAGATAGTGAATACACGCTTTCGTTGAAGAGCAAGCACTTAACCTCTCTACTTCAGTTTTACTGTCGTCTACTTGACGGGACCTATTACCGCCTATAATGTTAAATTCTAAGACGGCGGTAATCTACCAATACAATAGAATAGATTGACGGAGCTAACGAGAGAAGGTTCTGTAGGCGTATGCCGAGTCCTAGCCTGGCAGATGCAAACGTCTAGTACAGCAGCACGCACAGCCAGAGTCCGTGTGACTACTGTGAGTGAGGGTCCTGTACTGTGGGCGATGCTGGGCTCCATTGATAGCGACTGTTCAAGTGGAAGGTCATACAATGATCGATTCTTCAGCTATGAAGAAATATTCAGTTACGTAGGGTTTACTAGGCAGCCTGGAATACACTAGGTTGGAAAGTGACTTAGAGAACTGTACGTGGGATATGCGTGTCGATCTGACAGGCGCTTTCAAGAGACGAGATGAAAAGCACACCACAGACACAACCTGCACATTCTGGCCATGCAGAAAGTAATACGGTTGAACAATTGAATGGTACTCCCGGGGGGGGGGGATTTGCTGTATGTCATAGTGGTATTTGTGCGTGAGTTTTGATCTATCGGGATCTATAGTGCTATCGGGATCGTCGTAGTAGACTGAAAACTTGGAAGGGCACCTCAAGTTGTGTGAGATCTAGAGGAAAATAGATATATTCTAGATCAGTGTTTCCCAGACTTTTCAGTCCGTGGACCCCCCTCAAAAAATTAAAAATTTCATGGACCCCGTCGGAGCTATGAAATAAAACACACAGTAAATATGATACAAACACTCTTATATTTTAATTAAAATTTATTAAAATCAAAATTCTCTTAACTTGCAAAATTATGAAATTAATGATATCAACATAGTTTAATATGAACAATGAAGCTGCTTTTGAAGAATTAGCTCTGCAATATTAGGTTTAATGTTTGATAATTTCAATATTTAGTCACTCTCGACATCAAGCTTATTTCTTAACATTGCCAACCTCGGCTCTATCTTTCCAGCCACACGTGTGAAAATTCAGCTACTTAGGAATAAAACCAGCTGCACGGAAAAACGTTATATTTACATACAGTGCTTGTACGTGGACTAAAACAGCGCGATCAGTTCGGTTGACAAACAGATCTGCTACACGACATGATTTAAAGACATTATTAAAGCCATTAGTTTGAAATTACTTTTACAATTACAGTTAGTTTGAACCAAAAAGAATACTGGAATTTTCTACTAATTATTTTAAGAATCTAAAATTTAGATTTTAGACTACATTTTAGAATTACGGTTTATTCTATTTTTTCTTAAAAATGTCCGCGGACCCCACTTTGGGAACCACTGTTCTAGATAATAGCAAACAGAACCCATCGAAAGATGGACAACAGCAGTGAGGTGGACCAAGGACAGAATAAATGGAAGATGGCAAAGTAGGTGTTGTAATAAATGAAGAGAAAATTTATTTTCAATTTAAGACTCTGCGTTGGTGTACTTATTAGCGCGGTATGTCCTAGTAGACAAATTACAACAATTACTGTCGTTTTGTGATCTCTAAAACCCACATATCTGTTTACTGACACGTTTTTACTTCCATATTCCTTAAGGAAATGGAAGTATGGTGATGGCAAAAAAAATCGTGTTCGAGATTATTGCAGATTCTGATTGTACTACACTCAAAACATGAAAAAAGTCGTTTTTCGAAAAGTGTCTGTGTGTGTGTCTGTGTGTCTATCTCTGTGTCTGTCTGTCATAGATTTTTTTTCTATGGCAAACGATAACTGCCGCAAATTCAAACAGAATCAAATAATTTTTTGCATACAGCCCTGATTTGTAGAGTACTCACGACCTATTGTTTTTGGTGAAGATCGGTTGAGGGAAAGGGGTGTTTACCTGCAACGGTGTTTTTTTATCAAGGGTAATTTTTTTTGGCAAACGATAACAGCCGCAAATTCAAACAGAATCAAATAATTTTTTTCATTCAGCCGTGATTTGTAGAGTACTCAAGATCTGTTGTTTTTGGTGAAGATTGGTTGAGGGGAAGGGGTAGTTTACCTGCAACGTTTTTTATCAAGGGTAATTTTCTATTGCAAACGATAACTGCCGCATATTCAAACAGAATCAAATAATTTTTTGCATACGTCAGTGAATTGTAGAGGACTCAAGGCCTTTTTATTTTGGTGAAGATCGGTTAAGGGGAAGGGGTAGTTTACCTGCAACCTTTTACGTTTTAACAAGAGTAAAGTACTTAAAAATTCATTTAAACTATTTCAAAGAATGGTAATTGTTAAAAATAAAATAATTTTGTTGCCAGGCAATAAAATTATAATTTTTTCATTTTAATGTAAATCATGTATAAGAGAAAATATATCGTGCTTGGCAAGCATATCTCAGTTATGTACTGTTTACGTTTCCATTTTATTATTATGACTACCGCAATAAAAAGGCAGGGAACACACACACACACACACACACACACACACACACACACACACAAAATTCGCGTTATTTCTGGCCTCATTCATGTTTATTTTCTTACATTTGCACGGTTTTTAAATGGAAAGTGCCGAAACCCACACCAACATAACGCGTGCAAGCCGAAAAAATGGACATCAATTTGCTTCCTGTGGATCGCTGGGCAGTGTAACTGCACGTGTTTACAGAGGAACGATTCATAGACAGACTTTTCGTCTTTAGGAAATGAACCCTCTGCAAGATGCTGAGGGTCCATGAGTGACTTCGGAGCGCTCCTTCTTTTCCGCGTGTTTGTTCTGTGAAACGTACACTGTAGATTCGCAGCTTTATTCTAAGCAACGCTCAATAGGAAATGTTGAAAATTTTTGTCCACGGTGTACCCTCATACACACTAAACCTGCTCTGATGTTTTAATTACGGACATCATAATATTAAAACTTTGGAAACTTGAGCACTACTTAATGGAGATCAATCATTAACTTATACAAGCCATTAATTTTATGCATATTTTTTATATATATGTGTACAACGTTATCGGCAACAAAGAAGTAGTTTTTGTTAAAATTCCTTCCCAGGATATTTGGCCGTAGTCCAATGTTTTCTACAAAACCAGACGTTTCGGCAATGCCATCGACTTCCATCAACAGTGAAAATCGAGTGCGATAACATGAGGTGGTATATGTTAGTGACCACAGTACTGTGGTTAAGGCTGAAGCAGTAAGTAGAAAGAAGTAGTTTCTATGGTAATATTTCATTTCGAAAATTATTTTAAATATAAATCTTAGAATATGGAAGTCATGTATGGTTCTCCATACCGATATTTTTCTCCCGCATCTCAATTTCCTCTTAATGGGATCTTGTCTCCATATTGTACAGACCTCGCAATAGAATTATGCCGTCATATTCTACATTACTGACACGTATTTTACGCGCAAACATTAGTTGTGTCTACTCATTACTCCTAATGAATTTTCTCTTTTCCTCGTGACTTGTCGCTATGAAAAATTTAATTTAAACTCGAATATTTATTTTTTCTCTTTGGGGCGTTGAGATTATGTATTATCTTAAAGCGTGCACTGCAGACCGTGTTTATCGTGTATAGTCTACATTATCTTTCCATGTACTCGTGCATCGGTCTGTTTTGCTGCGCTCTAGTTGTTGCACAATTTTTTAATTGCCTTTTTAACATCTGACATACGGGGTCTAGAACTCCCTGATAAATCGCGTAAAACAGCTCATTCGTCATTGTCAACACGGCTTGTGGCTGTCATTGATAGTTGTCTATCTCTAAATTTCGAATATTGAGAAACGTTTTACGTATTAATCTCGTAAAGGTTATTACAAAATTCGGTCTCTAATCTAGAAGTTCCCTCAAACGTAGTTTGATTGTAAAAATTAAAATGATATTTCTGCTGCAGTTTAAAAGACAGGCAATATTAACTACAAGAATCGATGGCATCGAAATCGCATCAGTGTCAATTTACATTTTTTGTGTAATTAACATGAATTACGTATACAAAACCCGATACTTTTTTATCACCATCCAAAAAAGAGATTTATGATGCAATTTTGTATGACAATATCAGCATACTGAGGCCGAGTAACCTGTTGTCATTTCATTTTATTAGTTTATAGAAATAAACGATGCATTCAATTTCTATTTTTAGTTTCAGTTTCCTGTAAAATAAAATTTTTTGTATTGTTAGTCTTTAATTTTGTTGCTTTTTGCTAGTGATGGAGTATTTTTTTAAGTTAAATGAAACGTATTTAATATTTTTATTTTGTTTTCTTTGAAGTGGTGTTCAATGTCACATTAGTCCGAATGAATCAGACACGTCAGCCACGAAATATTTCCTGATAAAGTTTACTTGAATTATAATACAGTTTTCTGTGGAGCTACAGTCCGCGATGAGCCTTAGCCCCATCGTAAGCCGTCTCCATTGATTTCTGTAATATACTCTTTTCTCTTCTCTCCAGTTTTTGACACGCATCCTCCTTAGATTATCATCTACATCCTGCAGTTATCTCTTTTTAGACTTCTCTCACCATGTAGTGTGCTTGCAAGCATCCGAATATATCACGCTTTAGGCCGTTACATTGAGATATCATTAGAGCCAGTGATAGAGTCCTTTCGGTCCTTCTTAATATACTCATTTGTGCAACAAGGATGCTATTATTATTATTAGTAGTTTTTTAATTAAAATTTCTTTGTTGTCGAATATTTACTTGAATAAACTGTAATTATTAATAATAATTTATAACTGCAAATTAATAATAATTTTATTATTAATCAAACTGTATTAGTTTTTATATGCCGTTTTCTACGAAACACTATAGAAAATACCCTATTACTACGGGTCCGATGGATAAAACATAAAACTTGATAAATGGTTTCAGAGTTTGTGTTAAAGTGAAAACAAATTTCCGCGTATAGTCTTTTCTGTCGCCTGAAATACAACCGAGTCATCGCAAGAGCTATAGTATTGAAAACAGCTTCATTATGCTGTAGCTCAATAGCCGTGACTACTTTGTATATCGCCTTCCTCAAAACACCGCATAGACTGTTATTTTAAACACGTTTTTCCTAATACCGATTACGCGGACAGGATAAGTGTTCCATACAAGTTAAATCGGCGAGAAAAGTTTTTCCTATTTAAACATTCGTCGCATGAACAACTAAACGTTATATTGTTATACAGTAATTCTGTTATAGTGTAATGCTAGTTTTTATTATTTATACAGGATCCAACGAAGGTTCTGTGTTGAGTTATTGTTTCACTGTACAGCCAGACCTATCTGAGACAAAACTACAGAAAACGTTAAATCGCTTACACAGATTAAACCAATAATAAAAGCAATACAAATAGATTTATCAGTGCGCACTTTAACCAACGGTCAGTAACGGCGTTAGAGGCAGTTAGAATACGTCCGTTACTATCAACACAAACAGCTTACCACTGAAACTGTCAACGGCTGTTTTAGTCAAGAACGTCTTTAAATGTTTGCAGTGACGAATTTTTAAAAATTAAATTCTCAAAAAAGGACGTCAATATTAACTCAGTCATTGTTAAAATTATGGTTACCACTAGCCGGGATGTTACGCTGTGGTCGACTGTTATTGTGGACAGACGTTTCGGCCTCACCATAGGAGGCCATCTTCGTTGTCAGAAAATGTTTCGTAAGGTGTGAGCAAATTCACCCCAGTAGTGAGGCAGAGACTGTGATATACTGTAGATCACAGTGATCTGGCCTCCATGGCGGGGCCGAAACGTCTGTCCGCAACATTACTCGACCACGGCCTAACAACCCGACTGGTAACAATAATTTTAATAATGTTGGCGCCGTCCGTGAAAACGTAACAAATTGCATAACTCAATCGATTTAAAAATCGACTTTTAAACGCGATATCCGGCAAAACTGACACCGAAACATAACGACAAAAGATACGTAAACAGTACTGTATCAGAGGGAAACTTAAGTCTCGTAAAATATTAATTTCTATGCATAGCTATAAAGCGAAACGTCTTATCTTTGCAGAATTCTTTCGTCCAGCGGATGAGCAAACTACCCGCGCAGAAACCACTAAACACACAAGACTTTTCCGTACACTACAGTTTTCTCCTGAAAAACAATTTTTACATCGTTAACCTTCAATTTTGTTGCTTTTTGCTAGTAATGCAAGTATTTTTTTTTTTTTTAATTAAAACGAAATGTATTTAATAATTTCATTTTGTTTTGTTTGAAGCAGTTTTCAGTGTCACATTACTCCGAATGAATCGGACACGTCAGACATAAAATATTTAATATGAAAATATTGGCCTATAAATATAAAATATTGTTTCTGTTTTCAGCGTGGGCACTGCTTGTCGGCTGCACGACAGACTGATTATTGCAAGTTTTCAACCATACGTGGTGATTAACATATTATGCGCCTTCTGTTTATCCGATTCATAGAGTCAAATTATAAATATTTTAATTTTTGTTTCAATCCAATGATGGAGTATATTGTCTTAATTACGTTTACTTAGTAGAACCGTGCTAGTCCGAATGCAGTATAAGGTAAATTTGCAGAGAGTTACAAACAGAATAGGAACACAGACGTCTGAAGTAAACAGACAAACTTTAATATGGTTTAATTAAATTAATACACAAAATAGTTGGGCTCAATAATTGAAGTTGAGAAAACTATAGCCAATTTGTAGCTGAAAAATGAATTTAAAAAATACCGAGTAAATAGTGCAACAGAAGACAGTTGGTTGTTTTTCAGTAAGCTAACCTTCCGTGGTATGTTGATTTTTTTTATTATAATTTACTTTTTTACATTAAAAGAGAAAACAAAATAACGCAGTTAAAAATATGCATATCCTGAAGAATTGACTGTATACTTGAAAATGTTAATCTCTTGTATTCTATATGCTTTTTTATGCATACTACTCTAATTATTTTTATTACCAAATTAAATTGTTTTGACGTTATTATATTATAGAGTTTTATTGTTTAAATGGTTTAAAAGATTCATATGTATAAAAAATGATTTAATTTAGAGTTTCATAGTTTAGTCCATTACTGCTCTTTTATTTATTTTCCATCCTTAATTTCGTCAATTTTCCATCCAAAAATGTCGGTAACAATTCTGAGGACTAATAAATTCGGTTTTACTGTAGATTAGGTTTAGGACAGTTAACGATTTCTTGTGTAATCATGACGAGGCTTATTTAGATCGTTTCATACGGACGTTATTGTTCACCTGTTGCTATCAGTTAGTCTCCACCATTCTCGAATCCTATTCCGTTACCTAAAGGATTAGCAAATCGGCAGTAAAAAGTGACACCGTTAAATCGATTCGCTGACGGCTGGCGTCCGCTTTTCAAATTTTGTTATATAGTTAATATTCGGTACTTCATAACTGCAACCAGTGATGCGACAGTTTCTTGCCTTTGTGTAGGCCTACTCATATTTATACCTAACAACTAGATGCCCCTTATCCGAGACCGATAGAGTAACAATTGTGACTGTTATATTGATATCGTGAAGTATTGGATACTCGGTAATTGTAAGCTATTATGGAATGATAGTGTGACACCATTTTTTGCTAACTAACGTATTGAGTTCTGTGACCAAACAGCCCGTGGACATACATACGTAATAACCAATCACTGATCCGACATAAATGACATCACTCACACATACCGGTTACATATGCACACAGCGGTTTAATTTTATGAGTTTTAATTAAAAACCGGCGTCCTGTAATGTCGACGCCTACCTCGTGTCCTAAAATTCGTTATTTGTAAAATAAATGGCAATTAATGTGTTTCGGCGGTGAAAGAAATTGAGAATTTTTTAATTAAGCGACGTGAAACGTAAGACAGTCTTTGCCTTGGCCGGTGTTGTCTGTCACTGTGGGTGTCTTTGTTCGTTTGTACGTCAAGTCAATTCTGCGGCAACCTCGACTTCAATATTGTAATATACTCTACGTTAATGTCACGTGCATCATTGTGGCTTAAATATTTTAAATACAATCTTCTTCTTCGTATAAGTGTATCGATTGGGCTCTGATATTTGTCTTTCGGCGGTACCTTGAATAAACAATTTGTAAATTTGAAATGAATTCATTTATTAATTTTAACAATGATTTAATAGTAATAATAATTATCAATTTATAACTTTGTTATTAAATGTTATTAGTAATTTAAATATTAATTTCAATTGAACGAGCGAAGTGAGTTCTCAGTTTTAACTCGACCGTTTGCCCTTTGTCTGTCTGTCTATCTGTTTGGAGTATGTCTTATGATAACTTTTGAATACATCAACCTTTGGAGCCCACAGAGCTTTTTTTTTTTTGAGGTCGACCCCCCAAAAAAATTGGGGGGCAAGTGAGGGGTCAAGAATTTGAAAAATTCCATGACGGGTATCAAATTAAAGAGACTTTTAACAACAATCGGAATACAGTGTTTCAGGGCAGAAGCGAAAAAGTATAAAAACCCATACCGAGTATCAGACTAAAGGAAATTTTAATCCGATTCCGAATACAGTGTTAACACTAAAAAGTTTTTAACTTTAGCAGCACCACGGGTAAAAAATGGAAGTTAGATTTTTAAAAATTTGTAAAATTCTGTGTAAGAGAGAGACCAGAGGGCTGTGCGGGACGAAGGGCATGCCCGTCGCCCGCTCATGTACTGCGTCCCGAGCTTCAAATAAAGCTCCTGCCGCAGAGGACGATAGATAGGGTTTATTTGGGGTGTGGCCTGCTTTAGTGCTTCTGTGTGATGCACTAAATTATGAGGAATTTCGTTCAAAAAACGAACTCCATATTTTTAATAATTTGAGAAAATTATATCTTTCTCATTTTGGCCTCCTTCAAAATTCTGTAATTTGTTTGAAAAAAAGAACTGTACATGTTCTTCTCAGTTACATATGTTTGAGAAAAATATATTACACATGGCATACATATGGGAACACGTAAACTTAAAATTTAGAATGAAATTATTTTTCATTTACGCATTATGGTTATATATGTAACTAAAAACATACATTTTTGAAAATTTTGGTGTTTGTGGTATTCATAGTTATAACAAAAATTAATAATAATCGCTTTAGAATTTTTATTTTACTAAACAAAAATTGAAGGGTAGTCACGGTTTTAGTAATTGTATTTTACTAAACCCTATAAACTCTTTTCATATTTTTTACTTTTACTTTTTTCATTTATTTTCTGTTACTTTTTTTTACTTTTTAATGTACATCAAAACTTTTAAGGTAACAATATATGTTGACATCCTAATGGTACATCTTTTTAATTGTAAATTTTAATTTAAATTTTAGTAGGGCTATTAATTAACAATAATTATGAAGTGTACAACTACTTAAAAATAATTAGCTACTAATACTATTGCTATTAGTAATAGTAGTACTAGTAGTAGTAGTAGTAGTAGTAGTAGTAGTAGTAGTAGTAGTAGTAGTAGTAGTAGTAGTAGTAGTAGTAGTAGTAGTAATGTTGCTAGTTCATGAATAAAATGTAATAGGGAAGTAATAGAAACACTGATAGAACCCTAAAGAAAGGTCGCTACTATGCCTTGTATGCCCAAGGAATACAACAAATGTATCCAGGAGGAAAGGAAGCTCAACTTTAAGGAAGACAGTCTGTCTGACATCTGAGCGGAGCGAGCGGAACGAGGGTGATCAAAACGTCGATGGGAGGACCAGCTAATAAGGGATGTGAAACGTGAGGGAGTTGTAAGATACAGGAAAAAGTACGTTACAGGGAACTTTGGAAAGGCAATTTGAAAATCCAAAGACACGTAAACTAAAAGAGGTAAAGGAAACAAAATATAAAATGATTCACCACAAGGAATAAGTGTAAAGTACTAAAAAACTGACTAATTTCTATTCCATGCATAGCTTCATTTATTATTATTATTATTATTATTATTATTATTATTATTATTATTATTATTATTATTAGTAGTAGTAGTAGTAGTAGTAGTAGTAGTAACAGTCGTTGTTGTTGTAGAAATACGTATAGGCCTATTATTATTATTATTTTACTAATATACTAATGAGAACGACGCCAAACCGTGTCTGTGTCTGGGCGACGCTTGATGGTGTTTCAATGTGTGTGTGTGTGTGTGTGTGTGTGTGTGTGTGTGTGTGTGTGTGTGTGTGTGTGTGTGTGTGTGTGTGTGTGTGTGTGTGTGTGTAGATAACGAAACGGCAGTTGTTCTATATGTTCAATATTTTTTTATAATGCAATATGAACAGAAAACCCCAAATATACGCAACACGTTTGGGTTCAAGTACATAGCATATGTCGCGCCAACATGACAACCAGCCAGCGCTGGCCAATTATGACATCGCAGAACATCACTGGCCTGTCAGTCACGCTAAACCTTACCCAAGTAGGCCTACCTTTAATATAAAATACATATATTTATTTCAATGTTCAGTAATAACAAATGAAAATATTTAATTTTACATTCGTAAGAAACGTTGTACACCACTCTTAGAGAAAAAGAGTGATTAATTTCCAAGCGTCAAACACCGGTAAATTCCTCATTAGGCCTATGCCAAATAGAATATTTGACATGTCAAAAATTCCAAGACAAAGGGTATAAAAGTCATTTTTAAAAGGTAGAAGAAGAGAAATTAAGACGTGTAAAGAACGTAACAATACAATATTGCAATACAAGCTTATGATGTTATTTTGAATGTTCATCCTCTTCTTTCACAGCACTTAATGAATATTAATTACTACACTTTCACATGTGAAACTTACTTTGTTTATTTTCCTCGTACGACGTTTCAGCGTCATGTTCGTCTTCCTCAGCGAGGTATGATACAAAGTAAGTTTCACATGTGAAAGTGTAGTAATTAATATTGCAATACAAGCTTATGATGTCTGTCTCCTCAGTGTTGTATATGCTGACAGTGTTGTCACTACCATAAATGCCAGAGGTAAAATAACGTTGTCAATGTAGACGTTCATGTACCTGTAAATCAGTATATTATAAAGGACGCATCGGAAAAACTGGAAGTAAGCAACAAAAGACTAACAAAGCTTATTTTATCCCGCTGAAAACATTTACATCCAAAGACGTGTTCCATAATACAAACTAAGAGTATATGAAACTACACAAAGCCAGTTTCTTTGGATCTGAAATTTAGGTACATATCGAAAAAGTAAACAGCTTTGAAAAGAAAATCGTGCCAAGTACGAGTATACTGACACTGTTGAGCGGCAATGGTCTCTGGAGAATTTTTACGGCCCTGAATAATTCCACGATGAATATAAGGAATTACCTGTACATTAGACTGTTATGGTTACACTACAATGTAAAGGTTGACCAAAGGTTGTCCTGCAAAAAAAGCTTACCAACCGGCTATCCACGAAAACGTGACAAGGTAGCAGAGGGTGCCAGAGAACTGGAGGAGAGCATCGGTTGATATTTTTTTTGAAATGTTACCACAAAAAAGTAGACAGATGTGGGTAGGTGTGGTCAGATGTTAAATGGTTAGAATATATAGATGGTTACATAAGGACAGCAGAAATAGTAGTAGTAGTAGTAGTAGTAGTAGTAGTAGTAGTAGTAGTAGTAGTAGTAGTAACTTTACATTCAAATGACAGCAGTGAGTAAAAAGTAATGTCCATTTATTTTGGGAGCCTGTGTAGGTGTTGAAACCCAAATACCGTTGAAAATTGTGTAATAATATTGGTTTTCATTATTAATTGAATAAAATAACCAGATCTCAGGCTCTGGTTATTTATGTCGGGGCTTTACGTTTGGAAGATAAAAACATATTTTTAAAAAGGTGATAAAGTTTGCATATTACACAGGCTGTAAGAACTCATAATTTAACAGATAAATTGAATATTAGATACTTTTACAGTGTTTGAGTGACTGCTTTGAGAACATATATTGCTGATGTTATTGACAGCCGTATACCCGGCAGCAAAGTGCCGAGCATTCAGTCGAGGTGACAAAGCGATATTTGTATCTAATATGGGTGAATTTTCTGGTTTCATGTTTTTAAATATCCGTTTAGTGTACTCTGTTTGAGCAATTACTCAGCAGATACAAATTTTTAATATTTTGATAAATATTCAATTAATAAATTTGTATGACTATAATGGTACCTGGTGTACTGTCTAATTAAGAAACCTTTTAGATGAAGCACATGTAATACCATTGTTTGGATATTCCAAGTTCATATCTGTAGTATAAAATTCGTTTGCTGTTTCTTAAAAGTTTCTAAAAATTATCTAAAAGTATCCTTCTTTTTAATGATTCGCCTATTTAACTTATAATAATAAACAGTCAAAACAAGAATGTCACTATTCAAATTAACGAAAGTGATAGAATGCAAGTTGTTTTTATTTACTACATTCTGCATACATGTGTGTCTTTAAGTAAAATACAACATACTATTAAAATGTACACCTTTAGAATTAGTATATTATGCACCAATAAAGTTTAATCCCGTTCTACTATATTAAAATGAAAATAATTATTTTAAAATATATAATTGTGGTGTACGCAAACGGCTAACGAAAGCAGGGACCAAATATCTCCCGGAATAAGGAGTTTGTTTCCAATACTTTTAAAGAAATCTAACTCCCACATTTAGCTCTCCAAAGTAGTTTTTAAATGTTAACTGACTTTAAAGTCTGTAAAACAAATTAATTTTAATATAGTTATGTGAAAGTGTGTTATGTGAAAAGTTGTTGATTTGCATGTTTAAGTTGAAAAATGTTTAAA
Organism: Magicicada septendecula; assembly: GCA_034769895.1. Taxonomy (NCBI): domain Eukaryota; kingdom Metazoa; phylum Arthropoda; class Insecta; order Hemiptera; family Cicadidae; genus Magicicada; species Magicicada septendecula. The sequence goes on along the minus strand of CM068368.1, from coordinate 154,131,186 downwards.
GCAGATATGATTTTGTTTACTAAATAAGTGCCAGGACCTCCTCGGAGGGAAAAGAGTGGGTGTAGGTTAGGGCAGTCTCTTGACCTTGAGGTGACAAATCACCTCAGAAGGCTTACGAGCCACAAGGTGGCCAACGGCATAAAAGAAGAAGGCAAACGGAGACCACTCCATTAAAGCTCATAATGACATTCGTAGTATTGGTAGTTCAAGATGGGTGGATGGATCGATCGACAAGGTTAGTAATGATGAGATTCTGACTAGAATTGGAGAAACAAGAAGTTTTTGGCAAAATATTGTGAAGCGAAGGGTTGAACTTATTGGCCATATTATGCGTCACGAGACTTTGATATTAACTATAATTAGAGGTTAAATTGAAGGGAGAAGGGGAAGAGGAAGACCGAGACTTTAATGTATGAAATAGATTTTTGGTGATGTAAGTTGTAATTCCTGTAAGGAGATGAAACGGATAGCACAGAGAAGATCGATGTGAGGAACTGCTACAAACCAATCTGCGGATTGCTAACTAAGGAAGTCTTAATAGGCGTTTTTAACATCTACATATTCAATCGGTATTACACTCACATATTATGAGGCTTTCTATGGCCTAAGTCGTTTCTCCGTCCACAAAACACACCAATCCTGTTTCCAAATCCCTTGTTTCCATGGCGTTATAAATCCCATCGTTTCGGCTTCTTGGTCTTTTTTCCTACTTTCTCGGGAATCAATTCCTGTATTCTCTACAACTGCCACAAAACTCACTCTCCCCCATTATTTTTGTGTCCCCCAATCAGATGAGATGTGTCTATATTGTTCTCTCTGCTACACTTGTCTCCCCACCAGTTAGCTCGTTCCTATCCTTTCCAGTCTTCGCTTGCAGCTTCCAATCTTCCAACTTGCTCCAACTTCGCCTTACGGAATCCATTCCCGTTGCTAATGGTTGTTTTAATTATCACAGTTGGTGTTACATGCGTCTGCACTACGTTTGGAATACATTTTTATATAGTCTTTTGTTCGCTTCTTTCCTAATATTTTTGTCCCAATAATAGAGTTCAAAGATCGCGTAACTTGTCTTCCTTTACTTATGTTGTCTTCATTTACACTTTTGTTTCCTTGTTTAGTTCGTCGCTGCTGTTTCAATAGTCGTTAAAACGACATGAACTCAATTATTAAATATTTAATTTAAAACTCAATAAAAAGTTGAAAATAAGTCAATATTTTTTATGTAGTCAGTCAAAATTATTCCTTTGACAGGGTTAGAATCTCATTATTTTAGGCGTACGGTAGACGAATTATTATTAATACTATATCTTAGTTATAATTATTAAAGTAAATTAAGGTTAAAATGGATTATTCGAGTTGGAGTTAATTTTGAGGGTCCGAGGCTAGTACTGCGCCTGGGCCGCTATTGTGCCCTGATGAGGTCAGGGGCTGGATGAACCAAGACTTCGACTCACACGGTAAAAAAACATCCATCCTGATACGGATTCAACTTCATCTTTCTACGGAGTCTGCTGCAAATATAAAACTTCACCCTAAATATAAATACTGGATCGTGTGCATGTTCCTTGGCTTGTTTGCGTTAAACAATGTGATACACTGTAAACTTTCAAATATATTAATTTGTACGAATAAATATTGTTGTATGATTTAAATTTTATGACATTCAAAATTTATAATTGTTTCATTTTCTTGAAACCTGTAATATTAGAAACGAAGCTCCGTGTGGACAGAAACCTGAACTGTTCGGATTAAAAGACCACATTATGTTAAGAATAATATTTCAATTCCAACACTTATTTTTACTACCAAACAATCTAGTCTTATCCTTTACACTAATTTGTAACTTTACACTACACATCCTTTAATCTAGTCTAATTTGTAACTTGTACAATTATTTTTAATATATAAAGCGAATCTTTGGCGAATGTTGTAATCTCAGTGAAATAACGGGGATACCGATTACTATGAAAGTTATATCATGATATAATATTACTATAAACAACACACGTTACTGAAAAAGTATGTTACAAGTTGTGCATTGTATTATGTTAAAAACATATTAAAAAATGGCATTCCTTCGTATAAGAAATTATAATATGAAGCTTAACCCTGATTAATATAAAGCACTCAGGGCGACAATTATTTTCTCAATATAAAAGTTTCCAAGAGTTTGTTTCCAATACTTTTAAAGAAATCTAACTCCCACATTTAGCTCTCCAAAATAGTTTTTAAATGTTAACTGATTTTAAAGTCTGTAAAACAAATTCATTTTAATATAGTTATGTGAAAACTTGTTGATTTGCATGTTTGAGTTGAAAAATGTTTAAAGCAGATATGATTTTGTTTACTAAATAACAATTTAATTGCCACCACTTCCTTCTACTGTTTCCATCACTTCACTTTTCACGCTTAATTATTGATTATTTAAAAGCAATGAATCTGTCAGCGGTTCCACGCAGAAATGCCTTATGCGTTAACACGTGTTAAGATAATAGTGTTGTTAGTTTGAGCCCGGAAAAACCTGTCCACTTTAAGTGATTACATTTTAAAAGGAAATTTATGTGAATCATGATTACGGCTACACAAGGACTACACAATTTATATCCTATAAATTAATGTTTCACTCGCTGCAAATATGTTGCCACGGTTCAAGAGTTGTGTTCATGGTTCGTTTATTTGACAGATGACACAGATGTGTAGAACAATATGTTTAGAATAATTTTCTGATGTGTAGTTTTTGTTCAGTTACTTTTTTCGAGGACATCAGAGAAACATACGCTACTTTTGAATTTACCGAATTTACTGCTTTTAATATATTTGCTACTGGAATAGTAGATTTTTAAAATTGTTAACTAACAATATATAATTATATATTATATATATTTAATACTATTAAAATATATAATATATATTTAATAGTATATTTTAATAAATTTTGATAAAGCAAATCTAACGAGATTAGAGAGTTTTGAATTCCTTAATAGTATCTTGTTAAACGTGAGATAAAGTAGAGATATTATCGACGTCACTAACATTTGTAAAAGTTGTTGGTCGATGATAATCACAGTTCTGAGAATTTGCAACGTGCTATTAAGGAGTTATCGATAAAAATAGAAATATTGCCAAATTATAGGAATATACCAAATGGAATACAAAACATTCTAACAGCCAAGTAGAAAAATACCAGTAGCCACGTACTTCAAATATATTTTAATTTTCGAACGTCAATTAACTTTATTTTACGAAAATTACATGGACTTTCATAGAAGTGCATGAGGTTTGATTTTCGCGCAGTTACTTAAGTATGGTTGTAAGGAAAAGGTTCGCAAAAAACATTTGTGTGGAGTGTCTTAGCTTATGGATGTGAGTCGTGTACCATCGGCAAAATAGAAAAGAGGAGGAAGCTGGAAGGAATGGAAACGTGGGTGTGGAGGAGAACGACGAGGACGAGTTGGTGGATAAGAAAAGTAATGAGAAGAAGTGAACGAAGACAGATCACTTTTAAATATCATTGGAAGAAGAAGGGAAAAATTGATCGGGCACGTGTTACAACACAATCAATTCTTAAGTAACATTCTTGAAGGAAATGTGTTGGGGGAAAAACCAAGAGGACGACCAAGAGCAGCGTTCTTCAAAGGTGTGGGAAAGGAGATGAACTTCCTACCGTACTGCGATTTAAAGAGGACAATGAGACACTGATGGAGTGAGAGTCGTGGCTAACTCGACAAGGCACGGCCTTTAGATGATGATGATTCGCGTAGTATAATACAGGATCCACAGTAATCGACTTCATCAAATTTCGTCGTACGCTATAAAATATTCCTTAGGGCATTTTTCATGTATTTTTATATTCTTGTTTGCATTGAGATATTCACTTTTCCGTGTGCTGCTGTGGTATCCTAGAAATCGCGTGCAACCTGGTTTGTAGATGTTTTCGGCGCAAACAGTTTATGTATCCAAAGAATTCACAATCGGATTACTTGTAAAACGCTACGTAGAAGTAAATATATTTTTTTGGCGAATAATAAATTCAGCAGCTTAACCTTACTGACAGCACTATTTAAGAAATCTTAACTGCAAGCAATAACGGATTAATCGTTACGACAACCGTATATTTTGGTTATTACATGTATGTCTACATTACAAAATACTGCATAGTCTGCTGCTAACTTGATTATAAGAGAATACATTTACTGTGACTTTAAGACACATTTAAATAAAGGTATTTTTAATTTTAATATTAAGAATTGTGATTAATTATATATAATATAAATAACACAGATCAGAGATTTCTGGTTGTCGCAGGTTTACTAATAAAAGCCTTCAGCCCTTGAGACTGTTTCTCAAAAACAAACTCGATTGATGTTATTTTTTACTATGTAGTTTTAACCAGTATCTTTTGGTCCCGTTTTTTAAACTTGTCAGTTCTGATTGGCCTACGGCCCTACGTGTAGACAACCAATACACGTGGAAACGAATGTCCAGCATGTCGGATCCAGGACTTCTCGAAATGTCTAATTCCCGAGAAAATTCATTTTTGATGTTCAGGGTGTATCATTTCTGTTTATATTATACACTTTATATCATGCATTTGTTTATGTTTCACTTCATATTATTTCATATAGGATCGAAGGAAGTAATAATGAATGCATTATCAAAATTTGCATAATCACTAATATTACGTGTTTTCCCAGGGGCGCAGCCACGGTTTCTTCTTGACGGGGGAGGGGAGTAATGGCGGGCTCTGGGGAGGTGTTAAATATTTTGTGAATAAAATTACAAAAATTAAAAGAAAAACTCATTATTGAGTAATTGATTAATCGAAACAGTAAGTGTGGAAACTTAAGTTTTACGTTTAAAATTTAACGAAGTGATGAAACAATAAAGATGTCATCTTATATTGCGATATAAATAAGATAAACGGTACCTGAAACATTGTACAAATTTTCTCCCATCTTCTGCAGACTCTGATGGTACGAATTTTTTAAAACTGTACCGTAGTGTATAAATATTTAAGTTATTTGTAAATATTTTTAGCAAATGGAATTAAATCGGTCTGCTCGTTTTGCCAAAGGAACGAATAAAATATTTTCATAAAATAGACACTATAGGTTCTCAAAAACAAAAACAAAAACAAACATTTCAAAACCGCGCTGCGGGATGCGCAAATACGTGGTTGGCCGCAGCTTTTGTTGACGTTAACATACAAATCAGTTCACCGTTTCGAACGCCGGGTTCGGTCGGAATAACGGGCATGTTTTAGATTTCATTGTTGATTTGTTTTCGAAATAGCAATAAAGCACTACTCCTAAAAATACGAAAAAATTGTTACATGGGGATCGAGAAACTATGTATAACAATAGGCGCGTATGTGTAAGATTTGAATAGCAGGCAAACGTTTAGCATAGAAAACGTTTCTATGCAATAAATTACTACATTTTAAAAATCTTAAACCAAGTTGGATACATTGTACGCTCAATTAACACTCAAAGGACATAACCTGAATGTACCAACCAAAGAAACATACTCTCTAAAATCAGGTAAAAAATTTGAACCAACCCTTAACAATCACACAACTAGCAATGTTTACACGAAGCGACTCCGTTCTCTCAAGATGGGCTACAGAATAGCTCAATTTAAAATTTTCATTCTTCATAAAAATTATTATGTTATGATTCTAATTACATACATACATACACAATTAATCTAATTATTTAATTCGACTTATAAGACTACATTCTTTACTAGCTCATTTGTTTTAATTTTTGACATTTCCTTTTTCCTTTATCGGCCTGGTGTATTTTAACCACCCCCCAAACCCCTCGCTGCGTGTTCTCATTATCATGGCTTGATTATGTTGTCTAGTATTCTGGTCCTACAGAGATGTACTGGTACATATTTTAATGCACCATTATTTTTGTGCGTCTATGGTATGAGACGTAGTATAGACTCCTACGTGATTTCATGTGTTTGATTAACTGAAGGTTACTTATGAAAAACCTTAGCAAGTTTTTTCGTGGGAAAAGATACACGACGCAGAGTGCGTAAAAATTTTGTGTCTATTCTAACCGACAGGCCAATGATTAACGCTGGACAATAAAACGTTTTTATCGACAGTGCGTCCATATATTTGTAAACATGCACATAGTTTAGTGGCGGAGTATGGATTTTATTGCACGTTCGTTAACGAACTAACGCGGACGGCTGAGTACACTTTGTGTACGTCTATTTCATTCTGACAATTAATCATGATTTTTGTTTCATCAGTTACAACGTGGTTTTGATCTGTTTCACTAAAAAAAAAGCTGTAAAACTGTGTAGTTTTCATTGTTAACGTCGTTATGTCTCTTTAAACAATGACTCGATTTAGCTTTACATTTGTATTTTATGCTCCTGATTGTATTTCATTAAAGTATTAGCAAAGTTAGCTACTATAATGTCATCTATTCTCAAACATGTTTTATTTACTAAAGAACTTCACGACCCACTTTATGCTCCAAGGTGAATTGTTATGTTATAAATTACATTAATTAACAATCGTGTTAACGTCTTAACATTCTGGGCGGAATCAGCCGAGATCGCGTAATCTCATATTCGCTGATGTTCCGCACTGCGTGAGGCGTGATGCAAGCAATAACAGTGGGGTAACACGGTGACATAACGGCTTTAAGATAGAGTCTTGAGGAATGCGACGGCACAGAGAGAGTTTCTTGTGGGATCCCGTTTCCGTCCCAAATAACTTATTCGGACGTAAAACCACAACCAATTACAGCTCGGCAAAGATACGATGTGTGCTGAAGCTCACTTAATTCTCCCTTATGTATAGATTTTAAAATTCACTTAATGATTTGTCTTTTTGGAACGTTTGATTGCCTTTTTTGATTTGGTGAACTGTAGTTTTGATGCTGAAAAAGTGAAAACGTCTTTACGAGTAAGTCATTTACTTTATGTAAGTTTACTTACTGAATTTTGCGCAATGCGTTACATTGCACGTCTTAATTACTTTAGATGAAACATTGCTAAATCGCAATTAAAATCGATCAAAATCTCGTTTTCAATTTAAATGCATTTAAGTGCATTAGGCAATATACGTACTAAGTTCACATGACAGCTTTCAAACAATAATTATTTCAAGCTTAATTTGTCAATCAATGCGACCTCGCAAGCAATAAAAAATGTAAATGTAAAATACATAGGACTATACTAACATATTAAAACAAGTTGAACGTTATTAAATTTTGTTTTTAATTTTTTAATGGTAAACGCGATGGTAAGGTCGTCGAATATCGCCTTGACATTATTCTTGACTTCTAGCTCTCTCTGATGAAATGTTCAAGTTAATCAGCTTACCGTTTAGGACTCGATGTCTGTAATTTTAATAAACTAATAACTGCCAACAAACAGCAGAAAATTTCTTTGCCACGTTTCAAATGATCAGCTTAATTGTTTCAGGGCGTCATTGTTAAGCAATAACTTCCAAAGATCGTGTCCCTAAATATTAGTGAAAAGCATTGTAATAGGAATATTTAAGGAGAAGAAGTGATTACACTAAGATAGACTTTTAGGAGCACGTCAAAAGCATATTGAGACTGTATGTGTACATACATTCATGTACACTAAGGTTATGTCATACAATTTATGATTACAGGTCACGGGTACCGTAGGAAAGTACGTATGTACTCGGATGTTGTGTATCCCTCGTGTGAGCAGAGTACGTAACAATCATAATGAATGTGACAGACAATGACAACCGCAGTTAATGGCACTCTTCTGCCTACCACTTTTAAATTGATAATCAAAATGCCGGAGACGTCTTTACTGAAACTTTTAAGTGCTTTCCTGGTAGAAATCTCTCTGCTCACGTACACTTTATTAATAAGAAATTATCTACTACATCTTTTTTGTAGATAAAAAAAATCAATTTACATTATTTTGTCACTTCTTTCTCTCAAATAGCTTATTATGTATTTTCCACGAAGTAAGATTGTTTTGTGTCTCTAGAACATTTTCCTAGTACAGTCGCGTTGATATAGTATGGCCATTAAATTTCAACATATCTTAAATTTATCTTTGTTATTAAAGATTTTTGAAACGACAAACTCTCTACCAATTTTTTGTAAATGTTAGTTGATGAACTGTGGTTACTTGTTAGCACTAACAAGTAATTTTTTAGCACTTTTACATAAAACGTCAAAGTGTAAGCTACTGCCAACAAGATACAGCACAAAGTATTGAAAAGTTAAAACTATTATAAGTACCGGTAACTGTTTTTTGATTCGACATTTTTAATTATTAAAATTACTAACAGCCTTTGTCACAGTACTGTGGTGTACTGACGGACACCTTGTCAGTGCGTTAAGTCCTTATTCCAAAGAAGATGGCGTCCAGAGGTGAGGCCGAAAGGTATGTTCGAGTTAACATCTTTCGACACGAAGACAATGGGAGACCACGGCCCGGATAGTAGTAATTTTAATAATTATGATGCCGGCCGTGAAAGGCTAAGAAACAGTTTTAATTGTTACATCGCTGTCTCCAGCTACTAATTAAATTAATTACAATTTAATCTGTTTGGGTAAAATGAAAAAAAACTTTATTGGTAACAGTTATTTCTATATTTGTAAAGCTGTGGAAATTAAATTTATTAAATAACATGTAGTAAATATTTCTCCCAGGATGGAGCTATTGATTAGTATTAGTTACTTTTTTGGCAATAAAAATGATAGGAGGATAACATAAACAATAAGGTTACGCCCAGATATAATTTTTCACCTAAAATGTCTAAACTAATTGATATATTTAGTTTAAATATCACCCCAGAGTCACTGTGGCCGTAAAAAATAACAAATTTGTAAGGTACTCTAGCTGTGGTTTATAAATCTGATAACAAAAAATTTCTTTGCTGCACAGTTCTGTAGAAAATTGAACCTCGCCAAAGCTTCGTAAACATAGTAATTAAATTATACAACTGCAATCTAAACAATGATTTACGTGAAATCGGTGACAACGTAAAACTACAAAACAATATTCTTCAGTGACGTAATGATTCTTTGTTTTCAGTGAAAAGAAGTTTTTATAGAAAATGTTAATCTTACATAGATACTGGGAAAAAGATTCCATTAGAAATCATTTATGTCCCCCAAACAGATGTGAGATTACAGATTTTAGTAGCGTGACCTAAACACAAGGTACTTAAAAATTACGCTGAACGTAGATAGGATATAACGTAACAGAACAAAGAAGAGTTATTTGTTTTTAACTATCACTTTACGCTTGTAAATAATTCTTTTTTTTTTATTCACGAAGGTTTCCTTAGATTTAAATACACGACATTTTTTAAAATTAAAATTATCATAATCTCAAGCACGTTAATAATTAATTAATTCATTCATTCATAAATTTATAATTAACTTTTAATTGTGTCTACTTTTTCACAACGATCATACTTTTCACTAATTTTTTCTTTGTAGTTTGCCAACATTTAACGTGGTTAAATATTAAGCTGAAATTGTTATTAAGGTTCCATTTTTTATGTTAAGAACGACTTTTGTTTTGAACAAACTATGTATATGTCAACTACATTTATCTACACTAACAGTCCTTAATATTATTAATTTTAAAGTATTGAGTTCTGGAACAAAATTATTTCAATAACTTATCACAAACTAAAAGAGAATTGAATTTTGCGTTTATAAAAATATAATATTAATTGAATCTTTAGGAACACGACATACCTATAGTTTATTTAACTTTTTTTAAAATTCAAAATGAAGAACTTTACAAGTTAAATGACAGTTGTAAAAAAATACAGTATTAGTTCCCTTTATAAATTTTTACCATACAGCAGAGTTTTGTACTTTAAACAGTTATCAGATCCGTGAATGTACCTGCAATAGAAGTGAGGAGCAGAAGAAGAAGACAGCAGTGTGTTGCTGGTGGATAAGCCATGGTTAAAACTAACGTCGGGAGCGTCGCGACGCTTAGCCTAAGTAAATGTACCGTGTAAGGCGGAGCTTAGACACCCACCGGCGCAAATAAACACAGCGCAAACACTATTACGGAATCACTTCCCAATTTATTTCCTTCGTATTATTCCATCTAATGTCATCATTAGTCATTAGTCAAGACAACCTGGCAACAGGAAACCTATACCTTTAAATTGTCTCAACCCACTTTGCTAACGAATAATTAGTCATAATTGTTAAATAAATAATTAGTAACTCCAGTTGTTTTGGAATTCCGATAAAGTAAAACACTAACAGATATTCATTTTTCCAACAAGGTATGATATAGTTTTTCTTGTATTCTGTACGTGACTGACAGATATCGCTTATGGTATATCGACTGTCGATCTTTTTGCAATTTTAATTTAGTAATTAATCTGTTTATTTTTTGTTAAAGATCGTTTACAGCCCAGATTCTTCACTTTGTACATACTGTCGAAAAATTTAAAAACTTTCTCTTCTTAATACCAGTGGAATGTGTTCTAACTAGTTACTTAGCTCCTGGTTAATTTACGGTCGCAACAACACAGTCTTCAGTTTTGGCCACAGTTTTCAAGAGTTGCCTTTGTAGAGAATCATCCTTAAAGGTTTTTGTGGCTTCTTCGTTTCCTTTCTGTCTGTGGTCGCCAGTCAAATGTCTGTCTGATGGCAACCGTAGTTATGTCGCTTTCAGCTCTTTTCGAGTGTGTCTGATCCGTCTGTGTTTGATCTGTCTGATTTCTTCTTTTATTTCCTTGTTGAGGTGTCCTGATTTCATCAAGGTCGTAGCGGTTTACTGGTTGCTCTGCTTTGCCGTAATGTCATAAGGACTTCTTTTTTATGCAGTTGTACTTTTGAATTACCTTGGACATTAGGTCCCATGATTCTGCCTCATATCAGACCACTTCGTGGTATTCGTGGTGGAAAGTTTTTTATCGATTCTTTTTACAGCATTTGCGATGTGAGCAAAATTTGGGGATTTCAAAAGTATTCTGTCAATATCTTTAACCGAATTGTTGTCTTTACACATTAGAGCATACAGAATTAACCACTTTTACGTTATTGTGATTCACAATAACACGTTGGATTATTAGGTAGTCACAGACGCTCACCGCACGCCCACACACACATACACGCACACCTTTATTGTACTATGTACGCAATAACTACGCACTCTCTCTCCCTCTTACATACACACACAAAGCGTACGTGGGCGTGTATCATGTAGAATTAAAAATACACGGTAAAGAAGGCCTTTTGAAATCCTTCTCTGATTTGTGAGTTAATAAAATTACAGTGTCACTGATGTAATGTATTTTAGTTGGTAGAATGTGTTTGTTAATATACCTCCGAGTAGAGGTGAAAAACTTAAAACATTAGAAGGAAAATTATCTCACTGCTACGGACTTACTTTCATCTTTCAGTTGCTTGGAATTAATGAAATTGAAGTACTGTAGCATCTTACACCAATTAAATTCTTATGAACATAGTTCATAAAAGATATCACACGGAAATAAATAATGAAGATTTTTGGCGCTGTGCCAAACGTAAATTTGTCAAGAATATACGGTGGTGTAGGCAAGGGAGATAACTGTAGTTGTTCTGTTCAGTAGTACTCACACTGTTATTCATATTGTATACGCGCGCGCATGCGTGTGTGTGTGTGTGTGTGTGTTTGGGGGTTGGTGGTTGGGGGTGGGGGTGTAAGTGGCGAAAGTACCGTCTTATAATAATATCACCTAAGTTACTGGAGTAAGATACAAGGCTACAAATATATTTATCCCATTTATCTAAAGAAGACTATACTGAATTAGGTTACGATGTTTACCTTATATATTCTCACGGACTATCGCGGTCTTTAGGCACTGACAGATGTGAATGTATAAACGTGTTAAAAGGTAACAAAAATGCGGATAAGTCTAGTGACATGGCAAGAAGTGTGTTTCATGTAATCCGAGTTAAAAAAAAAAAAAAAACTGTTTCAAGGAAGTCAGTTTACCTCACTGTATTCCAGTTTTCTGCTTTGTACTTAGTATTTTTTAGTTGTTTGTTTGTACTTTGTAGTTCCAGCATGATATTCTGCCATTACATTTTTGGAGTTTTAAGTTGTTTTGATTCTATACCAACCTGTTTTTTATCTTTATGGTATTTTTATAAAGTCATTTTAGGTTGTTTGTGCGCGCGCGCGCGCGAGCATATGTGTGCTTATATATGTAAGAATATATTTAGTACACTGCTTTCAAATTTTGTGTAACTAATCTAAATACAACTTATGCGCACCTTCGGCTGTTGTGAGATCATTAAGAGCTTTCATGATGACGAAAGTTTTAGAATCTTGCATTTTTAACTAGTGAACTGCAGGACTCGGTCGCTGTTTTGAAAGAAATTAATTTATTGTTAGATAAATTTAAATATTAGATAATTTTTAATTATCAGAAATCTTACGAAAACTCCTTTTATTCTATTTTTTTTTAAAATAACAACTGTAAAGCAGGCAGTCGTGCAGAAACCACAAAAATTCCAAATTACTCTATTGGTTTTTAGCTAAATTTACTTAGGTACTTAGGTAATCCCTAAGTTACACATAATCTAGTCCTAGCTTGTTTAAGATTATATACAACTATACATAAATGATAACAATATTGCATAATTTTTGTTGCAAACATAGCTTACAACCTTGCTTGGGAAGCGGTCCAAAATTTGCAATGGTTTTGAAAAACCTTAATTTTTTCCAGCCGTTAAAGATGCCGAGTTGGTATTTTGAGTAAAATTCCTCATACTCTGACGACCCCCGTAGACTTTTAATATTTCTTAACATTTGACTTCCATTATTGGTCTGTGGTACTCTTAAAGGTAGAATTTCCTTTAGTCTAATATCCGGTGTAAAATTTATGATTTTATCAAATTCGTGGTAATTTTTTTTTAGTTTTTTATGTAAGTTATCACGGTAGGAGTCAACATAAAAAATTTATAACCGGACTGTTTGGCCGTGGCCGAATGTTTTGTTCTGCCATTGTCTAAACGTTTCGGCCACCCATCGGAGACCTTCTTCAGTAGAAAAAGTTAAAAGTGTTCGACAAAGGGTGGAGAGCCGAACGTATCCCTATCCGAGGTAAAAGGAATTATTGCTAACCGAACGTATCCCTATCCGAGGTAAAAGGAATTATTGCTAACACTTTTATTAACTTTTTTCTACTGAAGAAGGCCTCCGGTAAGTGGCCGAAACGTTTAGAAAATGCCTGAACAAAGCTATCGACCACGGCTAAACAGCTCGGATATATACTATATTCTTTTAATACATTTTTTAGTATTATAAATTTTGTAAATTACAAAAACTGTACAATGTATTTATATTTTCGTTAAAATTCTCTTTAATTTGAAACTCCTCATGGGTTTCTGTTATCTGTTCAAAGTTTTGGCCACTCACATTTTTTGTCTAATGCTCCCTATTTTTGGAGGGCTCAATCTACAAAAAACCAATAGGGTTCTGTGGAGACACGCAAGCTAAGTTTTACAAAAATTGGTTTATGCATTCAAAAGTTATCGTAAGACATACGATAAACAAATAGACGGACAAAGAAATGCCAACTAATTAGATGAGGTGACATCGTGTTCCATAGGTTATAATCACGTGACGTTCGACGACACTGGTTGGTCAGATAAAGTTGTTACTTTGAAAATACGTCCTACTACTTTATCCGTTGTCTGCCGCGCTGTGACAGTACGCATGATATTAACAAGCTATTTAAATGATACTAACGAGTGTTGGCATTTGTTTTTCGAATTTTCGTGATGGGAAATGAACACCGGGCAATCTTTTATGACCGGATTAATAATACTACGTTGTCCGTGTTTTGATTTCGTGTGTTCATTCACTGCTCAACTATTGTTCGATCGCTATGATACGTTTTTACTGTCTCCAAATTGCAGTACTGAACGATCCCACTCTCTACCCACTACAGGGGTCGTGTTTCAAATTATTCATTCACAGAGTATATTAATATATAATATTATAAGTCAGGGATACCAATCGGTGCTTTGCCAACGGCTGGTGACGGAAGAGTGACCGCTTAAAAGCTAGATTATATTTTATCCAAGCAGGAATCGAATCCAAACCATCCAGTGTAGACAGCGAACACATTCCCGACCCACCATGACCACTCCCATCGTTGATTTAATATGATGTAATATAATAACGAATAATTAGTTTAGCTTGGTGTAAATGAAGTATAAAGCAGCACTCAGAGGATGATGAACTTAGTCCTCATGACACACCTGCATTTTTAAAGACAAAACGTAATCGGCTAAGTGAATAAATGTATGGGCTATAAGAACTATATTCTTCTTCTTATTATTATTATTATTTATTATTATTGTTGTTATTATTACTATTATTAAAATTAATTTCATAATAATTATTATTACTGTTAATGTTATTAACATATTAAAACACTGCACATACAAGTACTTTACATATATACAAGGTTTTACCGTCATATTTACAAGGCTGGTGAGTTACTAATATGTGGTGGGGTAGAGTTGCCTACTAAAAAGTAACATTTATGTATACATATACATATATATATACATATATACACAGTAGAACTCCATTTATCCGAACTCCAGTTATCCGAATCGCCAATTATCCGAATCGATATCAGGAAATGGCATGGAATAAAATTAACGGAATTTCGACAAAACAATCAAATCCAGGAAGACAAAGAAGAGGCAACGAACAAGAAAGAAGAGTAAAAAAGAGCAAAAGATAGTGTGGAAGAAAATGTAGCTGTATCGACTGAAGACATCCAGAAAACCATTAATTCCTGGCTGTTCCCAGTGTGACGTGGCCGACATAAACGAGTGGTTGCAGTGCGACCCTGGATATCAAATTTTACACGATGATGAAATTATCCAAAGTGTAACGACAAATCTCAGCAGGTGGACGAAACGATGACAACGTTGCTTCAGTTGAACCGGAAAAGGAACCTACGGCGAGTGAGGCATTCGTTTGTTTTGACACTGCCTTAAAGTGGATGGAACGGCAGCCTGAATGCGACCATGTGCAGCTTCTTTCCGTCAAGCGTTTGCGGGACCTGGGTGCACGCAAATGAGTTTCTACGTCAAAACAATTAATTTTGACATGTTCAACTGAAAAATCATAAGTATGTGTAAGTATTATTTTAAACTCTTTGTAGTAAAAGTGAACTTTTTGCATATCTGGTTTTTATTAAGATACTGTACTCATGTAATAAAAATAAACAAAAGTGATTTTTCAACAATTTTCCCGTTTTATTAAGATACAATAAGGGTATATTCACATCCTGAGTATAGTACATTTAATTACAATAAATTCTTTATTATAATATAAACTTCGGTACATTCATCTCCAAGTCCCATCTCGAAATCTTAATTCATAAGAGCGCTACAATGATTGTTCTAATTAGCGTCTACACGACAGACGCACACGCGCACTCGACTACCGTAACCCAGACTCACTATAATTACGCACATCTATATATTAATACGTGAAGAGAAAACTTTATACCCCTTTTTAAGCATATTGCGCGCACGGAGGAGTGTGAGATTTGGCATAGTTAAAGTTTATATGGAGAAGGAGTGCAGAAAGCTAAAATTTATATATAATATGTGTTACAAATACATTAAATAAAATAAAATAAAACATTCATTGTTTACGTTCATACTGCCAATGTCAAACACATAATAGTCTGTGGTCAAACAGTCGCACAGAGTAGAGATTGTCGCCAAAGAATTTTAAAATGTTGCCAACAAATAATTACTGACAGATTGACTGTATGAGCTGCGAATTTTGTATGATTTCAAATGTTCCTTTTTCAGTAGTCTGTGGAGTGTATGTCAAGGCAAAAAAGCGTTTATTTTATATCTTGTATATTAGATATCTGTGTTTTATATATTAATGTGCAGTTGAAAGTGAAATACAGCTTGCTTAATATACACCTGTTGCAAAAGGAAAATTTTGTAGCAGCAATTTGAATTGACTTACTCTCGCCTAATTATTATTGGTGGTTCCGAATAAGTGAGTACATTTTATTATTTTTAAATTAAACCCTGTCTAATCTTAGTTTCAGTAATTTCATTACATGTTTTTTTTTACATTCAGATATTCGCACCTACTTCCATTATGCCTCGACATAGAACATTGATGGGTCGGAGTGAGAGACAAAGAAGAAGGAATATATATTCGCGTGAAAGTCAAAATGATAATAGACCAAATGCAAATTTAAATAGTGTAAATAGTATAACATTGACAGGTCGGAGTGAGAGACAAAGAAGAAGGAATATATATATATTCGCGTGAAAGTCAAAGTGATAATAGACCAAATGCAAATTTAAATAGTGTAAATAGTATACAAAATGATGAAATTATTTTGAGGGATACATTTAAATGCGCACTGAATGTCATTCCAAGAAATTTTAATACTTTTGATTGTGGATTAATGAATTTACAATGCAGGTTTTGCAATGCAAAACATTTTGAATCTGTGGTCACTTTAGGTGAAAGGTGTCTTTTCAAAATTCACTTCATTTTGTCATAAGGGTAAAGCAATATTACCGGTCTTAAGTCAAAATGAATACTTTAAATCATTGTATGATGGACTTACTTCAAATGAACCTTCAATAAAAAGAAAGTCAAAAAATTATTTTGAAAACATTCGTAAATACAATTCATCATTTGCTATGGTTAGCTCAGAAGCTAAAATTTCGGATACAGTTATGCGTGGAGTGTATCATTTTAAAATACATGATGTTTTTTATCACAGATCAGGTCCAATGACTGCTGGATATGGTCGCACACCATGTTATGCGCAATTATATTTTTATGATGTTGACACTGCTGTCAATTATAGATTACGTGAACACTATAATCAAACATGCAATAACAATATAGCCTAATGCGCGAAATATCTCTTGAATTGGAGAACGCATTAATCCTTTCGTTCGGTCTTCATTGCAATGAAAGATCATTGTCAGAGAGTTGAAAATCAAAATAAAGAAATTTGTATGCTCATTAAAGTAAATCGTGATTTAGATCTACGCCGTTATAATGACGCAGTTCAAACTGATGTAGCAGTAATATTTAGTACAGTTGATGGTGAGCCACCCTTTGAACGAAATATGGTTTCGTTTTCAAAAGTTAATGGTACCATTAAAAATATCTCTGTTTTGGATTCATCATTGGACCCTTTAGCGTATCCATTATTTTTTCCAAATGGTGATATTGGGTGGCACATCAATATTTCTCATAATGTACCAACTACATCTAATTCAAGAGCGCCCAGAAATAAATTAACCATGTTTCAGTATGCAGCCTATCGACTTGCAATTAGAGAAGATTTTAGCATGTTGCACCATTCACAAAAACTATTTCTGCAGTGGATAGTTGATATGTATGTGAGAATAGAGGGCACAAGGTTACATTTCATTCGACAAAATCAAACAAGTCTTAGGTCTGAAGTTTACAACAATTTAAGAGCTTATTTAGAATTGAACCCCAATGCCAATAATGTTGGCCGTAGAGTAATTTTACCATCTTCATTCAATGGATCTCCAAGAAATATGTATCAGAATTATTTAGATGCAATGTCAATTGTACAACATTTCGGAAAGCCTTCTTTATTTATTACAATGACTTGCAATCCAAGTTGGCCTGAAATAGTTAGCAATATTGGTGTAGGTGAGTCAGCTAATTTTCGACCTGATATTGTTGTGCGTGTATTCAAGTCCAAACTGAAAGCATTAATTGAGGGCCTTACACTAAAAAAAATCTTCGGTACAGTTGAAGCACTCATTTATACAATTGAGTTTCAAAAGAGAGGATTGCCTCATGCTCACATTTTACTCTCTTTAAATGAGCAAGATAAAATTGTTAACGCTACCGATATTGATAAAGTTGTATCTGCGGAGATTCCTAACATTCAAACACATCCTACATTACATGAATATGTTGTAAAACACATGATGCATGGTCCATGCGGTGTACTTAATCCAAATTCTGTATGTATGAGAGATGGAAAATGCACAAAAGATTATCCAAAACGATTTAATGAATTTACATGTGAATCATTAAATGGATATCCATTATACAGAAGGCGTGATAATGGTATTAATGCTGAAGTTCGCGGAAGTTGCCTTGACAATCGTTATGTTGTACCATACAATCCGTATTTACTTGCCAAATTTAATTGCCATATAAATGTTGAAGTATGCACTACAGTTAAAAGTGTTAAATACATTTATAAATACGTGTATAAAGGCTATGACAGTGCATCTGTTGAATTAGGTTCAGAGAGAAATGAACCAGGTCAAGAAATACAAATTGATGAAGTTAAAAATTTTTTAAATGGCCGTTATGTCGGATCAACTGAAGCTGTATGGCGCATCTATGAATTACCAATGCATTTGCAATCACATGTCATCGTTAGACTTGACATTCATTTACCGCGTAGACAGAATGTTTACTTTCGAGAAGGGCAAGAACGTCAAGCAATTGAAAATGCAAGACAAAGAAAATTATTAGCATTTTTTGAATTGAATCGGTCAGATCCATCAGCGCATGAATATAAGTATATTGAAATTCCTTTGCATTATGTGTGGGAAGATTCCCGAAAAAAATGGAAGAAGAGAAGGCGTGGAGGTGATAAAATCATTACACGCATATATGTAGTATCACCAAAAGACATCGAACTTTTCCATTTACGATTGCTTTTATTACATGTCTGTGGTCCAAAATCATTTGAGGATGTTAGAACATACAATGGAATTATACACACTTCTTTTGTTGAAGCGTGCCATGCTCGCGGCATTGCTTCAAATGATAATGAATGGCGCGAATGTTTAAATGAAGCAAAAGAATTACATTAACCAAAACAAATGCGAAATTTATTTGGTTACATTTGTGCATTAAATGTGCCAGCCATGCATTGGCGTTATGGAATGAATTTAAAGTATATCTTAGTGAAGATTTTTGAGAGATTACAATGAAGAAGTATCCTTTAATACAGCTCTATTAGAAATTGAAGATATTTTGAATGTTCATAATTTGTCATGTCAAGAACTTGGTTTACCAGTTCCCACGTATTCGCAGAGAACAGACGAAGCAAATGCTATTGATCCAATAGAACAAGAGTTCTGTTTTGTGAGCATTATGAAACTGCAAATATTGAACAGCGTAATCTAATTGATCGTGTGATTCGTGAAGTTTTGCATCATGATACTGGATCTAATGTTTTTTGTTTAACCGCTCATGCAGGTTGTGGAAAAACATTCACACAAACAGCAATCATTCACAAATTAAATTCGTTTAATCTTAGTTGCATTGCAACAGCGTTCAGTGGCATAGTTTCAACTCTATTACTTGGAGGTAGAACTTTACACAATGTGTTTAAATTGCCTATACCCATTTTGGAAAATTCTGTAGCGAATATTACCGCAAATAGTAGCTATGGACGTTACATAAATTCATCATCATTGATAATTATTCATGAAATTTCTATGTGCTCACTGCAAGTGTTGAAAATCATAGATAGATTATTGCAGGATCTATGCGCTGAAAATGATAAACATAAACCATTTGGAGGGAAAACGATACTTCTGTGCGGTGATTTTCGGCAAATCTTACCAGTTGTCCCACATGGATCACGTGCAACTTTAATTGAAAATTGTGTCACGAGTTGGCATAAATTTGTTTATTTTCATAAAGTAACGTTTACTCAAAATATGAGAGCCTTACCAAGCGAAATAGAATTTGTCGAATTCTTGAAAAAAATTGGTAATGATGAAGCCCCACAATTCCCTCAGTTTGGTGAAAATATTATTGAAATACCTCAGCAATTAATAGGAGATGAAAATAATATTATTAATGAGGTGTATGGAAATATTTCCGAAAACATACTCTCAGATAACATATTGAAGTCAGTTATTTTAGCACCTAAAAATGATGATTGTACTTTTATTAATACTGATATACTTAATCGAATACCAGGTGAACAGAAAACATATCATAGCTACGATAAAATAATTTGTGATGATGACAATGAAATCAATAACTATCCAGTAGAGGTTTTGAATTCTTTGACTATTAGTGGTTTGCCACCACATAAGTTAGTATTGAAAGTTAATTGCATCGTTTTACTGATCAGAAACTTAAATACAAAGGAAGCATTAGTCAATGGAACAAGAATGCGCATCAAGTGTATGCATCGTAATGCTATTGATTGCGAAGTTTTAACTGGAACCGCACGCAATAAGAGAATTTTGATTCCACGTATAAATTTAACATATTCCGGTACTGTTTTAGCATTTAACTTTCAAAGAACTCAATTTCCAATTATACCTGCATTTGCGATGACAGTAAATAAGTCTCAAGGACAAACATTCGAAAAAATTGGAATTTTATTGAGGCAGCCATTTTTTACACATGGTCAATTGTATGTCGCAGCAAGTAGAGTTCGATCATTCGATGGTTTGAGATTTTATATTTCCGAATATAATGGCCAAGGGCATTTAGCAAATGATGAAAGAGTTTTTACAAAAAACATCGTTTACACAGAAGTTCTGAATCATTAAATTCACTTTCAAACTATTTTAAGTTCAATGGACAACATTTATTTTTTTAACCGCCTGGTTTTTTTGATTTAATGAAAAATATATGAAAAAATACAAGGCACGTATTTTTTATTTCATTTTTATTTTATATTAATTTTTTATTTAAATTTTATATAATTCGAAAAAGATAGGCAAAATAACTGTGTAGCCTTGGCGAAACCTGGTCAGTATGGCAATAAAAAAAACCCAAGGAAATGTCAAAAAAGGCGTTATTGCTTTTGAAATATGGCTTAGCCAAGCTAAACCTCATTTTTCCTATCTTTCATATTTTTCAAATAACTCGAAAATTAATGCATAGAAAAAAAAAATTAAAAAATTATATAAGCTTTGTAGCAGATAATCTTCAAACTGTTTTCGAATTTTGTACCTTACCAAAAATGAAATGTAATCCACTGGAATTGAAAACAATGTATCTTATACTTCTATGAATGTCAAGTCTCATTTTTATTAGCGTTTATTTGATTCAATAATAACACGAAACAATTAAAACTGACAATGAATTATATCAAAAAATAAATACGAATACAAGCTGTAATTGTGTTTTTTTCAACTGTTACTAACATTAAATTTTAAATTTCATAGGTATTGCAGGGAATTAAGGCAAACAACACACGCTAATGACGTATTTGTACACGCTCGCAGCTGACGTAATAGAACAAAATTCAAAAAAATTATTAGCAATGATTATAGAGGTATACTCTTTGACAAAAGAACCTCAATAACGTTCAAACTTAAAAATTTAATGAATTACGGTCGAATTTCGACCACTGGGCGACCACTAGTTATTATATATCTCACTACATAGTTCCTCTTACTATAATGTATTTTTAAGTCCAAATTACAAAATTCCATGCAAACTAAATTACAGTCTCAAACTATTTCACATATTTCATACGGACATTCTCTTATCATCTCATGGCTTATTTAGAGCAAGGCTTCTCAAAGTGTGGGTCGCGACCCCATATGGGGTCGCGTAACTAAATTAAGAGGTCGCAGAAATTTTATTATTATTACTATTAGCGGGGGTCCTACAGTCTATGCCGCATTCCGCATTTCGATCGCCATTTCTCTCTATCTTTCCAGTCATCGTCTTTAATAGCTCGATCTCTCATGCTTTCCTAATTCCTGTTCTCCACTGTGTTGTCAGTCTTCCTTTTCTTCTATTGTTTTGTGGTGTGTAAGTCAATTCTTTCTTTGGCCATCCCTTCTCCTCCATCCTCATTACGTGACTATACCAATACCATAGCAACAGTCTGGATTCTATTCTTTCTGCTGTTGTAAATATGCGTCCTGTTTTCCTTCTTATATCTTCGTTTCTAACATTTTGCATTCTAGAAATATTACACGCTCTTTTTCAGAAGTCCATTTCCACAGTTTCTATCATTTTTTTCTCTTTATCTGAAAGTTGCCAGCACTCGCAGCCATAAGTTAAAATGGGCTCCACAATAGAAATTTTAACAAAATTATAAAAATCCTGGACGGTCAACTATGAAAATTAATTCAAAACCAGTTTGGCAACACTACACGTATAATATGTCTGTGGCTTATGATAGTGAAAGAGCGTCCTGCAGTATCAAATATTCATCCAAGATTTAAGTCTTTATGTAAAAGTAAACAAGCACACCCAGCTCATTGGTATGGATATTTGGTTTTGTCTTTAATACATGGTAAGATTGTATTTGTATTTTCCAAAGAATTGTTTTCGCATAAATTTTTTCCATGATTTCTTATCAGCAAATGTTTAAATTAGTATTCCTAGTTTATATACCTCTATACCCAGGTTCGCGAAAATATTTGCTCGGGTAAAGGGGGTCGCCAAGTGGAAAAGTTGGAGAAGCCCTGATTTAGAGCACTAATACATCCCATTGAAACATATGCATTAGGATTTCCTGTTGAAAAATACTGTATATACGTATAAACTCTCTCTCTCTCTCTCTCTCTCTCTCTCTCTCTCTCTCTCTCTCTCTCTCTCTCTCTCTCTCTCTCACACACACACACAAACGCGCGCGAGTGCCTGTATCAAAAGCGGCTTTGTTTACATGTCGTTTTTCTCAGTTCATAGAAAAATTGAATGACTACTGTTGTTCTTGTTATTATTGTTATAGTTATTGTTGTTATTATTACGAACATCGAGGTACAAGTTGGGTCAGAGGCTATTCGTACCAAGGAGTAGGGATAAAACGATACCACTGAGGTATCGATACTTTTACTCGATACAGTATTGGTCGTAAAGTATCGATACTTATTCGGTATCGATTGAAAAGTATCGATACTTACTCTTATCGATCGATTTTTCATAGTAAAATTTGGAATAAATTAAATAAAAACAGTAATAAGTATTGATATTCTTTATTGACATAAAAATATTAGACTTGCAACGAATATTCGGTTACTATTCGGTATTCGGCCTATTCGGCTACTTTTATTATATTCGGCCGAATACCGAATATCTACATACTATTCGGCCGAATACCGAATACTTAAGTAATATATTTTGTTGTAGTGAGATAATTGGTAAAATGAAAGAAAATATTGATTTATTTTATAATAATATATTTCTCTTGTAATAATTTAATTAAAGTAGTCATAAGTACAACATCGACAATCTCTAGTTGGCAGTAATCGCTTGCATTCACATCCAACCATACGCACACACACACAAATGCATTGCACTGTTAGTGTTTGGTATCACACGGTCACAGTGTCGAGTACACGCTATTTAGAACTCTGTTTCTATTACTGTTAGGGTTACTATTTGAATGATAAGTATGCGGAATATGCGTGCAGAAGTTGTTGAAAGGATTTTGTGAGAGAAGTGTACTACCACCAAAATTGCCAGCTGTACATAATCAACTTTTGTATTACAAAATTTAACAAGAGATCTATGAAATAAATGTGATTGTCTATGCATTTGAATTATCGTAATCAAAATTTAGAAGCGGAAGATTATGGTGCAGAAAGACTATTTTTTTCAGGAAGTAGTTTACTCCTTTTTTTCTCGTAGACCATACTAACGCCGAATACTTTTGCCGAATATTCGGCTATTCGGCCAGGAAACTCGCAGAATATTCGGTATTCGGCGTATGGCCGAATATACTATTCGTTGCAAGTTTAAAAAATACACATAAAAAGAATTTTATGAAAAAAAGTCGGTTTTTGTAGAGCTTCCCAAAAATATTAGTTTTTCTAAGTGTCTGCCTGTTAGACGATTTCTGGATGCAGTGATTGTAGCGCCAGCTTTGGAAAACAGCCTTTCGCAGGGTACTGAGGTACCAACAATATTTAAATAAATCCGCGCTTGTTTGTATAAAGCTGGGAATACGATTTTTAAATCCTCCCATTCCTCCAATGGGTTGGCTTTTAAAGCGCAGACTGGATTAGCCAAATAAATTGAAACTTCATCGGCTTTTGAGTTAGCACGCCGCCGCTTTTGGCCAACTGCAAGTTGTTTGTGGTGTAACCAAAAATCGAAATCTTCGTTGGCTGCTTCTTCTTCAGATCCACTGGTTGACATTATCATATCTTCTTTATTAATATTTTTTAATTTTTGTATCGCCCTTCCACATGCATTTGCATCTTGAAAATGGAGGTTTTTGAAACGTGGGTCTAAAATTGTTCCCAAAGCTGCAAGGGTGTTAAATTCAATGAGACCAAATCTTTTTTTACATTCAGCCAGTAGTTTTGTTTGCAACCGAGTGACACATTCTATTGATGATGAAAATTTTGTTAGCTGCGAAGTGAGACAATTAATCATGGGTATGATTTTGGATAAGGTAACATAATTCTGGCCTGAAGATTCTCTTGTGACAAATTCGAATGGTTGTAACAAGGGGACTACCTGTTTCAATATTTCAATTTCTTGTCCAGTCACCAATTCAGGACTATCTGTAGCATCGAGTAAAAGTTGTGTAGCAATTTTCGACATATCTAAAAATCTATCAATCATATAATATAGTGAATTCCAACGTGTCTTAACGTCAAGAATACATTTTTTAGTACATCCCTCAGGAACTCCACTATCGATCTGGATTTTTCTTAGTTTGTCTGATTGTATAACACTGTTTTTGACCCATTTAACAATTTCTCTAACTATATTGATAATACTACTAATTGCAGGTGAAGTATTTTTTAAAGAGGAATCTATTATCAAATTAATAGTATGTGCAAAGCACGGTAAATGTTTCGATTCGCCAAGAGTTTTTTTGATCGCGGCAACCATATTAGCACCATTGTCTGTAACAGCGCAAGTAACTTTAGATAGTGGTATATGCCAATCTTTTAGAATATCGCCAAATACATTAGATATGTACTCTGCTGTATGGTTTGATTGAAGTTCCCTGGTAGCAATATTCGAACTGATAAGGACTGTTCCCTCTACAAAATGTACTGTGACACCCAAAAAACTCTTTTCGTTCATGGTTTCCGTCCATATGTCGAGCGTCACACATAACTCAGTTGCATTAGATATTCTTGAAACGTACTCCATCTTCATAATGTCGTATTTGTCACAAAGTAACTTTTTAAAGTGTGTCGACGAAGGTACTTTGTAATAAGGGGCCAGTTCCTTCATTAATTTCAAAAAACCTTCCCCTTCAACAACATTGAATGGTCGCATATCCTTGCATATAAAATACAAAATGCACATATTTATATTATTATATTTCACGCCACCCCCTGAAACAAAGCAAAATTCGTAAATGTATTGAAATATTAACCTTCCAGATTATGTATTACACTATAATTACTTTAAATTAAAATGTTATTTAAACTAATATTCGTTTAAATTAAAATACTAACTGTAACAACTGTAACTGTGTACAATATAAGTTGTGACTACTTACTTTTTTGTGAAGCAATATTTTCGAACATAGTTTTTAATGTGTTACCATCACTGGTTGGATTCAGATTAGAGTCTGACTGTGTATTATTGAACATAGACTTTGTGGATGTCGATGTCGAGGGTTCAGGGGAATCGGGAACTATTTCTTTATTTCGACTTCTGACGTCTGCGATATTGTCAGCTTCTTTTTTCATTCTCCTAAAAATAAATGAAATACACTTTATCTTCAATAAAGTCAGTACGCGTTTTGTACCTTGAAAATAAACGTTCTATCTATTTACTTAACCATCTCGTTACCTCAAGGCAGATAAAATATTAATTAGTTAAGTTAAATGTTTTTTACTTAATCGATACCAGTCAATTCTTACAACATGATTATATCAAACAATATCGATTAACGTATCACACAACACTACTCACAATCGACATCAAAACATACCAAATAATTAATTTGTAGATTAAATGTCGTACTTACATTGAAATCTTGTCGTTCTCGTTACTATTAACAGGTGCAATATAATCATGGTGGCTTTTTAAATGCTTATGCAAATTAGAAGTATTGCCACAAAACCGCACGGCTTTAAAGCATTTTTTGCAGCTTGCGTTTTTGTCATCATTTTTCGTGAAATATTGCCACACACTAGACTTTGGAGGTCCCATTTTCAATCAGCAAAATATACCTCTAATGCTTTAAACACAAAACAACGACGACAGTCCGAGGTTAGGATTACGAACGCGGAACGAAAACAAAACAATGACGACCACGACACAATATGACGACCACGACACAATACGTCACGGCATAGTTTTTTTTTCTCTCGAAGAGAGACAAACAAGCTTGCCAACTACACAAAACTAGGAAAAGGATGTTTTGAAAAAATTCAATATGATACCCAAAAAAATATTTCTTTATAGCGTAGATGAGCGTATTATGTATCAATTAACGTGTTAAAATGAAATTGTGATATTGGTATACCGATACGAGTACTTTTGACCGATACCTACTTGATACTTAGTTTTAAAGTATCGATACAAAAAGTACTTGGTATCGGAAGGAATGTATCGAGTAAGTACTTGTATTTACTCGTATCGTTTTATCCCTACCAAGGAGGCTGTGAAGCACTTGGATGTGATGTTAGTTACGAAGTTCATAGACTGAGAACAGATAAAGTCTGTGCCCGATAAAGCTAGAAAGGGCACTACTCTCAGTGTCCATCAGAAATATATAAACAGTGTCTCAATGTCGGTGTCTGAGCAGATTCGTGGTAAATTTAGGAGGTCCAGCAGCAAGTAAGCGACGACTTCTCATTGCAGTCACTCATTCCATTGTTCTGATTTCGTTTGACGTACTTCAGCAAGTAAGAGGCCCTTGTTGAACTGTTGAACGCACTTCAGGAAGAGGACGGCCATGGTGCAGAGTCATGAGGCTCTCAGGGTAGTAGGCTCTTATCGCACAGTGTCGGAAACAGCTGTTTTTGTGTGCAGGCATTATCCCTGTAGATCTCCTTGCATGTGAAAGAAACACACACACACACAAGGAAAACCGAAGTAGGCAAGGAAGTAGTGGTTTCAGAGGCAAGTGCTTTGGGATATTGAAATCAGGGGAAGATGGACTGCTAGGCTGATAACAAACCTTGCAGAGCGAAGAGAACGCACGTACGGGGAAGTTAATTACCACCTTACACAATTTCTCACTGTAGGATGGGAAAAGTGTTGAACCCAGCCTCCCAGAATGGTGACTCGCGTGTGTACGACGCTTACCGTAGGAATAAATTTCATTACTTTTACGCCTACACACTCGTTTTCACTGAAAGAAGCATAACCATGATGCTAAATGACCATGTTTCCAATAGAGATACTAGAATCAGCGTCTCTTATAAATTATTTTGATCTCTTTTGAACCCGTATATTTTTCTTCGTATTGCGTATCATTTCTTGTCTAGTGAAACGTTTTCCTTGACACTGACCTTAAATTTTAGTTCCGTTAAGTTAGCAGAACGTGGCTGCTGCGTATGGTGAGCGTTTCACTTTTTGTTTTGGACAAGAGAAATTTGATTAAAACCTTGGTCGATGTTTCAGTAGTTCCTTGATTAGTACCGTGAAAATCGATACCACGGTATGCTGGCGATTATTCACTGCCTTTTATTTTGGTGGTATCAGTGAAAACATTTTGGTAATGTGGAATAATTCAGGTTAGCTTGTGTGCTAGACAGAATAGCTCCCACCTTTTGCAGAGTAAATCTTGGGTGTTGTAGTATGGAAGCGCTCACTGTATAAGAGTGATTAGGGACAGTCAGTTACCTTAGAAAATAATTTGGATTGATGTTTCCAATTTCAGAGGAGTTTTGTGGTAGGTCTTGTTACTATGTGGCGCGATCCACTGGTGGGCTTCACGAAGGGGCATTTGGTGAGTCGCGAAGTCGGGCTCGAAAATTTATTTACTGTGTCTTAAAACCCTATTACATTTAGTATGAAGTAGAATTAAGAGCATACAATTTGTTTAAGAGAAAAAGAGGCTTTAAAATACTTGGTGTTAGCAAAATGTTAGCAAAACTGGGTGCACCCCCTAAATGTGATTTTGACTGCGCCCATGCTTATGGGTCCCATGGAGTGTAATATGATTAAAATACTGAGTGCACACCCCTAAATGTGATTCTGACTGCGCTCATGGTAATGGGTCCCATGAAGTGTAATACCCTTCAAGCTGGGTCCCGGACTTAAAAAGGTTGAGAACCACTGTACTCTAAAGCATAATACAAGAATTCTCAAGTTCTACGAGTTCCAAATTATAGACTGTTGATCTGTCGGTTTAGTCCACTTATCACATAGTAATCACAAGTCCAGTTAAAGCATAGTTCGATATACTTCTAAGTAAGGTCGGACCAACGTACCAATGAGCAGATAGGAACAACAATGATTTCCTCAAGCAATAAAAATATTATGTCATTTTGTGAGGCAAATTCTAACATTGTCTAGTCGGCCGTGTGTGGTGGATGTCCGTCTGAGATTACAAGAATCATACCAGCTGTTTTTTTTTTTAATAAGGTAACATAGTTTTCACGTCAATCCATTAATACGAATATCGGCGCGTTATATAACTAAGATTTCATCCAATGTAACTATTGAACTAGGCCACTGATTTCCAGTTAGCCACCCGCGGGCCGCATGCGGCTCCGACGCCTTTTATGCGGCCGACGACCTTATCTTGGAAAACCAATTTAATTCCTCTAGTTATTTTAATAAATAAATAAATAACACGATCATTCACAACTCAAACTGGACTCCGACATGGAGATAGTCTGTCATGCTTGTTATTCAATCTAGCACTAGAAAAAGCTATAAGAGACTCCCAAATAAACACAAGAGGTACGATCCTAAACAAAAGTATACAGCTCTTAGCATACGCAGACGATAGTGATCTAAAACTGGACTGCACACAAACTTGGAGAAAACAAAATATTTGTATCCTGCCAACAAACTACCATTAAACCCAATCCTTCAAAAGCTTGAAATAGGCACAAAAAATATAGAGGCAGTAAAAGAGTTCATGTATCTTGGCTCCAAGATAAACAGCACTAACAACATCAACAGAAATAAGAAGATGAATATATCTCGCAAATAAAACATATTATTATGGATTTAAAAAGCACCTGACATCAAGAAGCACGAAATGCAAAATCTATCAGGCCAGTGCTGACATATGCTTCCGAAACCTGGACAGTGACAAAGAATAGAGAGAGACTTCTAGGTTGCTGTGAAATACGGATTCTAAGAACAATATTTAGAGGAGTACAAGAAAATGGAATGTTGCGCAGGCGCTACAATTATAAACTATACCATCTTTACAAAGAGCCGGACATTGTCAGGTTAATCAAAATACACAGGCTAAGGTGGGTTGGACACATAGAGAGAATGGAGGAAGGACAGCCTACTAAACATATTTTCTACCAGAAACCAATGAGTAGTAGAAAAGGGGAAGACCCCGAAGTAGATTCAAAGACCTCGGAAAGCTGAACATAAGAAACTGGAAAGCCAAGGCATGCAATGGGGAGGAATGGAATCGACTCTATGAGCAGGCCAAGACCCACCACGGGTTATAGAGCCACGGTTGATGATGATGAAATGAATAACACACTATTATGTTAACTGAGAACGATCTTACAGGAAACCCCTAAGAAAAACGTTTCACTCATTCACTAATACTCGTACGGTAAGTAGATTTCATAATATTTCTTTAATGGAATGTGTAGTCCTCTAGTCGCTCTAGTCCTCTTTTATTTTCACTATGTTACAAGAACCAGTCCGTTTCCTCAGAGGCGTAGCTGGGGGGGGGGGCAAGGGGGCAGCCGGCCCTGTCGGCGTAGCCAGGAGGGCGGAAAAATGAGCATAGATTTGACAAAATTGTTTTCAGTTTATAAAACTAAACAAGCAACTAGTGTCTTTGATATGACTATTCATTAAGAACTACAGGAATTAAAAATTTTCTTTATATATAAGATTAAGAACTACAGCAAGTTTCAAAGAGTTTATGAAGTCTTTTATTCAAGGAAAATAGAATCCTGAGTGTCAAAATATTACAGTTAACAAGGAATCAACTTGCGATCATAAAACGGATATTATCAGCGACGACGCTGTTGATAAATACAATAAAGTCAACGACGTGAATACTTCAAACTGTGAAAGTGTCAAAGTACGGTTACAAGATTCAGTTGGTTCTAGTACCATGGATGATGTTCCATCGTGCAATCTTAAAATTACAGGCGACGAGGGACAGAACATTATTAGCAACAATGTAGACCGTGTTCCCGGTACTGCTTTAAAGATATGGGAGTTTAGCCAAGCGAGATATCTCAATCCTTCCGAGGTATAATGGTGAATGGAGGAACAAGTCTGTTGCAGAACAAGGACAGCCATTTTCCTGAAGATGAAGTTGGACGATCCATAAACAAGTATTGGTTTGATAAAACCTTGCAAAATGGCGAAAAGGTAAATTGCACTTGGATGTGTTTTTCTCCAACTAGAAAGTCTCTATTTTGCTTTTGTTGGACTTTATTTTCACAAAAAAAAAACTATTAAAGAAGCCATTTCAATAGTAACAATGGGTTTTCGTCGTGGCGAAAGTTAAATCCCCGTATTCAGGATCATGAAAATAGTTCTGCTCATCGCTCTGCGTTTTTTTAGTGGAAGGAATTGGAACGTTCTTTAAACAAAGGGGGACTTATTGATGATCTACTTCAGGAACAAATGAGTATAGCAGTTAAGACATGGAAAGAAATCCTCGAACGGGTTATTGCCACAAAACCAACCCTTGCACAACAAAATCTGGCACTGATAGGACATCGAGAGCCAATTACTAACGACCCAAATCCTAGAAACTTTCTGGCTTTGTTAAAATACTTGGATACATTTTTAACGTATAAAAAATATACTTTGTGCATAATGTGTTAAAATACTTTGTTATGCTTTGGATAAATAAAGCATTGATACTTCTGGAGTCGCTAACGGACAAATTAAAAGTTGGAGGAATGAGCTGTGTGACAATATCGTTACTAAGGCAGAGCAGGTATGTAATGAATGGAGTGTCAGTATTACAAAAAGTATAAGAAGGAAGCGCACGATGCCAGGAAGGGGAGTATGAGACGATTCTGCATTAACCGTTCGGCAAAAAATGGATAATAAAAATCTGCACAAACTGTCAGTTGAAATTTCAAGCCGTTTCTCTAAAATAAAAGAGTTAGAAAAACGCTTTGGGTTCCTCTGTAAATTTGAGGCGTTCATGAATGATGGGGATATACATTTTAATGAACAGCTGTCCCAGATCAAATTTTGTAAGTGCACAGTACTGTACTTGCAAAACTGTATCCACATGACCAAAAGAGTGAAGAATTGTTCAGTGACTTGAAAGTCACTTTTATTTAAAATGGAAAACGTTGACGGAGAACAAAAAGACTTTACACATCAGGACTGCTACAATATATTTCTTCAATGCGATTAGAAGCCAACAAAATACTAGCAACAGCTTTGAAAATTTTTCTTACTTTACCAGTGTCTGTGTCATCTCATGAAAGCTCGTTTTGTAAGCTTCAATTGATAAAACCTACGATCAACAATATCTCATGACAGGGTATCAAAGCGATACTTTCAATTGAAAACGACATTGCTTCCTCTTTAGATTATAGTGATTTAATAACCCACTTTGCAGCAATTAATACGAGAAAGTTACATTTTAAAATGTCTCGTTTTAAATATTCATTAAATATTAAAAGTAAATATTAAGTGTTCATTAATAGAAGACGGAACCATTAACATGTAATGGTAAGTGATTTATTTTATTACTTTTAATGTAATTCTTTGTTTAACTTTATGTTGCTTTAGGATATTCTTTTGACGATGCACTTTAGACCTACAAGGAATTTGGATGTTTATTAGAACATTTCAATGTTATATATTAGTACATTTTGTATAGTCTACATTTGTTAATAATAATTGTAAACAAACTGAATACCGGTTACATTATAATATGTAATTTCTTAATTTTGACTTGACAAATAAGTATTGTTAACACGTTTGCTGGACGTGCTTTCACACAGAAATCTACACATTTGCATTTCAAAGTTATGTTTAAGCGTTTTCAAACTACAACTCAACATACAGAAAGACCTGTACTGCAGTAGATCGACCTTAGTTTTTACACTAAAGATTTGTTGTGAATATACAATATTTAACATCTTTCTTATATCTTATTAAACTGACCTAATAAAGATTATACCGTTAAAGATATGTAGTAATTGTGTTAAGTATGTAAATTACCTCTTTTTACTCATTTGTAATTAAATACTCTGTTTTTATGTTTACGTTATTTGTCAAAAATTGATATGGTACGGCCCGCCGTTAGGTTTCTGAGTTTAATTGTGGTCCTCAGGTACTTTTAAGTTAGAAACCACTGAACTAAGCAGTATCTCAGTCCCTTCTCAAGCAGTCTATTGTGGGAGACAATTCTTCATACCATTAATGCAGTTAAGTTTACAACTTTTTTATATATTATATAACATTATATTGTATAACAACAATATAAGTTCTTATTTCCAACTTTATATATTTTTAAATCTATTAGCTACTTTTTATCATATATCATACTTTTTTTTATATACACGTTTTGTGAATATATAAATACACATTCATTTTTAGCTTATTTTACTCAATTCAATTCTAGCCAATACTAATCTCGTAGGACAATATTTACTATTTGACTTTCGTTCCATAATTGCTGTAAACCAGATGTTAATATTTAATTACATTTATTGTATCATCTGATTTTCTCCCAATATTACTTTCAATGATAAACTCCTACTACGTAACCTCAGTAATCTAAAAGCGGTGTAATTGTAGCAAGCTGTAGTTAAGCCTCAATGGAAGTCCTTAACTTGTATAGCCTACGTCCTGTTTTCTTTTCTTACGGAAGTTTGATCACTTAAAACTGTGCTTATTATTTCGTCATCGTGATAAGATGATAACACCTGTCCCTATAATAAATAATGTAATGCCATTCTAAGTGAGCCCTCCATATTTTAAGCATACCACCTACCTGTCAGAACATAGTCTATAATTTCACTATGAAAAACGCTAATAGACAAATCATAGTCTATAATTTATTTTTAGACAGAAATTACGCTGTTGCACACCGCTACAGGAGAAATTCCCAATTAGCTCTTCCAAGCTTCACAGCTCATCATCAGATCGGAAATATGCTTTTAATATACATCAGATCGGAAATATTTAAATATAATTTATTTTGCCAGCCTTGTGCTCAATATATGTTTTACTGGTTATGTCAAATTCGTACATTGGTTACTGCGGTATTCCAATCTATTAGTATGTGTCTATCAGAACATAATATAGTACCATAATTTTTCTTGTAGGTTCATCCTACATAACATCAAAATCATTTAGAGACCCAAAGTGTATGGAACTACCTAAGATTCTGGTTGATTTTAAAGCACTATAACTATCACAACCTCAGAGGTTAAACTGTTTTCTTACAAGTCGTCCTTTGTAACTTTCTTCGTATGGTATCACTTACAAATAGTAATTGTAACGAAGGTACTGTTTCTTTCCCCGTACCTCGACTATCATACTCACACCCCTCAATCCCTTATAACAAAAAGAGGCATCATAATATAAGGAAATTGCTAAGTTAAACCAAAACACGATCATCAAATACGTTATTGTGGAACGATTTAATTACACGAATTTTCAAATTGAATTTCGTTTATCTGTATCGAAAATTTTGTGAGCGTCTTCAAATGTCCGCTTCAAAACGACCGACGTACATGCAACAGAGGAAAAATACGTGAGTAGTTCATCAACTTGTTTTAGGTACTCTCTCTGTTTTAAGACATTGGGTAAAGTGAATAAAGTTGAGTAACTACTCTGAGAATTTACTCGGTAGTTTGAGGAAATTCACAAATCCGAGTGAATAAAAATGTTCTCAAGGCGTTAAGTAAATGCTCAGTACGTCAGAGTACAATCCGGAAAATCTTGAGTATTTTATCAGCAAGTTGTTACTCGTTTGCAAAATGTTGAGAATTTACTCATATTCCTGTTGAAACTACTACTAATAATTATATAACTTTCAATTTTTTGTGTGCGTTAATTTAAAAATGTCATCAAGCGATGATAAAGTGTCGGTGCATATTTCCACCTTTTTTCGCGGCGAAAGAGCGCCACCACGAGTTTCATAATTTCATAGCAGGAACCCATTTGTTAAAATATTTACACTGTCATCAGAAAAACGTAAAAGATTTTTGCGGTTGTCCATTTCCTTTCTTACTGAGTAAACCTTCACGCTACGAACGTTCATGTACTTCGCCGTAGTCCAGAAGAACTAAAAGTGAGCATGGTTTGTACCAGACTCAAACGATTCTAAGTTGTTACTCAAGCTTGTACTTGTTACTCGTCTTTATTCACATTAAAAGTGATAATAAACTCAATCTGCCGGGAAAACTGAGATTATTCTCGCCTGAGTCAATACTTGCTATTTTATTCACTTAAAAACGAGTATTTACTTAAAAATTACTTTAAACGAGCATTTACTCAGTTTTATTCACTTTACCCAAAGTAGAATGGTACCTTGTCGCTACTACGGAATCTCTGTATAAGTTGCGGGAGCCGGGATGCAGTCCGTTACTCACGAAGGCATTAGTGAAACCTACGACAGTAACCTGGTCTTATTAAATTTTAAGAAAATACGAAAATTGCGATTTCAAATTTCATATTAACAGTTAGATTACCCTACTTAGTAAACCAACCAATTTAAACATTTTTTAATGCGCGATAATGATACTTTATGTAAAACGTTCTTAACAGTTTGCATTAACCAGAAAACTACTGAGATTTAACACACAAATGATTCCTAAACCTACATGTAACACTAGTACAAGGACAGAATGTGTACATACATTTTAAGGCGGTTAGGGCAATTAAAGATATGGAACAAAGAAAGCTTTACTAAAATCAGATCAGATGGCGTCATTCAGCTTTCTCTCAGATACTAAACATGGCATTCTGCTACGATTAATGACGGTCAGTCCAATTTGGAAAACATAGTTTCCTTTGGAAAAGACTCTAGACGTTTCTAGATTTGGTCATATACTTGCGGCTGAAAAAAGCGACTTCGATGACAAAGAATTCAAGTTCAATGATGAAGTGTTGTTTATAAACATTACAAAACCAGTAATATTGCCTTAATCATATTAAAACTTAGCACAGGATACTAAGTTCCTCCTCTGTGACCTTCTCGTACCTTTTCTTCAACTGGGCGAGTACACGAACGTACCTTATACCTTGATGCCACGGTTAAAAAAGACGGCACAAGTGTAGCAACAATAAAAATTCATATTGGACAAGGGAAACAAGTGAGGCAAGATAGTTATCATTCCATTTTATGGAGCAATCAACTAAGACCCGAAACAAAATTAAAATATACAAGTGAAGAGAAGAAAGTATTGTGCTATATGGGGATGACGTGTGGGAAAATACAGACATATGATGAAAATATTACTAGTGATGGAAATGGGATATTGAAGGAGGTGCTGTAGACTTACAGGGTAGGGTAAAACGAAGAAATAAGAGAAATAATAAATTTATGTACCAGTATAAATGGGACAATTGATTAAAAACAATTAAGATGGTACGGAAATGTGTGCTGTACGATAGGTGGGCAATGACATTACTAAAATAAACCCCTTCAAACCTCTTCTGAAAAAAGACCACAGAAAACTTGGATAGAAAGTATAAGGAAAGAGATGACAGAGAAATCTGAAGGAGGATGATTGGAATGGTTTTAAAGTTTGGAAGCTAGGATACAAAAAAGTCTTTAAATGTTGTTCAACCACGTACCGCTGAAATTGCAGAGCAATGTATTTGAGAAAAGCGTGAAGGTAGAAGGTAGGTTTCAACGGTATCGAGAGAGGCAAGGCACACGAAAACAGCAATCGCGGAGCATATTTGTAGGATTTTTCAGAAGAGCTTGGTTGACTAAACCAACGTTGAAACAAAGGTGGACGTTTCAGTTCGAGAATCCTTAGATAATTAATGCATAACAATCGTGACAACAGAGAAAACAGTTAAGTGTATTAATTGTTTTGAAGTAAGTAAAAACGGGTACTAAAAACGGTTGATACTCATTGTTATGAGCTTAATAATCATTTGTAAAATTTAATCTTGAGTTGTATAGCCACTGAAATTCCAAACGTCATATACAAAACAACGAGACGTTTGTATATGTTGCATGAGATTGATTGCATGAAACAAATAATAATAATAATAATAACAATAATAATAATAACCTTAACAAAAATAGTTTCTAAATTTGTTTTTAAAAGGTGCAATTTGGTTTTGAACTTCTACATTAAGGATAACTGAGCTATTGGAGACGAAATATCAACTCAAGTGGACTTAGCCTTTGGAGTGAAATGGATGTATTGTATTAAATAATAATATATCTATATTATCACACAAAGATTAACTATCATAATACTAATCATAAAATACTAAAGCAATAGTAATAGCTCTTCATTCCACCGATGTGATTTAGAAGAGTCATAGTATGTGAACTATTTGGCACAGAATCACAAAGAAAAAACAGAATTACTCTATTTTACTTCAACATTTTTTGTGAGGCAGTAAGCGGACCCATCTTAAATTCTTCTGTGTGGGGAAATGGTCCAGCACGATTTGTGGACTAAGCCCCAGTCTTTTTTATTTCTTCATTATTTGTTATAATCGTGTTTACAAACTACAATTAGTCTAATGAAGAATGTAGTTATTTGTTAACAAAGAATATGTTTCTGAGTTTTCTACACTGCCCCATTATATGAACCGGTCGGTTTGTTTCCTTAAAAAAAAATGGCTGTTACGTATTGAATCAAAACAAAAATATAGACTTTTTCGTTATGATCTTTTCTACAAATCTAGATTGGTAAGAAGAGAAGAGTCATCATCATCATCATCATCATCATCATCACCTTCAGTAAGGATTAAACCAAAAATGGTTTGTTCCGTCGTAAGCAGATAGACTAGAGCTAATCACTCTAACGCTTCTTCGGACGCCCTAGCATCTCCGTCCTTTCGGTTTGTAATTCAATAGTTGTTTGGAGGTTCGCCAGCCACCCATTCAGTTAAGATGTTCCAACCATTTTAATCGGTATTGGGGCAATCCTATCAAGTATTCTCATAATATTCTTCGACATTTATTTTGCCACCTTGAAGAGTAAATCCTGCCACGTGTCTGAGAAATCTCATTTCGGCCGCCTGAATACGACTGGCCTGGGATCTCGTTAAAATCCAATCCTCAGACCCATAGAGAAGTGTGGAGAAGGCCATCACCTTGCAGAACTTTAGGGGTGTTTCTTTACTCGTTGATACAGCTTCTTCACCACATCATTGTTTGTAATGTAAAACACATTAGCCTACAGCTCAGACATACAGGCCATCACCTTGCAGAACTTTAGGGGTGTTTCTTTACTCGTTGATACAGCTTCTTCACCACATCATTGTTTGTAATGTAAAACACATTAGCCTACAGCCCAGATATTCAAAATAACTGACCTGCTCCAGAACAGTACTATCTACAAGAAGTTTTGCTCCTATACGATTGGCTCCATGAAAAGCCATCATCTTGGTCTTCAATGTGGAAGTGGTTAATCTGTTAATCTTCTTCTTCTTCTTCTTCTTCTTCTTCTTCTTCTTCTTCTTCTTCTTCTTCTTCTTCTTCTTCTTAACGTCAAGATATAGGCTTGCAGCCTGTTCCGACTTCACTGAAGCCATCTCTTCCTTGGTCTACCTATATCACGTCTTCCCTGATGTCTGTATCGTATTACTTGTTTAGTTGGCTAACAAGTATATCTTCCATTCTCTCGATATGCTGCCTCCATTTTATTTGTCCTTCCCTTATTCTTCTGGGCATAGAATATACATTTAGCTCAGTTCTTATATCTTCATTTCGTATTTGATCTCTAAGGATTTGCACACTTAGAGTGGTTAATCAATTAAAAAAAAAAGAAAAATAAAGAGCTCTGAACACAGACAAATTTTAAAAATTGTGGCAAAACTCTGAGTCTGAAGCACTATTCGTGGTCTTTAAAGTAACTTTGTGATGTGTGTGAAGGAAACATTATTAGTTAAATTAATCGCATTAGGTATATCTGGAAGAAAGTCGGACACGTTCATACATCAAAGACTTTAGGTAACAGAAGTAAACAACATATTGAGCAAATACAAGCAAACAAATAAAGGAATTCCACAAGGAACGAAAAGTGCCATTGCAAAGTCAGCGCTCTTCAACGTTACTTCTCACCTGTCTTACGACAATAAATAAACTTGGGGCTACGCTATATGATGATGACTTTTTTATCTAGACCTTATTGACAAACACTAAGAAAAGAGAATTCTCAAACAGAAGTGATAAGGCGTCTTGAAGAGTGGTAATATCAGAATTGGACGGAAATAATCCTAAAAAAACCTGTTATCAAATAATTATTTTGTGTTACTCTAACCCACAGGTTGATCTAAGAAATGGAGGGGATAGTGTATAGCAAAATAATGGATCTACATGTTAGTCTAGACCAGAAATTAATATTGAAACTCCGATATAAACAAAATTGAACATAAAACCAAGAACAGACGTTACGTCGTTAAACGACTAGGATTGGTCAATAACAGTCCTCAACAACACAAAAATTTTTCATAAGCCTATCCTGACATATCTGAATCTGAAGGACCTGTCATAGCTGCTTCCAGAAATGTGAACAAGTTAGATGTTATCCAGAACCGAGCATTAAAACTGGCGTGAACACAAGTCATAAAGATGTCAGCACTTGTCATAATAATGATTCCTTTATGTACCACCCAGGAATTAGGCAGGGTGAACCGTTCGACACGCAAGAAAGGTAGTGTCATCAGTACTATTATTTTCCCCACTCATTTGGCTGAAACGACCTGAAGGGTTGGAATATTTTGATTTTATTGCGCGTTAAAGAATCTCTAGTATAGTAGCTAGACAACATACCCACTGATACACAAAATCCAGTTGTATAACGTCATCGTCGTTACTTGCATAATAGGCATTCTGACCTCACTACTGTACTGTAATGCCTTATTTTCGCATTTTTAGATATGCACTTTTTATTGTAAATATCTTTAGTTATACCATATGCCGTTTGCATCTTATGAATCCTTTCTTCTATAGCAGATTTTTTCTAACCCATTCTCTTGAATTATTTGTCCTAGATACTTAAATTTTCGAACCCTCTCTATTCGACCAATATCTGTTACCAGGAATGTTGAAGCATTTTTAATATTCGTGAAAAATTTGTTTTTTCTGCAAAAATTCTTAAGCCTGTTCTACTGGCTATGTTCTCTAAAAAATTAACTTGTGTTACTGCAGATGTAAGATGTTCAGTAACGTGTTTCATCTGCGAATGCCAAACAGTTTATTTCAATAGT
The DNA here is from genome assembly GCA_034769895.1 of Magicicada septendecula. Lineage (NCBI taxonomy): Eukaryota > Metazoa > Arthropoda > Insecta > Hemiptera > Cicadidae > Magicicada > Magicicada septendecula. The sequence continues at coordinate 154,091,718 of CM068368.1, read as the reverse complement.
TTGTTCCTTCTTCCCAACATGATTGGTGATATTTTTAATTCCTTTAATTTTTCATTCCTAATTCTCACTACTTTCTCCAGGACACAGTTGAAAAGAATTGGGGATAATCCATCACCCTGTCTTAAACCTGTATTTATTTTGAACGGTTGAGATATTTCTCCCATGAATTTTATTTTTGAGATTGTGTTCGTAAGGGTTTCACGGATTAGATTTGCCAATTTAGATATAACACCAAATTCTCGGATTATTTTATCTATAGTTTCTCTATCAACAGAATCAAAGGCCTTTTTGAAATCAACAAATGTTACTACAATCTTCTTTGAATTCAGTAGCCTGTGACGAATTATTGACTTCAGAGTGAATATGCACCTTTATTTCATTATTTTAACTCTGTAAAAAAACAAGTTTTGTATAGTGTATTAATTGAGACAAAACGGGGAAACGGAACAAACGTACTTCGTAATCACGTGATCACTACTTCGTTGATATGGTTATTGCTGACACTATCACTCCTTTGAAATACGGTTAACATTAAAAGCGTCATACGATAATTTGGCTACAGTGTTAAAATGCAAGCTGTAAAATCAGTCTTCTCCAGCAGTACTATTCAAGCACGGCTACTCAAGCCCAGTTTGTTTACATCAACTTTTTCGTTTGGTAAATATACACATACTGTACAACGTACAGTGTTACTAGGTCGCGTATTTAATTGTTTTTCTCTCTCTCCTTCTCAGCCGAAGAACACCAAATCCTTTCGCTGCTTCTTGCGTTTTTCACAGTTTTCTATCATTCTTATATTCAGTTTCAATATTTTTGATCCAAAAATCGATTTCGATATTTTTGATTCAATATTTTTTATTCAATTCATTGCAGAAACACACACTGATTAAATCTTTCTTTCGTAAACGCAAGAACAGTTTTTTATTCTGAACATATGCTGGTTTTTTAATTATAGATTTATGAATTTATGAAACATGCGTATGCGCGTGTATAAACAAATATTTAAAAATGTGACAACTGTATCCTGATACAATGATTATTTACTTACAGTCTGGAAGATTACTTACTTACTGCCTTCTCATTGGTTTGAATGCTTAGTTAACGTAAATGTAATACGGAAGTATATAAAACTTCTCTGTTTACACTCGATTACTTCTGTACCTAGAATATATGTCGCTAAGCTTGAAACTTTGTATATAAATTATAAGGAAAAATGTTTTCAAAAATGCGTAGTCGACGCAAGAGGCAGGCGAGAGTGTTTCACACGAGATCCACAACACATCTCTCAGTGTCACAGTTTACTACATAAATCCATATTTACTGTGTGTAGTACTTCACATTAACACATGTGTACCCACTGCTAACACCGTTTTGGACAATTTTTTTTTTAAATCGAGCCACATTTCGTGCGCTTTGCTCCCACGTGCTGTAAGTAGTTTACGTCGATAATGTAGTAAGTACTTTACGATACCCACCGTAGATTAACTAGAGCAGAACTATCCAATTTCGTAGTTCTAGAAGGCCTTGTAGGCTCTAAGCATTCATTTCGGGGCTCACAGTATCAGACTGAACTTACCCAAATTAAATGTAAATGTGGTTTTTATTATATTCTATAAACCTACCACAGAGAATAAACAAACGTAGGCACATATGCGCTAATATTCTTACATTCATTTGAGTTTAAGAGTTTAAACACATGTAAGGTGAAATGACATTATGTACAAAAAAAAAAGAAATAGATAGCCACATTTTAGACAGCCCTGAACTAGCGGCCGGATAGATTGGGCAACAGTTGTCTTTTCCATACGATACAGTCTAAACTTGAGGCTTTACAACTAGCACCAGAAACGTCGTTAAACAAGGCTCGCTTATATGTCACTAAACCATTGAAATTTATAATCGATTTTAACATTAACCGAAGTCTCTAATGATTATCCACCACTTAACCGTACACCAGCACACAACATTGCAACGATCGTACCCATTGTCTTGCAAAGGGTGTATCTTACGGTCTCCATACGTACTGCTACGACAATTACGGGACGCTCTCGAAGAGTCTAGAGCGTCCTTCCATTCGTTTCTCAGCTAGCCGAGAAGGTGCAGCATCTCGGTCAAGGTCGCATTAAAGTATCTTCCAGACTGCTTGAGAGCACTTGTAACTACTCAAATTATGCTGACACGCCGCCAAAAGAATGGAAAATTATTCTGAACCTCTGCGGGACCTATTTAAGCAACAGCGGCTGGTTTAGTCAGTCAGTCAGTTAGTAAGTTGGCGATTTATTCAGTGCGGATCAAGTGACTGTGGAAAGTAACTACTGTGGTGTTACAATTAGTGCGGAACTCTTAATAGTTGACATTATTATTGCGTTTGTACAAATTTAACTTGAATTATTGTATGAGAGTACCCAGTTGATTTCACATTGTCATCTGTGACTAACTAAAGCTGGTAATTAGTGATTTCATTGGTGTCTGTATTTTGTTTCCACTGTACCATACGACGATCAGTGAGACCGTCTTAACAATATATTGGCAACGTGACCGTTTCGCTTCGTGACCATATACCATCTTCTCGTTAAGTTAAATGTCCCGACCATTTCTAAATTATTCTCTTAATTCTGTAAATGATATAATCAATTCTATTTTGATTGCGTACATTTCATTGTTTCCCTGTTTTATTCTCAGCAGAGGCAATTTCCACGTTACTATATCTAGTTTTTGGAGCATTCTTGTGTCCACTATAGACGTACTTACCCGTATCGTATTGAAGGAACAACCGCTGATTAGAAACTTAATTTTTAAACTAGAGAGTATAAAATAGTTCATCGCCTGTTCTACAGCCATCCGAAGAAAATCATAGACAACACTCGAGTACTGAGTACTGGAGTTTCCAGCAGGGGGACTTGGAACGAGTGACTTGGGATCAGGAGCGAGGACTCTGCTACGCTACATCTTAACTCAGGAAAGAATTACAAACTTTATTAGAACATAATGCACAGAACAATCAATTTTTAATAACTGTAAAGGCAGTAATTTAATTTACAGCACAGTCAGTGTTATAGGCTAATCACTGTATTGTAAAGACAAGTAACAATTTTGGAACGCCTAATTCATTGTGGTGTGTATTCAGTAAAGAACTTCCTTATTTAATTTTTATTTAGAGAACAACTTAGAGCATGTTTCTTTAAATATCATGAACATTTTTAGAAGAAAAAATTTGATTTCACTTACATAACGAAAACGGTTGAACGGTTGTGTTTAAACAATAAAAGTGTCTATCATTGTAATGAAATATGTGTTGCAATTAATTGTATGAGGACAACTCTCAAGCTGTCACATGTCAATGTGTGTGTGTGTGTGTGTGTCTGTGTGTGCTCTTTTTGCGAAAGTTTCCATGTTTTCATGTCTATGTATTACTCCCTGGACTGTGCTTGGTATATACGAAGACTAACGTAACAAGATATGTAATAATAATAGTAATGATAATAATAATAATAATAATCACAACAACAACAACAACAACAACAGTGAACATTTATCAGAATCACTGTAAAATACTCAGTTCTTACAATAATAAATAATTAAAAAAAGAGAGAAAACAAAACTTGACGAGATTTTTTTAAATCTAATGTTAGTTAGACATGTAAATAATCGTTTGCCAGAGTAACGAGGTTACTTTCACTTTCAGTAATAAAATAATGCATGGTTCAGACTTCTTAATAACACCATAGATAAGAGATAACAAAATATGTGTAACCCCATTGTAAAACAAATGCGTTATCAGTTAACAGTGCTAACTGCTGGTACCTCGTTTTTAATACTCGTAAAACACGACAAGAAAAATTTTCTGTGAAAGTAAGTGTACTGAACAAATTATTATTTATGACCTTCTGAACTTCAAATCTGTGAATCAAAACTATGAAACAGTATAAAGAATGGCTAATGTAAACATAACATAAACAAATTGTGTTGTATTTGTAAGTTCTGATGATGTCAGATATTCAGCGTGTTATTCTAATTTATTCTGTCCAGAATATTCACTATCAATAAACATATAACTCGATTTTTGGATATTTGAAATATCCCATTTAAAATGTACATGTGTAAGTAGGAGCATCGATATACGCTATGGTTTTCATAGATTTCCTTAAATTATTCTTCGAACACGTGTATACTCATGAAATGATAATGATTTATTTGTAGCACGCGTATAATAGCAATATTATTTACAAACAGCTTAGATTATTTTGTGAGTTAGACAAATGTAATCTCACTGATCGTCGTATGGTACAGTAGAAACAAAATACAGACACCAATGAAGACACTAATTACCAGCTTTAATTAATCACAATTAATTATTTGCAATCGACTCGTACAATAATTCAAGTTACATTTTTTACACACACAATGATAATGTCAAGTAATAGAGATCCACAATAATTATAACACAGTACACACTTTCCACTAATCTTCAACAATAACTCGATCCACACTAAGGAAATCACTCAACGTGACTGACTGACAAAGCCAGCCTCTGTCCCTTATATACGTAGCTCACGTGTTCTAGAATACCTTTCCATCCTTACTGCATGCCAGCATAATGGGTATTTCAAGTGCTTTCCGGAACAATCTCGATCGTACTTGAGTGCGGCCTTTACTGAGGCTACATCTGCTCGACTAATGAAGGGCCAAGTGGAAGGACGCTCTCGGCTGTTCGATAAGGTTCTATCGTTACAATATGTATTTGGTATGCATATTATAACATAACAAAAATACACCTCAAAAGAAAAACAAATGTACCATAAAAATTCACGGTAAAATATGCATAAACGCAATCCTTTTAAGTAATCAAAACAAAAAGAGAAATATTATAATATATAAATAATTGGAAAATAGAGAATGAAAACTCATGGAGTAAATAATTTAATGACAGTGACAAACAATGACTGACGATGACCAAAATACCCAGAAGTGAAGATCAAATGACAAAAAAAATGTACATAGTAATTTATAAATAGAAATATAATATATAAATTTGTAAAACTAGTATGTAAGAAATAAGACATTGTGAATAATTATTTCACTATTTAACTATGAGGACGTCTGCGCACCTCAGACAGTTATTTTGTATCATTGAACTACAGAATGTGAATGATATAAAGTTTTACAAATATAATAAGATCAAACTATAATTATAAAAGTTGTATTGGGTGACAGTGCTAGAAAGTGAGAATAACAGTGAAATACGGTAAAAAGGAAAAATTGTGTATAATGAAGGTGATTAAACATAATTATAGTGAGCATTGAAGGGAATATATAACCTATATGAACCAGTTATATAACCCATATAGTGAAATCAAACAAAGTAAATAATTAAAAAATAGAAAATCTTACGTTAAAAAACTTATAATAATAATATAGTGACGAAGAAAAAATAAAGGTCAACAGAATCATGTTAATTAGAAATTGTGAAACCGAACCTGTGACCCATAACACATCATAGCCAAAGCCTTAACTGAAGGAATTAGTGTTTTGGTAAAAAGAAGGATTGTTGTTGGAAAAATCTAAAAACAAGGCAGAACATATTAATATTACTGCTGAACCTTTATACAAATTAATGGCAGATAAAAGACGAGATGATCAAGAAAACCTATTGAAACAACTAGATGAATAATGTTTTAATCGAAAGTACAAAAACTTGAAGTCCAGGAGTGAAGAATTAAGCAATAAATGCATAAGAGAACTACCAGATTGGTGAGATTGCTCCAAGGCTAAGCCAGATATTTGAACCTACATTACTACATTAATGGTCGAGTTACAACTAAAAAATATGACAAAAACAATATAAACGCTATAAAAGTGAATTTTTATTTGTACATTTGTACACCATAGTTATTAGTAGTAATAGTTTTTTTGTATTGTTCTTGTATGATCCAAAGAACCCACCACTATTCAACAGACATTCACAACACATAATTACCACATCTCATTCGCAAATATTATATTTTATGTTATATTTATGACTTGTACAATATTTGACATTACTTTTACGTTAACCCTGAAATTGAGATTTTTTCATGTTCTACAACAGAAATGAGATACCAATGTTAAATTGGATGTTGTTACAATTAAATCAATGTCAAAAAATAAAAATCAGAGTAAATAAAAATTAGTTGAGTCAGAGACAAAACGAGAACAAGAGTTGGAGTATTTATTTTAACATAAGAAATTATAGAGAAAGGGTAAGATTACAATAAAAAAAATATAAAATCAATTAGTTAGGAGATAACTTCATTGCAGATTTTAATTATTTTTACAATATTTATCGTCCATTTGTACTGGTATCGATGATATAGGTATACTGTGCACTTGTTTTTGTCAGTTAATACTAAAAGCATCGTGAAATGATTAAACAAATATTAAAATTCATCGTTTTCTTCATTAAAGAAAGCGATTATTAAATTTTATATTGTAATTTGAAATGTCAATTCTAACCCTTCTAAGTCGTGTAGCGGGTGTTAAGCAGCGCATAGTGTAGTGTATTATAAAGTTTGCAGCTAAGCATTGAACGTTACGTGGGAACCAGTGGGTGAATATTTTTATGCAGTTGGTATTAGGCGGAGACTTACTTTGCAGATTTTAAAGATAAAGAGCTACCTACTGGGTAGGTGTAGAGTGACGTCATAGGTGTTTAATAAATAAACTACACTATATAGAAATAATGTTGACAAGTAGGATTACGCTAACGATGACGCTAACCGGCAATGTAACGATGATATATTGTTTTTAATACGTCCCATATAAAATGCCTTTAACCTGAAGATAAAAAAAGGATTTAATAACTTATTTTCCGTGAAATATCTTTGATTAGTCAACAGAGCTTGACGCCAGGAAACGTAAATTAATCAAGTGAACTACATTTTATGCGAAGAACATTTTCTGTAAATGTACAGACAACACAATTGTACGAAGAAAGAAAATATTTTCATTGTCACTTCAGTTTATCAATAGTGACCTGCAGGTGCCTGCAGCTGTCTAAGAAATTAAATTCTTCGCCGGAACCGTTAATGAGCAGACTCTATGTCCATGTGAGCATTGAGGCCGTGCAGCACTTGTACTCTAAGCAACTAGTCGAGGACTCACGAGAACCAAACCATTTGACCTAACGTAGAGTTACTCCCTCCCCTCATGAGCTCACAGTTTGTGAATAGGGTGTGGCAATCCCGGGGTACCTTAGCTGGACTTTCTTTTTCTGTCTACTTATCTTGGGTGAGGTCCCTTCTCTTTAATCTTCCTTGAGCAATTATTGATTTTATCAGACTCCAAGCGTACTAAAGTATTCGTGGGTTTGGGATTTATACTTTTTTATTTCAGTTAGCTCTCATTGTTCGTTTTTTCTTCTTTAAAAATCTGAGTTATGGATAAAACGGATCTTGCAAGTAATGCCTCAAGTGACAGATGACACCAAATTCTGGAATATCCACCCTCTTTAGAGGTCGGTCTTATAGATTCTGAGGGGGGCAACTATTGCTTGATCAGGTTAGGATGCCAGATAACATAACTGAGAGAGTAGGTGACAGGGTTGGAAAATGCCTTGAAGTCTTTTCAGAACAAGATGAGGTAGAAAAGGTTCAGGAAAAGAAGCGTACTTGAAAGGTCACCTCCTAGTAGAAGCAAGTCGGGTGAAGCCATGGAAATAGAGTCCACAAAAGAAAACAGAGATGAGAAAAAAGTTATAAGAGACGCAGGCTACCGTTGTGTATACAACTAAGATTGCCATAACAAGAGCTGGGTTGTTTGGAGGGTTATATCGAGGGATTCAAGGAAGGGCACCATCAATAATTGAGGATCTAAGGCAGACTACAAGGACAACAATTCAATTACTGAGTTTTTTAGCTTCAAGAGAAGGAAAGAAAGCGATGAGAATAATACTCCCGACGACATAAAATTCGATGGGAAACGTGACAAAATCAGCGGCAGCGATTAGGGCTTATGAAGCTGGATGCAAACACAAAGATCGAAATCGAAAAGGCGGTTACAGAGATTCCTGGCAAGTAAATTGCTCAACGAGACAATGTAAGGAATGGAAGGAGTGGCCAATTGTGACTAGAAATAATTAGGCCATTGACAATAATCGTAAAGAATATCATTGATGAAAGGTGAAAGGCTAATTTAACGGACAAAACAAAATTAAAAATTATATGGGTGAGGATGCTGGTTTTAGTGTGTGTAAAGATATGTTGGATGTAAAGTAGTCGGGAGAGATACAAAATAGAACCAAATTGGAGGTTGGCTATGTGAGTACCATCAGTATAGGTGGAGAATGTAATTCTTCTCATTGATTCCAGCGGTATGTAAGGAAGGAAGTACATATTAAATATGTACATATTACATATTAAATGGGCCACGGGTGTAGCCCAATTATTAGAAGGAAGTGATGGCCAGGTTGACTATTTGCTCAGTACTATTAAGACCAAAACAAAGAAAACTTACAGGAAAGTTAAGAATATTTCTCACTTACAAGATAGGTAAGATGGCAGAGAGATCTTGAGGGTATTTTCAATATAAACTGGGTAAACTTAAAGAAGTAATGAAACGATGACTTTTCATGAGAACAACAAGATTACTTGAGTGCTGGAGAAAAGGATGGAAACCGATCGTGTAAGAAAGAGTTGCGAGTTTGTAGTTTCAAGCTTTGAAGCCTACATTTTGACTGCTGAGAGAAAGCTAATTCACTAGAGACAAAACATGATAAAAAAGGCGTCTGAGAAGGTAATAATTAATAGGGGGAGAGAGACGCAGCTCTTTAAAGAATGTTAAAAACAATGTGAAAATGGAAGACAAAAAGCTAAAAATGAAAGCAATAAAAAAATTAGAATTGTGACCTCCTGCTGGAAGTGGAATGGGGAAGAGATATATCAAAGACTGGCACAAACTTCAGGCTTAAAAATAATGATAGAGTCTTGTACACATACGATATAGATGCAGTTACAACAAAAGAGGATGTGGAGAAAACATTAAAAGTTGGTTGCAGAGAAAGTGAACTAAACGTGAAATCGTTGAAGGAGAGCTGGAACATAAATCAGACACCCATTACAGTTGCCGATAAACCCATTGCTCTGAAATTTAAAATAGAGGGAAAATCAAAATAGGGTGGATTTATTTTAGAATTAAGGAAAGAATAATAGTTACCATATGTTTTAGATGTCTAGAGTTTGATCAGAGATCGAATAAATGTTGAGAGTCTGGCTGCATTAACGCCTTTTTAAATTGGCGTAAATGTAGATGTAAAGCTAGAGAATGTATAGACAGACATTACTGCATGATTCTAATAGTGGTGATCACAGAGCAGATAAAGCAAAATTTTAGGCTACAGTTTAAAGACGGGGTAAACAAAAAGGGTCCCAGCATAGGTGGTGTTATCTTAAGTAATGTCTGGAGAAGCGATTAAAATTTTACAAACCAATCTGGGAAAGTCAAGACTGGCTCATGGAATTGTTAAAAAGATTAACATTGATATTTTAATATTTTGTGAATCTAATAAGAAATTAGTGGCTGTGAACTAGGGGTTTGCGGATAAAAGTTTGGATGTAGTAGTAGTATTATTCCTAAATAAAAATATCGAAGTGAGCATGATATGGCAAGCGGTACATAAGAATAACTCTAAAAAGCGTCATGGTTTCTGCTGTTAGTTGTTTCCCAACATTCCTACAGACACAATTACAGATGAAATTGAATTGATATCAAACTGAGTAACAGAAGTGGTGAAAAATTGTAATAAGGGATGGAAATCCCAAATCCCCTATGTGGGGTTTCCTTGTTTTGGATAAAAGAGGGACATACTCATTGGACTGGATGCCAGTCTTAGATCTAGTTGTACATAACAAATAGATGTAATACCAGATGTACGTACAAGAGCGGATATAAGCCTACCGGAGAAGTAGTGAATCGTTCATAGACGTTGCGTGCTCTACGCCCCAAATGGCAAAGGATATTAGTAAATGAAAGTTCTATAGGAGGAACGTCTCACAAACCAGTATTGCATTACATTCCAAATTAAAGCTAAGAATAAGAGGAAGATTCTGATTAAAAATTAAACATTGCGAATGATCAAAAAGCTGTATTTAGGACTGTAGAAAGCTGGAGAGTAGAGGAAGATCCTAACGACTCAGTTTTTAACTGCACAACGATTATAAAAGAAGTATTTACATGCCATGTAGTTGTGATGGAAATCCAGTGAGCCAATCGTATTGATGGAACGACCCTACTAGAATGAAAAGAGAAGAATGTAAGAGAAATAGAAGGAAGCTCACTACTCAAATTCTTAAACTCAGGCTTTCTACAGACACAATAATTGAAGAAGCTAGAAATGGTTATAAAATATCCAAGAAGGAAGTAAAGAAGGACAGTGTAAAGTTATAACTATCTCAAAAAGAAAGTTTGTAGTAGGTTGTGTGTAGATCTTGCTATTGATGTGTGGGCGCAGAGATATACGATAGCTGCGAAAGAACTAAAAAATCTAACTCCCTACACCAGTGGTTTTCAATGGTTTTGAGCCCATGGCGCCTCTGACATACAATGGGTGAATACCCAAGGTGGGAAAGAATGCCCTACAATTTAGAAACATCATTGGGTACGAGGTTAAGTAAAAATAATATAGTGGAATCTACGTTAAGCAGCGAGTCTGACCGGAATTAAATAGATCAATCTGCGAAGACAGTGGTGACCTACAAGAACGAGGAGCGGGCTGACAAGGAGGATTGCCAGTTGTGCCTGATAGAGATGGTAATGGGCACAGCTTTCGTGGCGAAGAAGACGGTTTTAGTTGATATTCTACCGCTTATGATGGTGTTTAATCCAACAGACTTGTCACGCACGGGCGTGTCATGTTAGAGTCATATGAAGATTTGCCCTCTTAAAAAAAGAGAGTTACACCATGCCGTTCCACTCACCCACTGAGACGAAGAGACACCCAGCTCAGTTACCCAGCGGAACAGGGAACAAGTGCGATAGAACGGTTCTCCAACCTTGGTATATCAACTTGAACGTGTTATTCATACTAAGAAATTTTCTTCAGCGAATTTTATAAAATAAGAGACAGTGGTAAAATAAAAAATATGATCTGAATTTAATTTATGGAATTCCTAAATCAATTCCACCCAACTAATGCTGCAAGTGCGAGTACGAGTTTAAAAATGTATTTCTTTACTACGGTGCGATATATGTTTCTGTCAGTAAAGTAGTCGAGCCTATTGATACAGAAACTGGTAATCTAAATAGACCTACCGACAAGACTTCGTGAACCTGTGGGCACCAATTGATTAGGTTTGCACATATTGAGTAGCTGGGAACTCGAAAGCCGGTAACCGTGGGTAATTCACTAATTAGTTTAATGATTTCATAAAAAGGAGTAGGCCAATGTTAGGTCTTCTATTCAAGAGTAGTCTAAAACTAGCCATAATGATAATAATAATAACATAAACAACAACAATAATAATAATATGACACATAAATTTCTTGTTATGTTCCCAATCACTGGATTAAATGATAAATAATATACTTAAAAATAATAATTAAGGTGTCTGAGCTATTGAGATGTTAGAAACTAATTTGGATGAGTGTACTGTCGAAGGTGCTCCTTCGGTTATTTCTCGCCTCGTGAGTTTGCAGTCTTTTCCTTCTAAACCTCTACCGCCCAGGACAAACTTTTGCCATAGTTACTCTTTCTTCTCCGCACTTGTCGTTACAATATCCGTTTAGTCTATATTTCCTTATTCATTTTATAGGCATATCATTTTTTTTTAGGACACACAATCCAGTTTATGAAATTTTATGAAAGCAAGCCACTTTCATTTGGCTCCACACTTATTTTTTCGGTATCCACTATCACTTTAAGCTCCATATTATACAATGCTTCACATTTTACTAAAAAGTTTTTATTTTGTTTATTTTTTTGAGCTCTACTCTATTTTGAAAATTTTTCAGGTCTTTTAAAATCCTCTGTTAACTTTTAGCCGTTCTTTTTCTATTCAGTACTTTTTATAATTTTAAATACGTGAGTGCTATTCAATATCCTTAGCTAAATATTGAACTGACATTATGTCTTCGACCAGATTACGTGAGTACAAGTTTGTTACACTTGTATGTAAAAACACTGGTTACATGAGGAGCGCATAAGTACGATAGACAAAATCAGAGTATTATTATTTTATTACTTTTATTCAATATACATTTTTAAAACAAAGTCGTTTCCACGTAGTGCGTCGCTCTGTGTTTCTATAAATAGGCGTTATTTATACATCAGACTATTATCGTTATCACAGCCTTATCTAAAGTATGTTTGTCAAGTCAGTTTTATAAGCCGGATCCTGTTTATATTCCCTTCGTTATCAGAAAAATAAATATATAACTCTCGTCATTTCCTCGTCGTCAATTTTATCTAATATCGTAAAATTAAAATGACATTAAGTCCATGGAATATAAGGATTTATATCATTTAATTGCAGTTTATAAATCAGACCCTGGGAACACGGATATAGAATTTCGTAACTTGCAGGTGTGAGACGGCTAATTTCAGTTTAAAATTCACATAAAGTTCAAAATTGAATCATACGGACCAAACGTTAATGTTAGAGCTTGCAATCAGAAGCTGCTCTACGGCCCTCATTTAAGGTTGACGAAAAAGGCTTTAACAAAGGGGGATTGACGGTTACCCTTATTTGTGCGAAGGTCTTTATCAAAAATAGTGACCAAAAATTATGTTGAATAAGGCCTGGAAGCACAGATTTAACTCCAACATGCTCATAGTTTGAGGCAAATACATAATTATTTTCATTAAAATTCTTAAGCTTGTATATAATTGTTTTTAATTTCTTGCCATCAGTAAGATTTTATTTACTTGTTTGATGTAGTTTTTTATTTTAATCCTTAATAGGGTGCCTCCAAAACCAGATAAAAATCTTACTGAAGCTAATAGAAAAGGTTTACGTTGACTTAATTTCGTAGAAATTTCAAGAGAACCTAATGGAAATATAAGCTTATGAAAAATAAATTAGTTTTTTCAATTGTGAAAAATAATTTTATTCTGGTCATTAAAGAAATATTGTATAATTCAAGGTTGTTTATTAAGAAGTTGATTAAAAATTTTAGGGAGGCTTGGCATTCCTTCTAAGCTGGCACCTAGATCTACTAGCCTGTGATAAAGTTATCAAAAACTTGCAGACTATTTGCCGATAGACTACTTACTATTTATTGTAGACTATTTACGATCAAGATAGAATAATAAATGTAGCTTAAACACAGAGGCAGAGAGTGTCCGTAAACAGTATTCCGTTGCTTCTCGGGAACTAGACACCGTATTTTGAAATTTGAATTATCGCCATTTGCAATAAGAGTCTGTTACGCTTTCCAACAAGGTATTCAATATTATTTCTTATTCAGTAAGTTTAATATTTCACTTAATTATCGGATATCATCATCATCATCATAATCTTCACAACACGGCATAGGCAAGGTGCTGCCTGTTCGCCCTTCAAAAATCCTCCAGCCATCTCTTCCTGGGTCTACCCACACACCTGTGTCCTACAGTTTTGTACTTCCAGACTTGTTTGGCCAGTCTGGAATCTGACATTCTTTCCAAGTGTTTTTCCACCGTTGTTTATAATTTTTTATTTTTCGTTCAAGTTAAAAATTTTAACTCTTCTCTTATGGCCTCATTTCTTATACGGTCAAGTTTAGAACACCTTTTAACTCGTCTTAAGAATGCCATTTCCGAAGCCTGTATTTTACTGTCTTGTTTCTTGGTTGTTGTCCATAAGTCGCACCCATAGGACAGCACAGGGACTGTCATAACTTTGTAAAACTTAAATTTTGTACCTCGACGTACCTTGTTTCTAAAAATACGGTTGATTGTTCAATAGATTGTCTGGAACTTACCTGACTTAACATCAATGTCATAATTTCTATCATAGCCAATATCATTTCCTAAATAATTAAAGTAGTTTACCTGGTCTAGAATCCGATCACTAATCATTATTTTTGTTCTTATTGGCTCCTTACCTCGAAATGCCATTACCCTTGTTTTTAATGTGGAGATTTTCATATTGTGTTGTTTGCAAATACTTATCGGATATGCTTAATAATATTTTTAATTAATAGCACTATTATTTTAATTTATGTGTGTTAAAATCTAGTAATTAACATTCTTACACAGTTTAAACAAAGACGATTGATATCATATGAAACTGGATGGAAGAGGTTAAACAGATTTCAGATATTTAGTGAGAGCTGATGAAATAAATCTGCACTTTTTTCAAAGTTACAAGAAAACATATTAGCTAAATTATTAATTGCTTTTGAATCATACAAATTTACAACGTTATATAGGCTACATTTCTAAGGATTGTACTCGTTTCATCAGGACTCTTCCGGGCTTTCAAAAATTCTTTCAGTTTGAATCACTGCATAGTAGTTTAAACGACGACATTCGACTTTAGAGAAATGAATTGCTGTTTGTGAATGTGTTGTGTCTGCTCCGATTATTGCGGTGCCCTTAGAAAGAAGAAAATTATAAAATCGTATTTTTATAAATGATAAATGAATGAAAGTCGGTCTCGTATCTGGCTCACATTAACTGTTCGGAGCAGAATACGCGAAGTTTTCCAACCTTTGTTTGCCGAGTTCAGTTCCTTTCCTTTACAGCTTAAGGCATCTGAAAACAAACGTTAACATAGTTGTCAAAGTTTTGTTTGTCGTAAGTATGTCACGTGTAAATAAGTTTACATTTACTGTTAAGAAAACTGAATTCACCGCTTTTGATGAGGACGAGTTAAGCAATCCACGTTCCGACCAAGTTTTTCTTACAAATATTTGCTGTTGTGCCGCTAAGTGCAAACTCACACAACAACAACACCAACACTGAGAAAAAGCGAGCAAAACATCGGGAGAAACCTTGTTTGGCTTGTCTTTATCGCAGGTACTTTGGACACTAAAACTTCTGTAAGGGGAACTCGCAAGTTAAGCGAATCAACAGGTTGGCATTCATCGCTCTAAACGCATCTTGCTTTTGAAAATAATTAAGTTAGATTAGCGAACACGAGAAAACTATTACTGAACTGATATATAATTTACTTTATATTAGCCAATAGTTTATACAAATAATGAACTGTGTTGCTGAAGTAATGAATATCAAAAATTGTATTTTTTTTATAAATAATTGCAGCTTAACAGAAATCTTGTTGTTGTTGTTGTTGTTGTTGTTGTTGTTGTTGTTGTTGTTGTTGTTGTTGTTGTTGTTGTTGTTGTTGTTGTTGTTCTTCTTCTTCTTCTTCTTCTTCTTCTTCTTCTTCTTCTTCTTCTTCTTCTTCTTCTTCTTCTTCTTCTTCTTATTATTATTATTATTATTATTATTATTATTATTATTATTATTATTATTATTATTATTAGGATTAAAGAATATTTCCCCGTCCGTTGTTACAACTGATCTCTCGCGGTCCCAGACTTCTACCTGTAGGCATATATTTTGCAATTATACGTATGTGGTATTCTTGACGGGTCCATACGTTCTACGTGATCAAACCGTTTCTGTTTATATTCTCTCACCACGTCATTCATTGCTCGGACAGCTAACTTATGACGGATGTCCTCATTCCTTATCCTATCGAATCTGGTATACCCAGCTTAGTATTTTGCAGTCGACTTTCATGTGCATAACAAAAATCTTTTCGATTATTTGTGAGCCGAGTGAAAGAAGTGTTAGGCCTGAAGTCTGTTGTGCTTAAGATATGTGCATCTATCCCTAGCAATTATCAGTTTAGTGACTACTTATGGAGCGAGTAGAATGGGACACAGTTTAAAAGTAATGTGACGTAAATGAAAAACTAAATAAATTTATTGTTTAAAGTTTCCATGAAGCAATGAAAAATCTCTCAGCAAAATATTTACAGTTTAATCAACTTTACTGCACAAGTAATTTTTAATAGACCAGAAAGAATAGAGATTATTGCAGATAGGCCTACAAGAAAACACGTTTTTGAGGAATGTTACAAAAAATCACGCAGCAATTTTTAAAGCAGTGGCACAGGGAAGGGGTTTAAGGGTATAAACAACCCAAAAATTTTAAGAAAAAAATGTAGTCATATAAGTCGAATTAACCTAAATGTTAGGGTAATTAGTTATGGGAGCACAGTATACTGAGCTTACTGTGCTCCCAAACCAATCAGATAGTACTTAATGCTGATCGGTTAATGCTGTTTTCTAGCTTAGATCGTGCTGGTTTAAAAGTCTATATAAATATTAATTTATATGGCCTTATATTTTTTACTCAGCACACCATGTATCCAACTCGGTTAATGATACAGCGCAGTAATTTATTGCACAGAAACTTAACAAAATGCCTTCATAACAGGTTTTGTGACGATTTAATTGAATATAGAATCTTAAATAAATAAAAAATTAATTTACTAGCAAGTAAGTATTTTTAAATCGCACTTTTAAACCTAAAGCCCCTGTACTAAATCAGAATGAGTATGAGATGTAAATGGAAAATCTAACTAAAGCATTAATAAAAATTCGAATTGTAAAAAGTTATTAATATCACAGTTAACCCTTTGCTAGTCATCATGCGGTGACCTGTTAATTCCGGACTCAACGTGTTTAGGGAGTCGTCTGTAACTCAGGAAAATATAAAAATCATAATATTTGTAATTAGTAATTTGAAGGCACGAGTAGTAGTTAAAATAATTCACTTAAATTATATATGTATAATTAATGTATTGTTTTTTGTAATAAGAATGTCAATTTAAATAAAAATAGGAACTATATTATCGCGGAGTACTTGCCCCTCTCCGTTGTAATGTGCCAGTCGAATCGAGTAGAGAGTCACAATGCTGCCGTCAGAGCGTATAGAACTACGAGCGAGAGCTCCACCAAAATGCAATGTTTAAATTTAATTTTATATGTTAGCTACCACTGCTAAACGTGGCGAGCGAGTGTAATGTGTGAATTGTAGGAAGTTGTGTTAAAAAGAAAAATGTAATAAGTTAAAACAAAAAAGAAATTAACAAGTAGTAAGCAAGATGACGTCTCCCCTCAAGAGGTAAATTCAAGTACAACTTTACATATTAAGATGTGACCGGCATAAACTTCACTTGTGGACGTATACGATGCATAAGACGCTGATGAGCACCTACATGGATCTACACCAACTTAAATAAGAGAAACTTCAGTCTCCGCAGTGAACCACCTATCTAGTACTTGCCGAAGACACGACTCAGATGACGACGCCGACTTCAAGAATTCCCAAGAGAGACGCCCCAGGACGAGGTTACCACGACTTATTGTAAAGGTGACTCGATAGCTCGCCTATCGAGAGTTAATTATATTTGAGACATAACTTACAGAGAAAAGAGACTTTTCAAAGACTATAATTTTCTTTAAAATTTAAATGAGACCAACTAAGAGTTTACTGTAATATTCAATATCATACGTTGTAACGCATTATATGTAAATGTTAATTATAATCACTTTAGTTAATAATACCATTCTTCAAATGGTAAAAGAAGTCTTGCAAGCATCTAGATGAAAACTAAATACTCAGATATCTTTGCTATAGATATACTTAAAGTAAACTCGGATCCGAGGTAAAAGAATACATAATCAGTTTGATCCCTAGTTTTTCTGAAAACCATTCAAATGTTTTAATCTAATTAATTATGTCATGGGATCTTTTCGTGTCAGTTGTTAATAAAGAGAAGTCATCTTATTACACATGAAAATGAGTGCATAAATCAGTGAAATACCTTCCCTTGTTTCCTAATAATTAGCTTAAGTAATTTGTTCAATTGTGTTGAGTTTAATAACAGTTCGTTACAACGTAGGCAGCCCATGTAATTGGCAGGATGGGTTCCCTGGATTTGTAACGTGGTAAAATACGTTACAGTTTTTGCTTTTTATACGAATCTTATAGAGTGTGTCTATTGATGTTCACAGTTTTTTCATCCGTATGTGATAATCTTCTCTAATATTTTAATTGTGTTTTATTAAAATCTGAAAAAATCAAAAGTTAAAGTCTATAAAACGCGTCTGTTATTCTGAGCATAAGTAGCCTAAACTAAGACCGAACGTGGCGTTGGAAAGGGGTTTGCTAGCGCTCAATTGGTTATACAGTTACGCTAACTTCACAAAATGGCGGCCAACTTTTACTTGATCACCCACTCTTAGAGATATTTGGAAATATTTGTGTTTGAAGTCCTGTAGACCTAAGGAAAGGTGTTTCTGACAGAAGGAAAGACTTGAAGTTACAGTCGGTTCTGGAGAGAATAAAGGGATACAGGTAGATACGCGTTCCTAACGCATGGTAGACACGCGTATTCCAAAGAAGCGTTTGAATATAGGCCAGTGGCGACGAGATATCGTGGAAGACCGTGGAAAAAATGGTTAGAGACTCAATGAAGTCGGAACGGGCTATAGCCCAAGCCATGTAGTGAAGAAGAAGAAGAAGAAGATGGTCCTGTAGAACCAATTTCATTACCATTCTTGTTCATTTCTCTGGAATACGAATAGACCGGTTTAATTCCATTGGTCTGCAAATATTTACAGGCACGTACTCACTAAGGCGAAGTTTTACAAATCTGTAAACACTATCAGCGTCTGCAGAAAATGGAGGAATATCTGTCCTAGTTTTCTGATAGTGTCAGAATTTTTGTAAGTAGGCCTATTCAGAGGAGATTAAGGAAAAAGAATATTATTGTAAGGAGTGCTTCTGCAGGTAGAATGAACGAAAAGCCTACAACTGATTGTTCAAAACGGAGAATGAATATTGTTTCATTATAAAGAGGTGGAATGTATGTAATATTTGTTTTTCAAGAATGTGACGAACGGTTTTTTCGATATGACAGAAAACTCAGTAGGACACAAGAACAGATTCGGAAATAAGGATACAAGAACAAAAGTAGAATAATTGATTTTTGGTTAGTTTATTATGATTAAATAATAACCAAGTAATTATGATGGCAGCTGGCATCCTTGCAGACGTTGTGAGAGGGAAAAGGCTGCCCCTAAAATTAGTACACGAGTCTCATAACGTTTGTCATTATTTATTCAAGATTTCTAAAAAAGTTGCACTGCGTAAATTAGTCTTTTAAAAGTTCGTAAAAGGAAAATTAATTCTGTGAACCGAAGTACCCTGCATCCAAATATTTGGTCTCTTTATTGGTTAAATGCCAAGTTTGCGCGCGACGGTGTGGATCACCCCAAGTTGATAATGTAAACCACCCCCTTCTGTATTGCCATCTCTTATATTAAAAACCGTGGTATTTAACGTGTATAATTAGTAACGGAAATAAATAAAATTATAAATAGGGAAGTAAAATAATGATATATGAAATTCAACATGAAAGCAAAAATCGTGCTAGATCTTCTCTAACTGTCCGCTAAACCAGTTGGGGTAAAGCATTAGGAAGAGGGTACTCCAACCATTGTGTTAAAAATTTTTGCTTATAACACAGCGGTTATTTCAGCTGACCAAGTATATGTATTTGTACAATAAAATTTGTCAAAATTGTTTTGTTGCCAATGCTCCGGAATAATTTTATTGAATTTTGTTTTAAAGATCGTTTACTGCAAAAGTATCGCTTGGAAAGAATATCAGGTATTCAACAGATCATGAGATTATTTAAAGTAGATGTTAAAATTTGACACGCCTGTATGGAACAGAAAACGGACGAGCAAGATCTAGGAAAATATGTTTGGAAGATGTCAATATAAAATTCCTGTAAAAGGATAAGCTAAAATGGGAAGAGAAGCGGAAACGACTGGTTACCGCGACAACGTGTAGCCTTTGAACGATAACGACAGTGATGATGATGATATTAAAAAACATTTGTAGTAAAATATGACTGTGTATATAATTATATATGACTGTATAAACTACGTATTCGTTTGCATATGACTGTAAGTAAACCTCCCTCTTCCAGAAAAAAGGGGTAGCACAGTCAACAGCATAGAGGTAGATTATATTATAGTCGACAGCGTATGATATTATACTGAGAGTATATCGAAATAAAATATTTCAAAATTAACGAGATGAATTGTTTGCATAAAATTTGACAGAAGAAAGTAAGCCATCAATGGGTTTCGTTATAAAGCAAGGTTTCGGCTGCACTAGCCGCCATCATCAAACAAATTATGAGACATAACAAGTAAAAACAACATTTAACTGTCAGTGTCAGATAAACAAAATGTACATAAAATACTGATTACTACGCATAACTGAGCGAAACGACATACGTTACATAAATAGTAAATAGCTAAATAGTAAATACGATACATATAAGCAGATGGGTGGTTCGCCCCGTTCTCACCTTGTACATCCCGTCAATTTGGTGTCGCCAATAACTTTCAATCCAATATATAACAATAGCGTATAACACTGAACAGTGCATAAAGGGAGTACAAGGAATACGCGCGCGAGTACTCGGATCCTCCTATAGATTTCGTCTACACCGCAGTAGATTATAGCAGAATCGTGTTGTCAGTAGGTTTCTGCTAGTACGTAATACATGTGTGGTATTATTTATTTAAGCAGTTAACATTCACGAATCTGTCGCATGCTCTCGTTACGCACATGGATTCAGTGTTTCCTGTTTTACCGCCATTTAGTTGTCCAGAACAGTATTCTGCAAGGTAGTCAATGCTTTCTAAATCATTTCATTCTGTCGTGCTTAGTAATCTATATTTTATGTAACTCCCGTTTAACGGATTCTATGTACTTTCAGTGGTAAGATATGCTACGTTCGTTGAGACAAAAGACAACTACGCAAACGCTTTTTATGATGAAAAGCAACGCTCTTGAAAATTCCAGATTGTCTTTCTACACGTTTCTCGACTAGCCTAGCGCATGCAGCCGGGACGTTCTAGGTCGGGCTTTGACCTAGTCTCCAGATTGTTCTAGCGTCTGTAACTACGCACATTATGCTCGCCGTGCCGCCCGGAAAGCGGAAGATTGTTCTGGAACCTCTGCGGGGTAATATATAAGTGTCAACGGCCGTCTTAGAAGTTCAGTTTTACCTGGCGATTTTACAATGTGGTTCCCAGTAATTGTTTTTTGGGAAGTGATTACTGTGTTAATTAGTGCAAAACTGTAATAAAGTGACACTTATTGTTGGACAAATTTAACTTCAGTTAAATGTGTTGATTTATAACTGTTGTTTGCGTCTAATTAAAGTCTATAATTAGTGACTTCATTAGTACCAGTTATTCTGTTTTCATTGAACAACGCGACGATCGGTGGGACCGTCGTGACAGTATTGTTTATATTTTTTATTCTCCTTATGTTCTTATTCTTTATTGTTTACCGACGCAAAAATGAATATCTGAGGGAAGTGGTGGAAAAGACCAGAATACACAGAGAAGGAAACAGAAGCGTAAGAGAGAAACTTGGAATAATAGAAGTGTTAGAAATAAACAAAATCGTACGGCCACCTGGTGAGAATGAATCCAAAATGACATCGCAAAACGATTTTCCAAATGAGAACAGAAAGAAAAAGAAGTAGAGGTCGCTCTGAATTCTGTGCAAAGTTAATACCGAATTGATTACTAGAGTAACGGGAAATACCATAGGAGAAATGAGACTATAGGTCTATGCATGAAATAGGAACACATTTTTTAAAAAAGTTCTGAAGTTTATGTCGTAATGAGAAAAAGAAAGAACAAATAAGAATCTAATGAAAAGAAGAAGAAAATGAGAAGAAGAAGAACAACAACAACAACAACAACTTATTTTAGAATTAACTTAGTTGATTTATTAATTATTTTATTAATTTGCTTTTATTAATTGTTTTATTAATAAAGTAGGTAGTTAACTTCTTATAGGCCGTAGTGGCAAATGTTAACTTCTTTTCTGGGAATCGTTCGGTTGCTAAAACCTCCTCTGCATGAACAGGATCCATAACTGTAATATAAGGTTTGTATCTAGGTGGGATTGACTGTTGTAGTCATCACACCTTAATAATAATAATGATTAATAAGTAATAATATGTAAATTACTAGCCGTACATTAGTGTGAGTATGAATAATAATCAGACATTTTTGCATTCATAGAAACTGCTTTAAGTTAAATTATATTATGGTTGAAATAAAAAAAAATATAAATTAAATGTCTAATGAAAACTAGAATTTGTTTTACGACCACTTATACTATTATCAAATAGGGAGTGCGGATGGGCGAAGGTCAGGCTCACTCACTAACACGCAGCCCGCACACACACAAGCGCAGCGGATTAGGACCGGCCGGATTCTCGCCCCATTAGTCACCTAGTGGACTTCAGTTGATCAAACTTTGATTTATTTTATTTGACATTTGATCTTAAAATGTTTAATATATATCAAGTTTACACACCAGCCGCCCAGCCGCACTCCCTAGTTGATAATACTATAAATCATGAATACGAATTGCGCCACAGTTTGAGAATCGCTGTCCTAGAGTATCTAAATCGCCAGCCGATTAGTCCACAAATCAATCAAGGATTCTCTAGGATTAAAAAGTCCTTGAATTCTGTTGTGAAACCGTTCTGATATCTCATTACCACAGTCTACTTGATCGTCCAACATCTCTGAATCACTGTGTGTTATATTACGTATCATTCAGCTTTTATTAATTTTTATTCACGGATGTTCGGAATACACAGATGTTCTGAACAGTTTCAGATATTTTGAACCGTGTCAGATGTTTTTTTTTAATGTCATTAAGAAAATGCTGCTTCACGCATTATCATGAGATTTTGTTAGAAAAAGAACACTCAGCTCGGTTACCGTTCACACCTCTATCAGCTCGGGGTGTGCCGATTTCTGTCGACATTAAGGTAAAGAGTAGGTCTAATCCTCTGGGGGTGTGAATCGAGTTCCGCCGACTGTCAATGAGAGAAAACAGTTAGCTGTGCTTTCTTTATCTTCAACATATTTATCTCTCCCTTTATCTTTCAGGAAATATATGTGAAAATAGAAATGTATATAACTGTGAATAATGAAAATAACAAGATTGTAACCATCAGCAACAAAATCAATACGGAATAATTAACGCTTATGAAAGAGCGAATTGCTGACGGCATATTTGAGTACCTACTGCACAAAATTTTTCACACAAACGTTCACTGTTCACAGTAAAAATAACACATTCCCCAAAACTTCTGTCTATTAAACGATAGAAATGAAGCAACATGCCCAAAAACTCATAGGAGTCACAAAACGAATGTGAAGATATGAATGTAACAAATGTTCATTCATGTATGTTCAACATTCTTCGAAGTTCATCTTGTTATTTGAATTAGCAGTCTCTGTAATTCCAACTTTGTCAGCTTTACTTGCCAAACAGCTACCTGTCATGCTCCGGACGAGCTATTTCAGTGTCTCCACCGTTATCAAGTCCTAAACCACGACCAGTGTCCACCATTATCAAGTACTAGCACGACAAAGGTGGATTCTTCGAAGTTGACGCAGAAGTTGAGGTTGTATTTATACATTTATTGAAGACTTAATGCCTGTGAAATGGAGATCCATTGAGTCGGTCATTATTTTCATAAAAATTATATTAGTAAAACTGTGAAAATTTCCACCATCTCTATGGACTCCATTCTCGACCATCGTCCGATAGAATCATTAATTCATGTGAATCATTTTACGCGAAATTGCAAATAGTTGTAATAGTTCCCATCCCAATAATTTTGTTTTTTCCAAACCAATGAAAAGTGAACAATCAAACATTTACATACAAATAAGAAGCAGTCATTTGCCAGGAAAGTTAAAAACAAAATACCACAGGAAATCAGTATAGGCTGTAGAAGAAACTAAAATGAAGAAAACTGTTAGAAAATAATCGAGATTTTAATTCGAAAGAGTGGTATCTAATATTATTTTAATAACAAAAGTATCTTAATGTTACAGAAGTGACAGAGTATTTTGTATTTCTATCAGAAGACATAAATAAAATGATATCTTAATCCAAAAAACATAAACAAAAACAAAAAACATATCTTAAGAAATTCAAGAATAAAGTACCTCAACTGACAAGGCTATATAGATATTGACCTACCGTTTGGTATATATTGACTTGGCTAATTTTAAAATACTACGTTAGTTTATCAGTCAGTTTTCTATTATAATCGGCACAATGGCGAAATCTTTATTTCAGTTGGCTTCAGCAATAGAAATGAAATAAATGTGCTGAGAAAGAAATAAAAATTATTATGGCTTTGCGAATGTCATCATCATCATCCTCAAGGTTTACACCAAGAATGGTTTGTTCCGGTCTCAAATAGGGAAATATTACAGCTGGTCACTCCAGCGCTTCCTCGGACGTCCCACACCTCTCCGTCCCCTCGGCTTATAGTTCCATAGTTGTTTGGGAATGCGGCAGTCATCCATTCGGCAAAGATGTTCCCACCATCTTTATTTGGGCGAAATCTTTATTTCAGTTGGTTTAAGCAACACAAATGAAATAAATATGCTGAGAAAGAAATACAAATTATTATGGCTTTGCGAATGTAAGAAAATTATTTAAGTGTAGCATAATTTTTAAATGCGTGCAAGAAAGCACACACAAACACACACAGACTGGGGCTAAGTAACTAATATTCGACAAGAATATTACTCTGATTCTTTCTAACCATCGGCTCAACTCGACTACGATAAGAACTTTTCCTTTGACAACCGGTACAATTCGACAACTCTGGTTCAACTAACGACAAACCTGAAGTTACCACCTGAAGTTACCTGAAGTTTGCTTGGGGAAAGGAAAGGACTGCAATGATATTTTTTAAAGATTAAATAGTGTTTTTCGTTTTGTTTTTGTTTTTAATGTTGCTTTTGATTACACATCATATCTGACTGAAATTATGAATTTTCAGTTTCATACGATAAGTCTTTAATCGACATTAAAAATCAAGCAAGCGAAAATGATACTTAAAAAATGATGATTTTATACATGCTTAAACATCGCTCGAGTCGAGTTGAATGAACTGTTATATATTTCGTAATTTCGGAACAAGGTATTTACTTTTTAAGGTCGTAATTTCGGAATCAAGGTAAACTTGATTAGTCGCTAAAAACGCACAGAGTTTAAATTTTCTTACAAATTTTCTGAAAATTACCTTCTAAATAACTTGACGGAAAGAGAAAACGTGAGAAAAGCGGTGAATGCTCTCAAGAACTGTCTATGACTACATTGTCAACACACCGACCCCCGAAACCTTGAATAGTCGTGGGCCCGGCCTCCGAGTTCGATCCACAGGATCTCTTTCAGAGGCCTATGGTTTTTCCTCCACATTCTGGCGGCGGCAGGGAAAGACCACCCCGCCAGGTCGGTGGTAAGGCAGGTTGACGGGTCCTCCTCCTCTCGCTCGCTCCAACATAGGACTCCACCGATTCCACGGACGCCAGTTATTAGTATTAATTTAATGAAATAATTTAGTGAATTTGGACAATTTCCAAAATTATGTCGTGATGTGTTTTGACGAAATGGAAGAAATGAAATCTGACATTTGTTATGATGGTGTTCAAGATATATCTAGGGGACTGGACGGCACTGTTCAAGTCATGATTATGCAAGGCTTAGGGGAGAGTGAAAATAGCCTCATAGTTTATTTCCAAACAATTAAAGACACTGAGTCCGCAGGATTTAGATTCTATCATTTGTTTGCGACAAGGGTGGCCAAAACAAAAAACATTTCTGTAACCTTGGTATAACACATGAAATCACTAATTGTAAAACCCCTGCTCTGATGATCGTATTATTTGGGGTTTCTGTGACGTCCATCGCCTTTTAAATGAAGGATATCAGCTTACCAATAGAAAGAAAGAAAGTAAAGATATTATAGTAAACTTGATTAGTCGCTAAAAACGCACAGAGTTTAAATTTTCTTACAAATTTTCTGAAAATTACCTTCTAAATAACTGGAACGGAAAGAGAAAACGTGAGAAAAGCGGTGAATGCTCTCAAGAACTGTCTATGACTACATTGTTCTCTTAATGATAATAAATAATGGTTTTGAAGTTCTTAATTCAAGATTTCCCCATTACTTAACTAACAAACTAAAAAGCCGTATAGTACAAAGTTTAAATGAACAAAACGTTGTTTTGAATAAACTTTACGATTTGTGCTTTTCTGTGCAGGTCACTGGAAAATCGACCTTATTGTCGTTCCAAACCGAATTTATGATTTCAAAACCTTTTGTAAATTTACAGTCTGAGAGAATACAATTATGTTTTATGGTTAAAGTGTAATCAAGATATTTTGGAACTTGGCCAGAATACTTTTCACAGATAAAGGAACTTGGCCTGTTTTATGATCATCCTCTCCCAACTACAGTGTCAAGCAGATTGAAATGCCTTCTTCTTTGAAGGAGTGCTTTTGAAATTGTAACGACCGGAAACTGTCACAGTAAAAATTGCGACACGTCAAGTGTTGGTTGATGTGTTTTAGTCTGCTGACTGTGCATTGTCCAATATCGAAACAAATAATGAACCTCAAGATGTGGAATTTGATTTGGCGATGGATGTTTTTCTTAGTTTAGTCACTTGTCCTCGTAAGGTCACTTGTCCTACTTTTGAAGGTCGTAATTTCGGAACACTTTTGAAGGTCGTAATTTCGGAACAAGGTACTTACTTTGGAAGGTCGTAATTTCGGAACAAGGTATTTACTTTTGAAGGTCGTAATTTCTGTTTTTTTATTTGTTTTAAAATTAGATTCTCTCCCTATCTCAGCCAGCTCTTACGCTGTTGTCGGCACGTTGATCTTGAAGTCTGTCTATACTAACGAGTCGATACTAGTGGCAATGTTTATTTTAATTCCCGCTTCAGCAGTATTTTTGTATGTTTACGGTTGGAAACTAAGTCTTTAATTGATAATGACTTTTTTTATATCCCATGAAGCTCGTTTCTTCAAAAGAGAATTTGAATGAGTACGTACAATACAAATTAGACAAGACTGCGTATCAGAGGCGTGACAAGGAGCTGTTCTTGTGGGGGGGGGGGATCAGACTAGTTTCTGTGGGTAGGTGAGGGATGAGACAAGCTGTAAGGTTGGACTCTCCTTTACTTTATTAATTTACAAATATTATAATTCCTTTTATTTCTATAATTATTTATAAGCCTTATTTTAACACAGATAACTGGTTTAGAAATAGACGTAACTTAAGTGATTATCAAATACTGCTGAAATTTCTAATAGCTCTGGAGAGGGGATTGATCCTCTAATCCCCCCGTAGTTACGCCACTGCTGCGTATAATTATAGCTGTACAATGCAACTGTAATATATTTTGACTATACTACAACAGTTGGAAGGTTAATTAAAAACAGACATTAGAGAATAAATCTATCCTATTATTGGCAGTAATGAATTTATAAAAATTAGTTTTATGTGTTGTAAAAGCGAGATATAGAAACAGAAATCAATAAAAAAAGATACGTATTTTGTTAAGTGAAAGCTCTATCTACATAAACACAATCGGTTTATATGCTACAGGTGGTTAGGTTGAATCTGATTATTAGCTTTTATTTGTGAATACGATACGTGATATCCGGCTAACATTTTAATTAAATCAGCATTAATCTTAACTTCACATTTATTTCTTATTCTGTGAGGACAAGTGACTAAACTAAGAAAAACATCCATCACCAAACCAAATTCCACATCTTGAGGTTCATTATTTGTTTCGATATTGGACAATGCACAGTCAGCAGAGTAAAACACATCAACCAACACTTGACGTGTCGCAATTTTTACTGTGACAGTTTCCGGTCGTTACAATTTCAAAAGCACTCCTTCAAAGAAGAAGGCATTTCAATCTGCTTGACACTGTAGTTGGGAGAGGATGATCATAAAACAGGCTAAGTTCCTTTATCTGTGAAAAGTATTCTGGCCAAGTTCCAAAATATCTTGAACTTTAACCATAAAACATAATTGTATTCTCTCAGACTGTAAATTTACAAAAGGTTTTGAAATCATAAATTCGGTTTGGAACGACAATAAGGTCGATTTTCCAGTGACCTGCACAGAAAAGCACAAATCGTAAAGTTTATTCAAAACAACGTTTTGTTCATTTAAACTTTGTACCATACGGCTTTTTAGTTTGTTGGTTAAGTAATGGGGAAATCTTGAATTAAGAACTTCAAAACCATTATTTATTATCATTAAGAGAACAATGTAGTCATAGACAGTTCTTGAGAGCATTCACCGCTTTTCTCACGTTTTCTCTTTCCGTTCCAGTTATTTAGAAGGTAATTTTCAGAAAATTTGTAAGAAAATTTAAACTCTGTGCGTTTTTAGCGACTAATCAAGTTTACTATAATATCTTTACTTTCTTTCTTTCCATTGGTAAGCTGATATCCTTCATTTAAAAGGCGATGGACGTCACAGAAACCCCAAATAATACGATCATCAGAGCAGGGGTTTTACAATTAGTGATTTCATGTGTTATACCAAGGTTACAGAAATGTTTTTTGTTTTGGCCACCCTTGTCGCAAACAAATGATAGAATCTAAATCCTGCGGACTCAGTGTCTTTAATTGTTTGGAAATAAACTATGAGGCTATTTTCACTCTCCCCTAAGCCTTGCATAATCATGACTTGAACAGTGCCGTCCAGTCCCCTAGATATATCTTGAACACCATCATAACAAATGTCAGATTTCATTTCTTCCATTTCGTCAAAACACATCACGACATAATTTTGGAAATTGCCCAAATTCACTAAATTATTTCATTAAATTAATACTAATAACTTTACTAATAACTGGCGTCCGTGGAATCGGTGGAGTCCTAAGTTGGAGCGAGCGAGAGGAGGAGGACCCGTCAACCTGCCTTACCACTGACTTGGCGGGGTGGTCTTCCCCTGCCGCCGCCAGAATGTGGAGGAAAAACCATAGGCCTCTGAAAGAGATCCTGTGGATCGAACTCGGAGGCCGGGCCCACGACTATTCAAGGCTTCGGGGGTCGGTGTGTTGATCAGCGACGTACTCAAAAACGGTTACACGGGATCGTGAACCAGCCCGGCCGCGGACCCCCCCTCCCGGTGTTCACGAGTTGAGTAAAGATTTCGTGGTAGTTGTGGTTTTCGCAGGTAGAATAGACTTCCACTAACACAGTTTTTTTCTGGGAGTTCGGGTGCAGCGTTAATATCTTTGGATTTTTGGTGCGTCACACTCGGCCCTTTTTCGGAAGTTCTCCTAGTCCAGGTTCTGCGTCTTCTTCGACGCTCGGACATTATACACTGCCCTGATCCGTTCCATGCACCCCCGAGGAAGTATTACCGTTAGTTTGTTTGTCATAGCCTTAATTTCTATAATGGAAATTAATTCCGATTAGATGGAATGTATCGTAAAAATTGTTGATGACGTATTCAGTGAAAATGCAGTAAGACAGAGATTAATGAACGCAACCAGGAATGTTTGAAACATCCCCCAAATTTTGTACTTAATTTTTATTTATTTTTTTTTTTTGAGAGGCGTTACTTAATGATTTAATAACTAGCCACAAGGACTAGACGGAAGCAAAAACTGGCTGGACTTCTATTCGAGTTATTGTCTAAAATCAGATCAAGCTGTTGCAGAATACTCTGTAACAATCCATCGGTATCTTGCTTTCCGAACTAAAAGCTCCAACAGCGGTCGTGAATGCAGTAGCTGTTTAATCTTCTTCAGTGGCGCAACAACCCATTACTGAGTCAAGGCCTCCTTTAACAGCCTCCGCCAGTTTTTCTGGAGAAAGAAACTGACAGGTTTCTTTACATAAAGGTTTTACAGATGGGCTATGTGAATTCTCCGATCCAACCCCCAACCTGGAGGACCAGGAACTTTGATTTCGGGGTGCTCTTCCCCTAGAGAGTTGCTTTCACCTCAGCTGACGAGCTCTCTCTGCCCGGTGGCAGTAGGCTAACTGACTCAGCACATGTGTGCAGCCGTTGGGCTATTATAGCCTCCTCCGCCTCCACACTAGATGCACACCCTGCTGCCGATGTGCACCCTCCTGCCCGACCAGGACCCAGGATACCCCCAGGCTGTCCTGACAGAATCCCCATCTCTCGTTTGCTTACTGATTCACTCCGCCGAATCGGTAATTCACTCCTCCGTTACCACAACCTTGGAGTGGATTGCTCGGGGTTAACAGGGCCCACCGACGTGTAGGTAAGAGTGGAGTTGCGGTGGAGAGGCTGGTGCATTTCTCTTTTATGAAAGCATATGTTCGCATCACACCCCCTTTGGACCCCAGTAGCTGTTTAATTCACACCAAAAAATCAAACTGTCTGCATTTCCGATGATACGTCGGTTGTACCATCCACCATATGAGGTAAAAATGACGATTTCTTAATCTTTTTTTAAAATCCTTTCCTTCACGCTTCCGGCACACATCAAGTATGCATTGTAAACCTCATTTTATAACATCTTAGAGGTCCTTTAAAACATGGTTTTTTATATCTATTAAAAGCAGCATCGATATTCCACGACTTCAAAAATTCCCCTATAATACTAGAGTCTTTTCATTATTATCGTGAATGGAAGAGTTATGCTAGAGCGTATACCTTCCGATCAAATGGATGCGTAAATTCTTCTTATCATTTGCAGTTTTTGTACCTGACTTAAGTCCATATCGGGCACTGCGAGCAAAATCTGGTTACGTCGGACTGTCGGCAGCAGCCTATAAACACGCTGTTGGTTGTGTGTATGGACTCCCACAAGCGGAGTCCAAATGCTGTGCAACAACGGCTGCTTCGTTAGCAAGTTGTCATCTCAACAACTTTATGTGGCTCTGCGACTGGCCAGTTGTTCACTGGTAGTTACGTTTTTATCTAATTACGGTTTTAGTAATTTCCTGAAAAAAAAAATGGGAATTTGTGTAGTCAAAAAAATATTATTCACTCTGGTTTTTACATTTTGTAACAAAAGAATATGGGAAAACTGGTCCGAATTTCAAAATTTGGGTTTTTATGTTTATTTTTCCCAGGGTGAGCTGTGCGCCAGACACTAGAGCATACCTCACGAGCCGCCACTGGTTAAACGTTTCATCCCTAGAAATTCTTCCCTCCCCCCAAATCCGTCTGGCTTCGCCCCTGGAAGGCCTACGTATTCTGAAGCCTACAGTTTGACGTAGGCTCTGAACGGGTAGGTAAGAGTATTACATATTGGTTTGTCATCACCTTGTGATGGAGGGCGACTTCTGAAAGCCAGATTATAATTTTGTTTGCGGCGGGAATCGAACCCAAACCGCATAGTGTAACGAGCTAATTAACATAATTACACCATGGGCACTTTCATATATAACTTGCTCCATGAATACAGCCATACTTCCCATTTATAATGCTGATAAGTAATATGGTAATGAAATTTTATGGATATATATAAAATATATTTAATATTTATAATAACTTTACCTCAAGTGTTTTTCCTTTATTTGGAACATGTTTCGGGAAACTCAGCCTTCTTAATTTCGAATCTTGTGGATTACTTGTGTGTTGGTTGGTTGAGTGTCATTAGCTATAATTATAATAAGATAGCTAAACCGTTTGTTTAAAAAGAAATAATATACAAACGATGATGGGAAAAACATATTCGCTACTACAGTGTACTTCGTCGTACACGTAATTTAAGCAGCATTGGCCAATTAAAGCATGGCGGCAGTCAGCTGTTTGACGTTCCGTCACAGTGTGGATAGACTTGACAGTTGTATAAGAAATGTTTATTTATGTTTATAGCGTACACTTTAGTATATTTTGTAGAAATAATTTATTCTTATGACTGATAAGTTAAGCACAATGGAAGCTAAAAAGGAAATCTATTTGTCTTGGGTACATTACACAACAAAGGTAAATAAATATTAAGTTATTTAAATAAGAATGTAAGTTAACGACTTTTTAGGGGTTATAATGTTCATTGATAAGTTTTTTTTTTGCATTTTACTATGGAATGTCTAAATAAAATGTTGTTGGACCAAAGTATTGTTCTTATGTGTACATTTTCTAATTTATGTCTGTCATTTGTAAAAGTTTGAATATTCACCTGTTTATCCAGATGATTTGGTTATAAGTTTTTAAATTTTATTATAAAATATAAAATTAGATACTTTTTGTAATTGTGACGGTTTGTTATTAATTCTGATTTTGGGTGAACAACGTTTATTTTTGAGTTGATTTATTATAACATAGCGTATTTAGTATATCTTACATTTGATTTTTGTCTCTTAGATTACATTATGCAGTCACGTCACTTTATGTTATGTTTGTAGTGCATGAACAGAAAATATGATAATTTTAACATAAATAACAGTTAAGGTTACTGTCAGAGATTACAGTTGATGAATATGATGTAGGCTGATTGCACCAAACTTTACTCATTTAATCTCATCTTTGTTATGTGTCTTTCATAATTAGGAACTGTAATCTGATCTGTATAGAAATAATTTCTTTACTGACTCAAAATTGAATATAGCATTTTAACCATACCTTAGGGTTTTTTGTATTTATATACGTTGCTTCACACTCTCTGATTACAGCTGTATGTGCAGACTGGATACATTTCTGTGTAGAAGTTGTGAAAGAAATTACATCTAACTGTATGTACTTATTTCCCCAAAATGCATATTGTGCTGCAGTAAAACTTAATTACAGTAAGCAGTATCTTACCTCTTTTTGACATGGTTGAAATAATTTGAAAACATTATTCTTGTATTAATGCTACTCGTGTTACCTTTATAATATGGACTTAATAACAGTTTACCCAACATTCTGATTTACTCATAATATTGAGTCTTTTACCAGATAACAGGTAAAAAAAGAGTAATACTTTATATTAAAATTGTGTAAAATGTAAAGCAGTAAACTTATTCTATGTGTGTGTTTGCGTGGAAGTGAATAAGAGAGGGAAGTGATCAGACAGACAGGAACCAGAAAATATTGTAAAATCAATTAATATGAATGCACATTTTTAAAAATAAGAAAGCCCATAGTTTTTAAAAATTGTAATAAACCCATAAAATTCACACTTTTTAAATTTCTGTGTTCGTATTATAATGTGTGATAATACAGTACATACACAAAATATGGTCATTACCATAAGTTAGTATGGTTATTACCATTAGTGTTGTCAGCACTAAGGTAGGAATGGGATCAAGCTATTTTAATAAAATTAATATTGGTGAAGATAAGTATAAATATAATCATTTTCTTACAACCTCAGTCAGAAGATCGACCGGTGGCCAAATTCTGAAGAAGTCTTTAGGTCATTACATTTACTACCTATGAATTTTTTAAACCATTTCTGGAAGACAGCCACCTAATTGAACCATTTGGGAGGCAGTGTGGCCATTATTTCACTTCGGCCACCCTATATTGCCACACGTTGTTATTGTAGATATTCATTTTCACAAACTGAAAAACCTTGGGGATAACACTTGAGTGCCCCAGCCACTGATATTTTCTTCTGATATGTTTTCTATGATTGTTTCCACAATTTTTGTCAATTAATATACTTTTAGTAAATTGATATAATGTAAATTACAATATTTTGCCTATTCAATACCAATAATTTCATTAACCCATTTTATGCCTAAGCCTTGATATGATGTTTTGTTGTGTACATTGTATAGGATGATATATATATCATAATTATAGAAAATTAACGGCACATAAGCATAAGTCATTTATGCTTGGAACTAGACATTGTAAATTGCTTTTAAGTGGATTTTTGTATAAGCATGCACTTTCAAACTACAGTGTAATCAAATTTTAAAAATTCGATTCAGCAGTAGACCACAACTAACATTTCTACTATTAAATTAATATAGCCTAAACTTAAATGTCTCACAGTTTTTTTTCTTAGATACAAAATTAAATGTCACCATTTAGTTACACATAGTCTGTTAGATAACCCTCTTTTAAAATATAACATATATTAAAATAGTTCTGAGCTGTAATGATAGTTCATGAACCTTTCATTAAGAAATATTTTTATTTATATAGGAAATAAAATTTCACAAGTGAAGACACTGGGCTGTTTTTACTACTACTGTTTTGTAGTAGTAAATTATGGTGTAATGTACTTCCATATAACATTTTTATGTGTTCTTTAATAGCACTAATATTACAAGTTTGTGTATGTTACAAAATTAAAGTGTACTGTTGTGTTTGTAACAGAACGCATGTCTTTGTCCATTACAAAAGTAATGTAGTACTAGTTTCAATGAAAAATTGTGTTTCAGAATGAAGAAGTGTACTTCAGGCATTTTATAAAGGGGTTTGTTGGCATCTGGGAGTCTCAGTTACAACTGAATTGGGAGGAGCCGGGCACTTTACCTGACTGGAGTAGTGTAAAACATGATTGTGGCCCTCATTTATCAAGACTCCCTGAAGAACTGTTGCCCGCTATTAACAAGTTTGTTTTTATTGCAAAGGATAAATCAGACAGAGTATGAAACAAATACATATATTATTTTAAAAAGTTACTGTGATTGTGTATCTTTTAATCGGCTGTGTAATAATTACGGAGAGATTATGTTACATTTTATGTGAACACTTAGTATACTTTTATTTTGTGCTGTGATATGGTGGATATAATTTATGTTGACCCCGCCCCCAAAACACACACACACACATTGATATTTATATTTATAATTGAGCATTAAGGATAAGCTTTATCAACAATGTTGTCACACACTGCTAAATACCTGTGTATATTGAATTAACCCACTTTTCAGTATACTGTCTAATATGATACCTTGAGACATATTTTGCTGCAGTACTAAGGCATCAATACTATACATACAATTCTATAATTTAAATTACCAACAAAAGGAAAAAAACAAGAATTCATAATCATTTTTTTATATTGATTTTGAAAGGAGCTTCCAAAGTCAGTATAAACTAATAAAACCCACGGTCATGTTGAAAATATGTTCATGCCCCAGGATTGTTCTATACAATAAAGTAGCGAATACTTAGATATTTCAAGTGTTGATGTATGTAGAAAAACAAACATAGGCTTGAAATCAAACATAGTGTTTTAGAAACTATAACCTCCTCTCTTGAGTTATAACTTAGGGAACCAGTAATAATTGGATGTGCCAATTATACCGGCTGCCTTCGTTGTGAAGCACTGAAAATAATCACAACAAATAAACAATTTATATAGCAGGATATTTGGAAGGGGAGACTGTTGATTTATGCACTCATTTTACTTGGTACTTAGATGACATCTCTTTATTACATTTGGTGATTAAGTTCTCTATTGAAAGTTCTCAACAATATAGTTTACTATATGATTAAATATATAAATTACTACTTTACAAAGGGGCTTCAAAATATGATGTACATCTTATTGATTAATTCCACGGATCCGGGATTAAATATAATAAATGAATTATGGTCACCTTGCCATGTACAATATTGAAACTCTAACCATTTGAAGAATGGTTTTTTACTAATCTTCTAAAACAACAAAACTTTTAGTTTAAACTTTACCTTTTTGCTATAACTAGCGTTATTAGATTTTATACTACATGTTACCTAAAATGTCAGGTTTCTAAAGTCTTTAATGTAATTACATTTAAACATGAGTTTTAAAGGTCTTCAATATGATAGTTTAAATTGTCTTTTTGGGTTCATAATTTTGTAACTCTTAACCATGGAAGACAAGCCTCCATGTCACCTGTGTGTTTCCTGAAGTTGCTGCAGAATTAGTTCTTCGGTCCTCCTGATGTTTCTTGAAGTTCAGTCGTTACCTTATCATACTGTGATGGTGAAGTTCTAGAAGTATGTGAAATCATTCCTGGTGTGGTACATTCATCTCCGGCGACTGTAGTTATTCTTAGTAATTCTTGTAGTTAGAATACATAGATAGAAAGTTTGTTTCACTGTTATACACTTCACATGATGATAGATTAGTTGACTATCACCTTCTAGGTTGTAATACTGTATAAATTACATAGTCCGTTATTTTATAATATAGAGAGATGTCATCACCACACAAATTACTTATTTAAATAGTCATTGTATCAACCCTTTCACATTTTTATATATACACGTAGCGAAATAACGCTTTACGCTGCTTACGGCGTGAGCGCTCCATTACAAGTGGCAGAAATAGTTAAGGGGAGCGTAGTAATCTCAAGACAATTACTAGGCAACATAAAAGTAGTTCCGTGTTTCTAATTTTAATTAAAGGACTACGGTTGATTAAATAATTAAATCGTGATATTCTTAGTTGCAGAAGTTATCAAAGTACGTAACAATGGTCTTAATTAATTATTTAAATAATAACAAATTTACAATAATACTTAGTTTATTTAGGGGTCAGAAAACAAGTTAATTCTGGTCAGTTCTTGTTTATGCAGGAATAAATTAATAAGCTTTACCCTTTCTGTACAATTCCATTCCCTTTTAATTTTATTATTAGACTTATATTAAATATTATTATTATTAAATGATTGCCATAGGATTTAGTTTACAATGTGAGATTTTATTAAGAATTTAAAATTTCTCCGCCTATATATTATCAACTTAATTAATTAACATATTTTTATTAATGAAATCGTCACATACTCCGCCGCTTAAACCACAGACGCCGGTATAATTTTTTTTTTGAATATACCGAGAGTATGTTTAGGGATTTCCGTGTGTAATTTCTCTCACCCGTTTCTCTCTGTATGTAATTATGAGTTACACACGTCAGTCTCGAATTGTTCATTCTTACTATCTACATATCATACTTTACAGACTAATTCTAATAGTACATAAAATTCACACATTATAAAACATATAGTTAACATTCTAATTTTCTTAACACTACTACTTATGACTACTACCGGGTTTTTCTTTAGTTGGGAGTTATTCTAGTGATAGAATTACTCATTAAGTAATTTGTTACTTAATTATTTCTCATATTTGCTGTCAGCTGACTTCTTACTTTGCTCTACTTTCGAAGAATAGGAT
The DNA here is from genome assembly GCA_034769895.1 of Magicicada septendecula. NCBI lineage: Eukaryota > Metazoa > Arthropoda > Insecta > Hemiptera > Cicadidae > Magicicada > Magicicada septendecula. Next base: position 154,054,753 of record CM068368.1, on the reverse strand, counting down.
TCAAGGGTGATCAGGCCTCGTACCTATCTATACCATTAGCTAGCTAAACGTTACTCTAGTACTCCTTTGCAGTTGAGTACAAAACATATACCTTTCTTTTTTCTTTACATTTATTTAACTTGCACTCTACCATTACCTTCTTTGTGATAATGTTTTATCTGAGAAATATGTGTCCTTCGTACATATTTTTGAGTAGAGGGTTCATACAGTGCTACGGTTACTGGAGTTAAATATTTGTGAATTTGATAAGGACCGCACCATCGGTATGATAGCTTGGAAGTGGTCTTATCGATTGCACTACTCGTAGGATGTGTTTTACACATAACTAAGTTACCGATTTGGTACTTTACTTCATTATTTTTATTTCGCTCGTGATATTTCCTTGATTTCGCTAAGTTTGTTCGCAAATTAGCGCGCGCTTCATTCCATAATTTCCTAATATTTTTATCCCTAATTTCAAGGGGTAACAATTCATGTATTTTCCACTTAGTGGATAATGGGTGGTTGGGTTTATATTTGAACAATAATTCAAATGGGGTCGACTTATGTCCTTCATGATATGCAGAATTAAAAGCGAACTGTATCCAGGATAAGTTCTGGTCCCAAGAAGTATGGTCGTTAGCATGGTAGGCAATTAAAGCAGATTTTAGGTTTCGCAAATACCTCTCAGCTATATTACCTTGCGGACGATACTCTGTAGTGGTAATATGGTTTATACCTAGTTTGAAACACATGTTCCTGAATTCCTTGGACTTAAACTGTGGTCCGTTATCCGACACTAGATGGACAGGAATACCAAATTCTTTAAATAATCTATGCTGTAAAATATTTACTGTGGTTGTAGCTAAGGCTCGCCGCATGGGGTACATCCAGACGAATTTGCTAAAAGAGTCTACACAAATTAGTAACATTGTATTTCCTGATTTGGAACGCGGATAGGGTCCTGAAAAGTCTAAATAAATTTTGGAGAACGGGGTAGCAGGAATCTCAGAGATTAACTGACTTATTTGGCTGTTTCTAGCGGGTTTGCTGAGTGCACACAACTTACACTTTTTTACAAAATTGGCGATCTCACTGTTCATATTTTCCCAGTGATATTCTTTACGAATTCGGTGTATAGTTTTATTTATTCCCATATGTGCTCCAATGGTGGAAGAGTGATAATATTCCATCAGCATAGGTTTAATAATATCAGGGGCAATTATTCGTAGATATTTTCCGTTCGCTATTTTACAACATAATACTCTCCTACTTAATATGTATTTCTCTGACTTATTTCCTTTTTCTAGTCGTTCAATAATTGGACTCAAACATGGGTCTTGTATTTCATACTGGGCTAAATCCATAAATGCAAGAGGAAATTCGGTAATTAAAGTATTAATAATCGGCGTTTCTCTACTCTTGTTTTCGTAATTATTACTACTAGGCTGGAACATACGTGACAGTGTATCGGCAACTACGTTTTGGGTGCCTCTAATATGTTGTACTTTGAATTTAAAACAATTTAATCTTAATACCCATCTTCCGATACGACCTAACTGTTTGGGGTGATTTAGTAGCCAAGATAACGCTTGATTATCTGTTTCTAACAAAAACTCCTTATGTTCTAAAAATGGTTTGAACTTCTCAAAAGCGAAAACTATAGCTAAACATTCTAATTCGTATGCGGAGTATTTCTTTTCTTGCTCAGTTAGGGTGCGAGAAGCGTAACTAATAGGTAACCTTGAGTTATCTACTTCCTGATATATTACTGCACCTAGTGCGACACTAGAACTGTCTGTCTGCACTACAAATGGTTTTGTAAAGTCGGCTAATTGTAGTACGGGGGGGTGATATTATGCTTTCTTTTAATTTCTCGAATGCGGTTTGGTGTTGCTCCTTCCATTCAAATTTAATTCCCTTTTTTCTTAAGGTATTTAGCGGTGCTGCAATTTCGGCTAGGTGTGGGATGTACTTATGGAAATAATTTATCATTCCCAAAAATCGGGCTATTCCTTTTGCATCCCGCGGCGGTAAAAATTCTCTTATGGCACGGGTTCGCTCTGGGTCTATGCTTACCTTTCCGTTTGCTTTTACGATGTGACCTAAAAATGAGAATTGGGTCACAGCAAAATTTACTTTACTGGGATTTACGGTTAATCCAGCTTTCTCCAATCGGGTTAGTACTTCACGTAGATGATTAAGATGTTGTTCAATTGACTCACTGTAGATAACAATGTCATCTAGGTAGTGGTACACATATTTAAACTTTATGTCATGAAATAACTTTTCTAATAATCTGCTACATACAGAACTACCTTGGGATATACCAAAAGGTACCCTTGTAAATTGGTACAGGTTGAAAGGGACGGCAAAGGCGGTAAGACGTTTTGATTCTTCCGAAAGAGGTATCTGATGAAATGCCTGATTTAAATCCATAATGGTAAAGATTTTTGCTTTAGTAAAATAATGAAATGCACTGTGGATGTCGGGAAGTGGTATAGATTCAAATTCTATCCGTTTATTTAGTTGTCTGTAGTCCACCACTAATCTATGTTTGTCGTTACTTTTGGGTACTAAAAACGCGGGTGATGAATAAGATGACGTAGAGGGTTCGATGACTCCTTGTTCTAACAATTTATTAATTTGGTTCCTCATCACTTCCATTTTCGGTGGTGATAATTTGTATGGGGCTAAACGAATTACTTTGTTGTCGCTCAAATTTATTTTGTACTCTATTAGATCCGTCAGTCCTAATTTTGGGGTGAGAACGTTGGAGAATTGTTTTATTAAAGTCTGTATGTTCCGTCTATCTTTACTTTTCAGATGACTTAATTCAGATTCGTGATGCTTTATATGTGTAGAAGTAGTGCTAGTACTTTCTCTGTTATTTGCATTAATATGCAAGTTATATTTCCGTGAACGATCGAATCCAAAGTAAAATATCTTCTCGTGAATGTCTAAAATTATTCCTGTTTTACTGATAAAATCAGCTCCCAATATTAATTCGGGTCCTAATTCGTCGCATACCAACATTGGAAAATACCACGTTAGATTTTTAATTTTTACTTTAAAAGTGATGATAAGCTTTATCATTAAGTTTTGTTTATTAGCAGAGTAGCGCAAATTATAACCTCCTCTCTTGAGTTATAACTTAGGGAACCAGTAATAATTGGATGTGCCAATTATACCGGCTGCCTTCGTTGTGAAGCACTGAAAATAATCACAACAAATAAACAATTTATATAGCAGGATATTTGGAAGGGGAGACTGTTGATTTATGCACTCATTTTACTTGGTACTTAGATGACATCTCTTTATTACATTTGGTGATTAAGTTCTCTATTGAAAGTTCTCAACAATATAGTTTACTATATGATTAAATATATAAATTACTACTTTACAAAGGGGCTTCAAAATATGATGTACATCTTATTGATTAATTCCACGGATCCGGGATTAAATATAATAAATGAATTATGGTCACCTTGCCATGTACAATATTGAAACTCTAACCATTTGAAGAATGGTTTTTTACTAATCTTCTAAAACAACAAAACTTTTAGTTTAAACTTTACCTTTTTGCTATAACTAGCGTTATTAGATTTTATACTACATGTTACCTAAAATGTCAGGTTTCTAAAGTCTTTAATGTAATTACATTTAAACATGAGTTTTAAAGGTCTTCAATATGATAGTTTAAATTGTCTTTTTGGGTTCATAATTTTGTAACTCTTAACCATGGAAGACAAGCCTCCATGTCACCTGTGTGTTTCCTGAAGTTGCTGCAGAATTAGTTCTTCGGTCCTCCTGATGTTTCTTGAAGTTCAGTCGTTACCTTATCATACTGTGATGGTGAAGTTCTAGAAGTATGTGAAATCATTCCTGGTGTGGTACATTCATCTCCGGCGACTGTAGTTATTCTTAGTAATTCTTGTAGTTAGAAAAGCCAATTACCCATAATTATCAATGACTTACGACGAAAATCAGACTCATCGAGAATGGAGGAAATTGAGCACGATTTACGAAAATTATATATCTCCCCAGTTCAATCCCCTACTTTAGAAAACCCTCCCTCCACCTCGAACCCCGAATCACCCACCGTATCGAAGATACAACCGAGTCATGAACAATTACCTAGTAGAGAATTAAATACCCACACTATGTCAGAAACCCCACCGCCAAATGTTCAGCATACTCGCACTAGTAAATATGCGATTACGAATCCTAATGCAAACACCAATCTTTCGAAAAGTACACCTAACATATGTTTTAATGTAGACCTCTATGGAAAGATTTCCCACCCAGTAGAGAAAATAATTAATGATATTCCTTACACCGATGGCTTAAGCATCACGACTCTATTGACTTTTATTAGATATCTACTGCAAATAAAAGATCTACAACTATTGAGCGATTGGCAAATACTGCAGGTCATCTTACCGAAATGTAAACCACCTTTACGAGATCGTGTGCTCGAATCATTAAACTCGAATCTTCCGGTAGAAGAACTTCATACAAATATAATCAAATATTTTATTCCCACTGGAATATATGAGGAGATAAAAAGAAATACTGTACTTCGAGTACAAAGAGCTCAAAAAAGACTGGAAATTCTTAGTAATTCTTGTAGTTAGAATACATAGATAGAAAGTTTGTTTCACTGTTATACACTTCACATGATGATAGATTAGTTGACTATCACCTTCTAGGTTGTAATACTGTATAAATTACATAGTCCGTTATTTTATAATATAGAGAGATGTCATCACCACACAAATTACTTATTTAAATAGTCATTGTATCAACCCTTTCACATTTTTATATATACACGTAGCGAAATAACGCTTTACGCTGCTTATGGCGTGAGCGCTCCATTACAAGTGGCAGAAATAGTTAAGGGGAGCGTAGTAATCTCAAGACAATTACTAGGCAACATAAAAGTAGTTCCGTGTTTCTAATTTTAATTAAAGGACTACGGTTGATTAAATAATTAAATCGTGATATTCTTAGTTGCAGAAGTTATCAAAGTACGTAACAATGGTCTTAATTAATTATTTAAATAATAACAAATTTACAATAATACTTAGTTTATTTAGGGGTCAGAAAACAAGTTAATTCTGGTCAGTTCTTGTTTATGCAGGAATAAATTAATAAGCTTTACCCTTTCTGTACAATTCCATTCCCTTTTAATTTTATTATTAGACTTATATTAAATATTATTATTATTAAATGATTGCCATAGGATTTAGTTTACAATGTGAGATTTTATTAAGAATTTAAAATTTCTCCGCCTATATATTATCAACTTAATTAATTAACATATTTTTATTAATGAAATCGTCACAAAACATTGTGATTCGCTAAGCAATCATATGTCTTCACTATATTTATCCCATATGACCATAATTTTACTTCTTTTATCTTTAGTCTTTATTAATCATCTCCACCATCTCGGAGAAATACATACAGCCTGTCGTTTTTCTTGCATAGCAGATATATGCTACTACTTAATGTCTTTGTGTTCAAATGTTACAATTATGATAGGTAGATATCTCCCTTGTTCATTTCAAGTTGAGTGTAGATAAATTATGTTTATTGTTTTTGAATGTATATGTGCTTTTAAAACTCGTGATGAATTTCTGGTAGTGTAGAGACTATGTGCATTATTTTTTTAATGAATAATATTTAATCCAGTATGATAAAAAATAACAAAATATAGTAAATTATATCTTTTACTTTAATGCAAAAAATTATAACTGAAAAAAGTCAATGGTTATAATCTCTATAAATTTTATAAAATATAAATTATTTGAAACAAAATTAACATTGGCATGTTATTTGAATATATTTGGTTTTAATGTAAGCAAATATTCTTAAGGAAAGTGACAGTTTTCTTAAAATTTTCTCCATACATGTGGAGAATTAGTGTAAGTAGGTTATGTTAAAATTCTAATATAGGTTACGTTTAGCTGGTCACTGAAGAAGAAAATTAAATAATTGTGTCTTATTGAATTATTACTCTTGTTCATAAAATTAAAAAATTTTTTCAAAATATATGTACACTTACGAAACCTTTTTTTTTGTTTTTCAAAAAACATCCTTACAGGTTTAAGAAAGATAATTCCTACATTATACATAGTATATTATTTATATAATATACACATGTTATGCTATATGCATCTACTTCAGGCCTAAATATTCATTTGTTAACTCTAACCGTCTTTGTTTTAATTATGTTCATTTTGTGTAGTTTTATTACCACTGTCCATGAACAAGAACAATCAGTGTAGTCGTGAGATTGTAGCGTGTTTGTTTTTTAATATTTTTACGAGAAGCCTTCTGAACAATCCAGAACATTCTCCACTCCCCCCGTCCAGTGTGGCAGCTGTTTCATCATTCAAGTAGGTGATTCTAGTGAGTTCCAGAACACTTGAGATACACATTAAGCCGCCAGCTTGCAGTTAAGGAGGGAAGGTGTACTGGACCTCAGCGCGGCATATATAAAGCCATAGCAGCCGGGTTGTCAGTTCAGTTACGTGAGCTATTTTTGCTAGTGCGGATTGAGTGCTTGTCGAAGAAAAGTAGTATTGTGTTAATAATTGTGTGAAACTCTATTAATAGACGTTGTTATTGTGTGTGGACAAAGCTAGCTGGAAATATTGTAAGAGTTAATTATAAACTGTTTAATTGTGATAATTAAAGCTGGTGATTAGTGACGTAACTGGTGTCTTGTATTTTTTTTCCACTGTACCATACGACGACCAAGTAGACCGTCGTAACAGTGGTGTCAGAACTGGGATAGAACGGTTAACAGTGGAAACAGAGGACACTTTGTAGAAGAGTGGTGTTAGTGGTAGGCCTAGTTGATAAAAATAAAATGGATACCAGTCAGATGATAGAAGCATTCCGAGTAATGCTACGGCAAACACAGGAACAACAAAAAGAAGAATTTAGTTGTCAAGCAGATGACATTGAGGCATTCGTACAAGATGATATCACTGCAAAATTCGTCCTGTTATGAGATGAGCTGAACAAACAAGTTGACAGAATATCTGAAATAGAAAAATCTGTCAACTATGAAAACAACTATGTCAAGTTTAGAAGATTCAAAGTATCAGAGAAATCAAAGAACGCTATTAACTGAAGTAGGGCCTGTTTTTGCAAAGGCCCCATCGTTTAATGGAAGCACTCACTGGGCAACTTATCATCGCCAATTTGAAGCTGCCGCTTGCTTAAATAACTGGTCAGAAGAAGATAAAGGCCTTTCACTCATTCTTTCGTTAAAGGGACCTGTCGCAGAGCTAATACACAAAGTGGCATCTGACAGCCAGAACACATATGCCGAATTAACAAAAGCTCTGGAATGCTTGAGTGCTTGTCGAAGTGAAGTAGTATTATGTTAATAATTGTGTGAAACTCTATTAATAGACATTGTTGTTGCGTGTGGACAAAGCTAGCTGGAAATATTGTATGAGTTAATTATAAACTGTTTAATTGTGATAATTAAAGCTGGTGATTAGTGACATAATTGGTGCCTTGTATTTTGTTTTCCACTGTACCATACGACGACCAAGTAAACTGTCGTAACAGTATTCAACATGTGTATGTGTTTTTAATATAAATCTGTAATCACCATGTTTCACCAAGTCCTAAGCCAGTGTTCAATTTATTATTTAATTAAATAATCTTTTACTATTTTTTTTTAATATATTTTATTTATACATCATAGTAAACATTGAAAGTTCTACGTTCTTAGGTCCAGAATAAAGCTCTATGGACAGAGCAACGGCAGTTCTAGTCTGTGTCTTGGAAAGATCCATTCCCCCCTGATGTTTAAGTGTTCATATTAAATTTTAAAGTATGAATTGTACATTTTGCACGTTATATGTGTAATTGCAAATTACGTTTTTATGTTTAATTATTATTGTTATTCCCACCTACTACAATGTCTCCCCATGTAACTTTATGTTTAATATTAATTTGTTTAATTACACAGGTCTGCGATGGAAAAATTGTCTTAAATGTAGTGGGCGATTATAGTTGTTTTGGTGCTGATTACTGAAAAAATAATGCAACAATTCTATCATGTACAGTTTTCTAAAAACTAATATATCTCATTTAGAAGTATTTGATAAATTAGAAAGTACAGTATAACTATGTATATGAACATTGTACATATTTAAAAGATATTTGGTATATATAAGTATTTGGCAAGAGAGTACAAATCTAAATTTAAAACGTTTGCCTCAAAGTTAGTTCACATAGTCAGAGTTGAATGATTTAGTTTGAGATGTAGATCTTCCTTAGGATTCAGCAGAAGTATTAGGTTCTAGATTTAAGAAAAAAAAAAATTGTTCACTTCTTGTATTAGCAGGCCTATGTCATTATTGTTATTCCCACCTACTACAGTATTTCCCCACACAACTTTCTTATGTTTCATTACCTACTATGTTATTCCCACCCATTACAGTGACTCCTTATGTTTAATTATACTGTTGTTTCTATCTACCAAGATGGCATTTCTTGTATTACAAGCTGTGGAACCATCACTGTTACAGGGACTTTTGAAAATAAAAATTTGTTAGTATTACTTTATTTTTTGCTATATATAGTTTATAAAGTTTATTTATATGGTTTGTTTTAACAGATATAGATATTTATTCACAAAATGATATTTTGTTGATAGGACGTTTTAACAAGAGATGAGCTAGGAGAAGTTGAACTATTGATGAGGTGTCTGACAACGATTGGCCGCAATTTTGATAACATTCCAGTAATAGCGTCATGTGACTATATAAACCTGTCTGTCAGTATTGCTTCTACAATCCTTCGTCAGGTACAGTTGGTAATATATAATCTCATTTGGTCAAATCTGAAAACTATGTTAAGCAAATGGTGAAATATTAATTTTGTGTTTTATGTTGCAAATATGAGAGAAAGTACAATATTCAACACAAATTATCTGGAAATACAGTAAAATTGAAAGTTAAGGGCATATGCGCAGAAACTAATTTATGGATGGACGAGTCCACTTTGAAATTGTGAATGGCGGGAGGGTAACAGTATCAGCTGGTATGGAAGTGAAGGTGTTGCCAAATTTGCGTGTGATGTTACCCGTACATTGTTAGCTACTGTGTGACGTACTATATCAGTCTTGCATTTGTTATTATTATTATTTCAATTTATTATTAATTGTATCGTTGTTTTACAGTCACTCATTTTTATAAGTACAGTAGAGTCGCGATTATCCGACCTAAACGGCCCGGCCGAAAGTCGGATAAGCAAAAAGGTTGAATAATAAGGAAAGAAATAAAATACTAATATTTACTGACACATAGGCTAATGTATTTTTACACCAATATAAGTATTTAAAACACATACAATAAAGTTGCAAGATAAGTTAATACATAACAGATTACGTATGTTTAAAAAAACTGGTGATATTTGTTTGCTTGCCTGCCTAATTATGTCTTCTTGCCGCCATGTCTCGTAGCCGCTGAAGTAGCAGGACGTCAGTGCTTGTCGAATCTCTTTGTTGCTCCACGTACTTCAATGCTGTTTGAAGGGCTTGAAATCCTTCGTTGTGGGTAATATTAGTTTCAGATTCATTGTTGCTATTTTCGTCTTCTTCTGCATTATCAGTGCCATTGACAATGTTAACGATATCTTCATCAGTCACTTCATACTCTTGATCTAGGGTAAACCATTCGTTGACGTCTTCAACTATCGCATCTTCGCATCCAGGAATTTGTTTTAACAAAGGCGACACACTTTCATTATCTTCTGAGGCGGATTATTGACTACGAGGTTTCTCACCCAATAAAACATTCCATGATTTAGCAATTGTTCCTGCACCAACACTTTCCCAGGATTGTGCAACAAAATAAGCTACGTCTTTAAGATTTATCTTGCGCAATTTCTCAATCATGTTCTCTCCTTGGTCAATTGAGTCAATCAGAGAAGACAAAAGCTGCCTGCGGTAGTTTCTTTTTATAGTTTCCAGTACACCTTGGTCCATTGGCTGACAAATGGATGTAACATTAGGAGGTAAAAACATCGTCTTGATCTCTCCATCTCTAAGTTCGTTTTCACTTGGTTGAGTGGGGGCATTGTCCAATAACAAAATGGCTTTTCTTGGTAATTGCTTTTTTCCAAGAATTTTTCCACCTTTGGTACAAATTCACCAAAAAACCAGTTCTTAAAAATATGTGAGCTCATCCATACACTCTTTTGGTTTGAAAATTTTACTGGCAACGCATTTTTAGAAACCTGTTTGAAAGCTATAGGATTCTTTGATTTCCCAATCAATAGAAGTTTCATCTTTAGATTGCCAGTAGCATTACTACAAGCAAGAATTGTGACAGGTTCCTTACTTCGTTTATGACTTGGGGCTGCTGTTTCTTCCTTAGCTGCAAGGGTTTTGCTTGGAAGAAGCTTATAATTAAGGTCAGTTTTGTCGCAATTAAAGATTTGATCACCAGTCAATCCTTCTGTATCAACCCATGAGTGTAACCTTGTGAAGCTATTTATTTATCACAATTATTTTGAGTACCATACACATAGAAATACCTAGAATGACTTTCACTTACCATCCAGACATGCTCTTTTGGGTCCAGGGTCTCATACGAACACCAAGATACAAGCACAATTTTGAAGGTTGCTTAAATAATTTACATAACACAAGTTTAAGAAGAGAATTTCCATTTAATATTTTACTGTTACTTTAGTGAAATTAAGAACATACATTTAGTAAATACATGTTTCAGGTGTTGTGCAACACGTGACTCTGTTGTAATATGACTTACAATCTACGGCTTACCTTATTTTTTTCTAGGACACAAACATAAAATGCAAACACAAATATAAACAGAAAGCCGCCCAGCTTTGCCACACTCACATTTATACTAAATTAAAAACCCCTTAACATTTTATGCAAATCAGAAGCCCCCTTCACCGGCCACTCGGTCTTCCCGCACACGTATTGTTCGGTTACACGGTTTCACTGTTCTGAAGAAAAAAAAAACTCTTGATACGACTCCCTAGTCGTATTGACCGTGGTCACTTAACAGTTTTGCTGTACTACAACTTTAAAATATTTAAACATGTGTGACGAGCCTACAGAGGCCCACCCGATAACGGGAACTGTTGCTTGTCGACTGGTGCAAACTTTTGTTTGTACACTGTTAATACTTTTAATGACTGTTTTCACACTTTCTAAGATAGGCCAAATTTGTTTTAACGGCCTATCTTGTAAACCCGAGGCCCCTGTTTTAAATTCACAATTCTATTGTCTGGTGCTGCTTACTCTCTGATACCAAACTGCACACTGGAGACTGTGTCACAAGGCTGCTGCTATGTGATTGCGCAATGCGTCTGGCAATTGTTTTGGCTGACTGTGTGTATGTTGCATTGCTGTACTGGAGGCTCCTTACAGGTGAAGTCTGGCAATTCAAAAGTGATTGACTGGGTGATCTATGTTAATATAAAATTAAACTGTGGTAGCTCCCATATATGAAATGAATTGTACACTTTTAACAAAATCAAAACCAAGATTAATAAAAAATAAAAACCTTCTAATTTGACCCATTACAACCTTTGCTTACAGAATTCTAAACTGTCACAATCAGCAGATAGTTTTTCACCGCAAATATTAAGCTGGCGAACTCCGTACCTCTTCTTCCACCGATCGAGCCATCCAGCACTTGCTGTGAAATTGGGGTCTCCTTCCTTAAATTCTTCACGAAACTTCAATGCCTTTTGCTGCCACATTGGTCCAGATTTGCAAATTTGATCCACACCATCACCTCTTTTTTGCACGAACCAAAGATATAACGTTTCACTAACCTTTTCGTATTCACACTTTTTCATACTTTTTCTTCCTTGCAAAGCTTTGTCAGTCACTCTTTCAGAACACCATTTCTCAATTTGCACTCGGTTCCTCTTCCAATCGCCAACAGTAACACGCCCAACACCACAGTCTTGCGCCACTTTTAATAATGTTTCATCTTTGTCTATTCTTTTTAAAGCCTTTAGTTTCTCCTCCATAGGCCCGGCAACCTTTTTCCTTTTCGAAGCCGTCACTACAGACACTGTACCACACGACTTTGGATAAACGAAACGAGCGAAACAAGTTAAGACAGATGAGAAACGAACTGATCGGTAAGCAGTCACTATTGACACTGATGGGTTGTTTACAGGTTAGGCCTGATGACTCATGGTGAAAGGCGCGTCATATGACTCAGCGATCATTCACTTACTAATCCTATTAGTCACAGGTGACTGAGGACACTCAAAAATGAAACTTTTCAGCCGATTGTGTACTGTACTACCTTGAGAATTCCAAGAATTCTTCTCGGTAGCACATGTAAAGTGATAACTGACCATTCCATAAATTTTAATTTTTTAAGTATGGATGGTGTCGGATAATTCAGAATGTCGAATAATCGAAGGTCGAATAATCGCGACTTTACTGTAATTTAATTTTTTAGTAAATTTATATTGGTAGTTATTATTCTGTAATTATGTATTATCGTAATTATTTGTGTTATCATCCAGTAATAAGATTTGTTAAAATGGATACTTCTCCTTCAACTAGTAGCAAAGACAGGAAAGTTATTCATAGTCAAGCATGGGAAGTAATAATAAAGAGTTTTTTGTTGTCCAGGATTAAAAAGATTCTTGCAATTAAATTAATACGAAGAACGGGTTTCTTTATATAATGATAAACTGTAGAGATAGTCTAGTGTTATTAAGGAGTGGAAGTGACAGTTTGCAAATTCCATTGCGATAAGAACGGCCGTCTCAGCAGTACACAATGACAGACGCTCAGATATGTTTATAAAACATTCTGATATGTAACAGCAACAAATTCCAATATGTGTGAAGATTACATATCATTTGCTTGATTTGTATAGTCATACAGTTACAATATTATTATTATTATTATTTGATTTACGTCAGAAACAATAAATGTATTATTCTTTTTTTAAAGCCAGCTGTGTGACTGTAGGCACACACACATAGAGTTCGTGGTGACACATTTGCAAACAAACCTTAACATTAACAGTCATGAGTTTTTGTTACTATTAGAAATTATATTCATAGGTTGGCTGCACCTTTGCTGATAACAACAATTCTCTTCTCACATCTCACAGCGACTCCCTCCACATCACCTTTCCCCTGTGACCATAAGCGTTTCACGGATTTCCATGCCTTTAACTTTCAATCTTGCCATACTTTGAAGGCTATGCTAAAGTGTCTACAGTATTTAGGTAAAGATTGTAATTTCTGGAATGCAAAAGAATACGTTTACTGACAAGACTAGGAATAAGCGACCACCAATTGCTTCTAGAAACAGTTTGTCTTGTACACATAATTTCATGTAAATAAAATGGCTTCAATTGATATATTTAAAGTGTTAATCACAAAATAAAGAGTTAAAAGACAAGGTTAATATGCAGTGATAAAGGCAAAGACATTTCTTGTATGAACTTTACATCACGTATAGTAATTATGAAGGTGTCCCATATTTTACTACTGGAATTTGTTGTATATTTCACATAGTTGTGTGTACCAACATGAAATTGTCATCTTCTCTGGTGTTCTTTAATATCTATTTTTTTTTAAACTGGTTAAATCAGAATGTAGTTTAGATAAGTTCTGAGTGCAGTAAACATATCAGATTACCTTAAATTATATTAAATCTTGGAGGCAGCCATTCAAAAACTAGATATTTCTGGACACATCAGCATAAAAACTACACAAGTGTGAGCTTATGCTGATGACATAGCTATTATCACCAGAAATAAAAGAGGGCTAGGGGAAAATCTAATAACACTAGACTAGATAGTGAAGCATATAAAAGTTGTTTAAGGATAAATGAAACCAAGAGCAAATACATGGAACATTAACAGAGTATCACAAACAACCACCCGTATCTGTCCAGTATTTGGCGACCACTACAGCGCAAGCGCAATGGGTTGCACAACCAAACCTGGTCTCTGAAACCCATACTATTGCTGCGCTTCAAAACCCATTCTATTGCTGTGAATGCCATACTGTGTTTTCATTTTATCACTGGGTATCTACAGGCACCCTCTTATGAAACGATTCATTTCTCGCAGTTGCTTTTCTAATTGTGAGGAATAGTTCTACAGCTCTTGGAACTGAGTCTCAGGTGATCCGTACATCAAGCCCCCAGGAAGACAAATCTCCTGCCCAAATACCAATTTTGCTAGAGTCATGCCACTTGTGTCTTGTACTGATGGCCTATAAGCCATTAGAAATAACGGTATACACTGGTCCCAGTCTGTTCGGTTCTTGTCAACAACCTTCGACAGATACTGCTCAAGCGTCCTATTGAACCTCTCAATCATTCTGTTGGACTGAGGATGAAGAGGGATTGTCCTGGTCTTTTGAATTCTGAGTAGACGGGATAATTCTGTAAACAATCCTGACTCGAAATTCCTCCCTTTATCTGTATGGATTTCCATAGGGGCTCCATAATGGCAACAGAAGTTGTGAACTATTGCCTCTGCCACAATGGTAACCTCCTGATTTGGAATTGCATAAGCTTCTACCCACTTAGTAAAATAGTCCCCTGTAACCATTATGTACCAGTTTCCATCATCAGTAACTGGGAAAGGCCCAGCAGTGTTTGTGGCAATTCTCTCGAACAACAGTCCAATATTATACTATCTCATTTTCCTACTGCTTCTGGTTTGTGAGCCCTTGCTTGCAGCACATATTTCACATGTCTGACACCATTCCTCTACACAGTGGAGAAATGAAGCCAATAGAATCATTTCCGTATTTTGTCAATTGTTTTATTAATACCAAGATGACCTCCAGAGCATCGTGCATCTCCTTCAAAATAGACTGCACTTTACTTTGGGGGAACTATAGCTGCATTTTGGATTACTTCATTGAATTAAGAGGTGTCTTTTCACCAGCAATAACAGATTGATAGGGCTGACAGAATGGGAAAACTGCAGAAAGATTTTTTGGTGGGAGTTGATAAACTGATATAAAAACGTATAAAATGCCTAGAAGGCATTGGAAATTTGAAACAATCAGTTTACTTATATAATGTTAGATGTGATTAAATTTTGTTGCTTTCACGAATTGCGTAATTCGCTTTTCCTAAGTGCCTAATGGATCTTGCATTTAATATACCGTATTTGCATTTAATATACCGTATTTGCATTTAATATACTGTGAATAAATATTGCCACGGATGTTTTAGTAATACATAGGGTTACAGTTTTATGATTTAAAAATATATTAGTAAATTAATGTAACCATTGTTTTGAAAATCTACTTATGAGTTAAATTTGAAATTTTGGAATTACATATAGTCAGAGTTATTGAAAGAGGAGTATTGCCCTCCTTTTTTGTAAGTTGTGTGGCATTTCACAAAAAATAATATTATAGGGCCTAATAGCTGATTTTGGTAAGAAATGGAAAACTAGTCGAAATGGAAGGACAGTCATTTATTAACTAATTTTATGAGTAACAATATTTACTTTTGTATATAATAAATATTATTTATAATTCTGTTGCATATGTTCAGTAAAAAGTACAACTGATGTTCAGCATGACATGAAATATCAGATTGGTATGGAGTGAAATGGCAATCTTACAGGTTCTGTCTATAGCAGTGTAATGTTAAGAAATATAAATAGGATGCTTAACTGAGAAAAAAATATGCACAGCAGATTTTCAAAAACTTGCAACACAGGTTTTATGTACTTTCATATATTCCAATTTTTTGGACATTGTTTTTTTTTTTTGCAAAACAGTTTTTGTGTGAAAAAGGCTAAAATTTTGAGGAGTGGTTTTTTTTTTGTAAATTGTATCTTTTCTGTAAACTGGTGCAAAAATCAGGATAATTAACCAAAAACACCCTACCTAACATTTCTTTTATACACTCATGTCTGTGAAAATTATTTATTTATTTTTTAATTGAGTTACAAATTCGCATATCTGGCCATACTAACTATTAAGTCTTTTTAATTTCCTATGTAAATTAATTATTTTTTGGGGGATGGGGAATTATTAACATTATTATTAGCATAAGAAGGAATTATTAACATCAGAATTGTTGGTTGATGTCAGTGTACATCAGTTTCAGATAACTTGCTGTAAGGGGAATTTAAGAAGTTCACAAAATTGTTTAAAATGTATATACCTGGTATATCATGTACCTTATGTCGTATAGCATATATACATTGTACCACTTTTCCCACCAGGAAAAAAGTAGTATGATATATGTATTTGTTGCCCTCACAGTGAATTTAAAAAACACTTTTTTACATCCACAATTTATAATATATTTTAATTTACAAATTCTATGTTACAGTTAGCAGATGACACTTGTCAATGTGTAGACGAAAGTATCAGTTTTTGTGTACATTTATGTCATTTCTTGGAAACTCTGTATGATCCATATTTCACGTGGAGGCATTTTAGACCAAGCTCTCAGCCACCGTTAGATAAATTTACATTCCATCCAGCACTTTTACATGTTGAAGTAATTCCTTTTATATATGGTAAGAAATCACAGTGTGAAGTTTTGAATATTTATTCTTATTTCTTGGCTTGTTATTTCTTTCAGTATCAGAAACTGTCCTTCTCTACCATAGTAATGAAGTTCTAATCTGTGTTGTGTCTATTAATTATTCTGTTTATACATATGCATATGTTTTTAATACAATCAGTTATCAAATCTTTAAAAGTTACTGACCGTTACTTGTTTATGAACAAATAAACATGTTCCTTTTGCCTTTAAAGTCAGGCTTTTCAAGTTATATGTGATAATATCTAAAACACTTAGATAAAATAAATTTGTAGTGAAAAGTTTGTAAATAATATTATTTTAAAATATTTCAGAACACAGATGTAGGAAGAGTGTTATTAAAAAACATAAATTATAAAGTCTCGTGGCTTGAAACTAGAAATATTGGGAAGACTAATTTAGGAAAATATTAGGCCCACGAAAAACTTCAGAAGGTTGGAAATTAAGAAGTAATGATGAAATATATCAAAGTATAGAAAATATAACAGAAACAATGAGAAAAAGAAGTCTTGTAACAGTACAATTACTCTACCACATTTTAATTAATAATAAAACAAACTTCGCTTACCTTGTGTCGGCCAGGGTTCTGCACACGAACTCGTGATCTACAAGCGTGATTTAGGGTTATGTGTTGCAATAATTACTCTCATTTACGGTTAACTATTTCAACTTGATTTATTATTCTTTTTATCATTCTCTTTTTTTTGATTCAATAACAAATATGCCTTCTCCTTCTCTATTCTCTAACATTTCAATTAAACAAGACTAAATACTGAGGTAACAACCCCATCTGACCAAAACAACAAACTTCTATCTCTTACTTCTTATAATTAAATTAAATTATTTATTTTATTAATTAATTAAAGACAAACCAGCATTTTGCTCACACATACACTCACATCTTTTAACCCCTTTAATTTAGCGCCCTTGTAAATTTTTTATATAGTGATTGGTTTATGATAATCGGTTACTTAACTCACGGCGTCTCAGCAAACCACGTGTCTCACATCGTATATTTTAGTTCGTCCAAATTGTTCACTGCATTTTAGTTTGATGTCACACTGTTGAATCATTCAAAATTAATTGCTGCCCTTTTAGCTGTAAGTTTATTCACATTTTTATTCCACTTTAAATTATATTTTAGAACACATTTTGAAAGTTTAATAAATTTTCGGCTCGCGAGCCTTTTATGCTGAACCGCTCGGTTCTATTAGTTGGTGAAGAGTAACTTTTTCAAGATGGCCAAAGCGTTCTCCTGCTGACCAACTTGCCTTGTGATAGGTCGAGCTGGCGTCACGTGACACAGTAATTAGCGACCACGAGGTACTGTATATTCCCTCTGGCTGACTGGCGAGCCTTGTACGTGCCAATTCATCTGTGTGGGGAAGCATACGTGCACTTGTGCACATACCTTAGCACCTGGAAAAGTAGCATATTGCGGGGCGGACAGACCAAACGTGCAACTGGGTGCCCCGACAAGGAATGTCTATTGTTAAAATTGAGGCCCTGTGTGGGTAACTCCTGTGCGTCGCATTTACAATTGAACTAAAACCCATCACCCAATTCTGTCCCGTTACAATACCTCCCCAATGAGAGGTTTTCTGCCGAAACAGAAAAACTGTCATTGCTAAACCCTAAGAGGATCAGTGAGGATATGGTGCCAACAACCCCCCTTTATACCTTAATACAGCATGGGTAAACTACCCCCCTAGCTCGGCGACTATGGCTGCACCTGAACGACATTACTGGACTTCTCTGTTCAAGATCCCAACACCGTAAAATCAGACAGGTACTCACCATAGTACCACCTAACCTTGTAACATTTCAACAAAATCAACAACTGGCCTTGTACCCTACCAGATCCTCAACCGATATATCTCCCCTTACATATATACTGGATTGCCTTTAGCAAAGTACTGCTGCGTACACATGTTCCTTACTAGCTTAAATACGAGATCTCTAAATATTCATCATTAGTATAAAATTCACATAAACATTTTATATTTGCGTTTAAATAAACTTCACTCCCATTTCTCAACCTGTAATTGTTTGCTTGACATTACTGTTTCAAATCAAATTAAATTATTTAAAGTTCGTTCAAGTAGTGAAATAAATCTAAGTCCATAATTAAAGATTCACGTTTAAGTTAATTCACATCATCTCTTTCAATTAGTTATTTTAATCGCAATTTTCAAAATTCCAAAATCTTTTAAATGAATTTACTTTTCTT
This sequence comes from Magicicada septendecula, assembly GCA_034769895.1. Lineage (NCBI taxonomy): Eukaryota > Metazoa > Arthropoda > Insecta > Hemiptera > Cicadidae > Magicicada > Magicicada septendecula. Next base: position 154,035,965 of record CM068368.1, on the reverse strand, counting down.
TATAAATCCTCATAACTAGATGCTAACAATCATAATGAACAAAATAAAATAAACAACTTATCTCTATCATAAATTCCATTACCACTACATTTGGTTACAGAACATATAATATGAACACTATGAATCAGTTAATACATTATCAATACACACAATCATCGATATATCATGAACATGAAAACACGACACAATCTGTACTTCACCAAAAAATTAAAATTTTTTTTTCAATAATTAAGTGAATTCAAATTCCAGAAACCTATATTCTGACTATTAATAAAAAGAAACAAATTATTAAATTATTTAACAAAAGAACATATGAATTGATTACATTAAACATTCTACCGTACACACCAGTCATCAGCTGATGCCTCATTTTCAGGTGAATGACCTTACCCTAGGCACACTAAATACAAATAACAAAAATACACAACATCATTCAATTTAACTCATAGCATGTCCTTGATGATTATACAATCATTACAACATAGAGTCTAGTACTTAAAATAGTTTGTTCTCATAAGTGAATATTCATCACTAATCATTGAATCATAGCTAATAGTAAACATTTCTGAACAGGAACTGGGTCATCAACCACCAACTCTCTCTTTAGAGTAAGTAAACTTGATTGTCCCGCTGTTATAGTAGCCGCGCTCAAAGCGTTTCCAGACGGAACGCTTTGATTCTCACTCAAAGGAAACCAGATGGTCTCGTCCCTAGTGTCACTCAAAATGAGCTGACAATGTTGCCAAGTTCTTCTCCCACCTATAGTGAAACTTAGCGTGAAATGATTCTCCTCTTCAATGTTATTATTATTATACGTATGATTAATTCATGTAGTAATAATAATAATACAACACAGGACTTCTCAGAAGTTTCAGTTTTAAGTAAGTAAACCTGACGTTTACATTATCTATAAAGAATAAAAATACAACAAAACCTACAAAATATAGGTCTATACCTTTTCGACATAACTTTCAAAATGATTTTCATTATTAAAATATCACAAAGCTTTGGGATAAGCAGATCCCTGCAATATCAGAAGGCTATAATAATAATAATATCAGAAATTAATAAACCTGAGTAAAACAAGACAAAATCGCAAATAATTAATACATAGCCTGGGAGTAAACTACTCACCGTTTAGTTGGAGTCGCGGTCTGAGTCATCATCACTGTCGTCTTCTTCTTCCCACAGGTCTGCATAATATCCCCGTTCTACCTTCATAGTTTTTTCCACACATTTCCTCCAGTATTCGGCATCTATGTTCTCAGTACAGTTCCGTAGGGCTTCACAGACACTTGCACTTAACTGAGGAGTTATGTTGCTCTTCCTGACGTTAGACTTTAACCGTGCCCAGACTAATTCGATTGGATTTAATATGCAGTAATAAGGGGGAAGTCGTAACACTTCATGACCTGCCTTTCGAGCCATCTCATCAACTGCGTACATTTTGTTTATATTCGCCGCTTTTATTCTTTCGAGCAAGATTAATTTAATGGGGACTGGGTCCGGTACTGGTAAATCAAATTTCTTCATAAATTCAATAATTTCGGACTTGTTTGACGATTTAGTTGGGATTTTGATAAGTTGTCTAGAATGGTAACTCGCATTGTCTAAAACTATGACATACTTCCTGTCTTTTGAAAGATTTTGCAGTAACAAATTTTTAAACCAATTCTCAAAAACTGTAGCATTCATCTCGTCGTGGCTGTCAGCTTTAGCATCTGAAATATTTTTGGCAGACAAATAAAGACAATTAGGAGCCCACCCCTCAGCTCCACCAGCATGTAGCACCATGATGCGCTTCCCTCTAGATACAGGGACGTTAATAGCGCAGCCACATGTTCCATCATCCCATCCCTTCTTCACGGTGTCATGTGTATCGAACCAAGTTTCGTCTAGATACACAACATCATAACCCTGTAAACGCAGTTGGTGTAGTCTATGGAGGTATTTGTATCTCCAAGACACAATTCTTGATGACTCCATTATAACACGCCTCTTATTAAGTGTCCGAAATCGAAAGCTGAGCTTCTTCACAAGGGTTCTTAGCATTGTTTCTTTATAAGGAAAACTTGAAATGTTCTGAAGATGCTGGAGTAGTTCGGAAATTGTGGGTGGTTGTCCTTTCTTGTAAAATTTGTAAATTTCTTGGCGGATAATGTCGCAAACAAAATTATCAATTTTATTAAAACGCGCTCTTTTGTTACCTGGCTTCTTGGGAGTCACGGGACCTCTAGAAACAATTTTACGAACAGTCGGGCGGCTTAATTTCACAATTTTGGCTGTTTCAGTAATTGAACCCTTACCTACTTTGTTATTTACAACATATTCATGCACGTTACACACTATAGTTTGGCTCTGTTTCGAAATTGTTCTAATCGTTTTTTTTGATTAGCCTACTAGTGCCTGGAGTGGCCGAGATTTCCCCGTCGTTCGAAAACTCCCCATTATTGTCACTTACATCACCACTATAACTGTTGCTAACTACATCAACAACGATTTCTTCACTATCACTATGACTATGACTCCCTTCTTCATTATCAGCGTGCTGAGGATATGGTTGTTCTCTCTCCCAAGGTCTCCACATTTTAAACACGTGAACACGGAACACAAACACGGAACCGAAAATTACAACTATAAATAAAGTAAAGCAGTATTACTGTGATATTTAAATATAAATATACTATGTGCTGTAAGAAGGTAACAAATTAATAATTCCTAAAGCAGTGGTTTCTTTGGCAACGACTCGAAATTCAGACAAGCGGGCACTTCCGATGTCTCGCAAAGACTAGTCCACATTTCATTCAAGTTCAAAATACGTTTGGCATCATTGGAGATGTTCAGAAGCGGCTAGCTTTGTTCACAGCTGTCAGCAGCAGGGCGTGCCTTCGCTAATTGGGCTATTTAACTGTTCTTTGATGCCGCCTGGAAACACATTTAGCGAGGCTACTATACAGTGGTCGTTACCTCTCACTGATTTCTCAGCTACTTCTCCTACTTCATCATTTTATTAATTCCCCCCTTATACCCAGTTACAATTCTCGGCAACCACCCACCGGATAAACCGGATCGAGCGTTTACCTTATGCCCAGATGCATTATCTGTGCCCCTGGCTTGTAACGGCCAGCTCCTTTTCCACACACACTATTATTTCCTGATGGTGGACTGTAGCGTCCATTGGCATCCACAAGAACTGAAGTTTTTAGGGTGTAGACGCTGCCTACCCCATTCTTGCTTCAGCGTTATAAAAAATTCGGCATTACTGATGTCCGAGGACACCAGTAATCCTACTAAATATTATTTATACACCCTTAACACGGCACTACCAACCCCTACGAAGGTAGCCGCTGTTGCATAGTTTGGTGATTCCCCTGAATTTACTCCCCGGTTGATTTCTAAATTCACCAATTTTGAAAATAATAACAAGTATGGCGAGGATACAATCTGCCTAACCACACTTGTTACCAATAATCCAAATCCACGGTCAGGGTTCGGTGACTCCGTGACCGCCCGAAAGTGGGGAATCACAAATAAAATATATATATATATATATGTGATATATTTAAAATTCCTAGCCACTAACATAGTAAACATAATACAACATAAACATTCATAAAGAATATAAACCTCATTCCATCAAAATAAACATCTCATTTGCATTAGAATACAATTTACAAACATTTCCACTTTAATTTCAATGGAACCTTTTATTTCTCAACCTTTAATTATTTATCATTTCTTGTACCATTAAATTCTTCACAAAATCCAAATCTATTATCCACATTCGTTATATATAACATTTCAAATTCAAATTTTAAGATAACATTTCAGAATAACATCTTACGTAAGTTAACTTCTTTCAAACTCATTTAATGCCATTATAAGACTCTTTTACTTTACTTCCAAGTCATTATCAAATTCATACTTACATATGGTCAGTCACTCCATCAAATGAACACATCATCACTTGTCATAGACTCAGACTATAAACAATTTTCACCACAAATATAACGTACAAAACCATATGTACCTTCTGAAACATTTTAACAACCATATGATCCCACAACTAAACACATTTTACTTTTACTCATTTACTGTTTATTATACAGTTCAAATCATATAAAAATAATTTAAATTCATATCAGAATTTATTTATACAACATTAGTTAATTAATTAATCTCTAATTTATTTAATTCAATCAGTTTTTTAAAACACAAAGTTACTTTAAACACCTTATTCCAAAATAATTACAAATTATTTGCATTATAGACTTCATAATTATTCTCACTATTTGTTTTGTCTAATAAAATATTATTATTATCATTATTATCTAACCAATTCACCTTGCATACCTACATTGTTTATATGAACTACCAAGTACCACATAACCTATTATACAAACACCATTAATCTCACTATAAATTTATTTACAATTTTTCCGTCATATTATTTTATTGTTTATCGTACCTCATTACATAATTTAGCCAAGTCATTACCATAAACTAAAATAATTAAATGTTCATTCACTGTTTATCTCTAACCACCATCATCGTAAATTAGTCTTACTTTCACATAGCAATTTTCATCTTTATTTATACTCATTACATTATAATTATTATTGTAATGACCATTTTCATTAATTATATCAACGTAGTATTTGACAACATTATTGCCTCCTATTAATTCATAAAACCCGTCTACATTGGTAATTTTAGTCCAGTCTCACTTAGTATTTTTGGTTAACATCAGGTAAGTTATATCATCATATTCGTCTACTATATCCATGACAATACAAGGTAAGTGTTCATCATCTACAGTGGTATCATCAAAATAATCATCAACCCCTACTACAACCGGTAAGTATTTCATATCGTCTATTTTCTCCAATTCTAACCTCTCTATCAACTCTTTATAACTTTTACTTAAGTTAAATACCTCTTATCATTCTCTCTCTCTCATAATCACTTTCATCACAATACCTGTCACAACACCACTGACCTACTTCACTCCATGCAAAGGGCACAACAAACTTACTATACCACTTCCTGGCTTTCCCAGGTTTACAAAAAATTAGGGGACTATTTGAAGACACCTCGTCTTCCACATAACTTCTGGAGGAACCTTTGTCCTCATACAACACTTGTGAAAATTCCATTTCACATTATACTCGGGGAAAATCGGCCCTTTGCTCGCCTAACCTCTCTTCACGCTCTCTTACAATTTCATCAACACTCGCTGACACTTTTTTATTAAACTCTACTTCAACAAACACTTCATTATCACTCTCCGTATTAATCACCTTACTCTCTATCACCACATTTTTAATTATATCATTGTTATTCTCACTTTTTACTTCAATATTAGACTCATTACTGTAATTACCACTTACCTTGTTCTCAGTTGCTTCATTAATTACATTCTCACTTGTTTTAACACCCATGTCGTCTGTTATTTCGTTGACATTGCACTCACGTGTATTTATTCTCCACACTCCCATCCTCTCAATACTTTGTTCTAAATTGTTACATTTAGTTTCAAATATTTCATCGGTTTTATCAAAACGTTTATTGATTTGCTTTATTTCATTTCTAATCTCATCAAAATTGCTTTCGTTTGTATCAAAACGTTTATTTATTTTATCAAACTTCTCATTAAAATTATTCTTAATTTCATTGAAACTACTTTTGCATTTTATTCTTTGTTCGTTAATATCATTACTTAATTTATCAAATTTATTATCAAACTTTTCATCATTACTATCAAAACGACTATTTATTTTATCGAAATCATTCTTGACTTCTTTATTGTGTTCTTTCAATTCACTCACATCACTGCTTAAAACATCAAATTTAATATTAATGTCCCCTCTTAGTTCACTAAAATTGCTACACATCATACTATACAATCGTTTTAACATATCATCGTCATCGGATTTCTTATTTTGATTAACTAAAATAGGTGTTTAATGAATTTCAGTTTCATTCGTTATTTTTGACTCGGTAAAATTACTTTCACTTGTTATCATTTCATTTGTTTGAATTCCTGAGTTGCTTCTATTAACCGACTCAGTTGACACATTTTCTTTACTTTCACACATCGATTTATTTTCGGCTTCCTCGCCGACAGTTACGTCAATCTCATTTATTTTATTCTCCATATTTTAGAGAATTTTCGTATACTAACAAAACTCACACTTACTATTGTTTTACTACTTCCTTAACCTAACATCATTTTATGTATGCAATTTATACGTATTACTTAACTATAGTATACCCATCACATAATCTTCACGTAATCTGTATGTACTCCCAAATCACGCTTATATCCACTTGTAGATGTGGTTTATATAAAATTGCTTTTATAAAACAGTCCAAGTTCGGGGGCCAAATGTAGTAGTACAATTATTCTAGCACATTTTAATTAATAATAAAACAAACTTCATTTACCTTGTGTCGGCCAGGGTTCTGCACACGAACTCGTGATCTACAAGCGTGATTTAGGGTTATGTGTTGCAATAATTACTCTCATTTACGGTTAACTATTTCAACTTGATTTATTATTCTTTTTATCATTCTCTTTTTTATGATTCAATAACAAATATGCCGTCTCCTTCTCTGTTCTCTAACATTTCAATTAAACAAGACTAAATACTGAGGTAACAACCCCATCTGACCAAAACAACAAACTTCTATATCTTACTTCTTATAATTAAATTAAATTATTTACTTTATTAATTAATTAAAGGCAACCCAGCATTTTGCTCACACACACACACACTCACATCTTTTAACCCCTTTAATTTAGCACCCTTGTACATTTTTTATATAGTGATTGGTTTATGATAATCGGTTACTTAACTCACGGCGTCTCTGCAAACCACGTGTCGCACTTCGTATATTTTAGTTTGTCCAAATTGTTCACTGCATTTTAGTTTGATGTTACACTGTCGAATCATTCAAAATGAATTGCTGCCCTTTTAGCTGTAAGTTTATTCACATTTTTATTCCACTTTAAATTATATTTTAGAACACATTTTGAAAGTTTAAATAATTTTCGGCTCGCGAGCCTTTTATGCTGAACCGCTCGGTTCTATTAGTTGGTGAAGAGTAACTTTTTCAAGATGGCCAAAGCGTTCTCCTACTGACCAACTTGCCTTGTGATAGGTCGAGCTGGCTTCACGTGACACAGTAATTAGCGACCACGAGGTACTGTATATTCCCTCTGGCTGACTGGCGAGCCTTGTACGTGCCAATTCATCTGTGTGGGCAAGCATACGCGCACTTGTGCACATACCTTAGCACCTGGAAAAGTAGCATATTGCGGGGCGGACAGACCAAACGTGCAACTGGGTGCCCCGAAAAGGAATGTCTATTGTTAAAATTGAGGCCCTGTGTGGGTAACTCCTGTGTGTCGCATTTACAATTGAACTAAAACCCATCACCCAATTCTGTCCCGTTACAGTCTATTATTTTTTGGACATTTATATAGAATGGACGACAATAGGTTGACAAAGCAAATCTTCAAATATCTGTGGGGAAAGAAGTCAACATCAAGATGGATTAAAGAAGTCCAAAAGGATTTAGAAAAAAATAATATACACGCAGAAGAAGCAATTGAAGGAGACGTTTTTCGGGCAAAAGTGTTAAAAATGGAGGGAGTCCAGGGTAGGAGAGAGAAAAACGCCGGTTCAAAGTGGAATGAAGACAGGAAGAAGAGACACAGTGAGAAGATGAAAGAATATTGGAAAAAAAGAAAAGAACAAAGAGTAAAGAATTGAAATTGGCATGTGGTCCTTAGATGGCCGATACGAAAAAAAAAGAAGTCTCTTGAATTGTGTGTTGGAAGTGTGTACATAAAAATTTTAATATAAGTGTACTGAGAGAGTCACATGGCTTAAATTTTTAGAATAAAGTAAAAGATTTAGAGTATAGATGGAAAAACGTAAATTTTTAGAATAAAGTATGTAACAGATTTAGACTATAGGGTGCATTGGCAGTGATATTTAGATGTTTGTGTGTGCACACATGTACACATATGTGTATATGGTTTTTTAGATTTTGTGTAAATTGGAGATTTTTATTGCAACTGTTTTAATCATATTCTATTTTACATTGTTTAAACATGCCTAAATTTAATTCAGCTGAACTCTTATTATATGTTGCTCTTAACATGTTTACAAAAGAAAGTCAACTTATTTAGCTTTTATTCAAGTATTGATCATAATTAACTACAGTAGAGTGTCAGTTATTCAAACTATCAAATATCCAAACTCACTGAAAAAGAATAATTCACAAATATATTATTATTGTACTCATGACACATATTGAAACTTTTCCCCCAATAATCAGTGCAATTTTGTATTAATTTTTAATGTATTATAAGTTCATATTACCAAAAGGAGATAACAGGCTACTTATTAACATATATGTACAATTTTTTGAAATATCAGTAATTCTGGAGCATATAGTCAGGAAATGAACAAGCGACTGGATGAATTGGTGACCACAAAAACATGCATATTGTTAGTAATGAATAATCACCATAATATGTAGGCATTTAGTAATTTTTTTCAACTTGATAGTAGGCATGAGACATTTTAATTTAATCAGACGTAATCAGTACCTTGGAAGCTGGGTTACGTGCATACTTATTTGTATTGTGTATCTGTATTGTGTTCTCCCCAGTGATACATTTTTTCATGCTTATATTTTTTTCTGTTAAGGTCCCAGGAAAATGTATAAATGAAGCAGCTTTACTGTAATATTTTGCACGTTATATGTAGGATTTCATTATGTAATGTTTAATAACTAACACAATATATTGAACATTCAAAGATTTCATTTTTCTGTAAAGTACAGTGTCAAGCAAGTACAAGCAAGTAATTACAAAACATTGCAAAAAAACAACAAAGAATAGGTTTTCCTACACGTTTACTGCACATGAAACAAACATGTGCACAGTGTGCATATTCTGGTTTGGTGGAGAAGGCTCTTACTTCCACCTTGTTCACCACAAGCCTTGAAGGCTGTTACATACACTTAATACTCTGATCAGATAGCAGGTTGTACACATTTGTTGTTGTCCTTTTGTGAGTTTGTGTACATTAAGTTATTGGTTTTGTTTTTGTAAATTTCTTTGTAAATACGGTATGTACTCTGCATTATTATTTTATTATAATAATGAGTGCTCCATAAAGTATTGTACACTTTAGTGTGTTTTTGTAAAGAATTTATAACCACATGATTTCATTGTTACCATATCGTATTGTTAATATTTATGTAATTCATGTTGTCATTGAATATTAAGTTAGCTTCTAGGTAACTAGAACAAATCAAGCCAGAGAACTTGTTTTTATCATGGCAGAATATTAAGAAAAACAAACAATGAAGTACAGCTTAAAATATAATATTGTCAGTACAGGTGAAAGTACAAGAGTCTGTGAGTATAGTGTGTAATAAAATTGTAAAAGAATGAAAAAAACTATCTTATGGATGTGAAATGAATCTATTTTCTACTCCAAAAGAAAAAGAATTTCTTTATAAAAAGAATTAAGTGAAGTGGACTCTTTCACAGATAGTGCAATAAGGAGAAAGGTGCATGAGTTTTGTTCCGTGTAAGCCTGCCCATCCATAAAAAGTTTATTTAAATCTCAGAAGGAAAATGATCTAGTTTGAAAGAGAATATTTAAGGCAATGCCTTAAAAGTTAAGATTTAAGTGGATTAGCTACAATAGAAAGTTCCTGATAGACAGAAATGATATTGGCTGCATGGAGGATTCAATAAATGAGTGGATAAACACGTTTGTACCACGTTTTGAACTTTTTAACACATTTTATAGCTATGTGGGTATTTATTTTGTAACCTGTTGTTTCAAGTAATCCGTTGTATATAGATGCCATATATTATATTTTAGCACATGAGGAATGAGTTGCTGCCAATATAGAACTGACAGATGCTATACTAACGAGCCTGATTGCTGGTAGTAGTGGGAGTAATGGCTTCCCTCATTGTGTTGCAACTTGGGTGACAGTTCCCACTTAAGCTTCTTTTTGTCAGTGATGGATTTATAGCAAAAGCCTTAGAATGAAAAATAAAATGGTTCTTGTGATTGTAGTTTATTTTGATCATTTAGGAAAATTACGGTAATACATAATTTTAAAATTATTTATATATAAAAATTACAATCATTAAAAATTCCTATTAAAGAAAAACAATATTATATACATTTTTAGATTTTTTTGAATCCATATCTATTTTTTAATGTCTACTGGAAATTTGAGCAGCCTGGATAATTGAACATCCACCTAATGAGGGTCTGAATAATCTGAACCCTACTGCATTATTAAGAAATGGAACTTCTGAAAACTAAAATTGTAGGACATATTGTGAGATACAATGAATTTATCAAGAACACGGTGGCAGGATCTTGTGAATGAAATGTCAAGTAAAATATATGAAAACACGATTTGAAAATTGTCAAGATAAGAATGAAATGTGACAGTTACTGCCAAACGAACAGATAATTAGAAATAATAGGCAAGTGGTTGTGTGGCCCTTAGATCACAGAATGGCATCCAGAATGACAGGCCTTTTGTAATGGTAGGCAGAGCAGTTAGTAGAGATTTATCATTAAAAAGTTGTATCTTCTTCATTTTGTTTGAAGCTGCCATGTTTTATTGAATTGACATTGGATTGGATTCAATTATAGCTGCCACGTTCATTTGTTATCTAATAGTCACAAGAAGGAGCTTTGACATAACACTGAGTTTGATCACCTTCACTAAACGTAAAATGATCATATTAAACACAATCATGTCTTTAATGTTTACGGAATGATGCAGTTAGTATGGACTATTGAACAAACATGCACTATGATTTGCTTGAGCAGATGAAACTACTCCACTATCTGTACATTAAGTGATGTCTGCTAATATGTGTGTACGTGTGTGCATGCACACATGCATATATGTATTTATTCACTTACATTTTTATAAGAAAGTGTGTCAAATTAAATGATTTTTTTTTCAGATTGTTTTTGGATTGGATTCAATTATAGCTGCCACGTTCATTTGTTATCTAATAGTGTTAACCTACGTTTCTTTTTAATAGATATGATAAGTTATTTTCATGTATTTTCTTGTACTTAAATAATATCCACCATACATCCGGTGGAAACATATGTTATTCTTATTAACATAAATTTGGTTTTTCGGGTCCAGAGTTTCGTTAAGCGAAAAGGCAGAGGTAGTCAGGTTTTTTGAAATAACCATTCATACAACATATAGTAAACAAATTAGGCTTTATTTAAATTTCAATATTCACGTATTATAGACAATGGGAGTCATTACTCAATTAACAATTACCAAGATGACTTCATGACTTCCGCCTTTCGCCATGCTTTCAGCTCTACATAGCCTTATTTTCTTTGTAAATTAATTCTTTAAACAAACGTATTTACTGCAGTATGGTTTTCAAAATTACTTGTTTCTTTCAAACCAATAACAAACCAACGCCCCAGATATTGGTTATTAAAAGCCGGCCACCTTTCACTCTCACACACTCACACAAACCTTTCATACCTTAATGCTGATTACATTTCGGTATTGAATATATTTTGAGCTCATTTTTACTTTATATAATTTAGAATAGTTTAAAAGGGCTTTCCTGAACTGAAGTGGTAAAGACGCTTCTCAGACGACTCCCATGATGGTTGGCGGATGTTCGGCCGAACTTTTTATCTGTCTTTTCCTGAGTGCACTGAATTTATTACTACATTGAACTGTCCACTGACACTAGTTACTTTTGTGGTTACATTTTACAAAATTTTACATCTTTGTTGGCAAAAACTGCCCAATACACAATTGAGCGTGTGTGTGCTCTGAGTTGTTAATGCAGACTGAGAACGGGTTAGACGCAACTTCTGTGTAAGTAGTAGTGTACATGATGTCACCTCTTTTGTTTTACGGCCAACGCCCTGGTTTGTACGTACTTGATGTTATGTCATCAGCGTTTAATAATGACGACATAGCCTTGTGGACCAATGAAAGTTCATATTTATAGTTCGTGTTCACATACACCGCCATTATACTGTACATGTTAGACTTCGCCCATCCACCGGTGACCTTGAATTCACTCCTCTCTTGTTGAATATGCGTTGCTTCTTGGGACATGGGTAAAACTGACCTAGCCCTGGTTGACATTCCTAATTATAATAAAAAATACAATATGAGATCCCTTAATCCCATAATTATTGTAATAGGTCTTTATGTACTGTCACAAAACCCCCTCAGTGAAAGGTTTGGTGTCGAGACACAAAAACTTTCATTGACTCATTCACACTTTTCTAAAAGGATCAGTTCAGATATGTTGCCACAACCCCCTGTAGTGTTAATATAAAAGAAGTATAATCACTTACCCTTGGTCCAATAGTGCTGATCGTACCCTTGTCTGACCTTACTGGACTTCTCAGGAGAGATCCCAACACCATACGGCCACGAGGCACTTAACGCTTCTGTTCTGACGCTCCGGCCAGCTCAGGACCGCGGTCACAACACCACAAAACTCTGAAACATGCAATAAAAAATTTTAAAATAGTGGCCTTATCTATCTCCATATCTGCAACTGATATGTCTCCCCTTAGATGCATTGGTTTGTGTTTTGAGGCGTTGGTTTTCTTAACTCATAAGTTTTCAAATAACACAAAAAAAAAACAAGATTTAAGACAGATAAATCCTTCCATTTTCAACACTCTTGTATATTTTTTATCAAATTCTCTGACTCCAGTCAACATCAACTTACTTCTCTCACCACAAGAAAACATCTTATTATACTAAGCATAAAACAAATTTTAATCTCTCAAACAACAACCACTATTTCTACTAATTTATTTCAAATAAAATCAATATTTATACCTATTATGGCAAACACTTCAAAACTATTTATTTTCTTTGCTCAACTTTCTTTACGCTTATTTTTCTTTACAACAGAATCATTATATACTTGATAACGAACACCAATCTCACTACTAATTCTTTAAAATTTAATATTCTGTTATCATTACTACCCCTGTAGTAACCTACTGACCTATTGTACCATCAACATAATAAAACATTGTACATCATAAAACATTAAACACTAACATTGAACAATTCACATGTAAATAACTTGTATAAAATTTGATAAGACATTATTATTTTTATCAACTCTCTATTCAACTTTTATTATATCATTAGATTCCATATAAAAATTTTCAAATTTATCATTTACCTTTCAGTTACATTACCTTTCTACCATGAATTCTCTTTTTCTAACCTTTCCTCAATCCTTATTAGTTTGGGTGACTCTCAGTTATTCTCTATCTCTTATTTTGGCATTTGTCAATCTAACCTTACTACCCCTTTTTCTCTACTAACAACCGCTTCTAACCATTAACATATTATGACACCAATATCTCAATAATAACCCCCTTCACTAATCCCATTTAAATCCTCTGGCACCGCTCCTCTTTTGTACAAGGATGTGTGTTCCCTACCTGGCCATACCCATTCCTAGCCATTTGCCCTCCACCAAATATCGGCAAACACTCTAACCCAAATTGCTCCGCCTGCCACAACGCTGCACGCTGGTCCCTTACCACGTCGCACGCTGATCACTCCCTACACCGGATCCTTACTACAAAATATCATCATCAACAAAATATATAATTTCCATTCACATTACTCACCTCTACGTATAATCACTAACCACTGTGTCCCTAAAATATCTAACACCCTCTTTATATATTATCTGTATCTTAACATCCTTATTTTCACTAACTCCCATTAACTCTATTTAACTAACTCCAATACCCTTATTTATCACTATCCCCAAACCTCTTTACAACATTTCACCTTAATATACCACTAGAAAATTCATCACTTATCTATTAACAACAATACCTCTCAATATCCAAATATATAATCATTTACTACCCATTAGACTCTGAATTCCATAATTATTTAAAATCATCCTCAAACTTCCTTCAATTATTTAAAATTCTACCGTACATGGTTTACATAAAAATACATAAAATACACAACAGCAAAAATACACAAATACATTGATATTAATGTACACAAAAATATACAATCCAAATTACCATTTTATCATTTATCAAAATCAGTCATAAACAGTCCATTTCAAAACACTGTCCACATAATTAAATGTTCATAATACAATAAAATAATTAACCTCCATCGTCAAATAAAAATCTTATCTCACGTATACATAACTCATTTTTAATTAAGTACATTATATCATCTTTTGTAATATAATAACTATTTAAATTTATTTTGTCCATTATACCATAGTAATACTCTGCAGGATTACTCCACATTACTATATCATAAAACTTGTCAACATTCGGTATGGTCCCGTCACGTTCGGTATAATTAGTCATAATTCGGTAATTTGCCAAGTCATTATTCTCTTTATCTCCTACTACTTCAGTTTTATTACAAGGTAAGTACTTACTACATTCATTATATATCATCTCTACACCTAACCTTTCCATAAACTCTTCATAATCTCTACATATCTTAAAAATCTCTACTTCTCTTTTTCTCTCACCTTCAAAACATCTCTCTCTTTTAAAATATCTCTCATAATAACTCTCCCAACAACACTTCTCTCTCTCAATATATCTCTCACTATCACACCATCTCTCTCTCTTTAACCCTTCAAAACACACTATCATTCCATTATTATTATATTCTATTCCCCATAAAACCTCATTATTACTACCAACCTCCACACTATTATATCCTATTACTATATTTTTATTTATTTTATCATCATTTCCACTACTACTTACCTTGTCATCTTTGTTCAATTCTAATTTGTCTATTACTTTCTTATTTTCTGATTCTATTTCGTCTAACCGTGTCTCTATTTCACTTAATCTTTTATCATAATTACAGCTTTGTTTCTTAATTTCTTTTTTAATATCATCAAATTGTTCCTCATACTGGTTTAATTTATCATCAAACTGGTTTAATTTATCATTAAAATTGTCTAATTTCGTATCGAATTTGATGCTCTGTTCATTAAAAAGCAGTTTCATCATTCTTATTATGTCATTTTCCGCAACTCTTTTTGTTGGGGCTGTTGTTGAGTGAATACTATCACCCATCATTTCTGATTCTGTTCTACTCGTCTCGTTACTGTTTGCCATTTTTATTATACTAATAATAATAAATTTGTTTTAGTTGTTGTATTGTATTCTATTCCTACCATACATAACCTATACAGGTAACCTATATTGTGTTACGTCTATTTCGCTACCCGTCTGCCTCTGCTTTTGGCTTATTTATGTAATATAAATTTTTTATATAAAGTCCACTGTTCGGGGGCCATCTGTTAACTTACGTTTCTTTTTAATAGATATGATAAGTTATTTTCATGTATTTTCTTGTACTTAAATAATATCCACCATACATCCGGTGGACACACGCGTTATTCTTATTAACATAAATTTGGTTTTTCGGGTCCAGAGTTTCGTTAAGCGAAAAGGCAGAGGTAGTCAGGTTTTTTGAAATAACCATTCATACAACATATAGTAAACAAATTAGGCTTTATTTAAATTCCAATATTCACGTATTATAGACAATGGGAGTCATTACTCAATTAACATTTACCAAGATGACTTCCGCCTTTCGCCATGCTTTCAGCTCTACATAGCCTTATTTTCTTTGTAAATTAATTCTTTAAACAAACGTATTTACTGCAGTATGGTTTTCAAAATTACTTGTTTCTTTCAAATCAATAACTAACATATGTTTTTAACACAAACCAACGCCCCAGATATTGGTTATTAAAAGCCGGCCACCTTTCACTCTCACACACTCACACAAACCTTTCATACCTTAATGCTGATTACATTTCGGTATTGAATATATTTTGAGCTCATTTTTACTTTATATAATTTAGAATAGTTTAAAAGGGCTTTCCTGAACTGAAGTGGTAAAGACGCTTCTCAGACGACTCCCATGATGGTTGGCGGATGTTCGGCCGAACTTTTTATCTGTCTTTTCCTGAGTGCACTGAATTTATTACTACATTGAACTGTCCACTGACACTAGTTACTTTTGTGGTTACATTTTACAAAATTTTACATCTTTGTTGGCAAAAACTGCCCAATACACAATTGAGCGTGTGTGTGCTCTGAGTTGTTAATGCAGACTGAGAACGGGTTAGACGCAACTTCTGTGTAAGTAGTAGTGTACATGATGTCACCTCTTTTGTTTTACGGCCAACGCCCTGGTTTGTACGTACTTGATGTTATGTCATCAGCGTTTAATAATGACGACATAGCCTTGTGGACCAATGAAAGTTCATATTTATAGTTCGTGTTCACATACACCGCCATTATACTGTACATGTTAGACTTCGCCCATCCACCGGTGACCTTGAATTCACTCCTCTCTTGTTGAATATGCGTTGCTTCTTGGGACATGGGTAAAACTGACCTAGCCCTGGTTGACATTCCTAATTATAATAAAAAATACAATATGAGATCCCTTAATCCCATAATTATTGTAATAGGTCTTTATGTACTGTCACAATAGTCACAAGAAGGAGCTTTGACATAACACTGAGTTTGATCACCTTCACTAAACGTAAAATGATCATATTAAACACAATCATGTCTTTAATGTTTACGGAATGATGCAGTTAGTATGGACTATTGAACAAACATGCACTATGATTTGCTTGAGCAGATGAAACTACTCCACTATCTGTACATTAAGTGATGTCTGCTAATATGTGTGTACGTGTGTGCATGCACACATGCATATATGTATTTATTCACTTACATTTTTATAAGAAAGTGTGTCAAATTAAATGATTTTTTTTTCAGATTGTTTTCAGTTGAATATTGTTAAGAAGTACCCATCACTCAGTATTGAACTGTTAAATGTCCTTGGAGCAGTTGTTAGTGGTGCTCAGGTAAATATAACTATAACTTATAACTCTTGTTGTGATGTAAAAAATATTCTGGCTATGGTAAAAGCGCCTTCAGAGTTCTTTTCTCACTAATAATTTTTCAGTCTGTAGTTTGTATTCACTTACAGAAATGTACTTAATGAACATATTAAATTATATTATCTTGATCATAAGAGTAGTGGTATTTAACTTACAACTAACACTGTTCCCTAATAATTTTCACGTTATTACAATAACATTTATTAACAAGTGTGATCATAATTTTTACAGTTTATGGACATTGGTAGTGTACATTTCTTTTGTAGTGGAATTAAAATTTTTGCTCATGAAAATAGGGCATAAGATCTAGTCAAGTAATCATGACTAGAGCAAAGATATGGTTAGTTGGCATGTAAGTTGCCCAGTTCTAGGTTACAGTACAATACCATTAATAATAATTACGTGTGTATGTGTATGTGTTGGGAATACACATTTGTTTTCTATAATAGCTGAGACATTTATTATTATAATTATTTACAATTATTTTTTCAGTGTTTTTTAGATTTTGCATAATGATTGACACCATATTTTAAAATATTAAAGTTGTATAATCTTTACCTTTCTTATAAATGAGAAACTAAATGAAAATTAAATAAAGTATGGCATTTATTCTAGCACTGTAATATCAGTGGCAGTGTTAGACTTCAACAGGTAGATTCCTTTAAACATCACATCCGTGGTTTTTCTTACCAATATTCTGATGGCATACTCATGACTCCTGTTGGTTATCCTTCTTCCATTCTTAAATGTATATTCAGTGTACATAGATTATAGAGTATAGAGTATATTTATGTAGTCTGTAGTGTCAATCATAAAAAGTTCACATCTAAACAAATTTTACATGGATTTAGCTATAATGGCTCTATATAGATTTCATTAAGCAGAGGAACTGACAGAAAACTTGCAGCTGTCATCATTGATGCAGAACTCAATATTTGTTTTACAAGTGGCAAGGGCTATTCTGAAAATCAGTCAAAGTGCATAGTATATAGCAGTTAAAACCTAACACACTCTGAGTAACATGGCTGCGTAAGCAGCGGACGGACAACGGTACTCTACAGTCACTCCTACTCATGTGACGTATTTGTTTCATCCAGTGATTACTGTAGAGACGATTTGGGGGCCGAGGGATATAAGGGTAACAGTGATACAGAAAATCCTTTAGGTCTGTACGTTGTGAAAACAACAGTCTGTGCTATTATACTAGTATAAATAATTACTATCAGTTAATGTTTTTATGTGCACCTATTTATTTTAGTTTTATGGAGTGTATGTAATTATTTGTACTGTCCAGAAAGAACTGCATTTAAATGAAGGAATTCAGTATATATATGTACAGCGATGATGGAGCATGAGATACATAAAAAGAATGGGTTATACTAATAAATTGTGACATTTTGCAATGAAGGAGTATCTACGTATTATACATACAGACAATACCTGCCTCCATAATTCATGCACAAAATCCATGGATAGTTGGATGGATCCAAACATGGACTTAAAGCACCCATTTCTAAAGAACAGTGGCTAATTACTGTTCATGCTAGTATTAGCGAAGGGGTTATACTCAATGCCGTAATGATTTACAGTAAAACAGATTAGAATTACTGCCTAATTGAAAACAGATGATGCTGGGTTGACAAGCATCACACTCCATGCTGTCAAGATATGTTGAAGCTTCACCTATATAAGCTCATCAAATGGTATAAACAACAAATTTTTATGACATAAAATCGACAATTTTCTTGCTAGTTGTGGATGCACAGTGCTCTGTTTCTCACCATATCAACCAGACCTCAATCCAGTTGATAATATTTGGCCTTCTGTGAAGGGTTATGTTGCAAAAAAAATTAGAGTCACTCTTGAAAGTGTAAACAGGCAATTATGCGATGCACTTAACTTCCGTTAACTCATCATCAACCAGGGAGACAGTGACTCAAGTGGATAGGAAATAAGCGAAAATGAAAATAACAGTGAAATTTCTAACAGTGAAAGTAACATGAATGCAGACATGGTTAACTATGTGTTTGTGTTCTTTATGTGTTATTTAAGCATTTGAAGTTGAAACAGAAATCAGTTCCCGTGAAACATCAGAACAATGGATAATGTAATGTAAGAGTGTATCTGTATTGTAAATACTGTAATTGTAAATGTGTAACATGTAATGAGTAATATTTACATGCTGTTATTATTAATTTTTACGTATTTTATTAAATTATTCACAGACTATTGTTAATTTATGTCAGTTTTTCAGTTTGAATAAATTACTAAATTAGTATTTTTGTATCATAAATAATATCATAATAATAGCAACAGTAATAGTGAAATAGTTTATCATCTTCTTCAACAAGGATTAAATAAAAAATGTTCCAGTTCCAAGCAGATAAACTGAAACTGGTTATTCCAACACTTCTGTGGACATCCCATACCTCGTCAACCTCTCCGTCCATAAAATATTTATTTATATAAATAATTATTAAAAATAATAAATAAAAATAATCCGTAAATGTTGTTAAACAATATAGTTTTATTATTATATACATACCACCAAAATCAGTAAAGTTTCAATTTTATACATATAAAAGAAGACATCACATCAAGAACATTTTAGTGTGAACTGATGATGAAATTATAATAATTTTGAAAAGACCTTATTCAATAATTTAAAAAAATTGAAACTACTGATTTTGGTGGTATGTATGTAATAATATTATAACAAATCAGTGGCATAATGTTTAGCAAAATAATATAGTTTTACCTGAATAACATTTAGGTAAATTACCTAAATATAGTTAATGCTATAACAATTGATTATATATGTATATATGTTATCAACAAATAATTATTTCAGTATAATTAATATTTACATCATAATAGGAGAAAAGAATGTTTCTGAAAGATTAGGAGTCAGTCAGAAATGTTGTAACTTCCACTGTTACTGTAGAAGTGCAAAGTTAACTGAACACACATGAATCTCTGTGCATCTAAGAATTGTGAGATTTTCTGATCCTCCATCTGTGTTTCAGGAGCAGTAAATGAGTTAAATCTTCTTCTACATCTTCTTTAGCACTACAGCCCAATGTGAGCCCTGAATTCCAACACTAATCTTCTCCAAAGTCCCCTGTCTATTGACATTTCAGTGTAACTCCTCACATCCATTCTTCTGAGACTTCTAGCACATCATCCAACCATCTTATCGGCCCCTCTTTCTGCTTTTATAGACTTATGCCCTCGGGATTTTCTTTGGGATATGTTGATCATCCATCTGCTCTAGGTGACTTTGTTATTGTATTCGTTGAGCCTTTATGAATCCTACAGTGTCCTCATGATTCAGTAGCTCACCTATCTCCTGGTTATTTTGTATTCTTCATTTGCCATCTTCTTTAACCAGGCCATAAACATGTCTTATGATCATTCGTAATGAGATAAATCACATCATCCTTAATATAAAAAAAAAGAAATTTATTTGAGATTGTAATTTGCATATTAATAGAGTCAGATTAAACAGAAATATTAAATTTAATATTTTAAGAATATTTTCATATTATTTAGTCCATTAAAATTCTTCAAATGTTGTACAGTAAATCCCTCAAGAATCCAGAAAATATGTAAGAAGGTTAAATGTACAGATGTCTAGCCATTTCCTTACAAATAATTTCAGTTTCATTCCAGGAATTAAAAGTATACAAGTTCACAAAACAAGCATTTCTCTGTCGTAGCGAATGATATATTAGAGACGTCTAATATTGTACATAATACTAATACTTAACATAGGTGTTGACTTCTGCACAGTATAGCTTCTGGCAAGGATACTGTGTGTTAAACAAATTTTGAATGTGTATAACTAAAATGCCGCTGTGTACTGTACCAAAATATTATACAAGTTTGAATTTTTGAATTTTAATTACAGATTAATAATTAAATAGTTATAAATAACAGTGAACTAAAATCAAACAATGAATTCTGTTTTAATTGAAAATACTTTTTTTCACTTAAGTGAAAGGATGTATAGCTTTTAATACATCTAAAAAACAAGAACAAAATGAGTTTTGAATGATGTGTACTCAAATGAGGTGACAGGAAAGCTAAGTCTTTTGCCAGCACTTCATTACAAGTAGTGAGATATGTTTTTTTCAGAGCACTCTGTTGGTTGAGGGCAATGCTCAAGAGAATGAAGGGGAGGTAGAGGGGGTGAGTGGTTGATGGATTTTCCAGGCATGGATACTGTATGAACAAAATACATTTCTGCATGTATTGTTGCTTGAAAATATACCAGTAGTGCTTGCTAACATTTTCAGCCACTCCTAACCCTTGATTGTAACTTTACTGATACTAATAACATATTTCATTTTAGCAACACATTGTAGAATATTGTAGTTTAATATTTGTGCTTGTGGATTTCGTGTGGTTTATTTATAGAAAAAGTAATTTTGGTTAAAACTGTTTGCGGAGATTTTCATAGCATGAAAAAATTTTTAAATCAGTTTAAAATATATTTTAATTTGATTGCTTGGTAGTATAGTTATATTAAAAGCTTAGAGCATGCACACAGAATCCACTTTACCATGGACTAGTCCACATTGAAATTCTGAGAAGTGGGAGGGTAATGAAGAATCAGCTATTATATAAGTCCCATCAAGTGAGTGTGCTGTTAACATATGTGTTGCATTTTAGTTTCATATTAGTTAAATTGTTGTTTTCAACTCTAGCTGTTACTATTATTATCTCAATAGCATTCTAATGTCATGTTTACTGATATTACTAAAAATAAAAAATATCCAGAAGAGGAAAAAAACTAAAAAAAAAAGGGAGACAATCATATAACTCAGCTTATAAACAAACCTTTAAAGGATTGTGATTGTGAGTTTTGTTCAGTGCTGCCAGACACCATACACTGGCAGCACTGAATCTGTAGACAACTTTTTCTCACATCTCAGATTAGTCTCCTCCATTTTAGTATGCCCTTCTTTTTGTGCAAAAATCTTATGCATTTTCATACCTTTAGCTGTTAATATTATTATATGTAGTGGTGTATTCATGTTTAAAGAGAATGTATATAATTTAACATAATATGTAGTTGGAAATGTTACTTGTTTTTCTTATGTATATATATTTGATACTATGTCTTCAGATAAACTCTCTGAAGATTAACACGTGATCACAGTATGATTAATAATAGATATGTTTTATTAAATTGCACCTTCATCACTTCTTGAAAATTAATTTGATTTCATATGATAATGTGACTATTGTGCTCCAAGATTGTTTTAAGTTCAGTATAATTTTTTTATATTTAATGTCTGTAATTTAATGATATTATTGGGTTATGTAAACCAAAAACTGAAAATTTTATGTTAAATGAGAGAAAGAGGAGGAGGGGAGGGAGATAGCGAGAGAGAGGCAGAGAGCTCCAGAATATTATAATAGTTGATAGTTTTGTTGATGATGTGTTTTTGGTTACTGTATAGGTGAAGGTAGTGTGGTATCGTATGTCTTAACTTTTGTCCTATTACATTTTTTCTAAGAATTAAAGGTAACTGAATTATTTGTCATAAAAACTTTATTATTATGCCTACATATTGTTGTAGTGTTGTACCTCTAAAATTATTAAGAAATATTGTTTTCACAAGTTTAATAATCCTTGAGTTTCATTTTTTTTAGATTGTGGAGGTAGTATCAGACAGACATGCTGTGTTAAATGTAGACATTTTTATTCACTTTTAAAACAAAATTTGTGTATAGAATACATATTCTACAAAATTCACTACACAATAAAGTTTTCAAATTGTTTTCATTCACTTCATTTTGAAAAATAAACAAAAGATAAACTGTATCTGTAAAACACTAATTTTAGATAGGCTAACATAACTAATGTAAGCGTTTAAAAAATTTTTTAAATCTTTTTTTCATACAAACATTGCACTGACAATAGAGGTCACAGCCCTCTAACTGGGCACAGTTTTCATGTTCCCATTTTTTACAAAGATGGAACTGAATCTATTCCTCTTCAAAGCTCTCCCCACAAATAGTGGAGTGAGTGAGATTGTAGTGTGACTTAGGTCTACTTGGATGTTTTTGTTCTTCAAATTGAAAGCTTTTTGAACAGAAGTAAATGTTGATATAATAAATACGTATAATTAGTTAATTTGTTCAATTGGTTTTTGCTACTTCATTAGGAAATTATTAAGTTACCATTGAAAATAAATAATTTAATCAAATTACAATGAAAACAAATCTGCTGTGTAGACAGGACGAAATCTGCTGCTTAATATATTCTAAAAGTCATACAAATTAGTAGAAAGATATTGAAAATAAATGTGTAAGGCCAAATAGATATATAGTAAAACATCAGTAATGCATGTGTCAAAAAATTCAAACTGTCAGTAATCTGAACAACATCATAAGTAGATTTTTAATGGTGTATTTATGCTAGACTAAGTGACAACCAAAAATATGGCTGTATGAAGGAATACGTTACCCACTGCAACATGTGGAGCAGAAATGTGGAGAGTGTCTGAAAGGATCAAATTTACGTTTCTTTACCCTCTCAGAAATAATTTGCTATCATGATCTCATTCTCATTCTAACACAATGTTTACTGGTATTACTACAAAAAATATCTGAGAGAAAACATTAAAAAGGAGAGTCAATCCTATTGACTCAGCTTACAAACAAACCTTTAACAGCTTGTAGAAGAAAGGGGAGGGAGGGTAAAAATTAGAACGATAAATGAGAACACACTGAAAACGTGGAATCAAACTACTTGTGCTTGAAATAGAAAGTAAACAATTAAAATAGTATGACTACCTGATAAGGTGGATCAGACACCTGATTTTTGGTTAAGATAAATGTTTAAATTTTAATAGAGAGAGAGGATGGGAATGCATGCTGATGTATTATTTTGAGAATGTGTTGAAGTGTATCGATTATTTTAATTTAGTGTTACATTTTCTGTGCTGTTATTGTATACCAAACTTTTAATGACTGATTATTTTTTGTTTAATCACATTACAGTGCACAGAGGCTTTTCCAGACTAGGCCTACTGTATAGGCATATGAACTTTCTGATCCATGAGTAACTTACTATGTTTTTGAAACATGTATTAGCAGTTTTAATGATTTTTCTAATTATTTTGTGTATAAACATTTGTTTTGTATATGTGAGTTTGTTTTATTAAAAAAACAATCGTTTAAGAACAACTGTAAATTTATACCATAAAAAATCACTACAGAGACAAATTTAAAAACACCGTAGACAGCTATACATTTTTTTATAGCATAGAAAAGTTGACTCTTACTCTAATTTTATTTTATAGAAATTAATGTTTAGCGTATGCAGTATGTAAATACAGGGTGACAGTTAAGTTATTATGCATGTCTTGGTGCAGTCATAGGATAGTTTCTGTAAATGACTTTTCCCCAAGCTCATTTAAGAGTTTTAGTTTTCCCTATCCCAGGCACCTGCAATCATATATGCAGTTTCCTTTGAGTTAAATTCATTTATTAACGGTTTGTATCTTTTAGTTTTGCTAAGTAGTAATAGGTACTGAAGAAAAGGGTTGAGGCAAAGCTCTGTAAACATTTCTATAACACTTTGGCCCATGGGTTGTAATACACTTATTACATTTGGTTGGATGAACATCACATAAATATCCTCATGCCAAGGTAAATAAAAAAGCTGATGGATTGTGCAACAACGCTGTTCAAAAGCAACAATACAGGACTATTATTTTTATTTTGTTTTTCTTTTGTTTTTACTGGAGGGACAAACATGACAAACACATTAGACCATTACTAAAATTTTCAATGTACATTCAAGCATTTTTTTTTTTATAGTAATCAACCAGAAAATTATTAATATAATTAATAACACCTACATTTATATATTTTTGCACATGTCATAATTGTAACCAGTTCTTTAGTACTACTTTGAACCCAGGAGTAGATTTTTTGTTTTTGGATACTAATGTTTTTTTGGAAGAGCTTTCCAGTTAATCCCAGTCTCATCAGTATTGTAAATATTTTTAATTTTGAGGTACTGAAATAACTAGCTAACGTATACCATGTCTCAATTTGAATTTTTACAACCAACCTGTTGTAGCTTTAATTGTGTATTGCCTCCTGAGCTTTTCTGTCATTGTAAGTGCCTTCTCACAGGTGATAAGCCCTGTTATAGGTTTGTCCTTGCTTCTTTGTTTCACAAACTAGGTGTACACTGTACAGTGGAAGTTGTTATTTGCAGCTGTTTCATAGTTTTGCTGGAAATAGCACATTTGAAAGTAGACTCTACCTTACCACTTTAAGACTGTAGTGAAAGTGTACTTTTTTAATATCAGCAATTGGTGATTTGCTAATATTAAATTTGGAAGCCGCTGTGCTAGCAATTTCTCCTTTCTTCAGATAATTTTAAAGTTTACAGTTTATTGAATACTCTCCTTTATGTAGACATTGTAAAGTAGTTCAGTTAAAGTAAAAAAACACAACAATTACTAATGTTTAAAAAGTCAAGAAATAAAAAAAAGACACTAAAAGCACAGAAAGGTCATCAGCAAATAACAGAGTCTCAACTGCAGAGTTACCAGTCATAAAATGTTCTGGAAGGTTTATCTCCCAATTGTGCATGACATTGTCTATATATAAATTAAAAAGAGAAGGTAACATTGGGCACCCTTGTTGTACTCCACAATTGACAGGCCCACACAATTTTTCCAGGAGTTGTGTTCTGTCTTCCTGTCTCAATTAAGATGTTTTTGGGGGATTTTCTACATGAAGACTTTGCATGGCTCTATTGAGGTGTTGCAGGCTCCCTTTCTTTCCTTTATTGCCCAGAGCCAAAGCCCCTATCATTGTCCTAACTTGTGATATACTAGTAACATATTCAGGGGACATACTAGTTACTAAAATGTAACTGAAATGTTACTGCAAGATGTAACTGGAAGGATTAAAAAAAGGAAAAAAAGATGGTACCATGATTTTTTATTTAATTGTAAAACATGAAAAATCTAGTAACTATATATTTTTATGTAAATACATCATCAATCATCAACTGTGGCTCTAAAACCCTTGGTGGGTCTTTGCCTGTTCCAAGAGTCAATTCAGTTTCTCCCTATTGCATGCCCTGGCTTTCCAGTTTCTTATGTTCAGCTTTCCGAGGTCCTACTCTGTTTGGTCTTTGAATCTACTTGGGGGGGGGGTTCCCTTTTTTTACTACCCATTGGTTTGTGGTAGAAAATATGTTTCGTAGGCTGTCCTTCCTCCATTCTTTCTATGTGTCCAACCCATCTTAGCCTGTATATTTTGATTATCCTGACAATGTCCAGCTCTTATGTAAAATACAGTAAAGACAAATCACAAAAGAAAAACAAGGACTCAGTACCACCTTTATGATGATAGTTACAGTTGACAGTGTAACTTAATTTTCAAAACATATTGTTACAAAAATATTGGACTGCTTGTGTATTTCTGATGATTAAAAAGTTATTGCCATTTTCATACAATAACAGCATACAGCATGCAGCTTAAAATTGTTTTTTTTTTATCCCCAATTCTTCAGTCAAATCAGTCATTACCTTCTACAACCATCAAATACTGAACCACCAGCTGCCACAGACAAATAGAAAATGGTCTGTACATGTGATTTGCCTGAATTCTCTGTATTGTGAATTGAGCTGCAAGTTATTAAATCTACAGAATTTTATATCATTAGCATTTTGATAGGGTCAATGTATTACATACAAAAGTCGTTTCAGTAGGAAAATCTGTAACCTGAGAAGTGATAGGTATATGCACCACTCTAAAATAGTGAAGTGTAAAAAAAGTTATTTAACCTATCACGTTAATAACATTTGGCTTATATTTTTCTTGGAATAAAGTTAAATACAAACTAAAAAAGCAAGATAGTGTCAATATGTTTTGTTGTATTTTAATTTTTTCCTTGATGTTTTGATATTTCTTAGAATATTGAATCATTGCTGCTGAATATAATGTGACATTAAGTAACAGAATGTACTTGAAAAATGACATTTCTTAAATAACCTTGTTTTGGCTGTTAAACCAGATAAACGATTACTTTCACATACAATATTACAACCTTAAATTAAATATAAGTGATTCTTAAATTAATTATAGTTCTATTCACACACACACACACACACACACACACACACACACACACACACACACACACACACACACACACACACACACACACACACACACACACACACACACACACACACACACACACACACACACACACACACACACACACACACACACACACACACGCACGCACACACACACACACACACACACACACACACACTGGTTCATCTTTTCTTAAACCTACTTTATTTAAGAACACAATTTTCTGAGACGTATACTGTGAAGATAAATGTGCTTCTTGTTGCATTTAAAAGAAAAATTATGTATTAATTTTTTCTGTCTCTGAAAGAAACTGTTTGCCTCTAGTCCTCCTTGTGACTTGATTTATAATGAGTTCTTTCAACTCTTCAAAATGAAGAAACATTATTTCCATTTATATTTTGTATTTCATAAAGTGGCATAGCCAAGGGATGGTTATGGGGGTTACAACTTTCTTGTTCTGTTAGAACTCACAGTTACTGTTGCCAGCCCTGACCACATAGGTATGCAAGAGCCATTTGTAGACGTTTTCAACTTAGATATCTGGGCATCTTTAACACATATAGAATTTACCATCAAATGTTACCTTTAAATTAAAAATGCTTAATTATTGTTGAACAGCTATGTGCTATTATCAAAATGTGAAATGGATTAGTGTAATGTTAAATATATTTCTTGACTGGTATGTTGTATACCTGACAATCATCAGACTAATCTGTGCAACAAATGCAGTCCTCCATGTCAGTAGTTATAAGAACTGAAAGTTAATAACATGTAGAAATTTAATGAATATTGGAACATCTAAAAATCTTGAAAGGAACATGAATGTGAATATGAAGAAAATGCTGTAACTACTGGGTGTTTGTGAAGCACAATAGGCCAAGCTGAATTGAATCATATTATGGTCTTTCATAAATATGATTTATTCTTTAACTTCTGACTATAAGCATACTTTATACTGGAAACTATTTTAATAGTGGCATTTATGCCGGAATCAATTGCTTGCATAGTTGTATTTCTAACTCCGATTTTAGGCTTTAAAAATGAACTTAAATTTAGTTAGAAGTGTATACTAGACAGACTTTTAACTTTTTGTACAATCTTGTTAGTATCCTATTAATCATAGTATATCAATCAAAATGATTTAATAATAATATGCTTAATGTTTTATTTGTTTGTAATTTATTTTGCTTTGTAGGACTTTATTTTTTATATTTTTATATTATTGTGTAATTCTGATTAGTTGTTAGCAATATACATTTTCTCTTTGTGAATGTAGAAGAAGCAATAAAAATTGTTTTACATTCTTAAATAAGTTGTGCTTATCATAAGCTCAAGTGAATCGTAATTATATGTTTAAATATATTTTCTAAAAGAAAAAATTATATTGACAGCACAATGCTTTGCGAGGAATATGTCCTGCAACAGCCAGCCTACTTATGAACATTGTATCAAGTGAATTAGAAAACATTGAAGTATGCAGAATTTCTCTACAGTGTTTTGTTGCTATGGTCACAGTGTTGTATGGATCTCTACCACATCAGGTGAGTAATGCAATTTATTATGTAATTCACTTTCAGTAAGAATTTACTTCTCTTTAACAAAGTTGTACTGTACATAATAATAAAAAGTAAACATTTTGGACTATTATGTATTTGTACCGTATTATCTATGCATATCAGATACGTATTAATAAATATTAATGCGCTCATGAGAAGTGTACATTCTTTAGCATCTTGCTTGAAATTGGCTGCTTCCCTCTTATCAGTCATCAAAACAATATTGCATTTCAGACTTAATAAAACAAATTAAAAAATATGGCCAATATTCATCTAATATTAATATCTTTAAAAAAAATTTTTGTTTCAAGAGGTATAAAACTTAAAGTATACTATTCTCTTGTGCGAACAGTTGTTACATATGGATCTGGAGTGTGGATTTTGACAGAGAATGACAAAACTGTTTTAAAATCGTTTGAGCACAAAATATTGCATAAAATTTATGGCCCAGTAAGAGAAGAAGACAGTTGGAGAATACACAATAACAATGAACTACAGGCTCTCATACATGGAAAAAGGCAGTGAAATTCATCAAATCACAAGGGTTGCATTGGCTAGGACATGTGGAAAGAATGTCTGAGGAAAGAATGCCTAAAAGAATGGTGAATGGAAGATTATATACTACTAGACGTAGAGGCAGACCAAGGATCAGATGGTTGGATGGCATAACAGAAGATCTTGCTAGCATGGGAATCAAAGGGTGGAGAGAAAGGGCAGAGAAGAGGGAAGCATGGAGGAGTATTGATGAGGAGGTAAAGCCCACCAAAGGCTGTAATGCCAGGTAAGAAGAAGATACATCTCTAATTCAACATTGTATCAGTTCAAGGAATAAATGTTCTGTTTTTCTTGGAAACTGGCTGTCACTTGCTTATAGGAATTTTAGTCAGAGATGGTGGTTTAGAGAGACTTAAGGAGCTGACAGCTTCACATCTACTTGTCAGCTGCCCTGTGTGAGAAACGTTCCTATACAGAACATTCATCTGGTAACTCAGCAAGGTGAATTCAAGGAGCTTACCCATCATTGCCAAGTGTATTTAGAAGTTTTCATTTTGCATGTTATATTTTCTTCTCTTTTCCTCTTGTATTTTAGGTGTTTTCTCTTTTTCCTGTATAATCCAAATCTGTTTTATTGGATCTGTTGTGTCTTCTTTACATTTCTTACTCCCATGTGCGTTAATGTGGCAGAAGATGCTTGTTCTTCTTAGCTCATTTTTTGAGTTTGATAATCAGCATATCAGAACATAAATGCTAAGGAGATGTAATATTTAGGATAAGAAGCGAATTATAGGTAAGTCCATAAGAATGTCACCATTCTCAATCAGCATTCAAAAAAAAAGGATGTTAAAAAACTGTGAGAAAAAATTGTTTTCCTGATTTCAGCTTTTGAATTAATATAGTGAACTTGTGCAGATATTTTACTTTTTTAATTAAAAATGAAGAATTAAAGAAACAGATAATAAGCTGAAAAATTTAGAACTACAATCTGTTTTTGTTTGGTCATTTTGAATTAGAAGTATGAACCAGGTACCGGTAATTAACTATCCTCTTAAGGTTATGAATGTCAAAAACTTCTAGTTTTGATAAATTACAGCTAGAACATTCAAGTGATATTTATAAGTGGGTTAATATCTATATGCGCCAACATTATTAGTAGACTTATTTACTGTCAGTAACTGTACCACATTTTTTAAATGGGACTTTATGTAATAGAGACTCTCAACACTGTTCAATGTAGATAACAAATATGTGGTGAAACATCACTTATCAGAGTATGCCTTTTTATATTTGTTTATGAATATGTAGAAAGGAATGCATTTAATTAGGCAGACAGCATTGACTGTCTATTGTTACGCTTATATTGCGAATTCCAGCTGATAAGAATGATTTAAAAGTATTAAAGGGAACTGTACATACATGAACTTTCTTGACTGGAAGGTTTACTGTGAACACTTTTTTGCATGGATTTATATTTGACTTAATGCGCTCAACCAATGCAGTTGCAGTTTCCTTATGTCTCTAAGCATAATTTGTGTTTACAAATTAACAATACATAATAACAATAGGATTATTACACTGCCTACTTAAAGATGGAGATTTATTCTAAACAATCAGAAAATTTATATCGTGTAATGTATGACTATATGTTTATACAGGTCTGTTTTAAAAGTATAACACTATTTTAAGCTGTGCACACAAAAAAAAAACAAAAAACAGCAAAAGTTGTTAAGTTGAAAAGTCATTTATCATTGTACATAATAGGAGCTAGAGAGAGTGGAAAATACTATTTACTGTAAGTTAGGATAACCTTGTCAGCTAGGAACTGTTTCCCAGTGTTTAGGTGGCGCATGAACTACACAAATGATCACCAGAATAAATATTTGTAGCCTTCGTGAATTAGGCTGTTATTGACAACTGATGAAAGAAGAGAGATGCTTGTTACGATTTGCCAAGTACATGACATGATTATTGCTTTCCATAGCACATTTAATTATCATCTGTACTATGTTTAATAATTATCCATACTATGTTTAAATTCTTGTAATTTATTTTGTCCTTTACAGCGTCAGATCGAAGTGGGTACATTGTTGGAACTGTTTCGGGATGTGATGGTAACAGTATTCAGTGAAGAGTGGAACGAGGATAGACTGGCAATTCTTGTGGAGTTAGTGAAGACATTAAGAGCAATTCTGGATACTCCAAGGGCTTCTCCTAATCTTCAGTTACTCATGGTTAATGCACAGCTCATAGATAGTTTGCTAAATATGCTTGAACAGTCATCTGTAAGTAGTTTATTTATGTTAAATATGAAGTATATTAATTTTTTAGGCTGTTATCTTTATGTATATTATAATGCTACGGATACGTGTCCGTTTAAAAAGTGGTTATTATTATTATTATTATTTTGGTTGATGTTTGTTTAAATGAAATATAATTTGGTTATTTTGTTGCTCGAGTTCGATGAGTACGTGTTAGAATTTTGCTCTTTACTCGTCGCTGAGATGAACCTATTGGTGTGCCTTTTCACTGAAAAAACATAAGTATCGGTTCATACAAATACTTACTTGTAACGGTGGGTTACTAGTAATGTTGAGGTGTATTGCTAGTAATAAAGTGAGAATAATTCAAATCCACTGCTGCCAACCATGTAACGTCTTAGTCTAATACAATAACAGTCAAACTCTTGTATTGGTTATGAATTAATTTTTTATTTTTTGAACTCATTATTAATGATTTGTATTATACAGTAATACTGTTTACTTTCATTTTAAATTTCAACGTTGTTGATGGAGTCTTTCAAATAATTATATCTCAGGGTTTCCAGACTGAATCGAACTATCTGTCATACTGGACGTAAACATTTCGTTACATTAATTAATAAATAACGCAGGTTCTTTTAGACTGCAAGATACACTCAAATCAAAACAGTGCACTACTATGATAGTTAGTATTAGGAGAGTGATAACAATATTATAATTCGTTAACAAAAAAACATAAATATTGAACATGTGATCATTATTGAAATTTTAGGTTAAGTTGGTTTCATTGTAACCTAACTTACTCAACTTTAAATGATTAATAATTCCTTAGATATGCTAACAGTTTCGTGTAACAAGGTTATAATTAGAATCTAGTGATAATTTCATCATTTATCTTCTTATATTGGATCAAACAAATTAACAGGTATTTGGAAATTACCCACTCCTATGGTTGAGGAGTATATTACATTTAGTTATAATCTTAAATTTAAACACACTATAACGCTTAGGATACTATAGGTCAAGGGTTTCTTTTAATTCCCTCATTGACGATTTAATGTCTCTTATTCGACAAGTTCATTTAATTAATTAGAAAATTAAAGTGTGTTAATGATCAAATCTTTCCTTATCAATTGTTTGTTTTAATTATTATAATATTTTTTCCATCTAGGTTGGGTTATAATTGATCTAAGGGTATTAATTAATTTCCCTGATAGCGTTCCTTAATTATTGAATTACTATTTAAAAATATTTGCCATTGTCACTGATACTTGCGTACTAAGTGGATCTTGTAGTATCACTGTTTCACAAAATTTTCTTTTTATTTGAATGAAATTAATTTTTATTAATTCATTCTCGCTCACTGCCTATGCGCACATACTCCGTTTTAGACCACTGGTTAAAGAAAACTTTCACTATCCCTATATCCGACCTAACCTCAACTTTGTGTTTTGAGGTTAGACACTTTCGTCAGCTGTTGGCTATCAATTCAGTACTTTCTGGTTATGATGACCAGCGTGGAGTCCGCGTCAAAGCTTGAGATGAACTGATGATCTTACCTGTGTCGAGATTCTGTACCTATTGATTAATAACGGCCCCTGATTGGCTAATTGTTCTAATTTTCGGGTACTCTCAGTATCACTCGGCATACATACATATTGTCTGTGAAAATAATTTTATTGTAATATATAACGAAGTTATTTGATCAGAAAGTTCGTACAGTATTTATTTATTCTTTCTTTATTATTCTATATTTATATTGTTCCTTTTAAAGTAATCCCAATCAGATAAAACATACTTATGCCAATGTATATTCCAGTCTGCAAAACATTTCTGGAATACACTGTGTGTAGAGCCTGGAGCTTGTATAGCAAATTTTGTTTTGTCTTCAGTGGTCACAAAACATCCTTTCGTGGTTGTCCTTTCATAAAAAGCATTTTGCAACATATTCTCCATGTCACAGCACTTTATCTCTTTTTTTACACAAAACTTAATGTAAGTTCTGTGATCCTGCATTGTAATATATAAAAAAAAGTCAAAACAACACACAACCTATAACACAACTGTAGCTATTGAATCCAAACTGTGTACACAATATAACTGAAAGTTTAATCAGTTGTTACAAACAAGTGTATAAATGTCTCAGAATTTAATTTTAATAAATTAATTATAATATAGGGAATTAAAAAATTCCACAAACTTTTGATCAACTCATGTGTTTTTCTGCATATGAGGTTTGATACTATTTATTTTATAAAAACTTTTTGTTGTACTTTTGTTTTAGGAACTTCAGTTTTTTTTAATGAAATTATGAACACGAATGTAACAGAGTAAAACACTGTGTGAACACTAAGTGACAATTAGTGTTCAAGATATTTTATTTTAGAGTTAATAAAATCTCAAAGTAGTGATTGACATTTAGAAGAGAAAAATGGTAATGAAAAGATGATAATAATGTCACAGCAACTCAAAACATTAAAGAAGGCAATTTAATCAGGGAGAACATTTAGAAATAGTGAAGGAATAAGGAAACTAGGAATAAGCGGAGTTGTTTAAAAAACCTTTTCCCATTTTGTCATGCTGAATTTCTTCTGCAAAGGATGTATTGTGTCATGTACTGTGAACATTTTCCAGTGCTGATGAGCTTCTATTTTGTAGTGAAAGTGCTAGGGAAAATTGTGATACATGTACTAATATGACAACTTGTGTTTAACCAACAGAAATAATTCGTTTTGTTAATAATAATTCTTCAGCTTGCAATATGAACGACCAAACATGCAGGTTGGAACAGGTGAAACACGCCAGCTGCTCTGTCTCTGTGTACACACGTATGTTAAATGTGTGTGTGTGCGACCTGTCCATTCCTGAAAAACGTCAACCATTGAGGAACGCTATCAATTATTTGCATTTATGTAATTTATAACACTTGTATGCATAATAGCACAAAACCAAATACACAAAAATGTGTATAAAAATTAGACTAATGTGTGTATAAAAAATAGTGAAGAACGGATAAAAAGTGTAATTATAGGAGATTAAAAATAAAATAGTACTAATTAAGATAAAGAAAAATGGTTTGTGCATGATGAGCACATATAAATTACCGACAGAATGAATATCGGGTAATGTGCAAAAGACTTCGCAATTCGTGGAGACGAGTGAATTAAGTGTGACTAGAATCGTGGATTAGAAGTGACGCTCTCGACAATCTCAAACGTGCAGAATATTGTCGAGACATGATTTTGGCGCCCTGAATATAAATACAGGAGACGCGCTAACATCATTCTCTTCCTCAATCAACCATCGTAGCGGCCGGAGGCTCTGCTTGACGAGTACAACTCTTTTCTTGATCGACTACTATGGCTGCCAGAGACTCTACGTAGAGACAACAACAGTTACATCTCAAACACAGCAGCAGTCAGGAACTTCACGACTACTCATCAGTTCGTGTGAGCACTTGCAACCTGAGACCATGACGGGAGACGAGGGATCATCCAAGTACATGCAGTAATCCAGAGTACGAGAATCCGACGGACGAAGGACCAAGACTCCAGGAATCCAGAACGACAAAGGAGAATCCAGTAACAAGGACCGAAAAGGACACGCTGTCAATTGTAACGATACGGTAATTGCGTTAGTTTAACCCTACGTTGTTAGCGTCAATTTGTAACTAGCCTTTGTTACCTGTTTTTAAATACTTATGAAAGTCGAACGTCTGTTCACCAGTTCGGCCGTTCAATTCGAATTTGCTGCCTCGCCGTCTGGTTGACCAACACTGCTTAGCGAATCGACTTCGTCAACTATTATGTATACTATATTTTTATTGCTCAAACTTTTGTATTACTTTGAATAAAATCAAACATACAGTTTATAATGTGTACGAGGATTTATTAACAGTTCGAGATATGGTTGTTAATTACAATTTCTGCAAAATATAATACTTAATCTTGCGCCGGCATGTTTACTTTTTCGCAGTTGGCTATATGTTCGCTCAGTCCATATGTAGACACACTGCAATGGCGTTTAGTTTCTTCGTTTAAGTAAATCTCAGGGGAAAGTTCTTTGGACTACAGAAATGTTGTTTTACAGACTAATAAAAGTACAAAATCTTACAATATACCTTATAACTATTATTGAACAGGTGATATACTTAAATAATAATAGTAAATTATCGCTGTGGGAACTAGTGTTTTAATAGGTTATTTATATTTATCAACCTTCCGTTTTAAAACAGATTCAGAAAAAAATTCAAATTGGAGTGATATACAACAATATAGCAGAGGTGTTTGTGGAATAAAATTAAGTTTCAAAAGTTTTTTAAAGTGATTGGTGAAGTGAAAAGTTGTATTCAATTAATGTAAATTGTCTAGTGTTTTTCAGTGAAGTATTTAAACTATACTTAACGCTCCTTCGTCTCTGCTTATCTTGGGTAACACTTCTCTGGAATACTGCTGCTTGTCCCTTCTGGTGTAGTTCTGTGAATTCCAGGTTCAATTTGTATTAATGGTCCAGTTATGGTGATTAAATTCCCTCAGTCCTGCTGGCTAATGTTGGTTTCAAGGTTCAGTTAGGTGTTCTTCTATTCTTCCTTCGGTAAGTTGTTAATTCTGAACTGGGTCTTCTTCAGCAATTTTTTACAGAATATTTCTTATTTCTTGTGTTGAATTGATTTAATTCTCAGCATTAGTTTTATTATGGTTATTAATTGGGTCTTCTTAATCAATGTTTAGACAAAATATGGTGTTTTACTCCTTTTTATATCTTAGTGGGCTTCATACATCTACCCTACTCAAACTTCAATAATGGAATAATGATTTACCAACGGTTCCCTATGTAACAAGGTTTTGTTGTCATGGCAACTCTCTGAAAAAAAACTAATTCCCATTGGCTGATAATGTATAACATTGTTATATTAAACTAACGTTTTTCTATTCAAAATTATTAAAATCTTTTCAAGTATTATCACGTCCTTATACTATTTGTAATATGAAATACAATAACCCATTATTTTGCTTTTTGTTTACAGATTAATTTGATACCACTCATAGTTACTTTTGGTCAATTCATAACAGATTACTAATTTTTCAGTTTGGTATTTCTGTACTTAATTACATTTAAACTAATTATTATCTCTCCAGTTTTGTACCCTACACTCTTACTTTGATACCTAAACAGAGTATACACTTTATTTTATTATTGGCTATTGTTTTATCTTAAAATTCACAAAATTCTGCTCATCCATGCTAAGCCTAATGCCTAGATTTCATAATTCCTCTATCCTATTCTCTTAACAATATTTTATAGTTATTTATGTTAATTTACTAGGTTACTAAACATTATTAATGAAACAAACTAACTTAACTCATAACATTTGATTGCTTTTAATCCTCACATAATATTATATAATTATTTAATACCTCCTTATAGGTCCATGCCTGTATCTGAATTATTTAACATATTTTAATGGTTTTGTTTTAATATAATTAGCCATCTAACAATACTTTGGTTATTCACCATCAAAAAACTATATAATAAACTTGAACATTAACTATACACTATTATTCCCTTACAAACTCATTTAAGAGAATATAGTGTCTAACTACCTCTGTTTTCAATCTGACATATTACTTTTTATATTTATTTTGTAAGTGTTTTTTATATAACTTTATAACATTCCTTAACAATAACACAATATATATTCTATCCTATTTATACTACTCTAACAAATTATTATAACTGGGTTGCTATATTACTTATATAGTCTGTTACTACCCGTTTATTATTCTATAGTTACCTACACTTCACTTTCTTTAACTAGTGTTTATGTGTTTATTCTAACTATCACTGGGTCCTATACACTGGTTTTTTATTTATTATCACTTTTTCACTTATCACCTCTTTACTATTAACTATTGTTGCTCAGGTTTATTTTCTTTTATTGGCTTTAGCTAGCTTATTATTTAACATTGTCTATTTTTTATTCATATCTTGGATTTTACATTTCTCTTTCTGTTATCTTTTCTTTAGATAACATATTACATTTATTTATTGCCCTATCTGATTTTGTACCCTTATTTAATATACATTATTTTAGTTACTATTTGGGCTCTCATAATTTTAGTCATATTGTGGGTTGTATCATTGTTTTGTCTCACCTTGTCCAATCTATTGGGTTTAGTCCTTGTCGTTGTTTTAGTCATTTTTTAGTTAGTAGTGTTGTGCTATCATGCTTCGTGTTATAACCTTTTATTTTCCTTCAGTTTTCAGCCTTTCTTCCATTAATTATACTAGTAAGGTTTGTGCTATATTTTGTCATGTTACATAGTGTACCACAACAATAAGGTGACAAACAACCATGCACTTGAAAACCGAAACTTAATCAAAAGACAATAGTTAACAAAGAAAAAAAGAGACAATTCAATTCAAATATGAATTAATAAATTGTATAACTGTAAATATTTGTTTGTATAATAATTAACATAATATTTAAGGTATGTTTAACGATAATTTTTATCTGTAATGTGGAAGATATAATTTGAAATTATAATTTTTGGTATTTAAATTGATAAAGTCATTAGAGAATTTTATTAGAAGTCAATGCATATGGAGTAATTTAAAAGGAGATTAGATGATTAGAAAATTAGATAATCTAATCAGTATAATACAAATGAGCTAGCTGAGAGCAATATAATAATTATAACGATGTATTAGAATATAATGTTGTATTATATTTCTATGTGTAATATAAGAGTACTAATTATGTGTAATAATTAGACGTGCAAATAATAATCACTTTTAGTCATAAAACAAATGAGATATTTTATTAATAAATATTGAAATGATTTTTAACCAGATTACATAGCGTTATTGTTATTACGATTATACCTTTCATCATATCAACACATGGATTTTAATGTGCTGTAGTGTTATGTAAAGATTTGTCGCACAATAAATAAATAAACTCGTTAAAAGTGTTGTAAATGGCTTCCAAAAACGTGGGGCTAACACATTAAAATCGTTAGTGTTGTACTATGTCATTGGCAACTGTGTTATCAGGATGAGACGGTTGCAAGTTTTGGTAACTGTAGAATATTGTGCACCACTTTTTCATTATGTTTCTGCAGTTACAAACATGAAACACAAGTATTACTATAGGCTACATAATCTGTACATAATTTTTATAAACATACCAAAGTGGATGTTTTATAAAAATAACTGTGTAAATGTTGTAAATTGTAGTTACATACTTATATTTTAAATGTTGGAATAAATGTTTATCATTATATTATTCCAAAATTATATCAATTTAGTTTAAATTGTAAAAAAACTAATATTTGAAAACACATCTACACTAATAACATTTTAAATGTGTGGAATTTATCATTATGTCTGAAACAAAATAGAGTCCATTCATAAAGTCCATGTAACTGTAAATTCAGAGCAGAGAAAATTAACATTATGTTGCTCTTGTCAATAAGCAGCAATCGTCAGAAACATGACACTTAGTGAAAAATTGCAGTACTTCTACAACCTCACAAAGAGTTTTTTCACTGCATGCTATTTATTCTGTGTTATGATACTTGAATTCATAGTTGTATAAGTGACATAATGAAGCAAATGTTTTTTGGTACTGGAACCTCATCAGGAGGTCTGTGACAAAACGGAGCAACAAAACTGACAATAATTTGAAAAAAAAATCAGTTGGCCTATAATTTCCAATTTTCAAAATGAACTTCCAAAATTCAGTAATTTGAAAACTTACCAAAATTGTATATGTTGTAAGTATGAGAATATAATGGTAGTATTAAGAAGCAACTGACAATGAGAGTATTGCAGTGTTGCACCCG
The DNA here is from genome assembly GCA_034769895.1 of Magicicada septendecula. Lineage (NCBI taxonomy): Eukaryota > Metazoa > Arthropoda > Insecta > Hemiptera > Cicadidae > Magicicada > Magicicada septendecula. Next base: position 153,996,637 of record CM068368.1, on the reverse strand, counting down.
TATAATGACCTTCCAATGATTATTGTTAGCACTTTTCGTTTTGCAGAAATATTCTCTACAAAAAATGGATTTGGCGACTGAAAGTGTGAAAGCTATTACTAGTCTTCTAATGGATGGCTCATCTGGAAAGGTATACAGACAATTGGTTCAGGTTCATAAGTTGCATAAAATAATATTGGTGAACTAGTTCTTTGTAGAATAAGTTTTATTGCCTGTGCATATTTAATTTTATGACCTCCATGTGATAAGTTGTGAAGTGTAGTTTTTTACTAATTATAGTAATTTGTACATTATTTTGTTAAAAATTTATTCATTGAAATTTATGTGTTGGTTTAAAAACATGAGTGTAGTCAGTATATAGGCAGCTTTACTGTATAAATACTAATTACACATAATTATTTTGTACGGTAGCGCGATAATTTCACTTTGTAGGTTGGCTAATCTGCTTACTGCTTTTTGTTTTATTCCGATTATTCATGTTGATACTTTGTACAGTTCGTCTCAAACGCTAGCAGCGGTCGGTCCGCCCAGCTGTCTTGCTGTCATTCATTCTTGTCGACATTTAATGTAGGCCTTAGGCCAACACATTTCACATGGCCAACTAGGCTCGCTATTAATACAATTTAAAATTTTAATACTTTCTTTAGACAACACGCTCATTAGCCAACCTTATTTAAATAACTGCTAATCATGTAATGTAAACTTGGAACTTCCATTAAATGAATTTAATACAGTCCACAATTTTCATCATTTCTGATACCTAATGAATCAATGCACGCATTACAAGCTATATTCTTTACAAAACGTTTTTGGTACACACCAACCGGATTATCCACATTTGTTGGATCACTCACATCACTAAACATTTTTTGGTCCACTCGGGCCTGATACTCAACATTTTTTGGTCACTCCGGACCTGGATTTTCCATGCGTCATTACCATTTTATATTTTTCTGCCACTATTTCTGGCCATCACGGGCGAATTAGCACATCAGCTGATACGACCGTGGCGTGATTTTCATCAGCATTTCGCTCGTCATCTTAGAGCCTTCTGATAGCATCTTAGCAAGAGCCTGCTAGCTACAGTGCTTTACACAAGGCGGTCATCTCTACGAGCTGTGTTTGCCATCTTCACCAAGGCGTTGACGCTGCAGGACATCGCCAACAAGGTATCATCAACAACAGTGTAACAAGGTGCGTACAATGGCTGAAGAAGGCCTCAAAGTGTTGACCAGAAAAAGAGGCGGCTTAAAGTCCGCAATAGTGCGAATACAATCTGCCATAAATAACTTTGATGTAACTACACATACAAAACATTTTTTAACTGTAAGGCTGGAAAGTCTCAAAAGTTTGGCCTCGAAGTACGACGAGGTGCAGTCTGAAATAGAACTTATTAGTAAAGACACGAGCGCTGCTCAAGAAGACCGAGTTGAGGTCGAAGAAATGCTATATTCGACTGAAGCAAACATTTTGCAATTACTTGATACATTTAATGCTCAGACTGTACCTCCCGTATTATCGACGCACATGCAATTAAAACCAATAAGTTTGCCCTGCTTCTCAGGCAACATATTGGAATGGCAACTTAGTGCATACAAGATCCGATTTAACACCAGTGCAAAAATTACATTATTTACATTCTTCTTTGAAGTGTGAACCTTTAGATCTAATTAAGTCGTTACCTATCTGTAAGGAAAATTATCCAATAGCGTTGAGTTTGCTGTCCGAAAGGTATGACAACAAGTTCATACTAGCAAAATACTATGTGCAAAACTTACTTCAAGTCAAGTCGACAATAAAGGACTCTGTCCAAAGTTTGGCAGAGTTCACTAACACAATAACGTCTTCCGTTAAGTCACTGGCAGCAATGAAGCTGTCAGTGAATTCATTTGAATTTATCACTATACAGTTACTATCCACTAAACTCGACCCTATTACTTTTAAACTATGGAAGGAGTCAATAGACCCTGACAATTTACCTAGCTTTCAAGACTTCACGCATTTTTTAAACTCACGTAGACAGCTGTTAGAAAATACACTGCCTATCGAACCCGGACAGCAACTCAACAAACCTAATGTAAGACCTAACAATAAATATGATAAATGTAACTCAAGAAACACTGCTGGCAGCACTACATTTAAGAGCTATCACTCAGCGGCAAACCATTATTCATGCGTGTGTTGTAAATCCAATCACCCGCTTTACATATGTGATAAATTTTGTACATTAAGCACCGCTGAGCGGGGACAATTTGTTTCAAGTCATAAATATTGTAGCAATTGCCTTAGATCAGATCATCTTATATCTAGCTGTAAGAATAAGCAGGTGTGTAAAATCTGTTCAAAACGACACCACACATTGTTGCACGCAAATTACGTGCCGAACTCAATAGCTGCCAGCATTAACTACTGCTCGCTCAAATTACAATGCAAGAACAATGTTCTCTTATCCACAGCAGTTGTATCTGTCATTGATCAGTATGGCAACAGACATAGTGCTAGAGTTCTTCTAGACGCCGGTTCACAAATAAATTTTTGTACAAAATCATTTGCAAGGAAATTACAGCTCAAATTAACTAAATCCAACATACCAATCACAGGCATAAACAATACAGCGTGTTACGCAACTGATATTGCGTCTATACGCATTATCTCTCGCTATCAAAGATCTATCTTCGAGGCGAAATGTGCCGTCTTATCTACGTTAACTCACAATCTGCCTGCAAATTCGTTTGACATAAATCAGTTCCACATCCCGAACAAGATTTTCCTGGCTGACCCAGGTTTTAACATATCGTCGCAAATCGACATACTATTAGGGGCACAATTTTACCTGGACTTGATCTTAACTAATAAATACTTACGCGGCCCTAATTTTCCCATCATTCAGGAAACAAAGCTGGGCTACATTTTGGCTGGCAACTTGCCCAAACATTGCCGCAATGACGGTCCTGCTGTTTCGTTCCTAGCAAGGAACAACGACAGTCAAATTCTGCAATCTCTCGAAAGATTTTGGGAAGCAGAAACTATCCCTGACAACACCCCTGATAACGAGTCAGCCTGTGAAGAGCATTTCGTGCGCTCGACCCAGCGCAACCACGAGGGTAGATTTGTGGTTTCACTTCCATTTAAGCCCGATAATCTCCACTTGGGAGAATCTTACACTAGTGCTGAATCAAGATTCTTAAGCTTAGAGCGTCGATTTAGGCGAGATGCTAAGCTCGCGCGCGACTACGCTGACTTTATTAAAGAATATAAGGGTCTTGGGCACATGACGCTTATCGATGATGGCGCTATCAAGTCAGGAGCGTCAAATACTTACTATATATACTTATATATATACTTATATGTACTCATATACTTACTTTGGCTTTGCAAGCTTGGTTGGGATGAACCGATCTCTGGTCAATCACGTTCGGATTGGCATTCTTTGTGCGACAATTTGGGTCTCATTAGCAAAATTGTGGTCCCACGGTCTATTCGTTGCAAGCGTGAGGCAACTACAGTTGAATTGCTTGGTTTTTCAGATGCTTCTGAAAGGGGGTTTGGCTGTTGTATTTATGTCAGAGTCATTTATCAAGATTCTTCTGCCTCCTGTCATCTCTTGTGTTCCAAATCTCGCGTGACTCCCTTACGACAGGTGTCATTACCTCGCATCGAACTCTGCGCTTGCTTGTTGTTATCGCGACTCTTATCTAAGGTCATTCCTGCTCTTTATTCGTTTATTGATAATGTACATTTGTATTCTGACTCTATGGTGGCTCTTTACTGGATTCATGCCCAGTCTACGCGGTGGAAAACGTACGTCGCTAATCGTGTTGCTGAAATTCAGCGTCTTACGCAAACTTATACTTGGCATCACATCAATTCAAGACACAATCCTGCTGATATTATCTCAAGGGAGTGTCTCCCTGACGTTTTGCGCGATTGCTCGCTTTGGTGGCACGGTCCCAGCTGTCTGTCTCAATCGTCAGAGTCCAATCCTTTTCCATCCTTCGTACCGTCCACTCCTTCGTCTTTTGAAGTCACTGCAGAAGAGAAACATACCCATAACCTTTCTCTAATGTCTACCCTGGCTGTCGACCTTTCTTTGGACTTTTCCTCGTTGCATCGTCTAATGCACGTATACGCTTACTGTTTTCGGTTCATCAGAAATATTAGACACTCAAGTGCTGACAAATGTACAGGCGATCTTACCCCTGTAGAAATTCATCAGGCTCTCAATTTCTTCATAAAACAATCTCAGTCGATCCACTTCGCAGCCGAAATTAATTGTCTTCGTAACGGATCTTCTGTTTCCATTAGGAGTAAGTTGGCTTCTCTCGACCCGCTTCTTGATGATTCTGGAGTGATACGCGTAGGCGGACGATTACAGCATTCCCAATTACCTTACGACTCTAAACATCCTATTGTATTACCCCCATCGGCGCATATTACCCGCCTTATCATTGAACTCACGTTTAATATAGTACGTTTATCATAGTACACATTCGTTTACTCCACGCTGGTGCTCAACTCGTGCATCATTCACTGCGTCAACGCTGGTGGATTGTTAATGCCAGGTTAGTCATTCGCTCCATCATTCGAAAATGTGTAAGGTGTCTCAGGTTTAGTGCCAAACAGCAGGTACAGAGGCTTGGTATTTTACCATCTCCCAGAGTCACTCCTTCAAGGCCGTTTCTATTTTGCGCTGTTGATTATGGTGGTCCCTTCATGATTCGTCATGACGGGCAGAAATCCAGAACTCTTTCTAAGGCATACGTATCTTTGTTTATTTGCTTAGCGACTAGGGCTATTCACATGGAATTGGTTTCCGAACTTACGGCCAGTGCGTTTATAGCTGCATTACGTCGTTTCATGGCCCGTAGGGGCATCCCCTGTCAAGTATACTCGGATAATGGCACAAACTTTAGGAAGGCCCGCACTATCTTACATGATATCTACAACTTTTGGCATAATAAGGATGCCATCTCATCGATCAAGTCATTCACGTCCTCTCAGGGGATATCATGGTCATTTATTCTGCCCTCCTCACCTCATTTCGGTGGCCTTTGGGAGAGCGGCATAAAGAGTTTGAAATTTCATGTGCGCCGTGTGGTAGGCAAATCTATACTCACCTTCGAGGAGTTCACGACAGTTTTGTCTCAGATAGAGGCATGTCTGAACTCTCGACCTTTATTTGCCATTTCTTCAGATGTTAACGACCCGGTGCCACTCACACCTGGCCATTTTTTGATTTGCGCACCCTTAACGGCGATACTGGACCCAGACTTATCTCACATTCCTATTTCTCGTCTTGGGCGTTGGCAACTTCTACAAAGGTTTGTCCAAGGCATATGGAAGGCATGGTCTCATGACTATTTGCACCAGTTGCAGCAGCGTCACAAATGGAAGTTCGCTAAGGACAGTGTTTCCATTGGTGACCTAGTTTTGCTTATTGAGGATAATTTACCTCCATTAGCCTGGAAATTTGGCGTAATCATCGCCACATTTCCCGGCCCAGATAACTTAATTCGTGTCGTGGACATTCGCACACCTACTGGTGTTCTGCGAAGACCAATCCACAAATTATGCTTGGTCCCTACTAGGGACGAACAATAAAGAAAAGGATTTATTCCCTTTGTATAATTTTAAAGACACATAAGTCAAATGTTCCAAAACTTGTTAGTTATAAACACTTGTTTCAGCATAAGCTTTAATTATTTTTTGAGTCAGCAACTGTTTGTTTTACTCAAGCAAGTATTAGTTTAGTTAATATGCAAGGCTTTTATTATTATTTGTATTTTCGTATATGCAACATTTGATTTATGCCTCATGTCTTACTCACTATTGTGTAAAAATTTTGTTATTTTCTAAACTTATTTTCAGTTGTTTCATGTTTTTTGGTGGTCTCATTTTATAAAATTTTGTTACATAATATTTGCATGTCTTGCAGCTGCGCAATCATGCATTCATTTCTTTATACTGTTGCTAATATATGTGATTTATTGTTCTGTGAATGTCTTTGAATTGTTTAACTCATGTACTACGTTTGTAATCACAGTATTGTATCTGTTATTTATGACATTGCAATTATTCATATTGTAATTAACTAAATTATTGTTATTGTATTCATGTAACTTGTGTTTATGTAAAACCTATTGTTTTTGCGTCTACCGCATGTCACTATGCCACGTCTAGATTTATTTTATATTGTATTTATTTTGCGATTAAGCATGCACAATTATTTTTATTTAAATTATGACATACATGTCATATTTGGGCTTGCATTCAGTCAGCTATCTAGCTTGTTCATACATTATTACATATTGTAAGTTCCTGAAACTTCAGGAACAGCATGACTTGGTCAATACATGCTGTCATGCTAAATATATGCTTAAACATGTAATTGTGACAATTTTGTTCATGCAATTAATTCTCTGTACAGGTCTACGGGCCTCAACTAATTTTACGGTAACCATCTATGACATGCATAGGGTTACAAACCATCGGTCCATTTTGTGATGAGCTTCCGATTATACATTATTAAGCATTGTATAATTATGTATTTTTTCATGTTTTATAATGTTCTATACTGTACACATACATTATGTGACGGCAACATTTGTCAAAGCAGACATTCACATTCATGTCTGAAAACAGCTGTTCGCCAACCTTGGCTTACAACGCTTATCTTTAGGCTTATCTTATGCATGCTTATCTCTACACTATTGACCTACTGTCGTTATCTAATCTCATAACTCAAGGTTCAACTTAGCCTTGAAACTAACTCTTATTATTAAGAAAACTGTATCTTTTTAAATTAAGTTACTAGATGTATAATAATTTACTAAAAAATGGTAAAAAAATCAATTGATTTTGACGGGCAGCGTATGTACGGTAGCGCGATAATTTCACTTTATAGGTTGGCTAATCTGCTTACTGCTTTTTGTTTTATTCCGATTATTCATGTTGATACTTTGTACAGTTCGTCTCAAACGCTAGCGGCGGTCGGTCCGCCCAGCTGTCTTGCTGTCATGCATTCTTGTCGACATTTAATGTAGGCCTTAGGCCAACACATTTCACATGGCCAACTAGGCTCGCTATTAATACAATTTAAAATTTTAATACTTTCTTTAGACAACACGCTCATTAGCCAACCTTATTTAAATAACTGCTAATCATGTAATGTAAACTTGGAACTTCCATTAAAATGAATTTAATACAGTCCACAATTTTCATCATTTCTGATACCTAATGAATCAATGCACGCATTACAAGCTATATTCTTTACAAAACGTTTTTGGTACACGCTGACCGGATTATCCACATTTGTTGGATCACTCACATCACTAAACATTTTTTGGTCCACTCGGGCCTGATAGTCAACATATTTTAACAAATAATTAAAATAGTTATTAATACTTTTACTAATTTAAAAATAGATAAAAGTAAATCTAGTGAACTGTGTAAATAGATATATTGTTAAGATCCATAAAAAACATTATTTCAAATCTTATTGTAAACAGTGTTTGCATAAATTTTAATTTGAAATAGAAATACTAACTCGTAAGTTCTGAATAAGTTCTATTATTTGGCATATGTAGCATAAAAATAATATCAGAGAGATGAAGTAAAAGCTGGTATTTAACAGTAGAAGAAAGTAATGTTAATTTTCTAATGTGAGATATAATACAAATGTTTTGAACGTTTTTTTGATTTCTTTTGTTAATTTATTCTGTCGACTGATTGTGTAGAGATAGAAGGTGTATGAACTTATAGCTGTTCCATAGCCAGGGTTTTCTGGGATATTGACCAGAATTTTTCCATGGGGGAGTTATGAACCCTGTTTTTTTTGACTGATGGTAAATTATTGATGATAAGGTGGGAGCAGTGATGACAATAGGATTTACTTATTATAGTGTATTGTATATGTTACATTACAGCTGTACTGCCTGCCTGCAAATTGTACTTATAAAACTTGATAAATCTATAGAATTCTTCTTGAGTAAGTTTCAGATATATACCACGGTTATCTACAAGTCATAATTATTTAAACAGAAACAACAACTGTATCTGTATAAAAGATCATGTTATTTAAAAATCCAAGTTCCTGTATTACCACAGAAGAAAAATATTTCATGAAGGACAGCAGTAGAATAATTATTTCTTTTATGAATTTGCTAACTGCTACAATTTTTATTGTTCGACAAAGCTTTTCGTCATTACTGACATCTTCAGGTCTTAAACAACCCTGTAATGACGAAAAGCTTTGTCGAACAATAAAAATTGTAGCAGTTAGCAAATTCATAAAAGAAATAGTAAGGATGGCTGCTAATTTAAACAATACGAAGAGTAGAATAATTGTTTGACATTGGAATAACATGAACTAGTTGTATTGCAATAACACCTCACAAAAATATTATACACAAATTTTTCTCCCCTCCGATTTGTTAAAGAACAAAGTAAACAAATAATAATCCAAACAGTTTTGTTCCCAGTAACCATATGATCATCTGAAACCATATGAACAAACATCCCACCTAACCACAATCCCATAATAATATTTCAAATTATTTTGTAATCATATTTTTAAGTGCTATTTATTAATTAAAGTGATTTCAAATTTGATAGGTTTGCTCACACTTACACAGTATGGTATGTAACATCCAACATTTTCTTTTTTATCAAATTGCATATCTTCGTTGACACTTCCAGATTCAAGATAAGCGATTTGTGAAAATCGGTCAAACCATTTTAGAGTTACAAGACAATAAGTGATTGAATGAAATCACCTAATAGTACCTTCCTAAATTTGATCTGAGGCTCTCATGGCCAGCATTAACATTGTTAGAATTAGTGATATCCGTGGTGTTAGATGTGGTCTAATGATGTTTGTTACAGACGTTTCTGCCCAACCATCGGAGGCCATCTTCAGTAGAAAAAGTTGTTTGGCAGCTGTTCCCCAAATAATCCCATTACTGAGGTAGATTATGTTTCAGTGCTAAGAAGACCTACTTAAATAAATTCTCCAACTTGGTTGCATATGGAGTCCATAGAAATCTTCAAGCATGGTTCCCTTGCAATGATTCAGAGAGGAGAAAGCCTCTTATTAAATAGGATTTGGCAGGCTGTGCTTCTGAACCAGTCAGATGAGATTTGATGCTAATTGTCAATGCTGTTTGCAGCTTATATCGCACTGACTTGGAGAATTTATTTAAGTGAGCCTTTTTATCTCTGAAACATAGTCTCTGTCAGCACTGGGTTTATTTGGGGATCAGCTACCAAACAATTTTTTGCACTGAAGATGGCCCCCCCCCTATGGTGGGGCATAAACCTCTGTAACAAACATCATTAGACCATGGTCAAACAGCCTGGCTATCACTAATTCTAACAGCACCTTTCTACTCTCATAGTCAGGCAATAATTCAGTTTGTCATATGAAGTAAATGTCTGATTAATTATATTTATCTGTCTCGTGTTTTTCTCATGTGTGTGTGTGTGTGTGTGTGTGTGTGTGTGTGTGTGTGTGTGTGTTCTATGCGTGCATGTCTCCACGCGTTCATTGCACTGATAATGTGGCAACATATTGTCGTCTTCTAGGCAACAATTGAAATAAAACACTTGTACCACTGTCAGCAACTTATTTATTTAATGATATCGCAAATAATTTTTCACAAATAAAAATATAATACACAAAATAAAATTTCGATCCATACTGTCATATTGATTATTAACACAACTGTAATTTATACAATCGAAAAGATAAAACACAAATATGATATTGAGCCACAAATGTGGTGTCAAATATGTGCACTAACTTTGTTATTCACTAATTAATTCTGAATCTGAACTTGCACACTCTCTCTAGCTTTACTGTCTTATATTTAGTTTCTAATGTCAGTCATAAACAGGCATCACTTAATCAATAAGTGTACACTACATTGATGCAGAACATTCTAGTGTACTCTATAAATAGTGTTATAGAGAGTGTCCATCAATATACACAAGTTATACATCAATTGTGGATACAATTAACTAACATGTAAATCCATGTGAGTAACATAACCTGCATACTTAACCTATATGTATTATTCTATTGGAAAATAATTTTAAGAATACCAATCACAAAATCACTAAATATATTATGCAATAATATTACTTTGAAAGCTGGTTGGGGGCTCTCTAATATACAACAGTGTTCATAATATTTAATATCTATATTTGTTACAGGAGAGGATGAAAAAAATCGATGGCTATTCTCGATTATTTAAAATTCTAAGATCGCTGGGAAATCCAAAAAGAAGTATACTAGAGGCTTTAATTTCTATGGTTGTTGAAGATAATGCCTGTAGAGCAAACGAGAAAAAACTGAAGGTGATTGTTAATTCTTAAATATGGAAATTTATTTATTATTTTCCACTCAAGGTTTTATTGTGTACTTATTTTATGGAGATGTCTATGAAACAACCAAACTTTCTTATGGTCTGTGAATACACAGTGACCCTGCATTGGTTGTATCTGCATCTACTATTGTACCTATAGCTGTATGGTGCTGTAAAGTATTGTACAGAGATGCTGTTCCAGTGCTTGGAAGTGGTTGTACATTACACGTATATCAGAAGTTTTTTGTGGCCAAAAACATGCTAGTGTTTGGGTAAAGGCAATCCCCCGCCTGTAAGAGTTTAATTAGGAGTATCTGAATTTGTGTCCCCATGATGACTAACCATGTGGGAAGGTTACAATTGGTTTTTTATATTTGTTCTTTTGACATTCACAGAATTTAATCAGATTGTCTCGACTTGCACAGACTTCACCAATAAGACCACAACAGTAAGACTACTATACAGCCATCAGTAGCTGTATGGCTGCGATAAAAGTTGTATATATAAGTTGTCTTAAAGTTGTATCAGTACCTCTCTTATCCTTTCCCATTCATCTCTGTCCTTTGCTAGATGTTACTGTTAGCATAAAACAGATGTGCTAGAAAAACATGTAATTTGGCCTCTATGGTATTTTTTCTCTGGCTCTGCTCTTGCAGGTTTGGTAATACACAGTTCATTCTGCAGTTTCATTTATCATATATAGTCAAGTGGATAGTTAAATATTATTTTGAGTGATTTCCAGTTGGCGAGTGAGGAGTACTAGCTCAGCCTTGGAGTGTAAATATAAACTTCTATATACAAACCTAAGGCAGTCATGTTTTAATAGACTCACACAGTCTGATCCAAAATGTTTGCAGAACTTAAGATTATAACAAGTACATATAACATCAGTAACAAGAACTACTTATATAAATGGTTTCATATAGTTAGATTTTTGCATTATCCGTAACATGTATAACCACTTTCCTGTCAGATAAGTTATAATTTAACCTGCACAGACTATTCTTAACTATGCTACATGATCTCCCTTTCTTATAACAGACTTTCTTTATCCAGAATTGGATATAGTTCTTCCTTCTTTTGCTTCCATAAATGTATGTGTGGCTCTTTGTACCTCTGAAGGAAAAACTTCTAAATATGTGCAGATATTCGCACATTCTCTGCTGGCCTTTTTTTATGTAAACCGTCCTGCTATGTCAAACCATTTTTTGTTGGATACAATATAATGTTGATTCTTTGGTCATAATGACCGATTCAGCATGATTGATTTGATACATTTTTGATCATTATGACTGACACGGCAGAGAATGTGTTTATGATGTTCTTTACATTAATTATGTGTTTAGATTGAAATGTGGTTAGTTTCAGAATTCAGAAGCAGTTGTTCCTCTCATATCTTGGTTGGGTGAAATGGATTCCGGGAATCAGATCGGGTTATCGCGTATACTTTTTTCTATCACTACTGCAACTTTACAGAGGTAATATGAGATTACACGTATGCTTAACCTTATCATGTTATTTGAATTATCATATTTGTTAGGTTTATGTGTCAAAGTAATTTTAAATACTCTGTACAGGAATAATTATAATTATCATATTTTAATTACATGTTTATAATACATGGTTAATAAGACAGTAGATTACTATGTATAGTTTTTTATAGTATTTTTTGTTGGAACAGAACTTTTCACATGAGTCTTTTGTTTTTGCTATTAGAGATACTAAACTTATTATAACTTTGAATTTAATCTAAGTATTATGTTACTTCAAACACTGTGAGAAATGCCAGAGAACTGCTAAATCCATCAACTGGGCAAGAGATTTTGCATGAAAAAACACACACACACACACACACACACACAGTGGTAGATCCAGGGATGACATGCATGCCACTTCATTGATTATTTCAGTGAAATATGTTTTACTTCACAAACTTTAATGTTTTCTAGAATAATGCTTGATATTCTAACTGATTTTCAGATTTTTGTTTTGTAACTCTTCAATATTTCTTGCAGCAGTTTTTTTTGTATTATGAATATTTCTTCAAATTATAAATACTTTTGCAAGTAAAATTTTATTAATTATATTATTGTGTTTTTACCTGACGCACGCTTCGCAGAATTATTCTGTATGTAATTGTTTTTATAAAAATCAATTTACATAAAAACCTCTGAAGATACAGAATAATTCTGTGAAACGTGCGTCAGTTGAAAACACAATAATATAATTCAGTAAAATTTTACTTGCTGAAATATTTATAATTTGAAGAAATAATCATAATTTTCAGATTTATACAGAACACCCACCTGCTTACTATATTCTAGATCACATTGACAGATTAGAGAAAATCACCTAATTTTCTTTAACAGTTATAGTGCTGTGTGTTTTTACTCATAATATGCGAAGAATGCTGGCCATTTTTCGAACTTTTCATTTTAATGTAACTCATAAACTAGAACAGATAGAAAAAATATAACTTACCTTATTTTAAAGGTCATAATTTATTCTTTATAGTGATTGTATCGTGAATATTGTACAGGAAAAGCTTACGCTGTTTCTGAAATTTCAAATTTAGTTGTTTTTGAAAATTTTTTAAACTTGACCGCATTAAACTTACAATTTTATTAATCAATTACACTTAGTTTTAACACTGTATTCAATTTAATTAAAAAGATATGTAAGTTATATAGTATGTAATAAATTCACACTTTATAGTTTTTTTTGAATGAAATAATTTAAAACAAGGGTTTATACATAATGCTACCTTACACTCACAACACTGGTAACTTGTGTCTTTCCTCACAAACTTTCCCGTTTCTTTTTTCCCCTCTATCTCCACATACTTTGCAGCATTTCTGTAGTCTCTTCTTACCAGGTGGTGGTGGTATCTTCTCCAAGAAATGTTTTCCTGTGGCCAATCGAGAAAGCTGATTTCCACTGTTTCCATTGGTACTTGCCATAGGTGGATCATCTTCAATCGCAACAAGATTTTCACTCAAATTCTGCATAAATTGTGTCACAGGAATCTTCAGACCTTTCACTTTATTATACAAAATACTTGAGTTTACAATACACATAAGCAAAATGTGGAAAGCATGTTTTCTCCACCATTTTACTGTCCGATGTTCAAACACACCATAAGACAATCTTTGGTCTGACAGATCTACACCAATTTTTGTTGTTGTTGTAATCTATTACACATGCTGGTTTGGTTTTTTCTTGTCTTCTTTTGTTTACATATGTGACCATATCAGCACAGTGTCTGGTACTGATCATATATACATTTCTTTTATCTTTCCAACAAATAGCCAGAGTATTGCCTCTTCGTCTGTATATATGTTCTCCCCGTTGAAGAGTTGGATTTTTCAATGCCAAAGGCATACCTTTTCTGTTTTTATTTGTTGTTCCCACCAGTGCAGTATTTTCATTTTCCAGCTCACTTGCAAGAGTTGGACTGGTGTAGTATCTATCAGTGAACAAAGTGTGTCCTTTCCCATGCAAGTCTCCTAATAGATCTTTCACAATATTAGTGACAACATTACTCTGCCCACAAAAAATAGAAAAATTCCATACATAGCCAGAATCTGACTCTGAAAGCATGTATAATTTGATGCCATATTTATTAGGCTTCTGAGGCATGTATTGCTTGAAAAAAATTCTACCCCTGTATTTACACATGCCCTCATTTATTGTAATGTCCTTGGTTGGTATGCCTGCTGAAAGCGCAAGCGGACTTTGTCAACTAAAGGGCGAATTTTATGCAAAGGATCATATCCAGGTTCCCCTTTCTTTTTTTCGCTACTATTATCGTTTATATGAAAATTGTGAAGAATCAAAAGAAACCTGTCACGGCTCATCAAATTAGAACAGAAGTTACATGATATTACAGCCTTCTTGGACCAGTGATCTGAAATGTGTAGTTTCTGGCTAACACTCATATGAAAAATAATGCCAACAAATTTACGTAATTCAGAAATCGTCACACCCTTCCAATTTGCCATTCTAGACTTGGGAGATAACGAATTTGTACTTCTCATCTTTCTAATACATTGTCGGGCATACAGATTTGTTTGTTCCTTGATATGGTGCAAAAACTCATTGTCAATGAAGTAACAGAAAAAGTCTGTTATGGAACTATTTTCGTCTAATTCTGTAATATCGGTTATACCTGATTGTCCTGTGAATACATCAATAGTTGGTACCTGATCAGTTGCTGTCCAACCATTGGCTGAGTCACTTCTTCTGGCCCTGTCTCTGCCAGTACGACTATTTATTGGCCTTCCTCTCACTTGAACAGGAGCAGAATGTTGTTGCTCACTTTCATTTTCAGACTGCGATTCTTCATTTTCAGTATCTACAACACAAAAAACAAAATAGTATAAGTATTTATAAAAATAACAAAATAAAATACGTTCACAAAAAAAATTACTATTATAAAAAATACGTTCACAACAAATGCAAAGGTTATAAATTGTATGATTATAAATACTAATCTGAATACAAATCTTCTTGAACATAATCTGGATCATCGTCTGTATTATCAGAAAAACCACAATCACCAATATCACCATCACTTTCACTAAAATCGCATTCCAATTCAGCAAGAATTTCGTCTACGGTCAAGCCGCATCCTGACATTTTGAGCGCCAAACAACGACTGGGTTCAACTCAAACTGTTGACTATTATGTGGCCACATATGAGATCTAGCGGTAAAAATGTGAACTGCTTGTGCATTACCAACTCTGTATGGTGCTGCTAAACTGTCATATGAATGACTAACCCGTATAAAAGCATTGAAAACATGACTCCGTCAATTGACGGACTTCGCATTTTGCGGAAGTTTCGCTAGTCCGTCAATTGACGGAGTTAGCACTCAAAGTGTTAAAACTATTCAAAACCTGATAAAATTACATGTGAACTGTATGTTGCAGTAAGACTTTGGCTTGTGAAAGTGGCATTGTCCTTGCTCTGTGTCAGCTTCTTTCCGTATCAACCCTAGATTCTCAGGCAGCTATTGAGTTGGTACAACTACTAGAAATATTGGCTAGTCATTCTGTTACAGCATTTGAACTTAAGCAGATGTTTTTGTTACTCAGGGATGAAAAGAATATCAAGGTAAAGCAGATAATAGTTCTATTTCATTTATAACTTTGGTAAAGAATTATGCATACAAATCATATACTTCACAATACAGGTGCAGACTGACTGAAGCAGATACACACACATACTGGACGGACACACACACACACACACACACACACACACACACACACACACACACACACACACACACACACACACACACACACACACACACACACACACACACACACACACACACACACACACACACACACACACATACACACACACACACCCACCCACACACACACACACACACAGTCACTCACACATGCACAGATGCACATACACGTTCATTCACTAAGTCTTCTGATTCACTAAATCAGTAATAATTTAATAAGCACAGTGTTGTATAAGGTAATGGCTTTACTACCAAAATTCACTGAAGAACAAATAAATTGTAATTATTTATAAAAGTTTTTTTGTTTGAAATGATTTTTGTGCACAGCTACAGCTTGATATTAGCTGATGTGTCAGTAGTAAGTAGTTTGATTATTATAAGTAATTTCAATTTGTCTTTAATAGCATAATAAACAAACTGCATGCTAAACAAGGATTGTTTACAGATTTTACAGCTTATGTAAGACATGTGTATTAATATTACTAAAGTATTTAGGTAAAGGGTTAATGATAAATAGAGGGTGTGTTATTATGTAATGTGCTTTAAATTATTATAAAAAGGCCACTGTACATATAAAAAATGGTTGACCTTCGAATACATAGAAATTTATGAACAAACAACATTGGCTATAAGCTATAAATATTTATCAGTCATAGAGAAATATATACATAACAAAAAGAGAGTACAGTTCACTCTGTCTCCTTGTTTTTGTGTATATATATTTCTTTATGACTGATAAAGCTGAGTGTGACGATGACATTTTTGAAATAAATATTGTTCATATATATTCTGAAGACAGTGAATCTGATGTGTGCTGATTTTCCATATAACAATTTTGAAGAATAAAAAGGCTCAGTACTCTCGGGCCTATCAACATATTTTATATTGTAATGATGCGATGTGACTTAAAAAACCCTTTGTTAAGTAAAACGCAGATTAATAATGATATGTGAAATACCATTCAACATACAGAATTCAACCCACCAAGTATTTTCTGCAACTCAGGTGCCATTGTTCTTAGTTAAGGTCTGCTAACCATATACATAACAAGATTCACCAATAATAATCTATATATCAGTTACATACATAAAAGTGTGTGCGTGATTATGGAATAAGCCCAGTCCAGGTGCACCAACTTGCTTGATGATGTAGGTAAAATGTTTCAATTAAGAAAGAGAATGTGGACCACATTACTGTGCAGTTTTTAGAACTGAACAAACATTGAACACAGAATTGAAGGCATTGGTTTAGGTGGGGGGGGGGCACCATTTTCTGACAACTGTACAAGTAAACAGGAGTGCGTGTGGGCCTTTAATCCAACTTTTCATCATGCCTCGCATAGTTTCAAGGTTCATACTGGCCTGGAAAGTCAGGGAAATCAAAATAAGTCAGGGAAAGTCAGGGAAACATTTTAAGATATGCCGAAAGTCAGGGAAATTAAGTATATTTTTCAGAAAGTCAGGGACATTTTTTTTCATAAAGACGGCAAAGTGGGAAGTGGATAGCTTTTTGCGAGATGTTTATTACATCTTTAATGATTCACCAGCCCACCGTGCTGAGTTCATTGAACTTACTGAAAAATCTATTTTTCCTTTAAAACGCTGTACAGCCAGATGGCTTGAAAATGTGCCTTCTATTGACAGAGTTTTAAGTACTTTTGATGATATAAAGAAATTTGTTGACAGCTGAAAATATCTCAATACAAAACCATTAAAAAATGTTTCTGTTCAAACCAAAGATATATTTCTGAAATGCAAACTGGCTTTTTTTTAAATGCTTTCCTTGGAATGTGAACCATTTTTACGAAAGTTCCAAACCTCAGACCCACTTGGTCCATTCCTGTTCACAGATTTGCAAATTCTCGCACAAAATTTGATGGAGAGATTTCTTAAATCCAGTAAAATGCCTACCAACAACTAAGCTTTTTTCATTAGATTTACATGACAAAGAAAATTTGTATGATGTAAAAAGTATTGATCTCGAATTTCATACAAAAAAACTTCTCAAAGAAGCCACTTCAAACGAAAGTGATATCCTAAAATTCAAACTTGAATGCCAGACTGTGCTAGTCAAAATGACAGAAAAGATATTAGAAAGAAGTCCTCTGAAGTACAAGCCTGTCCAAGGGGCTCTCATCATTGGATCCTAGTATAATTTTTCATCAGCCAGAACTAGGGAAACAAAGATTTGGTTTATTGCTAGAGGCATTGTACACCAATAACCGAATCACAGATTCTGTTGCTGAGAAAGCAAAAGCACAATTTAATATTCATGTTTATTGGGTTTAATAATACGAGTGGCAGAATAAACTTGAACGGGTGCGCACCCAAATCCGCGTACAGTTCACATGCAAATTTTGACATTTTTACTACTTAACGATCTCGCAAGAGTGATAGTTTTACCTTTTTAATATCTGATGATGGAGCATAAGCTCTGAAACGTGTCATAGACGAAGTTACAAGAAATCACACAGCGGATAATTTAAGGTAAATAATTTATTAAAAGCACAATACACTCGACTTTGCAGTGAAGCTCATTCTACCCTTCAATTACAATTCAAAATATTTTTGGATGGTGATTGGTGATTGTCCTTCCAAGAGACTTGATGATTTTTTTCTTCTTTATTACTTGGGAATCAATGTTATTCAGAATTGTGGCAAATTATTAAATTAGGACTGATATTTTCGCATGGAAATGCAACAGTAGAAGGAGAGTTTTCTGTAAATAAAACATTATTAGTGGAGAATTTGCAAGAACATAGTCTTTTTGCTCAAAGAACAGTGGAAAATGCTATAAGATATCATGAAAGTATTCTTAAAGTTCCTATCACTCAAACAATGTTGACAAATATAAGAGCTACCCGTAGGAGATATGAAGAACATCTCAAAGAGTCAAAACAGAACCAAAAAGAAGAAGAGAAGAAAAAGGTTGAAAAAAGAAAATTATCCATAGAGATCAAGAAACTTGAAGAGCAGAGAAAGATGTTAAAACTGCAAGCTTTAAAAGAAGAAGACAATATAAAATCAAAAATTCAGATTCTTGAGAAGAAAAAGTTCGGCTAAATCTCCCCATTTAGAACTTTTATGATCACGGTCGACTTTATTTACCTAGGCTATGATAATTAAATTTGTATTCATGTATCTATTAAAATTAGGTATGGAATTTTAGGTAACTGTATCAAAGAGTGTTCTAGTTTTAAAGAATAATACAATCCCTTTGTTGCTTTGTATGTTTCCTTTAGATTTTTTATGCAGTTTTTTGTGATATTTTAACCTAATAATGTACATTTATTGTAATTTTTTAATATAAGCTAATTAATTTTGTTATTGTTTTTTGTATAAATACAACTGTTTACTTTTTGGAAAAAATAAAAAGGGGGCTATGGGGAAGGTGGAGGCCGATTACTAAAAAAATAAATAGGCCTATTTATTTAAATTCATCCATGATGATGGACGATTATAATGTTAAGCATGCTAAAGTAAATTTTCAATAAGATAATGTATGAATGTTTCATGCTTACAAATAAAAATAAATTTCACTAAACACTAATATTTTAAACTGAGTAAATAGGTAATTTATATATTGAAAAATTGATATTGTATGCAAAAAATAACGCATACGCTGGTCAGGGAAAATTTGCGGATTTGGTCATGGAAAGTCAGGGAAATCAAACTCAAAATTTCAGTATGAACCCTGAGTTTTTATGTACAGTTTGACAATTTAGTTCCACTTTGTGATTCTTTTTTCTTTTTTCTTACAGTAATATCTGACCTTCAGTAATCTGCACATAAATTTTACTCAAATTTCTAGGATTAACAGAACATTTACTTCATTGTGCAATTAAAAAAGAGAGACTGCAGTACACGTGATAAAAAACTCAAAAACTTGTGAGATGCTAATGGAAAAGTTTTAAGAAGTCAATAATATGGCAACATGAAAATAACATAAACATGTGGCATCGGGTATACATAAATAACAAATCGGGCAGCACCAACAAATGTTCTCCTGGACAAACAACTTTTTTTCAAATTGTTATGTTGAATCCTGTATCACTCCATCTCTTCTTGCTAGTTATGTTGAAAATATTCAAACCTAATACATATAATGTTAAAGGGTTTGGATTACTTTTTTATTTTAATTCAAACACTTTTTGCCGTAATTGTGGAACTATCCGTCGATGCCTGAAAAATAAAGCCAGGAAAGAGACAATGTTGAAATTTTATACAACAATGGCTGTCCCCGAACTTATATATGGCAGCAAAACATGGGTAACGACAAAGGCACAAGAAATGAGATTCTTAAGACGAGTTAAGGGCTGTAGTCAAATAGACAGAATAAGAAATGAAATGATAAGAACTTCAGGTATTCCACTTAAATGAAAAGATAAAATTTAATAGAAACAAGTGGCAAGAACATTTAGAAAGAATGCAACAATACAGGATTCTAGTAAAAGCTAGAAAATACAAAGCCAGAGGAAGAAGAAATTTAGGTAGACCAAGGAAAAGGTGGGACCGTAACAGGCAGAATGCCTAAAACATGAAGTGAAGAAGAAGAAGAAGAAGACACTTTTTGCTACAGTGTATTTCTTGATGCATACATAATATATTTGAAATTTATATTTACTTTACCTCAAGTTGTTTTCCCCCCTTATTTGGAACATGTGTTGGGACACTTTGTGTTCCGATTTTTTTTTTAATTTTAATATAACATTCAACAATAGTTTAAGCTATTCCTGTAAGGTAATTGAAAATAAATTATTTATAAACTGCATTGTTATATAACTGATCTGCTAAAAAGGACACCCCACACACACACACACACACACACACATGCATGGACAGTTTATTGATTATTTTATTTAAATTTAGAATTTTTGAAAATGGGGGCATTTTTCAGTTTTTAGAAGACTTTGGTTTGTAATTACTGTTTATTTTATGATTGTATAGTCCTATAAATTGTTCCAAACATTTGTTTTTTGTCTTATTGGTTTTCTACTGCAATAAAGTTGTGTTTCTTTAATTATTAAAATATTTACAAGTTTAAATAGGAATACTTATCAATTTATTTTGCCAAACATTATGCCACTGATTTGTTATAATATTATTATATACATACTGTACCACCAAAATCAGTAAAATTCCATTTTTTAAAATAATGAATAAGGCCTTTTCGAAATATTAAAATTCCATCATCAGTTCATACACTGTAATGTTCCTGTTATGATGTTTTTCTTTAAATGTATAACTGTTGTTAACTGTGTCTACTACCTCTTACTGTACTTCATTTTGAACTTCCCACTGCCATCATTATTGGGTGAAACCAAGCCAGATATGTATTGAAATAATTGATCATTTTCAAATATGAAAATGAACCAACAGACAATATTTGAAAATGATCAATTATTTCAATACATATCTGGCTTGGTTTCACCCAATAATGATGGCAGTGGAAAGTTCAAAATGAAGTATAGTAAGAGGTAGTAGACACAGTTAACAACAGTTATACATTTAAAGAAAAACATAACAATAGGAACATTACAGTGTATGAACTGATGATGAAATTTTAATATTTCGAAAAGGCCTTATTCATTATTTTAAAAAATGGAATTTTACTGATTTTGGTGGTACAGTATGTATATAATAATACTTTTCAATTTGTAATATAAAAAAAATTATAATTAATTTTGGGAAAAACATTTATTTTATTGTTCTTAAAAAAAGTTAATAAGTTATTTGACTTGGTTTCAGATAATCCTGTTCAAAAACTTTTAGATTACTTCACAAGTTTTATGGATAATTATGCTCAGTGATTGTTTTGACATTATAGTCATGAATTCGAAGTCCTTATAGCTCCTTCTGTTTGCGGGAAATCATAGGGTGGCTGTAAGCCTCTCGTGAGGTTGACTAAATCTATCAATGATTCTTAGTGTTGATCTTTACTCTTAAAAATAGTTGTCCGAGTCCATCAGGTTCATACACAGTTCCCACAGTAATGTCGTGTTGAGACATTGATGCCTCTTTATAATCTGTTCTCTCATTGAACTAGACCAACAGACCAATACAATCTCTTAATATATCTTTCACCTTTTTAAAGCGAGATAAGTCATGAAACTACACATACGGGTACACTGTTCTCTCCATGGTTACTTCATGTAACTGATGAATAGGTGAGGTGAATTGAGTTGTATGGACACTCCATAACTTGAAAACCTTACTTGACTTGTTGTCTTACTTCATAGGTTTTACTTGACAGTTTACTTGAGCACATGGACTAGGCTATGCTGATTGCAAGTTTTGTAACTTATGAATATCGTATGAATAAAGTCAATAATTTATGCCAAAATATAAATTCACTATTTGGACGTTGCATCATAATAGAGAGAGAGAGAGTGAGAGAGAGAGAGAGTGTTTTAGTGATAGATAAAAATGTAATTGTAATAATGTTGACAAGCAATGTGAAGAAATGAGAGTTATACACATTGTATATTGCAGAGTCCGCATAGGAACTTGCTGTTACATTGTCTGTCTGCAGTAGCCAGACAAGCCGCACACCAGACTAACTGTAACTCATACTTTGATATTGAGGATTCGAAAGGTATGATTGTCATTCATTAGAATAACATTTTATGACTTGCTGTGAGTTCGTTAAAACATATCTTAACTTTCTAACAAAATATTCTGCCACATAATGCATCATTAATTTTTTAATGTTTCAAGATTTTGCAGACTTGCATTATAATGTTACATGAGGTTTTGCAGTAATGAGATGAGGCATTGGCTTTAGCATAACTACTCTAGCAACTGTTATCCAATGTCGTATCAGTTTTTATTAAACATTAAAATAATTTGTTCTGAGACTGCAAAGCAAACTGAGATTATATTTGCTTTAATGTGTGCATGTGTGTTTACAACTGTTATAATATTATAAATAAATGTATGTTACATGTATGTGTATGTTATAGGGAAGTATTATGTTGTAGGAATATAGTAAATGATTGAAATTTTTCCACATAACATTTATAATAATACTTTATATAGTACATATTACACACAAAACATAAAATTAGTGTAATAATCAATGTGCAAAAAATGCCTGTGACCATTAATGAGATATTCATGATATAGTGTTTATGAATACACTAAAGAAATCACTAAGAAATGATTCACATGTTTTCCATGCACTTTGTTACCAGTCATCTACTTATCTGTTCTACAAGTTTACAATGTACTGTGTTACGTAAAATTTCTTTGTCTTAGTACGTAGGCTTTCACGGCCAGTGTCATTATGATTAACTAAAACTTCCGGGCTGAAAGGCCGTGGTCGAGTGCTTGATCTACTGTAGCTAAACGTTTTGGCCACACCACCAGTGGCCATCTTCAGTAGCAAAAAATGTGTTCGAATAGATGACACGCCGAACACGTCTCCCAATGAACTGGGAACAAGCAACAGTGAGTTCAGGCTACGTTGTCTCTATTTATAACTTTTTGGCCGCTTAAGGTGTATCACGCGGACCAATGAGAAGCCAGCTCATCATTCTCGATTCTGATTGGCCATGGAAAATAAACCATGCCAGACACTATTTAAGGCGATGCTTTCACCTCGGCGGTTCATAGCGATGGACGCATTCTTATGAATATGGATGGACTCCAGATAGTCCATCCAAAAAGATCCAACAGTTCCTGCGACCGGTGAAAGACGCCAGGGATCCGCTCTCGTCGTGCGGGGTGTACAGTATTCCTTGTACGTGTGGCCAGGTCTACATAGGCACCACGAAGCGTAGTGTCCGGACGCGCCTCTCTGAACATTGGAGATACTGCTGCCTGGGCCAGCCGGAAAAGTCCGCAGTTGCTGAACACACTCTTTCCCACGACGATCACCGGGTGATGTTTGATGAAGCCCGTGTGTTGTCTTCTGTCCGGGGTTACTTCACTCGCCTGCATCTGGAGTCCATCCATATTCATAAGAATGCGTCCGTCGCTATGAACCGGCGAGGTGAAAGCATCGCCTTAAATAGTGTCTGGCATGGTTTATTTTCCATGGCCAATCAGAATCGAGAATGATGAGCTGGCTTCTCATTGGTCCGCGTGATACACCTTAAGCGGCCAAAAAGTTATAAATAGAGACAATGTAGCCTGAACTCACTGTTGCTTGTTCCCAGTTCATTGGGAGACGTGTTCGGCGTGTCATCTATTCGAACACATTTTTTGCTACTGAAGATGGCCACCGGTGGTGTGGCCGAAACATTTAGCTACAGTAGATCAAGCACTCGACCACGGCCTTTCAGCCCGGAAGTTTTAGTTAATCATAAAATTTCTTTGTATTTATCATTCTGACTTCATGGCTTTGTAATCTTGATAAAAATGTATAAATAAATGTATAATTTAATATGTCTTTGTCAATTATAGATGGAATTACCATATCAGACATGCGGAAATGGTCAGGTGCAGTTTACGGATTTAGTTTTCACTGCTGGCTACGGTTGGAACAAGTAGAAACAGAGTTGTCTTCTTCTCCGTCATACAGAAGGCAGCTGTTCAAGTTAGTTGAATGCAAATGCATTTTAATAGTAAATATTTCAAGTAGCTTTTGCATTATGGAAGGTTGATTTATGTCAGTCCTACACCAGGTAAGGCATTTTGACCTTTGCATGTTTCCTGAAAGAGGGGCAACAATAGAGAACAGAAGTATGATAGAGTGGAAGTTACATATTAACCATGAATGTGACTTTAGAATTCACAACAGTGATAGTGTTGTAAACTCAATATAAAATGTTACAGAGAAATGTCCCACAATAAAATGAATTGTGTTATGTTTTAAAATAATTATAGTAGAGAAAACCAATTCATCATCAATGATATTAAAGGATGGAGAAATACCACATTTCAGCATTAATAGTAGATTTCATGTAGAACGTACTTGTTGATGGTGGTATATTGTTACAACACAAAAAGCCGCCCCAATACCAGAGAAAAACTATAATGAATTAACTATATTAAACTAAGGAAAAGAAAATGACTATGACGAGACAAATGACTATGACCCAACCCAAGTGATTGACCCCATAAAGAAAATAAAATGAGAAGGTATAAACTCAAATAATGATAAAAAAGGCACAAACAAATAATAAATGTCTAGTAACAAGTATTAAAATAAAATAAAATAATCTTAGTTAAAGTACATTAACCAGAGTAATAGATATTGTATGTTATTAATAACCCTATGATGATAAGAAAATCAAAACATAAAATTGTTAACAGACTAACTATCAATTGTGTATAAAATAATAAAAACCCAAAAGTGAGAGATAGGTAGGAAGTGAAATCAACTAGTTGATTAGTTGTTTACTTATTTGTTCAATTAAAAGAGTTGAGTTTGTAAGGAGGAATATGGCTGAAAAGTAAACAGACCATAAACCTAATTTTTGTGTTATGTTTTATAAGTAATATTAAGTGATAAACAAGTTATAATAAATGTCAATAGATACAAGAAAGGAGATAAATTGTACAAACATAATATTAATCATTAGAGTAAAGACAGAAAAAGAAATAAGAGAATAACAGACAAGCAATGATTTTGTAAATTAATAAGAACATTCAATTATTGTAAAGCAGCCCAAGTTAATTCAAAAGGTAAATAAGTCATAAGTGACACCAAGCAAAACATATGTAAATGAAAAATAATCTTTAATTTGTGTAAAATAAGAAGATATCGCCAATTACTACTTAGGCCTATAAAATGCCTAACTGTATAAATGCAAAATAAACAAATTGTAAGAAATTAACTACTGTATTAGAAAATCCAGGGCAAGTAACTCATTAATTACAATTAGTTAACCATATTAAGATGTCCGAGTTAGATTAAAAACATAAAATAAGAAGGAAATGTAATAATATAATATTAACATTTTTGTCAAAACTTTAATACATGAACAAACCCAGCTTTGTGGGATGTCAAAATGATCTTTGAAAGAAAATAGAAACAGGTGTGACAATATCTAATCCATTGATAAGAAGACAGAAGAATAATAGCCATCAGAAAATATGTATTCATTTTGAATTAAAATTCAAATATTATAACAATAGACATAAAAGTATTCAACCAATGAGAGTATAGCCAGTTGCCATAACAACGGAACGTTGTTATATTTAATGCCGTTATAAAACTTTAGTCCATTATTGACGATCAAGAGATACAGAAGCCAAACCATATTCGACTCAATTTTCAATTAAAATAATAATAAACACTGCAAAATTTAACGAGATGTGGATGCAAGAAGTCTAATAAAGAATTAGTTAACCCAAGAGAGCTAATAAACCAGATTTTAATATTCAAAACTACTTATTTTATCCAAGTTAATTGAAAAAGAAGCCAGATGCAATCCAAAGTATAAATAATGGAAGATTAATGATCGTATCGACCCAACCTAACTAAGAACAAAGTGAATCTTCACCAGAATTCAACAAGATTTGTTAAGTATATCTGAACTACCCGAATTTACGAACTAAATTAATTAACTTTTCTCACAACACAAAAAACTCTCACTCCGAACTTGGTAACTAAATTTCTTTCAATGATTGATTGATAATAAATATTAAACTTGTATGTAAACATAATTTTAACCTGTGTACGAAGTACAAAATTATAACAAACACTTTTTAACACTTAAAAAACGAATTATATTTAACTTTAATAGTATATAAGTACCATTGATGTAAGGTAGTGTACTTTATTAACATCTTATTTATATTTTTTCATAATCAAAAGGACTCAATGATTGAATGAACTGTAGAAAATAAACTTTGACGGCAGCCATGTCGATTTAGAAACGCTTCAATCAACTTAGCCAACCTTGAGATATTGTCTATCTCTTGCTGGAGCAACATTATTCAATAACAGTATATTTTTGTATCTAACTGAATAACTATTAACTATTTCACATTAATAAACTAGTACTGATTAGTAATAACCGTCCTTTATTTCATTATAAATTGTATTATAAAGTTTGTGTACTTTAGTGATGAGCAAAATTGTCTGCCAGCGTTAGACGTCGGCAGCACGACGAACTACAAGTGAGATTCAAATGCCCGCCAGTTTGCGAGGGTAATTTGAATTAGTCATCACCGCATAGAACGACCGCTCAGTTTAACTTTTTTAATTGTTTTCATAAACAATTTGGCGCCGCCCGGGAAATAAATTTACTCATTGAAGGACAGGTAAGGATTACACTCGTGAGATATCGGTACTGGTAATTCGTGCATTCACGACGGACATCGTCAGCGTGAGAAGTTAGAAAAAGTACAACAGTTAGAGATAAACACGAAGTAACGACTACAACGTATGGGGCTAACACACACATACAGATTTAATTTATTGTAACAAATTGACATCCACCACGTGTGGCATAATAATTATAAACGTAAAAATAAAGAGAACGAAAAGAGGCGAATCATTACAATATTCATAAACAACCTTTTCTTTCTCTGGCAATATCTTTTTTTCGACATTGCTGATTTTATTGGCATGCAAGGGCATGTGTGTAGGCATTTAAGGAGTTGTTTTAAATATTTATCTCTTGCCTTTACAATAGTTTAGTTAAAACCTTTGGATAAGATGTTTTTGATCCTGATTTGTTTATGTAATATTTTAAGAAACATTCAGCAGTCTTCTCTTCATCTTGGTGAATGTCTCCCACATCATCCATAATGCAAGTTATTTTCTTATAACTCGAGCCCTCCATTGCTTTAAAGTTTTTCCAGACTGTAGTGCTGGGAGTATTGGTATTTAACGTACTCACAAATTCCTGCCAGCTTCTTCTTTTGGCAGTCAAGACGATGGCCGTGATGATCGATCTTGAGTCCGCTTTTGACACGGTGTCATCGGCTGCATTGATGTTGCAGTGTGCAAAAATTGGCATAAGAGGACGACTTCTACATTATTTGCACTCGTTCCTTACAAACAGAACAGTAAAAGTAAAAATAAATTATTACACATCCACAGCCAACCGTATGAACAATGGCATTCCACAAGGTTCTGTATTAAGTCCAACTCTTTTTAACATAATGCTGCATGATTTACCATCAGAGTTACCACTAAATACTAAGTTAGCCATTTATGCAGATGACATTATAATATGGGCTAGATGCAAATGTGAAAATTTAGCAGCAAAAGCAACCCAAGCAGCTATAAATGAATTATGTAAATGGACCAACAAGTGGCATTTCAAAGTCTCACACACAAAATCAGAATACACGGATTTTACAAGGCGACACAAACTCAAAGGTTTTCGTCTTGCTTTGATATTGGATAGTATTACAATGAAATACAACAGCAATCCAAAAATCCTTGGCATAACTTTGGATGAAAAGCTACTGTGGAATGAACACATTGCAAATATGTCAGAGCAAATTCTTGGAAGAATTCTTGGAACCTAATGAAAATGGTTTGTAGCAAGACATGGGGTGGTGACGCAGCTATACCTCCAATACATAAGACCTAAAATGACCTACGGGTGCGAAGTGTGGGGAGGTGCTGCTGTGACACACATGAGAAAACTAGAGAAAATGCAGAATTGTGCTTTGAGAACGTGCGTACAGTGTCCAAGAACCACCTCTATCGAAGCTATGCAAATAGAACTTAATGTACAGCCACTCAAGTTATTTATAAAACAGACAACATGTAATAAATTTTTCAAAGCAAAAACACTGCCAAGTGTGCACCCTCTTAAACAACTACATGATAATGCCTGCAAGCAGTCGTTTACATTTAGAACTGCCTCATTTATACTGGAACAAGATAGGAAGGAACCTAGAGAAATACCTCCCAATACCACCTTGGTCCTGGTCAGTGCCGGCCATGAAGACCGAACTGCCTTATGGGTTAACAAAGCAAGCACGTAGAGAAGAACTGAAGCAAGCTACCATGGAAGTGATCAAATCCACATACGAGAACTACCTTCATATTTATACAGATGGCTCATTGAATGCAAGTAATCACCATTCAGGCTCTAGTGTGTTCATACCGGATTTAAAAATTGAATATCCCATTCCACTGTTGGCATCATTGAGCCTGGAAACAGAATTACTGTCCATCTACACAGTTCTACAGTTCTGCACTGAATTAGAGGCCATGCGGGTTTGCATTTTTACTGATTCCAAGTCATCATTGCAGGCGATTGCATCTTACAGACCAACACATTATTTTTACTATATACACAGCATTCAACACTTACTTCAATGCTTAAAGAAAGAAATATGCTTCCAGTGGATTCCGGGTCATATAGACATAATGGGGAATGAGAGAGCAGATGAACTCGCAAAGTTGGCGGCTAGTATGGAACCTAAACCACAAAAGGTGGAAATTCTTACATCCAGCATAAACTACATCAAGGAAACATATAAAGACGTGTGGACACATGAATGGAAAACATCGTCAGTCGCACGAAAACTTTACGAGATTCAACAAACACCCAGTGATCTCGAGATGTATAAAAATACCAACAGACAAGTCCAGCCTTTCATTTCTAGAGCCAGAACAGGGCACATAATCACAGAACACTACCTTCACCGATTCAACCTGACTGAGTCCCCCTTGTGCAAGAGGTGTGGCACTGGGATTGAGACACTGCAACACATACTCCTGGAATGTATGCATCACCAGACATGCAAGAAAATAAGGGTGAAGTGCAACTTAGTAAATTGGACCAAGACACAAAAATGAAAACAATTTTGAGAGATAAAAAACTACTGGTTCTGGCTGCTCAAGTGTACGAGGTGCATTGTGCCATCGATTGCGAATGAATTGGACGCACGTATAAAGAAGTAAGAAGTAAGTTTCAAATAGTTTACTCATCCGGGATAGTTTACAAATTACTAGAAGACAAATTATACAATTATTGACTCTAGAAAGTTCTTTTTCCATTTATATTTTATTGCTTTATTTACTTTACACATCACTGTGAATTTATTTATATATGTATATGCACATATTGCGACAATACAATCATATGCTGTACTGTGCATTTATTAGAGAAAATGAATATTTAAATTAAATTTATAAATATGTAATAAATAAGCAGGTATGAGATTGAAAGCTGAGTTTATGTTAAAAATACGGCATGTAGACATACAGGAACTGACCTGAATGCTCACGCGATTGTCGCTGAGAGTGTGTACAGTAGTAAATGATGTGTGTGAGTGAGGTCGGTTCGAGCATGAAATTTTGCAATCTCACCCTGAATAATTGTCAAATAATAGTTTTTATTTAATTATAAGAAAACCATAAATGGTAGAAAAAATTCAAAGACTCCTAAATATTGTAACAATTTATAAATGTTCCCGTAATGCTAACAACTGTCACTGCGGAACTCACCTTTATTTTCCGCCAATGTTTTCAATAATTTTTCGTTGCCAACATTTCTTCGTAAACCGGAATAGGTTACATTTATTATATAAAAACCAATTCTGTTTTCAAAACTATCAGAAACCCAACATACAGTAATGTATGTAATGTATGGATGGATAATAATAGTTTAATTATCCGTTTCTCAAACCCTTTATTTACACAATAACGTTCAAGATTACGTAATTCAAATTGTCAGGCGTACTTTTTATTTATTGCCGGTTGGCTATTCTGTTTATCGATCGGTGATAATAAAACGATGCTCGATTTCGTTTAATCTCAGGGCGTGTAAATGTCCTTTTGGCTACAGAAAAAAGTATTGAAACACACAAATAAAAGTACAAGCTTTACAACAAATGTAAAAATATTATATATTTGGAAAAATATGGCCGACTATGGTCACAAACTACGTTCGAGAGAATTATTGTTTCTAGGTTAAGTTGGTTTATACAGTGTTGAATTAAATTACAATTTTATTACAAGAAATAAGTAAAATAGTGGTTTTGGTGTTAATTTTAATTGTTCTTTATCAAAATAAGTCCACAATTTTAATTGGTGAGTGTAAAATCAGTGTTTTTAATATAATTCACTTTGTCTGTCTTCGTTATGTGATAACTCAAAAATAGTTTATACTTAACAACTGTTTCTTCATCTCAGGTCCAGTTAACATGTCTTGGGTATAGTTAGTTTTCTTTCTTGTGATTTATCCACTTCAGTAATCCACTTGGAAATGCTTTTAGATTATTATTAATAACCACTGAAGCTATATTCAGATTTTTATTATTTAATTCGGTTATTTTTTTTTCTTTTAATCTCAAGCTCTATAATTTCTTCAATCTTTAGTCATCAATGGTTACTAAAGAACTCTCAGATTATTTTTCTAAATTTGTTGTTGCTAGGGTTAAAATACGAAATTTGATTGGTGGACATGATGAGATATTGTCATTGAAATACATTGTCTTTCTGTACAAAATTGGTCAAATATCTTTAAATTGGTTTAATTCCATTATTCTAACTATGAATCTAAATCTAATAACATCATTGTCTTGGTTTTAACTTGTACATCAATTTGGAACCAAACAAGGTTACTTTTAGTTCATAAATAATGATTTTACATTTTTACCACCTAATTTTCTTAATAATTAATGTTACACTACTTATTTCGAATACATTTTTGTTGTGCAGACTAATATCATTAAACCTATTCATATTACATTGATTATTTCACTAAACCTTGCTGTTATACTTTAAAATTTACAATTTTCTAATTTGTTTTTGTAGGCCTAGTAGCTAACATGTCTGAAACCTTATACCTACACTTATTCTAACAAATGATATTTATTTTGTAACTTTAAAACATCTTTTATATAAACAAACTAACATAATTAGTTAAAATACAACATTTGTTGGTTTCTAAACCTTATAAAACAATATAAATAAATAATTAAATATTACAATATATCTGAGTAGTTTTAAACAATAATAATGAACCTAATAATTATAAATGACCTCTGATTATTTTAAAATCATCACATAATAATGCAGCCTAATATTTTACATTCATCAGTATTCTCCCCTTGACCTACTGATAATAAACATGTTATCTTTATTTATTTGTCACTTCTCACTATTTTAATTCACTTGTAATAGTGTTTTGGTTTTACAATAAATATACTATTATTTTATTATTATTATACTGGTTCATTTATACTTTCTATATCATTTCATTACATGTTTACTTATTACTCATTATATAATTTCATACTCATTAGTTTGTACTTTTAGATGGTCATTACAAGTTATTATTTATTTGGAATAGGGTATTTGGCCTCGAATATTCCTTCGTAGTTCATTTTATGTTGTATTTATCTTTCTCCATCACCTTACCTAAACATTTGGGTATAGTCAGTCGTAGTTAGAGTCTGTCAAATATAGTCATTAGTGTTATGCTATCGTTCTTTTATTTATTACTTGTTTTTTTATTGTACAGCTTCTCATTCGTTTACTCTTGCAAATTACATGGTTTTATGTCATACCATTTGTCACGTTACATAATGCCTTGCTACCAAAATTGATTATTTAATAAAATAATGTAATTGTTTTGTTGAAATCATCAATTGAATCAGCTCCCATGTTATTCCTTGTTATTCAATTATTCATCATTCTTGATCTGATATACTTGTTTCTTTCTATAAGCGTTCTATCCCTGGAACATTTTACCTCCCTAACTAAATTCTTTTCATCATATTAATTGGAACTGGTTGGATGGGCTCCACTTACCCGCCGTCCATACATAATCTCTGAGTTCAGCGGGACCTACCGTCTGCTCAGTAAAAATGATTGCTGGAACTATCTCTACAGTCAATCACATTCAATAATAAATACAGTAAACCCTCGATTTAACGGACTAATTGGGGCTGAGGAGTGTCCGTAAAATCGAAAGTCCGTTACATCGCAAATTTTGTTTTTTGAGGATATATTTAAATCAAATAGGCCTATAACACTTGAAATTTTAATACTATTAATATCATGCAAATACCATATTGTTCCGAATACAAGCCGCACTTTTTCTCCTAAAAACATGGTCGCTAATTTGGCATGCGGCTTGCATTCGCGCGCTAACGAAATTCGAAGTTATACCTGACTTCTGGCGGGACGAATGCTTTTGGTATCTATGGGTTGTTTACTGCGTAAGCAACAGCAATTTGCCTGGCTGTAGTTAACTCTGGCGTTATGATTTATCACTACAACCGATGTTTTAACAGCAAACTGAAGAAAGAATAGGAAGATAAAGTGTAAGTGCGTGCACACACGCGCGTGTTCGCACCCTTCTGTAGGCAGCAAGACAGAGGATGAGTAGAGGGGTGTGAGTAACATGTTTCTAAATAACGGGTAAACTACCAGTGTGGTTTTCTATTGTAACAGCAACAACATCGCTTATCTGTACTTTGTTTTCATTCGGTGTTTTTGTAGTGCGTTTGCGGTATGAGTGATATTGTGGAGACTAAAGGCACGCAGTCAAATCAAATTAAACATAACCCATACGATGCGAATTATAAATTAATTGTGATACAAAATGTAGAAAAAACATACAATCGCGAAGCTGCAAGGAAATTCGATATTGATGAATCCTGTATTCGACGATGGTGAAAACAGAAGGAACGACTTTTAAATGCAAATACTGCATGACGAGCATTCGCGGGACCTCAGGTTGGGCGTTTTGTAGCAGTAGAGTCCAGCGTCTGTGAATACATACGGCTTTTAAGAAGGCAAGGACTCCCTGTCACTAGACATGTTTTAAAATTAAAAGCTTTAGAAATCGTAGAAGAATTAAAAGTTTCCGGTTTCAAAGCCAGCTTCGGGTTTAAAAGACGAATGATGCGGTGAAATGGATTTGCGCTTAAATGACGTACATCACTCGCGCTAAAACTACCGAGTGACTACGAAGAAAAACTCCTACAGTATCAGCGGTTTGTCATTCATTTACGCAAGAAGCATAATTATTCACTTGAACACATGGTAAATGCTGATGAAACGCCCGTATTTCTTATTTTTTATTTACGTATATTTACTGTGGACCAAAAGGGAACCAAATCTGTAACAGTAAAGATTACGAGAAATGAAAAGTTACGTGCCACTGTAATGCTTGCTGTATTAGCCGATGGACGAATATTTCACAGTGAAATAAGATGCATATCAGTATATATTGTTCAGTGTTAGTCGTCGTGATGTCTTCCACTGAATGTGTGTGACGCCTGCGTCAACGACAACGCAAAGACAAGGATCGTGAAGAATTAAATGAATTCTTGATGAATACTCCGTTCTCATCAAATACAATTGAAGATGAGAAAATTTGCGTGTTTCAAAACAAGAAACGAAAGAATGCTCCGATAGCCAAGCAATATCACCAGAACAGGAGAGTCTGCAGTTTATGCACATTATACGTTTCAAAAGCCTAAAAACATTATCATGCTTTGATGTTTCAGTTTTTTTTTGTCATCAAATTCTGTCCATTAAATCCGAAGTCCGTTAAATCGAGGGTTTACTGTAGTCTATTCACGACTAAATAAAATAAAATAATACAATAAAATACTCGTGGGATTATTCATTCTGTTAACTTTCAGATCTAATTATCTTTCCTTTTTCATTGATTTATTCAGATGTTCAGCTTTCTTTGGGGCAACATTGTTAAAATATATTCTAATCAGTAACATTTCATCTTCTTCTTTGCGATAAATGTTTGACATATCTATTCTTCCTTCAACATTTTTAAGTTACAAAATTCTAACTTGTAGCTGTATCAATTGTTACTATATTAATTCTTTTCATTATAATGGTAGTTTTTAAGTCATTCATGGTCATTTTTATTTTACGGTCTCGTCTTATTATTTCATTGTCAATTGTCTTGTTTGTTTCTTCTTATTTACATCACAATATTTTGTTTATCAATTCATCTAAAACTCTGTCATTTAGATTTTTATTTACCCTCTTCTTACTTTTTCTTGGATTCCATTGTTTATCTCTGTTTCTAATTATTTTTATTATTATTTCCTTCAATATTAAATTATTCAAATCTTTTGTGTAATCTACCCTTACTTCTTTTTGGATTTTGTAACTATTTTATTCTTTTATTATTTTGTTCAAAATAATGTTACTAAAATATTTTGGGTAAGTTGACCTTACTTCTTTTTTGAATTTTGACAATTATTTTATTTTTTTATTATTTTGTTCAAAATAATGTTACTAAAATGTTCTGGGTAAGTTGACCTTACTTCTTTTTTGAATTTTGAGAATTATTTTATTCTTTTATTATTTTGTTCAAAATAATGTTACTAAAATATTCTGGGTAAGTTGACCTTACTTCTTTTTTGAATTTTGACAACTATTTTATTCGTGTTCGGCATCTGCCACAATCCGGGTTGTTCTGCAATTATGGTTTTCCGGTGGATTCCTTCGGTTAAAGTTATCTACAAATCTCGCTATGGAATTGCCCCATCATCGATCAGTCCCATACATTTCGATGTTGTCGTATGAATAGTCTCTTTCATCCTCATTGCTGGGGCCAGTATTAGGTTCTTGGCTGTCCAAATTTCTTTGGCGCTGGTCATCGTCTCTTCTCGAATCCCTCTCATCAGCCATGATATGGTTTATTCGAGCTATATGGGCTCCCTGGTTGTTACTTGGTTGGTTACGGTCCGTTGCTTGCAGTATTGCGACTGGGTCGTTATTGTTGAATGTCACCGTATTTCTATTTCCTCTATCATCCTCACTGCTCCTGCTTCATCTATAATCCTGGGTCATCCCTATAATCCTGGTTAGTCTCTTCTTGGGAATTCCTATCACTATTTCCATTGAAACTTCCTCGTCCTTGGTAATGACGCCTTCTGAAATTCCTATCCTCTATCCTTACATAATTTACACATCGCCTGTATGTTTGGTTTTGACTATTATTATCGTTTTGATTATTTTGTCTATACTGGCTATCATAGTTATTAGAGTTATTGTTATAATATCGGTTATCTCGGTAATTATTATTTGTGTTATTGGGACGCTGGTAGCTGTTGTTGTTATTTGTTGGAGAGTTACGGTAATAGTTGTTGTTGTTGTTGTTATTATTATTGTTATGGGGACCATTACCGTGGGCGTTATATCGGTTATCTCGGTGACCATCATTCCTGTTATTACCATTGTTCCTCTGTATGTTCTGAAAGTAATTCCTTTCCCGTTCGATCTCTTCCATTAATTCGGCCATGTCCTGTATGGTTTTAATTCGTCCATTTATTCGTCCCTTCGTGACTTCTCCATCATAATGGTAGGCTAATTGTGTCACCAAACATTCTTCGGGAATCTCGGGCTCCAGGTGCCTTGCAACACTTATCTTGCCCAAAAAATATGTGTTCGGAGATTGTCCGGAGCGTGGGTCATATCGGCCATGACCTAGGTTGCTCCTTATCATATGTTGGGTGGCCTCTGACCAGTATTTCGACTTAAACTGGTTTTTAAATTCCTGGAAACTTGGAATGTCCGGTCGCATCGCCGCCCACCATTTGTCATAAACATCCTTGAACATTTCGTCCAACATATTTCTAATTACCGTCCATCTGGTCTCCCTGGTTCTCAATAGATTTTCCTCTACCCACTTAAGGAATTCTATGGGATTGCGTTTATAATTCCGGAAGCTGATAACCTCTCTGTTTTCACTGCATGATATATGGGAGCTAAGACATTGTCTGTCTCTCCATGAATTAATTTCTTCTTGGAGATGTAGTCGAAATCCTTCTAGTTTATCTTCATGGGTAGTTGTTTGACCTTTTATCTGATTAATGTTGGTATCTATGCCTTCCAACCTTTCTCCCATCTCTGCTTGTACTCTCGTAATGTTCCCTTGGTTTATCTGTACAGCTTCGATTCGTACATTATTGTCTTCCTGGACTCTCTGTATCTCCTGATTCATCCGTTCATATTTTTCTTCGGTCTCAGACAATACCCTCCTAATTTCGGTCACTGGTTCTTTCAACTTCTTGTCCCATTCTTCTCTCAATTGCTGATTATTGTCCTCTATCTTCTTATTCCACTCTTCTTTTAATAACTCTTGATGTTCATTCAATTTTTCCATGGTTTTCTGGTTATTTTCTTGTAATTCCTCTTTTAATGTTCTATTATTTTCGTCTATTTTCTCCTCCATCTTTCTACTATTCTCCTTGAACTCTTCCTTTAACTGTTGATTGTCACTTTTTAATTCTTCCATTATCTCCTCCATTTTCTTACTGTTCTCTTCCATTTTCTCCTCCATTTTCTTACTGTTCTCTTTGTAACGGTACAGAATTGTATGTTAAAGACAATAATGTAAATCTGTTTTAATTTGAAAGCAGTCAGTATTCACCTGTGGGGTGCCCCATTATAACATACAATGTTATTGCAGACTATTTATGTTTAATGTCTGAGTCTGCCAGACGTATTACGCAACAGCTTGCCAGCTCAGTCTCTGTGTAAATCACAGTAAGAACACTTTATCACCCCAGTTTGCATCAGACAGTAGCAGATTACAGTCGTCTGCACGTTAACTAAAAACGGTGGCGTCGGGTGCAAGATAGGCTGAAAATACTGTAATCGGCCTATCCAGTACAACTATTAAAGTGTGTGAACTATGTAGTGGTCAACTAACTACAAACCTAAGTGCTCGAGAAAAGGAAAGTCGGCCAAAAAAAAAAAGCGAAACGTGATAAAACACGGTTCTATTTAGTGAGTAATATTATTCAACCAGTGAATAATTAACGCCAGTTAAAAGAAAAAACAACTTTAACTATCTTCCATTGACTTTCGGAGTGCGGGGTGAACTAAGTGCCTTAACAGTTGGACCAGGTCTACAACCAGGCTGAGTACTCGTATAATCAATTTCATATAATTCAAAATTTTTAACAACATTAAAATTTATACCGGGGAATGTTTCAAATAATAATGAGATCTCTAAGGGAAAGGGGTTTAAATAGAATGTTCATGTAAAAGAATGAATGTGTATGAGAATGGGGATCAATTACGTACTGGTTCAGTAAACACATAAATTGTTTGTTATAACTGTCATAGTTAAGTAAGATTAGTTCGCCAATTAATTTCATGGTTTTGTGTTGTTAATTTTAAGAATGTCTTAATTTGCCAATAAGCATTTTGCGTATTAAATAAAATTAAAATCAGTTGTTCTAGCCAGTATAAACGGTGTTATTATATTTTCACCCCTCAACTCAAATAATCTTTCTGCAGCGGGTTTCGTCTGTAGGACCCTGGAAGAGAGCCCGAAGGTAAGATGAAAACAAAGTTTGCATAAATTTAATATATTTTATTAATTGAAATAAATTCAGTTGTCTCATTGGCCCCGAACGAGGGACTCGAATATATTATTAAAAAATATAAATACAATTGTTTCATTGCCCCCCCCCCCCCGAACAGCGACGGTGAGTGTAATTTTATATTACATACACCAGACCTAATTAATCTGCAGAACGGGTTATTTAGAAGTGGGGGCGATGTGGTAAATGATTGTAGACTGTGATGAGAAATTAAGCTAAAGTGTGTATAATTGTATATGTAAACAATAACATACAAAATGGATAACAAGAATAAAATGAATCTGACCGACTCGGCAGTTATGAGTGAGTCAGGAGGGTGCTTAACCCCAATTATGGTCCAAGAAAATGCTTTAATTGAATCAGCTGTAGCGAATGATTCAGGGTTGGAGACAACTCCAAGCCGAATAGATGAAATTAATTTAGATTAAAATAATTTAACACGATCCGTAGTAATTAGTGAGGCGGGAGCAAAATCTACTCCCGTAGCGACCAAAATAAAAGAAAGAGAAATGTCAATAGATGATTTATTTAACTTGATAAAAAGTAGTTTCAAGGAACAGCAAAATAATTTTAATGTACAGCATTTTAAATTTAACGAAATAAATAATCGTTTTGACAACAGTGACAAAAAATTCGATGCCAAATTTAATGAAATAAGGGGAGATATTAACATAAAATTAGATGAACAGAATGTCAAGTTTAACGAAATTAAGGGGGAAATGAATGAGATAAATAAAAAAGTGACTGAGTTACAAAAGAATATTGATGATAAACTAAATAAAATAAATATTAAATTGATACAACAGTTAGATAAGCTTGGGAGAAATATTGAAAATAATGAAGTATCAGAAAACAGAGTAAGCGAAAATAACGGAAAAATAAATGATAATGGTGGTAGTTTAAGCGTCAAACAAGTGACAGTAAACAAGGTGAGTAATAATGTTAGTTATGATGACGTTAACAAGAGTGATATATTATTGAATAAAAGTAATGGTGATATATTGAGTAACAGTGGTAGTGATATTGAAAGTAGAAAATTAGTTGAGGTTAGAGTATTTAGGGATCATAATGAGTTAGAAAGGGAGTATAGAGATAGTTTAATTGTAGAGGGTGAACAGGGGCAAATTTATATAGGGCTAAATGTGAAGCAGAGATTTCACAAGTTGTTTATGGGGATAAGAGATCCTCATTAGGACATTTGGGCGACAATGGGTCGGCAAATGATCAAATAAGTTTTTTGTGTTTACCTGGTAGGGCCAGATGGTGTTTAAATAATTTTGTGTACTGTATTGCCTTCTGAGTTGAGTGAGAATGTGAGATTGGATTGGGAGAGTGATTATGAAGAGCGAGATAGAGTGATAGAGTTGTTTAGATTAAGCAGAGATTATGAAGGATTAGTTAAGGAGTTAAATAATGAGAGAATTATTATCATTAATAAAGACTTACCTTGTGCAGTACTAGACGATTATAATATCAACAATAATGATAAATATGTACCTGTTGGGAGAATTAGTGTCCTTGTAGTAGCTGATAAGTGTGATAATGATGTGACTCACCTGGGTGTAACAATAAATACTGATGGAGACTTGACAAAAAAAAAAAATGTAAAGTACCGTTTACCAAATGGTAAAAGCTTAAGAGCATGATAATGTCTTTCAGCCGCCAGCTAAACGCAACATTATTATGGTTACTGACTGACTGATTGGTTACATACCTATCTACAGCTATGCAGTGTTGTTTGCTTGTTAGGTCTTTAATCTGCGACGGACGTTAGCACGTTAGCGGTCGCGGTTTTAGTTAACGATTCCCGGCTGGTAAATGATGACATCATGCAGCGTGATGCGTTACAGAAATTTTCAAAGACCCCCAGCCATAAGACATTATCATGTCAAAATAATAATGCAGACTTGGTTTATGATAAAATAATAATGGGGGTAACCCTGAGCATTATTATTATGGTATATTGGAAAAAATGAATTTTTATGGTTATTACACAAATGATAGCCATATGAGATATGTAAATAAAAGTGAAAAATGTTGTGTGGGCATCCGATTAATTTTCGATGACGGCGGTTAGACAAATAATGAATGAACATTTAATTATATGAGTCAATGGTAATTACTTGGCTGATTTAGGTATTGAAGTGTGGTAAACAATAAAATTATGACGAAAATTTTTAAATAAATGTGTTCATGTTAAATGTATTATGGCAAGGTTATAGGGTTGGAATGTATATTATAGCTTATGTAAAACATGTTGGTAGTAAGGAGTAATGGTATCATAATGATAATATTTTATTTTGCTAAATAATTAATAGAAGGTACTAATGAATTTTATTTTGAATTGTGTGTTTAAATCAAAAATGTTTTAAATAATGTATCTAAAATTAAAGTGTTTTGATTTGAGTTGAAATGAAGCCAATTTAAAAATGTGAATTTTATTAATGAAGTCAAATTAATTTTGATTTAAATTTTGATATGAATTGGTACACAAATAGTAATTGATTAAAACGTACATACTAACATATTTATTTAAACTGAAATTTGAAGGAAGTGCTAGTGGTGATGTAATCTGGAATGTTGAGACTGAGTCAGTGTTTATAAAACAAGTCTTGTAGACAACTGTTGATGTAAACAGGTACATTGTAAGTATGTTGTGTGACTAATGTTTACAGTCATGCTGTAGTTGACAACAACAATAATGTTTTATAATTGTCATAGAGGAATTTTCTTAGGTAATAAAATAAATACAAGATGTGATGGAATGAAGGTAATTTTTTTGAATAATGTAATGAAGTAACTTAGTGTTTTGATTGTAATGCAGTTAAATTTTATGTGAGAGGATTTTGTTAATGGAGAATCATTTTGAAAAATGTAATAAAAGTAAATGAAATTGTTAATTAAATAAAATTAAATTTGAGCAGGAATTAAATTAATTGAAAAGGTGAATTTTAATAATGAATAAATTTATTTTGGTTGAATTGTGTATTGAATAATAAGGCAATAATAATTGAAGTTTTAACAGAAAAGTAAAGTAAAAGTGATAATGAAAGGTAAACAGAAGGTTGATTTAATGTTGGTGTTATGGTTTATTTGTATTCTATGTAATCTACTTGTACTTTTGGCGGGGAATAGTGTTTTGTTAGGGGAGAAAATTACCAATATATAACTGGTATGTGATTTTTATGTATTTAATGTAGATAACTGTAAGTAGACAGTAAGCTTATATTGCTAGGTA
This sequence comes from Magicicada septendecula, assembly GCA_034769895.1. Taxonomy (NCBI): domain Eukaryota; kingdom Metazoa; phylum Arthropoda; class Insecta; order Hemiptera; family Cicadidae; genus Magicicada; species Magicicada septendecula. The sequence goes on along the minus strand of CM068368.1, from coordinate 153,955,530 downwards.
GACATATGTATATTACAAATTAAAGTAAAAACCAGTACTTTGCCAATAATGAACCAGTACAACTAAGAGGAAACGAATCAGTGTGGGATATGGAGTAATGGAAGGCCATTTATTGACATTTTAATTGAATGTTTCAGAGTCAGGTGATACTGTGGCGGGTGCCTATCTGATTTTATGGTGTTGGGATCTCGAGCAGAGAAGTCCAGTAAGGTCGGATGGGTGCAGCCACAGCCACCGGACTAGGGGGGGGGGGGTAAGTACCCATGATTTTAGTAAAGATCTAAGGGGTGTTGCGGCGCCATATCTTCACTGATCCTCTTAGGTTTTAGGCAATGAGAGTTTTTATGCTGCGGCATAAAACCTCTCATTGGGGGGAGGTATTGTAACGGTACAGAATTGTATGTTAAAGACAATGATGTAAATCTGTTTTAATTTGAAAGCAGTCAGTATTCACCTGTGGGGTGCCCCATTGTAACATACAATGTTATTGCAGACTATTTATGTTTAATGTCTGAGTCTGCCCAGCCCAGACGTATTACGCAACAGCTTGCCCAGTCTCTGTGTAAATCACAGTAAGAACACTTTATCACCCCAGTTTGCATCAGACAGTAGCAGATTACAGTCGTCTGCACGTTAACTAAAAACGGTGGCCTCGGGTGCAAGATAGGCTGAAAATACTGTAATCGGCCTATCCAGTACAACTATTAAAGTGTGTGAACTATGTAGTGGTCAACTAACTACAAACCTAAGTGCTTGAAAAGGAAAGTCGGCCGAAAAAAAAAGTGAAACGTGATAAAACACGGTTCTATTTAGTGAGTAATATTATTCAACCAGTGAATAATTAATGCCAGTTAAAAGAAAAAACAACTTTAACTATCTTCCATTGACTTTTGGAGTGCGGGGTGAACTAAGTGCCTCAACAGTTGGACCAGGTCTACAACCAGGCTGAGTACTTGTATAATCAATCTCATATAATTCCAAATTTTTAACAACATTAAAATTTATACCGGGGAATGTTTCAAATAATAATGAGATCTCTAAGGGAAAGGGGTTTAAATAGAATGTTCATGTAAAAGAATGAATGTGTATGAGAATGGGGATCAATTACGTACTGGTTCAGTAAACACATAAATTGTTTGTTATAACTGTCATAGTTAAGTAAGATTGGTTCGCCAGTTAATTTCATGATTTTGTGTTGTTAATTTTAAGAATGTCTTAATTTGCCAATAAGCATTTTGCGTATTAAATAAAATTAAAATCAGTTGTTCTAGCCAGTATAAACGGTGTTATTATATTTTCACCCCTCAACTCAAATAATCTTTCTGCAGCGGGTTTCGTCTGTAGGACCCTGGAAGAGAGCCCGAAGGTAAGATGAAAACAAAGTTTGCATAAATTTAGTATATTTTATTAATTGAAATAAATTCAGTTGTCTCATTGGCCCCAAACGAGAGACTCTAATATATTATTAAAAAATATAAATACAATTGTTTCATCTTCCATTTTCTTACTGTTCTCTTCCATTTTCTCCTCCATTTTCTTACTGTTCTCTTCAATTTTCTCCTCCATTTTCTTACTGTTCTCTTTTAATTCTTCCTTCAATATTTCTAAGTTCTTATTTGAATCTTCATGGCTCTGTTTTAAGTATTCCATAATGCTCTTCATGTCAACACTCTCTGTGACGCTGTTCGGTTCTGGTTTGTCTCCTTGGGCCTCTCTTATTATTGCTTCCCCTTCCTCAATTGGTGTTGCTGCCTTGTCTTCCATGTTTAATTCGCTTTCTTTCTTGGTCTCTGCCGCTCATTTGTGTGAAAGTTCTCTGTTCTTCATTTTCGCTAATTCTCTGTAGCCGCTATTAGAAATTAGTTATTCCAATAATTAGTTTCTTCTACTAATTAAGGCCCTACTACGTTGGTGTGCCAATTTTGTAACAATCTTAAAAATGTGTCCCGTAATGATAACAACTATGATTGTGGAACTCACCTTCTTTCCGCCGTTCCTTTCAAAAATTCTCCATTGCCAACATTTCTTCGTAACTCAAAATATGTTACGTTTATTATATAAAAACTAATTCGGTTTTTAAAACTATCATAAACCAAACATACAGTAATGTATGTAATGTATGGATGGATAATAATAGTTTAATTATCCGTTTCTCAAACCCTTTATTTATACAATAATGTTCAAGATTAATTAAATCAAATTGTCGGGCGTACTTTTTATTTATTGCCGGTTGGCTATTCTGTTTATCAATCGGTGATAGTAAAACGATGCTCGATTTTGTCTAATCTCAGGGCGTGTAAATGTCCTTTTGGCTATAGAAGAAAGTATTGAAACACACAGATAAAAGTACAATCTTTACAACAAATGTAAAAATATTATATATTTGGAAAAATATGGCCGACTATGGTCACAAACTACGTTCGAGAGAATTATTGTTTCTAGGTTAAGTTGGTTTATACACTGTTGAATTAAATTACAATTTTATTACAAGAAATAACTAAAATAGTGGTTTTGGTGTTAATTTTAATTGTTCTTTATCAAAATAAGTCCACAATTTTAATTGGTGAGTGTAAAATCAGTGTTTTTAATATAATTCACTTTGTCTGTCTTCGTTACGTGATAACTCAAAAATAGTTTATACTTAACAACTGTTTCTTCATCTCAGGTCCAGTTAACATGTCTTGGGTATAGTTGGTTTTCTTTATTGTGATTTATCCACTTCAGTAATCCACTTGGAAATGCTTTTAGATTATTATTAATAACCCTTGAAGCTATATTCAGATTTTTATTATTTAATTCGGTTATTTTTTTTTTTTTCTTTTAATCTCAAGCTCTATAATTTCTTCAATCTTTACTCATCAATGGTTATTAAAGAACTCCCAGATTATTTTTCTAAATTTGTTGTTGCTAGGGTTAAAATACGAAATTTGATTGGTGGACATGATGAGATATTGTCATTGAAATACATTGTCTTTCTGTACAAAATTGGTCAAATATCTTTAAATTGGTTTAATTCCATTATTCTAACTGTGAATCTAAATCTAATAACATCATTGTCTTGCTTTTAACTTGTACATCAATTTGGAACCAAACAAGGTTACTTTTAGTTCATAAATAATGATTTTACATTTTTACCACCTAATTTTCTTAATAATTAATGTTATACTACTTATTTCGAATACATTTTTGTTGTGCAGACTAATATCATTAAACCTATTCATATTACATTGATTATTTCACTAAACCTTGCTGTTATACTTTAAAATTTACAATTTTCTAGTTTGTTTTTGTAGGCCTAGTAGCTAACATGTCTGAAACCTTAGGCCGGTTACACACACGGCGGATTTTTCTGTGGCGGACAATTGACCATCGCCGCTCACAGAAATCTAGCGTTTACACACAGGGCGGTAAAATCTCCGTCGCCGTCGTATGAGTCAGGTGACTGTTGGCAGTGTAGCTTCATCATCAAACCAGTTTACTTAGTTTAACTGTGTTATTTAAATTATTTATTGCTTTGAAGTGTATAGCGTAGTTTGAAATGAACAGAGAGCAAATTCTAGGTTTATTGTTATTCCAAATATCATTCCACAAAAATTTTACGCTTCCACATGTTCGATTCCACACGAACAAAACAACTTTAAACGGTAGAAAAACCGCTGTGTGTGTAAACGTGCATTTGGTCGCATACGCCACTACTTGGACGGTGACGGTAAAACTACCATCGACTCCAGTGGCAGTCGGCGGTTGCACAGCTACCACCAACGGCAAATTGACCGCACGTTTATTTTTCCGTTTAATGTGTAAGCTCTCATTTACTTCAGTGCGCTACTGTTGGAACGGCGGCGACGGTCAATTGTCCGCCGCGGAAAAATCCACCGTGTGTGTAACCGGCCTTATACCTACACTTATTCTAACAAATGATATTTATTTTGTTACTTTAAAACATCTTTTATATAAACAAACTAACATAATTAGTTAAAATACAACATTTGTTGGTTTCTAAACCTTATAAAACAATATAAATAAATAATTAAATATTACAATATATCTGAGCAGTTTTAAACAATAATAATGAACCTAATAATTATAAATGACCTCTGATTATTTTAAAATCATCACATAATAATGCAACCTAATATTTTACATTCATCAGTATTCTCCCCTTGACCTACTGATAATAAACATTTTATCTATATTTATTTGTCACTTTATCACTTCTCACTATTTTAATTCACTTGTAACAGTGTTTTTGGTTTTATAATAAATATACTATTATTTTATTATTATTATACTGGTTCATTTACACTTTCTATATCATTTCATTACATGTTTACTTATTACTCATTATATAATTTCATACTCATTATTTTGTACTTTTAGATGGTCATTACAAGTTATTATTTATTTGGAATAGGGTATTTGGCCTCGAATATTCCTTCATAGTTCATTTGATGTTGTATTTATCTTTCTCCGTCACCTTACCTAAACATTTGGGTATAGTCAGTCATAGTTAGAGTCTGTCAAATATAGTTAGTCATTAGTGTTATGCTATCGTTCTTTTATTTATTACTTGTTTTTTTATTGTACAGCTTCTCATTCATTTACTCTTGCAAATTACATGGTTTTATGTCAGACCATTTGTCACGTTACAATATGTATAAAATTAATACGCATGTGTAGTGAGAAAACGGCGTGAAAAGGACGTGCAGTGCGATTTTAAGTTCATAGTAATTACACGGATTATTCGATTACGATGGTAATTACGTTGAACATGTGTAATTAAGTCATCCATCGTTAGAGCACCCTGTAGTTCATATTAGACTTTGCCATTGGCAGAAATATGCGAAAATGTGAAACTGGACGATGGGGGGGAACTGATGCCACCAAGCAATTTCAAACAGGTAGAATTCTGTCCCAACAGGTGATGTACGATGCTCGAATATAAATAGGGCACGGAAGAAGCCAGCCTTCTTCTCAATCAGTCTTCAGTAGCGGCGGGACGCTATGTCCATTATCGACGCGAGTTTTAAATTTTGTTAATTGAACAGTAAATGTGGATGGACGCTATGTTCATCTTAAGTATCAAACAGTAACTCTTAATCTGTTTCCGAGTACGATTATAGAACATACTTTACGATGTCTACACACACACACACAAACGTCCGTCAGTCAAGACAAGCTACGATGTTTTATCATGCAGAGGAACGCTATGCTGAACAATAGAGGCGTCTGCTAGAACAACAGCAGCAGGTGCAGAGCAACCTCTCACACTATACTACATCTACCAGATGGGACGACGATGATAGACGAGTAACTGGATGACGACAAGTGGAACATGGGGACTTGCAGGGAACGCCATCAGAAGAGGACCTACGGATAAACGGAGGACATGAGTATGAGCTACAAAGTCGAGGTGACAGATAATCCATTTATAAATTTTAAATGAGAGACTAAAGACATTTTGAAATTTAAAAATGAATAAGAGTTAATGTAAAATGTAGATAAAAAGGTTCAGAGAACCTGATTTAAATTTAATAAAATATTTTCTTTGATGTTTAATGATTAATTTAGTCAATTTAAATTTTATTTTAAAGTTTGCAGAGCAATCAGTGATTACTATGTATGCAATACATAAATTAACATAGTTGAATGTTATATAAAGAAAATAAAACAAAACTGCAGTAAAGCACACTGTTAGACTGAGCAGTCGAATTTTAATATTAACAAATAAATATTTAGAACATAACTTTGTTATTGTAGGATATAAGATTCATTTAATGATAAATGTACTGCAACATTTAAACGTTTTAAGAAAACAATAATGAATATTTATGGCGAAGTAAATGAGATTTTTAAACATGCTTGAGGTTTATGAATAAAATTATGAAAACTCATTACAATTCAATCAATGACTACTCTTATTACCATTACACCCAAACTCCATTAATTGGTACACTTTACCAGTAATGTAATATAAATTTTGGCACTCCACAAATTAAATGTACTTAAATTTATAATTTGTTGTGTTACAAATACAGTAAACCCTCGATGTAACGGACTAATTGGGGCTGATGGGTGTCCGTTAAATCGAAAGTCTGTTAAATCCCAAATTTTGTTTTTTGAGGATATATTTAAATCAAATAGGCCTATAACACTTGAAATTTTAATACTATTAATATCATGCAAATACCGTATTGTTCCGAATACAAGCCGCACTTTTTCTCCTAAAAACATGGTCGCTAATTTGGCCTGCGGCTTGCATTCGCGCACTAACGAAATTCGAAGTTATACCCGACTTCTGGCGGGACGAACGCTTTTGGTATCTATGAGTTGTTTACTGCGTAAGCAACAGCAATTTGCCTGGCTGTTGTTAACGCTGGCATTATGATTTATGACTGCAACCGTACGTTTTAACAGCAAACTGAACAATGAATAGGAAGAAAAGTGTACGTACCTGCGCATCCGTGAGTGGTCGGACCCTTCCGTAGGCGGCAAGACAAAGGATGAGTAGAGGGGGTGTGAGTAACATGTTTCTAAATAACGGGTAAACTGCCAGTGTGGTTTTCTATTGTAACAGCGACAACATCGCTTATCTGTATTTTAATACGTACTATTAATATCATGCAAATACAATGTTATGTACACACCTTTATTTATTCTGGATAAAAGCATCAAGAGTCAGTTGTTTTCCACTAGAATATTGCTTCTTTATTATTAAAGATCTAAACTGTCTAAAATGGTCATAATAAGCACACACTTCCGGATCTGAAGACTCCCCAATGTATGCGATAATTTCGTCCATGCTGTTTGTTATCGCTGATAATTTAGGGCCTCCTGTAACAGATGTTTCTTCATCGTCATCATCTCCATCTTCTTGATCGTCGTGTAGAACAGATTCCGCGATCTCTTCCTGACTCAGGATTTGGTAGCCTGGATCACCCTCGTCCAAGTTTAGCCACTATTCTATGTCATTCTCATTTACGTCTTCACCAGCCTTCTTTACGGTTTCACAGAAATCGGATGTTTCAAATCCTCTGAAATCGTACTCCGGTTCAGTCCCATTCAGTAACTGTGTCCACCCATTAGCCAATGTTGTTTCCTTCATCTCATTCCATGCGGCAGCAAAATTAAAGATGGCGGACTTGATGTTGTATGCATGCAGATTTTGCAGCGTTCTAGCTCCTCTCGTGTCGTTTTCATGGTCTTGTTCGTCCTCCAAGACAACCATCACCTCTTCAAGAAACTTGTTCATGTACAGCCTTTTGCAGGCAACAATGACTCCTTGGTCCATTGGCTGTAAAATTGAAGTGGTGTTCGGAGGGAGGAAGACGCATTTTATTTTTCCGTCGTTGCTAACTAACTTCTCGGAGTTGCGATGGGCCGGTGCATTGTCCAGTAGTAAGACGGCTTTCACTGCATGCGATGGAATTTTCATAGTCTCTTCTTGAAAATGTCGCACTTCTGGCACAAAATGATTTAAAAACCAGTCTGAAAAAATACTGAAGGTAAACCAAGCATTTTTTGAACTTTCATAAATGACTGGCAACTGGTTCTTTATCGCACGAGGTTTCTTTGCGTTTCCGACTATGACTGGAGTAAGTCAATGCAAACCATCAGCATTAGCACACAGTAGGGCAGAAAGCCGCTCCTTGTTGAGTTTACGGCCTGGTGTGCTAGTTTCATGTTTGTGTGCCAGAGTATTTTCAGGCACAGCACGAAAGTAGAGACCAGTCTCATCAGCATTGTAGACCTGAGAGAAAATGAGACCCTCAGATTCGATCGTTTATGTTGACAAAAAGCCTCAACTTGTTCAGTGTCTGCACTCAGCGCTTCACCACATGTTGATCTATTTGTGATGCCATGCCGTTTACGAAAACGCCAAAGCCACCCATCACTCGCCTGAAATTGGATACCAATATGTTTCGCCAGTTTATCAGCAGCAGCCCGCAACTCGACACTATGAACAACGACGCCACTAGAACGTTGTTGAATAAACCACTTGTACACAGCATCCTCTAATTGTTTGTGTTTGGCTAATTTAATGTGTTTTCTTTCTCCCTCATTCTTCGAACTATCAACACTGTACTTTAGCGAAAACTGAATAAGTTTATCTTTATTCTTTCGAATGTCTGAAATGGTTTGTTTCTTTACACCGTACACTTCACAAACATGTGCAACAGACGCGCCACCTTCAAGTTTACTTATTAGTTCAAGCTTTTGCTTTATACTCAAGTTCACACGTTTTTTCGTAACGCCAGACATACTTATGCTGTAATTCACTAATAAAGTAATGGACCTTGCTGTAACAACGCAAGTATAAACTCGTTAAGACTCTCTATTTAACACGTGCAAGGTTCGTACTATAGAAACACATGTAGCGTACACGGTGTGTTCTCTGAATAAACTGATGCGACGCTGTACGAATGTGAACTGCACGTGCATACGAATTATCACGGAAATAGCCGAATATTCAAGAGTGAAAATGCGTTGCTATGGTTATGAACTACCACCAAATTTAAATCACAACCATGGACTTCAAAAACTTAATCGTGATTTTTTTGTGTCAAAATTTTTTTTAACATGATAATGTTTTTAGGCTGGGGGTCATTCCACAAAATGCGTGATGCAAAATGTGTAACGTCATCGAAAAATGTAACACTCCAGGTGATGTTAGTAATAAATAAATTTGGTCACAGTGAAATAAGATGCATATCAGTGTATATTGTTCAGTGTTAGTCGTCGTGATGTCTTCCACTGAACGTGTGTGACGCCTGCGTCAACGACAACGCAAAGACGGGGATAGTGAAGAATTCAATGAATTCTTATCTCCGTTCTCATCAAATACAATTGGAGATGAGAAAATTTGCGTGTTTCAAAACAAGAAACGAAAGAATGCTGCGATAGCCAAGCAACATCGCCAGAACAGGAGAGTCTGCAGTTTATGCACATTATACGCTTCAAAAAAAACTTTTTTTTTTTTCCTGTCCGTTAAATCGAGGTCTGTTAATTTGAGGGTTTACTGTAATTGTCTCCCAAAAGTGTGGTGCTACACAAATTAAATTACATTAAATTTGTAATTTGTACTGTTACAATATATATTTTAACTTGGTGCAGTTCCTTTTTTCTTGTCTTGACTTATTATATTAAATATTAATATTATTTAAATATACAGTGTTCTCACATATGTTTTTGGATTTCTGAGTTTGTCTTAATAGTTTGACATGGCTCATTATGAGCATACAGCTTAAAACACATCTCGCGTGCGCGCTTGTGTGTGTGTGTGTGTGTGTGTGTGTGTGTGTGTGTAAATAATATTAAGTATATTAATAATTCATATTAATTCAGACAAAGAAAGAAATATAATTTACCAAATTGCTTATGAAAATGGATATAATAAAAATACTGTAAACAAAATAGAAAATAAAATTAAATATAAAATAAAAACTGAACAATTAAGAGTTAATCAAAATGAACAAAACAAAAATAATAATGACAATAAAAAATGGGCGACATTCACATACATAAATAATAAATGACAAAGCTAACAAAACTGTTTAAAAACACAGACATTAAAATAGCATACAAAACTAACAAAAATAATCTACAAAAACTAAATAACCCACACAATAAAGATAATACAACAACCAATGGTATATACAAAATGGAATGCCAAGATTGCAATAAATGTTACATAGGACAAACAAACAACTGAAAAAACGTTATTTTGAAAACCTAAACGCATACAAAAAACCAGAAATATACAAATCTTATTTAGCCACACATGCAATAAACACTGGACATGAATTCCCAGACATAATCAACATGACACTAATAAAACACATACCACACAAAGGCACCATAATGAACATTTGGGAAAATTTACAAATATACAAACATAAAACACAAAACAAACTAATACCTGAACAAATACAAATCAGTACAAAACATGACACAATTGTCAAAGCACTCAACATTGAAAACACACAAAATACTAATACATACACCACAATCACACACAATAATACAACTTTAAAATACCAGAGACCAACAAGAAACCACAATAACGACCAGCCAACAGACAAATACTTCACCAGACGCAAAATCACGAAGGCTGAGGATGAGAACACAATTGTTCTCGAAACATGTTCCTAATAAGAAAAAAAAAATCTTCAGATAGCCTACTTTCAGTATAAATATTAAATATATTATATATGATTAAATAAATAATTACCTTATTTTATCCACTAAGTGATCTTCTTTTTCTTTTTAATTACTACATGTTTCAGGGCTTATATCCCCATCTTCAGGTAAAAGCAAATCTACCCTATTATTAGGGTTTCGTTAAAAATTCACAACGACACAAACACATAACACACTTAAATAAATTAACATTGAACATTAAATCTGTATCAGAACACGCTACAAACGAACCAGTGCACTGGCCGAAGTCCGACTTTCAACTGATCCGTACACGCTATTCACGGTTTGTTTTCATAGCTGTGTCATATAGTTTATTTGATTTGAATGATAACTGTTCATTAAGTACCTGATTTTTATTTCTTCTTAAGGCCTTGTATATTTCAAATTCCTCTAAAGCATCCAGTAGTTGACCCTTTTTACCTATATGTAAAGGTTCCAAATTCTCTTTAAATCCAGTGTATGTATGATTTTCATATAATAGATATTTACCATATATCCGTCGTGCGACTTCGTTTTTCTCGTCTTATTTTGACGCGTTTCGGCAACGAATTGCCATCTTCAGAATCTTAATCACTCATATGAGATCGTTAAAAAATAAAAACATTAAAATCATTACGGTAAAAGTGCACTTTTACGATATTGGAAACTCACAGACGCGAACATGAAAGTTTATGTTTCTCGAGTGGACTATATCGATCGACTGCTTTCGCGTGGACAATATCGATCAACTGATTCACTGTTTATATAGCCACTGATAAACCTGTTTTGCTTAATATAGCCCATATGTACTGTGACATTTCATTTACTGGCGCCCGTGTGCAAGTATTGCCGTGTCGTACAACATGTTATGTGAAAATGTAAGTTTATCATTCAAGACATAATCACTGTTGATTTTGACGGCTTTATATATTTCGTATTCCTCAAGCGCGTCCATGTATTTTCCTTTCCTGCAGCAATGCAAAGGCTGGAAATTTGTCTCAAAATCACTGTAGTTATGATTACATAGTATCAGGTGCCTGGCAAAATTAGATGTTGTTTTATGTAATTCCCTTCTGGGGAATTGAAGCTGCTATTAAAAGATTAAATGGTTCCGTTGCACAGAATGAAGCAAGGGTTTTTATCAACAACAAACTCAATAACGCAATTAATAGTAATAAATGTAAAAGTCAAAACAATTTTTTAAAAAGTAAATATAAGCAGGATATCATGAATCTTAAAACCATAAAAAGTAAACTTGAGAAAAATGATGCAATTATAAGTAAGGCAGATAAGGGTGACACATTGGTGGTCATGCAGAAAAGAGAGTATACTCAAAAGGTATTTGATTTCATAAATAATAATAATATTAAGAAAATAGACCAGGATCCCACAAAGGCTTATGTAAAAACTTTGAATAACACCATTAATCAATGTAATTTTTTGTTAGATGAGAAAACACGCAGATATTTAAAACCAATTAATGCCACGGCACCAAAATTCACAGGACTACCTAAAATCCACAAGGAAAGTACACCAATCAGACCAGTAATAAACTACACCACAGCTCCCGGATACAAAGCTGCTAAATTGTTAGTGACTTTAATTAAGAATAATATCAGGATAGCAAATAATTACAGTATAAAGAACAGTTATGAGTTTGTTGAAAAACTTAAAAAGATAGAAATACTACCACAATATAAATTAGTATCGTTAGACGTAACTAATTTGTACACTAATATCCCCGTGAGGGAAACTATAGAAATTGTAAATAACAATTTAAAGGAAGTAGCTCAAATTAGCATGCAAAAAATCAATGAACTTATAAAACTACTTACAGTCGTCTTGGAACAAAATTACTTTACATTTGACAACGGGTTTTTTACACAAGATGACGGTCTGGCTATGGGTTCGCCATTGTCAGGACTATTAGCTGATATATATTTAAATTATTATGAGAATATGAACATAATATCGAATAAATTATACAAGAATAAAATCATTTTTTATTGTAGATACGTCGACGATACGTTTATGATATTTAATGGAACAAAAAGGCAAATACAAAACTTAAATAGTCACATAAACAGCATACACCATAAGATTAAATTCACATCTGAAATAGAAGAAGAAAATCAATTAAATTTCTTAGATTTAACCATTTTAAAAAACGAAGGAAAACTTCAATTTAAAATCTATAGAAAGGCCACAACAACGGACGTCACAATTCATGCCGATTCATATCATCCCACCTCGCATAAAATGGCAGCTTACAATAGTTTTGTGCATAGATTGCTAACTATACCGTTAAGTGAAAAAGACTACATTGAAGAGGTTAATACCATCAAGCACATAGCAGCGGCTAACGGATATAAAAGTTCATTAGTGGATAAATTAATAAGTAAACACAAAGAGAAGAAATTAAAAAAGTCGAACAATGATAACACACTTCCGGTTAATAAATACATATCTGCAGATTACACAAACATTTTACCAAATATTCTAGTTAACGAACTCAAGAAACACCATGTAATTGTAACCTTTCGTACAAATAACAACATTCAGAGACTTCTTAGCCGAAAAAACAGTATACCAGAAAGAAAAAGAACCGGCGTATACAAGATGAATTGCAGCTCATGCGACATGTTCTACATAGGCCAAACAGGCAGACCATTTGAAGAAAGATATAACGAACATCTTCCCAGAAGGGAATTACATAAAACAACATCTAATTTTGCCAGGCACCTGATACTATGTAATCATAACTACAGTGATTTTGAGACAAATTTCCAGCCTTTGCATTGCTGCAGGAAAGGAAAATACATGGACGCGCTTGAGGAATACGAAATATATAAAGCCGTCAAAATCAACAGTGATTATGTCTTGAATGATAAACTTACATTTTCACATAACATGTTGTACGACACGGCAATACTTGCACACGGGCGCCAGTAAATGAAATGTCACAGTACATATGGGCTATATTAAGCAAAACAGGTTTATCAGTGGCTATATAAACAGTGAATCAGTTGATCGATATTGTCCACGCGAAAGCAGTCGATCGATATAGTCCACTCGAGAAACATAAACTTTCATGTTCGCGTCTGTGAGTTTCCAATATCGTAAAAGTGCACTTTTACCGTAATGATTTTAATGTTTTTAATTTTTTAACGATCTCATATGAGTGATTAAGATTCTGAAGATGGCAATTCGTTGCCGAAACGCGTCAAAATAAGACGAGAAAAACGAAGTCGCACGACGGATATATGGTAAATATCTATTATATTAATATAAGCGACTTGGAGACAACTAACCTAAAATGTATTGTATGATTTTCGTTTATTAGATGTTGTGCGTAATGCGATACATTATTATTGGGGAACTTCTTAGGTAAATGTTCTTTAAATCTCTCGGAAAATTTTCTCCCCGTCTGGCCTATATAGATTTTATCGCATTCATTACACCGGATTCTATAAACGCCGGAACAATCCTCTAGTAATGCTTTGGTATTAGGCTTAAGTATATTTGTTAATTTGTTCGTGGTCCTGAATGAGACAATAATCCCTAGCTTTTTTAATTCATTATGTAGTGTATTAGGTAGTATGTTTGTATATCTAGCAGAAACATATTGGGTTTTATCTTTAACTTTGTCCAATCGTTTTAATTTATTAGCATGTTTATATATTATTTTATCAATGATTTTACTATTGTAACCATTCACTATCGCTATATGTTTTATTATATTAATTTCATCGTTATAGTCTTCTATGTCCATCGGTATATTTGTCAATCTATGTGCCAGTGCGTTAAAAGTTGCCATTTTATGTGTATAAGGATGATTGGAACTAGCATGTATGGCTATATCAGTTGTTGTTGGCTTTCTATATATTTTAAAGCTAAGGAGGTTATTACGTTTATATGTGGTTACGTCCAGGAAATTCAACATATTGTTATGTTCTACTTCCATAGTGAATTTATATTACTGTTTATGCCGTTCAAAAAAGTAAGCAATCCGTCTATCTGTCTAAGAGTACCACCAAAAATTAAAAATGTGTCGTCTACGTACCGTGTGTATGAGATGATTTTATTGTATAACTTGTTTTGGTCAGATAGTATATACTTGTTCTCATAATGATTCATGTAAATCTCCGCTAAAATTCCACTCACCGGTGAACCCATGGCCAGCCCATTTTCCTGGATAAAAAACTTATTGTCGTGTGTAAAGTAATTCTGTTGCACAACAATTTTCAATAAAAATATAAGTTCATCAATTTGTATCTGTTTTAAGACATTTGTCTTGATTAAAAGTCTTTCGAGAATATTTATCGTCTCTAGCACGGGTATGTTCGTATACAAATTCACTATGTCCATAGATATCAGTTTATGGTTAGGCAGTACTTTAATGTTTTTAACTTTGTTTATAAATCCTATTGTATTTTTTACGCTATGTATGTTGTCCATTACTAAGCTGTTTTTGATGATTATTTGTAGCTTTTTGGCTACATTATAGCTTGGGGCAGTTGTATGATTTATTAAAGGACGTATTGGTATATTAGGTTTGTGTAACTTTGGTAGTCCTCTGAAAGTAGGCGCTTTCGGATTTATATTTTTGATACGTCGTCTAGTTTGAGCATCGAATAAATTAACACATTTATTCACCGCTGAGTTTATGGCTTTTGTATATTTAATGGTGGGGTCATTATTTAGGGTCTTAATATTATTTTCATTTATAAAATCATAGCATTTTTGTGTGTATTCAGTTTTATTGATGATAACTACTGTACTACCTTTATCAGCTTTAGTTATCATTGCATCAAAATTTTCTAATTTGCGTTTGATGTTCTTCACGATTTTAATTTCATTACTAGGTCTCATGTTATGCGTCCTACCCGACTGTAATATACGATTTAATTTATAGTTGATAGCCACCCGTGTATCATTCTGAATTTCCTGGTTTTCCTGATAGCTGAAAATTCCTGATACTTTACACACGACAATAAGTTTTTTATCCAGGAAAATGGGCTGGCCATGGGTTCACCGGTGAGTGGAATTTTAGCGGAGATTTACATGAATCATTATGAGAACAAGTATATACTATCTGACCAAAACAAGTTATACAATAAAATCATCTCATACACACGGTACGTAGACGACACATTTTTAATTTTTGGTGGTACTCTTAGACAGATAGACGGATTGCTTACTTTTTTGAACGGCATAAACAGTAATATTAAATTCACTATGGAAGTAGAACATAACAATATGTTGAATTTCCTGGACGTAACCACATATAAACGTAATAACCTCCTTAGCTTTAAAATATATAGAAAGCCAACAACAACTGATATAGCCATACATGCTAGTTCCAATCATCCTTATACACATAAAATGGCAACTTTTAACGCACTGGCACATAGATTGACAAATATACCGATGGACATAGAAGACTATAACGATGAAATTAATATAATAAAACATATAGCGATAGTGAATGGTTACAATAGTAAAATCATTGATAAAATAATATATAAACACGCTAATAAATTAAAACGATTGGACAAAGTTAAAGATAAAACCCAATATGTTTCTGCTAGATATACAAACATACTACCTAATACACTACATAATGAATTAAAAAAGCTAGGGATTATTGTCTCATTCAGGACCACGAACAAATTAACAAATATACTTAAGCCTAATACCAAAGCATTACTAGAGGATTGTTCCGGCGTTTATAGAATCCGGTGTAATGAATGCGATAAAATCTATATAGGCCAGACGGGGAGAAAATTTTCCGAGAGATTTAAAGAACATTTACCTAAGAAGTTCCCCAATAATAATGTATCGCATTACGCACAACATCTAATAAACGAAAATCATACATACACTGGATTTAAAGAGAATTTGGAACCTTTACATATAGGTAAAAAGGGTCAACTACTGGATGCTTTAGAGGAATTTGAAATATACAAGGCCTTAAGAAGAAATAAAAATCAGGTACTTAATGAACAGTTATCATTCAAATCAAATAAACTATATGACACAGCTATGAAAACAAACCGTGAATAGCGTGTACGGATCAGTTGAAAGTCGGACTTCGGCCAGTGCACTGGTTCGTTTGTAGCGTGTTCCGATACAGATTTAATGTTCAATGTTAATTTATTTAAGTGTGTTATGTGTTTGTGTCGTTGTGAATTTTTAACGAAACCCTAATAATAGGGTAGATTTGCTTTTACCTGAAGATGGGGATATAAGCCCTGAAACATGTAGTAATTAAAAAGAAAAAGAAGATCACTTAGTGGATAAAATAAGGTAATTATTTATTTAATCATATACAGTGATCTGGAGACCAACGGTAACTATGTATATTATATATATCAAGAAACGGACTGTAGCAATAAGTGTTTGAATTAATAATTCATTATCTCCTCCTCCTCCTCCTCCTCCTCCTCCTCCTCCTCCTCCTCCTCCTCCTCCTCCTCCTCCCCCTCCCCCCTCCCCTCCCCCTCCCCCTCCCCCTCCCCCTCCCCCTCCCCCTCCCCCTCCTCCTCCTCCTCCTCCTCCTCCTCCTCCTCCTCCTCCTCCTCCTCCTGTAAAGTCTTAATTTCCGTACAAGGGTTAAGATTTCTATAACATGACAATCAAAGTATTCAGTTGCTTACTCATTGGATTGGTTTGTCTTTGAGGGTGGGTTTGAGTATTATATTAAATATAATTGTGTGTGTATGTGTGTATAATGTGTTTTGGCAGATCCTTCTGTGCAATCTTCAGGTTATTGACTCTACCCTAGTGTTTTAGAATAGAATGAACATTTATTCTGCCCAATTACATAAGACAGGAGCCAACAGTTTGATTATGGCAAGATAATCTGTCAAAATGGCTCAGAAACCTCTTCAGGGGAAACAAATGGAAACCATGTGCAAATCTTGGAATTATTATATATAGAAACTTTGAGTGAGTGTGTGTGTATATGCATGAGTTTGTGTGTTTTACAGGTCTAATATATTAATTTTGTTTTAGCTTTATGACAAATTGTGGAACAGGAATGGAAGCATTTGTTGGAACAGATGGTGCCTTAATTATTGGTGTGAGTACCAAGAAAGAATTCCTTGCAGCCACAGTACCTGACTATAACATGCTTGATGCACAGTGGCATTGTTTGGATGTTTGTTATATGGCAGCTAGGCAAGTATTTACCATGAAAATATTAAAAATCATACTAGAATTAAAATAATAGGTCGTAAAGAGTATCACATGCATAATAGGTTTTACTGTTGTAACAGTTTCAACAGTTGTAATGTCACTTTGTAGGAGACCATTTGGACATAATCAGTTGTCAGTATTTATTGATGGGACACCAAGATTAGCAGCTTCTATGAAGTTTCCAGCAATGACAGATGTGAGTTCAGTATTCATTTATTATGCTTAACACATACATCTTAACTGGTTTTGTTACTGAATGGTTTTGTGTTTTAAAAATGGTTTGTGTCATTGTATAAATATTGTGACTGCAAGTCTGTATGGGTATAACTTTTAAAACAAGTTTTGCAAAAGTAACGTATTATGTAACTGTTTTATTTTGTAAGATTAAGTAGGAATTAATGTTAGTAGTATTTAAAAATAATCAGTGGTATAAATCAGACAAGGTAGAGCAAAGCCTGAGATATGCTTATGTTATGGGAAAATGTATGTACCTGGCCTTATCATACTACTTACAAGTACTCTTGTTTTCCACTTAATTGTTCAAAGTTTGTAATGATTGTTTACCTTCAGTGTCTTCACATGTACTTTTAGTACATGTCTTTAATTTAATATCTTTTTCAGCTATAATATTTTGTCCCACTATAGTGTAACCTACCAAACCAGTAGAAGTATTGATAAGCATCACAATATAAACAGTTGAAAAATAGTTTGCAAAGAAAGGTCGAGTCTTGCTGTGGAGTTGTTTAACCTGAACGAGAAGATAAATAGTATACAATGGTATTACCAGTGGCAGCTATTCAAGGGCAGCAGGTACAGCCAGTAGTAATTTCCAACTTCCTTTTACTTCGTGAGTTAGACAAATCACATACAGTACACCGTCTGTAATCCGGCACTGTGGTAGTCCGGCCCTTTTTAGACAAATCACATACAGTACACCGTCTGTAATCTGGCACTGTGGTAGTCCGGCCCCTCCAGTAGTCCAGTGTTTTTAGGCCATTGCTGGGGAGCATGGAGGGGGCACAAGTCGCTGACCATAGATGTCAGTTGAATCATTAGTCCCTCGCTGTGTGCAATACTGTTTATTTGAAGTTGTTCTTTTCTTGGTGTAGTTATTTGCCACGTTCACGTAATTTAAGATTGTGAGTGCAAAATGTCGCCACAGTACACAAGAAAACATAAAACATTAATACTACTTCAGAAAAACGAGATTTTAAATGATTTGGAAAAGGTGATATATTCGCTAATGAATATGGTGTTTGCTATGGTATGATACGCAACATAAGAAAGAACAGCAAAAAAATTCAAAATTTTTTAAAAAACAAATGTGAAAATAAGAAATGTGTAAGAAAAACATTAAAACCTCATGGTGAGTTCCCTCATAATCCTTCAAGTTGAAAAGAGCCTATACACTTGGTTCCTTCAAGAGTGTAATTGACATACGTCTATTTTGGGAGAAATTTTTAAGGAAAGAGCAAAATTCTTCTACAGAGACATGATGGAAAAAGATGATTTTCAGGCTGGTAAAGGTTGGTTGACATTCAAAAATCGTTTCGGAATTTGGCTGTTGAATACTACAGACGAAACACTGTTATGTGATGTTGACGCAGTCGAACCAAAACAGAAGAAAATTGACAGCTTTTTCGTTCCAATGGAATAGTACTGTACATTACTCTGCAAGTTTCATTTTTTCCTACGTTTGACTAAATTATAAACATAAAACTAATAATAAACATAAAAATAATTTCAAGAAAAAATAGAGAAGATAATTTACTATATTTTCAATCCTATGTTTTAATCAGGTGCAAGTTTTTCCATGTTTTACCATTATGTATAATATAAGCTACTTTTTCTCATTTAAATGTGTTTTTTTCTAATAACCACCATTAATCTGGCATTCCTACTGATCCGGCACTAGCCTGGTCTGATATCTGCTGGATTAGTGAGAGTGTACTATATTCTGTTAACATTATTCTGCTTCTTCCATGGTTTGCATTTTTTCCTAGGCCTTCCTTCTCATCTTTCTCTGTTGCGAAGTGCTTATTTGGGGTAAACTACTCTACTTATGTAGAGTATGCCTGGGCATGAATTGAAACAATATTTTATAATTCAATTTATATTACTCTTACCTTATGGATATCTCCAAGGTTCTACAGACGAACACAGCTGCAGAAAGGATTATTTGAAGGTTATCAGCACACATATAAATACACAATTTGTTTTAAAACCAATCGCTTCTAGTTTATTAACCACATTAATTACTTCGTTTTACTTGGACATCAATTAAAAACTGGTATATTATTTTATATTATTAGTAAGTGTTAGTAACGAATAACATGAAATCAAACAAATTTACAAATGAAATCTGTTTTACTTCTAACCTATTACAAATTGTTTATATTTGAAATGAACCAGTACATATTTATCTCTTTTCCCCTTGCTATTTTATTTTACCAAAATCCCTTCCCTTAGAGCTCTCAATTATTTAGGTTTACATGTTTATCAGCTATCATCATTTGTTTTAAATTGATTTACATATATATGTAAAGTTGTTAGTTACCCGTCCACCGTGTGTGTCCATATGGTTTGTTGCACGGTCTCGTTTTAACCGCTTTTGTTTTTTGGGCGCACTCACGCAATTGTTTATTAGTTTACAGTATTTACTTAGATTTTCACTGTTTTAATTCAATGTTTCCACATGTGGTAAAATAAAGTCGGCCGACGTAACTTTGTTCGAACACTTGATGTTTTATAGGCTGGCCGCGCGGCCGTGAGTTGCAATGGAACTGGTCTCAGTACTGCGCTAAGGCAGAACTACCGGAGTCCTTTTTGGTCACGTGATCGTCAGTCTGCGCTCCCATTGGTGCTGTTTAAAAGAGCGCTATAATGCAGGCCTAAGATTTAGCAATATTTTACTGACTGGTGCAATATGGAATTACATTACTTTCTTCCGTGATTCTCGGCTGATGCAAAGTTGGGTGTTATTTCACAATCTGTCTGCGCTGCTTGAGTGCGGAGACAAAACATAGACGTTTTGTTTTATAATAAACACTGCATACTTGGTTGACTAACTCGAGGTTCTATAAAGGTGAACAATGACTGCATGGGGAATATAATTTTTAAAATGTTAACTTGGCCCTACAATTTTGTACCGTTACAGAATAAATTCATAAATGTTTTGAAAGGAGTGTTTCTTATTGTCTAAAAATAGAAGAATATATTCTGTTATCTCGAAATAAAAGAATAAATGAAGTAAGCTACTGGAAGTATCAGTAATCTGATAAAAAACTTCAGATTGGGAAACCAGAATTTGCTATCTGATTGCCTAGATAAATGAGACATAATCTGTAAGTGATTTATACAGGAACTTGTGGCAGTCTTCAGCAACATTCAGAGTTACAGTGTCTATTCTGAAAGCAAATGCTTTTATTATTCAAAGAAAGAAAATAAGTGGGCTACATCTAAAAAGACTTGCTAGTTTTTGAGTTAGTAACTGTTGGAGATGATCATTTATTAGTACAAATCAGATGTATTACTTGGTTCAGTATACCTAGTATCGGTAGTATTATCCTAATGAATTTATTCCATGTAATAATTTACAAGTAAAACAGAAATATTGAGATTAAAGTGAATTTTATTATGTACAATTAATTGACAAATTATAAAAAAATTATTAAAAATTTTAATTTAGTTTATTCTTGGTTGGTCACCAGACCCACAATATTTAGCCTACAGGTCAGACATGCTGGAGATTGGTGTCCAGTGTAGAACTCCATTTATAACCAACTAAGGTTATTACGTAACTACTAAATTGTAATTAGTCAACTTGAGAAACTGAAATTAGATATCAGCATGAATATAAAATGTATGTTGCACCTTTATGTTTCATTTTTTGTTTCTAATAATGTTTTTTATGTTACAGCCATTTTCAGTGTGTACTGTGGGGTCGGGTTGCAAAAGAACAATTCAGGAAGCGCATGCAAAAACAGAAACAAAACAGGAGAAATCTCCAACAGGCCTTATGGAGAGAAGTTTATTGCCTTCAATAATTTCACAGGTTATATAAGTAATTCTGTTATTATTGTTTATTATATTGTTATTAAAAGCACATTTCAGTTAGAATCTTCATAACTTCTGAGATATTTTTGAGCATTCATGACAAGATATAATTGTTGAAATATTAAAACTTGTACTGTCATAACAGTATGTTTGCTGATGACATCATGATCTGGACATTAGTTACACATTAGCTGGACATTAGAACAAAAATCAAAAAGTGAGTCTTGAAAGGACAATAAATGCTGCTCTAAATGAACTTAATACATGAACCTTAGTATTGAGTATCAGCAAATCAAAAACTCCAACTTTGTCACTACTTATTGCCACGCTGCTAAATACCTCGTTCTTGACGAGGCCTTTTGGTATCTCCACCATCTTCAGGTCTTAAACTGACTTTAGATCGTTTTTAAGACCTGAAGATGGTGGAGACACAGAAAGGCCTCGTCAAGAACGAAGTATTTAGCAGTGTGGCAATAAGTAGTGACTGCCTTTAGGTCGTTTAAGACCTGAAGATGGTGGAGACACCGAAGGGCCTCGTCAAGAACGAAGTATTTAGCAGTGTGGCAATAAGTAGTGACAAAGTTGGCGTTAAGATGGCTGCTAATAACACTAACAAAACTGGAAATCAAAAACTGTATATCAGTGCTCCCTCCAACACAACAATCCAGACTTCCAACTAACACTAGAGAATAATTTGCTCAGTAAGAGCCCCAGGAGTAAGTATTTAGGGATTGTGCTTGACAACAAACTAAATTGGGAAGAGCAAGTTCAGAATACAGCCAATAAAACAAACAAAGAAATCTGACTTATGAAGAGACTGGTGGGAGACACATGGTGGTGGATACCATAAATATTACCTGCAACACGTATGTATAACGTGTTATGAAATATGGGAATAAAGTAAGACCACAGCCAGAAACACATGACTGGATCTCCTGTAAAGAACACAGTTTAATACATCATGACTAACATGTGGGGTAGTAAAAACAGCACTAGTCACTGTCCTTCAGCAATACACCCAAAACCTCCCAATCAGGTGTGAAATACAAAAATAAATGGTGATGAGCCATGGGTGCTGAGCACCTCCTGCACTGCACTAGACTCCACCCTGCCTATCAAGAAAAGGAAAACCTAGCAGGTAGCCTTAATGAGCAAGATGGAATAATTTTCTACATGGCAGTAGGAACAACAACAACAAATTAAAAAATATATACATTTTTTCATAAAATTTACACAGTGATTTTAGAAATGCAGGTATTTAGGAAATTGTTTAAGAAGTAGAGGATGTAACTGTTTCCATTAAATTATCACAGAGATAGTATACAGATCAGTTGTTACAAAGTCATTATAGAATCATGTATATTTATTTTTTTCTTGTGTAGGTTATGTTTTAATTGAAGACTTCTTGTAATAAATATGGCAGTTCCACTTAATATTTTTTACAAAGGGACATAAAATTAACTTATATTGATTAAAGTTCTGTTGAATATACTGGTGTTTCTATCTTTGCGACTTTATTGAATTGTCCTCAAATTCTTTTGGCAGTTCATTTTTTACTGATGGAGTCCAGTTGTAATTTCATAAAAACTAAAGTAATTAGAAAATGGTGGACATTTACAGTGTTTTCTACAAGAAGTCTTCAGTTGCAAAAATTAAAGTGAACATTTGTTTCACAATTTAATGATTTAAATATTAAATATATTTGTATGTTTAATGTTATATTTAAAAGTTTTTGTTGTTTAACCTTTTAATTTTATTATGATTTTGTCACTGTGTAGGTACCAAATTATTTCTTAATGCCACTGCGCTCAAGTACACCTCTTGATCCACATGTAAAAAATTTTCCAGCCGGTATGCAGGATACACTTTTTGGGCCTCCTACATGCTTAAAAGGACAAGTAGGCTTGATGTGTCTATTCCATGAACCACTGTCACCACATCAAGTCAAAATTCTGTATGACGGAGGTAGGTCAAATAAACAAGCAGTATTGCTATTGCATGTGTGGTACTGTTATAAGAAATATAACAATATGAGTTGTTAACAGAATATACAAGTTGTTACATTAAAGTTTGCAGATTCATTGTGATAAATTTCTACCTATTTGTTGCTCAGTATCACTGTAGTTCTCTTAAAAGCAATCTCCTTTAGAAGCAGTCTGCTACTACTATGTACTAATGTTAGTACTGTTACTATAGTATGGGACTTAGCATAATAAGCTTCGAGGTTACACAATAGTAACAGCTCTTCCCCGCCCTTCGCCCAACAGCGTTGTCTCACGTTACACTTGGTTATGCGTAGGCAAAGGCGGGGAGGGCGGGGAGTGAAGCGACATGGCAATACCGCAGTTGCCTCGAAGCTTATTTTGATACATCTCATATAATAGTACTATAATGTACTAATACTAGTAGCACAAATTTCATTTCAAAACATGAATTTGTTTTGCAGTTTATGGAATCACTTCAGAGCTGCTGTCATATTGTCCTTAGATATCATCAGTGTCAGAAAAATATATCAGTGCTTCCTTTTTGTTTGGGAAAAGATACACTGAGCCAGGTGTGGGTGTTCCAACAATAACTTTTGTTCCATTAAAAAGTCTCTCACATACCATGAGTAGGCATGTTGCCATGATATGTTGACAGAAAGTTTGTGGCTTTATGCATAATTTTTTCTTATACCCATCTTAGGATTTCCATATAGTAGAAAACACTAAAGTAATGTGTTTTCATATGGTGCTCCATTAGGGGCGGCTTAAGGCCCGTGCGACCCGTGCGCCCGCACGGGGCGCCGACATTGGGGGGGCGCCAAAATGGGTTATTATAAAAAATCTAATGCGAACGCCGAACCTGCTGCGACGTTTATCAATTGCGATATGGATGAAAAAAATATTATTGTACCAAAAAAACCCATAAAAAATTAAGGATTACATTAAAATGCCTTGAAGTATGCACAGAACAAATAATGTTCTCAAACACAAACGATCCAGTTCAACCGCTCCCTTCCTACCGCATAACCAACTGCCGTGTGCCACCTACCCTCCCCTCCCTTAAACAGGACATTTGGACTCGTCCAGGGCGCCATCACTGGCACTGCAAAACAAAGCGTGATTCACCTGTCAGTCCGAATCGGATCACAGGGGCGGTCAGCGTCTGTTTATACTGTGTGTGTTAGATGTTAGAAGCCCATGTGTGTAAAGTCATTTTACTTAAGTGCGGAGTTAGTGAAATATTAGTGTGAAACACATTTAAACATAAAACATGTCAGATAAAAAAAAAACATTCTGGGTCATACTACAGGAAAAGAAGAACAAAACAAAGTCTTGATGAAGAAAACCAAGCGGCTGGCTTGAAAAAGTTTTTGTCAGGAAATAAAAGCATTGCTTCGAGTTGTTCTTCTTCAACAATGACAACAGAGCCAGAGCCTGAAGTCATCGAAAAAACCCTGAAGCCAATTTAAACAAAATGGTTTTGAAAACTGAGGCGAATTGAAATGAAATGGGTCTGGAAACTTAGGCAAATGAAAATGAAATGGATTTGAAAGTTTTCGGGAATTCACCAGGACCCTCTTTAAGTGAGGTACGTTTTATTTATTATAAAATTAGACTATTATACTCGTATTAATTTATTAAAAAATTTGTGGACGAACACTTATTATCCTTAAATTACAAAAAAGCTTATATATGACCTTTTCTCTAACTGCTAGAACCCAGCCGGTGAATTTAAATCCTTTATTAATTCATTCGCCTAGCTGTAGCTTGTTGACAACCGTAACCTGCCAATGCCCTGTTCTGAATAGAACAAAGGAGGCAAAATATTTAGGTGTTTTAATAAGACATTTAATATTTGAATCCTACAAAATAAGCAAATTGAGAAATATTGAAATTTCTAGACTAGTTTATTTTGCATATGACCAGTCTGTTTTACAATATGGAATATTGATATGGGGGGGGGGGTGCATCAAACACTTACTTAAATAAAATATTTATGATCCAGAAACAAATAATAAAGGCTACCTTGGGTAAAAATATGTTTTATCCCAGCAATAATCTTTTCTCGGAATTTAAGGTACTAACAATAAAACAATTATTTCTAAAAAAATCGGTATGGAGAACCATACATGACTTCCATATTCTAAGATTTATATTTAAAATCATTTTCAGCCAAACAGCCAGGGAAGGAATTTTAACAAAAAAATACTTCTTTGTTGCCAATAACGTAGTACACATATAAAAAAAAATTATCCCCTCCCCCTTCAACTATAATTTTGATTTATAGAAAATTACCCCCAGCCCGTTCAACTAGCCTCTACATTTATAGATATTTCATCTATGTTTCTACAGTGGATTATTAAGATCTTATCAGGATACTTTATCAAAATTAAGTACTTTACTCATGTTACAACAAAAAATGTTTCAGGTAAACTGCCCTTTCCCCGTAACCGATCTTCACCAAAATCAACAGACATTGAGTTCTCTATAGCTCAGGCACATATGTAAAATATCGGTATGGAGAACCATACATGACTTCCATATTCTAAGAATTATAATTAAAATAATTTTTGAAATGAAATATTACCATAGAAACTACTTCTTTCTACTTACTGCTTCAGCCTTAACCACAGTACTGTGGTCACTAACATATACCACCTCACGTTATCGCACTCGATTTTCACTGATGATGGAAGTCGATGGCATTGCCGAAATGTCTGGTTTTGTAGAAAACATTGGACTATGGCCAAATATCCCGTTAAGGAATTTTAACAAAAACTACTTCTTTGTTGCCGATAACGTTGTACATATATATATCAGTGGCAAAGTTACATGGAGGCAATTGAGGCAATGCCTACCCTAAAAAATTCTGTAGAATAAAAATTATAAATACGTATGAACTACATAACGTAAAGATTATACATTGTTACTGCGACTGTCAAATTTATTAAACCGGAACGTGCTTTATTGAGCGACCGCTAGATGGTGACAGATGAGATTCGGCATAGTTCGTTTAAAGCGAATGAGGCAACCTGAACTTGCCTCAGCGTTTTTTGTATACATCGTATGTAAGCAATGTAGTGGTGTGATAGGGAAGTGTAGGGAGGGGGGATTGTCCCGCGCTGTACACATAGAGCGTTGAGGCATGCCTCACTTCTGTGGTCCAAACAGTTAAGTTAAAGCGCCTGTGTTGTTTCTAAGTGTTTATTTTATGCGGTTATTAAAAGTGTCACTGTTATTCCGCTGAACTAACAGATGATCAAGATTGTTATTTGAATTATTTGTAACATTAAACATATATATAGAAACAAATCAAGTTTAAAAATTTGAAGTTCAATCAGTTGTATTATTGTGTATGACTAATACAAGGATTGTTCAATAGACACACGTACAGAGCTGTAAAGCATTTTTTATTCAACGATTTTAAAAGAAGTCTCCAATAACATTAAGACATGAGTTCCACTGTTGCGCTAACCTGTAGATTCCCTGCTAGTAAAATTCTTACGGCTCTTTGTGGAACCATTCGGTTACAGCAAACTCTACCGCAGCGTCCGATTTGACCCACCATCCTTTTAGTGATTCCTTAAAAAAAATTTAAGATAAGATTTTTGCCTACCCATTCATTAACTACTAGCTTCGCCAGTAAGCAAATTGATGTCCATTTTTTCGGCTTGCACGCGTTATGTTGGTGTGGGTTTCGGCACTTTCAATTTAAAAAGCGTGGAAACAAGAAAATAAACATGAGTGAGGCCAGCAATAACGTGAATTGTGTGTGCGTGTGTGTTTGTGTCTTACCTGCCTTTTTATTGCCGTATTAAATGAAAAATATTATATTACATTAAAATGAAAAAAATTTAATTTTATTGCCTGGCAACAAAATTATTTTATTTTTAACAATTACCATTGTTTCAAAAAGTTTAAATAAATTTTCAAGTACTTTACTCTTGTTAAAACGTAAAAGGTTGCAGGTAAACTACCCCTTCCCCTTAACCAATCTTCACCAAAATCGAAAGTCCTTGAGACCTCTACAATTCAGGGACGTATACAAAAAATTATTTGATTCTGTTTGAATTTGCGGCTGTTATCGTTTGCCATAGAAAATACGCTTGATAAAAAAACGTTGCAGGTAAACTACCCCTTCCCCTTAACCAATCTTCACCAAAATCGAAAGTCCTTGAGACCTCTACAATTCAGGGATGTATACAAAAAATTATTTGATTCTGTTTGAACGTGCGGCTGTTATCGTTTGCCATAGAAAATACCCTTGTTAAAAAAACGTTGTAGGTAAACTACCCCTTTCCCTTAACCGATCTTCACCAAAAACAATAGGTCGTGAGAACTCTACAATTTAGGGCTGTATGCAAATAATCTTTTGATTCTGTTTGAATTTGCGGCTGTTATCGTTTGCCATAGGAAATACCCTTGTTAAAACATAAAACGTTACAGGTAAACTACCCCTTTCCCTTAACCGATCTTCACCAAAAACAATAGGTCTTGAGAACTCTACAATTCAGGGCTGTATGCGAAACATTATTTGATTCTGTTTGAATTTGCGGCTTTTATCGTTTGCCAAAAAAAAATTTCCCTTGATAAAAAAAAACCGTTGCAGGTAAACTACCCCTTTCCCTCAACCGATCTTCACCAAAAACAATAGGTCGTGAGTACTCTACAAATCAGGACTGTATGCAAAAAATTATTTGATTCTGTTTGAATTTGCGGCAGTTATCGTTTGCCATAGAAAAAAAATCTACAGATAGACACACAGACACACACACAGACACTTTTCAAAAAACGACTTTTTTTCATGTTTTGAGTGTAGTACAATCAGAATCTGCAATAATCTCGAACACGATTTTTTTTGCCTTCACCATACTTCCATTCCTTAAGGAATATGGAAGTAAAAAATATCGGTATGGAGAACCATACATGACTTCCATATTCTAAGATTTATATTTAAAATCATTTTCACCCAAACAGCCAGGCTGTGTCTTACCTGCCTTTTTATTGCTGTATTAAATGAAAAATATTATATTACATTAAAATGAAAAAATTATAATTTTATTGCCTGGCAACAAAATTATTGTATTTTTAACAATTACCATTGTTTCAAAAAGTTTAAATAAATTTTCAAGTACTTTACTCTTGTTAAAACGTAAAAGGTTGCGGGTAAACTACCCCTTCCCCTTAACCGATCTTCACCAAAATCGAAAGTCATTGAGACCTCTACAATTCAGGGACGTATGCAAAAAATTATTTGATTCTGTTTGAATGTGCGGCTGCTATCGTTTGCCATAGAAAATACGCTTGATAAAAAAACGTTGCTGGTAAACTACCCCTTCCCCTTAACCGATCTTCACCAAAAACAATAGGTCTTGAGTACTCTACAAATCAGGGCTGTATGCAAAACATTATTTGATTCTGTTTGAATTTGCGGCTGTTATCGTTTGCCATAGAAAATACCCTTGTTAAAAAAACGTTGCAGGTAAACTACCCCTTTCCCTCAACCGATCTTCACCAAAAACAATAGGTCTTGAGAACTCTACAATTTAGGGCTGTATGCAAATAATCTTTTGATTCTGTTTGAATTTGCGGCTGTTATCGTTTGCCATAGGAAATACCCTTGTTAAAACATAAAACGTTACAGGTAAACTACCCCTTTCCCTTAACCGATCTTCACCAAAAACAATAGGTCTTGAGTACTCTACAAATCAGGGCTGTATGCAAAACATTATTTGATTCTGTTTGAATTTGCGGCTGTTATCGTTTGCCATAGAAAATACCCTTGTTAAAAAAACGTTGCAGGTAAACTACCCCTTTCCCTCAACCGAACTTCACCAAAAACAATAGGTCTTGAGAACTCTACAATTTAGGGCTTTATGCAAATAATCTTTTGATTCTGTTTGAATTTGCGGCTGTTATCGTTTGCCATAGGAAATACCCTTGTTAAAACATAAAACGTTACTGGTAAACTACCCCTTTCCCTTAACCGATCTTCACCAAAATCAGCAGATCTTGAGAACTCTACAATTCAGGGCTGTATGCGAAACATTATTTGATTCTGTTTGAATTTGCGGCTGTTATCGTTTGCCAAACAAACAAAATTACCCTTGCTAAAAAAAAACCGTTGCAGGTAAACTACCCCTTTCCCTCAACCGATCTTCACCAAAAACAATAGGTCGCGAGTACTCTGCAAATCAGGGCTGTATGCAAAAAATTATTTGATTCTGTTTGAATTTGCGGCAGTTATCGTTTGCCATAGAAAAAAAATCTACAGACAGACACACAGACAGACACACACACAGACACTTTTCGGAAAACGACTTTTTTTCATGTTTTGAGTGTAGTAGAATCAGAATCTGCAATAATCTCGAACACGATTTTTTTTGCCATCACCATACTTCCATTCCTTAAGGAATATGGAAGTAAAAATTATTTGATTCTGTTTGAATTTACGGCAGTTATGGTTCGTCATATAAAAAATTACCCATGTTAAAACATACAACATGAGATTTATAAAACATATCTAAGATTTATATTTAAAATCATTTTTGAAATAAAATATTTTCATAGAACCTACTAACGCTGGGGAAATCTGAGGAGCCAATCAGAGTTGGGCCTACCTGTCACTCTGCTGAATTTGGTGGAAAGCCCTGTCACTGTCGTCAAAGTATCAGCCTTGACAGGGTCCTCTTTTTCTGCAAAATGGGAGAGGCTTGAGATGGAGTGAGTGACATGGTCCCCACCTCAATGAAGAACCCATTGTTTTATAAAAATATATTTAAATTTTGAAAACTGAAAATTCTTTTCTTGTTGTAAATATTTATATTTTATAATCAAAATGACTTTATTTTTGTTACCTGGGAACAAAATTATTTTATTTTAAACAATTACCATTGTTTCAAAAAGTTTAAATAAATTTTCAAGTACTTTACTCTTGTTAAAACGTAAAAGGTTGCTGGTAAACTACCCCTTTCCCTTAACCGATCTTCACCAAAATCGAAAGTCCTTGAGATCTCTACAATTCAGGGATGTATGCAAAACATTATTTGATTCTGTTTGAATTTGCGGCAGTTATCGTTTGCCATAGAAAAAAAAAACGTTGCAGGTAAACTACCCCTTCCCCTCAACCGATCTTCACCAAAAACAGTAGGTCTTGAGTACGCTACAAATCAGGGCTGTATGCAGAAAATTATTTGATTCTGTTTGAACTTGCGGCTGTTATCGTTTGCCATAGAAAATACACTTGTTAAAAAAACGTTGTAGGTAAACTACCCCTTTCCCTTAACCGATCTTCACCAAAAACAATAGGTCTTGAGAACTCTACAATTTAGGGCTGTATGCAAATAATCTTTTGATTCTGTTTGAATTTGCGGCTGTTATCGTTTGCCATAGGAAATACCCTTGTTAAAACATAAAACGTTACAGGTAAACTACCCCTTTCCCTTAACCGATCTTCACCAAAAACAATAGGTCTTGAGAACTCTACAATTCAGGGCTGTATGCGAAACATTATTTGATTCTGTTTTAATTTGCGGCTGTTATCGTTTGCCAAAAAAAAAAATTTCCCTTGATAAAAAAAAACCGTTGCAGGTAAACTACCCCTTTCCCTCAACCGATCTTCACCAAAAACAATAGGTCTTGAGTACTCTACAAATCAGGGCTGTATGCAAAAAATTATTTGATTCTGTTTGAATTTGCGGCAGTTATCGTTTGCCATAGAAAAAAAATCTACAGAAGACAGACAGACAGACAGACACACAGACACACACACAGACACTTTTCGGAAAACGACTTTTTTTCATGTTTTGAGTGTAGTAGAATCAGAATCTGCAATAATCTCGAACACGATTTTTTTTGCCATCACCATACTTCCATTCCTTAAGGAACAAGTACTTTACTCTTGTTAAAACGTAAAATGTTGCAGGTAAACTACCCCTTCCCCTTAACCGATCTTCACCAAAATCGAAAGTCCTTGAGACCTCTACAATTCAGGGATGTATGCAAAAAATTATTTGATTCAGTTTGAATTTGCGGCTGTTATCGTTTGCCATAGAAAATACGCTTGATAAAAAAACGGTGCAGGTAAACTACCCCTTCCCCTTAACCGATCTTCACCAAAAACAATAGATCTTGAGTACTCTACAAATCAGGGCTGTATGCAAAATATTATTTGATTCTGTTTGAATTTGCGGCTGTTATCGTTTGCCATAGAAAATACCCTTGTTAAAAAAACGTTGCAAGTAAACTACCCCTTCCCCTTAACCGATCTTCACCAAAAACAATAGGTCTTGAGAACTCTACAATTTAGGGCTGTATGCAAATAATCGTTTGATTCTGTTTGAATTTGCGGCTGTTATCGTTTGCCATAGGAAATACCCTTGTTAAAACATAAAACGTTACTGGTAAACTACCCCTTTCCCTTAACCGATCTTCACCAAAAACAATAGGTCGTGAAAACTCTACAATTCAGGGCTGTATACGAAACATTATTTAAGTCTGTTTGAATTTGCGGCTGTTATCGTTTGCCAAAAAAAAAATTTCCCTTGATAAAAAAAACCGTTGCTGGTAAACTACCCCTTCTCCTCAACCGATCTTCACCAAAAACAATAAGCCGCGAGTACTCTACAAATCAGGGCCGTATGCAAAAAATTATTTGATTCTGTTTGAATTTGCGGCAGTTATCGTTTGCCATAGAAAATACGCTTGATAAAAAACGTTGCAGGTAAACTACCCCTTCCCCTCAACCGATCTTCACCAAAAACAATAGGTCTTGAGTACTCTACAAATCAGGGCTGTATGCAGAAAATTATTTGATTCTGTTTGAATTTGCGGCTGTTATCGTTTGCCATAGAAAATACCCTTTTAAAAAATCGTTGTAGGTAAACTACCCCTTTCCCTTAACCGATCTTCACCAAAAACAATAGGTCTTGAGAACTCTACAATTCAGGGCTGTATGCGAAACATTATTTGATTCTGTTTTAATTTGCGGCTGTTATCGTTTGCCAAAAAAAAAAATTTCCCTTGATAAAAAAAAACCGTTGCAGGTAAACTACCCCTTTCCCTCAACCGATCTTCACCAAAAACAATAGGTCTTGAGTACTCTACAAATCAGGGCTGTATGCAAAAAATTATTTGATTCTGTTTGAATTTGCGGCAGTTATCGTTTGCCATAGAAAAAAAATCTACAGACAGACACACAGACAGACAGACACACACACAGACACTTTTCGGAAAACGACTTTTTTTCATGTTTTGAGTGTAGTAGAATCAGAATCTGCAATAATCTCGAACACGATTTTTTTTGCCATCACCATACTTCCATTCCTTAAGGAACAAGTACTTTACTCTTGTTAAAACGTAAAAGGTTGCAGGTAAACTACCCCTTCCCCTTAACCGATCTTCACCAAAATCGAAAGTCCTTGAGACCTCTACAATTCAGGGATGTATGCAAAAAATTATTTGATTCAGTTTGAATTTGCGGCTGTTATCGTTTGCCATAGAAAATACGCTTGATAAAAAAACGGTGCAGGTAAACTACCCCTTCCCCTTAACCGATCTTCACCAAAAACAATAGGTCTTGAGTACTCTACAATTTAGGGCTGTATGCAAATAATCGTTTGATTCTTTTTGAATTTGCGGCTGTTATCGTTTGCCATAGGAAATACCCTTGTTAAAACATAAAACGTTACTGGTAAACTACCCCTTTCCCTTAACCGATCTTCACCAAAAACAATAGGTCGTGAAAACTCTACAATTCAGGGCTGTATACGAAACATTATTTAAGTCTGTTTGAATTTGCGGCTGTTATCGTTTGCCAAAAAAAAAATTTTCCCTTGATAAAAAAAACCGTTGCAGGTAAACTACCCCTTCCCCTCAACCGATCTTCACCAAAAACAATAAGTCGCGAGTACTCTACAAATCAGGGCCGTATGCAAAAAATTATTTGATTCTGTTTGAATTTGCGGCAGTTATCGTTTGCCATAGAAAATACGCTTGATAAAAAACGTTGCAGGTAAACTACCCCTTCCCCTCAACCTATCTTCACCAAAAACAATAGGTCTTGAGTACTCTACAAATCAGGGCTGTATGCAGAAAATTATTTGATTCTGTTTGAATTTACGGCTGTTATCGTGTGCCATAGAAAATACCCTTGTTAAAAAATCGTTGTAGGTAAACTACCCCTTTCCCTTAACCGATCTTCACCAAAAACAATAGGTCTTGAGAACTCTACAATTTAGGGCTGTATGCAAATAATCTTTTGATTCTGTTTGAATTTGCGGCTGTTATCGTTTGCCATAGGAAATACCCTTGTTAAAACATAAAACGTTACAAGTAAACTACCCCTTTCCCTTAACCGATCTTCACCAAAAACAAAAGGTCTTGAGAACTCTACAATTCAGGGCTGTATACGAAACATTATTTGATTCTGTTTGAATTTGCGGCTGTTATCGTTTGCCAAAAAAAAAAAATTTCCCTTGATAAAAAAAAACCGTTGCAGGTAAACTACCCCTTTCCATCAACCGATCTTCACCAAAAACAATAGGTCGTGAGTCCTCTACAAATCAGGGCTGTATGCAAAAAATTATTTGATTCTGTTTGAATTTGCGGCAGTTATCGTTTGCCATAGAAAAAAAATCTACAGACACACACATAGACACACAGACAGACACACACACACACACACACACACACACTTTTCGGAAAACTACTTTTTTTCATGTTTTGAGTGTAGTAGAATCAGAATCTGCAATAATCTCGAACACGATTTTTTTTGTCATCACCATACTTCCATTCCTTAAGGAATATGGAAGTAAAAATGTATTACTCTTCATTAATAAAAATAAAAACATTTTTGTTGCTCGAACATTATCTTACAACATTCGACAACCGGGCTTTGAAACTTATAAAACAAATATCGAAATATATCTGCATATTGAAGACAATTCATATATACTTCCAATAAATTAATAAACTTAATACCAAATGAATTTATTCATACACTACTTACGACTAATCTCAGAAATGAAATGGAAATATCGGTATGGAGAACCATACATGACTTCCATATTCTAAGATTTATATTTAAAATCATTTTCAGCCAAACAGCCAGGCTGTGTCTTACCTGCCTTTTTATTGCTGTATTAAATGAAAAATATTATATTACATTAAAATGAAAAAATTATAATTTTATTGCCTGGCAACAAAATTATTTTATTTTTAACAATTACCATTGTTTCAAAAAGTTTAAATAAATTTTCAAGTACTTTACTCTTGTTAAAACGTAAAAGGTTGCAGGTAAACTACCCCTTCCCCTTAACCGATCTTCACCAAAATCGAAAGTCATTGAGACCTCTACAATTCAGGGACGTATGCAAAAAATTATTTGATTCTGTTTGAATTTGCGGCTGTTATCGTTTGCCATAGAAAATACGCTTGATAAAAAAACGTTGCAGGTAAACTACCCCTTCCCCTTAACCGATCTTCACCAAAAACAATAGGTCTTGAGTACTCTACAAATCAGGGCTGTATGCAAAACATTATTTGATTCTGTTTGAATTTGCGGCTGTTATCGTTTGCCATAGAAAATAAAACGTAAAACGTTGCAGGTAAACTACCCCTTCCCCTTAACCGATCTTCACCAAAAACAATAGGTCTTGAGTACTCTACAAATCAGGACTGTATGCAAAACATTATTTGATTCTGTTTGAATTTGCGGCTGTTATCGTTTGCCATATAAAATACCCTTGTTAAAAAAACGTTGCAGGTAAACTACCCCTTTCCCTCAACCGATCTTCACCAAAAACAATAGGTCTTGAGAAATCTACAATTCAGGGCTGTATGCGAAACATTATTTGATTCTGTTTGAATTTGCGGCTGTTATCGTTTGCCAAAAAAAAAAAAATTTCCCTTGATAAAAAAAACCGTTGCAGGTAAACTACCCCTTCCCCTCAACCGATCTTCACCAAAAACAATAGGTCGCGAGTACTCTACAAATCAGGGCTGTATGCAAAAAATTATTTGATTCTGTTTGAATTTGCGGCAGTTGTCGTTTGCCATAGAAAATACGCATGATAAAAAACGTTGCTGGTAAACTACCCCTTCCCCTCAACCGATCTTCACCAAAAACAATAGGTCTTGAGTACTCTACAAATCAGGGCTGTATGCAGAAAATTATTTGATTCTGTTTGAATTTGCGGCTGTTATCGTTTGCCATAGAAAATACCCTTGTTAAAAAAACGTTGTAGGTAAACTACCCCTTTCCCTTAACCGATCTTCACCAAAAACAAAAGGTATTGAGAACTCTACAATTTAGGGCTGTATGCAAATAATCTTTTCATTCTGTTTGAATTTGCGGCTGTTATCGTTTGCCATAGGAAATACCCTTGTTAAAACATAAAACGTTACAGGTAAACTACCCCTTTCCCTTAACCGATCTTCACCAAAAACAATAGGTCTTGAGAACTCTACAATTCAGGGCTGTATGCGAAACATTATTTGATTCTGTTTGAATTTGCGGCTGTTATCGTTTGCCAAACAAACAAAATTTCCCTTGCTAAAAAAAAACCGTTGCAGGTAAACTACCCCTTTCCCTCAACCGATCTTCACCAAAAACAATAGGTCGCGAGAACTCTGCAAAACCGGGCTGTATGCAAAAAATTATTTGATTCTGTTTGAATTTGCGGCAGTTATCGTTTGCCATAGAAAAAAAATCTACAGACAGACAGACACACAGACACACACACAGACACTTTTCGGAAAACGACTTTTTTTCATGTTTTGAGTGTAGTAGAATCAGAATCTGCAATAATCTCGAACACGATTTTTTTTTGCCATCACCATACTTCCATTCCTTAAGGAATATGGAAGTAAAAAGTCGTTTTCCGAAAAGTGTCCGTGTGTGTGTGAATGTAGATTTTTTTTCTATGGCAAACAATAACTGCCGCAAATTCAAACAGAATCAAATAATTTTTTGCATACAGCTCTGATTTGTAGAGTACTAACGACCTATTGTTTTTGGTGAAGATCGGTTGAGGGAAAGGGGTAGTTTACTGGCAACGGTTTTTTTTTATCAAGGGAAATTTTTTTTTTGGCAAACGATAACAGCCGCAAATTCAAACAGAATTAAATAATATTTCGTATGCAGCCCTGAATTGTAGAGTTCTCAAGACCTATTGTTTTTGGTGAAGATCGGTTAAGGGAAAGGGGTAGTTTACCTGCAACGTTTTATGTCTTAACAAGGGTATTTCCTATGGCAAACGATAACAGCCGCAAATTCAAACAGAATCAAACGATTATTTGCATACAGCCCTAAATTGTAGAGTTCTCACGACCTATTGTTTTTGGTGAAGATCGGTTGAGGGAAAGTGGTAGTTTACCTGCAAAGTTTTTTTAACAAGGGTATTTTCTATGGCAAACGATAACAGCCGCAAATTCAAACAGAATCAAATAATGTTTTGCATACAGCCCTGATTTGTAGAGTACTCAAGACCTATTGTTCTTGGTGAAGATCGGTTAAGGGGAAGGGGTAGTTTACCAGCAACGTTTTTTTATCAAGCGTATTTTCTATGGCAAACGATAACAGCCGCAAATTCAAACAGAATCAAATAATTTTTTGCATATGTCCCTGAATTGTAGAGGTCTCAAGGACTTTCGATTTTGGTGAATATCGGTTAAGGGGAAGGGGTAGTTTACCTGCAACCTTTTACGTTTTAACAAGAGTAAAGTACTTGAAAATTTATTTAAACGTTTTGAAACAATGGTAATTGTTAAAAATAAAATAATTTTGTTGCCAGGCAATAAAATTAAAATTTTTTCATTTTAATGTAAATTATGTTTGAGTTAATATCTTTATATATACAGTGGAACTTGGTTATTACGGCCTCGGCTGTTACGTCACTCGGGTGTAGCGTTATTTTGTCATAAGTCCGGTCAAACTGATATCTTTAACATTATAAAAATTCCCGGTTTTAACGTCACTAAATATTGTACTACTCTGTTATAGCGTCAAATATTTCTCAGATATTTTACTCTAAATTTCATATAAACGTATATATGTGCGCGCGCGCGCTAGCCCATGGCTACAGACATACATTGTATGCAAGCGATAAGCACTGTAACAGGACTGCCGGCGCCAGCCATTTTACGTGCTCCAACGGATGGCTAGATCGATTTAAGGCCCGCACTCGATTTCCTTTGCAAAAATTTGTGGTGAGGCAAAATGCGTAGATCTGAACGTTACAGGCGATTGGGTGCGTAACACTTGGCCAGAAATTAGACGATCATATAAAGATGAAGACATCTTTAATGGACATGAAGCCGGAATTTTTTATAAATTAACTCCAGATAAGACTTTCAAATTTAATATCGGTATGGAGAACCATACATGACTTCCATATTCTAAGATTTATATTTAAAATCATTTTCAGC
Organism: Magicicada septendecula; assembly: GCA_034769895.1. Taxonomy (NCBI): domain Eukaryota; kingdom Metazoa; phylum Arthropoda; class Insecta; order Hemiptera; family Cicadidae; genus Magicicada; species Magicicada septendecula. Next base: position 153,917,683 of record CM068368.1, on the reverse strand, counting down.
CAAACAGCCAGGCTGTGTCTTACCTGCCTTTTTATTGCTGTATTAAATGAAAAATATTATATTACATTAAAATGAAAAAATTATAATTTTATTGCCTGGCAACAAAATTATTTTATTTTTAACAATTACCATTGTTTCAAAAAGTTTAAATAAATTTTCAAGAACTTTACTCTTGTTAAAACGTATAAGGTTGCAGGTAAACTACCCCTTCCCCTTAACCGATCTTCACCAAAATCGAAAGTCATTGAGACCTCTACAATTCAGGGACGTATGCAAAAAATTATTTGATTCTGTTTGAATTTGCGGCTGTTATCGTTTGCCATAGAAAATACGCTTGATAAAAAAACGTTGCAGGTAAACTACCCCTTCCCCTTAACCGATCTTCACCAAAAACAACAGGTCTTGAGTACTCTACAAATCAGGACTGTATGCAAAACATTATTTGATTCTGTTTGAATTTGCGGCTGTTATCGTTTGCCATAGAAAATACCCTTGTTAAAAAAACGTTGCAGGTAAACTACCCCTTTCCCTCAACCGATCTTCACCAAAAACAATAGGTCTTGAGAAATCTACAATTCAGGGCTGTATGCGAAACATTATTTGATTCTGTTTGAATTTGCGGCTGTTATCGTTTGCCAAAAAAAAAAAATTTCCCTTGATAAAAAAAACCGTTGCAGGTAAACTACCCCTTCCCCTCAACCGATCTTCACCAAAAACAATAGGTCGCGAGTACTCTACAAATCAGGGCTGTATGCAAAAAATTATTTGATTCTGTTTGAATTTGCGGCAGTTGTCGTTTGCCATAGAAAATACGCATGATAAAAAACGTTGCTGGTAAACTACCCCTTACCCTCAACCGATCTTCACCAAAAACAATAGGTCTTGAGTACTCTACAAATCAGGGCTGTATGCAGAAAATTATTTGATTCTGTTTGAATTTGCGGCTGTTATCGTTTGCCATAGAAAATACCCTTGTTAAAAAAACGTTGTACGTAAACTACCCCTATCCCTTAACCGATCTTCACCAAAAACAAAAGGTCTTGAGAACTCTACAATTCAGGGCTGTATGCGTATAATCTTTTCATTCTGTTTGAATTTGCGGCTGTTATCGTTTGCCATAGGAAATACCCTTGTTAAAACATAAAACGTTACAGGTAAACTACCCCTTTCCCTTAACCGATCTTCACCAAAAACAATAGGTCTTGAGAACTCTAGAATTCAGGGCTGTATGCGAAACATTATTTGATTCTGTTTGAATTTGCGGCTGTTATCGTTTGCCAAACAAACAAAATTACCCTTGCTAAAAAAAAACCGTTGCCGGTAAACTACCCCTTTCCCTCAACCGATCTTCACCAAAAACAATAGGTCGTGAGAACTCTGCAAAACCGGGCTGTATGCAAAAAATTATTTGATTCTGTTTGAATTTGCGGCAGTTATCGTTTGCCATAGAAAAAAAATCTACAGACAGACAGACACACAGACACACAGACACACACACAGACACTTTTCGGAAAACGACTTTTTTTCATGTTTTGAGTGTAGTAGAATCAGAATCTGCAATAATCTCGAACACGATTTTTTTTGCCATCACCATACTTCCATTCCTTAAGGAATATGGAAGTAATATCGGTATGGAGAACCATACATGACTTCCATATTCTAAGATTTATATTTAAAATCATTTTCAGCCAAACAGCCAGGCTGTGTCTTACCTGCCTTTTTATTGCTGTATTAAATGAAAAATATTATATTACATTAAAATGCAAAAATTATAATTTTATTGCCTGGCAACAAAATTATTTTATTTTTAACAATTACCATTGTTTCAAAAAGTTTAAATAAATTTTCAAGTACTTTACTCTTGTTAAAACGTAAAAGGTTGCAGGTAAACTACCCCTTCCCCTTAACCGATCTTCACCAAAATCGAAAGTCATTGAGACCTCTACAATTCAGGGACGTATGCAAAAAATTATTTGATTCTGTTTGAATTTGCGGCTGTTATCGTTTGCCATAGAAAATACGCTTGATAAAAAAACGTTGCAGGTAAACTACCCCTTCCCCTTAACCGATCTTCACCAAAAACAATAGGTCTTGAGTACTCTACAAATCAGGGCTGTATGCAAAACATTATTTGATTCTGTTTGAATTTGCGGCTGTTATCGTTTGCCATAGAAAATAAAACGTAAAAGGTTGCAGGTAAACTACCCCTTCCCCTTAACCGATCTTCACCAAAAACAATAGGTCTTGAGTACTCTACAAATCAGGACTGTATGCAAAACATTATTTGATTCTGTTTGAATTTGCGGCTGTTATCGTTTGCCATATAAAATACCCTTGTTAAAAAAACGTTGCAGGTAAACTACCCCTTTCCCTCAACCGATCTTCACCAAAAACAATAGGTCTTGAGAAATCTACAATTCAGGGCTGTATGCGAAACATTATTTGATTCTGTTTGAATTTGCGGCTGTTATCGTTTGCCAAAAAAAAAAAAATTTCCCTTGATAAAAAAAACCGTTGCAGGTAAACTACCCCTTCCCCTCAACCGATCTTCACCAAAAACAATAGGTCGCGAGTACTCTACAAATCAGGGCTGTATGCAAAAAATTATTTGATTCTGTTTGAATTTGCGGCAGTTGTCGTTTGCCATAGAAAATACGCATGATAAAAAACGTTGCTGGTAAACTACCCCTTCCCCTCAACCGATCTTCACCAAAAACAATAGGTCTTGAGTACTCTACAAATCAGGGCTGTATGCAGAAAATTATTTGATTCTGTTTGAATTTGCGGCTGTTATCGTTTGCCATAGAAAATACCCTTGTTAAAAAAACGTTGTAGGTAAACTACCCCTTTCCCTTAACCGATCTTCACCAAAAACAAAAGGTATTGAGAACTCTACAATTTAGGGCTGTATGCAAATAATCTTTTCATTCTGTTTGAATTTGCGGCTGTTATCGTTTGCCATAGGAAATACCCTTGTTAAAACATAAAACGTTACAGGTAAACTACCCCTTTCCCTTAACCGATCTTCACCAAAAACAATAGGTCTTGAGAACTCTACAATTCAGGGCTGTATGCGAAACATTATTTGATTCTGTTTGAATTTGCGGCTGTTATCGTTTGCCAAACAAACAAAATTTCCCTTGCTAAAAAAAAACCGTTGCAGGTAAACTACCCCTTTCCCTCAACCGATCTTCACCAAAAACAATAGGTCGCGAGAACTCTGCAAAACCGGGCTGTATGCAAAAAATTATTTGATTCTGTTTGAATTTGCGGCAGTTATCGTTTGCCATAGAAAAAAAATCTACAGACAGACAGACAGACAGACAGACAGACAGACAGACACACAGACACACAGACACACAGACACTTTTCGGAAAACGACTTTTTTCATGTTTTGAGTGTAGTAGAATCAGAATCTGCAATAATCTCGAACACGATTTTTTTTGCCATCACCATACTTCCATTCCTTAAGGAATATGGAAGTAAAAATGGATTGTAATAAATAATAACTTATTAATATTTTAATCACTAAGTATTTTAAAGTTTTCCTACTCTGAAATTCCGGTGACAATATACCTATCAAAGTCTTCAGCTTAACCTGTACACATTGTGGTAGCATTTCCATATAGTGATATTGGGTGTCTTTATTTGCATTTTTTTTTCATTATACATTTTTCTTAAAGGTACTTTTCTTTTACATATATCATTTATATATCAGGCTTTTTTTCTTTATTTATTGTATTATATTTTTTGTAAGAATGTGATATTTGACATATAAAAACTATATTGTAACTCATACCCACGCGCAGACTACGGTCTTTGTGGGTATTTCTCATCGCCATATTTTATGTAAATATTACTACTTTTACTTCCATATTCCTTAAGGAAATGGAAGTATGGTGATGGCAAAAAAAATCGTGTTCGAGATTATTGCAGATTCTGATTATACTACACTCAAAACATGAAAAAAAGTCGTTTTCCGAAAAGTGTCTGTGTGTGTCTGTCTGTCTGTGTAGATTTTTTTTCTATGGCAAACGATAACTGCCGCAAATTCAAACAGAATCAAATAATTTTTTGCATACAGCCCTGATTTGTAGAGTACTCACGACCTATTGTTTTTGGTGAAGATCGGTTGAGGGAAAGGGGTAGTTTACCTGCAACGGTTTTTTTTTATCAAGGGAATTTTTTTTTTTTGGCAACCGATAACAGCCGCAAATTCAAACAGAATCAAATAATGTTTCGCATACAGCCCTGAATGCTGTACACATAGAGCGTTGAGGCATGCCTCACTTCTGTGGTCCAAACAGTTAAGTTAAAGCGCCTGTGTTGTTTCTAAGTGTTTATTTTATGCGGTTATTAAAAGTGTCACTGTTATTCCGCTGAACTAACAGATGATCAAGATTGTTATTTGAATTATTTGTAACATTAAACATATATATAGAAACAAATCAAGTTTAAAAATTTGAAGTTCAATCAGTTGTATTATTGTGTATGACTAATACAAGGATTGTTCAATAGACACACGTACAGAGCTGTAAAGCATTTTTTATTCAACGATTTTAAAAGAAGTCTCCAATAACATTAAGACATGAGTTCCACTGTTGCGCTAACCTGTAGATTCCCTGCTAGTAAAATTCTTACGGCTCTTTGTGGAACCATTCGGTTACAGCAAACTCTACCGCAGCGTCCGATTTGACCCACCATCCTTTTAGTGATTCCTTAAAAAAAATTTAAGATAAGATTTTTGCCTACCCATTCATTAACTACTAGCTTCGCCAGTAAGCAAATTGATGTCCATTTTTTCGGCTTGCACGCGTTATGTTGGTGTGGGTTTCGGCACTTTCAATTTAAAAAGCGTGGAAACATAAGAAAATAAACATGAGTGAGGCCAGCAATAACGTGAATTGTGTGTGCGTGTGTGTTTGTGTCTTACCTGCCTTTTTATTGCCGTATTAAATGAAAAATATTATATTACATTAAAATGAAAAAAATTTAATTTTATTGCCTGGCAACAAAATTATTTTATTTTAAACAATTACCATTGTTTCAAAAAGTTTAAATAAATTTTCAAGTACTTTACTCTTGTTAAAACGTAAAAGGTTGCTGGTAAACTACCCCTTTCCCTTAACCGATCTTCACCAAAATCGAAAGTCCTTGAGATCTCTACAATTCAGGGATGTATGCAAAACATTATTTGATTCTGTTTGAATTTGCGGCAGTTATCGTTTGCCATAGAAAAAAAAACGTTGCAGGTAAACTACCCCTTCCCCTCAACCGATCTTCACCAAAAACAATAGGTCTTGAGTACGCTACAAATCAGGGCTGTATGCAGAAAATTATTTGATTCTGTTTGAACTTGCGGCTGTTATCGTTTGCCATAGAAAATACACTTGTTAAAAAAACGTTGTAGGTAAACTACCCCTTTCCCTTAACCGATCTTCACCAAAAACAATAGGTCTTGAGAACTCTACAAATTAGGGCTGTATGCAAATAATCTTTTGATTCTGTTTGAATTTGCGGCTGTTATCGTTTGCCATAGGAAATACCCTTGTTAAAACATAAAACGTTACAGGTAAACTACCCCTTTCCCTTAACCGATCTTCACCAAAAACAATAGGTCTTGAGAACTCTACAATTCAGGGCTGTATGCGAAACATTATTTGATTCTGTTTTAATTTGCGGCTGTTATCGTTTGCCAAAAAAAAAATTTCCCTTGATAAAAAAAACCGTTGCAGGTAAACTACCCCTTTCCCTCAACCGATCTTCACCAAAAACAATAGGTCTTGAGTACTCTACAAATCAGGGCTGTATGCAAAAAATTATTTGATTCTGTTTGAATTTGCGGCAGTTATCGTTTGCCATAGAAAAAAAATCTACAGACAGACACACAGACAGACACACAGACACTTTTCGGAAAACGACTTTTTTTCATGTTTTGAGTGTAGTAGAATCAGAATCTGCAATAATCTCGAACACGATTTTTTTTGCCATCACCATACTTCCATTCCTTAAGGAACAAGTACTTTACTCTTGTTAAAACGTAAAAGGTTGCAGGTAAACTACCCCTTCCCCTTAACCGATCTTCACCAAAATCGAAAGTCCTTGAGACCTCTACAATTCAGGGATGTATGCAAAAAATTATTTGATTCAGTTTGAATTTGCGGCTGTTATCGTTTGCCATAGAAAATACGCTTGATAAAAAAACGGTGCAGGTAAACTACCCCTTCCCCTTAACCGATCTTCACCAAAAACAATAGGTCTTGAGTACTCTACAAATCAGGGCTGTATGCAAAATATTATTTGATTCTGTTTGAATTTGCGGCTGTTATCGTTTGCCATAGAAAATACCCTTGTTAAAAAAACGTTGCAAGTAAACTACCCCTTCCCCTTAACCGATCTTCACCAAAAACAATAGGTCTTGAGAACTCTACAATTTAGGGCTGTATGCAAATAATCGTTTGATTCTGATTGAATTTGCGGCTGTTATCGTTTGCCATAGGAAATACCCTTGTTAAAACATAAAACGTTACTGGTAAACTACCCCTTTCCCTTAACCGATCTTCACCAAAAACAATAGGTCGTGAAAACTCTACAATTCAGGGCTGTATACGAAACATTATTTAAGTCTGTTTGAATTTGCGGCTGTTATCGTTTGCCAAAAAAAAAATTTCCCTTGATAAAAAAAACCGTTGCTGGTAAACTACCCCTTCCCCTCAACCGATCTTCACCAAAAACAATAAGTCGCGAGTACTCTACAAATCAGGGCCGTATGCAAAAAATTATTTGATTCTGTTTGAATTTGCGGCAGTTATCGTTTGCCATAGAAAATACGCTTGATAAAAAACGTTGCAGGTAAACTACCCCTTCCCCTCAACCGATCTTCACCAAAAACAATAGGTCTTGAGTACTCTACAAATCAGGGCTGTATGCAGAAAATTATTTGATTCTGTTTGAATTTGCGGCTGTTATCGTTTGCCATAGAAAATACCCTTGTTAAAAAATCGTTGTAGGTAAACTACCCCTTTCACTTAACCGATCTTCACCAAAAACAATAGGTCTTGAGAACTCTACAATTCAGGGCTGTATGCGAAACATTATTTGATTCTGTTTTAATTTGCGGCTGTTATCGTTTGCCAAAAAAAAAATTTCCCTTGATAAAAAAAAACCGTTGCAGGTAAACTACCCCTTTCCCTCAACCGATCTTCACCAAAAACAATAGGTCTTGAGTACTCTACAAATCAGGGCTGTATGCAAAAAATTATTTGATTCTGTTTGAATTTGCGGCAGTTATCGTTTCCCATAGAAAAAAAATCTACAGACACACAGACAGACAGACACACACACAGACACTTTTCGGAAAACGACTTTTTTTCATGTTTTGAGTGTAGTAGAATCACAATCTGCAATAATCTCGAACACGATTTTTTTTGCCATCACCATACTTCCATTCCTTAAGGAACAAGTACTTTACTCTTGTTAAAACGTAAAAGGTTGCAGGTAAACTACCCCTTCCCCTTAACCGATCTTCACCAAAATCGAAAGTCCTTGAGACCTCTACAATTCAGGGATGTATGCAAAAAATTATTTGATTCAGTTTGAATTTGCGGCTGTTATCGTTTGCCATAGAAAATACGCTTGATAAAAAAACGGTGCAGGTAAACTACCCCTTCCCCTTAACCGATCTTCACCAAAAACAATAGGTCTTGAGTACTCTACAATTTAGGGCTGTATGCAAATAATCGTTTGATTCTGTTTGAATTTGCGGCTGTTATCGTTTGCCATAGGAAATACCCTTGTTAAAACATAAAACGTTACTGGTAAACTACCCCTTTCCCTTAACCGATCTTCACCAAAAACAATAGGTCGTGAAAACTCTACAATTCAGGGCTGTATACGAAACATTATTTAAGTCTGTTTGAATTTGCGGCTGTTATCGTTTGCCAAAAAAAAAATTTCCCTTGATAAAAAAAACCGTTGCAGGTAAACTACCCCTTCCCCTCAACCGATCTTCACCAAAAACAATAAGTCGCGAGTACTCTACAAATCAGGGCCGTATGCAAAAAATTATTTGATTCTGTTTGAATTTGCGGCAGTTATCGTTTGCCATAGAAAATACGCTTGATAAAAAACGTTGCAGGTAAACTACCCCTTCCCCTCAACCGATCTTCACCAAAAACAATAGGTCTTGAGTACTCTACAAATCAGGGCTGTATGCAGAAAATTATTTGATTCTGTTTGAATTTACGGCTGTTATCGTTTGCCATAGAAAATACCCTTGTTAAAAAATCGTTGTAGGTAAACTACCCCTTTCCCTCAACCGATCTTCACCAAAAACAATAGGTCTTGAGTACTCTACAAATCAGGGCTGTATGCAAAAAATTATTTGATTCTGTTTGAATTTGCGGCAGTTATCGTTTGCCATAGAAAAAAAATCTACAGACAGACACACAGACAGACACACAGACACTTTTCGGAAAACGACTTTTTTTCATGTTTTGAGTGTAGTAGAATCAGAATCTGCAATAATCTCGAACACGATTTTTTTTGCCATCACCATACTTCCATTCCTTAAGGAACAAGTACTTTACTCTTGTTAAAACGTAAAAGGTTGCAGGTAAACTACCCCTTCCCCTTAACCGATCTTCACCAAAATCGAAAGTCCTTGAGACCTCTACAATTCAGGGATGTATGCAAAAAATTATTTGATTCAGTTTGAATTTGCGGCTGTTATCGTTTGCCATAGAAAATACGCTTGATAAAAAAACGGTGCAGGTAAACTACCCCTTCCCCTTAACCGATCTTCACCAAAAACAATAGGTCTTGAGTACTCTACAAATCAGGGCTGTATGCAAAATATTATTTGATTCTGTTTGAATTTGCGGCTGTTATCGTTTGCCATAGAAAATACCCTTGTTAAAAAAACGTTGCAAGTAAACTACCCCTTCCCCTTAACCGATCTTCACCAAAAACAATAGGTCTTGAGAACTCTACAATTTAGGGCTGTATGCAAATAATCGTTTGATTCTGATTGAATTTGCGGCTGTTATCGTTTGCCATAGGAAATACCCTTGTTAAAACATAAAACGTTACTGGTAAACTACCCCTTTCCCTTAACCGATCTTCACCAAAAACAATAGGTCGTGAAAACTCTACAATTCAGGGCTGTATACGAAACATTATTTAAGTCTGTTTGAATTTGCGGCTGTTATCGTTTGCCAAAAAAAAAATTTCCCTTGATAAAAAAAACCGTTGCTGGTAAACTACCCCTTCCCCTCAACCGATCTTCACCAAAAACAATAAGTCGCGAGTACTCTACAAATCAGGGCCGTATGCAAAAAATTATTTGATTCTGTTTGAATTTGCGGCAGTTATCGTTTGCCATAGAAAATACGCTTGATAAAAAACGTTGCAGGTAAACTACCCCTTCCCCTCAACCGATCTTCACCAAAAACAATAGGTCTTGAGTACTCTACAAATCAGGGCTGTATGCGGAAAATTATTTGATTCTGTTTGAATTTGCGGCTGTTATCGTTTGCCATAGAAAATACCCTTGTTAAAAAATCGTTGTAGGTAAACTACCCCTTTCACTTAACCGATCTTCACCAAAAACAATAGGTCTTGAGAACTCTACAATTCAGGGCTGTATGCGAAACATTATTTGATTCTGTTTTAATTTGCGGCTGTTATCGTTTGCCAAAAAAAAAATTTCCCTTGATAAAAAAAAACCGTTGCAGGTAAACTACCCCTTTCCCTCAACCGATCTTCACCAAAAACAATAGGTCTTGAGTACTCTACAAATCAGGGCTGTATGCAAAAAATTATTTGATTCTGTTTGAATTTGCGGCAGTTATCGTTTCCCATAGAAAAAAAATCTACAGACACACAGACAGACAGACACACACACAGACACTTTTCGGAAAACGACTTTTTTTCATGTTTTGAGTGTAGTAGAATCACAATCTGCAATAATCTCGAACACGATTTTTTTTGCCATCACCATACTTCCATTCCTTAAGGAACAAGTACTTTACTCTTGTTAAAACGTAAAAGGTTGCAGGTAAACTACCCCTTCCCCTTAACCGATCTTCACCAAAATCGAAAGTCCTTGAGACCTCTACAATTCAGGGATGTATGCAAAAAATTATTTGATTCAGTTTGAATTTGCGGCTGTTATCGTTTGCCATAGAAAATACGCTTGATAAAAAAACGGTGCAGGTAAACTACCCCTTCCCCTTAACCGATCTTCACCAAAAACAATAGGTCTTGAGTACTCTACAATTTAGGGCTGTATGCAAATAATCGTTTGATTCTGTTTGAATTTGCGGCTGTTATCGTTTGCCATAGGAAATACCCTTGTTAAAACATAAAACGTTACTGGTAAACTACCCCTTTCCCTTAACCGATCTTCACCAAAAACAATAGGTCGTGAAAACTCTACAATTCAGGGCTGTATACGAAACATTATTTAAGTCTGTTTGAATTTGCGGCTGTTATCGTTTGCCAAAAAAAAAATTTCCCTTGATAAAAAAAACCGTTGCAGGTAAACTACCCCTTCCCCTCAACCGATCTTCACCAAAAACAATAAGTCGCGAGTACTCTACAAATCAGGGCCGTATGCAAAAAATTATTTGATTCTGTTTGAATTTGCGGCAGTTATCGTTTGCCATAGAAAATACGCTTGATAAAAAACGTTGCAGGTAAACTACCCCTTCCCCTCAACCGATCTTCACCAAAAACAATAGGTCTTGAGTACTCTACAAATCAGGGCTGTATGCAGAAAATTATTTGATTCTGTTTGAATTTACGGCTGTTATCGTTTGCCATAGAAAATACCCTTGTTAAAAAATCGTTGTAGGTAAACTACCCCTTTCCCTTAACCGATCTTCACCAAAAACAATAGGTCTTGAGAACTCTACAATTTAGGGCTGTATGCAAATAATCTTTTGATTCTGTTTGAATTTGCGGCTGTTATCGTTTGCCATAGGAAATACCCTTGTTAAAACATAAAACGTTACAAGTAAACTACCCCTTTACCTTAACCGATCTTCACCAAAAACAAAAGGTCTTGAGAACTCTACAATTCGGGGCTGTATACGAAACATTATTTGATTCTGTTTGAATTTGCGGCTGTTATCGTTTGCCAAAAAAAAAAAATTTCCCTTGATAAAAAAAAACCGTTGCAGGTAAACTACCCCTTTCCATGAACCGATCTTCACCAAAAACAATAGGTCGCGAGTCCTCTACAAATCAGGGCTGTATGCAAAAAATTATTTGATTCTGTTTGAATTTGCGGCAGTTATCGTTTGCCATAGAAAAAAAATCTACAGACACACACATAGACACACAGACAGACAGACACACACACACACACACACACACACACACACACACACACACACTTTTCGGAAAACTACTTTTTTTCATGTTTTGAGTGTAGTAGAATCAGAATCTGCAATAATCTCGAACACGATTTTTTTTGTCATCACCATACTTCCATTCCTTAAGGAATATGGAAGTAAAAATGTATTACTCTTCATTAATAAAAATAAAAACATTTTTGTTGCTCGAACATTATCTTACAACATTCGACAACCGGGCTTTGAAACTTATAAAACAAATATCGAAATATATCTGCATATTGAAGACAATTCATATATACTTCCAATAAATTAATAAACTTAATACCAAATGAATTTATTCATACACTACTTACGACTAATCTCAGAAATGAAATGGAAAAATGGATTGTAATAAATAATAACTTATTAATATTTTAATCACTAAGTATTTTAGAGTTTTCCTACTCTGAAATTCCGGTGACAATATACCTATCAAAGTCTTCAGCTTAACCTGTACACATTGTGGTAGCATTTCCATATAGTGATATTGGGTGTCTTTATTTGCATTTTTTTTTTCATTATACATTTTTCTTAAAGGTACTTTTCTTTTACATATATCATTTATATATCAGGCTTTTTTTCTTTATTTATTGTATTATATTTTTTATAAGAATGTGATATTTGACATATAAAAACTATATTGTAACTCATACCCACGCGCAGACTACGGTCTTTGTGGGTATTTCTCATCGCCATATTTTATGTAAATATTACTACTTTTACTTCCATATTCCTTAAGGAAATGGAAGTATGGTGATGGCAAAAAAAATCGTGTTCGAGATTATTGCAGATTCTGATTGTACTACACTCAAAACATGAAAAAAAGTCGTTTTCCGAAAAGTGTCTGTGTGTGTGTCTGTCTGTGTGTAGATTTTTTTTCTATGGCAAACGATAACTGCCGCAAATTCAAACAGAATCAAATAATTTTTTGCATACAGCCCTGATTTGTAGAGTACTCACGACCTATTGTTTTTGGTGAAGATCGGTTGAAGGAAAGGGGTAGTTTACCTGCAACGGTTTTTTTTTATCAAGGGAATTTTTTTTTTTTGGCAACCGATAACAGCCGCAAATTCAAACAGAATCAAATAATGTTTCGCATACAGCCCTGAATTGTAGAGTTCTCAAGACCTATTGTTTTTGGTGAAGATCGGTTAAGGGAAAGGGGTAGTTTACCTGTAACGTTTTATGTTTTAACAAGGGTATTTCCTATGGCAAATGATAACAGCCGCAAATTCAAACAGAATCAAAAGATTATTTGCATACAGCCCTAAATTGTACAGTTCTCAAGACCTACTGTTTTTGGTGAAGATCGGTTAAGGGAAAGGGGTAGTTTACCTGCAAACTTTTTTTTAACAAGGGTATTTTCTATGGCAAACGATAACAGCCGCAAATTGAAACAGAATCAAATAATTTTTTGCATAAAGCCCTGATTTTTAGAGTACTCAAGACCTATTGTTTTTGGTGAAGATCGGTTGAGGGGAAGGGGTAGTTTACCTGCAACGTTTTTTATCAAGCGTATTTTCTATGGCAAACGATAACTGCCACAAATTCAAACAGAATCAAATAATTTTTTGCATACGTCAGTGAATTGTAGAGGACTCGAGGCCTTTTGATTTTGGTGAAGATCGGTTAAGGGGAAGGGGTAGTTTACCTGCAACCTTTTACGTTTTAACAAGAGTAAAGTACTTGAAAATTCATTTAAACTTTTTCAAACAATGGTAATTGTTGAAAATAAAATAATTGTGTTGCCAGGCAATAAAATTATAATTTTTTCATTTTAATGTAAATCATGTATAAGAGAAAATATATCGTGCTTGGCAGGTAAGCATATCTCAGTTATGTACTGTTTATGTTTCCATTTTATTATTATGACTACCGCAGTAAAAAGGCAGGGAAGACACACACACACACACACACACACACAAAATTCGCGTTATTTCTGGCCTCATTCATGTTTATTTTCTTACATTTGCACGCTTTTTAAATGGAAAGTGCTGAACCCATACCAACATAACGCATGCAAGCCGAAAAAGTGTCCAGCGTGGATAGCGATTTGCTTCCTGTGGATCGCTGGGCAGTGTAACTGCACGTGTTTACAGAGGAACGATTCATAGACAGACTTTTCGTCTTTAGGGAATGAACCCTCGGCAAGATGCTGAGGGTCCATGAGTGACTTCGGAGCGCTCCTTCTTTTCCGCGTGTTTGTTCTGTGAAACGTACACTGTAGATTCGCAGCTTTATTCTAAGCAACACTCAATAGGAAATGTTGAAAATTTTTGTCCACGGTGTACCCTCATACACACTAAACCTGCTCTGATGTTTTAATTACGGACATCATAATATTAATATTTATATATTTTTTATATATATGTGTACAACGTTATCGGCAACAAAGAAGTAGTTTTTGTTAAAATTCCTTCCCGGGATATTTGGCCGTAGTCCAATGTTTTCTACAAAACCAGACGTTTCGGCAATGCCATCGACTTCCATCATCAGTGAAAATCGAGTGCGATAACGTGAGGTGGTATATGTTAGTGACCACAGTACTGTGATTAAAGCTGAAGCAGTAAGTAGAAAGAAGTAGTTTCTATGGTAATATTTCATTTCAAAAATTATTTTAATTACAAATCTTAGAATATGGAAGTCATGTATGTTTCTCCATACCGATATTTTATATGTATTATGAAACAAGGAGATGAATAAAGATTTGATTTGATTTGATTTGTGTTACTGCACGATTATATTCAACAACTGTGAGCTATTCATATCTATCTTTTTTATTTGTATCTATCATAATGGTATACTTTTGATGTAGCTTCATATGCAATTGTTCGTCATGAAATGCAAAGCAAGTTGTATTTATAACTTATACCCATACTTTTTTCAGCTTCCTGCAGAAAATGTCCAAATAGGCCTATCACACGACCCCGGCGAATGGCCAGAACATATAACCGACACAGAACACCAAATATTGGTTCAACGTGGTCCTCAACAAGTTTATAACATAGATTTCCCAGTAAATGAAGATGGACGAAGATGTAGTGTTAAAAGTTATCAAAGACGTATGTGCAATGGTGAATATGTTTCACGCACCTGGTTAATTTATTCCACAAAGAAAAACGCTATATTTTGTTTTTGTTGTCGTCTTTTTGGTAAAATCAGGATCTCTCTGTCTTACAAATCAGGCTATTCTGACTGGAGACATATGCATGAACTTTTATCTGAACATGAGAAATCTCCAGGACATATGAAAGCATTTCAAAACTGGGTTGAATTTAGCACAAGGCTACACCTGGGCGTAACCATAGATTGTGAAAACCAACGTATTATTAAACAAGAAGTTGAACGCGGGAGAGAAGTGTTTAAGAGAATAGTGTTCATGATTGAGTTTCTTGCTTCACAAAACTTAGCATTTCGTGGTAAAACTGAGACACTCTACTCGAGAGATAACGGAACCTTTTTAAATTAATGGAGTTTATTGGTAACTTTGATGCAGTAACTGCTGAACACTTAAGGAGGATCACCTCAAAAGAGACTTATGTGCATTATCTTGGAAAAAACATCCAAAATGAAAAATTGAGTTGCTAGGCTCAAAGGTAAAACAGCACATTTTGAAACTAGTTAACGAATGGACATATTACGCCATTATATTAGATTGCACTTCTGATGTAAGTCATACTGAACAGTTGTCTTTGGTCTTTCGCTTTGTGAGCTGCAAACCAGGAGAGGAACCACATATTCATGAGCATTTTCTGGGGTTCGTTTCTGTTGACTCTACGACTGGAGAAGGACTGACAGACACTCTTCTCTCTCAACTCAATGAAATGAATGTACCGCTAAAAAATATGCGTGGTCAGGGCTATGATAATGAGTCCAACATGAAGGGGAAGAACATGGGTGTTCAAAAAAGAATATTAGATTTGAACCCTCGTGCATTTTTCGTACCATGCAGTGCACATTCACTCAATCTTGTCGTCAATGATGCTGCTTTATCTTGCACTGAGGCTGTCGACTTTTTTAGCAATGTTCAGGAAATATACAATCTTTTCTCTGCCTCAGTACATAGATGGTCTGTGCTGATGGAACATGTAACATCTTTAACAGTAAAGCCTTTAAGTGTGACTCGATGGGAGAGTCGTATTGATGCTGTCACTCCTCTGAGATATCAAGCTGGAGAAATATACGATGCCTTGTACGCGCTATCAATCGATCCCAGATCTGACGCATTTGCCAGAAACAAAGCTCTGGCTCTAGCTGAAAAAATCAAAAGTTTTAAGTTTGTGTGCTGTCTTGTTCTTTGGCACACACTTTTGTTCAGAGTTAACCTTGTTAGCAAAATGTTGCAAAGAGAAGAAATTGACATTTCAAAGGCAGTTGAGATGATTTCAAAAGTAAAAAGTCATTTTGAGAAAATGCGCACTGACAAAGGATTTGTAGAGTTACTGGTTGATTCAAGAGAAATCGCCGAAGCACTTGAAATAGATCATAATTTCCCAAATGAACGAAAAGTATGGCCTAGAAAAAAGAAATGTCAATTTGACTACGAGAGTTCTGATGAACCTATTGAAGACCCCAAAAAGGCTTTTAAAAGTAATGTGTATTTCTACGTTTTGGACCGTGCAATTAGTTCATTGGAAGAGCGGTTCTCTCAGCTAAGTCATCACAACAACCTTTTTGGATTTTTGTATAACATCAAAAATCTTGAAGACAACGCCAATTTGTTGAAGAACTGTACAGATCTACAGCTTGGATTAACTGATGAAGATCACTCCGACATAGAGGGATTTCAGCTTAAACAAGAACTGTTGGTTTTGCTCTCTATACTGCCAGATGATAGCGCAAAAAGTTCTTTAAATGCACTAAAATATTTATCAGTCAACAACCTCACAGAAAACTTTCCCAACGTCACAATTGCTTTGACCCTCCCAGTCAGTGTTGCTTCAGGAGAAAGAAGTTTTTCAAAACTGAAACTTATTAAGAATTACTTGCGATCAAGCATGTGCCAGAGCGTCTTGTTGGGCTTTCTTTAATGTCAATAGAATTTGAAGTTCTTCAAGATATCGACATACATGTTATAATAAAAGACTTCGCAGAAAAAAAGCAAGAAAAGTCATGTTGTGAGTGTTAAACACAGTGTCAAAGATCAAAGTTAAAGTTGTCATGTAAATACAAGTAGATTATTAATAGAAAGTTATGTGTAATTTAGTCAATATACAAGTTTATTCATTTTATGAAAAAATGTATGCAGAATTCTTTAAAACCTGGCTCTTCTTTGACAAACGAAATGCAAATGATTTTAAGCACATAGATACATTATTATGATTTTATATTAAAGCGCGTTTTTTAAGCTCCAATAAAAAAAATTGTCTGGTATCTATTTCCTGGAACAATTACAGACCCTTCAGCCGGATAGCCATCCGTAAGTAATCAATAGATAATTTTGGGAGGGGGACCCGGGGGAGCGCCAAGTGACTATCTTGCATGGGTGACATTTTGCTCTTGAGCCGCCCCTGTGCTCCATAACAAATGCATTGCAGTGAGTTTACAAACTTTCTTGTCAGACCTTATACATCTCTGAAGTTACATTTAACTAAAAGGGTCTAAAACTATGAATTTAACTAAAGAGTATATGGCAACAGCTAATTATCAATCTGTTATATTTGTTTTACTGTTTTTGTAATTCCTATTTCTTCTAATAATGTTATATACTTTTCTGTAATACTCTTCTCTTATATTCCTTTATAAAACTCTTCTAATATAGATGTATGTTTACAATGGTATCCAAGTCACTTGTATGAATAGACAAATTAACCTTTTTCAATCCGTCTTGTGACTTCAAGCATATTCTTCATCATCAGATCTTAAAATATCCCTCTTAGCAGGTTGTCATCGGTTAAAATTCAATAACATTTGCATTGTATACAAGTCATAGGTACCTATTCACATTTGGTCGACCACTGAGCATGTTTGTCTCAATCTGATAAAGCTGGTTCAAGTTGGTACCATATATCGCTGTTGCCAATGGTTATAAGAGCTCAACCATTGATTGACTGCTGAGGAAACATAAAAATATAAAAAAAAGTAAAAAATAGTGATGCACAAAAATACCTTTAAGTAATCCATATATACAGATTTCATGCAAAGATTTTGATTTCAGTATTAAACAATGATAGGTATTCCATAATATTTAGAACTAATAATAGTATATTAAAAACACGTGGAAAATATCCAAACACCTTTGGAAAAAAACAGCATTTACAAACTATCACGTAATGACTGTAATTGTTTTTAAATTGGTCAGATGGGGAGGGGTTTTCTTAAAAATTTCCGTAAACACAAACCTAAGCAACTATAAATAAACTTAACTCCGTCAACATAAAGTCTAACTATGCTCACCACTTGGTCTCATATGGCCACGATTACATGAATTTCAAGTCTAACTTGGAACCACTGCACATTTGTGAAAAGGGTCGAATCATTAATGCCTTAGAGGAGTTTGAAATTTACAGAGCATACACAAACATAAGCAGTTGCGGGTTCGTATTTAATGACCAGCTGAACTTTAAATCCAGTCTGTTATACAATACCGCCTTAAACCTGCTTTGTCAGGTAGAGACAACATCTGCTTGGTGGTCAACCAAATGTGAATAGGTGCACACCTACTGACACATATATAGTGCAAATGCTATTGAATTTTAACTGACGACAATCTCCTATGAGGGATATTTTAAGATCTGATGTTGAAGCGTATGCTTCGAAATGGATCAATATAAAAATAAAAAAGAAGTCACAAGGCATGTTGAAAAAGGTTAATTTGTCTCTTCTATTATAGTATTTTATAAAACTCAAAATTTATTAGATTTTTTATTTGTTCTATCTGTCTTAGCTGTCTTATGTTCTACCAGGTCGACTTTAAGAAATCGCCAGTTAGGCCAATATAAATGGCATCAGGATTATTACACTTAGTCTTATATACTCCACTTTTCTCCATTAGACGTTTGTATGTGTATCATTAATATGGGAGTCAGTTGCTTATGTTAGCTGAGACAGGTGTTACTACAATTTCTTCATTCTGTGATCTTGAAGTATGACTGTTTATGAACAGAACTAGATAAGCACTGAGAGTACAGGATTATGTTTCTGAAGTAGAATGACAGGGAGATACAGAAGGGAAAGCATAACAAATTTATTTTCATAAATAAAGCATTAATGTTTATGAGATGTGTTTGTATTATAAGTGATATATAGGTTAAATAATTACTGTCGCAGCACCACCTTGGAATGTGGTGATGTATACCATTCCACTGGACGTATCACTGTACTACTACACATTTAAAACATGTTTAACACTGTCTCTCACATGGCATTTCTAATTGCATATAGGCATTATGTTTTATCTTTACCTGTTTCATTTATTGCTTACACTTTTCAGATCACTATTAACTACCAATAAAAATGTTAGTTTAGAAAGTATAAGTAAACGCTACCTAAATGGATATTAATTGCTAAACTTTCACTTGTGAAAACTTACTTTGTTTTTTCCCGTATGTGTTTCGGCATGATGTTTGCCTTCCTCAGCGAGGTGTGATACAGAATGTCCGGAACTTGTAATGGTTTTTTTCTAGTTGGTAGGTTGTGTGGGGGGTGGAAGTGGAAGGGAGTTGGCGCAGGATTTCGAATTGTTATATGTTTTGTGTATAACTGTGTCAAAGAGTGCATGTGATTTAAAGTGTAATTGGTTGTTAAGTATGTTGTTTGGTTGTGTTGTGTAGTGTTTGTATATTTCATATTGTTCTGCTGTGTTGAGTTTTCGACTTTTAGGCAAGTAGTGTAGGATCTCGAGATTATTTTTTATGTTGGTGTAGCTGTGGTTTTTTGTATGTATGTGGGTGGCGAACGCATAGTGTATGTTGTTGCTGGATAGAGCTTTTAGGTGTTCAGAATATCTTGAAGAAAAAGATCTTCCCGTCTGGCCTATATAGAAACTATTACAATCACTGCAGTTTAATTTGTATACCCCTGTTTTGTTGTATTTGTCTATTTTTGTGTTTGTATCATTGATGTGTTTTTTTATGGTATTGTTTGTTCTGTAGGCTATTTTGTAATTGTGTTTCCTAAATGTGTTGGCAATTTTGTGTGTGTTGGAGTTGTAGTATGTGAATGTGATGTATTTATTTGGTCGTGTTGTTGGTATTTTTTGTTTTGTTGTTTTTGTTTATGATGTGTCTGTGTAGTTTGTTTATTAAATTAGGGTTATAACCATTTTTTATTGCTATATATTTGATTGTGTTGAGTTCTTCTTTATAATCTTGTTTACTTAGTGGTATTTTTGTTAGTCTATGGAGCATGTGGTTGAATGCAGCATGTTTGTGTTGCGTTGGATGGTTTGATGTGTTGTGTATGACCATGTCAGTTGTGATTGGTTTCCTGTATATTTTATATGTGTGTGTATTGTTTGTTTTGTTAATTGTTAGGTCAAGAAAATTTACACTATTGTTTTGTTCTATTTCAAGTGTAAATTTTAGTTTGTGGTGTACTGTGTTTATGTATTTGTGGAAGTTTTCGACCTGTCTTGTATTGCCATTAAATAAAAGTAATATATCATCTACGTATGTGTGCCAATAAATGATTTTGTTGGTGTATTTGTTGTTGTTTATTATATGTTTTTGTTCCATGTTGTATATGAATATTTCAGCTAGTATTCCTGATATGGGAGAGCCCACAGGGAGTCCGTCTGTTTGTGTGTTGTATGTTGTTGTATGTGAAGTAATTTTGTTCTGTAATTATTTTGGTGAGTGCGATGATCTCATGTATGTGTGTTTCGGGCGTGTTGTTTTGTCTGAGTAAATGTTCAAGTGTTTGTATGGTTTCTTTGATGGGTACGTTGGTGTATAAATTGGTTATGTCAAAAGATGCTAATGTTGAATTGTGTGGAATGTGGATGTGTTCGGTTTTCTTGACCAGTTCCATGTTGTTTTTGACGCAAGTGTTGTTACATAGATTTATGTTTTTCCTGATTATTTTGTCTAGGTGTCTTGCGATTTTGTGGGAGGGTGCTTGTGTGTTGTTTATTAAAGGTCTGGTGGGAATATTAGGTTTGTGTATTTTCGGTAAAACATTTAGTTTTGGGGGTTTGGTTTGATTTGTTTGAGGTATTTGATGCTTTCTGTTTGGATTATGTGTTTTGCGTTATTTATAAATTTGTTTATTTGTTTTTGATATTTTAATGTAGGGTCCTTATCTATTTTTGTTGTATTTTTTCGGTGAAGAATTTCTCAATTTTATTGTTTATTTCTTGTTTATCCATTATAACATTTATGTTCCCTTTATCGGCTTTTAATATCATTCGGTTATGTTCAAGTAATTTTAGTTTTATATTTTTTAGTGTTTTAATTTCGTTATTGTGTCCTTTTAGTTGTTTTTGTATGTGTTGTAATTTACGTTTTATGTCATGGCGTATGGAATCTTGGTCGTTAATGTGTGTGTTTTGTACAGCTGTTTCGGTGTCTATGATTAAGTCACGTATATGTCTATTGTGGTTGTTGTTGTTGCGTGTATTGTTTTTTAAATTGTGTTTGAGTCCTTTGTTTAATAAAGTTATTTCGTCATTTGTGAAACTAATGTCTGTTGTGTTTATTGTGTGTGTGTGTGTGTGTGTGTGTGTCGGTGTGGGGATTGTTTCTATTATGCGTGTTGTGAGGTTTCCACACCCCCCACACAAACTACCAACTAGAAAAAAAAACATTACAAGTTCCAGACATTCTGTATCACACCTTGCTGAGGAAGGAGAACATTACGCCGAAACATGTACGGGAAAATACAAAGTAAGTTTTCACAAGTGAAAGTTTAGCAATTAATATTCATTAAGTGCTGTGAATGAAGAGGATGAACATTCAAAATAACATACCTAAATGGATTTAATGGAAATATAAAGCACAATAAACTAATAACAAAAATACTAATTAACAGGTAAGAAGGTTGAGTAAGTTGTGACTTATCTCATGTAAGTGGTTGGGCTAATCCCAAATCTGTTTCAGACTCCTCACTGTCATTGTTGTCACTGGCACTATTACTGTTTTCTTCGTCAGTGTCATCATCACTGATACCTCCTGTTTCACTTACAAAACTGTCAATAATGTCTGACATAATCCCATCTTTATTCCAGTAATTGTCCTCCATTTGTATAATGTGGTTTTCACTCACAAGGTGTGACTGATTCAATTGCCATTTCAGTAATTTCCTTAAGCACATCTAACAATAAATCTCCTGTTGTATTATTATCCCGTATTATACACTTCATTTTCGCCCATGCTAATTCAATAGCATTCAGATCGCACATATACGATGGTAATTGAAGAGGTATGTGACCAAAACTTTCAAAATAGCTTCAATTTTTATGTTTTTTCTTTTGCTCCATGTGCTTCTATAAGACAGTACAGTTCTTGTTTACTCATTTTTTCATCATAGTAGATGCCATTTCTAGGAAGCCACACTCTCTCATTTCTTCTTTTAGAACGTATTTTGGTGCCTTGTCAGTTTGGGTACAGTGGTAGGGAGCATTGTCCATTACAACTATTAATTTTGTAATTCGGAGAATCTGAATAAAGCACAAATTAAAAAAAGTGTTTTTTTAAGTCTAACAGTACGTACCTTATGGATATCCTTAATTTCATGTATCCTTCTTAATTGTACAATTACGAGGTAATTTTGACACTGTCTACTAAGTTGTTGACATTTTTCTTCAGTTTAAATCATGTCAGATGTAATAGATGAAATATATTGCACCCTTGTTTTAGATCTTGAAGCATGCTACATAGGTTTGATACCATGCTACAAAATATATACTTGCGTCTGCAGACTTAAAACTGTGAAACCGCTCGGGTAACTTCGTTACTGTTCGACCGCCGCCGTTGTCTCGTCTCTCGTTATCCCCTTCCGTCCAACACTTACATGTATATGACAGGCCCAATATACATGTTCATTATCCCAATATGGTTTTGCCTGTGTGTATAGCGGATGGAGAATTTAATTTAAAATGCATATTGATTGTGATCACATTTAAATAATAAAACATAATATAGAGTTAATTTAACCATATTTAACTCTATACTGAATTTATTACCCTGAATTGTAATTTTTGTTTTAACATTTGTTCCCTCCAGAAACACACACAATTTCAGTGGGTCTCCAGATAAATATGAAACTTTTTACTACATTGTCGCATTAGTATATGAAATATATGTTTATTAAAAAACTTATTTTATACTATTTTACCAGTTTTAGGTTCTGTTTTTTGTATTCGCAATGTTGGTTTTGATATAATTGCTTTAATCAGTTGTGGTAAAACTCCTGTTTACCTGTGCACTAACTTCGCAGGTTGGCTTCATATTTATCTGGGGTCTGATTAATCTATTATTTTTGTTACTGGAGGGAAAACACTGAAACAAAATATATACAATTCAGGGCAATACATATAATAAACGATATAGTATAAATGAATTCTCAGTTGTGTTTATAATTTATTTTCGTGCACTACATAGTACCTTTATACCTTTACAATCAATATTCATTTTAATATTAAATGTCTTTTCCCCATCTAATGTAAATTTATTATTCTTGTGCCATATCAATCTGAAAGTGTGACGAATAAACCTTTAAAAATTTCAAGTCTGTAGCACAGATAGTTGCTGAGAAAATGGATCATTTGTAAAACTGGTTTTAACATGGGAAAGCATATACGGTTCCCACCCCCTTAAATTGACAAGACCCATTTAAAATGTTACACAAAACTTCACATCAAACACTTAGAGCATGTGTAGCTAATAAAAATTGTTATACTAAAAATAAAATGACATTAAACATTTTTAATTGACAGAAACATTGAAATGCTTACAGATCATGTATAGGTATACACAAATAAATACACCAGGGGCAAACCTAGGATTTCATTTCCGGGGGGGGGGGATTTTTCAACCACATATCATTTTCTTAGAGTATTTTTTTCTCATATTATAATGAAAATTGTACCAACAAATTAAAACTAATGGGTAAATATTGGCCGTAATTCACTGATTTCATAAAAATCAATTAATAACATACAGTTTGACTTGGAAGCCTAATAATACCTTTCTATGGAATATAAATGTATGTGTGTTTGTGTTACAGGGTTAACACATGCAAGAACACGAACAATTTTAAATGAACGTATGTTTAACTTTACAATATTTTGTTTCTTAGAGCTAGGTAGAGTCTATTACAACAACCCATGTTCATTATGAAAAATAATGTTAAGAAATTAAAACTCATCTACATTATGTGCTTTGTGATTGAAGTTATCAGCATGTAACGTTAAGTTAAAATATAAAGAGATATGTCCCTATTTATCGTAACCAGCAGAAAAATGTACCTTATCCTACTCTCTTTCAAGTCGTCTTCTTTTCATTTTTCACAATTTCTTTCAATATCTGTTATATTTATTATTGAGTATAAGGCCTGTTATTGTAGATTATTTTAACTTTTCATTGACCCAAATAGTAATTTTTTTTAAATTGACAAAACTCGGAAGTCAATTAATTATATTTCAAAAATGACAACCAGTTTACAATTTTTTGCTCCAAATTTAAAAAAATTTTCCGATTTCGGGGGATATATCCCCCCTCTAGGTTCGCCCCTGAAATACACAGACAACATACAAAAAATTTACACTTGAAAACATATTTAAAGCCGTGAATGTAATAAAATTATTGTGCTAAAATAAATATACAAAACCTTGACCAAACGTTTACCTAACTCACATCTGACAACATAATATAGGCGGGCACAGCTGAGAACGAAGGTAGCCGAATGACTAACGAAGTTACCCGAGCGGTTGCACAGTCTTAAGTGTCTTAAGTCTCTAGACTCAAGTCAAATATATTGCAGCCTTGTTTTAGATCTTGAAACGTGGGACATAGGTTTGATACCATGTTACATAAATTAGCCATGCTACACAGAGTTTATGGTACATTAGCCTTAAAAAGATCCTTGGCTAGCCTTAAAGAGCAAAAAGTTAGACAAAAGTAAGGTTTTTGTAAAGTATGTGTACTTATATGCCACAGAAACTCAACATGTTGGGAATTGCCGTCCATAACCTTTGGCAAGCTGTTTTCTAACAGCTGGGTCCAGCAACCAGCTGACAAGGTTGACTAGCTTACTAGATCGCGTCGCCGTGGCATAGACACGGCCTTAATAGTAGACTTAGCCGTGCCGCCTAGCTGCTATGCTCTTTGGCGGCCATGCACGTTTAAATCACACCAGGAAAATTCAAACCCCGGCACAAACTGTATTAGCAGACCCCGTATTTTCGTTAATTTATTTAACTGTATTAGCAGACATGGAAGTATTAAACTGTTGTTATATAGATCGTTATTTTTGAAATTCACACACAGACAGAAATCTTAAAAAAGTATTTGGACAGGTATTAAAATATGGAAAAAATGTTTATGTTATATGAAAATGAAGAAAAACAAATGTAATTTTTACTTGTTATGAATGAAATATTTCTTCCCTGGCAATTTTAAGAATTAACATTTTGTGATAAAAATATTGTACAATAAATAGATTAGGATAGCAATCTTTAACTTTTATAAGGTCTTTCAGCCAAACCAAAAATTTAAGTTGAATCAAGAGATATGCTTTTCAAACTCAAGATAATCTTAATGAAATCACAGGCTCTCAGAAAACAGAGCTAGGAATCCCATATCAAACAATTTAAGTCACCAGAATTTTAAATTGCAAGAACAATCCCTTATCTGAGTGTGAAACATAATCATTTTATAAAGAGAATTATGCATCTGATAATTATGTTATCGTGTTTAGTGATGCAGTGATGGCAAGTCAGTCTTGATGTTGCAGGTCCAAACTGCAGACAGCTATTTCTGCCAGAAGATAATGCAGATTTGCTTGTACTGAGCAGTAAGCTAGTTTGGTGTTTTTCACCCGCTGCATGTTGGGATGGTGACTGCATTGATCTGTCCCCAACAAACAAATTTTCAGCTAAAGTTGTTGCTCGTCAGTGCCATACACATACTATAAAGGTATTTTTAAAATATATCTTTTTGGAGAAGTTAGGTGTTATGAATATTTGCGTCTTTCAAATAAGATTCTCCCATTTGTGTGTAACTGTTAATTTTGTTACTGACATGAGAAATGAAGTTATGTAATTCGAGTATATAAGTGCAAAATTCAGCAACTTTGATTACAGTATATGTTGTATGTAATGGCAGTATGTAATAGACAAACTCCAAATGACTTGTTAAATTGTTAGCTACTAATAAAATTAGTTTAGTGGTGCCAAAACGTACATTTTTGTAACCCTACAAAATATTGATGAGATAATCAAGTTACCTATGTATGAGGCAGCAAATCAGATGTTTTACAAAGTCCTAGACTTTCTGTAGAAGTTTTTTGTAATGTATTGTAGAAAATTATGTGTTTCTAATAGTACACCATGTGTGTGGCTAGGAAAATGTAAACATGGCTTTTTTATTGTTTTGCAAAACAGGATGTAATCAATGGAATAGGTGGAGTGCCAGTTCTGTTTCCAGTATTAGAAAATGTAAATAATGACGATGGTCCTGACTTGAGTATGTTTTCAGCACAAGTTTTGTCGCCAACACAGAATAAAGAGGACCTTGATGACTGGGTTGTGTTACCATCTAGTTCATATACAGGTAATTTATTGTGGATAGTTTCGTGGATAAAAACTACATGGCTATCCAGTTGTGATGTATCAGTAAAATTCTTGATGTTTCAGTTATACTCGCAGAAGTCATCTTCATTGGTTTTGTGGGTGGAGTCATTTATCAATAAATGACTGGCTGGCTAAATTATTATAAGTAATTTTTTGACAAATCTGTTTATTTTTCCCGTATATATTGTAATAAAACCTTGGGTTACAAATAAAATTTATGTTTGAGAAAATTTACAAGTTATAAATTTATTAAACAAATTTTTTTATTTTTTTTTAAATATTATTTATATATTTTAATTGTTTAATTAGTTTTATTATTTAATTAGAAGTATTAATACTAATTTATTTCCATGTGTTAATTTGCTAGACTCGGTAAAGAAATATTTGTTCTATTGTGTTAATCCGATTATGTCAAAGCTGGGTCGAATTGTATTCGCTTCTAACTCAGCTCCTTTTCTTCTTCTTCTTCTTCTCGATTTCTTTAGTTATTACCTTCTAAGTTAAATTAGAAATGAAATAAATTAATTTTAATTACTCAAATAATTAGGAAAACTCGTGTTTAGAAACAATAATGACATTTATTTAATAAGTGATGCTATAATCTTATGTGCATCGACTATTGCTGCGGCTGAGACTCAATTCACAGGTCGATTGTGTTAACTAACAAAATATATAAAATTACAAAATTGATTAACAGAGTTCTTTGAACTGTCGAAATGGTCAGGGAAAGGCAAGTTACAAGATACTATACTTACAATTAATTAATACTTAATTACTATTACGTAAAAGTAAAATATATTTGAAAATAATGTCATTTAAAAAGAAATAATCGAACCAGTCAGCTGTGTATGACGTCGCGTAGCTGTTGATTCATCGTGGCAGTGTACTGCTGGCGAGATGACTTCAAAACATGGCCGCCATCAACATCGGATTTCGCCCAACTACGCCGGCTTGTGGTTTTTTCCTCTCACCCAAATGTAATTGTGGATATCTTCTTCTGTGATAGTGTATTTCCTCTGATGCTTCTGTTGTAATGTTCCTTTTCGCTCAAAGAGGTAGTTTGATGCAGTATTACTAGTGTCGTATTCAGTGTTCGAAATCTGGTTAAGTTCGTTATTTAATGGAATAGTATTAATTCAATTATTCCAACATGGCGGATGATTCTTGGTGTATTGGTGTTTGATTATATTGTAACTAAAACTCGTTCTTCACTTCGTTACTTGGTTAAGTTATTTTTATTAATTTTAGGTTTATAACCTCTGCAGTAACTCTTTATATTGTACTTTCAATTTAGTTCAAATTATTTTATATTTTTTGGATCTCCTTTCTGCATGTTCCCATCCGTTGTGGTTCACGTTTAACAATCAACTGCTAACTGAAATCGTTGTTTAATATAGTAATTCCAGAAATATTTTGGTATCCTATCCCATTGTCTGAAATCAGCTGTTCGTCTTGTCCAGGCCTGATCTCATATAAATATATGACATTTTTTTCTATTTTATGACTATAATTTAATTATGTTTTTTAATTTCATGAAAATTTAAGTACCTAGCAATATTCCTGTTCTAATTTTATATAAATCAATATCCAACATGACCTAGTTTAGTTTCAATTAAGCTTAAAACTGACATTTTTTGACATTTCTTATAGGCCTGATTATTATTCACATAATTATTGTAACGGGACAGAATTGAGAAATTGTAATCTAAAGTTTTTTTTATGACCCGAGTATATTTGGTGAACGAACTGTAGCTTCGAGACTGGTACGACTCGTTACAGGAATGTAAAGTTTACAACAAGGGGGCGCATTCACGCATACGCGCGCACCTATCGGCCAATGGTCACACGATAGTGGCACATCCGTATACATTCTTTCTCGCTTGGTGCGTAGAAAAATAACTCTGTTGTCTTATAGCTGCGGCTTCGGCCGGTTCAACGTAAAAGGCTCGCTAGCCGAAAATGTTTAAAAAAGTATAAAATGTGACTTGACTAAAAGTTTAAAGTGATCAAAAGATGTGTGCCATCTCTTAATCATCAGTGAACCAGTGGAAACATAATTTATACAGTTCGACCATAAAATGTGAAAGTGCAACAGTGAAATAAAACAGCTACAGTGTAAACCACGAGTTGACGCCCAGGTTTTGAATTTCTACGCATTTAGCAGGAAAGTAAACATTTCAAAATATAATTAAATACTGGCATTTTCAAATTGAGCTCAATAAAATAACAAAGAAATGTAGAAGTGTGAAAGAAAGCGTGATTGAGTGAATGACAAAATATAGGCCTAAAAAGAAGTGTTGAGTTTGCGTAATTTGATATACGTAGTAGTAATTTGATATACGTAGTTTATTAATAATCAGTTTTATGCTTTAAGGCGAAATAAGTGTGTTCATAATCTTTTCTATGTTTTCAAGAGAACATAACTAATGTTCTATTTTACTCGGAACACGCATTGTGTTAATCATATTGGCATATTGTTCTCTGCAAATTTAATTACTCAATTACTGAGTAAGACTTCATATGGCTTAAATAGCGTTCTAATAAAGTGTATTCAGGATTTTTTTTATGTTCTCAAAGAAAAATAAATAATATTATATTTTACTTGTTTTGCGTATCGTTATTTATATTTGCACACCGTTCTCTGCCTGAGTACACTAAACGAATTCCTGGATTATACCTTACAGATTAAAAAATAATATTAAATTTAACAACTAAATATTGAGTAACATTGCAAATGACGCCCGAAACAGGGACGAATTTAAATATTTTAATTAATAATTCCCGTGAAACATTACATTATAAATTAAATGGCTTACAAGTCATTTTATGTTAACATTGTCCTTAAATAAGATTACTCATTTCATCATTATTCTTTGTCTTTAACAATTTGTTGTTACAACACACTGATACTGATTAATTTACATTTTATTTGTACTGTGTCCACTGTTAGGCATTATATTACACATTTCCAATAAAGTCAGTTTTATCCTCTGATCATTACATTTACTGTTATATATTTCTGAGATAATTATAATTAAGTATCTTTATTCTAAACTGACTAATCTCTGTTAATTTTATACAGCTTTATTTAATTTATCCTTTTGGATTTGATTACATAGTAAAAGTTGAATTTGGCCTAAAAATCAGTTTTGCTTTGCTACTGATATTATAACTAGTTTGCTTCCTTATTATTTCTGTGGTTTACAATTTAAAAGATATTATGATTATTTCCTTGCCTTTCCTACCTTAACAAAACTTTAGCAATAATTAACATTATTTAACTATAACAAAACATTTTATAATGTAACATTTTCAATTACATATAATGAAAGTTTATGTTTCCACATTTATATTAATATAAAACAATCCTTACATATTATATTTAAATACTCTATTACAATTAATAACATTTCAGTCATTTTCTATCTTTCACTATTATAGTTTATATTGGACATCACTTTCCTTCTGACTGAGGCATTCTTTATCACCTACACTAATGGTAGCCTTTAATCCTTTCTACTTAATATTCTACTCTCTACCCTGGAGTTATCTCTATATTTAATTTACAATCTTTAACTTATTTGTAGTGTATCCTGTAACTTGGGTTACTGGGATTTAGGGTTTTGTCATTATTTTCAATTTAATTAAATTGTACATATTGTAGCATAACAGAATTTTCACCATTAAACATAACTTAATACAACATTAAAAAATAAAAAAGAAGGAAGAATCAATAGTGAGTGATAACTAAATGGTTAAAAATGAATTAAAGAAATTGATCATTATAGTCAATAAAATATTAAAAAATAAACTATATAACAAAGAAAACTCTTGGTCCAAATAAAAGAAACCATCTATCATCTATATAAAACCCCAGTACAACATCAATATACCCAGTAGGATATGGAGCAGTAATGAAAAAAATAATCAGGGGCAACTTATCAATTTAATGACATCAGAAGATCTAAATAGAAAAGTAAGAAAATACTCATTGAATAAGAATTTAGGAACTGACTATTCCAAGCTTCATACAAAGAATGCAGAATGGAGAAAGGCTATTCCCGAAATCCTATGAAGGACAGGTACCAATTAAACAGAATTAAAATGATGACAAACCTTAAACCCAGTAACCCAAGTTACAGGATACATTACCAATGAATTGAATTGTAAAGTAAATATATAAATAACAAGAATAAAGAATAGCATGTTAGCTAGAAGGAGTGTAAGACTACCATAGTGTAAATCAGAATAAAGACTACCATTAGAGTAGGTAATAAAAATATTTAGATACAAAGAGTGAAGGACTACCATCAGTGTAGATGATTAAAAGTGAAATACTATAAGAAAAACGATAAGAGTGAAGGACTACCATTAGTGTAGATGATTAAAAGTAAAATACTATAAGAAACACAATAAGAGTGAAAGACTACTATTAAGTGTAGAGAATAGAAAGTGTTTTAAAATATTAAATCATAAGAGAAAAAGACAGCAAATGACTGCAAATCTAGTAATTATAAAGGTGTAAATATAGAATATAAGGCTTGTAATAAAAGACAGCAAAGGACTGAAAAAATTATTAATTATAAGAGGGTTTAAAAATAGTATATATAAGGATTGTATGAATAGTAATATAAATAGGAAACCATGAACTTACCATAGATGTAAGGGAATATGTTAAATATAGAAGGTGTTGTGTTATGATTAGATAATATAAGTAAAAAAGAATAGATATAAGATGTTTTTATTATAAATGAATAAGGTAGTGGAAGATGCTAGATATAGAATGTTTGTTATGTTTAAAATGTAGTTAAAAAATGATAGATATAAGATGTTTTATTTTAATTAAATAATACAAATAAAAATGATAGAAATAAGATGTTTTTATTATAAATGAATAATGTAGTTAAAAATGATAGATATAAGATGTTATGTTATAATTAAATGATGTTAACTAATGTTAAAATTTTGTTAAGGCAGGGAAGGCAAGAGGATAATATTGATATATTTTGAATTGTAAACCATAGACATAATAAGGAACAAAATAGTTAAAAAACCAATAGCAAAGCAACACCGTATTTTAGACCAGATTCAACCTTTACAAATAATCAAATCCAAGAGGATATAATAAATAAACCTGTATGAAATCAGCAGGAATTAGTCAATTTAAAATAAAGATATTTAAATATAAGCATCACAGAAATAAATAATAGTCAATGCAATGATCAGAAGATAAAATTAACTTTATGGGAAATCTGTAATACTAGGTGACCCGTGCGAATACTTCGCACCCTTAGTGGTCAGTTACATAATATAATAAAGTGGAAATAAGTAAATGTAAATATTTATCAATCCAAAATATTTTATTATAAAAAATAGTAACAAAATCAGTCTTATTGTAAATGATATTAACATTATATACAGTATTATATACGTATTTGTTTTTTTTTTTTAAATTAATTTCACAAAACTTCTTTAAAAACAATGTTGGAGGTTATGACGTGATCATCGTTCACTTTTTGCCCGTATGAATCTTCAACACAAACAAAGATATCTTTAAACATACGGACTCGTGAAAAAGCCACGTATAACAGGTTTGTCCATGCGAAAAAACAGGTTCTGGTAAATACAATCCTGCCCTTTGAAGCGTCTGACCTTGTGCTTTGTTAATGGTCATAGCGAAAGCAACTTTTATGGGGAATTGTTTTCTTACCATTTGGAAAGGCACAGTAGGATCAGAAGGTGTAAGGTTAATCCGGGGTATGAGCACTGTTTTATCGGAGTGAATAATTGTAGCAGTGATGATGTACTCGCCTAAGTGAGTTACCACTAACCTTGTACCATTAATTAATCCCTGTTTAGCGTTAAGATTTCTAATTAACATTATGATTGCATTTTTCTTCAAAATCAATTTATGAGGTGGTAAACCGGATGGATTCAAAGAGTTTAAGAATTCTATGGGGTACAATTGAGCATTGTCTGTTTCTTCATGTTGGACACAATCAGAACTGAAGTAAACCTTTTCCTCTCCAAGTAACAAATTGGAAATGATATATTCATTAATTTTTGTACAATCATCGTTTTTTGGACATAAAATTGCCGTTGAATAAAACTGCGAAATATTTTGTTCATTGATTTCTGTGGCATTGAATATGGTGGTAATAATACTATCATAATTACAATAACAATGTTTCGGGATTTTGATCGCTTCATTCTCGTAATCTGTTTGAACTTCTAAATCACCGTTACCCAATTTAAGTAACCATTCAGTGAAAACAGGATCATCATTTGCCCTCATATTTTGAGTCAACTTATGAATTTTAACATGAGACCATAAGGGCGATCGTTTAACTGTATTTTCAACGATGGCTGTTCTATTGGCATGTCTAACAATGGGTAACACCTGACGAAAATCTCCACCAAACAGAATTATTTTCCCTCCATAAGGAAGATTATTATTCATAATGTCCTTTAAAAGTTGATCGACAACGCTTAGCGCATCTTTGGGAACCATTGAAATCTCATCCCAAATAATGAGATCTGAGTCACGAAGAAGTTGTGCATCCTTTGTGTGAGTGCGAATCGATGAGGCCGATGTGTCCAAGTTTAGTACAGGTAGTTTGAAAATCGAATGTGATGTGCGTCCCCCTGGTAGGAGATTGGCAGCAATGCCTGTCCATGCAACTGGTATAACAACCTTGTTTTCACCTCGTAAAATGTGGCACAATGTTTTGTAGACAAACGATTTACCGGAGCCCCCTGGTCCGTCAATGAAGTAACAATTCGGAATTTTATTTCTTACTGCATGTAAAACTTCCTCAGCTATTGCCTTCTGTTCTAGGTTCAACTTTTCATAAGCTGCCTTGCCGTTCGTACTTTCTTCTTCTACGTTGTATGTTGTCCGACGGTTAGGACAGGAGTCGGCAGTTTGAATTGTTCGCAAGATCTACCATGATATTTAAAAATATTTTCCAATTCTTGCAGTGTGAGGTTCTAAGCTTCAGGTGGCATGTGCTGTCTCTGAAAATCTTCTGAAAGTGCGTCCTGAAATTTTGTCCACAACTCAGGTATATTAGCAGGAGAACAGAATATGCAGATGATAGCGAAAAGCCATCTCAATTGCGTTGGCATTTTGTGACTGACAGCCTCCTGCAAACATTCTTTCCATTCGGCGTCGTTAATGACTAAATGTAATTTTTTTGCAGCTTCTTGAAATGAGTTGCACAGAATTCCATCAACTGTATGTAAATCGTCAAACGACTGCGGTCCTTTGACATGCAGAAGTAGTACACGGAGGTAATATTTTTTGATGTCGACTGGATTGACACTGTAGATCCGTCCAAAGCACTTGGTATTTTTTTTGCGAATATTCCATCGTCCATTTGACCACACAAAATGTTCTGGAATTTCGTGGTAAAGGTAATTGCGGGCGGCAATATTTTCATTGCACAATTTAAAAAATGCCATGAGTTTGGAGACTATCACGGTTAGCATCAGCTTCGAATCCGGCCTGAAAGTACACCATTTGTTCTTCCGGTAAGTGAACAGGAAGTCGCTCAATTTTATGAGATCGGTGGAAAAGTCGGCGTTCGTGTAATCGCCACATAGCCTCTGGTGGGCTCACATAACGACAGTTCAAATAGATGTCCACTTCGTCAACAATGAGTTGTTGTTGACCTTCAGAATCTGAACGTAATCATAAAGCTGCGCAGTCATGTCCTTTATACACGTATTTGTACAAATATTTAACAGATTTGATTGAAGAACAATGCTCGAGATTCATATGGGAACGATATTGTCTACTGAGAAATCTACAATATGGTACAATCCACCTATTATCAATAGTAAATGATCGAACTGTCATTGTAGCGCCATTATCACGTCGTCTATACATAGGGTAACCATTAACATTTAAATTTGTTTCTTCTTGAAAGTCTTTTGGATAATTTTTAATACATTTTTGTTCTTGCATGCATGGACTGTTTGGATTGATCGTACCGCAAGGTCCGTGTACCATGCATTCCTGAATAACTTCGAAAAGTTGAGGATCTGTTTCCTTATCTGGAATTTCTGCACAAATTAATGAGTCTACATCTTCAACTGAACGTAATTTATCTTCATTAGACAAAATGAGCAGCATGTGTGCATGGGGAAGGCCTCTTTTTACTTCCATATTCCTTAAGGAATGGAAGTATGGTGATGGCAAAAAAAATCGTGTTCGAGATTATTGCAGATTCTGATTCTACTACACTCAAAACATGAAAAAAAGTCGTTTTCCGAAAAGTGTCTGTGTGTGTGTCTGTGTGTCTGCTGCTGTAGATTTTTTTTCTATGGCAAACGATAACTGCCGCAAATTCAAACAGAATCAAATAATTTTTTGCATACAGCCCTGATTTGTAGAGTACTCATGACCTATTGTTTTTGGTGAAGATCGGTTGAGGGAAAGGGGTAGTTTACCTGCAACGGTTTTTTTTATCAAGGGAAATTTTTTTTTTTGGCAAACGATAACAGCCGCAAATTCAAACAGAATCAAATAATGTTTCGTATACAATCCTGAATTGTAGAGTTTTCAAGACCTATTGTTTTTGGTGAAGATTGGTTAAGGGAAAGGGGTAGTTTACCTGTAACGTTTTATGTTTTAACAAGGGTATTTCCTATGGCAAACGATAACAGCCGCAAATTCAAACAGAATCAAACGATTATTTGCATACAGCCCTAAATTGTAGAGTTCTCACGACCTATTGTTTTTGGTGAAGATCGGTTGAGGGAAAGGGGTAGTTTACCTGCAACGTTTTTTTAACAAGGGTATTTTCTATGGCAAACGATAACAGCCGCAAATTCAAACAGAATCAAATAATGTTTTGCATACAGCCCTGATTTGTAGAGTACTCAAGGCCTATTGTTTTTGGTGAAGATCGGTTAAGGGGAAGAGGTAGTTTACCTGCAACGTTTTTTTATCAAGCGTTATTTTCTATGGCAAACGATAACAGCCGCAAATTCAAACAGAATCAAATAATTTTTTGCATACATCCCTGAATTGTAGAGGTCTCAAGGACTTTCAATTTTGGAGAAGATCGGTTACGGGGAAGGGGTAGTTTACCTGCAACCTTTTACGTTTTAACAAGAGTAAAGTACTTGAAAATTTATTTAAACTTTTTGAAACAATGGTAATTGTTAAAAATAAAATAATTTTGTTGCCAGGCAATAAAATTAAAATTTTTTCATTTTAATGTAATATAATATTACTTCCATATTCCTTAAGGAATGGAAGTATGGTGATGGCAAAAAAAATCGTGTTCGAGATTATTGCAGATTCTGATTCTACTACACTCAAAACGTGAAAAAAAGTCGTTTTCCGAAAAGTGTCTATGTGTGTGTCTGTCTGTGTGTCTGTCTGTAGATTTTTTTTCTATGGCAAACGATAACTGCCGCAAATTCAAACAGAATCAAATATTTTTTTGCATACAGCCCTGACTTGTAGAGTACTCACGACCTATTGTTTTTGGTGAAGATCGGTTGAGGGAAAGGGGTAGTTTACCTGCAACGGTTTTTTTTTATCAAGGGAAATTTTTTTTTTTTGGCAAACGATAACAGCCGCAAATTCAAACAGAATCAAATAATGTTTCGTATACAGCCCTGAATTGTAGAGTTTTCAAGACCTATTGTTTTTGGTGAAGATCGGTTAAGGGAAAGGGTAGTTTACCTGTAACGTTTTATGTTTTAACAAGGGTATTTCCTATGGTAAACGATAACAGCCGCAAATTCAAACAGAATCAAACGATTATTTGCATACAGCCCTAAATTGTAGAGTTCTCAAGACCTATTGTTTTTGGTGAAGATCGGTTGAGGGAAAGGGGTAGTTTACCTGCAACGTTTTTTTAACAAGGGTATTTTCTATGGCAAACGATAACAGCCGCAAATTCAAACAGAATCAAATAATGTTTTGCATACAGCCCTGATTTGTAGAGTACTCAAGACCTATTGTTTTTGGTGAAGATCGGTTAAGGGGAAGGGGTAGTTTACCTGCAACGTTTTTTTATCAAGCGTATTTTCTTTGGCAAACGATAACAGCCGCAAATTCAAACAGAATCAAATAATATTTTGCATACATCCCTGAATTGTAGAGTTCTCAAGGACTTTCGATTTTGGTGAAGATCGGTTAAGGGGAAGGGGTAGTTTACCTGCAACCTTTTACGTTTTAACAAGAGTAAAGTACTTGAAAATTTATTTAAACTTTTTGAAACAATGGTAATTGTTAAAAATAAAATAATTTTGTTGCCAGGCAATAAAATTAAAATTTTTTCATTTTAATGTAATATAATATTTTTCATTTAATACGGCAATAAAAAGGCAGGTAAGACACAAACACACACACACACACACACAATTCACGTTATTTCTGGCCTCACTCATGTTTATTTTCTTACGTTTGCACGCTTTTTAAATGGAAAGTGCCGAAACCCACACCAACATAACGCGTGCAAACCGAAAAAATGGACATCAATTTGCTTCCTGTGGATCGCTGTGCAGTGTAACTGCACGTGTTTACAGAGGAACGATTCATAGACAGACTTTTCGTCTTTAGGGAATGAACCCTCTGCAAGATGCTGAGGGTCCATGAGTGACTTCGGAGCGCTCCTTCTTTTTCGCGTGTTTGTTCTGTGAAACATACACTGTAGATTCGCAGCTTTACTCTAAGCAACGCTAAATAGGAAATGATGAAAATTTTTTTCCACAGTGTACCCTCATTCACACTAAACCTGCTCTGATGTTTTAATTACGGACATCATAATATTAAAACTTTGGAAACTTGAGCACTACTTAATGGAGATCAATCATTAACTTATACAAGCCATTAATTTTATGCATATTTTTTATATATATGTATACAACGTTATCGGCAACAAAGAAGTAGTTTTTGTTAAAATTCCTTCCCGGGATATTTGGC
Organism: Magicicada septendecula; assembly: GCA_034769895.1. NCBI lineage: Eukaryota > Metazoa > Arthropoda > Insecta > Hemiptera > Cicadidae > Magicicada > Magicicada septendecula. Next base: position 153,880,608 of record CM068368.1, on the reverse strand, counting down.
CGTAGTCCAATGTTTTCTACAAAACCAGACGTTTCGGCAATGCCATCGACTTCCATCATCAGTGAAAATCGAGTGCGATAACGTGAGGTGGTATACGTTAGTGACCACAGTACTGTGGTTAAGGCTGAAGCAGTAACTAGAAAGAAGTAGTTTCTATGGTAATATTTCATTTCGAAAATGATTTAAATATAAATCTTAGAATATGGAAGTCATGTATGGTTCTCCATACCGATTTTTTGTTCATTTAATACGGCAGTAAAAAGGCAGGTAAGACACAAACACACACACACACAATTCACGTTATTTCTGGCCTCACTCATGTTTATTTTCTTACGTTTGCACGCTTTTTAAATGGAAAGTGCCGAAACCCACACCAACATAACGCGTGCAAGCCGAAAAAATGGACATCAATTTGCTTACTGGCGAAGCTAGTAGTTAATGAATGGGTAGGCAAAAATCTTATCTTAAATTTTTTTTAAGGAATCACTAAAAGGACGGTGGGTCAAATCGGACGCTGAGGTGGAGTTTGCTGTAACCGAATGGTTCCACAAACAGCCGTAAGAATTTTACTAGCAGGGAATCTACAGGTTAGCGCAACAGTGGAACTCATGTCTTAATGTTATCGGAGACTTCTTTTAAAATTGTTGAATAAAAAATGCTTTACAGCTCTATACGTGTGTCTATTGAACAATCCTTGTATTAGTTATACACAATAATACAACTGATTGAACTTCAAATTTTTAAACTTGATTAGTTTCTATATATATGTTTAATGTTACAAATAATTCAAATAACAATCTTGATCATCTGTTAGTTCAGCGGAATAACAGTGACACTTTTAATAACCCCATAAAATAAACACTTAGAAACAACACAGGCGCTTTAACTTACTGTTTGGACCACAGAAGTGAGGCATGCCTCAACGCTCTATGTGTACAGCGCGGGACAATCCCCCCTCCCTACACTTCCCTATCACACCACTACATTGCTTACATACGATGTATACAAAAAACGCTGAGGCAAGTTCAGGTTGCCTCATTCGCTTTAAACGAACTATGCCGAATCTCACCTGTCACCATCTAGCGGTCGCTCAATAAAGCACGTTTCGGTTTAATAAATTTGACAGTCGCAGTAACAATGTATAATCTTTACGTTATGTAGTTCATACGTATTTATAATTTTTATTCTACAGAATTTTTTAGGGTAGGCATTGCCTCAATTGCCTCCATGTAACTTCGCCACTGATATATATGTGTACAACGTTATCGGCAACAAAGAAGTAGTTTTTGTTAAAATTCCTTCCCGGGATATTTGGCCGTAGTCCAATGTTTTCTACAAAACCAGACATTTCGGCAATGCCATCGACTTCCATCATCAGTGAAAATCGAGTGCGATAACGTGAGGTGGTATACATTAGTGACCACAGTACTGTGGTTAAGGCTGAAGCAGTAAGTAGAAAGAAGTAGTTACTATGGTAATATTTCATTTCGAAAATGATTTTAAATATAAATCTTAGAATATGGTTCTCCATACCGATATTTTGAAATTCAATTACACAAACATAACCAATGACTACGCCTAGTACATGTTTTTTTAAAAGAACATCTAATAACGCTTGCAATTTTAAATGAAAAACTCTAGACACTAAGTCAGGTCTGTGTTCAACTCTTTCATATGGTTTCAATTGAGAGGTAATTTCAATCCACTTGGGGTTGTAAGTAATTGTAAGGAATAGATCAGGCTTTCCTAGACGGGCAACAATAGGTTATTCTTGATAATTTTGAAGCATATTTTGAGGACTGCCAATATAAGATGAAGGAAGAACAACTGGAATTCCACCAACTGCTCCTCTTTGTTCAGCATCAGAGTTAAGAAAGTCCATCAAACCTTTGTAACTATCAGCTCTGAGTTCTTGTTGATGGGCTCGAACGAATGCCAACCTGGAACCTTCTACTTTGACATAACTGTCAACAATGTATTGTTGAAATAATTTACCAGAAGCATGAAGTAAACTGAAACCATCTCTAACTGCTAAACGATAGCAATAGTATTGTAATTGAGTTGTGACTGTTCTCGATGCAGTACGATTAACTTGAACATGTGGCTGACCAACAGTCCATCCAGAATCACCACATGGGAAAAGCAATGGATAGCACATTGGTTCAGAATGGGGGTTCAGGTAAGATATTTTAGTAAGCGCACCAGTTGGTTTAGAATACATAACAAAATCAACATTGCCTGGTGGAGTTCCATCATTGGTGACAAAAACAGCAGCCACCCTCACTGACTGCAGGTTCATTCGATCTTCCAGGATGAAATGCATTGGTAGTCGTAAATTGTAGATGCAAATCCAGTATAGTTTGATCCAAATCTTTTATATATTTAAACAACTGTGCGTAAGGATTATGTGTATCGAGCATTGTTTGCAATGTAACCATTATTTCTTCGCAACAGTTTTTATTAGCTTCATTCACTACACGATGTTGTAATGGAGTATCAAAATCTACAACGGAAAGGGCAGCGTAAGATGGTGCAACTCCTGCAGGAGGTTGTAAACTTCCTACCATATGATACACCTGCCCATGTAATTTAAAACAATATGGACCCCTGCCAGGAATGTCAACCGATTTGATGTGAATTGAAGCAAATGCCAGAGCATTGTTGAATTGCCTAATATTTTCTAGGTAATTCTTGGTGAAGTCATCATTTTGCTCTATGAGGTTTTGAAGTTCTTCACAAACTTTAATGGGCTCTAACTTAACCTTTCCCTTGTGGCAACACATGGTAGCTGAATCATCACTAAACTCCCCTGCAGACAACCTTGCAGAGCAATAAACGCACTTTTTATCCATATCACCAACACTATGTGTTGCACTTCATTGTCTTTAGGGAAAAGGCGGGCAGTACAATATGTTTTTGGAAGTTTATATAGTCTTCTTCTTGTACTGATATTTTGATGGAGATGAAGTAAATAAGTTGATGACACAAAGTTGTTAACTTGCACTAATTGTTGTCATTGAGTTTGTAATTGATTAATGTGTCTTGTCTGCGTTGGCGCTGAGCTTCTCTATCTTGCTGAAGTCGAAGTTGTCTTTGTTCGTCACTTTCGGTATTTCTTCTTCTGCGTTCTGTGACGCGTTCCAATGGTCTGGAACGTCTTCCGGGAGGTCTCCCTCTCGGTCTGCCCGGCATTATGAAAACCTAAATCACAAATTCGTTCACATGAGTTTTCATTAAAATGAGAGCTATTCTTAGTGAACGAAAAAAGACGATACCCAGTGAACACATTACGTAAATGTGATATCAATATGATATAAAATCAGTGTTTTTACCTCATTATTGTGTCATATGATGTCATGTGTTCACTGGGTATGTATCATCACTTCAGGTAATAGGATTCCTTATACGACTATCCTATGGATAGTACTTAATTAATAAAAATAGATTATTGCAAATAACGAATGATGACAAACAGGCAAAAACATAACGAAAATAAAATTTAATTTTTTAATTAATAAACTAATTTTGAAGTTGTAAAAAAATTAGTAAATATACAAATATTGTGACAAATATTTCGAAATAAAAATTTTTTTTTTGTAATTCAAATGCAATAAATTTTTATAATTTTATAATTAATTAATTTCTTGTTTTAATTTGATTGACACGTTTATACGTTGTTTATACGTTAAAATGTAATTTTTTAACGAAAACATTAATTTAAAATAGTTACTTATTTTTCGTCATTAGAGGGAAAAATAATCTTCAAAATGGCATATCAAACATTAATTTTGATATAGTATTAAGGGAGATATTTCATACCGACAAAAAAACACCTTTGAGAAATAATATATAGAGAAAAGTTTTAAAATGTAATTTTTTAACGAAAACATTAATTTTAAGATATTTACTTATTTTTCGTCATTAGAGGGAAAAATAATCTTCAAAATGGCGTATCAAACATTAATTTTGATACAGTATTAAGGGAGATATTTCATACCGACAAAAAAACACCTTTGAGAAATAATATATAGAGATAAGGCCTAACAAGGGACTCAGTACAGTTAAAATGTGAAATAATCAGTATTAGAGTATTATAACAACAAATTGTTAATAACCAAGAATAATGATGAAAGGAGTAAAATTATTTAAGGAAAATGTTAACTCAACATGACTTGTAAACCATTTAATTTATAATTATATGAAAAATAATAAGGCCTATAAGAAATATCAAAAAATGTCAATTTTTAGCTTATTTGAAACCAAATTAGATCAAATTGTATATTAAATTATGTAAAATTAGAATAGGAATATTGCTAAGTATTTAAATTTTTATAAAATTAACAAATAAATAAGTTATAGCCATAAAATAGGAAAAAATGTCATATATTTTTATAAGATGAGATCTAAGCCAAGGCGACAGCTGATTCCAGACAATGGGGAAGGAGGATAAGATATTTCGGAAATTACTACATTAAACGACGATTTAAGTCATCAGTTGATTGTTAAACGTGAACCGGTACGGATGAAAACGTATGGAAGGAAGATCCAAAAAATATAAATTATCTGAAGAAAAATGAAAGTGTGTAGTAAAACAAAATTTTACTACAGAGGTTATAAACCGAAACTTAATATGAAAAGAACTTAAACAGTAACAAAGTGCAACCGAATTTCAGATATAATACGATCTAACACCAGCGCACAAAGAATCATCCGCCATATTGAAAAATTCATTTAACACAATTTCAATGGTATAATGAACTCAAACAGATTTTGTAACACTGAATACCACACAAATAATCCAGCACTAAACTACATCGCCGATAAGAAGAAAACACTACAACCAAGTCTCCAGAGGGAGGGACATCACTGCAGAAGAAGGTATCCATAATTATATTTGAGGGAGAAGAAAGAACACGGAGTCAGCGTGGGTAGCAGAAATACGAAGTCGACGGCAGCCATTTTCCAGTTTGCCTAGCGAGCTGTACACAGCCACTCGAAGTAGCGACGACGTGATGTCATACACTGCATGTCTGGTTCGCAAATTTCTTTATTCAATGACATTATTTTTTGAGATATGTTACTTTTACGTAATAGTATTTAAATTTTTATTAATTGTAAGTATTGTATCTTGTGACTTGCCCTTCTCTGACCATTTCGACAGTTAAAAGAACTCTAATAATTAATATTGTAATTTCATGTATTTATCTAGTTGAAACAATCGACCTGCGAGTCGAGTCTTAGCCGCAGCAAAATCGATGTGCGTAAGATTGGCGCACCGCTTTTAAAAAATTAACATCAGAATTGTTCTAAATACTCGTTTTCCTGATTATTTTAGTTAATTAAATTAATACATTTCATTCCTAACTTAATTTAGGAGTATTAAGGAAGGAAAGAAGAAGAAGAAAGGGAGCTGAGTGGAAGAGATACACTTCGACACAGCTGGACATAATCCGATTAACACTGCGAAACAAATATTTCGCCACAAAGTATTACACAAAGATTAATTCATAGTTTAATTAATCAAACAATAATAAATATAAAAATAATTAATCAATTAAAAAATTAATTAAATAAAATATATAAAAACATCAAATTTTTTTAATTACATTAATAAACCAATAAAAAATTGTATTATCAACATAAATAATTTTTATTTGTAGAAATACAGTTATATTACAAATTGGCGCTCACAACAGTGGGGCATCATCATCATCTATTTGTAATTCGGAAATACAGTTATATTACAATATTTGTCATGAGATTTGGGAAGTAACCTTCCCTAATACTACACTCCTTGTACTAAGCTTGAATTAGTCGGTTCTTTATTTCTCCTTCAATGAGTATGTTATTATTTTATGTTTGGATCCTTTGATGTAGTTATTTTAATAAGTTACCCATGATTATTTTTCATTACTGCTCCTTATCTTACTGGGTATACTGATGATGTACTGGGGTTTTAATCATCATGTGGTTGAACGTATATTGTTTTATATTGATTGTTCCTTTTATTTGGACCAAGAGTTTTTTTTGTTATAGAGTCTATTGTCAGCATTTGATTTACTATAATGATCAATTTATTTAATTTATTTTTAACCATTTTGTTATCACTCACTACAGATTGTTTCTTCTTTTTCTTTTCAAAGTTGTATTAAGTTATATTCAAGGTGAAAATTCTGTTATGCTACATATGCTCTCCTGTAAAAGTGATTAATTCAGATCATACGCTCAATATGGATGAAATAATTACTTCTGATTCTTATATTTACCATATTTTTATTCGTTATTTCACTTTATATACCTACTTTTCCACTATTGCTCTCTCAGTTGATATGTATATCCTTCATTCGTTTCTTTATTTATTAATAGATAATCCTTAATCTTATGTATATCATTATTATTATATATATTTTTTCTTCCTTATTTGGTGCTTCATCACCGGGATGTTCACTCCCTAACATTCCCTATCATTTGAGTTGGATCAGATCAGATTGGCACAATTTTGCTACAATTTCTGCTGTCCTATACTTCACTTAGCTGAGCTCAGAGGAATTATCATCTCTGCTCAGTTATAAGACTGATGGAATATATCTACATCCAGTCATAAAAATAAAAATCATTAAAAGTAGTCTCTTTCGACTAATAACAAACATCCGTGGATTCTTCACTTCATAATGGTTCAGATTAATTAATACTTTTACACATTTGATTCTTCTTCTATTTTAAAGCTCATTCCATATTATGCGGCTTAGGTATAGGGTATAATATTCATTTCATCCTTTCTTTGCATTCTTTTTCTTTGTTTGTTGTTGGTATAATCTGTCTCTTGTTTACATAGTAATTAGCATTTATATAGATTTTTTTTTCTCTCTTTTCATTTGGTATTCAATGAGTCATTCTATTGCTCATGGCATAACATTAATTCCTTACATTAATTATCACTATCATAGTGGTTATTAAAATAACATTATCATTATGGTCCCAGGTTTTCAGCTTCTGGTCTTAATACTTGGTTCTTATTTGGTTGGTTCTTTTTCCTTGTTGCTTCTTCATCAAATTATTTTCATTGTGAGTTTGATTAAACTATTTTGATTAAATTATAAAAACATTCTGGTCTCCTTTTCCCTTCTTCATTTAAAAGTTCTGTATCATTTTTGGGTTTTAAAAAAAAAATAATCTCATTTACATAGTTTGTATTAGTTGTTACTGTTATTATATAGTCACTGTTACAATACAAGTTGTGACATAGTCTTTACAGCTGTGGTAGTTTATTATGGGTTTTCCTTTTTCAACACTGGTTCTTATGAATACTTGTTATAATTTCTTCTTATGACGCTTTTAACATTCATGGATATATTTTTTCTTGTAACATTAATTTACTCAATCTATTGATATAGGTTTTCCTCATTATCTACTGGAACATGTTCTTATTTATTTTGACCCTGGAGAGTTTGAGAAAGTTTATATATTTGTACTCCGTTTATTCCAAAATTCTTTTATACAAGAGTTCGTTCAAATTATTAGTGTAATTTGTTCGTACGTGTTTTTTTTCTTTGTTTGTTTTTCTTCCTTCAAAATTATTTCGTTCAAGTTATTTCTGTAAGTTGTCCTTACGGTCCTTTTGAGGCATTTTCTTTCACAATTCATTTCCATAAGAGTTCATTCAAATAATTCATGTAAGTTGTCCTTACGGTCCTTGTGAATTTTATTAACTAAGAATCATTTGTTGTTTTTCTTCCTTCCAAAATTATTTCGTTTAAGTTATTTTTGTAAGTTGTCCTTACGGTCCTTTTGAATTTTGTTATACCTTTTTCTTGCAAATTTCCTTTATATAATAGTTCTTTCAAATAATCCTTGTAAGTTGTTCTTATCATTTTTAGAATTTAGTTATACCTTTTTCTTGCAAAATTTCCTTTATATAATAGTTCTTCCAAATAATCCTTGTAAGTTGTTCTTACCATTTTTAGAATTTAGTTATACCTTTTTCTTGCAAATTTCCTTTATATAATAGTTCTTTCAAACAATCCTTGTAAGTTGTTCGTACCATTTTTAGAATTTAGTTATTTATGAATCATTTTCCTTCACAATTCGTTTCCATAAGAGTTTATTCAAATAATTCATGTAAGTCGCCCTTACGGTTTTTTTATTTTTTTTTTTGCAAAAATTATTATTTTGCTTTTGTTTTCATCCGAATTATTTCATTAATATTATATTATTTAAGCGGTTTTTACTCCCTTTTGCATTCGTAAATGTTTTAATATTTCCTTTCCAAGAATAGTTTATTCACATTATTGGTATAAGTTGTTCTTATATAATTTTAGAATTTAGTAATTAATTTTCCTCTAAATATTTTTTTATTGACAATTGATTATAGGTGCCCTTTGTCTTGTTTGAATTAATATCCTTTAATACATAAGTGTTTTTGTTGTTATTTTTAATAATCATATATGGTCCGGTATACAGCAGTAATAACTTTTTGGTACTGCCTCCCAAGGTACTGGGTAGTTCCCGATTTTTCAATAATACTTTTTTTCCGACTTCGTAGTTTATCACCTTCTTAATTGCCCTTTGATACTTTTTATGTCGCCTTTCCTGGTCTAATTCACTGTTATTAATTATCGAGACATTGGCTCCTGTGTCTATCATAATTGGAGCAGAAATACCTTCTATTTCCGCAACTATGTAAATGATTTCATTGTTCTGATTGTTAACCTTTGTATCATTTTCTTCTAATAAATCCTTACGAATATCTTTTAAATAATTATTATAAATAATAGTAAATTTTTGATCTTCCTTTTTAAAACTCGACTCTTGTCCATACCCAGTAGATAGGAACAGTAAAGGGTTGTAATTGTTTATTACTGCCTCCTCTCGTTTAAATGTTCCGTATCGTTACAGATATGGCTGATAGCAGCGTCCATCTGGAGTCCTGGAACTGCTTCGTTTGGTTCAATTCGGTCATCTAGCTGTGCTTCATTTACTGGTTGTCTCCTTAGATTATCCAGACTCGAACTGCGTCTGTGTTCATATCCTCTATGATTGTTACCACCCTGGTTTACTTGAGGTGTTTCATACTCATAGAACCTACTCCTCCGCTGATGCTGGTACCTCCGCTGGCCACTACCTTCTGCTCTGATATAATTTACTCGAGGTCTATATGTCCTGTGGTTATTATTACCTCCTGCTGGGTAATTTCTATTATTGTTATGATAGTAGTTGTTATTGGGTGGGTTTGGGTTCCTCTGACCATTTGAACCATAATTATTATTATTATAATAACCGTTTCTATTTGGTTGATGGTTATTATTATTATTATAATTATTATTATTCCGATTAATATTGTTATTATTATTATTGCTATTCTGATTATTATTATTCGTATAGTTGTTGTCATTTCTAAATTCAGGTTTCTCATATCTCATCCTACTTTTTTGGTAATAGTCTTCGTGTTCGTACATTTCGAGCAACTCCATCATTGCTTGTACGGTTTTAATCTGACTGTTGTGGCGAGCTCTTATTATGTCCTCCTCATAATGGTAGGATAGTTTGCTGACCAGGCACTCTTCGGGTATTTTGGGCTCTAAGTGTTGGCCACACACACCTTTCCTAAGAAATATGCGGTCAATGTTTGACCCCGATACGGGTTAAACTTCCCATGACATATTCCGTCTCTTGCGATGTTCTGCGTAGACTCGGACCAATATTTAGCCTTAAACAATCTCTTGAATTGCTGATAGTCCGTAACTTCGTCCCTTATCGCCATCCACCAATTATCGGCTATCTCCTTGAACGATTCATCTAGTACTTCCTTATTTGCACTCCATCGGTTACCTCAGTGTTTTGCAAAGTACTCTTCAATTCTGGCTATGAATTCCATAGGCTTGTTTTTGTATAGCCTGAAGTTAATCCCTTCTCGATTTTCTGTATTGGGAAAACTGGTGATGCTAGTTGGTCGACTATGAAAAAGGTCTATGTTGGTTTGATTTTGTAGAACCTGACCATTTATACTGGTCACAGCAGCTTCAATGCCGTCACATTTTTCTGTGAATCAGTTCTGCACTCTTTCCCATTCTTCGCGTGTTTCTTTTAGTTTTTCTTCTAAATTCTTTTTATTCGTTTCTTCTATACTGGTGACCTTGGTGTTTATTTCTGTTTTAATACTCTGTACTTCTCGCTCAGTCTGACTCCATCTTTCGTCAGCCCTTGTAATCTTTTGTTCTATCACCGTTATTTCCTCTTCTACCTTCTTGCTGATTGTTTCATTGTTCTCTACTATCTTCTGACTCAATTCTTCCTTTAATGCTTCCATCTTTCCATCTTACTGGTTCATATTCTCTTGGTTAGTCTCCCTTAATTCTTCTCTTAACTGTTGATTATTATTTTCCATTTTCTTACTGGTTTCTTCCATTCTCTTATTGGTCTCTTCCAGTTTCTGGCTTATCTGACTTAATTCCTCCTTCGACTGTTTATTGTCAGTTTTTATTTCCTCCATTTTCTCCTCTATCTTCTTAATATTTCCCTCCATTAATAATTTATTGTCATTTTTTATTTCGTCCATCTTCTCCTCCATCTTCTTACTATTTTCTTCCATCTTCTCCTCCATCTTCTTACTATTTTTTCCGCCTTCTGACTATTTTCTTCTGTCCTCTCCATCTTCTTACTGTTTTCTACCGCCTTCTTACAATTTTCTTCCATCCTCTCCTCCATCTTCTTACTGTTTTCTTCCGCCTTCTTACAATTTTCTTCCATTTTCTGGCCTAATTCTTCTTTTGACTGCTTATTGTCGGTTTTTATTTCCTCCATTTTCTGGCTTAGTTGTGCCAATATGGTCATTAATATTTCCTGGTAATTTACTTCTCCGGTTTGTGTCGGCTTGTCAGGTTGTTTCCCTTGGGGTACTGGTTCGGTTGGTTCTGCTGGAGGTAATATCAACTCCACATCTTCCACGGGAGTCACCTCCTTATCCTCCATATCTATTTCCTTCTCGGCCTCTGCCGCCCTTTTCTTAGATGTTGCTCTCCTGTGCATCTTGCTTACTCTCCCGACCTGTTACCAGCTGCCAGCTAAAAATAGGAAATTGGGTAAATTGTTTTTATTTATCGGCCTATCAATCCCTATCTTTAGCCACTAAAGTTGGACGCCAATTTGTAATAAAACCTTAGGTTACAAATAAAATTTATGTTTGAGAAAATTTACAAGTTATAAATTTATTAAAAAAATTTTTATTTAATTTTTTAAAAATATTATTTATATATTGTAATTGTTTAATTAGTTTTATTATTCAGTTATTATTTAATTAGAAGTATTAATACTAATTTATTTCCATGTGTTAATTTGCTAGACTCGGTAAAGAAATATTTGTTCTTGTGTTAATCTGATTATGTCAAAGCTGGGTCGAATTGTATTCGCTTCTAACTCAGCTCCTTTTCTTCTTCTTCTCGATTTTTTTAGTTATTACCTTCTAAGTTAAATTAGAAATGAAATAAATTAATTTTAATTACTCAAATAATTAGGAAAACTCGTGTTTAGAAACAATAATGACATTTATTTAATAAGTGATGCTATAATCTTATGTGCATCGACTATTGCTGCGGCTGAGACTCAATTCACAGGTCGACTGTGTTAACTAACAAAATATATAAAATTACAAAATTGATTAACAGAGTTCTTTGAACTGTCGAAATGGTCATGGAAAGGCAAGATACTATACTTACAGTTAATTAATACTTAATTACTATTACGTAAAAGTAAAATATATTTGAAAATAATGTCATTTAAAAAGAAATAATCGAACCAGTCAGCTGTGTATGACGTCGCGTAGCTGTTGATTCATCGTGGCAGTGTACTGCTGGCGAGATGACTTCAAAACATGGCCACCATCAACATCGGATTTCGCCCAACTATGCCGGCTTGTGGTTTTTTTCCTCTCACCCAAATGTAATTGTGGATATCTTCTTCTGCGATAGTGTATTTCCTCTGGATGCTTCTGTTGTAATGTTCCTTTTCGCTCAAAGAGGTAGTTTGATGCAGTATTACTAGTGTCGTATTCAGTGTTCGAAATCTGGTTAAGTTCGTTATTCAATGGAATAGTATTAATTCAATTATTCCAACATGGCGGATGATTCTTGGTGGAACTAAAACTCGTTCTTCACTTCGTTAATTGGTTAAGTTATTTTTATTAATTTTAGGTTTATAACCTCTGCAGTAACTCTTTATATTGTACTTTCAATTTAGTTCAAATTATTTTATATTTTTTGGATCTCCCTTCTGCACGTTCCCATCCATTGTGGTTCGCGTTTAACAATCAACTGCTAACTGAAATCGTAGTTTAATATAGTAATTCCAGAAATATTTTGGTATCCTATCCCATTGTCTGAAATCAGCTGTTCGTCTTGTCCAGGCCTGATCTCATATAAATATATGACATTTTTTTCTATTTTATGACTATAATTTAATTATTTTTTTTAATTTCATGAAAATTTAAAAAATACCTAATATTACCTAGCAATATTCCTGTTCTAATTTTACATAAATCAATATCCAACATGACCTAGTTTAGTTTCAATTAAGCTTAAAACTGACATTTTTTGACATTTCTTATAGGCCTGATTGTTATTCACATAATTATAAATTAAATGGCTTACAAGTCGTTTTATGTTAACATTGTCCTTAAATAAGATTACTCATTTCATCATTATTCTTTGTCTCTAACAATTTGTTGTTACAACACACCGATACTGATTAATTTACATTTTATTTGTACTGCGTCCACTGTTAGGCATTATATTACACATTTCCAATAAAGTCAATTTTATCCTCTGATCATTACATTAACTATTATATATTTTTGTGATAATTATAATTAAGTATCTTTATTCTAAACTGACTAATCTCTGTTAATTTTATTTATTTAATTTATCCTTTTGGATTTGATTACATAGTAAAAGTTGAATTTTTCCTAAAAATCAGTTTTGCTTTGCTACTGATATTATAACTAGTTTGCTTCCTTATTATTTACAATTTAAAAGATATTATGATTATTTCCTTGCCTTTCCTACCTTAACAAAACTTTAGCAATAATTAACGTCATTTAACTATAACAAAACATTTTATAATCTAACATTTTCAATTACATATAATGAAAGTTCATGTTTCCACATTTATATTAATATAAAACAATCCTTACATATTATATTTAAATACTCTATTACAATTAATAACATTTCAGTCATTTTCTGTCTTTCACTATTATAGTTTATATTGGATATCACTTTCCTTCTCACTGAGGCATTCTTTATCACCTACATAATGGTAGCCTTTAATCCTTTCTACTTAATATTCTACTCTCTACCCTGTAAAGCGTTACGAGCTTTAATTAAATATTTAAAATCTAGAAAACTGTGTATACATCTGAAACTCTACTCGCTTTTTAAATCAAAATATTCGAATTTGTCCCACTTACCGTCATTGCGAAACAACCAGGGTGTCATCTGATGTACTTAGGCAGAGAAAAACAACAGGTAATGCAATGACACACACGTATTTTACAAACATAAATAAAATGATATTTTATTTATATAGCATGACAATTTTTCTGTTTACCTTCTGGTTTAGATTTATTAAAATACGCCTTATGGCTGAATTGTGAAACTACGTCAAATTATGATTTCTACTGTAGTTATGCTTTTCTACCAATAACCCTCCGAACAATATTTGATTCACCTAGCCATGCTATCAAGATTTATTTATCACTGACTATATATATAGACTTACGACTAACTTATTTCTACTCAATAAAAACGACCCAGTATATGCTCGCTCTCTCCCTCTCATACTGTAAAATTCCCCATTATTTAGTTATAACCCCATAATTTAGATTTAGCGCTTTTTATTGAATTTTCATCATTAAATTTGGTGAATTGAAACTAATTAAAATTGAAACATTTTGTCTGTTCAAACTGCTTAAATTAGGTACTCATCCCTTCATCCACGTGGTTACGCCATCACTGTTAACACTTGATTCTGCTGACACACTCCGAATATAAAGTTAGAATGTTATTATTTGTCGGTTACTTCTGTTCGATCACTATAACATGATTGACTGTTATTTTGAATTAAAATAGCAAGATTTACTGGTCGGCCGACCCTAACTAGCTCGAGCAATGTTTTATGTGACCTCGCGAGGTCTGGAGTTCTAAGTCGACTGCTTACGCTATCTTAGCGTCACTCCCGCCACAGTTCACCAACTTGCGCTCTGATTCGTGGATAGAATCACATGACATAGTCATTAGTGAAGTTACAGCTTACGCTCTTGGTAGCGAGTTTGGGTATTTTTGTTCTGTCCTGGGGCTCGCCACAAAGTTTGTGCTTTTTGCCAACGGAAAACACAATCATCCGCACCCCGGTTCGCATTCCAACACCTCAAGGAGCAGTGCTTATTGCAGGGCGCTGACAAAATATGCGTCTTGGTGCCCCGACGAAGTAAAACAAGGAATGTTAATTGTTCAAAACTGAGGCCCTGTTTGGGTAGACCTTATGTTACACTTATAATTACAATAAAAAGAAAACCCCTCAATTTTGTCCCATCACACCTGGAGTTATCTCTATATTTAATTTACAATCTTTAACTTATTTGTAGTGTATCCTGTAACTTGGGTTACTGGGATTTAGGGTTTTGTCATTATTTTCAATTTAATTAAATTGTACATATTTGTCATGAGATTTGGGAAGTAACCTTCCCTAATACTACACTCCTTGTACTAAGCTTGAATTAGTCGGTTCTTTATTTCTCCTTCAATGAGTATGTTATTATTTTATGTTTGGATCCTTTGATGTAGTTATTTTAATAAGTTACCCATGATTATTTTTCATTACTGCTCCTTATCTTACTGGGTATACTGATGATGTACTGGGGTTTTAATCATCATGTTGTTGAACGTATATTGTTTTATATTGATTGTTCCTTTTATTTGGACCAAGAGTTTTTTTTGTTATAGAGTCTATTGTCAGCATTTGATTTACTATAATCATCAATTTATTTAATTTTTATTTTTAACCATTTCGTTATCACTCACTACAGATTGTTTCTTCTTTTTCTTTTCAAGGTTGTATTAAGTTACATTCAAGGTGAAAATTCTGTTATGCTACAATATTTTCTGTATACAGTTTTTGTCTGAAAGTAATAGCCATTTTGCTATCGAACTTAAGAATTTGAGCAGTGTATATAAAAAGGTACAAAAGCTTGTGTGCTGCTACTGTTAAGAACTTCCCAAAAGTAAATCATTGTACAGTCTAAGGAAGATAGGACCTGATGAAAATATAAATTAAAAAGAAGTAATCAATGTTTTTGTGATAGTCAGATGGCACTTTCCAAACATCATCATGTTTCTTTTTTGTTCTTCCTCACAATAGCTCAACACATTTGTGATAGTGGTAGGATAGAGACAAATGGTGGTTTCTTTCCGCATACTTCATTCTACTGTATAATAAATATGAAATGACCAGAAATATGACATGTATAAAAGAACGATGATGCTTAAATATGTTTAACTACTTTTTGTTTTAAATTATATACTTTCAGGTATAAATAAAGGTTATCATGTTTTCAATATTTAAAAAAATTATGCTTAACAAAGAAAAATTAATTGTTTGAGCTTTGTAATTATTCATAATTTATTAATTTTGGTTTAATTTTTAGAAACAAAACTTGAACAAAATCCAGTTTCTAGATTTTTATTATTACTGAAAAATATGCTTATTGGAAGTCCTTCAAATCAAGAGCAGCTCCTCAAGAATAATGGTGTTGCCATCCTTGGTATTTTACTCTCTAAGGTAAGTGCACTTATTACATGTGATTTGAAACATTCTTTCTAGTTTATTGTTAAATTGAAAATATTACATGCAAAGCTGAACATTATTTTTTCCTACGCTACGAGTATATAAATAATGTGTAAATGCAAGCAAACAAATTTTCTTGTACTGGTAGGAAAAGTTAAATGAATCGTGTATGGTTGCAGGTGCCGCCAAACATAATGGAAATGCATGTATTAAAGGCAGTCCAGCTGCTTACAGAGACAGCAAAAGCTTCATCAAATCAAACATTATTGCGTGCTGTCCATCAGCATGTACTTTTTAATTTTAATGTATGGTCTAGATGTCCATTTCATGTTCGCACAGGTGAGTCAACATAGTTTGTTTCAAGGGGAGGGGTCACTTTAATCATTTGAAATATATTGAAAATTAAGGTTAATAATTACCTAACTAATGGTGTTAAATGTTGGTATTTATGTTATAATATTTTATACAAATTAAAATAAGTACAATAAGCTGGTCAAACAGGTAAAGATTGGTTGAAATTTTATGATAAACATAACAGGCTATAAAAACATGATCCATTGTTAGAAAGGACCAAAAGTTTTAAATTTCAGCTGCAGAAGACAGTCTAAGTCACATGGTTTTGGTCTTGACAAACTTGCAAAAATCAAAACCACACTACTTAAGACTGTGCACAACTGAAGTAGAAATGGTGTGAACTGATGGCCATGAAAGTGTAAATGATATGATGCATTGAAATGTTAAACACTGTACAGTGAGTTTTCACTTTATTTAACATGATTAACATTGTTTCACCATTATGCCATGTGTCAAAATAGTCCTCATTATAAAGTTACAGTCGTTTCCCTGTAATGCTGGTGATGTTCAATGTATACTAGTATATTGGATGGTAGCAGTTATATAAAGAATACAACAAGATACAGCTACAGTTACTTTATTTTTTAGTGTGACCAGCCAACTCTGTGAAAGAACATTAAAAGTTTTGTAGCTTGGACTAATGAATATAACATGTATGTACCGTAGGCCTATGTCAGAATTTATTCTCAACTGGCACTGTACTGTAGACTACCTGAATCTTAACACGTTAAATATTTTACATACAAAAATATCGGTTTTTACTAAAAATTTTGTATGATTTAGAACACACACATTTTGTATATGTGTGTACACATACACATACACCTACACACATACGCGTATGTGTGTGGACTCCGTTGTATGCCGTACCAATCTACTATTCAAAATTGTATTCAAGATATATCAGTTCCCTTTTCCTGCCAGTATCATCTGCAAAATTCCTCAATCTCATTAAGATCATTGTTGATAGAGGAGATAAGATCCTAGAAGATAATTGTTGCTTAAAATAGTAATTATTAAATATGTAAGGTGTTTATACATAAGACCTACTTTAATACCTCTTTATTTACTTGAAGGAAGCATAATTTATCTTTGATATTTATAGGGATCTCAATAAGGGATGTCAAAATGTCATCATGTGTGTGAGTATATACATCATTTTAATGAATTTAACCCTCCTGAGGTCCACTTCAGCAGCATTGATTATGGGCTGAAGGGTAGTACTGAATAAGATATGGCCAGCAGCCATCATGCCGTAGACTGAATGGACTGGAGGCATTGCCACCACTCTGGATACTACAGCTTGATTCTATAATTCACAAACTTCACAAGCCTTACCAAAATAATTGGAATAACAACCTTTCCTTTACGCATGATCCTACTTCGTAATACTTCTCATGTTGCTAAAAGTCGAGAAAGACTGTCCATATGGTTTGATCATGTTCTGACATTTTTTCACATACTTGCCTTATTGAATTACCTGTTCTGTTGTGAGCTGTTCCAAGCTGGCATTGAGTCAAAGGAGAAGATCCTTCAAGCAATGCTGATAAAAAACCTTCTTTCCTTTTGTATATGGGTGCTGCTGTTCCTTCTGTGCCAATTCTTTTGGGACTGCCTCATGCTTCAAGATCTGTGCTATCAGTCTTGAATTTCTTTTGCTAATTAGATTACATATTAATAGTGATATTGATATTATATAAATTGTATATTGATATTAATATTGACAATGATAAAATAATGATATACTTTTGGCAATTACTTTATGCCAAAGATAGTTTTAAAATATTTGAGTATAGTGTAACATTCAAAATTATAAGTAATGAATTTGTTTACAGGGCATATACAGTTTTTATCAACACTTATAAAAGACGAGAGGAAAGTTTTCAGGAAACGGTATGGTGTTCAGTTTTTATTAGACACAATTAGACGTCATTATTCAAGTGCGGACATTGTGGCAAGTGATGAAAGCAAGACAATTCGAGTTTCACTTTTAGGTTTAATCAAATACTATCTACAAAAAGAGTGCAATATTAAAGAGCTTAGTGCAATCTTAGGTTTCTTGGCTGCATGTAAAGATGAAATTTTGGTATGTAAAATTGTATACTAATGTATAGTAACATATTTAGAAATCTACAAGAATGTTAAGTCAGTACTTATTATGTACATAAGATTTAGACTTGTCTTGTAATGCCAAAAAACTGCAACAAATGTTTTCTCATTCTCATATGAACTGATTGATGTTTTAGGATATGTGTATTTTGTTTTTGAGTCTAAGCTATATAAATATATTTGGCATAATTAACACAGTTGATAAATAATATTCTTATAAATTTGGCAAGTTATAAATGGCCAGTATTTAAGCAACAACACACATATTTTGCATATACAGTCTTGTGGACTTACCTTTTTTCCACATTTATTAATTTATATGTCTGGACATAAACACTTGTAACCAGCCGATCCATTCGGACACCATCCTATTTTGTTGCCCACCACGAATGAAAAATGTTACTCACCAGGGTTCTTTTCAGCGAACAGGAGAAAAGAATTGGTTATTCAAGAAAGTACAACCGTATTACCATCATACTATGGTTACAGCTATTTTTTAATTCATTTTTATACTACAAAAGAAAACGTAACAATATAGCCATTAACATCATTTCAAACTTTATGTAAACAAATATTCCCCCTCCCTTTCTTCCTTCTGCTATGACTTTTTAGATAGACAATAATAACATTTATTATGCATGAGTTTTTTTCTTTCTTTTTTACCTGTAGAATAGAACTAGAAACAATTTAAAACATAAAATCAAGCCCATACAACACAAACCAGCGCTTCATGGTTTAATATATATATATATATATATGTGTGTGTGAACACACACACACACACACACACACACACACACACATGCTACATATTTTATATTTTCCCCTTGAGCTCATTTAAATTTTGAATGGTTGTAATTCTTTGTTTTTAAATTTCTTCTTTTATTCTCTTTTCATAATTTATGAATATAATTGAATGTAATATAATTTATTCTCTTATCTGGAATTGCGTCCCTAAAATCAGTCCAGCCTCCGTACATTTTTTATTTCTTTCATCACTCCGCACATTTCGTTCTTTTGTCGTAATTCTCGCCGGATAACTCGAAACTCACTTCATGAATGTTAAATTTATTAATTTGAATTACAATCACATTTTATTTATACGGGCCTGCATTTTCGTTTCGGAACTTTTATTCACAACCGGCCGATTCAAAGGTGTAATTTCAACTGGGGTGAATTGTACTGCGTTGAGTTCTTTGTTTCCATCACATGTTCGGCTCTGGAATGTTTTGTACGTGTCTTTCACGCTGGGAACATTGGACCACACATTCACGTGTATGCATGAATACGCACCCTCTCTGATAACTTGCATTCCCAGACGCTTAATTGCTTTTGTGCCTCGCACGGCTTGGTACGAGGTGGACTACAAAGTGTTAAAAAAAATCAACCTTTCATGATCAAGACTGTTACCTAGCATGGGTTGGTTACAAATTGTTAAACTTATTATGAAATAAAAATAAACCATGGGTTTGCCCCGTTACAATCTTAATGCTGTAACAGAATTATAATTGTGTGTGTGGTGGTTGAGGGGGGGGGGAGTGGAAGATCTTTTCATAAGAGAACTGAGTTTTGGAACATATGTGTAGTGTGTTTGTTTTGAAGTAAATACAGTATAGCTTTTCAATATTTTTAAAGAGTTGTACTAAGTGGTCAGTTTTGACAGACATTTAGATGTATTTTAGATGCAGATGTTTAAATTAAATACATTTAATGTTTTTAAAAATTACCTACCTAGGACAGTGGCTAACAATTAAGCTCCCTTTCCACCTTACTCCACTTCAAAGTACTGCCTGAAGGTGGGTACTTGTGGTCAATAACACCTTCATGATTAAAAAATGTCAATATGGCTGTAAAATTACTCCAGGCATTTTATTTGGACAGGCTTTATTTTACAATGTGATTTAAAAAAGAGGACTGTGAAATTTGTGAAGAATTATATTAATTTAATAATCTACATAGTCGTAAGTCATATTACTTTTGTAGTGGCACCTTCTGTGCATCTACAATTCTTAGATATGTCCGGTGTATGTAATAGCAATAATATGACGGACTATTATTAAAAATGAAATTAATTGTATAAATGAAAATATCGGTATGGAGAACCATACATGACTTCCATATTCTAAGTTACATTGCCCAGCGATCCACAGGAAGCAAATTGATGTCCATTTTTTCGGCTTGCACGCGTTATGTTGGTGTGGGTTTCGGCACTTTCCATTTAAAAAGCGTGCAAATGTAAGAAAATAAACATGAGTGAGGCCAGAAATAACGTGAATTGTGTGTGTGTGTGTGTGTGTGTGTGTGTGTGTGTGTGTGTGTGTGTGTGTGTGTGTGTGTGTGTGTGTGTGTGTGTGTGTGTGTGTGTGTGTGTGTGTGTCTTACCTGCCTTTTTATTGCTGTAGGCATAATAATAAAATGGAAACGTAAACATTACATAACTGAGATATGCTTACCTGCCACGAACGATATATTATTTTATACATGGAGGAGTTCAGTGACATACACACGTACAGAAGTCATCTTCAAAAATACTAGAAGTCGTCCACGCTTTTATGTTGGCAGTGTAACTTACAGGAAGTTTTTTGATGTTTTTAAAACATCTAGGATGCAAACTTTTCCCGATAACTAAAAGTTTCCTTTTTTCGGTTCCCGTCATGTTCGCACAAACAAAAACTGTAACTCTTTGTTTAGAGAGCTTCCCACCAACGCACTTTTCATTTTTAAATTTGAAAGTCTTATCTGGAGTTAATTTATAAAAAATTCCGGCTTCATGTCCATTAAAGATGTCTTCATCTTTATATGATCGTCTAATTTCTGGCCAAGTGTTACGCACCCAATCGCCTGTAACGTTCAGATCTATGCATTTTGCCTCACCACAAATTTTTGCAAAGGAAATCGAGTGTCGGGCCTTAAATCGATCTAGCCATCCGTTGGAGCATGTAAAATGGCTGGCGCCGGCAGTCCTGTTACAGTGCTTATCGCTTGCATACAATGTATGTCTGTAGCCATGGGCTAGCGCGCGCGCGCACATATATACGTTTATATGAAATTTAGAGTAAAATATCTGAGAAATATTTGACGCTATAACAGAGTAGTACAATATTTAGTGACGTTAAAACCGGGAATTTTTATAATGTTAAAGATATCAGTTTTACCGGACTTATGACAAAATAACGCTACACCCGAGTTGACGTAACAGCCGAGGCCGTAATAACCAAGTTCCACTGTATATATAAAGATATTAACTCAAACATAATTTACATTAAAATGAAAAAATTTTAATTTTATTGCCTGGCAACAAAATTATTTTATTTTTAGCAATTACCATTGTTTCAAAAAGTTTAAATAAATTTTCAAGTACTTTACTCTTGTTAAAACGTAAAAGGTTGCAGGTAAACTACCCCTTCCCCTTAACCGATCTTCACCAAAATCGAAAGTCCTTGAGACCTCTACAATTCAGGGACGTATGCAAAAAATTATTTGATTCTGTTTGAATTTGTGGCTGTTGTCGTTTGCCATAGAAAATACGCTTGATAAAAAAACGTTGCAGGTAAACTACCCCTTCCCCTTAACCGATCTTCACCAAAAACAATAGGTCTTGAGTACTCTACAAATCAGGGCTGTATGCAAAACATTATTTGATTCTGTTTGAATTTGCGGCTGTTATCATTTGCCATAGAAAATACCCTTGTTAAAAAAATGTTGCAGGTAAACTACCCCTTTCCCTCAACCGATCTTCACCAAAAACAATAGGTCTTGAGAACTCTACAATTTAGGGCTGTATGCAAATAATCGTTTGATTCTGTTTGAATTTGCGGCTGTTATCGTTTGCCATAGGAAATACCCTTGTTAAGACATAAAACGTTACAGGTAAACTACCCCTTTCCCTTAACCGATCTTCACCAAAAACAGTAGGTCTTGAGAACTCTACAATTCAGGGCTGTATACGAAACATTATTTGATTTTGTTTGAATTTGCGGCTGTTATCGTTTGCCAAACAAACAAAATTACCCTTGCTAAAAAAAAACCGTTGCAGGTAAACTACCCCTTTCCCTCAACCGATCTTCACCAAAAACAATAGGTCACGAGTACTCTGCAAATCAGGGCTGCATGCAAAAAATTATTTGATTCTGTTTGAATTTGCGGCAGTTATCGTTTGCCATAGAAAAAAAATCTACAGACACACAGACAGACAGACAGACAGACACACAGACAGACACTTTTCGGAAAACGACTTTTTTTCATGTTTTGAGTGTAGTAGAATCAGAATCTGCAATAATCTCGAACACGATTTTTTTTGCCATCACCATACTTCCATTCCTTAAGGAATATGGAAGTAAAAATACTCTATTAAACTATACTTTAAGCAACTATTCTGTTTAATTAAACAACAGTGGAGTAAATTAGTGATCTGGTAATATTGAAATCTTTTGTGCTGTTTGGCTGGAAAATTGATTGTTTTTTTTATTTAAAAATTATTCTTTTACAGGTATTGGAAGTAGTAGAAATGTTAATAGCTCAATTAGAAAGTAAGACATGTAAAGATCAGCTGTTTCTTCTTATGTATGAACCACAAGCTGGTGATCTCTTATACTGCCTTCTTATAGATAAAAATTTTAGCATGGATTTAAAACACAGAGTTTTGAAGGTTGGTACTTGTTTTAATGTATAACATTAGGAATGCTTAAATTAAGATGTAAAATAAAACTAGTCTTAATTTTAGTTAAGCATATACAAACTTGTTTCTTTGCTTAAACCGATGTTATCTATTTTATCTGAATAATGTTAAATTGATGGTGAAATTTTTAGAATTAACCTGAAATACTGTTTTATTATTTATGCTAAGAACACTAAGAACAATCGATGTCTGTCTTTAAATAATGATGTTACTGAGAATCACTAACAACAAAGTTTCTGGATGGCTGTTAGGCAGTATCTGGATGTGAACACACACACCACACACACACTCATTCACCATAGAGTAAAATTCTGGTCTTCTGATGTTTAATTAAAGACAATGGCAATTCTTGCTTGTTTATGTCAAAACATGGCAGTAATTGTAAATGCAGGGAAAGAAAATGTACAAGTATGCAAAAATATTTGTACACAAGCATTTTGTGTTTATAATAAGTAAATTAATGATTAGTATAAAAGTATATTTACAACAAATATATAAAGTATCAATTTCATGTATAAAAATTATTATTTTTGTCATATTAAATTTACAGTATGTATGGCAGATATTCAACCCATTGTTTAACTGATCTAAGTAGAAAGAATTTCCTAACACCAAAGTGTGACTGTAATTCAAATCCTTGTAAAATTAAAAATATTTGTTGTACTATAAAGCCTGAAATAATTTGTCAATCATAGTGAACATAGTGAATCATAGTGAATAATTTGTCAAATGTATGATTAACATTTATCCTTCATCATAGTTTGTGTTTTTTATTGGCACCAATTTAAAAAAAAAGATTGGCTTTTCCTCACTCATAGGTTGCAATTTGTGATAACTACACTTTTTCAGTTAATAGCCATTTATTATTGTATTATTATTATGATTATTAACACCAAGTGTTTCAGCCATTCTGTGATGTGGTATATATCAGTTTTACAATTGGAGGATATCAGATCATAGAATGGGCTAAATGTTTGGTGTTAATAACGTATGGCTGTCAGCTGAAAAAAGTGTATTATTAAAGATCACCTTACTTATTTATATATTAAACATGTCAACATAAAAGATGATATTAAACATTTTATTACTATATATTTTCTGCATGCCTCTGTGGACATGTACATCCCTGGGATCACCAAATTATGTTGATTAAGAAAACTGAACATGGCATGACTTTTGTGCTAATGCAGTAAAATTCTGATTTAAATGTCAACAATATTTGGTACTACATATTGATAGTTACACGCTGATTGTTGTATACGTGTATCAAAGGAATAATCAGTTGGGTAATATAAAAAGCATGAATAATACAGTTACAAGTGTGCGTTTTCATAATTAATATTTGAATCAGTTGACATTCTTCTAATTAATAAAATTTCTATTACATACACTGAATATAAAACTGTTTCGACACTGTACACTATTGAAAGTATATAGGGGAAGTCTAACTTCTTGTAGGAGTAAGTAATAACATTGTGGAGCTTAGGTTCGAATGTAACAGCATCCATCCAGTGTTGATTATAGTTCAACTATGCTGTTGATTATAAACAGTAACATTAATGTACAGTAATACTTATTAGTATTAGCAGTAACGTAGGTATTGCATAGACAGGGGACTGCTGTCTCATTTAAAATTGTGAGTTTTTTGTGCTACATAAAGTATTTTTTGTCAGAATATTTTGTTCCTTATTTATCTTTTCACTTTTAATACTCTAATACTGTTTGACTGTAATTGTATTCATTATTTACCATCATTTAAAAGTTACATATTATTCACACATACATATACACACACATGTGCAACTCTTACACGTATGTCTTTTTGTAGGTGTTTTACACGAACAAGCCAGCCGTGGACCACGCGAATATCATTTCCTTTTCTTCTCCTGCCAGAAGGCCCTCATTCGCACACTATGCGCCGCCTTTCTTTCCACTGTCCACCCCTTTCTTGTCTTCTTCTCACCGCAGAGAACCTCAAGATTTGAATTTTGTTTTTGTATGTATTTCTATCCACACAGTTGTTCAAAGAGACACCCAGTTTCATCATTTCCCCCTTGAGTTGTTTGGTGTATCCGTTCAGACTGGAAAGTTGCCAAATATATTTGAAAATTTGTTTATTTAATCTGGACCTATCCATCCAAACCATATGTCCATGGAATCTCAGTCTTTTCCTTTGGAAAGCGGTTTCCAGATTCCTGTACAGCTTTTCTTTAGGTCTATGCCTGTAGTCATCTTCAGTTTTCATGGGGCCATAAATTTTCCAAAGAATTCTTCGTTAAATTTTAAGAAGAGGTTCCAAATTTTGAAAGCACATTGTTTCCACTCTATACAAGACGACTGACCTGATCACTGTGCTATAATGGCAGACTTTCACACTTCTGGAAAGGGTAAATTAAGGTAATAATAAGGGAATAATAATTAAGGTAAATTATTTACTTCTGGAAAGGGGTTTCTTTCCGTACAATATATATATTTTGGAATCAAATCCTACTGTTGAATGTTGTTTTTCTGTGAAGCTGTTTTACAGTTTTTCTGTGACATTTGGCAGATACATCTCTGTCAGCTTCACAGAACAGGTTTGCATATATGTATATATTTATTTTCTTTCAGTTACTTTCAGTGCTGCTGAGGACAGAAAAAATATATGACCGTAATAAGTCTCGTTTAAGGCTAAATGATTCTACTCCAGTTGGAATGTATCCTGGTTTTATAGCGATGCTTCCAGATCAACAGCTGTCAATGGAGTTTACTACAATGTTATTAGATCAAATGTTGCTTACTGGTGAGATTGTTTTTAAGAAAATTGGTCATACAGACTTATCATTTAGAAAATGCTGGTTGTCTTTTTAGAAGTAAAACATCTTGTCATCTGTATATTAACTTTCAGTTAGTGATTAAATAGTGACAGCTACTGTTATAAACTGTTTACTTACTGAGTATTTGGTAGATGTTTGGTGCAATAATGAATTAAGTAGAGCTGTGGGAGTGTCTGTTGATGCCAAAACTATGTTAATTAAATAAATTAGTCGAAAAATATATTATAAATGGTAAAGAATAAGTCATTTATATAGCAGTAAAAATGTGTAATTGGATTTGTTTGTTGTTTTAATATGAGACACTAGTAGCAGTTACGCAGGTGCGCTATCTTTACTCCACATTTTGTCAACCGTTGACTTAGACTTAAAATTGGAAGCAGCAAGGAAACTATTGACCATTACCTTTATGCGATCTACAGCACCTCAACTTCTTGCAAAGCAAGTAAGTTTGTGGATACACTCTAGAAATTGTTATGCCAGTTGAATTTGAAATCAGAGGCAGGGGGGAGAGAGAGAGAGAGAGAGAGAGAGCGAGAGAGAGAGAGAGAGCACTTGTTTTCCCTCCCTCAGAAAGTTTTTTTTTTGTAGTGTTCATAAAGTTTTTGTATTTTTGTAGTAGGTTACTTTCTAATCCTCAAATTCAAAATGGGCTATATAGGCTGAATTGGGTATACAATACAAGTGTATCTGGTTTCAGGTTGGATGGCAGGACTGTGTGACACGACTCCTTGTTAGATGTCCAATAAAAACAGTTGAAACTGAGTCACTACCAGATATGATGTCATTTGATGATGATCAAGATACATTAGAAGAAATTGGTCAAAACTCCCCAACATCAGTGTCATTAATTTCAGATGCCGCATTTGCAATAGAGACTGAAATTAAAGGTATCCCATACATTTTATTTATGAACCATGTGTCTTTTAAAATCTGTAAAATATGCTTTGAGGGTAAGTTACATATACGTTAATGTTGTTTAAATGTGTTCACTTTTATTTACATTATTTGCTGAATTAGAAAAATGTTACTGAAGCTGAGGAGAATATATAAAAGAACTATCATATTTATGACCATATAAAAGCAAAGTCTGAATATACTGTTATGATGATTGCATGGCTTGGTATCATCATATTTTAACAGTGGAAATAACATAACTGATTATCACTATGCAACATTTTAAAACTTTTGGTACGATGTTTTAAGACTGTAAGGTGATTTTAAAAGTATTTCTCATGCTGATTTCAAATCTGGTTTTAGTTTTTCTGTATCATGTAAGGTACACAGATTCAATTCAATTTCGAAGTTTTAAAAAATCGAATTTTGTGAACAGGGAAAATTATTATTATTTGATTGTGGTTTTAAATTTGTTTATATTTTATTCCTGCATACAATCACAACACATAGCGGTGCAGTAGACAGTGGTATACACTCACTTAAAAATGTTATAATTATTATGAAAACACCACACATATATGACAATTTAATTCCTCTTCTTCGCTGAATTCACTGCTTCAAGATCTTTCTGACGTGGGTTGAAACTTCTCTTCCGTGATTGTCTCCCTTCACCAGTGCCGTCTCTTTTTAGCATAAAACAGTAGTCGGCCATCATGTTGGTATTCCACCTTCCCTGGTATCTCTTTTCCATGTCCTTGACATCCTGGTGGAAACGTTCGCCTTGTTCTTCACTGACATCGCCGAGGTTCGCAGGGAAAAAGTCAACATGTGAGTGTAGGAAGTGAAGCTTTACACTCATGTTACATCCTCATTTCATGAAACTCTGCAACATTCTTTTAACCATGGTTTTGTACTCTGGATGTTTGTGGTTGCCCAAAAAGTTGACAACAACTTCTTTAAACGAAACCCAGGCTCTTTTTTCCACTGGATTCATTGTACTTTCAAACAAATTGTCTTTCATTAACTTTCTTATCTGCGGTCCCACGAAGATCCATTCTTTAAGTTTCTCATAAGATACTTTCGGAAATCTTGTTACCAAGTACTGGAAACAGTCACCATGTTTTGGAAGAGCTTTAGTGAACTGTTTCATTAATCCGAGTTTGATGTGCAGAGGAGGTAATAGTATCTTGCTTCGTTGAACAAGTGGTATATTTATTATGTTCTGTGAACCGGGTTGGAGGGTTTTTCTTTTGGGCCAGTCTGTCTTCTTCCAATGTTTGTCTCTGTCTCGACTATCCCATTCACAAATGAAACAAGGCATTTTTGTGTAGCCGGATTGTTGACCAAGTAACATACCTACTACTTTTAAATCCCCACAAATTGTCCAAGAATGTTTTTCATAATTCACGTATTTTAGCAGAGCTTTGAGATTTACATACGTCTCCTTGAGATGAACTGAATGTGCAATGGGTACTGTACTTTTTCCATTGTGTAAAAGTACACCTTTGAGGCTAGTTTTGGACGAGACTATAAATAACCTCCACTCACTTGGATTGTAAGTGACGCTAAAGAAATTCAATAAACCCTCAATATCACAACAATAAACCAGAGAGTCTTCTTCTTTAAAGAATTTCATTAATTCCTTCTCTCTGGACCTATACCAAGAGAACGTAACTCCGGGTAGTAGAAGATTTTTTGCATTCAATCTTAACCCAAGCAATTGGGCAGCATCTATTGTCAGGTTCAAGTCACGAGTAATATCATTAAGTTCATTTTTACTGAATAATTTTGAGCAGAATCTTCTTCCGGGTTGTAATCATCAGCATTATCGCTTTCATTTTCTGAGCTGCTCGCCAGTGACACATCTTCAAGAACGGGAGGTGGAACTGGGATAGGGAGAGAATTACAATGCGTAACTGGTCGTAAGGCCGAAGGAATGTTCGGATATTGTATATCCTTCTTACTTTTTGCGTTATGACCTTGAATTTTAACCATACAAATATAGCAATCGTTAACATGGTTTTGTGGCTCCCTCCAAACCATTGGGATTGCAAAAGGCATTGATTTTTTGCACCATTTTTCCACAGTCTCAGTCCCTCAACACATGTACGACATACCTTGTGTGGTGCCCAGCTTTTGTCTTCATCACCAAGCCTTATGCCGAAGTATGCGTAATACACGTTTCTCACAAAACTATTAATGTCCTGTCTTTGCTTACCAATTACGTAGCTACCACAAATATAACAGAACACGTTTGGGTTATTCAAACACTTCCGGGAACTCATTTCTACAGAAAGTTCACAAACTATATATGACAGCACAAATATAACCTCACTGCACTATAGCATGTAAACAATGAACTACTGTTTCCTGCCTAACAGCCAGCTGGGTGTAACAAGTGTGGCCAACTAATCCCTCTTACCGAAATAAACTTTCCCTCCCCCACAATAAAATTTCCCATTGTGAAACTTACGTGTAAATAAAAGATGAGTTCATTTGATTTGCAAAAAAAAACTGTACATGATAGAAAGAAACGGATTGCAGATCTGGAATCAGCGCAAAAAAATGCTTTAGGAACACCGAAGACTACAGAAACATAGAAAATCGTGTTGCATAGTGTTATCAGAGAAATTGCTATTTAGAACTTTAATTGTAGTTCAAATAAACAAAGACACTCATATACAACAATTCTTCAAGCTTATAATTCAGCATACACTAATGTAACACAATAAATATCATCTACTTAACAGTATAACACTAAACTATTCACGTCACCAATTACATTATGCATTTGCACACAATGATCACTTTACACTAATCGCACATCGAATTGTGCTATGAAGAAACTGACTGGTTGGCCACTTCTGAACCCTGTGTTTGTACGCTGCTGAGGCTGAGAGATGACTACTGCTTTCTGGGTTATATGTCAAGAATATCTGTATAACCAAAGGTGCCTAGAAAACACTGAAAAATGCCATACTACATAATTACTGACATTGAACACATCTATGTGTTGCACATACCATGCAGATTGTCTATTTCACAGGCATAAGACAACCCCTTAATTAAGCCTGGTCATCATGAACTGGCAAGTTGTCTCTGCAGTAATATTTTGCCTAGTGGTCTAGATCGATGACATTTAATTTTTATTGGCCTTCTTGTTGTATCAGATAAACACCATAATTGATTTGCATCCTCACAGTGTAAGGGCCTTTCTAGTTAGCCTGAAGTTTTGGGGAGCAACCACAACAATGCTTTGGATCATGCAACCAACCTGGTTCCCTTCAACTCACATATTTCTGCAAATATTTTATTGTATGTTCATTTTGTTATTGGCTATTTGCAACTATCCTCTTATAAACCAATGTTTTCCTTGCAGTTGGTTTTCCAATTGCGAAGAATAATTCTGCGGTTCTTTGAACTGACTCTCAAATGATCTGAATCTTAAGGACCCAGGAAAACTAATTTGCCCAAATACTAATTTCCCAGTGTTTGTTCAGCTGTGTTCTGTACTGATTGATGATCTGTAGTTTAATAGGGATAATGGTATTTGCTGATTCCAGTTTATTTAGTTCTTGTTGAGAACTTTTGACAGATGCTGCTCAAGAGTTCTGTTGAACCTCTCAATTATTCCACTGAGAATGGAGAGGTGTTGTCTGGGTCTTTTGATTAGCAAGTAGGCAACATAGTTCTCTTAAAAGTCACTATTATGAATTGCTCCCTTGATCCGTATGGATTTCTTTAGGGAGTCCGTAACTGGATCACAATTTGTGAACTAACACTTTTGCCACAGCAGTAATCTCCTGATTTGGGATACCATAGGTTCCACCCATTTAGTAAATTAATAGCCATAATGTACCAATTTCTGTCATCTTTTACTGGAAAATATCCTCTAATGACTATGACAGTTCTCTTCAATGAATGTCCAATATTACACTGTGTCAGTTTTCCATTGGTTCTGATTTGTGGGCTCTTATTTGGAGCACATATTTCACAGGTCCAATACCATTCCTGTATATCATGGCAAGGATGAAGCTAATATAATTGTTTCTATTTTTTTTTTCAATAATTGTTTTATTGCCACCAATATGACAGCTGTATGCTCCATCATTCATATCCTTTAAAACACATTGCACTTTACTTCTGGAAACTATCAGCTGCATGCGCATGTCTCGTCCATCTGCACTTTTCAAGCCCTTTTCAGCAATCTGTTCTCCAAGGTTAGAGAGTCCAGTTGTACCCAATAGCTCTTCAGTACTTTGGAACCATGGCAGATATCTTGCAAATCAGGGTGACGACCCTCCTCTCTTACATAAGATCATGCCAATATCTTCATCAGCCATTTGTTCTTGTTGAAAATCTTGTGTCATCAAATCGTCTGCCAAGACATCTACAGTGATAACTTGAACATATTCAGTTGATTTCCGTTCTTCCTTTCTGCAGCAATGTTGGTTATCTTGTGAGCATGGTCTTCAAGATAAACAGTTTGAATTACCTCATAGACACTTTCACTGATGTGATAAGTTGAAACCACTAAAATGGTATATTCTTTCAAATGTTCAGGCAACCTTACCAACTACCCTTCTGGATTTTTCAACCTCAAGAGCCATGCAAACACAGCATGATCAGTACTAGAGGAAACTCCTTCCATACAGGTGCTTATGGAAGTGCTCCAGTGCTTAGATGATAACCAACAAATCTCATCTTGTCACACAATAATTTCTCTTTGCTTCCCCTTGCTGTAATAAGATATTATTTTTTCTTTACCGCTTTGTACTTGGGACAAAACTGTTCCTAGATTTTTGTCCCTATCTCTGTGACTGTGATGTACTTTTTGTCGGAAGCTGAAAAAACAAGAACTGTACTGGAAAGTCCTGAAAGCTTGATCACACTCTGTTGACCACTGGAATGCTCATTTACTTTCTATTAGTTCATGTAGTGGTTTAACAATACTATCAAAGCCTTTTACAAAACATCTTTAATATGAACAAACATTTATTTTAATTAAAATTGGAGTCTCCAAAACTCCAAACATTGTGTTTAGTCTTTAGAATGGGCCAGTTTTTCAGTGTCTCCTTTATTAAGGTACATGCTGACACCAGCTGCTGAGACCAAATGGCCAATATATTGTACTTCCTTCTGAAACAGAGTACTTTGGGCTCAGCTTCAGTTGGGGATCATGAATTCTGGTTAAAGTTCTTCAAATGATATTTAAGTGATTTGCCAATAGTTCTTTGTCTAAGTGAACATGGCAAATTTCTTTGACAGGGCTTGGAGAACCAGTCCGTTAGTCTTTCAGATGTGGCCAGTTTATTGCAGAGCCCAAATGTCATGGTGTTAAACTGAAAGAGACCAGTTGGGGCTGTGAACACTGTCTTGATGAAGTGTTAACCAATGTCCATTCTTTATATCATCATTCATCATTATTCCTGCATCTCCTAAGTGGAGCATAGGGCATCAATGAACTTCCGCCACCGGACTCTGTTCCGCGCCATCGTCTTGATCTCGGGCCAGGTCTTCCCTCCTTTCTCCATCCCTTCCGCTATTACACTCCTCCTCCATGTGTTCCTTGGTCTGCCTCTTCTCCTGCTACCTTGTGGGTTCCATTCCAGGGCTTGTCTTGCTATGTTGTCTCTATCTCGTCGTAATGCATGCCCAATCCATTTCCATTTCCTACGACGCATCTCAATGTCAATGGGTGTTTGATGGGTTCTTCTCCACAGCTCTTCATTGGAGATAACTTGTGGCCACCATATCCTCAGGATATTCCGCAAACTTCTGTTCACGAATGTTTGGAGTCTGCTAATCAGTTGTTTGTTAGTCTTCCAAGTTTCACACCCATAGAGCAGTACCGACTTGACATTTGTATTGAAGATGCGTAGTTTGGTATTGGTGTTTAAGTTCCCTTGATTTCCAGATTGGTCTCAGCATTGCAAATGCTCCTTTAGCCTTATTTATTCTATTTCCTATATCCTCTATGGTTCCTCCCTCCGTGGTGACCATACTTCCCAGGTAACAAAACTGTTTGACTTGTTCGATCTCTTGGTTTCCTAAAAATAATAGTGCCTTATTGCGGTTATTATAACGCATCTCCTTGGTTTTCTTTCCATTAATCTTCAATCCCACCTCTGATGCTTCAGTTTTTAAATCGTTCAGCTTTGCTTCCATATCCTTAAAACTGTTGGTTAGCAAGCACAGGTCATCCGTGAAGTCCAAGTCCTCCAACCTATCTGTCAGTCCCCACTGAATTCCTCTTCGGCGATTCATTGCCTTCTTCATCATGAGATCCAGCACCATAATAAATAATATTGGTGACAGCAAACATCCTTGCTTCACTCCTTTATCTACTGGGATGGGCTCGGACAACATCCCCTGGTGTAAAACTTGACATGTGTAGTTCTCATACATTTCTTGAGTTAACTTAATAATTTTCTTTGGAATCCCAAACTCTTTCATGGCTTTCCACATCTTCTTCCTCATTACACTATCAAACGCCTTTTCAAAGTCTACAAATAGTATATACAGTGACGACTGCAGCTCCGTGGATTGTTCTATAATTATACGCAGTGTATTGATCTGGTCCATACAGGAATAACCTTCTCTAAATCCTGCTTGTACTTTCCTCAACCTTGAGTTAACTCGCTGTTTTATCCTTTCAAGAATTACTCGTGAGAGTACCTTACTTGGTATCGAAAGGAGGGTAATCCCTCTCCAGTTATCACATTCTAATAAATCTCCTTTCTTCAGAAGCTTAATCAACAGTCCCTTCTTCCAATCTGAGGGGATCTTCTCTTCTTCCCAAATCTTCTTAAAAAGTGGGAATAGAATCTCAACCGAAGTACCCATATCCACTTTCAAGGCCTCCGGTGCGATATTGTCCATGCCTGCCGCTTTGCCATTCTTAAGTTGTTTAATGGCCCTTTGAATCTCTGTTCTTGATGGTGGCTCTGTACTAATAGCAACATCTTCCTGCTCTTCTTCTATCATCACCTCTGTCTCCCCTTCTTCGATTGTTTCATGATTCAAAATCTCCAGAAAATATTCTCTCCATCTTTCTAGCTGTTCTTTTTGTGTGGACAGTAATCTCCCATCTTTAGCTCTCACCGGTTTGTCCGCTCTTGAAAACTTTCCTGTTAATCTCTTGGTAATGTGGTACAGAGTCCTACTGTCATTGTTTTGTGCTGCCGTCTCAGCTTGTGTTGCAAGATTGTTGATAAATGCTCGTTTGTCTCGCCGAAAACTCCTCTTCACTGTTTTGTTAAGTTGATTAAAGTCTGTTCTAGCTTGTACCTTCTCTTCTTGCGTTCTTGCGGTATTGAGTCTTTTCTTACATTCCTTCCTTTGATTCACGGCTTCCCATGTCTCTGAAGTAATCCATTCCTCTCTTCCTCTCTCCCTCTTGCCTAGGACCTTTTCACAGGTATTTATGTAGGTACTCTGTATGCTCTTCCAATTGTGTTCAATGTCCCTGTCCTTCTTCTTCCTCCCTTAGCTGTTGGAATCGGTTACTCAATTCCAGTAAAAAATGTTGTTGCATCTCCCTATCCTTCAGTTTATCAAAGTTATACTTTATCCTCCTCTTTTGATGTATGTGTCTAATACTTGCAATCTTCAATCGGAGCGTGGCTACTACCAAATGATGGTCACTTCCCACATCTGCCCCCCTCTTGTTCCTCACATCCAACAGGGAGATTCGCCATGTCTTGCTAATAGTGAAATGATCGATCTGGTTCTCCGTTCTATGGTCTGGGGAAACCCATGTCACTTTATGGCAGTTCTTATGAGGGAAGACAGTGCCTCCTATCACCAGCCTGTGGTTACTACAAAGTTCAATAAGTCTTTCACCATTCTCATTTCTAGTTCCTATGCCATGTCTTCCCATTATATTTTCTACTCCTTGATTATCATTGCCAACTTTCGCATCCAGGTCTCCCATCACGACCAGAATATCCCTTTTCTTTGCCTTTAACAGGGTTCGATGTAACTGACCATAAAATTGCTCTTTGTCTTCTTCATCTCCTGTCTCTGTCGGTGCATAACACTGCACCAGTGTAATAGGTCTAACCCTTGATGCAAATCGAGCTACTACAATCCTTTCTAAGACTGGGTACCATTCTATCAAACTCTTCCTTGTCTTCTGGGTAATCAGTAATCCAACACCCTCTCTATGTTCTTCCTCTCTTCCTGAGTACAACAGCGTATCCCCTTCCTGGGTCCTTATCTCACCAAACCCATTCCATCTCGTCTCGCTCAAACCCAGTATGTCCAACCTGTATTGCTTCATTTCCCTGGATACTTCAGCCAATCTTCCTACCTGCCACAGTGTCTGTACATTCCACAGTCCAATTCTCGTGTCCGATTTCATGCCAAAGGTCAATTCCATTTTATCCATCCGGCTTCTATTCATTGATGTTTCTGTAATGAGTTAATCTCGGGTGTGTAGGTTATTGGCCTTCAGCACCCAAAGCCTGGTGAAGGGGCTGCCTTCTAAGTAGCCAGGCCTACTGATTTTCTGTCGGGGTTTCTTAGCCTTTGAAGTTCCCACTTCTAACTACAAGGCAGCAGTTCCTGTTCTATTTACCCCGAACAGGAGGGTTGCCTCTTCCGTCAGTTCTGCCGTTCTGAAGTCCCTCTTCTCCGCCTTCACTGCCGTTGAGGTCTTCACCGTAACTCTGGCAAGGGACCCTTACAAGGGACTACCAGCCGGGTCAGCTGGCCCAAGGTTTTTTAAAGATGTGTTACTCCTCTATCACTCGCCCTTTGTCCTGACTTGTGACAGGCAGAGCCTGGCTTCCAAAACATTGGGCCCAGGTTGGTGGGGTTCCATTCTTTATATGCAATTTAGAAAACAACTGAGCTCCAGAGAGCGTGTTGAGCATATTATCGATGAGGTAATGGATGGCAGTCTTTCTTTGTTATATCGTTCAGCTTCCAGTATTCAACACAGACATGTAGCCTACCATCCTTTTTTGCTACCAGCACTAGTGGAGAAGTCAGCCAGCCAGAGTGCCGGCTGTGCAAGACAAAGGGCATGCCCATCGTCTGCTCGTGTGCTGCATCCCGAGCTTCAAATAGAGCTCCTGCCGCATGGACCACAGATGAAGCCAAGGCTGGGTCCAAGATTCACCAGGCACAGATTGGTAGCGACCGAGGGCGATAATGAGGTGACTGCGGGCGGTGCAGCGATAGAGTTTCCAGGACAGTGTCCATATAGTGGCATCCAGGGAACAAACATGTAGGGATTCTCAGATAATTTTATTTGAAGTCAAGTAGTGGGGTTTGCATGCCTAGTGCAATCCTTGGTCCAGGAGAGACTGAACCTTTCGCTTATGGGTGTTGGCCAAGTAGCCCCATACAGGAATCCCCATAGGTAACCATCAGCACCACATAGGTGGTGACTGTGTATGCGTCAGTAGTTGCGGACCTATTCACGTTTGGTTGACCACATTAAGTATAATCATTATTACATAGCCAGATGATGATAAAAATGTGTAGATTTAGTTAAAAACGCCCGAAAGTGTTTAGCACAAACTATTCTACTTTTCATGTCTGCCATATCTACGGTAATTTTTACATTATAGCAGCCCTCGATATTCATTCTGTACTTCACAGTTAAAACTCTGCTACTCATTCATACATTCGTTTGAGGATATGTGACTGCATAGTAATTTGTTTTGATGTTTAGTGTCTCTGCAATAAATTCAACCCTGGTTGTATTTGCCCAATGTGAAAATACTCAGGTTAGAAAGTTTTACTGCTCTGAGTGCCACGATCAAAACAACAAAGCATGTGTGTGCACAGTGAGAGCAACATGCGCGCCTACGTGCCAGAGTGCGTGCTGGAGTCAATGCAAGCCGCGCTTGCTTGCACTGAACCACAACATGCAGACTGCAACATGGGACATGTCAGCTCAAGCGGTGCGGTGTGAGTCTGTACGCGTGGGCGACACATGCTTGCGGATACCAGAGTATGTGTTGGAGTCAATACAAACCGCGCGCTTGCACTGACCCCCAACACGCAGACTGCAACGCAGGCCATGTGTCTGCCAGACAGTGTGTGTGAGTGTGATGCCCATGTCCTAATCGTAGCAATCAAAACAGCAAAATACCCCGTATACCTTGAGTATTTCACAATGGGTAAACATTCCACGAGATGGATTTATTTGCAGAGACACCACGGAATACGTCTATCATTGACAATTTGAATTAAAATTAATAAATTCATTAGTTTCGTTCAATTGCTTAGAAACAGACAACATATTGTTAACACTTACACCAATTAAAATTTAATTGTAAATTGTTGGATGTACGTAAAAGTCAAAAATTCGCGTTAAATACTCTCATTTTGAAGAAAACAAGAGGTAAATGTATTTTATCTAAAATTCATTAGACTTCAGAATTCACCTTAACTAAAAGAATTTAGATTCAAAAATTCTACTTTCTGTTAGATAATCTAAAATATTAGAACGTCTTTGCCTGCACAACGTCAAATCCGCCTCGGTTGTATCTCCAGCTCCCAATTATTTTTTCAAGTGAACTTGTAGAATATAAAAGTATCCTAATTATTGTCTGTTCAATTTAAGTCATTTAACACTACATCACCCTGCAGGCACAGTACAATATCAGTAGTCAATACTGTAAACTGAAAAATGCAATAGACAAACAATATTTAATTACCTGCTGCAATTAAAAATAATGTTAATATAATTTAATGATTAAAATAAAATCATCTGTGATTTTTAATTATTAAATTATTAATGCTTGAGTTTTGTAGTGCTAATTATTTTGTCATTTTTTCTGCATCAGAAATATTAATTTTTTTTTAAAGCTTAATTTATGGATTTATTTAATATAATTTTAATTATTTCAACAGCCAAAGCAGCTTGCTCAATAAAAAAAGAAAGAAAACATAAATTTGTAACTTTTAATCAGTTACTTTTTGCACGCATCAACTTTAACTTTAACTCGGTTAATTTGTGGGGGCGCTAACTTTAACTTTAATCAGATAAACATTTTTATTAACTTTCTCAAGTCTGGTAATAGAACTAGTCATTGTATTAATAATCTGTTTGTTAAAGTCTATTTTTTGTAATTTCAGAGGTTGCAGAAACTGTAAGCAATGCTGTGGCTGATAATATTCATTTTGCTGCAGACAATATTTCATCTGCTGTTGCTTCTGCTTACACAGTAATTAGGCAGAAAACTGTAGAAATGCAGGTAACTACTGAAAGGCATTTTTTTAAACAGGTCACATTCTTTATCAAACATAACAGTGGATTTTTATTATGCTAATTTCTATACTAATTTGTGTTGGTCATGTTTTAATTATCGAAAAGTTAGACTTCTTAAGTGTCTTTTATAAATAAAAGGTTTCTATAAACAAAATCGTCTTCAGTTACAAAGATTTAAATTATTGTTTTGCCTTTTATACATCACAGTGGTTAAAGTAAGTCCCTTTAACTATTTAATTCTGATTTTATATGAATTTATAAATATGCAGTATCAATACCTCTTATAGCTTAAGAGCATTTCTGATGTTTTGGATAAGCATTGAGGAGCATTTCAATTTAAAGTATTTAAATTATTTAGTCGAAATTTATGCCATAGTTAATTCATTTTTCTGGATTTTTTAAATGTATAATTACATTAATTTTATAAAGAGAAGTGTAGTGTTTGTAAAGTTCAATCAAGTGAGCGAATTGATTGAAATGGTATTGAATTCGTGAATAAGTGAAATTTGTTCAATTCCAAACTATGTGTAACTATCATAAGAAAAAAGTTATGGATGGAAGGCCATAAAAGGAACACAAATTTAAAGTTTGTAAGGGTATGGCTGTTTCATCTTGTATATTTGGACCAGAATGAAGAGATGGAAATTCTGAAATGGATCTTTTGTATACTTGTAAGAGATGAAGTCTAAATAGGAGTCAGTATTCCGAAATAATCATATTGGATATGTTCAGGCTGCAGTAGAGAGGATTGTATTAAAAATGAAGACTTGGTTAGAACTAATGAGAATTCCCCTGTCTTTGATAAAATTGGCAGGCGAAATTGGCAGCTCATTGTACATAAAATAGGGGAAGAAAAAACAAATTTGGAATGTGTTTATAACTCACAATTATAAACATATAGAATATGAAAATGAGTATATGCGTTGATATGGATTTGAGTTATTAGAAGGCCTTGGGGAAGGTGAATTTTGGATTTTTCAACAGATTTTAGCACCTAATCCATTTCACGTACTAGCTGATAAAAAATTCGTAAAGTAAAAGTACAGCCATCTGTGGTTCTCAGATAGTGAAGTGACTCTTGATGTACAGAGTACAAGAATTCTGGATGTATTTTGTAGTCAGTATATCCTCTGCAACCTGTGCAGATGACCGAATTGCAGAGGTATGCAAATTAAGTACAACTCAACTTTTATTTTCTGCTTTATTTATACATTTTAACTAACTGCAACACTCATCTAAATTAATACTCATGGTTCAAATCAGGAACTCTGACTTTTGACACATTTTACTCTTCTGAAGTCAGTGAGTAGTTTGAAATATAACTTTCAGTTGAAAGAATAACAATTACATAGATTTATGTAGCTAAGTTCTACATCATATTATGTGGTAATAATTAACTGGTATGAAGTATTTAGTTTTTACAGTCACAGGAGCCTTTATGAACAGAGACTGATTACTGTTTACAGCTGAGGGGTGCATCAGCCATAAACTTTGGTAAATAAAAGAGAGGCCACGCTTAGTTTTTTTTTTCAACTTTAAACTATTACCGTGAATTTATTCCTTCCAGACTTTTCCCTTTCTGCTTAGTGAATTCATATAGAGAAGTATTTTTAGCTTAGTGTATCCTTTTTACACATCAAATATCATGTGGTACTTTATACTGTTCATCATATAACTTACTGCTCAAACTAAATAGGGTAATATGCTTGTACTGTACACAAGTTGGATAGTTGGCACATCATCAACTGGAATTATAATATTCTTGCATTTAAAACAGTAGTTTTATCTGCTTGATAAAACTTTTAGTGATTTATAAGTTAGCAAGTAACTTATTTTATCTCAAAATTGTTCAGTTTTAATTTTAACATGATATTGTTTTTAGGCTGGGGGTCATTCCACAAAATGCTTGATGCAAAATGTGTAACGTCATCGAAAAATGTAACACTTCAGGTGATGTTAACACTATATTTTTTCCACACTTTCGATTCCCCACAGTCTAGAAATCTTATTTTTAAAGCCTAAAAACATTATCATGCTTCGATGTTTCAGTTTCGTCGAAATTCTTTGTTAGGTTTGATTCTATAAAAATCTTTCATTATATTAAAATCGTACTAAATATGTGCATATAATGGAATGCCAAAAGCTGTCAGCTGACACTGCAGTTACCCGTCAAAAATTAGTTACCTTGAAATCAAACCTGTATGATGCGTCACAGCGAAATAAACAAATTTACGACGTTTGCATATTTTGTCTGTAATATTTAATTTTATTTAAAAAAATGTATAATTTTAAATAAATCATCTTGTTTTGTTATTTATTCGTTTTCTTTATATCTGTATCTTGTTTTCCGTTTGCTTCTACCGCTACTCCTAAACACTAAAATTGAAAATTGCTCAAATCTCTCTCACTTAATAAGTATGTCTATTCATCAAGGATTCGTTGTTTACTGAAATTGTAAATTTGTGTTCATATAAAATTATCTTTAACAATACTAATTGTTATCGGCATAAATAAAAATCCGTTTCTAGGAAACAAAAATGTTTTAACAATTATTTATTTCGATTCCAACAAGCCATCAGTACACATGTTTTTGTGATTTTCACAGCCGAAGATGTCTCTGCTAAGGAATAAGCTGACGTTTTCTATTCATTTTACTTAATACTTCAGGTTAGCGGGAAGTTTTATGTTTATGAGTGTCGCCGTTGAAACACAGGCGTGTTACACTCACCATATCCATCTACACCGTACACTTCATCGGTTGCAGTGGCGGTTCCACTGCAAGTTAATTTAAAACTAATTTCCAATTTTTTTTTTTTTTTAATTTCAAATTCAGATTTTGTATTACCAAATTATCACACACTACCAAACCATATTGCTATATACTACCATATTTACACTACCAAAATTGTATCGCAACATTTTCAAATCTACCACCACTAAAAACTTTCGATCATCACCAAAATCTACCACCACCACCACCACCACAACATTTTCAACCTACTACCAAAACATTTTCAAATCCGGTGTTGCATTAAAGGGTTTCCGGCTGTACGGCTGTGGTCCGTTGTCACACAAAGTCACCCGGCTTCAAAACCCGGTTGTTTTGACTTACTCCGTGATCTAAATGACATTCAGCAGTATGGTTCAGAAATTTTTTAGTGCAACGATCAAAATTTTTTGTTTGGATGTCTAAAAATTTTCTAACCCAAATTTGGACAAGCCGACACTTTACCGGCTTTTTTGTTACTGTTGTTAAATCGTTAGTCTTTTTATATTATTATGGTTGAATTATTGTTATTTTTTAAATCTTCAGTGCTACAAAATTCGTTAATATTGTGAAACATTGTTTTTTCCGTTACAAAATTTTAGTGTTTGTAGAATTCCACGTGGATCCGTCACTGTCCGTCTCGTCATTTTCTGCATTTCCTTAACTTTCGTTTCTCTCTTCCTTTGTTAGACTCTTCTCATCTTCTTTCCTTCTTCACTTCCTTATCACGCACACCTACACTTATACAGCCATCATGCTCTGCTGTTACAATTGCGGCACTCATAGTATTAAAAATTTTACCTCCGAGTGTTATGTCAATGGAGTATTAAAACGCTGGATTTATTCCTTATCAGAGACAAAAACAATAAAAGCTTTAACATTTTATCGGAACACTGTTAGATATTAATACTAACAATTTGTATGATGAACTGACATATTGTAAATGTATAATTTGAAATAAGTTTTATTTGCGGCCTCTGTGTAAAATTATTTCTAAAACACATAGGCTATTATTTTAATTGTAAGATGTACATTTTTGTATTTACGACTATTATTATTGTTTTAGAGCAAGTAAATATTAACTCTCCATACTAAAATAATTTATCCTAGAATAAAATATTATTCTATTTTTTTTTATCAGTTACTTGACCTTCTGAAAATATAAATTAAATTTTTTAATGTAGGCCTAATGAAGTAAGCTTGTTATTCTCTACTCTTTTGACTTACCTTTAACACATGCCACTCTGACTTACTGCACTCAGAAGATCCCCAACTGTTTTTGGTCGCCACGATTTTTTATGGTTCAAAATCGAAACCTAATTACACTTTCTACCAGGTTCGTTAGACGAAATCTTTCATACTGGATAGGTGCTGGTAATGTGGCGTAATAATTAACTTAAAACATTGTTACGCTACTAATTAATTCATTTTATTAAATTTCATTTTTGGTTACGTTCTCATTCAGTTCTAAATTTCAAACAACTCTTTACTGCAAATTATTCCTTTAAAAACATTTTAATGAAATTACATAGATGTTAATTCTTGTTTATTTTAATCATGAAAAACTGAGATAATTTTAGCGTTATTTTCTCCTGTAACCTACGCTTACACAATAACAAAATATAGCGTTTCAACTAGGTTATCCTATAATATTATTTTGAAACTATTAAGGCGGCCCAGCAGTGCCCACACTCAACTCACATTCCGTTTTAATTCCCCATTTTATTTTATTATTAATTTTGTCAAAACTAGAGCTATTTTACATGAAATTATTTATATTATGAAATAAGGTGTTGTTACTTCACCATCGGCGTCCTCATCGCCACGTGTTGCACTGATTATAAGTCCGAAACGTTTGTCGATTCACCACATTTTAGTCTTCTTTCTACACCACACTTACTTCATTCCGAAAAGTTAGTTCACTTTTGATACTGTTCCGGGTTTTCACCGGCGAGGTCGGTCGACCTTGGAAAAACTTTTAGTAACATTTTATACGGACCGCACGCGGTCTGTAGGTGAGATGAACTGGGAGGCAAACTTTTTCTGACCATGTGACAT
Source organism: Magicicada septendecula (assembly GCA_034769895.1). Classification (NCBI taxonomy): domain Eukaryota; kingdom Metazoa; phylum Arthropoda; class Insecta; order Hemiptera; family Cicadidae; genus Magicicada; species Magicicada septendecula. Next base: position 153,837,868 of record CM068368.1, on the reverse strand, counting down.
TGGGCGGGCAGCACTGCCTTGCCTGCAAACGAATTTCATCGCCGTTCACAGCCTTCGTTGTCGAATTTTTAGTAGCTGTACATCTAACACACAGGATTTACGTGTGCTGTGTGACGACGATATTTCACTGCCTTTTCTTTAGTTTATGTAAAGTTATGCGCTCCGCAGATGTTGGTGTGTGTGCATTTGTGAGTGGACGTCACACAGACGCAGAGTTCTTAGAATCGTGACACAGTCGACAACATGACATTCCTTTATGAATATTTCAACACAGTGTGTAATGCTTTTATTGTTTAGGCTGCGAGTTAGATTCAAACAAGGACTGGACACCCGTATGAAATGATTTGAAGTACTTTAAAAGATGAAAACCGAAATTAATAAAAAATAAAAAAACCTTCTAATTCACCCCATTACAAGCTATGATGCTATAAACTGACTGGAAACTCCAGATTATTATTGGCATATAATATGGTAATAAAAGAAATCTTACAAATAATTTTACTCCCAAAACTGCTTGGGAGTAGACAATGCATAAAGCTTCAGTATATTTGGACAATGTGTAGAAAGTAATCATGTGACCTGTTACTACCCAGCTAAAAAATATTAACAGAGTCGCGCTTCTTGAGGTGTCACCCTTTCTTGTCAGGTGTCACTAAGGCAACTAAATAGAAATAAACAAACAAAATAAATGGTGAGCCAGTGGTTTCAGCTTATGGTATATTGAATACATGGTAGGTGCCGTGTGCAGGTCTCCCCATTCCACTGCTTCTCTAGTGGTTGGTGTCAACTGCTGCTCTTGACCATATGTGTATTATTATAATTGTGTTCACTTGTGTATGCAACTACTCATTATTTTACTGTTTTAATTCAAACAGGAAGTACCAAGTAGTAATATTAATATCACAGAAGATATATTAATACTAATTAGTTAAAAAAAGCAGAACTATTAAACTTCCATATGAACACTTTGGGTGGTCTTACACTTCTTTCATTTAACATCATTTATTTACATAAATTTTTAAGACAGGAAAATAAAATTAGTAAATAAGTTTATATTTTTGAGTGAAAAGGATTTAATTACATTACATATTACAGTTAAACAGCTTTATAATTTGAAATTGTTTTGTTTTACTGACCGGAAAATATGAAATGTCAGATGTCAGTGACACAATGCATTTTTTTGTTTTCACAGTAAGTCTTTGGCAACTTGTGTAACACAGTATGTAAGTTTTTTACCAGCATGTCTGTAGTTCTGTCCATTGTAATTTTTGATTACCACAGGTAATAATAATAATAATAATAACAATAACCTTTCTAAAATAAATCTAATGAAGTTAAAGTACTGTCTTTTGTGTATCTACTGTGTACTAAGATCTCAAGGGGTGTAGTGGGAGGGGAAGCCCCAGGCAAGAGTACATGGGTATGATGAAAGAAGGAAGAAGGTATCTGGTGATAAAGAGGTTGTCTACAGAAAGGAAGAAATTCCAAGCCCATGACCTCTGGGTTGAGGAGAAGATGAAGAGGAGGTAACACTGCTATATATTCGTCAATAAGGATGGTTTGTCTTTAAAGGAAAAGAATAACATCTAATATCTCCCCCGGGTTCATGAGGGAGTTTTACGATTGTGAAGCATGTATTTTATTGTGATTATTTATTTTTAGGAGAGCCTTGAAGAACTTGGAGCAAGGTCAAGATTGAAAAAGAGGCGTAGTTTATCGTCACTTCATGAGACCCAAGAGCCAGAGAGCCCTAGAGCAGTTCGCACTTCACAACTTCTGGCTAATTTGGGCCTTGATATTGACAATATAAGTTTTGGAAATAGGTAAAGTTCTCATTAAATATTAATAATAATTATTAAGGATTAACAAATAATAATTATTAGTGGTACAATAATAGAGATTAAATTTTGTTTGCTAGAAACTACTGTTACGTAAAATATGAATTTTGTCTACATATAGGTCACAGTCAAGTAGCAGTGGAGATGATTTGTCATCACCTAATCACACAGTGGAAAGTGGTTCAGTCTCCTCAGCTAAAGATACCATCAGTATAGCTTCTACACAAAGCTTTACGAGTCATGGAGTTGATGATTCTGAAGAGGATGAAAGAATAATATTCGATGCTTTACAGTAAGTACCTTCTTGGATTGTCTCAAGTACATTAGTGAAACTGTGAATATTTACGTGGTGTGCGCTGTAAATATTAACAACCAAACATTCTGATGGCTTTAATGAAGTAAGACTATCTTTTAAAATTCTGAATTTATGAAGTACAGTATATAGCACCTATAGAAATCTCTCTGCACACCATGTGTACATGATTCTTTCTAGACAATGTATAAATCAACAGCAGCAAGTTTTGTAACTATATACAGTGGAACCTCGATATAACAACCCTGTGATATAACGCGACCCTTGATGTAAAGCTCATTTTTCACGGTCCCGGAAAATTAAATAGGTATACTTGGGACCTTTATGTAGTAACCCTCGATATAAAGCGCTTTTGGCCGGTCTGCAGAAGAGCTTTATATCAAGGTTTCACTGTATATTATATGTTTTTGCAGTTGATGCATGAATAAAATTGTTAGTTCAAGGGTGATTTCAGAAAAATAAATATGTCTAAATAAGCCACAAAATCCTAAAAGTGATTATTATTGTTGACTTTTATTATTACTGGTGAGTAATGTGTACACATAGCAATTTTTACATTTAGAAAGAGTTAACGTTGTGGAACTGCCATTCAAGACTTCAGACATTTATTAAAAGCTGGGTGTAAAGCAAGTTTTCTGTAATAAAAAACTTCTGAAAGGATGATAAAATTAAGACCAAATATAGAGTGAAGGAAGATTAGAAAGTGTGTGTTGCTTTTGGTTAAAGTAATTGTATCTAACCTGAAAGTACAAATATTATCCTGAAAGTATTAGTGCAAGTGTTAATCTGAACTACATGATTCAACACACACAGCACACGATTAAGTCAAAGATGTTGACTAAAATCGTGTGAGGTGATCTACGAATTCATTTAGTATTATCCTGGTTAAAAATCTTCAGGTAATCTGAAAGGTGAAAGTAAGACATGAAAGACAAATTTGTTTTGTCTGTTTTAAAAACACACAAATTGCTATTTGAAGCAATAATAAGTATGAGGTTTCTTGAAAAAAAAAAAATGTCTGTTAAACTGGAATGAACGCCAAGTTAAAGTGCTTTACAGTGTTAATTAAAGAGAAGGATGATAAACCAAAATGCATTTTAGTCACATTTCTTAAAGAACATGTATATGTTAGATTACATTGTTTTGCGAATGGCTGAAACCAAATTTATGTTAAAGTGTTGTGAGTAAATGAAATGTTAAAAGATTTGTAAACAGGCGAGTTTCACAGAGTTCTAAATGTAGTTTTAGATTCTTCTTCAGCACCAGCTGAATATATGTACTATCTAAATATTTGATAAATATGTGAGTATTATAATATTCACAGCATACAGAAGCAGTATATTTGTAAGTTGTTAGAGAATGGTCTGGGTCACTTAATTCAAATGTTTTTTAATTGAGAAAAATGGGCTTACATGTAAATACAAAGCAAATATTAGGGAAGATAGTTTGGATAAATTTAAGTTAATATTGTGCATTGAAAAAATTATCAAATTGACAGGCTTTGAACAAAAAAAAAACCGTCTCTGCATGGTTATAATAAATTTTTAAAAATGACCAGAATAAAAGACGAGCTATGTTATTTGTGGCAAGTGTTAATAAAAAACAAACAGGTTTGTTTTATGATTATTTTAATTTTCTATAATTGAAGTATTCATAAAAGTTACAGGGATTTAATGTGTGTATGAAATTCTGTTGTCACAGTTGCTACTGAAAATAAGGGCCATATGAATGGTTTCAGATAGTTGTTGTACCTCACTTCTACACACTGAGAAATTACATATAGCATTGATACGTACATCTGTCTAGAGGTTTATTATTTTGTACAGTATTTACTTTCATAAAATACCACAGAACACTCACTTGAGAGGGGTGCGGTCAAAAACGTATTGAAGTAATTAGTATGTAGCCATGAAAAATGTTGGATACATGCAGAAGAAACAAATTGTAAATTCTGCCAGTTTTTCAATGTTAACTTGTTTCAACATTTTAATTTTTTTATTTTTATTTGTGGAAAGGGAAATGTGAATATAACCATACACATAGATACGTTGCTTCATTTCTGTTTATACTTGAATATAAGAAATTTTAAAGCCTTATATATTGCAGACAAAACAATTTGTTAGATATTCAATTTTGTTTTTCAGGATGCTATATTTGTTTTTTCAGTTTACACCATTTGTGTCACATCATTTTATACATTATTCAAATTTAGTTGAATACTATGTTGGACAATGTTGCATTAATAATGTATCAGTGATCAGATAATACATTTGACAGCTGTGTTTTTCCTGAAACAATTTTGTGTTCAGTGTCATAGAAATTGGAAGCCGTATTTTTAATTTAAATAAAATTGTTAGTAATTAATCTGTCGTACTGTAGGCAGTGGAAATCAGTTGATGCTGAAAAACTAGAAGATAAGGAGCAAGAACTCTGTTACCTAACTGTTAATATACTGTTTACAATAATGTGGCGTGGAGTTGATGTCAGCAGTAAAGATGCATGGAAAGTAAGTTTTCTACATGTGACATGATGATGTACAAATATTTGTTTTATTCATAATGTTTTGTTCAAATCTGTGTGCATAAAATAAATAATTTTGTGACTTACTAATCAATCACATATATTATTATAATTAAATGTCCAATTAAATTGTTACTTACCGTTACGATAATTCTTACGGGGTCACAGGGTTCGATCACATGTACCTAGATACAAGCATGGTCTATAGGTTATGCAAAGTACTGACACAACTCATTTTGGAAGAGAATTAATATTTTTCTTTAATCAGACTCATTTGAAAATCTTGTTCAAAATTTTTCTCAGCATTTTACAGATTACGTTACATGTTTCTTTTTTCTCTTGGCGTCTTCTACATACTAACTTACGCTAATCTCTTACCTTACTGATCACTATATAAAACAGACATACAGACAGAGCCCAGCCTGCAAATTTTTCACACTCACTCAAACACACTAAATTATGAACCCCTTAACATTTTCTAATAAAACCCCCAGCCCTTACACTTAAACCGCCGGCAACGTGGTTCGCGCGCGCACTCATCTTCTGTTAATTTCTTGTTGTTTACTGTCCGAAAATTATACAGTTAATTTCTTTACCCTTTTCTACTCGACCGCAGTCACATAAACTTTCCTCCTATTAAACTTTTTACTGTTCAAATATATAAATTTGTGACGAGCCCGGTTGACGGGCGGCCTGCGCAGGCTGGAGTCGATAACGAACTGCCGGCGTCTTTCCGTTCACCACTCCGGGAGCATTTTAGTCAAGACGACGGACATCAATGCCTTCCAGTTAGTCGTCCCAGTTTCGAATCATACTAGTCACGTAGTTGTTGGAGTGACGATAGCAGACGATTTCAAATAGGCACTGGCTAATGTCATAAAAGTGGGTGGGACTTAACACAGCATTTCCGTAGTGAAACCAAATGAAGGATGAAAATTTCTCTCTCTGGCCATCTTAGTTTTTTGCCAGAGCGTCACTTGGAGCGTGATTGAGCAGTTGCGTATGTGCGCTGCCACACACAGGTACAAAGTTCTCAGAATTTTGTGGAGGTGCAGATATTCTGCCGCATTCCTCGACAACAACTGCGTCTTACGTTGTTTCACTGTTCTGTTACATTGACTTATATACGCACAAATACGTTGCACAATGATAATCCGCCCAGAATGAAATAAATAAAAATATAAATAATGTCCCAAACGGTTAAAATAAAACACCCAAAAATCGACCCGCTACAATACCCCCTCGATGAGAATTCTGCTGTCCACGACAGAAGAAATCTCATCGATAACCCCGAAGAGGATCGGTAAGGAACTGGTGCCACAACCCCCTTGTTCTTAACCTCATGGGTACACGACCCCCCTGGCTCAGTGACCATGGACTCATCTGAACGAGATCACTGGACTTCTCCGTAAGAGATCCCAACACCGAGAAATTGATCAGACTCGCACCACGGCCCACCTCGCCTTCTAACATGCTACCCCCAAAATCCTCAATCCCTGGCTAAAATTACTCCAGCTCCTCCGCCGATATGTTTCCCCTTTTTGCAAGCTGGGCTGCCTTTAGCAGATACTGGGCTCACACACACTCACGTTACATGATACCCTAACACATTAAACTAAAAACTTCCTTTTTAAAATTTATTATAAATTCAAAAAATTCAATATTCAAAAAAAATCTTTTACCAAAAAATTCTCTTCCTCTTTTTTCTAATTTTTGTTTCAATGATTTAACCTCAACATTCCTATTAATACAAGTACATCCTTACTCTAGCATGAAAACAATTTATAGCCTACCAATACAAAGCAATACAACAAAAGAAACATCATTAATACATACACAATAAAAGAATAATTATCTAACATATTCACTCGCTGGCAGGCGACAAATCAAGTTTTTTTTTTTTTTTTTTTTTTCAAAAAAATTTAAAATTTTCAAAATTTTAAAATTCAAAAAAAATTATTCATTAAATATTTATTAAATTTATTTATTAAATAACATTTATTAAAATTATTCAAAGATTAGTTTGAATTAATCAAGCAAACAAATTAAAATTAAATTCCTACTCTACAAGCTTAGTAGGTGTATGAACTCATCAGCTGATCCTAACTAGGTCAAGTACAAAACCCTTGACCTACATATGTTATGTATGATTTCTGAAAACACTTTAAATATCTGTAATATCCTACCTTGAAATACAAACATAATAACATAAAATATTTATAATAAACACAATATTAATATAAATAATAATCAAATTGGCATTTAAATCATTTAAATTAAACACTTCTTGACTTTACATTATTCTCAAATTTTATCAACATTCTGTCACTGGTTGAAAAAACAATTGTACATTCTTTATTATAAATTCCTCTCCTTAGTTAACAGTTAATTCTACCTTACTGGGGGTGATGTAAATTATTTATTCTCATTTATTCTGTCTACCTATATAATCTTTACCCCTTCGACTCCAATATTAATCAACTCAATTATCATGACACCCATCTCTATCAAAATATCTACTAATCAGGACATTCTAAACCCCAACTTACCATTTAACCCAAAACGCCGCCTTCTCTACATATATAAAAAAAATACTCTCCAACCCTTTGTACATAGGATACGTGTTTCCTTCCCAAAACTCATTCCCTTATGTTGGTTCCTGGACCCTCCCTAGGTAACCCTTTCCGGCGCCAATCGGTCCCTATCCCGTCCCAACCCTTGTTGCGGACTCCCCAAATACACTACCCCCTAATACAACATTGCCTTCCCCAAAAATCTCAATCTCATTACTTTACTACAAATACACAAAATAACCTCATTAACTATAAAAACAACAATATATCATTCAAAACTCTACATAAATTCCCCACAACTGTGTCAACATCTATATTTCACAAAATCCTATTATATCACATCAACTCAAAAACAGCATTACATCATACTCATCTCTACTATTTCACATTCAACTTTTAATTCAACTTGGACAGGTCTGCATGTCCCATAAAACATTTATCACCCATGAATTATCTTTTATTAATTTGCATATTCTTTTTATCTTTACTTCAAAATATCTGTAGTACACTAAACATTAATTATTTGTAACCTTTACAAACCAATACCTTTACAATACCAGTGACATGGTATTGTCGATCAGCTGATATCCTAACATAATTAAAACACCATGGATACCTTTCAAAATTGAACAATTACATGTAATACATTATCAACACTTACTTCTATTATGTTGATTGCCTGCCAGGCGTCTAATGATTGGTTTAGAAAAAAATTACACACATAATGAAAATACATTTTATCAACAACTATATCTAACACACAACAATAAAATGATACCTTTCAAATTATAGTATGGACCTTATTTTACGAATAGCAATAAACCTGGATTATTAGCATACATCAAACAAACAATTCTCTTTTAAATAATTTATATAAAAATTTATAAACATTATGATTTAAAATTTTTCATTAACTCTTTTTATTTATCATCAGGATGAATTTATCCTGTGTTGCAATCAGATTTTCAACAATTCTAAATTTATTATTAATACATATTTTTAATCATTATGTTCCACAAACTAAACCATTTACCATTTATTTACTTATTAATTATTATTAAATCAAAATCTCACCAAACGATTTAATTACCTTATAAAATTCAAACACATAATATTCAATCACACTATCTACACCTCTCCACTTATTTAATTCATTTGATTATTAAAATAACATATCTCATTATTATCAACATTCTACAAATCATTAACTATTGTCTTCATAATTATTTTGTTATTTAATTAGAGTGCAAAAATATTAATAATATTATTATTATTAATACAACATTTTCTAAAACATATACACATTACATTTCACACTACACACAAATGAATTCACTATTATTTACAAAATATACGTCAAAACTGTTCAAGTGTATCTCACTTCATGTCCAAATCTGCCATGTCAAACAACCATAAAACAAAATGTTTAATTGTCTTTTATTGTCTTACAGTCTACCCTCCATCGTCCCAAATCAACCTTGGTTTTATATAACACTGTTGCTTTTTATTTACAAACAAATGGTTACTTTGTGTGTCATAACCAGAACAACCAAATTCACTCATTTTACCAGAATACTCATTAAACCAGTCTACGTTAAGTATTTTTGTTAAGTCTCCGTCATTACATTCATTCACTATCGGTCTAATTATTTTTATCAAATCATTGTAATCATTACTATTCAAATATATTTCTAAGCCTTCTTTCCATTCATCATACTTTCTATTCAAATTATACAATTCTGTTACATGCCATTCTCTATTTACCTCTCTCTCTTCATAACACCACATCACACTCTCACAATTATTCCGGACAGAGGATACACAATTACTCCACAAAAATAAACACCTCAATTCATCTACCAATACGGGACTCTTGCCCTTCAACCACAACACTTGTGGACTCAATAAATCATCATAAACATCATAAATAATAAAGGGAAAATTTGCCCTCTGTCCCCACTCTACCACAACATTATTTCTCCACTCTCTCTCTAACTCACTGACACACATTAACATTTCATTATCAACTTCTACTCTTTCTACCATTACGTTATCACTCTCAACATCTACACCATCATTTTCTAACACCACATTTTTATTTGTATTATCATTGTTATTACTTGTCAACTCATTATCTGGCATTGCATTCATCACCTGTACTCCCATTCGCTCTACACTCTGTTCTAATTTATTCAAACTGGATCTTATCGTTTCATTAGTACTTTCTACACATTTACTCATTTCTTGTATTTCATTTTTTAACTCATTATTCAGATTTTTTAGTTCATTAAATTTAGCGTCAGAGTCATTTTTTAATACATTGAATTTAGCGTCAGAATCACTCTTCTGTTCACTGAATTTTAACTCTAACATCGCCTGCTGCTTGTCTGAACTCTCTTTCATACTACATACCATGCTACATAAATATTTCATCATATTATTGTTATCTGAGTTTTTATTTTGAATTGGGGTTGAATGAATTCCTTCATCCATAATTCTTGATTCTGTTTCACTTATTTCTATTTCATTCTGACTCACACTTGGAGTCGAGCGTGCTTCAAAGTTACTAATGTTCGAGTCGTCGAACACTTCGACACTCATTTTATTTACGTTATTTTCGTTATTTGACATTTTGTATTATTGATATGCTTAAATTAAATAAATTGCTTAAATGGATTAATTAAATAAATGGTGTCATTACTTAAATTTTGTAATATAATGCTAGGTCGCTATGCTAACCTAGAACACGCTTGTATCTCTGTCGATGCGGAATTCAATTAATTAATTATAATTAATTCAATTCGTCCCTGTTCGGGCGCCAATTGTGACTTACTAATCAATCACATATATTATTATAATTAAATGTCCAATTAAATTGTTACTTACCGTTACGATAATTCTTACGGGGTCACAGGGTTCGATCACATGTACCTAGATACAAGCATGGTCTATAGGTTATGCAAAGTACTGACACAACTCATTTTGGAAGAGAATTAATATTTTTCTTTAATCAGACTCATTTGAAAATCTTGTTCAAAATTTTTCTCAGCATTTTACAGATTACGTTACATGTTTCTTTTTTCTCTTGGCGTCTTCTACATACTAACTTACGCTAATCTCTTACCTTACTGATCACTATATAAAACAGACATACAGACAGAGCCCAGCCTGCAAATTTTTCACACTCACTCAAACACACTAAATTATGAACCCCTTAACATTTTCTAATAAAACCCCCAGCCCTTACACTTAAACCGCCGGCAACGTGGTTCGCGCGCGCACTCATCTTCTGTTAATTTCTTGTTGTTTACTGTCCGAAAATTATACAGTTAATTTCTTTACCCTTTTCTACTCGACCGCAGTCACATAAACTTTCCTCCTATTAAACTTTTTACTGTTCAAATATATAAATTTGTGACGAGCCCGGTTGACGGGCGGCCTGCGCAGGCTGGAGTCGATAACGAACTGCCGGCGTCTTTCCGTTCACCACTCCGGGAGCATTTTAGTCAAGACGACGGACATCAATGCCTTCCAGTTAGTCGTCCCAGTTTCGAATCATACTAGTCACGTAGTTGTTGGAGTGACGATAGCAGACGATTTCAAATAGGCACTGGCTAATGTCATAAAAGTGGGTGGGACTTAACACAGCATTTCCGTAGTGAAACCAAATGAAGGATGAAAATTTCTCTCTCTGGCCATCTTAGTTTTTTGCCAGAGCGTCACTTGGAGCGTGATTGAGCAGTTGCGTATGTGCGCTGCCACACACAGGTACAAAGTTCTCAGAATTTTGTGGAGGTGCAGATATTCTGCCGCATTCCTCGACAACAACTGCGTCTTACGTTGTTTCACTGTTCTGTTACATTGACTTATATACGCACAAATACGTTGCACAATGATAATCCGCCCAGAATGAAATAAATAAAAATATAAATAATGTCCCAAACGGTTAAAATAAAACACCCAAAAATCGACCCGCTACAATTTCTAGCTCTGTTGTATACTTAGTTACTTTTTCTGTGAGTGTGGTTGAATTGATGTACATGCCTTATGCACTCCAGGTTTTTTCTTACTTATTCCAAAAATGAGTTGTCTGGTTTTAGTCAATTGTTTTCATGTGGTAGCTGTTTCTCTTAGCATATTAAAAGTATTACATACATACTACCTTGTCACAGAGGTTGTTGACTTTATTCATAGCATTTTGATTAAAAATCTTCACATACATATGAAATAAAGTATCTCTTTTACATCAGTTACTTAATGTGTTCAGATTTCTTCGACTGTTCTGTGTCAAAAAGGTGTTAATTTTAGTTGAGGAAAGTTGTGCTAAGATTTTATTTCAGTGTAAACACTGTTTTTGTATGTCAAAAATAAATGTTGTAGATTACATTGCTTCATCTTAACATCAAGTGTATGTTTTTATTGATCTTAGTTGATTCTGTGAGCTTTATGTATAAAATTTGTGTCCTTATTTTTCATTGTAAGCCTCATGGAACTGGAATGTATAAGAAATGGTTTATACTGCCAGTTAGTTTGTGATGAGGGGAATGATGATGACGACGTTTGGCGCTACAGCCTCTGTAGAACCTGCGCCTCCAACACCACTCACCTCCACTTGTCTCTGTTCTGTGCTTGTCTGATTGGAGGAGGGGATGTTATACAATTGTTAAAAAAATTATGTTGAGGTCATATTTGAAGTGTACTATGTTTAAATTTATAGAAGTGTAAAATTTGTGTGTCTGTGTGTTTTATTGTATAGTAGTGTCCGTCATCTCAGTCAACTAACCAAAATTCGGTCAGAAAAGTAAACTGTATGGGAAAGATTTGTCTCTGAGACAAGTTAGGGTCTATTATTTAAACACATATTTGTAGCTCTTTTTCAGATTCTGTTTATTAATGATAACTGCTGAATTGAATGAAACCTTAGAAAGGATGGAATCACTGCCAATTGATTTTGATATTATTTATATCGAAAACCAGATTTTTTTTTTATAATAGAAAAAGTCAACTAATATATGTTCTTCTGGAGTCATAATTTTTGTAGTAATTGGATTTGTATTTATTTTGTAAAATAACTGTTTCAAAATGTAATTTTTTGTGTATCTTAATGTATACAAAAAAAAAATTCATGTTGAAAATATAAAGTTTGTGCAATTAGCATACACTTTTACTGTGTTATTGTATTATTCTTATAAGTGTCTTAGTAAATATTGCAGTATTTGTGTGTATTTATGTAGACATGTAGTGTGTATGTGGTGATTGGTCCTGACTTGTTTTGTAAGAAGACTAAAGGCAAATGAACACACACACACAAAATTGTATTTTATTTTCTTAGTTGAGTATGTGCAATTCTTCTAGACGTATTAGTAATTTGTTTGGTGAATAGCAATATCAGTATATATTATGTCTCTTACTGATAAAGTATTATGATAAACTGACAATAGATATATTAATTGGCACAAAAATGGAAAATGTGCCACTCAGGAACACAAAAGTTATTAACATCCACATTTTTTGAGATACATGGTTTTCATTTGTATGCAGGGCCGGACTGGCCCTCAGGAAAAGGCGCAGACCTTAGGTTTTTGAGGATGCACCCCTCAAGTGGAGTTTAATGTAACCCCGACCTGGAAACTCGTCATACAATACCGTTTTGGCAAGAATAGGGTTTTGTTGATTTTGTATTGTTCACTATTGATTGTCGTTAACGTTTTACTATTGATAATGAGTGTTAATATTTACTAGCAATAAATACCAGCTCCTGAGGCAGCTCCTATAAAGCTGAGAACGAAATAATAAAGAACAGACACACAAGAGTTGGATATCTAAAAAAGATGAGATAAAGTACGGTATTTTAAATAATTTACAATTTGAAATTAAACGTTTTTAATGTTACAAATGTTTGTACTACAAATAAAAATAAAGGAAAAATAGAACATTAGCTTTCAATGGAAACAGAATGTTGATTGATATTTTTGTACATCAACAAAATACCTTTAAAATATCGGTATGGAGATCCATACATGACTTCCATGTTCTAAGATTTATATTTAAAATCATATTCGAAATGAAATATTTCCATAGAAACTACTTCTTTCTATTGCTTCAGCCTTAACCACAGTACTGTGGTCACTAACGTATACCACCTCACGTTTTCGCACTCGATTTTCACTGATGATGGCAGTCGATGGCATTGCCGAAACGTCTGGTTTTGCAGAAAACATTGGACTACGGCTAAACAGCCCGGGAAGGAATTTTAACAAAAAACTACTTCTTTGTTGCCGATAACGTAGTACACATAAAAAATTCTCCCCTCCCTCTTCAACTATAATTTTCATTAATAGATAATTACCCCCACCCCGTTCAACTAGCCTCTTCATTTATAGATATTTCATCTACGTTTCTACAGTGGATTATTATGAGCTACTTATCAGGATACTTTATTTATCAAAATTAAGTACTTTACTCTTGTTAAAACATAAAACGTTACAGGTAAACTACCCCTTTCTCTAAACCGATCTTCACCAAAATCAATAGACCTTCAGTCCTCTACAATGCAGGGATCCATGCAAACAAATATTTGATTCTGTATGAATCTGCGGCAGTTAACGTTCATCATGGAAACATTTCTCTTGTTACAACATAAAATGTTGCAGGTAAACTACCCCTTTCCCTTAACCGATCTTCACCAAAATCAGTAGGCCTTGGGTTCTCTACAATTCATGAACGTATGAAAAACATTTTTTGATTCTCTTTGAATTTACGGCTGTTATCGTTTGCCATAGAAAATACCCTTGTTAAAACATAAAATGTTGTAGGTAAACTACCCCTTCCCCTTTACCGATCTTCACCAGAAACAATAGGTCTTGATAATTCTACAATTTAGAGCTGTATGCAAATAATCATTTGATTCTGTTTGAATTTGCGGCTGTTATCATTGCCATAGGAAATACCCTTGTTAAAACATAGAACATTGCAGGTAAACTACCGCTTTCCCTTAACCTATCTTCAACAACATCAACAGACCTTGAGTTCTGTATAATTCAAAAAGGTATGCAGAAGAGTAGTTGATTCTGTTTTAATGTACGGCAGTTATCGTTCGTCATAAAAAAAAATACCCTTGTTAAACCATAAAATGTTGCAGGTAAACTACCCTATTCCCTTAACCGATCTTCACCAAAACCAACAGGTCTTGAGAACTCTACAATTCAGGGCTGTATGCAAAACATTATTTGATTCTGTTTGAATTTGCGGCTATTATCGTTTACCATAGAAAAATATCGGTATGGAGAACCATACATGACTTCCATATTCTAAGATTTATATTTGAAGTCATTTTCAGCCAAACAGCCAGGCTGTGTCTTACCTGCCATTTTATTGCTGTATTAAATGAAAAATATTATATTACATTAACATGAAAAAATTATAATTTTATTGCCTGGCAACAAAATTATTTTATTTTTAACAATTACCATTGTTTCAAAAAGTTTAAATAAATTTTCAAGTACTTTACTCTTGTTAAAACGTAAAAGGTTGCAGGTAAACTACCCCTTCCCCTTAACCGATCTTCACCAAAATCGAAAGTCATTGAGAACTCTACAATTCAGGGAAGTATGCAAAAAATTATTTGATTCTGTTTGAATTTGCGGCTGTTATCGTTTGCCATAGAAAATACGCTTGATAAAAAAACGTTGCAGGTAAACTACCCCTTCCCCTTAACCGATCTTCACCAAAAACAACAGGTCTTGAGAACTCTACAAATCAGGGCTGTATGCAAAAGATTATTTTATTCTGTTTGAATTTGCGGCTGTTATCGTTTGCCATAGAAAATACCCTTGTTAAAAAAACGTTGCAGGTAAACTACCCCTTTCCCTCAACCGATCTTCACCAAAAACAATAGGTCTTGAGAACTCTACAATTTAGGGCTGTATGCAAATAATCTTTTGATTCTGTTTGAATTTGCGGCTGTTATCGTTTGCCATAGGAAATACCCTTGTTAAAACAAAACGTTACAGGTAAACTACCCCTTTCCCTTAACCGATCTTCACCAAAAACAATAGGTCTTGAGTACTCTACAAATCAGGGCTGTATGCAAAACATTGTTTGATTCTGTTTGAATTTGCGGCTGTTATCGTTTGCCATAGAAAATACCCTTGTTAAAAAAACGTTGCAGGTAAACTACCCCTTTCCCTCAACCGAACTTCACCAAAAACAATAGGTCTTGAGAACTCTACAATTTAGGGCTGTATGCAAATAATCTTTTGATTCTGTTTGAATTTGCGGCTGTTATCGTCTGCCATAGGAAATACCCTTGTTAAAACATAAAACGTTACAGGTAAACTACCCCTTTCCCTTAACCGATCTTCACCAAAATCAACAGATCTTGAGAACTCTACAATTCAGGGCTGTATGCGAAACATTATTTGATTCTGGTTGAATTTGCGGCTGTTATCGTTTGCCAAACAAACAAAATTACCCTTGCTAAAAAAAACCGTTGCAGGTAAACTACCCCTTTCCCTCAACCGATCTTCACCAAAAACAATAAGTCGCGAGTACTCTGCAAATCAGGGCTGCATGAAAAAATTATTTGATTCTGTTTGAATTTGCGGCAGTTATCGTTTGCCATAGAAAAAAAATCTACAGACACACACACAAACACACAGACAGACACACAGACAGCAGACAGACACACACACAGACACTTTTCGGAAAACGACTTTTTTTCATGTTTTGAGTGTAGTAGAATCAGAATCTGCAATAATCTCGAACACGATTTTTTTTGCCATCACCATACTTCCATTCCTTAAGGAATATGGAAGTAACAAGTACTTTACTCTTGTTAAAACGTAAAAAGTTGCAGGTAAACTACCCCTTCCCCTTAACCGATCTTCACCAAAATCGAAAGTCATTGAGCCCTCTACAATTCAGGGACGTATGCAAAAAATTATTTGATTCTGTTTGAATTTGCGGCTGTTATCGTTTGCCATAGAAAATACGCTTGATAAAAAAACGTTGCAGGTAAACTACCCCTTCCCCTTAATCGATCTTCACCAAAAACAACAGGTCTTGAGTACTCTACAAATCAGGGCAGTATGCAAAACATTATTTGATTCTGTTTGAATTTGCGGCTGTTATCGTTTGCCATAGAAAATACCCTTGTTAAAAAAACGTTGCAGGTAAACTACCCCTTTCCCTCAACCGATCTTCACCAAAAACAATAGGTCTTGAGAACTCTACAATTTAGGGCTGTATGCAAATAATCTTTTGATTCTGTTTGAATTTGCGGCTGTTATCGTTTGCCATAGGAAATACCCTTGTTAAAACATAAAACGTTACAGGTAAACTACCCCTTTCCCTTAACCGATCTTCACCAAAAACAATAGGTCTTGAGTACTCTACAAACCAGGGCTGTATGCAGAAAATTATTTGATTATGTTTGAATTTGCGGCTGTTATCGTTTGCCATAGAAAATAACCTTGTTAAAAAAACGTTGTAGGTAAACTACCCCTTTCCCTTAACCGATCTTCACCAAAAACAATAGGTCTTGAGAACTCTACAATTTAGGGCTGTATGCAAATAATCTTTTGATTCTGTTTGAATTTACGGCTGTTATCGTTTGCCATAGGAAATACCCTTGTTAAAACAGAAAACGTTACAGGTAAACTACCCCTTTCCCTTAACCGATCTTCACCAAAATCAACAGATCTTGAGAACTCTACAATTCAGGGCTGTATGCGAAACATTATTTGATTCTACGATTATTAACTAAAACTTCCGGGCTGAAAGCCCGTGGTCGATTGCTTAAGTTTCTGCTAAACGTTTCGGCCGCACCACCGGTGGCCATCTTCAGTAGCAAAAGAAAAGTGTTCGATAGATGATACGCCAAACACGTCTCCCAATGGACTGGGAACAAGCAACAGTGAGTACCTGCTACGAAGCCTCTATTTATAACATTTTGTCCGCTTCAGGTGTATCGCACGGACCAATGACAAGCCAGCTCGTCATACTCAATTCTGATTGGCCATGGAAAATAGACCATGCCAGACACTATTTAAGGAGATGCGTTCTCCTCGGCGGTTCATAACGGACAACCACGGCAATCCCTCAAGCGAGACCTCGAGCTCGTGGCGTGGAACGCCAACGGCCTCGCTTCCCGGCATTCTGAGCTCTTAGAGTTCGTTGCCCGTCACAAGCCCGACGTGCTTCTTCTTGGCGAGACGCACCTGACCCCGCATCGTCGTTTCCGACTACCCAACTACGTGTGCCACCGGGACGACCGGTCGGGTCGCGCAGGAGGGGGCACAGCCATCGCGGTGAAGGCGAGTCTTCGCCATCACCGCGTTGTCCTGCCTCAGCGGCGGAACCTCGAGTGCACCGCGGTCGAGCTCCATGGTGCTCTCGGCGGTCTACTCGTGGTTTCCGCCTACAAGCCTCCACACACGGAGCTCCTGTCGAACGATCTGGAGGCCGTCTTTGGAGCACACAGGAGGGTAGTCCTGGCGGGCGACCTGAACTGTAAGCACCCCGATTGGGGGAGCCGCTTGGCGAACCCAAACGGGACCCGCTTACGCAGGTATGCTGATGCGGCTCGGGTCACAGTCATGGGTCCTACCGGGCCTACGTACTATCCCTCTAGGGCTAACTCCCGCCCTGATGTACTGGACATTGCCGCGGTCAGGGGCGTTTATTGCCCGGTCCACGTCTCCGTCATTTCGGAACTGTCCTCGGACCACTGCCCTATCAGTGTGCATATAGCTACCCAGCACGCCACCGTCCGCGACGAGCGGCGGGTAATCGAGTGGGACCGCTTTGGCCCGGCGTTCAGTCGCCGCCTACCAGAGCATATCCCGCTCGACACTACCCAGCATGTCGATGAGGCAGTTGCTGTATTCGACACAGCCGTAGTCTCGGCGGTTGACGTGTCCTCCCGGATGAAGCCGGGGCTCACGCCCGACTATCAGCGGATCCCCGAAGAGGTGTCTCAGCTCGCTAGCGAGAGGAATCGCCTCCGGAGACGCTGGCAGAGGACTCGTGACCCGGCCGACAAGGCTGCGTTCAACAGAGCGTCCGGCAAGTTGCGTCGCGACATGCTGGCGTTCCGTAGACGCAACTGGGAGCTAGCTGTAACACAGATGGATGGCCCTGCCGAGGACCGTAATGTCTGGCGGATTCCCAGTGCCCTAACGGGAAAGCGCAAACGCGCGCCTCTCCCCGCACTGGCCGGACCCGGCGGTCAACCCCTTGGTCGCCCCCTCGAAAAGGCAGAGTTCTTGGCTGATAGTTTAGAGCGTCAGTTCGCTCCCAACCCATCCAAGAACCCGGCCTTCACTGAGCAAATCTGCCGCGAGGTAGAGCGCTTTCTTACGGCCGATATCACAGTCCAGCCGGAGCCCATCTCCCCGGAGGAGGTCTCTGAGAGGATTGTTCAGCTCAAGCCCCGGAAGGCGCCTGGCCCGGACGGAGTCATGAATTCCGCCCTCCATCGCCTTCCGGAGCGAGGAACCCAGTTCCTCACTGACCTGTTCAATTCATGCCTCAGACTGGCCTATTTTCCGGTGAAATGGAAAACGGCTACCGTCATCGTGATACCCAAGCCGGGAAAGAATTCTTCTCGAGTGGAGAACCTGAGGCCCATCAGCCTCTTGTCCGCGACGTCCAAGGTTTTTGAGCGTCTGATCCAGCGTAGGATCCGCGACCATCTAGAAAGACTAGACGTGCTGATCCCCGAACAGTTCGGCTTTCGTGAGCTGCACTCCTCGACTCATCAGCTGATGAGACTCGTGGAATGCATAACCGAGGCTGGCTGCCAGGGCAAACAGACGACTGCGATCTTCCTAGACGTAGAGAAAGCCTTTGACCGCGTGTGGCACGAGGGTGTCCTTTACAAACTAACGGAAGTCCTTCTCCCAGACTGCTACGTTCACTTGATCGGCAGCTTTCTGCGAGACCGTAGCTTCCGAGTGAGAGTAGACCACGCTCTCTCTTCGGAGAGGCGTATTACCGCTGGCGTCCCTCAGGGAAGTGTCCTTGGGCCTCTCCTGTTCTCGTTGTTTGTCAACGACACGCCCCGAGTTCCTGGAGTGAAACTGTCGCTGTTCGCGGATGACACTGCGGCTTTTGCCTCAGAGCCGAACGCGAGTTATGCGGCAGTTAAGCTCCAGCGCCAACTCGACGCGTATGTCGGGTGGACCGATGACTGGAGAGTTGCCGTTAACGCTTCCAAGAGCGCCGCGGTAATATTCTCGCGAAAACGCAAGCGGCCTCGGCCGCTTAAAGTAGGCCCCGTCGAGGTGCCCTGGACCAACAGCGTCAAGTACCTCGGGCTCCACGTGGATTCCCGACTCACCTGGCGAACCCATGCAAATTACATCAGACAACGCGCTTTGGCGCAACTCAGTAGACTCTGGCTCGTGCTATCTAATCCGGCAATGACCCCCCGGCTAGGTAAGCTCATAGTCAACACGTACGTGTTGCCGGTGATTACCTACGCCTGTCCTGTTTGGGGATACCTGGCTCGTGGTCATAGAATCACGCTCCAGCGCGTACTCGACCGGGGACTGAAGCTCGCGTGCAAAGTCCCCCGGAGGTACTCTTCTCGTCTTTTGAGGAGAGGACTCGGTGTCCGCTCTCTTGATGACACCGTGAGACGCCTGGCGCGACGATTCTATGTTCGTTCCGACAGAGTGACCCACAATTCCCTCATTGCCGGACTTGGTAAATACACCCCGCGACCAGGTGAGTCCTGGAAGCGACCTCGTTTGCTAGTCCCGGTGGTATAATCCACCAATCGCAGGTCGCTTCAGACCCCCCCCCCCATAAGTAGATAAAAAGTATATATTGAACTCAACCAGACCCAGTGGCAGGAGTCCTTTCTGAGACTCGGGACACTGCACTACTCGCGACCCGAGCTTCGCGCGGGCCGCGCAACCCCCAGTTGTGTCGGCGGTTCATAGCGACGGACGCATTCTTATGAATATGGATGGACTCCAGATGCAGGCGAGTGAAGTAACCCCGGACAGAAGACAACACGCGGGCTTCATCAAACATTACCCGGTGATCGTCGTGGGACAGAGCGTGTTCAGCAACTGCGGACGTCTCCGGCTGGCCCAGGCGGCAGTATCTCCGATGTTCAGAGAGGCGCGTCCGGACACTACGCTTCGTGGTGCCTATGTAGACCTGGCCACACGTACAAGGAATACTGTACACCCCGCACGACGAGAGTGGATCCCTGGCGTCTTTCACCGGTCGCAGGAACTGTTGGATCTTTTTGGTTGGCTTAAAGATCGTCCTGACGCCCCGCTTACTCAGCAACCTGCCGATGCGATCAGTCACGCCACGGATGTAGGGCAAGACAGCAGAGCCAACAACCTCAGGCAACTCCGACTGGTCCGGCCTACCAGATCTTCTCGGCCGGGCAGCTCTCCTAACCTCCGCAGCAGAATACCCGTTGGACTGCAGTGCTTTCTCGAGATGCCGAAACTCATCTTCGAGATACTGGGGCTCACAGATTCTTTTTGCCCGGTCTACCAGAGTCTTCAGCACCGCCCTCTTCTGCCTAGGATGATGATTGGAGGTCTTGTGCAGATATCTGTCGGTGTGCGTTGGCTTCCTATAAACTTTATGTCCCAAGCTGCCATCGGTCCTTTTCAGGACCAACACATCCAGAAAAGCCAATTGATCACCACTCTCGCGCTCCATCGTAAACTGTATACGCGGGTGTACAGCGTTCAGATGTCCAAGGAAGCGTTCCAACTCTTCATCCCCATGGCTCCAGACCACGAAAGTGTCGTCCACATACCGCAACCAACACTTCGGCTTCAGAGGCGCAGATGAAATTGCCAACTCTTCAAATCTCTCCATATAGAAGTTTGCCACCACAGGGCTGAGAGGACTTCCCATGGCAACGCCATCCAACTGTTCATAGAAGCCGCCATTCCACTGGAAGTAGGTCGTTGTTAGGACCTGCCGGAACAAAGCAGTGATGTCCGCCGAGAACAGGTCACCCAAATACCCCAAGACCTCCTGAACAGGAACCATGGTGAAAAGGGAGACCACATCAAAACTCACGAGAACATCGCCAGGCTCCAGCACCAACTCCCGGATCCTCCGAAGGAAATCAGAAGAGTCCCGGACAAAAGAATCCGTCTGCCCGATGTGCGGCTTGAGCAATCCAGTGAGGTGCTTTGCCAAGGTGTAAGTCGGCGAGCCAATAGCACTGACGATGGGCCTCAGCGGAACGTCTTCCTTGTGGATCTTGGGTAAACCATAGAGACGAGGGGGAAGGGCCTCCGAACACCGGACGGCCGTCTTCACATCAGGCGCCAGAGAAGATTGCTTAATCAAAGAATCCGTTTTTCTCAAAACAGTTGTAGTCGGATCTTTGTTCAGCCTCCGATAAGTGGCCGGATCTAACAAACCTTCAATCTTCCGCTGGTAGTCTTCGGTGTTCAAGACCACAGTGGCACTCCCCTTATCCGCCGGCATAATGACAATGGATTCATCCCTTTTTAATTCCTTCAAGGCTCGCAACTCCGCCGACAGAAGATTGCATTTTGGCGGAGCGGCCCTTCTAAGGGCCCTAGAAGCTTCCATACGTATTTCATCTGCCTGGTCTCGGGGTAGTCCTCGGATGCCTGCCTCCACGCTCGCCACTATTTCTTCCACCGGTACTGTCTTCGGGGTAACTGCAAACTTCTCACCTTTAGCTAACACCGAGGTCTCATGTGGTGTTAGTTGACGGTTCGATAGGTTTATAACCATCCTGTCACTATCCAGTGTTCTTCCCCTGGTGTTCTGGGAAGCGAACCGCTCGAATTTTTCACGCTGTCTCTGACTAGTACTGGCATGACACGACTCAAAAGCATTATAAGTGAGTCCATCCAACATCTCCCAATCATGTCGTTGTAGGGTACTGCTGAGATGTAAATGCAGTTTAAACAGTTCTTGGTCATGAGCTGGCTTGTCATTGGTCCGTGCGATACACCTGAAGCGGACAAAATGTTATAAATAGAGGCTTCGTAGCAGGTACTCACTATTGCTTGTTCCCAGTCCATTGGGAGACGTGTTCAGCGTATCATCTATCGAACACTTTTCTTTTGCTACTGAAGATGGCCACCGGTGGTGCGGCCGAAACGTTTAGCAGAAACTTAAGCAATCGACCACGGCCTTTCAGCCCGGAAGTTTTAGTTAATAATCGTAATGACACCGGCCGTGAAAGCCTACGCACTAAGATTATTTGATTCTGTTTAAATTTGCGGCTGTTATCGTTTGCTATAGGAAATACCCTTGTTAAAACATAAAACGTTCCCCTTTCCCTTAACCGATCTTCACCAGAAACAATAGGTCTTGAGTACTCTACAAATCAGGGCTGTACGCAAAACATTATTTGATTCTGTTTGAATTTGCGGCTGTTATCGTTTGCCATAGAAAATACCCTTTTTAAAAAAACGTTGCAGGTAAACTACCCCTTTCCCTCAACCGATCTTCACCAAAAACAGTAGGTCTTGAGAACTCTACAATTTAGGGCTGTATGCAAATAATCTTTTGATTCTGTTTGAATTTGCGGCTGTTATCGTTTGCCATAAGAAATACCCTTGTTAAAACGTAAAACGTTACAGGTAAACTACCCCTTTCCCTTAACCGATCTTCACCAAAATCAAAAGACCTTGAGAACTCTACAATTCAGGGCTGTATGCGAAACATTATTTCATTCTGTATGAATTTGCGGCTGTTATCGTTTGCCAAACAAACAAAATTACCCTTGCTAAAAAAAAAACCGTTGCAGGTAAACTACCCCTTTCCCTCAACCGATCTTCACCAAAAACAATAGGTCGCGAGTACTCTGCAAATCAGGGCTGCATGCAAAAAATTATTTGATTCTGTTTGAATTTGCGGCAGTTATCGTTTGCCATAGAAAAAAAATCTATAGACAGACAGACACACAGACAGACAGACAGACAGACAGACACACACACAGACACTTTTCGGAAAACGACTTTTTTTCATGTTTTGAGTGTAGTACAATCAGAATCTGCAATAATCTCGAACACGATTTTTTTTGCCATCACCATACTTCCATTCCTTAAGGAATATGGAAGTAAAATTACCCTTGATAAAAAACCATTGCAGGTAAACTACCCCTTTACCTTAACCGATCTTCACCAAAAACAGTAGGTCTTGAGTACTCTACAAATCAGGGCTGAATGCAAAACATTATTTGATTCTGTTTGAATTTGCGGCTGTTATCCTTTGCCATAAAAAATACCCTTGTTAAAACATAAAACGTTGCAGGTAAACTACCCCTTTCCCTTAACCGATCTTCACCAAAAACAATAGGTCTTGATAATTCTACAATGTAGGGCTGTATGCAAAACATTATTTGATTCTGTGTGAATTTGCGGCTGTTATCGTTTGCCATAGAATATACACTTGTTAAAACATAAAATGTTACTGGTAAACTACCCCTTTCCCTTAACCGATCTTCACCAAAACGTATAGGTCTTGAGAACTCTATAATTCAGGGCTGTATGCAAAAGAGTAGTTGATTCTGTTTGAATTTTCGGCTTTTATCGTTTGCCATACAAAATACCCTTGTTAAAATATAAAATGTTGCAGGTAAACTACCCCTTTCCCTTATCCGATCTTCACCAAAACCAATAGGTCTTGAGAACTCTATAATTCAGGACTGTATGTAAACAATTATTTGATTCTGTTTGAATTTGCGGCTCGTATCGTTTGCCATAGAAAATACCATTTAAAACATATAACGTTGCAGGTAAACTACCCCTTTCCCTTAACCGATCTTCACCAAAATCAATATG
Source organism: Magicicada septendecula (assembly GCA_034769895.1). Classification (NCBI taxonomy): domain Eukaryota; kingdom Metazoa; phylum Arthropoda; class Insecta; order Hemiptera; family Cicadidae; genus Magicicada; species Magicicada septendecula. The sequence goes on along the minus strand of CM068368.1, from coordinate 153,813,807 downwards.
TCTAGAGAATTCTACAAATTAGGGCTACATGCAAAAACGTTATTTGATTCTGTTTGAATTTGCGGCTCTTATCATTTGCCATAGAAAATACCCTTTTAAAACATAAATGTAGCAGGTAAACTACCCCTTTCCCTTAACCGATCTTCACCAAAACTAATAGGTCTTGACAACTCTATAATTCAGGGCTGTGTACAAAAGAGTAGTTGATTCTGTTTGAATTTGAGGCTGTTATCGTTTGCCATAAAAAAATTACACTTGTTAAAAAAAAACCGTTGCAGGTAAACTACCCCTTTCCCTTAACCGATATTCACCAAAATCAACAGATCTTGAGTACTCTACAAATCAGGGCCACATGCAAAACATTATTTGATTTTGTTTGAATTTGCGACTCCTATCGTTTGCCATAAAAAATACCCTTTTGAAACATAAAACGTTGCTGGTAAACTACCCCTTACCCTTAACCGATCTTCACCTAAAACAATAGGTCTTGAGTACTCTGCAGATGAGGGCTGTATGCAAAACATTATTTGATTCTGTTTGAATTTGCGGCTCTTATCGTTTACCATAGTAAATACCCTTTTAAACCATAAAACGTAGCAGGTAAACTACTCCTTTCCCTTAACCGATCTTCACCAAAATCAATAGGTCTTGAGAACACCACAGTTTAGGGCTGTATGCAAATAATCATTTGATTCTGTTTGAATTTGCGGCTGTTATCGTTTGCCATATAAAATACCCTTGTTAAAACATAAAACGTTGCAGGTAAACTACCCCTTTCCCTTAACCGATCTTCACCACAAACAATAGGTCTTGAGAACTCTACAATTCAGGGCTGTATGCAAAAGAATAGTTGATTCTGTTTGAATTTGCGGCTGTTATCGTTTGCCATAGAAGACAATTACTCTTGATTAAAAAAAACCGTTGCAGGTAAACTACCCCTTTCCCTCAACCGATCTTCACCAAAAACAATAGGTCGTGAGTACTCTACTAATCAGGACTGTATGCAAAAAATGATTTGATTCAGTTTGAATTTGCGGCTGTTATCGTTTGCCATAGAAATAAAACTACAGATAGACACACAGACAGACAGACACACACACACAGACACTTTTCGAAAAATGACTTTTTTTCATGTTTTGAGTGTAGTACAATCAGAATCTGCAATAATCTCGAACACGATTTTTTTTGCCATCACCATACTTCCATTTCCTTAAGGAACATGGAAGTAAAATCAAACGTAGTGTTAAATTTTTTGTTCAAAAAATATCAATGTCACTTTTAAGAATTTACAATACCAACATCTTAAATAAAACAGTGAAGTTAATACATAATAATCAGTGAAGCAAAAATCTACTCTGTACAACTTTTTGTTATCAAGAAACAATTAAATAATTTAAAATTTTCTATGTTACAAGTGTTTGTGCTGCAACAAAAACAAAGAAAAAATAGAACATTACTTTTGAATGGAGACAAAGTTTTGATTGATATTTTTGTACATAAACAAAATACCTTTAAAATCAAACGTAATACTACATTTTTGTGTACAATAAAGATAAATGTTACTATCAAGATCTTACCAGCATTTTAAATAAAATACTGAAATTAATATATAAAAATTAGTAAAGGACCTACTCTGTACATATTTTTGTTATCAATAAATAATAAAATATAAAAAACAAAGTTTTAAATTGAATCTGTAAGGAGGCTGTAAACGTAAGAAAATGTTATGATTTAAGTGTAGGTAAATTTCAAAAACAAGCTACAAAACGTTTACTAATTTGCTGCCGACTTTATATTTTGCTAACCTGGAAATATAGTCAATGTAGATTGCAAATATGAGACAAAAACGAAAATAAATAACTAAGGATATTAAGACTATTTACAATGTCTAACTCTAATAATTTAGTATTTAGTAGAGTAGTAGGCATTACATTTCTTCACTCTGACAACAGAGTTCATTTATGTTGACATTGTTGTCAATTGCTGTAAGTGATTCTCTCAGACTGCATCATGAGAAGAGCCTCTAAGTTTTCATTAGCCATTGAAGAGCGAAGCCGCGTTTTCACTAGTTTTAGCTTTGAAAAAGCTCTCTCGCAACTTACTTGAGTAAGAGGAATTGTCAAGAGGTATTTATAAGCTTTGTTGAGCTCAGTGTAAATTACACAATACATATTATACTCGTGAATCAACTTGTAGGCACATTTGACGCATGACTTGCATAAATTTTTTACATCACAGATGGATGTTTGTGCACTTTCGTCTTCTGAACCACTTTGAGAATCTTTTTCCTCTTGCTCCAGGTAACTTTCCTTTAATGTTGAAGAAATACTTGGCCATTGACCAACGAATGACTCTAATTCCTCTTTTAGCTTCTCTTTGTCAATAGTCGGAATTAGAGTGCATATTTTTTCCAAGGCGTTTTCAGGCACGCCATTTTTCAATTCAGGGAATCTTCGTGGATCAAAGCACGAGAGGCTTTGATGTAACCGTTTTTGGTCAGAAAACCTTGTAGCCATACTTTGGTTTATTTGATCAATGACATCATTGAAAACTTGTACTCTAAAATTATCTTCAGCACTGAATACAGCTTTAAAATTATCTTCAGCACTGAATATGACTTTATCATCAGCTGTTTCATCTGGCATTTTTTTCCTCTTTCTTTGTCTTTTTATTGGTAGCTCACTCTCTATGGAAAGAATGTACGTCTCTAGAGATGGATTTCCTTCAATTTTCTCATCAAGAACTTCTGTCATGGCCTTAGCAAAAGTTTTTGGCTGCACTCAGAGTTTGATGGAACTGGTTTCCAGCGTTTCTCAAATTATCTTGTGCCGTGGAGGCAAAATTCCATGCCTGTGCATAATCCAGGTTCGAAGTTTGTAAATAGTCTGAAAGTGGTGTTGTGATCCTGAAAATTAGCAGACACATCATTGCAGTCAGTATAGTTTCGAATGAAAGATACTTCTATTTGCCTCGTTCCTTCTCTTGGGGCTGAAATCTGTGGAGTTAGCGATAATGGAGAGTGACACAACCAACTCCATGTATACAGATTTTTAGATTATTTGTACCTTGATTAGCTTGAACGTCTTCACATTCGACCCAGGTATTGTAGTAACCAAATATTTGATAGGTGGCATCACTTTTAGATCTCCATCTGGTTGGCCCAGTTTGACTCAATCGTACATTTGGATGTTGTTCCAAATAAATATTCAGTCTTTTGTGGGATTGTTTGATAAATACCTGGGTCTGCTGTAGTAGACCGAAAAAAGATATTGTAGCAGTTACGCATTGGGCCGTATCTGTCATTACAAGGTTCAGAGAGTGAGACGTTCATTATTAAATGACATCATAATAATATAAAATCATCGTTAATACACTTCTACTTACCATTGCGTGGCTTCAAGGTTGCGTCATACGTATGTTTGGGATGCAGACGTAATTTCTTAAGGTTGTGGGAATAATTTGCACAACACATTTATATGAAGAGAATTGAGATTTTACTTTTAATTATGTCAGTTAAATTTACATATAGAAACAAATGTTATACTGCTTTTTGCATTTTACTCATGATCATTTATAACTATGGCTTACCTTATGTTTGATACTTACACATTGATTTAAACAAATACAGGAAACAATTAGAAAACACACACAAAAAATAGCCCAGCTTTGCCACTCTCACATTCATTCATAATTTATAAAACCCTTAACATTTTAGATGAAGCCCACCCCAGCCCTTACGTAAACCGTTGGCACGTGGTTCATATGCGCACTCATAGTTTTAAGAGAATGTTGATTGTTATCTTTCCAAAAAAATACTGGTTTCACTACTTCAAGTTGGATTGACCGCGGTCACATAAAAATTTGCTGTAATTGTAGACTGGAACTGTAACGTAACAGGTACATCTTACTTTCTCTGGAGGGAAACTGTGGTTCACTGCCACTATGTTTTCGTCGCTCATACTCAGTTGTTGTGAGGTAACCATTTTATATATGGAATAGCATAGTTATATTCTGGATACCAAAGTACAATATTGGCTTTGGCTCTGCTGATGTCACCAACAGTAGGCGGGGCGTTAGCAGTGTTTCCGGGAGGTCTTGGAGAAGACGACGAATATTTTTACGCTCTGGCCATCTTGAGTTTTTAGTCAAGAGCGTCCTTTTGAGCGCGTGCGGGTGTAGTTGCGCTTGAGCGTTGACACACATGTACAGAGTTCTGCGAATTTTTAGGGTGGCGCGAATTCTCTGCCGCATTCCTCGACAACAACTGCGCCTTACTGCTTTGTTTCAAACTGTTTCTTTCACAATGGAAATAACGTTGCCATGCGTTCTGTTATAATGGAATGAATCTGGTTGCACAATAATTTTCACAACTTTTAGACAAACCCGCCCAAAAATGAAATAAATAAAAATATAATTATTCCATACTGTGGAAAATAAAAACACCCAAAAATGACCCGCTACAATACCCCCTCGATGAGAATTCTGCTGTTCACAACAGAAGAAATCTCATCGATAAACCCCGAAGAGGACCGGAGAGGAACTGGTGCCAACAACCCCCTTGTTCTTAATCTCATGGGTACACGACCCCCCTGGCTCAGCGACTATGGACTCATCTGAACGAGATCACTGGACTTCTCCGTAAGAGATCCCAACACCGAGAAATCGAGCAGACTCGTACCACGGCGCACCTCGCCTTTTAACATGCTACCCCCAAAAATCCTCAATCCCTGGCTAAAATTATTCCAGCTCCTCGGCCGATATGTTTCCCCTTTTTTGCAAGCTGGGCTGCCTTTAGCAAATACTGGGCTCACACACACTAACATTACATGTTGCCATAACACATTAAAAATAAAAAATTTCTTTTAAAATTTATTAAAAATTTAAAAAAAATTCAAAATTCAAAAAAAAAATAATATTTTATCAAAAAATTCTCTTCCTTGTTTTTCTAATTTTTGTTTCAAATGACTTAACCTAGACATTTCTACTAATCTAAACACATCCTTACCCTAACATGAGAACCACTTATAGTCTACCAATACAATGCAATACAACAAAATAAACATGGTTAATGCACACATAATAAAAGAATCATTATCTAAAATATTCCTTCGCTGGCAGGCGAAAAATCAAGTTTTTTTTTTTTCAAAAAAAATTAAAATTTTCAAAAATTTTAAAATTCAAAAACAAATTTAAATTTATTTTAAATGTTTCCCTCATATGCAAAATTATTTAAATTGGTTTGAATTAATTAAACAAACAAATTAAAATTGACTTCCTACTATACAAGCTTAGTAGGTGTATGACCTCATCAGCTGATCGAAACTAGGTCAAGTCCAAAACCCTTGACCTACATATGTTATGTATGCTTTCTGAAACTACATTTAACATCTGTAACAGTCTAATTTGCAACACAAAACATAATAAACTAAAACATGTAAAACAAACAAAATATTAATATAAATAATCAGCAAGTTGACATTTGTATAATAAACAATCCTTGACTTTACATTATTTTCAATTCTATCAAGATTCTGTCACTGGTTTAAGAAAATGAAAATTTTATATTCTTTATCATATATTTCTCTCTTTTTGCTTAACAATCCTACTCTTCATTTAACAATCTCGCTATACTTTACTGTGGGTGTTGTAACTTATTTATTCTCATTTACTGTATTAGATCTGTATGCATATATAATCTTTCTCCCTCTGACTCTAATATTCATCAACTTCAATTATCATGACACCCATCTCTACCAAAATATCTATCCCAAAACACTCTCAACCCCAACTTATCATTTAACTCAATTCGCCACCTTCTCTACATATATAAAAAAAATACTCTCTAACCCTTTGTACATAGGATATGTGTTTCCCTACCCAAAGCTCATTCCCTTATGTTGGTTCCTGGACCCTCCCTAGGTAACCCTTTCCGGCGCCAATCGGTCCTAATCCTGTCCCAACCCTTGTTGCGGACTCCCCAAATACACTACCCCCTAATACAAAATCGCCATCCCCAAAAATCTCAATCTCATTACCTCACTACAAATACAACAAAATAACATCATTAACTATAAAAACAACAATATATCATTCAAAACTCCACATAAATTCTCCACAACTACTGTGTCAACATCAATACTACTTAAAATTCTACAACATACATTACTTCAAAACAATATTACATCATATTTATCTCTACTATTTCAAATTCAACTTTGAATTCCATTGGGACAGATCTATATGCCCCACAAAATATTTATCACCCAAAAAACTATCTCTTATTAGATTTCACAAATCGTTACTTTATTTCTCATTGGAGCAAATTATTTTTATCATTACTTCAAAACATCTGTAATACATCAAACATTACATTAAACATCAATTGCTTAAAACATTTATAACTAATATACCAGTGACGTGTTATTGCTGATCAGCTGATCCTACTAACACAATGAAAATACATCTCAAAATTGAACAAACTACCTGGAATATACATATCTATTTATCATTACTCCTCACCTCATTGTTTCCTCTCTCTCTCTGATTCTGATAATTCATTTTGACCGCCTGCCAGACAGTTTAATTATTGGCTTAGAAAAAAATGTACATACATAATGAAAACACGTACTATTATCAACCCCTATATCTAACGTACAACAATAAAATAATACATTTAAAAGCACATAATGAACACCTTATTTTTAAATATCTAAACAGCTAGTTACCTGAACAGAGCACAAGCAGTTTTCTTTGATCAAACTTTGAATAAAAAAATGTTATGTTATGAAATTTACATTCGTGACTCCTTTGCGTCACCTCCTAGCCACACACACTATTTCAAATTATGTAAGACTGTGGCGCCTTTTCGCTTCCACAAAGACTGTATATTTTGGAGCAGGTTTTACCTCTCCGTGTCCCTGCTTCCGCTATTAAGTTTTAAACGTGGCGAACATCATCATGTTCTTGTTATATAATTATACACCCTTAAGACGGATCTACCACCTGTCTTACTACCCCAAAGCGGGCAGAGTGGTAGCCGCTGTTCCATAGTACCGGAGATTTCCCCTAAGTTCTCCCCCCATTGAATTTCAAATCTGTACCAATTTCAAGTCAGCTATGGTCAAGGGACTTGATATGACCATAGCTGGCCGCTAGCCAAAACCACGATTAGTGCTGGTAAGGCAGTAATCGCCCGAAAAGTCGGGGAAATCTAAACTTCATTTCACTGCCTGTTTCAATCATCACTATTATGTGCGACACTGTCATTTAGCAGGGTGTAAATTTTAATTTACACGGATAAGGTGTGCCGCACATTTATCGCCATTTTGGCCTCCGATGGGGGTAACACTCACTGTTACCCCCAACCCATTCCGCTACTTGCGAGAGCACAGGCCACCCACGCAATTGCCACTTAATAGCTAATTAATTAATTAACAATTGAAAATTAAAACTTTTCTACCATTTCAGTTCCACATTCCATTGTTCTATCACTTCATTGAGCACCAATCTACCCCCCAAAATATCCCCACTGCTTGTATTGATACCAAGTTTATATTTTATTACACATTTTTTAAAACGTTCCCATACTCACTGATACTAAACTTGACAATTGTTTTTGGTCACTTAATTCTAAAATTTATTTAAATTTAAAATTATACACATCCAAAATTGTTTTGGTATATATATTTTTTTTTTTTTTCAAAATTCTATTTACATTGGAGGCTGCCTAGCATATCTGATTCTACGCTAGTAATGATTTTATGTAATTTACCGTCAGCTCTTTGCATTACATTTATATCTTTTAATTCTTCCCCAAAAAGTTTATCTTCCCTGGACAATCTATAAATCTCTATCTCCTTAATATCTCTACCCGTTCTATTTCTGTCTATGTCTACTCGTGATAGTGTGTCTGGCACCCTATTCTCTACACCCTTAATGTATTCCCAAGAAAAATTGTACTCTTGAAGAGCCAACACCCACCTGGTTATCCGGCTGTGTGTGAGTTTGCAAGTATTCAAGAACGACAGCGCTTTATGGTCCGTCCTGATGATGGTTCTATTACCCAGCAGGTACGTGCGGAACTTCCTCACGGTGAACACTATACTGAGGAGCTCCTTCTCTGTGGTAGTATAGTTGCGCTCTGCGGCTAGCAACGTCCGGCTGGCGAAGGCGATGGTTTTATGTTCCTTCTCCTCGTCCTCTTGGTAAAGTTCTGCTCCCAGTGCTATATTACTAGCATCTGTCTGTAAATAAAATTTGTCATTAAAATTGGGATGATTCATTAGTATCATGTCCGCGAACTTAATTTTGATGTCGTTAAACGCCGCTCTTTCGTTATCGCCCCATCTCCATTGTTTATTCTTTTGCAGCACTGCGCTGAGTCGGGCCGTCGTCTGGGCGTAGTTCCACTGGAACTTCCTGTAAAAATTACAGAGACCAAGAAAACTTTGCAATTGTTTTATATTTTTAGGCTCCGGGAACGTCAGGATGGATTCTACTTTATCCGGATTAGCACGTATTCCTGTAGGTGTTATGATGAAACCTAAAAAATGTATCTCAGTTTGCAAAAATTTTGATTTGTCCCAATTCACAGTCAAACCTCCCTGATATAACTTCTCCAATACATATTCCAAATGTTCTACATGCTCTTCAAAGGTTCTGGAAGCTATCAAAATATCATCAACGTATATGGTTAAAAAATCTAAGTTATGTGGTTGCAAAATCTCATCTAGACACTTAATAAAGCTGGCTACACTGGTGTTCAAACCAAACGGTAAACGCTTAAATTGATAATTTTTTCCGTTGAACAAGAATGCGGTATACTTCCTGCTATTTACAGCCAACGGGACTTGCCAATATCCGGCGGTCAGGTCTAAAGAAGTCATATATTTCACACCACTAAATTTCTGAAAAATTTCTTCTATCGCTTCGGGTGACTCCCGGTCTGGAATGATTATTTGATTGATTTTGCGGGCATCTAGGCATAACCTCACTCTCCCATCTTTTTTGATTACTACTACTAAAGGGTTGGAATAAGTTGATACCGCCCTTTCTATAATATCCCCCGCTAACATCCTATCTAATTCTGACTGTACGGCCTCCCTTTTCGAATATGGTACCGGATAACTACGTTGGACATATGGCGCATGCTCCCTCACCTTTAATTCGCATTCATAACCTTTTGCCCTTCCTGGTTCCCCGGCAAACACTCCCCTATAAGCCTCCACTACCCGCCACAGCGTCTTACGCTGGGAACTCCCTATAACTCCGCCTTCCCCACAAAATTTAGCCTCTCTATCCGCCCATATTCTCTCCTCACTCTCTTCACTCACACTCTCTCTACACGCATGTATACTAAATTCCATATCCCTATTTATGGTCTTATCTGGTATAACCCTTATACCCGAAATCTTTACTGTGTCTAGAACCCATTCCAAATTAACTGTTATTTGTTTATTTGCATCACTCAATTCTAAAATTCTTTTTCTAAAGTTAATGACCGCATTATTTCTTATTAAAAAATCGTTACCCAAAATCACTTCTAAATTTAAACCCCTTACAACTAAAAATGTATTCTCATAGTTTTCCCCATTTATTAACATGTTCAACTGGACTTGTGTTGTAACCCGTTTACTTCTAACACCCATAATGCCTACAATTGCTACCCCTGCTACTGGCAAAGACGGAATATGTTTGTTAGTTTCTTTCAATTTATTGAGTACATGTTCTGCTATTACAGATATTTCACTACCTGTATCTATAAGTGTCAAGATTGACTTACCTTCTATCTCCAGTTTTACCTCAGTCAACCACGCCTCTTGTCTCCTCGTTTCCGTCTCCTCTTCTTCCATCAATTCCGTAGCCAAGTCCGTGTGGATTGTGTTATTCCTGTATTCATTTTCGTGGACCCCGTGATTATTCCTCGACAATGGCCGGGCCTCCTCATCCATTGTCCTCCTTAGTTTCCCGTTCTTTCGTCTGCATTACGGGGCGTATACACTCTGCCCATATTCTGATTTCCTCCTTCATTTCTCAGATTCTCTACTCGTCGGTCACCGTTCCTCTGCTGTGGGTTGTTGAATCTCGGTGGTGTCCTCTGCTGCTGTCCGGACCTCGCCCTTCTACATCTATAACAGAAATTACGGTCAGCATAATTTTCCACCAGACACCCGTCACATTTCCACATCGGGTATCGTCTGTCCCGTTCTCGACCATTGTGTGTGGTTCCCCCGTTTGGTCCTCCTCTTGGTATATAATTACCTCCATTTTGCATATTATGTTGCTGTATGCGTCTGCTGTCTTCCTGGTCCTTAATATTCTGAAAAACATCTAATATTTTTTCTAATTCATTTATGTCACTTACCTCACTGGTCATCAGTGTGATTTGTACTTCCCTCGGTAGATGTTTACTAATGTGGCATACAAACGACTGGAATGGCAGTGGTGGTTCCAAGTACTTCGCTTCGTTGTACAGCTTCATCGTATATACTGTAATACTACGGTTGTTTCTTCCAAAGCTCCCGGTTCCCATTATTTGGCTTCGCAGTATCTCCTGCTCCTCCTCCGACCAGTATTTATTCCGAAAGGCTCTTTCAAAATCTCCATAACTCTCCCATTCGTTTCGATGTGTCTCCGCCCATATCTCTGAATCGCCTTTAAAACATTTCAAAATTTTTATAAGTTTAACCTCCCAGCTACTACCATTAAATCTGTCAAATTCCCGTACTCGATTTAAAAATTGCATTGGATGCACTCTCCTATTTTCACTACTAAAAGTTTCTAATTCTATTTCATTGTTTGTGTCACGTGTCATAAATATGCGTTCAGTAACATTGTTTACATTTTGATTTTTTACTAAACTTAATTCATCTCTCATACTACTAATATTTTGTTCAAGAGAATATAATTTTTTGTCATTGCTATATTCAGACTGTACATTATTTTTTGATATTACATCGATAGATTCATTTACTGCTTGTATTTCTGTCTTATAATTACTTTCAATCTCATTTATTTTAGATTCTATCTTACTTTGGTGTTCATCAAAGTTCTGACTAATTTTTCCAACTGTCATTACTACACTACTCAGTTTACATTCAGTTTCAGTATTACATTTATTAATCTTAGATTCTATGTCATCGTTATACTCATTCATTAAATTAATTACTTTTTCATTATTCTCATTGATTTGCTTCTCAACTCTACTTATCTGATTATCGATTTCATTAAATTTAACCTCTGTCTTTTGTATTGAATTGTCTAACTTGGTTTCTACTTGGTTAATTTTATCAGTCAACTCTACTTTGGTACTTTCACAATGTCTATTAATCTCTTGAATTTCATATTTCAACTCATTAATATCTCTACTTTGTCTATCTAATTTTATGTCACTACTGTCAAAACGACTATCAAATTTATTATTCATTTTTTCTAATTGATTAAGTATAATACTCATTAGATCGTCATTCACCTTATTGTATTTTGTTGAGGTCGGGGTTGCTTGAATCCCTGAATCCTCTGTATTATCTTTTTCATTTGTGTTATTCACATTCATATTTTTATCGTCTTGACCTACATTCGGTGTTGAATGTATTTCAGGACTACTCATCACAGCTGATTCGTCAACTTCAGCTGTTTCACTTATCACAGTCGAGTCGGACAAATCGACTCCGTTCTCTGTTGTATTTTCCATTATTATTATTTTTAGGTATTTATTCTGTTTCTTATGTGAACAAATATTCTTTACTTACTTTGCGTAACTTTACATAAGTACCTTTTGCGTATTCTCACTCAACCTCCAAATTACGACTGCATCCCATTTATAGGTATGGAATTTATTTTATTAAATTCGTCCCTGTTCGGGCGCCATTGAGACGTTCATTATTAAATGACATCATAATAATATAAAATCATCGTTAATACACTTCTACTTACCATTGCGTGGCTTCAAGGTTGCGTCATACGTATGTTTGGGATGCAGACGTAATTTCTTAAGGTTGTGGGAATAATTTGCACAACACATTTATATGAAGAGAATTGAGATTTTACTTTTAATTATGTCAGTTAAATTTACATATAGAAACAAATGTTATACTGCTTTTTGCATTTTACTCATGATCATTTATAACTATGGCTTACCTTATGTTTGATACTTACACATTGATTTAAACAAATACAGGAAACAATTAGAAAACACACACAAAAAATAGCCCAGCTTTGCCACTCTCACATTCATTCATAATTTATAAAACCCTTAACATTTTAGATGAAGCCCACCCCAGCCCTTACGTAAACCGTTGGCACGTGGTTCATATGCGCACTCATAGTTTTAAGAGAATGTTGATTGTTATCTTTCCAAAAAAATACTGGTTTCACTACTTCAAGTTGGATTGACCGCGGTCACATAAAAATTTGCTGTAATTGTAGACTGGAACTGTAACGTAACAGGTACATCTTACTTTCTCTGGAAGGAAACTGTGGTTCACTGCCACTATGTTTTCGTCGCTCATACTCAGTTGTTGTGAGGTAACCATTTTATATATGGAATAGCATAGTTATATTCTGGATACCAAAGTACAATATTGGCTTTGGCTCTGCTGATGTCACCAACAGTAGGCGGGGCGTTAGCAGTGTTTCCGGGAGGTCTTGGAGAAGACGACGAATATTTTTACGCTCTGGCCATCTTGAGTTTTTAGTCAAGAGCGTCCTTTTGAGCGCGTGCGGGTGTAGTTGCGCTTGAGCGTTGACACACATGTACAGAGTTCTGCGAATTTTTAGGGTGGCGCGAATTCTCTGCCGCATTACTCGACAACAACTGCGCCTTACTGCTTTGTTTCAAACTGTTTCTTTCACAATGGAAATAACGTTGCCATGCGTTCTGTTATAATGGAATGAATCTGGTTGCACAATAATTTTCACAACTTTTAGACAAACCCGCCCAAAAATGAAATAAATAAAAATATAATTATTCCATACTGTGGAAAATAAAAACACCCAAAAATGACCCGCTACAAGAGTGGGCATAGCACCACGTGTGAATGTGGTTTGGCAGTTCATCTTGAAGTCGAGTTGAAACACCTCTGTACTGTCCGATCATGTTTGCAGCCCCATCAAATGAGTTGGCGATGCAGTTTTTGACATCAAGTCCTGTGGTATTCAAAATTTCAAGGAAAGAGTTAAACAAGTTTTCCACTGTTGAAGACTGTACACACTTCAAACCAATAATCCTTTCTTTTACTTCAGTTTGAAACTCTATATTTTTGTTCAGACTCAAGATTTCAATATAAGTTTTTCAAGTAAATACACTCTTACCTTTAGTTGTATTTTCCCGGGTCTTACAGATGAAAATCCACTGCAGACAAGGTTATCTGGGTAGAAGTGCGAAATGATTACGCTAACTCATTTTCTACTGTCTAAAATACATACTTATTTTATTTATCGAAAATCGCACCCTTCTTTTACTTTCTACAAATGACAGTATCTTTGTTAAATTTTGTTTTAAACTACTATGATAATTGACATTACTAAGTACCTATAAGAAAATTGAAAATGAACCAGTATCTAACCACACACACACACACACACACACGCACTCACACTCTTTTTCTTTTTGTTAATATTTAAATAAACTCCCCTCTCTTAGAGATCTCTGTTTCTTATTAAGGTGTCTATGAAAGCAAATTTTATAGTATAGTAATTAAAGTTTAAAAAGTGTTACTCATCCTAATAATCGTTTCACTCCAATGCATTCACATGTAATAACCGTGACACAAGTTCACTAGCTGACCGATTTCTGAGTTCTCTCGCACTCACGCCACTGTTGGTACTGATTTTACGTTTTTTTGTTTCATGGTTCTCACTAATTTACTGATCTCACGTTATAAAATATAATCAAGTCGGCCGACGTAACTTTTTGCACTTAGATGTTGTTGTAGGCTGGCCACGCGTTATTGTTTATGCACTTTTAATATTTATTATACTTTAAAAGATAGGCCGAATTTGTTTTAACGGCCTATCTTGTGCGCCCGAGGCCACTGTTTAACTATTTTAAATCACCAACTTTACTGTCTGATGCTGCTTACTACTGTTCACTCTCTGTTGACAAACTGCAGACTGTGATTCACAAAAAGCCTGCTGCTGGGGCGGTTACGCAATACGTCTGAACAATTGTTTAGGCTAGCTGTGTGCATTGCTGGTTACTGGGGCACCTCACAGGTGAAAGTTAACAATTTATTAATTACTGAATTACTGAATTAAATACTGATTAAAACTGGATCACACACTTCTGTACCGTTACAATACCCCCCCCCCCAATAAGAGGTTGAAGGCCGAAGCGTTCAAACTCTTATTACCTAAACCCTAAGAGGATCAGTGAGGATATGGCGCCGCAACCCCCCTGAACACTCTACTAAAATCATGGGTTCTTACCCCCCTAGTCTGGCGGCTGTGACAGCACCCATCCGATCTTACTGGACTTCTCTGTTCGAGATCCCAACACCATAAGCTTGGACAGATACCTGCCCCAGTATCACCTGACTTTGAAACATTCAATTAAAAAATCGACAAACGGCCTTCCATCACTCCATATCCCACAACTGATTTGTTTCCTCTTAGCCGTACTGGTTCATTGACAAAGCACTGGTCATTTTTTATTATAAAATATCTCTTAACCCTAGAAAATAGTATTAACAAAACAATAAATATGCGTTTCAGTCAATTAAACAATGTTCCCCGTACAATATTACCCCGCCAAAATAACACGTCAATTATACAAGTTGTCCTTGACTACTATATATATATATATATATATTACTATAATATTTATGACTAAATTTACCTCAAGATATACTTTTTTCCTTTAGGAACATGTTTCGGGAGATCTTGTTCTCCCATCTTCAGCCTTCGCCATCTTGTTTCTGGTTGGTTGTAGTTGTTGTTGTTGGTTGTCTACAACCAGAAACAAGATGGCGAAGGCTGAAGATGGGAGAACAAGATCTCCCAAAACATGTTCCTAAAGGAAAAAAGTATATCTTGAGGTAAATTTAGTCATAAATATTATAGTATTATATACATCAAGAAACGGACTGTAGCAGAAAGTGATTGAAATATATATATATATATATATATATATATATATAGAACAAAATATTCCTAACATATGTAATGTTTATATGTAAAGTTTATATGAACAGTAATATACCCATCTTATTTTCCAAACACTATCTTGGCTTGGACGTTCTTTCAGTTGTTTATTTTAAATGAATATTTTAATCATTATGTTTTTTATCAATTATTTATTTTACCATTACAGTCAAAATTCAGATCAAAATAGATTTAAAGTCATTATTAAAAATTATCTTTTCAATTTATTTAATTACCTTTCATTTAATTTAATTCATATTGTTTTAATTAACAATTTCAAAATTAATTACATTTTTCAAAATGATCCGACAAAATATTACCTACATTCTTCAAAAAATTTATATTCCTTTCTTCACAAATGGTATTTCTTTTTATTTCATAATAGGATTTTCCTACTGGCAATGATTCAGCAGACTACAACATTTTTATTATTGTCATCTCAGCATGACTGTAGACATTAGTCACAACATACAGCATACCTGTTTACATAAACAGTTGTGTGCCAGACTTGTTTTCATAAACACAGTTATAAACACTCTCAGTTTAAATATTCTGCTTACCACATACTAACACCTGTAATTCACTTTTCCATTTCTATAAATCTTTTAGTTAACATATTTATCTCTTAAATTTTTTGTATTCCAATTCAGATCAGATATATTTTAATTCACCACAATTACTTTTAATAACATTTTACTAAGAGCCCTTTGATTTTAGTTACTCCTGGTTTTGGCTAACATAATACGAACATAATTCACAATGGAATTCATTAATACCTCCTGCTAATTATTATTACTAATTAACAGCATGAAATAATATTATTATTAAAATCAATCAATACACACATGGTTACATGAAACATTTTACAGTACACACACAATTAATTTCACTAAAAAAAATTATTTACAAATCTTCATCATTAATTGTTCAGTTATATCACACTTCAATGTCCAAGGTTGCGAGGTCTGAACCGTAAAACAAAATATTTACAATTGTTCATTTATGAATTTCAGCCTCCATCGTCAAAAATTAGTCTGGTCTTTATGTAACACTTTTCAATTTTATTGATACGCCACATATGGTTTTTTTTGTTTTATAACCACAAGAACTTATTTTTTTCCATTGTACCAAAACAATAATCTATAGGGTTACCCCCCAAAATTATCTTATCATAAATCAAGTCGACATCAGTATTATTTGTAAAGTCTCCGTCAGTGTTTTTTGTTATTACCATTACATTATTATTACCATATTCTGCTACTAAAGGTTCATTAACAGGCAAATATTTGTCATCAATATACACATTGTTTGTCACACAAGGTATGTTTTTAATTCTACCAGTTCTCTCACTATTTAAACTCTGTATTAACTCTTCATAATCTCTCTTCACCTTAAATATTTCTACCACTCTCTCTCTCTCATAATCACTTTCATTACAATGCTTCTCACAACATTTTACATTCTCATTCCACACAGAGGGCAACACAACATTATTACAATGTCTGGCTTTACCAGATACACAAAAATAATTTAAAGACCTTTTGTCTTTTACAAAAACTAAGGAGGAACCTTTGTCGTCCAACAATACTAGTGAAGCATTTTCTTCACCCACAACCACATCACGGGAAAATTCTACCCTCTGTACACTCTCTTCATTTAAACTGTCACTATACTCCCCTTCTAAATCATAGGCACTAACTAGCAATCCCTGATCAACCTCAACTCTCATTCTACTCTCATTATCACCGCTATTATCTACTGTATTACTTTTTAACATATTGTTATAATCATTGGTATTACTCACCTCACTATTAATTTCTTCACTATCTGTTATCATTTTACCACTGTTCCTTGCAAAACTTTTTAAATTATCATTTACTGTACTTACATGTTCAAGAATAACATTACATCGCTCATCTATGTCATTTATGCGTTTCTCAATATTAAAGTTTTGTAGTTTCATTGTATTAATATCGCTCTTTATTTCATCAAATTTATGGTCATTTACATCAAAACGTTTATTTAATGTATCAAATTTTGTCTCAAACTCCCCGAGTCATCTATATCAGCTGACTTACTTGATTCTCTATTTTGAACTGGGATTGGGGTCGAATGGACCTCCAACCCACTCATGACCGTTGATTCGGTCAAACTATTATTTTCCATTTTTGTTTTATATTGTACGACGGTCTACTCAATCGTCGTAGGTACAGTGGAAACAAAATAATTACAAGACACCAATTAAGTCACTAATCACACCTTTAATTGTTATAGTAAAACAGTTCGTAATTAACAACACAGTGTCTATAACAAATCAAATGAAATTGTTCATACGCAATAAAATGTCCACTAATATTAAAACTCAACTGTATTACAATTATACCGTCCGAATATAAAACGCAACACTTCACTAATAACTACTTGAACGTACACCGTAATAGCTCGAACCGCTCTGTAAATATATCACACTAATACTCTTGGACCGCACAGTCAAAAATCTCGCATTGAACTGAAAACTAAGGCCGCGACGCGATGTATTTATAGTTACGCTCACACACCAGAAGCTTCCAAACTGCGTCTTATCTCTTGCGAACTACGTAAATTGCTACGGCCTTGACACAGTCCGCCAAGTTTGACATCCACCAGAAAAAATTTTAAAAAACTACAACTTACCTTGATGACCGGCTCACTTGTTCACTCGAACTAGGAGAAGACTCCTAGTGGAAGAATGTCCACATGCGGGTAACCATTGGGGAATCGGACGAATGAGGCGACCTCAAATTTTTTTTGTTTTGTTTAAATTCAACAATTACCAATTTATTGATACTCTTCGAAATAATAAATCATATACAGTATTTCATGTGACAGCACTCCATTAGGAGTATATATAATATCCACCATATTTAAAATATATGACATCGTATTCAGAATTTAAATTGCAAAATATACAAAATTCCATATTTAAAAAATATTCCATTAAAATTATATAAAATCTGTAAAACATTTAAACTCTCTTACATGGCATGCAAATCACCATTGACATGCACCTTTTTACCTTCACCCATAGAATTTCCTTATTTGGAAATAAATACATTAACATTGATAAGTACAAAGAGTAAATCCAGAGGTTTTCGAAATATAACATTTAATAACACTAAGTCTTTTTTTTTTTCTTTTAGTCCCCCTTCTGGTTGTACTATAAACACTTTCAATAATATCAACAATTTTATAAACCATTTAACAAGCATTAACAAGCAATTCTCTCCTACAACAATTTAAACAAACATATTACATAACGACATGCGCCCTCTGAAATCTAATTCAAACTTTAAAAAAGAGAATCATATAATTAGGAAAATATAAGGCAAACCTAAGATAGATGATTATACACTCTGTGTGGAATTCACAAGTGCATGCGCTCAGTTTTCCCTAAACCTGCATAAACTTGAGTAGCACAAAGGCTTGCAGATTTCAGAGTGCCCCATTATTAAGAAACTAACAAATAGTCAGGTACATATATCTCTCAGCCATGTAATATGTTGTGTGCATGGAATTATGAGCCTATACATATACAAAAGAATTTTCACAGTGACTGTAAATGGATAGCGAATGAAATTAAATATGAGTATATACATCTACCAAAGATTTTAAAAGGTCACTGTACATTGATAGAGAATTAACAATACTATGAGCATATAAATCTACAATTCTTATAAATATATAAATAGTGAAAATTTCATCTTGTACAGCAGTTCAGTCATTTTTATTAATAGGCTGAATGCTCCTGAATTACAGTTCTAGTACAGGGCAATTGTTACAATTGTAGGTGATCTGCAACTCTTTCATAATCAGATTCACAAGTTCCAATAAAAGGCTGCCACAAGATAAGTTCCACACAGATTATAGTAAAAGGTATACTAGAAATTACATGCTTCCACAATTAACACACAAGACATTTATATGAACACACTGAATATGAGCATTAAAGGAACTCGGCTGAACTTTGCTTCACTTGGCCCCGGAGCACACTGGCCAATTCCTAACACATTTTCTTAAGTTTTTTTTTTATTTTATTTTTTTTTTTTTTTGTAGGTAGAAATTTTGCACAGAATCTATTACAGTCGAATAAGAAACTAGTCACATAAGACACTAGTAAGGTTCACCAGACCTTTCTTTTATTAAAAACTTGCGTTCAAAAATTTGCAATGAGTGCAGAAACCTGTCTATTATATTCCCAATATATAGAGAAGTGAAAAAAAAATATCCAGAATTAAGCAACAGTTGTTTTTTTTTTTTTACTTTTTTTTGTGTGTGTTAGAAACAGTTAGGCCACACTTGACTCCAAAACAAGCAGCGCAAAAACGCCTCCCAGGCAAAAATTTAATAATTATTATTTTTCCATACCTGCACAATTTTGCAAAGTGTCACAATTGAGTTCCTCAATTTACTCACGCATAAATCACATCTCGGTCTTCACAGGATCACGGCCGCCGGGCCCCAAGGGACCCCCTTGGCACACTTTACTCTTAGCCGGCCATGATTAATAAAAAAAAAACCCAGGCCTTATAAAACAAATAAAGCAACTTTTTCAAACGCCGATCTGTAAGACCACACGTGGCGAGAACAGCTCCTGAAAAGAACAGCTGACATCAACCCAACAACGAGTCAAGACAAAACACCACAGCTGATAACTACAGCTGGCCGATTTCCAAAGGCGCACTACAAACCACAACGGAATACAGCAGGCTCACTCTAGCAGCGGGAAAGAAAGATACCCTAGTCCGAAGTTACAGCGACGTCTACTAGATGGCAGGAGCGTAACAAACAGTCGCCGTAACGTCTTATAGATAGCGAAGAGAACCTGTCCAAGGCGAACTACCAAATGCAAGAAAATATCGCCCGGAATTCGTAGAACCGCTACTTGCCGTACACCTACGTACGGCACACCCCCACAACAAAAGGAGTCCAACGGGTTGGACGACACTGGGACTGCCACCACCGGAGGAAAAGCGGGGACTGACTAAAAACAAATAAAAAGATAAAATCCGGCGAAAGTGGAAAACGAAAGGACACCAGAAGGAAGGACAAGGTGTGTGTGGGTGTGTAGCTGGGTGTGTGTAAGTGTAGAAGATACGGGGAGTGTGAGCGGCCGCGGCCTAAAGCAAAGAAAGAAGAAAGGAAAGGAGAGAAGCTAAAATACCGATAAAACGTTTAAAACCCCAATTAACCCCACCTAAAACAATAAAACACTAAAAAAATAAAACCATAAAACACAATCCCTCCAGCGAAGCCCCCCGAAAACCAAACCCGAGGACTCTTAACTAATCCTAACTGGGGTGAACAATACCAATTTACCTCTCACGGAAGCTCCATCTGCGCACACGCCTTCAAATGGGACACATGGGCCACCCTCACCTTCATCCCATCCTCCGGATCCACCAGGCTGGCAGTGACGGGCGAGACAAACTCAGAAATCCGGAAGGGTCCCAACCATCTATAGCACAGCTTGGCAGCGCGACCCTCCACCTTAGAGCTGAGCGGGTGGCTCCTGCAATAAACCAGCTGGCCCACCCTAAAAGGGTTGGGGACTCTCCCAGCATTATAGCGACGCCGCACGCGCTCGTGCGATCGGAGCAGGGCTCACCTCACATCTTTCCACCTGTGAACGACCCCTTCGTTAGGCAAATCCGGGAGAAGATCCTCCAGTCTCCACAAATTACCAAGGGGATGAGCGGGGGAGAAACCAAACATGACCTCAAAAGGCACGGCACGATGGCTTTCATGAAGGGACGAATTGAACGCCATCTGCAACCACTGGAGATTCTGGTCCCACGTATTCTGCTGCTCCGCGTGATAGGCGATAAGAGCGGATCTCAGGTTGCGGTTGAATCGCTCAGCGTGGGAAGGTTGCGGGTGGTAGGGGGAAGTGGTTACATGCCGGATGCCGTGCCTGAAACACATGTTTCGGAATTGCCTCGAGATGAATTGCGGGCCATTGTCTGAGACAATGATGGAGGGAAGCCCGAAATGCTGAAAAATACTGGTCTGAAGGGCTACGATGGTATTGGCAGTACTAGCCTGACGCAATGGAAGTAGCCAGACATACTTGGAGAAGGCGTCCACACAAACAAGGAGGAACGAATTCCCGGCCTTGCTACGCGGGAAAGGACCCACGTAGTCGATGAAAACCTTCTCCATCGGTCTGCCAGCCACCTCAGAAGACAGCAACCCCAACTTGGTGTTCTGAGCGGGCTTGCTCAGACTGCACAGATGACAACACCTCACCCGGGTGGCGATGTCCCGGTCCATGCCTTTCCAGATGAAGTTTCTCCTGATCGCGGCGATGGTCTTTGAAACACCCAAATGGCCTCCAACCGGGGAATCATGGTAATATTGGAAGACCATTGGCACCAACTTGCTCGGCAGCACTATCTTAGGGACCCGTCCTCTACGTTCCCTACAGCAGAGGACGCCCTTGGACAGATGATATGGAGCCTTCATCTCGCCTGATTTGATTCTATCGATGATGGGACCCAACACCTCATCATCAAGCTGATGAGGGATAACTTCCGTGAAGGCGAGGGGGAACTCCAGGAGTACTGCGCATGGTTCATTTATTGGCTCCTCACTGGGTAGGTGATACATACGGGACAGAGCGTCGGCAACAACATTTTGGGTCCCCCTTATATGTTGTGCCCGAAACTTAAAAGAAGAGATCTTGACCACCCAGCGGCCTAGTTTACCCAGTTGACGGGGGTGCGCCAGAAGCCACGAGAGTGCCTGATTGTCCGTCTCTAATAGGAACTCAGCGTGTTCCAAATACCTCCTAAACTTGTCAAGGGCGAAGACTACCGCCAAACACTCTAACTCGTAAACCGAGGATTTCTTTTCAGGGTTGGTCAGGGTCCTGGATACAAATGCAACTGGCTGCCGAGCACCATCCACCTCCTGAGAGAGCACGGCCCCGATCGCCACAGAGCTGGCGTCGGATTGCACAATGAAAGGCTTCGTGAAATCGGGCATCCGAAGCACGGGCGGCGACAAAATGGACTCCTTTAGGGACTCGAAGGCACGTTGCTGAGCGTCTCCCCACACGAATTTGGCCCCTTTTTTCCTTAAGGAATTTAGGGGAGCCGCAATCTCAGCAGCCCCCGGGATGAACCGCCGGTAAAAATTCACCATGCCCACGAAGCGGGCCACCCCTTTAGCATCCCGTGGAGGAGGAAAATCCCGAATTGCCTGCGTCCTCTCTGGATCAACCGTGACCCCTTTATGAGAGACAAGGTGACCGAGGAAAGAAATTTCACCTTGTCGGGATTCACTGTAAGCCCCGCGCGCCTCAAGCGACACAACACCTCACGGAGATGGTTCATGTGTTCTTCAAGAGTGGAGCTGTAAATGAGCAGATCGTCCAGATAATTAAACACATATTGGAATTTAATGTCGTGGAACACGGAGTCTAATAGACGGGTTAACGTCTGCGCACCAACCGGCAGTCCCATGGGGACTCTCTTGTATTGGTACAAGTTCCACGGCACGCAAAAGGCAGTAAACGGCCGAGAATCCCTGTGTAAGGGTATCTGGTGGTATGCTGAATTCAGGTCGAAAATGGTGAAATATCGGGCCTGCGAAAACCAGTCAAAGGCCGAATGCAGGTCCGGGAGGGGCACCGACTCAACTTCAATATTCTGATTCAATTTTCGATAATCGATGACCAGCCTATGCTTCCCTCCCGGTTTAGGCACCAGGAATGCTGGACTGGCATAGGCCGACGTGGAAGGTTCAATAACCCCCTGGTCCAACAATTCCTGCACCTTCTCACGCAAGATGGTCATCTTAGGCGGAGCGAATTTATACGGGTGCGAACGGACAACCGTGGAGTCGCACAGGCGGATCCGAGACTCCAAATTGTGAGTGAGTCCGAGGTTGGCGGTCAGCACCTCGGGGAACTCATCACACAATTTACGGAAAGCAGTTTGTAGATATGGGCTTAAGGTATTAATGTACGCCGGGGGTTGAAGTTCTTCAAGACCTTCCCCCGCCTCATCCCGATATCCCAGAAAGGGGATGTGTACTGCACGGTTGAACTTAAAGAAGCATACGTGCCCCTGGATATTGAGAACCATGCCACTTTTCATAATAAAATCCGCACCCACAATACAGTCCACGCTCAAGTTCGGAGCCACGGGAAACTCCCAAACCCACGAAAAATAGTTTATTTTAAATTTAAAAGCCACCAATATGGAGGTCGGCAAGACCTCCCTCGAGGCCGTCCAACATACCACCGACGAAGGAGTATTCGACCGGATCAATGACTCCCGGACCAACTGCTGGTAAACACGGTAGGAGATAAGACACCGTGCCGATCCGGAGTCCACCAGGGCCTTAACCCGGCCCTTCCCGACCTCCAGCTCCAAAAATGGACACACGGAGAGACCCGGACGAATCGGCTTGGGATCGGCCTCCCCGGATGGGTGTCCCGTCTCAACTGCACATAACGGGACCTGGGATGCGACATCGCTACCAAACGTGGGGAGGGACCGGCGTCCCCTCAATCCCCCCCACACAGGCCGTTTTTTGATGGACGGTTTTCCCGCGAGACCTCTGATCGTTTGAGGGGGCAATTCCGGGCCAAGTGCCCCATCTTCCCACAGGAATAGCAGCGGACTTCCCGCCTCTCAGAGTCGCCACCACGTTGCTCTTTCCAAGGGTGGCCACCACGTTGCTCTTTCCAAGGGTTGCCACCACGTTGCTCCCGGGGAGGCCGCTGCTGACCAGATGAGGAACAGGGGACAGGGAATTCGGAACGGCCGGAGCGAGCCTCATCGTTCATCTGGATGGTGCGGGCGAAGACACAAGCCTCGCTAAGATCAGCGAAGCTGCGCGGTCGCTCCAAAAACACTAACCTTGACCTCTCCTGCGGATTAAGGCCCTCCAAGATAACCCGCACCACCTCAGCCTCCGACACATCCACCCGCAGCACACGGGCAGCACTTTTGATCGAGTTTATAAATACGTTCAACTGTTCCCCTTGCCCCTGAACTCTGTAGAAAAATCGCTGCCGCATCCGGTCACGCAGCCTCCCGGGGATAAACAGTTCCAACACATCTTTGTGGAACGCCTCAAAATCCCCGCCCGCGCCCAGATGCCAGACCACACGATCCAGCAGGGGCGCCCGACAATACGGGTAAATCAAATTTAACAGGGCAGCGCCGGTCACCCCAGGGACATCAAAAATGCCGAAAACCCCTTCAAGGAATTGGACAAGCTGGTCAGGGTCCAAACCGTCGACCACTGGAAGCCGACGGAGGAGGTCATAAATGGGGTTCGGCAACGATTCATACTTAACACTAGCAGGTGCAGTACCCAACCCTCGAGGCACTTCCACATGCTCCCCCTGAAACCCCTGGGGGCGACTGCCCACCGAAATAGACGGACGGTCCTCCACCAGAGCGCTACAAGGCTCCCCTAGGAGACCCATCCGCTCAGGGGCCACGGTCTGGCGCATGGGCATCTCCTTCAGGTTACTAGGGCTTTCGGGAGCCTCCCCAGGTAGACCAATCTTTGACTGGAGGGCCGACGCCGTCCGCCTACCCTCCTCCTCCAGATGATCCTGCAAAAGCAAATTACTCAGGCGGGCGGACAAGTGGTGCATTCTTTGGGTCACCCGCTGCCAAACACGGGTGGAACTCCCCATATATTCCGAGTCCTCCATCAGGGTGGAGAACTCGGTCCACTTGTCCTCACACACGGCCAGCTCCTCCTCCAAATCCTCGATTTCGACCCTCCGGATGGGAGCGTCACCCACCAGCAGTTCCCGCAGTTGACGCCGCAAGGACGCCACGTCCCTCTGGGGAACCCCACCCCGCAAACGTATCTCGAAAAGGAGTTCGTCCTTTGTGAAATATTCGGGCACCAGACCGCGGCCTTCACGACTCCTACTCTGCCCCTGCTCCGCCATAGTATCCAACAACAAGAAACTGAATTCAACAAGAGCTGACAATCAAGGTGCCTCAGGGTCCCCGACCCGGCACCGGACCAACAATGAAGAACAAGATGAAGTGCGATACGACAACAAAGACAACCATGATCACACAAAAACACAAACAAACAGATAAACATCAAGAACACCCCAAAACCATCAGAAATCGCCAGGCTGTGCTCAACCCCCCCTAGGGGTCCCGGCCCGGCAACCGCACCCAAAGACCAAGATTTACAACACTAATAAACATCACTCTTGACAGAACTTGTCCGACTAAGATTTGGAGGTCACCTCATCCATTTCCAATTTTCGTTTCAGAGGTGGCCAGGACTACGTCCAACCACGCTCTGCTACCATTTGTGAGCCGCTCATCACCAAAGACATCACAACAACATTTTTTAACTTTCCAAATCTGACACATTTTCTAAGTTTGACATCCACCAGAAAAAATTTTAAAAAACTACAACTTACCTTGATGACCGGCTCACTTGTTCACTCGAACTAGGAGAAGACTCCTAGTGGAAGAATGTCCACATGCGGGTAACCATTGGGGAATCGGACGAATGAGGCGACCTCAAATTTTTTTTGTTTTGTTTAAATTCAACAATTACCAATTTATTGATACTCTTCAAAATAATAAATCATATACAGTATTTCATGTGACAGCACTCCATTAGAAGTATATATAATATCCACCATATTTAAAATATATGACATCGTATTCAGAATTTAAATTGCAAAATATTCAAAATTCCATATTTAAAAAATATTCCATTAAAATTATATAAAATCTGTAAAACATTTAAACTCTCTTACATGGCATGCAAATCACCATTGACATGCACCTTTTTACCTTCACCCATAGAATTTCCTTATTTGGAAATAAATACATTAACATTGATAAGTACAAAGAGTAAATCCAGAGGTTTTCGAAATATAACATTTAATAACACTAAGTCTTTTTTTTTTTCTTTTAGTCCCCCTTCTGGTTGTACTATAAACACTTTCAATAATATCAACAATTTTATAAACCATTTAACAAGCATTAACAAGCAATTCTCTCCTACAACAATTTAAACAAACATATTACATAACGACATGCGCCCTCTGAAATCTAATTCAAACTTTAAAAAAGAGAATCATATAATTAGGAAAATATAAGGCAAACCTAAGATAGATGATTATACACTCTGTGTGGAATTCACAAGTGCATGTGCTCAGTTTTCCCTAAACCTGCATAAACTTGAGTAGCACAAAGGCTTGCAGATTTCAGAGTGCCCCATTATTAAGAAACTAACAAATAGTCAGGTACATATATCTCTCAGCCATGTAATATGTTGTGTGCATGGAATTATGAGCCTATACATATACAAAAGAATTTTCACAGTGACTGTAAATGGATAGCGAATGAAATTAAATATGAGTATATACATCTACCAAAGATTTTAAAAGGTCACTGTACATTGATAGAGAATTAACAATACTATGAGCATATAAATCTACAATTCTTATAAATATATAAATAGTGAAAATTTCATCTTGTACAGCAGTTCAGTCATTTTTATTAATAGGCTGAATGCTCCTGAATTACAGTTCTAGTACAGGGCAATTGTTACAATTGTAGGTGATCTGCAACTCTTTCATAATCAGATTCACAAGTTCCAATAAAAGGCTGCCACAAGATAAGTTCCACACAGATTATAGTAAAAGGTATACTAGAAATTACATGCTTCCACAATTAACACACAAGACATTTATATGAACACACTGAATATGAGCATTAAAGGAACTCGGCTGAACTTTGCTTCACTTGGCCCCGGAGCACACTGGCCAATTCCTAACACATTTTCTTAAGTTTTTTTTTTTTTTTTGTAGGTAGAAATTTTGCACAGAATCTATTACAGTCGAATAAGAAACTAGTCACATAAGACACTAGTAAGGTTCACCAGACCTTTCTTTTATTAAAAACTTGCGTTCAAAAATTTGCAATGAGTGCAGAAACCTGTCTATTATATTCCCAATATATAGAGAAGTGAAAAAAAAATATCCAGAATTAAGCAACAGTTGTTTTTTTTTTTTTTACTTTTTTTTTTGTGTGTTAGAAACAGTTAGGCCACACTTGACTCCAAAACAAGCAGCGCAAAAACGCCTCCCAGGCAAAAATTTAATAATTATTATTTTTCCATACCTGCACAATTTTGCAAAGTGTCACAATTGAGTTCCTCAATTTACTCACGCATAAATCACATCTCGGTCTTCACAGGATCACGGCCGCCGGGCCCCAAGGGACCCCCTTGGCACACTTTACTCTTAGCCGGCCATGATTAATAAAAAAAAAACCCAGGCCTTATAAAACAAATAAAGCAACTTTTTCAAACGCCGATCTGTAAGACCACACGTGGCGAGAACAGCTCCTGAAAAGAACAGCTGACATCAACCCAACAACGAGTCAAGACAAAACACCACAGCTGATAACTACAGCTGGCCGATTTCCAAAGGCGCACTACAAACCACAACGGAATACAGCAGGCTCACTCTAGCAGCGGGAAAGAAAGATACCCTAGTCCGAAGTTACAGCGACGTCTACTAGATGGCAGGAGCGTAACAAACAGTCGCCGTAACGTCTTATAGATAGCGAAGAGAACCTGTCCAAGGCGAACTACCAAATGCAAGAAAATATCGCCCGGAATTCGTAGAACCGCTACTTGCCGTACACCTACGTACGGCACACCGTCAATAAACATAATGAGAGAAATCCACTTCCGGAAGTCCTCCGATTCTTCGGGATAAGCCAATCTCGTCAGTCGGTCGATATTCGCTTCAAACTCTTGAAGGCTCTCCTCTGAACGCTGTCGCCTCACTTTAAGTTGTTCACGGTACACTTCGCACAAATGCTGGTCACCGTACCGTAATTCCAAAGCTTTAGTTAATTCGGCATAGACGTTCTGACTGTTAGATGGCACTTTGTGTATTACCTCTCCGGCAGGTCCTTTTAACGCAAGAACGAGTGAGAGGCCTTTCTCTTCTTCCGTCCAGTTATTTAAGCGAGCGGCAACTTCAAATTGGCGATAATAAGTTGCCCAGTGGGTGCTTCCATTAAACGACGGGGCCTTTGCAAAAACTGACCCTACTTCAGTTAATAGCGTTCTTTGATTTCTCTGATATTTTGAATCTTCTAAGCTTGACAAACTTGTTTTCATAGTTGACACAGATTTTTCTATTTCAGATATTCTGTCAACTTGTTTGTTCAGCTCACCTTGTAACAGAACAAATTTTGCAGAGGTATCCTCTTGTACGAACGTCTTAACGTCGTCTGCTTGACGGCTAAATTCTTTTTTTCATCCCTCTGGTATTTCATTTTCACGATTACGTTTTTCGTCTTGTCGTTTTTCTGCTTCTTCTCTTTCCTGTCTTCGTTCTTCTTTTTCTTGTTTCTGACTTTGCTGTAGCATTGCTCGGAATGCTTCTATCATCTGACTGGTATCCATTTTAGTTAATTATGAACTACACTCGTCTTGTACAGAGTATCTACTGTTTCCACTGTTAACCGTTCTATCCCAGTTCTGACACCACTGTTACGACGGTCTACTCGATCGTCGTAGGTACAGTGGAAACAAAATAATTACAAGACACCAATTAAGTCACTAATCACACCTTTAATTGTTATAGTAAAACAGTTCGTAATTAACAACACAGTGTCTACAACAAATCAAATGAAATTGTTCATACGCAATAAAATGTCCACTAATATTAAAACTCAACTGTATTACAATTATACCGTCCGAATATAAAACGCAACACTTCACTATAACTACTTGAACGTACACCGTAATAACTCGAACCGCTCTGTAAATATATCGCACTAATACTCTCGGACCGCACAGTCAAAAATCTCGCATTGAACTGAAAACTAAGGCCGCGACGCGATGTATTTATAGTTACGCTCACACACCAGAAGCTTCCAAACTGCGTCTCATCTCTCGCGAACTACGTAAATTGCTACGGCCTTGACACAGTCCGAGCGCCCGAGCGGAGCCTGGCACAGTCGAGAAAATTCTCGCAAAATGCGTTTAGTAGCACGTACACCACACGTCGAGGTCTTTCTGGCGCATTCGATAAACGCGTAGATTGTTCTGTGCTGTCGTAGCAATATTATTTTTACGTTTATAAATATGCCTAGTTTTACTTTCACAATCTACAATTTACAACCTCGCCCCACTCCCAAATAACCCGTTCTGCAGCTTAATTAGGTCTGGCGAATATAACCACAAATTATACTCGCCGTCCCTGTTCGGGCGCCAATGAAACTCTATATTTTTGTTCAGACTCAAGATTTCAATATAAGTTTTTCAAGTAAATATACTCTTACCTTTAGTTGTATTTTCCCGGGTCTTACAGACGAAAATCCACTGCAGACAAGGTTATCTGGGTAGAAGTGCGAAATGATTACGCTAACTCATTTTCTACTGTCTAAAATACATACTTATTTTATTTATCGAAAATCGCACCCTTCTTTTACTTTCTACAAATGACAGTATCTTTGTTAAATTTTGTTTTAAACTACTATGATAATTGACATTACTAAGTACCTATAAGAAAATTGAAAATGAACCAGTATCTAACCACACACACACACACTCACACTCTCTTTCTCTTTTTGTTAATATTTAAATAAACTCCCCTCTCTTAAAGATTTCTGTTTCTTATTAAGGTGTCTATGAAAGCAAATTTTATAGTATAGTAATTAAAGTTTAAAAAGTGTTACTCATCCTAATAATGGTTTCACTCCAATGCATTCACATGTAATAACCGTAACACAAGTTCACTAGCTGACCGATTTCTGAGTTCTCTCGCACTCACGCCACTGTTGGTACTGATTTTACATTTTTTTGTTTCATGGTTCTCACTAATTTACTGATCTCACGTTATAAATATAATCAAGTCGGCCGACGTAACTTTTTGCACTTAGATGTTGTTGTAGGCTGGCCACGCGTTATTGTTTATGCACTTTTAATATTTATTATACTTTAAAAGATAGGCCGAATTTGTTTTAACGGCCTATCTTGTGCGCCCGAGGCCACTGTTTAACTATTTTAAATCACCAACTTTACTGTCTGATGCTGCTTACTACTGTTCACTCTCTGATGACAAACTGCAGACTGTGATTCACAAAAAGCCTGCTGCTGGGGTGGTTACGCAATACGTCTGGACAATTGTTTAGGCTAGCTGTGTGCATTGCTGGTTACTGGGGCACCTCACAGGTGAAAGTTAACAATTTATTAATTACTGAATTACTGAATTAAATACTGATTAAAACTGGATCACACACGTCTGTACCGTTACAAGTTTCAAACACATACCTCAACACAATAACACACTGGTCGAACCCAGATACATCCGTTGTTGTGTCCATTAGCACTGAGAATAACTTGGCCTCCTTTACTTCATTAGCTATTTCTTTCTGGATCAACATGTTCATGATGATAATTATTTAATTAACAGTTGTTTTCCTGAGAAATGTTACTTGACCACCCCTTCCTTCTATCCTTTCTTGGAACTCATCTTTGAAGTTTCCAATGCTGATTTACTCATGTTAATAACATTTTTCACATGGTTCTATAGATTGATCTCATAGTTACATATCAAAACAATTATTTCTAAAAAGATTCCCATGGTTTACAGAAAGGTCGTCGAGAGTGTCTGCACTTTCTTCACTTGCCCTGTAAGCGAGACCTTGTTTTCCTATTAATTTAATGACATTGATGACAGCAGATACAACTTGTCTACGTTCAGGTACCTCTTTTTTTTGTTTTTTAAGTTGTTTATCAAATAACAGGTTATCAATTGAATTGCTGCGCCCAACAACATTGCAAGTGCCAAAAATACAATTTTTCAAAAAACGATAAAAACTGTTTTTCATGTGTTGTATATATCTTTTGGCTAGTTTTTTAGCCGTAATGTATTGTAACAATTTCGAAAAGAGTATTTTTCAGTCCCACATGATTGTGGTTTACTTATTTTAAGAAATGTATAAAAAACTAACCTCCTTATAGAGCAACAACATTGTAGGGGCCTGTTGGTTACAACGTTGTTGCACATCGTAGCTATATCAAAATAGCTATTAAGACATTAAAGTAAGTAAGTCCAAAACAATGTTTATTCACCTTGAAGGTTATTATAAAATTCAACAAATTCCTCAGGAATATATTGGCACTTATCTTCCAAGTCAGTTTTCTTGACCTGTTTAATTGGAAAGCGCTCGCCGTACAAGTTGTGAAATCGCGCAACTTTAACTGGTGGAAGGTTTCTCCCACCCCTTCCCTGACCTTTCTTAGCAATGCTATGTGTTTGCCATGGCTGGAGCACATTGTGTGAAATTCTGCCGCGTAATGTTGTAGGGTCATCAGAAGCTATTTGATACCAGACCTGTTCAGTAATCTTATAGCTCCCTTTATGCAGAGAATTTTCAACAAACCTCAAACTCATCATTGAAGTTGTCAGTTCCCATAACACACCACCCTACGAGAGCTCGTATACACACCATCCTACACACGCAAACTCGCTTCTCGGAATAGTCGCTCGAAAATAAGAGTGCGGAGCAACTGCAAGCTGACAAAACATTTTTCCAGTTCAGCTAGTGCATTGCAACAGGTGGCAGTTACAACGTTGTTGAGCTTACCTCAGTTGGGGGCAGTTTTCCTGGTACTGGCTTCTTTCGTGACGATATGCACGGATTTCCCGAGTCCCTCGAAGCTTTTCTAATCTTATTCTTCCACAAATCTTCCTTTTTCTTCCACTGTTTAAACATTTTTGTCACCAAGTGACAGCATGATGCCTGACTGGGAAGGCATGTTAGGCGCTTACAACGTTGTTGCTGCCGTGGAACTAAACACACGGGAGATTGTAGGCTTATTTTAGGGCAGCCAACCTAAACTTTCTCAAACGAAAAATACCCCACACTATTCAGAATGTCATTTGCAACGTTGTTTCAACAAAACCTGAGTTTTGGAAATGTTGGCGTTTGCAACGTTGTTGGGCGGAGCAGTTCAATTGTTGTCCCTTCTTTGTGAGAAATGTACGTCTTCACAGAGACTAGATGAGCTTTCAACTTTTCATGTTCTTCTATACTTTGTGTCAAATGCCTATAGCGGTCCAACCCTTGACAAAAAACTGAGGATCCGTCAGTAAAAGCCAAACAAACGCTACAAAATAGCTTTTTGCTACTTATAGTCTAAGAGATAGAGGCCTTTTTTTTTTACTAGGTCGATGGGATAATTTTGTTGCAAAATGTTCTATGACCTATATCGATCGTAAATACCTGACGGCGGAAAGCGTTTCGGAAGATGAAAATGGGGGCAAGCGGTGAAAGTCGGAAAATTTCGAAGGTTTTTAAATCACTCGGTATATGGCTGAAAATTTACAAGTAAGCACCCAATGTCGTTCTTATGCCCCATGCAAAGTGGCGGAAACGGAAGTGGAGTATAAATGGCCGGCAGAAAGCGTCAAAGATAGGACAATTTTGGGAAAACTTCGGGAAAGCACAAGGTATATGTCCGCCAATTTGTGTATGCAATGTTTATGAATGTGTAAGTTTGTGTGCAAAAGGGCGGAAAAAAATTTGGTAGTTTTTCCTATGAAAATCTCGATCGAACGTGCCTTGAGTGCTGCGCGTTTTTCCAACGATCGCGATTCCAACTTATTAGTTTGCCAGTAAAAGTATTCATGATATGTCCACCAGTGAAGATACGCGGTTATTGCACAACTCTTAGTCTATTTGCTAAGAAGCGGACACCATAATGGAAGATTATTGTCTTAAATATTAGGAAAATAAATAATAACCAGCATTTGTAGTTAAATGAATAATTTTTAATTCAAACATTGTATTTAACAATAATGTTCATTTATCATTTTTTAAAACGTCTTACATAATATGTTAATACATGTATTTATTTAACCTATATCATCTATTTATAAACATATTTACAATATTCATATATTAACAATTAATTATCAAATGAATCCATTTCGCTATCACTACTTTCATACAAAACGTCCTCATCCTCGCTTGTATCAATGTCATCATGAGACATATCTTCATCTATATTATTATCATTATTCTCATCATCTAATATAACGTCATTAACAGTAGAAGGTAACTTGATCACCTGTAAACCACAGGAATTCATATTTAACTTCATTTTCATTTAAAAACCATCCATGCTGTTGCGGTTCACATTGAGATGGTATAGCCTCGTGAGATCTTTGCCAAATGTTAGCAATATAACGAGCTCTCAAAATCTGTTGTTCTAACTCGGAGTAGCAAGGAGGTAAACTTGACGCATCAAAATTTTTTATATTTTTCTTTTGAAAAGGCTCATTTAAATTTTTTATTTTGTAATTTCGCAAAAATAATTCAAATCGGGCTCTATTTACGGTTGGTGTGTCATTTTCATCTTTACTTATTACATTATATAAATGGCATAAAAATTTTTCAATAATCGTTATTACGTCACCCTTATCCCAAAAAAATTTACCTAGCTCTATGAAAGCCTTTTGATACTCTTCCGATTGCTGAAGAATTTTATAAGGACGCTGCTTTCCTCTTCTGAAAAATGATGGATTATAATCATGTCCAGTAAAAGCATGAAACCCTGGAAGTACTTTACACAACGATTCACCCAATCTTTCATATATTACGTTAACATCTATTACGGTCCGCTTACCCGAAACTCCATATTCAATGGGAAAGTTCAAATTTTTTGTAATGGTATGCAAGTTTCCTAACAATATAACTAAAATATCGGTATCTGAACATTTAATTAAAACATTAGCATCGCGATTAATTTTACAAATGTGAAAAACTATCTTTGTATCTGCTTCTTCATGATCAGGACAAGAAAAATTTACATTGACTGATTTGATAACTTCGCCATTTACAACTTCATACGAGTAGCAATTATCAAAATTGAGAAAAATAGTTTTGTCTTTAATAAACTCAGCAAGATGTTGGCCACTCCAGTGATTTATTATAAAATTAATCAACGCTTCTTTAAATTTACTATTTCTCAGTTCTTTAGAAAAGTCTGTAGGTCTCGGTTGATTTTCCCCTAAAATGACGAAGTTACTATCAGATAACGAGCTTCGTCTCAATGAACGCTCGTAATCTTTAATTGAAGGTTGACAGTATCTATCAAAAATGAGATGAATTTCGGATGCTCGGTTATTAGTAATTGTTTTCAAGAATTTTTTTGATATACTCCCAAATGTTTTAGGGACATCTTTCATACAATGCAAAATGTAAAAGCCATCTATTATTATAATGTCTGGTATTAAAGAACGACTACTTTCAACTTTCAAACATTTAGTCAATGCAGATTTTTCCGTTGTACAAATCGTGTCATCTAAGTTACACAAAGCCATTGAAACAGGAGTTAAAGGGTATGTGAGGATCTTTTCAATATTAGCATTTTGGTCCTTTGAAATAGCAAGCATGCGTCCAAATAAGTCTCTTTGCAACCGCACTTCTTGTACTTTGTTATTGACAACCATTTTTTTCCTCTCGTTAGACTTAACAAAATTACTAATCTTGTTTTGAGAGGTACGTTCTTCAAATCGGGTCATTGATTGACCACATTCCACAATAAATGACTCTCTTAACTTATTACCTTTTTTTTCTGAATTTAAAAGAAAATCAGCTACTTCTGTTGTCGTAGATCGTCCGGTTGCAATATTATATAACAAATCCTGATCCATCTCGATACAATCAAAAGGATTCATGTTATTCTTAACTACGGAAATAAATCTGTTTAACTGAATTGTATCTTTATTAATTTGATGTTTTTCTAAATCCGAACTGACGTCTTGAGCTTTTTGTAGTCCAGTTTCATTGAGAACATGTGAAATTATTTTTGATCTGATGCTATGACTTTTGGACCATCGTTGGCGGGCAGATATTGAATTTGTAAAGTGTGTTACACCAGTAAGTCTTCTAGCAGCATCAGCATTGATTGTTTGTTCTAAGGTCAGATCAACAGGTATTTTCGAAAAGGTTTTCCTGTTCTTTTTACAGCGAACAAGCCTTTTTCAAATTCCTCCGCCAGCGCTGGATGTGTTTCATTTATTTTTAATAAATTGTCATGGTACTTAAGTAACCACCGAGCATAATTGTGCTGATTAAATATGAAAAACAAATTAATAAGTTTTGGTATGATGAATTTATAAAGCTCAAAATCGCCAGTGCGGATACTTCTGGGAAACATCAAATAATAATTAATAAATTCTATGTACATAATATAAAATTGTGGAGTTTTTCCAAACTTTCCATCAAGTGTATTTTTTTTTGTATTTGAAATATTTATTAAAAAGATCGTCAAGTTCTTTGTCAAGAAATACTTCATTTGATAATCCTTCACTTTGTATTTTTGTAATTATTGTCCGTGTTCTATTATCAATAAGTAGCTGATTTTCTTTAAAAAATCTTTCAAAATGTAGGATCTGCAAACCTAAAGATATCATTGGATGCAGACGCTTACATCTATTAAAATGCTTACCACTAATAAAACCATTAACAGAACCGCTCGCCAAAAGTTCGCTTTCTACCATCATTTGTGTTAGTCCACATCCATCAATGAATTTTCCGACATATTTAAAGTAAACCATCATTGTGTGGAAAGCACCCATATGAATAAAAAGATTATCAAACAATGGCTTTTCAGTACACTGAATTTGAAAAGCAACTTTTGCAATTTGCAAATCGTAAGTAACCTGCATAGTGTTGCACTATGCTACCTGCGTAGTGTAGTAGTGTTAGTGTTGTTTGTCGACACTCCTCAGCAATTTTTTGGCTCAATCTCATTGTTTCGTATACTACTGATATATTTGTTAGCGAAGCATTAATAGGAGTAAAGTAGCTAACTTTTTGTTTGCAATTATCATCTTTAATTACTTTACTATTGAATCCAACCCACATTGGTGTATTTGGAACATTGTGATAATGAGATAATACCCATAGAATATCAAGTTTTTTCATTTTATCAAATTTGTTGGCAGTGATTTCACGTAAAGAACTATCTAATGGTAGCAAATACTCGAATACTTTTGGCCTTTTAACGTATTCTACTAATTCATGAGCTATTGCCTCAAAAGTTCTTCTTCTTTTTAAGAGGAGATAAAGCAATACTATTGGTAGAACAATTTCCCAATTCTATAGAATTATCATTTTGATATAAAATTCCAACAGTATCATGCAAAGTGTGCTAGTACTTACTGTTATATAAATTCATAAATATATTTTTGATTTTATTTGTTTACTAATTTTCAACTCTTATAGCTGCCATGTTGTCTATTACCAACCTAAAGTTTTACTCACCAGGGTTCGAATCAGCGAACGGGAAGTACAGAACTGGTTATTAAAAAAAAAATACAACTGAATTACCATCACACCTATTTTAATTCATTTTTTCACACTACAAAAGAAAACATGAAAATATAGCCCTTAACAAAATTTTAAATCTGATATAAACAAATATTCCCCTTACATTCTCCTACTTTGTTACAATCTTATAGACAGACAATAATAACATTTATTATGCATGATTTTCTCTTTAGGATAGAAATAAATACATTTTATTAACAGAAGATCAATTTTATAGAACGTTAACCAGCACTTCATAGTTTAATATATAATTAAGCAAGACCCCCACACACTCTCACATACAACCCATTTTAGATTTTCCCCTTAAACTCATATTTTATGTAATTTGCCCCAGCTGTTATTGTTTTCTGAAAAAGTAATAAAATTTGATAGTTTTGTGTATATCCTTGTAAGAACTTATCTGAAATTGAGTCCGAATTCTAGTCCAGAAGTCGTCACATTACTTTCGTGCGCACTTTCGTTATTTTTAAAACTGATATCTCCGAAACTGTTATTTACATTTTATATATGAACTTCGATTTTTTCACATTTTTAAATATGTTATTCACATTTTATATGGTTGCGTACGGGCGACGAAAACTTCGCCTAACCGGCTAGCCGGCGGACGCGACGGTTACATGCGTCCGTAGATGTTAGTTGTTTGTTGCCGACTGCCTTTGTTCTGTCAGCGCGACGAAACTGCTGGTGCTGACACACCTACATTCCACAGCTTGTTGTTCGTCGCTGACGTAATATTGACGTCAGATGGTCCAATGTTATGTTACATAATTCTGTTAGTCACTGGAGCTGGCCTCGGCACAGTTTTGCACGTTTGTCTATTGCGTCATTATAATCATTCTTGTTTTACAATAATTTCACAAGCAGTGCTACCACTGTCGTTACCAATAAAATTTACCTTTTGTCCCTTTATGTTTACGTTTTCCCTAATTATTATTATTACATTGTAAAAAAATGTTGATTGTTTTATAAAAATACAATTTCTTTATTTTACCCCAGGTAGGCCAAAATGTCCCGTTACAATACCCCCTCAATGAGAGGTTTTATGCCGAAGCATAAAAACTCTCATTGACACACTCATACTTGCTAAAGGGATCAGCCAGGATATGTCGCCACAACCCCCTGTATGGTTTATATATAACAAAAAATATCTAATTCACCCTAGGTCCAGTGACTGTGACCGCACCTGAATGACATTACTGGACTTCTCTCTCGAGATCCCAACACCATAAAGTCAGACAGATACTTAACGCCCCTGCTCTGACGCGCTGGCCAGCTCAGGTCCGCCGCCACGGCATCACCAAACTCTGAAACAACCAATCAAAATATCAAATAGTGGCCATATACAACACCATATCCCCAACTGATCTGTTTCCCCTTAGCGGTGCTGGTTTGCGTTAAGAAGCACTGGTTTTGTTCTTCACTTACTTCTAACATATATAAGAATACCTAACAACACAACATGATACCCATTTTAAAATTCCATAATCTCATCCGTCTACTTTCTCTTGTTAACTTTTATCCCAAAATTCAAAATTATTGCCCTGATTCCCATCAGAATTTAAATAAACATTTCCCATTACCATATTACACATCTCTCTCATCCCCAATTTGCATCTAAAATATTTAAATTCATAAAAATTTTCTTAAATACTAACAAACACAATATAACATAAGAAAACATAGTACATTCATAATTCACATTGTTATTATTATCTTTATTATTACCTTAAAATAAACAACTTGCATTTAAGTTTGACCACAATTTACACACTTTACATCATTAACTGTGCATATAAAATTATAAAAATTACCTTTTAATCTCAATTTGACTTTCATTAATTCATTTCCCAAGAAAAATTAAAAATTTTTTTTTCCTTCGTTTTACACATCATTTTATTTATTATTCCATTTCATTAACTTGGGTGATTCTCAGTTATTCATTATAATTCACTTTATCAACTTGGCATTTACCCATAATCTTACCCCTTTTATGACTCTAACGCTCCCTTACAAAATCTTTAACTAGTATGACACCTATCTCCCAAAAACATCTATCAAACCTTTCTAAACCCAACCCACTACTCAACTCAATTCGCATCATTCTACCCTTATCACAAAAATACTCTCTACCCCTTTGCACTCGGGATGTGTGTTTCCCCCCCCAAAAAGCTCATTCCCTTAATCTGGTCCCTGGATTCTACCTAAGGCAACCCTTTCCGGCACTAAACGGTCCCCTCCCGTCCCAACCCTTTTGTTGCGGACTCCTATCACACCACCCCCTTTACAAAATTCCCACTATCAACTAATTACTTTCATCATTACTACTACAAAATAACATCATCACTTATAAACATCAATATATCACTCTCATTTCTCCACATAAATTCTCCATTACTACTGTGTCTCCACTTATACTCAAATTCTCTATTACTTGTATTTCATCTCTTATTCTCTTTAACACCCATCTATATTCAACTTGGACTGACTCTAATGTCTTACTTAAACAATTACTATCACCCAACTTCTATCTTTTACAACCCATTGAAAATTTTAATTATCTCAAATTTATTTCATTATTTCTTTAAAATCTTTAAACACATTGAAAACTTATTCTATAACATATTATTATATTTTTATAATCCTTATTCCTAACATACTACATGCAATTAACACAATAAGACATAATAAACACAATATAGGAAACATCTAGTGCATCCATTTTTCAAATCAAAACAAAAGTATTTATCTCAGTAGCGAGTCATCATTATTAAATTACAACATGTTTTTAATTCGTTACCCCCCTGGGTAACCTCCTTAACCACACACACTATGACCCCCCCTGGACTGTGGCGTCCAGTTGCGTCCACAAGGACTGAAGTTTTGGAGGAATTTTGTCATCTCCTTGTCCTTGCTTCTGCGTTACATTTTTTAAAAACTAGATATCATAATATCTAAATGTACATATTATACGCCCCTAATGCGGGTCTACCACCTGGCTTTGCTGTTCCTCCTCGAACAGAGTGGCAGCCGCTGTTCCATAGTTTCCGGGATTTCCCCTAATTTCACCCCCCCCCCCAGTTAATTTCTAATATAAACCAATTTCCAGCCAGCTATGGTCAAGGGACTTAATTTATGGCCATAGCTGACCGCTAGCCAAAACCACGATTAGTGCTGGTAAGGCAGTAATCACCCGAAAAGTCGGGGAAATCAACTCTACCTTCAGGCATGTTATCATCATCATTTATCTGCACGGCACGGCAGTCTATCAAGGTACAATATAAAATTGTACAAAAGGGTGTGCCGTGCATTTTACGCCATTTCGGCCTCCGATGGAGGTAACACTCTCTGTTACCCCCAACACTTTCCACTATCTACTGTGGCACATGCCACCACAGCAATAGCACTTAATAACTAAATTAAACCTTTCTACCATTGCTGTCTCTACATTCCATTATTATATCACTTCTATAAACACCACTCTACCCCCCAAAATTACCCACACATCTTGTATCATAACATAACATAATAAACACATTTACCTTGATCATTAGCATACATTAAACAAACAATTCTCTTTTAAATAATTTATACAGAAAATTATAAACATTATTACTTGAAATTTTTCATTAACTCTTTTATATATCATCATTTCATTATTTATCCTTTACTGCAATTAGATTCCTAAAAATTTTCAAATTTATTATTAATCTATTTATTTTAACCATTATGTTATTCCACCAACTAAACCATTTAACATTTATTTATTCCTTAATTGTTATTAAATTTAAATCTCATAAAATAATTTAAATACATCATAAAAATTCAGTTATATAACATCTTAAATCAATCAAAATATTTAAACACCTCCAATTATTTTAATTAAATTAATTATTGGAAACAACATTTTTAATTACTCTCACCAATTACAATAATTACAATTCATTAATTATTGTCTTCAAAATTATTTTTATTATTTATTTAGACTGCAAAATATTAATAATATTATTATTATTATCACAACATTTTCTACTACATATACACATTGTTTACCTAACATTTTACAATACATACAATTAAATTCACTACAAA
This sequence comes from Magicicada septendecula, assembly GCA_034769895.1. Classification (NCBI taxonomy): domain Eukaryota; kingdom Metazoa; phylum Arthropoda; class Insecta; order Hemiptera; family Cicadidae; genus Magicicada; species Magicicada septendecula. The sequence continues at coordinate 153,773,161 of CM068368.1, read as the reverse complement.
TATATTTACAAACTTTTGTCATTAACTGTTCCATTTTTTCACACTTCATTTCCAAATCAGCCAGGTCATTACCATAAATTACAATATTTAACAATGTCCATACACTGCTTTTTTTAATTCAACCTCCATCATCATATATATATCGAATATATTTATAACATGCATCATTGTTATCCACACACAATTTGTTATTATTATTATTATAATAATCCATTAACTTTATTTCATTCATTATGCCATTATAATTTATAGGGTTATTCCCTATTAATATTTCATAAGCCTTGTCAACATAAGTTATTATTGTCCAGTCTCCATCAGTATTATTGGTTAACGTCAGGTAAGCTATTTTATCATTTTTATATTCCTCTACTATTACATCAGGTAAGTGTTTATTATTTATAAAGGTATTATCAAAATAATCCTCTATCTCTCTTTCAACAGGTAAATATTTTATATTGTTTATATTCACCCCTTCTAACCTCTCTCTCAATTCATTATAATTTCTCTTTAACTTATATAATTCTATCTCTCTCTCAACACACAACTCTCTATCTAAATCTCCCTCACCATAACGCCATATCACACTTTCTCTCTCACTCCATGCAGAGGGCACTAACTCATTAAAACCTTTCCTGATTTCTCCAGGAACAATAAAAAACTTTAAAAAACAATTACCAGTAGAACACTTTTCTACCCAATACCTCCGTGAAGACCTTTCTTCACCCCCCTTAACACCTCGAAAAAAATTTACCCTCTGCGTCATACCCACAATATACCTCTCTTCACACACTCTCTTTAACCCATCAACACACACTAACATTCCATTATTACATTCTAAAACTTCATCAGTACTCTCAATATTTACCCCATTATTTTTTAACATCATATTTTCACTTATATTGTCATAATTATCACTCCTACTTACCTCAGAATTGTAATTAACATCATTATCTTCACTAGTCAATACTTCATTATCTAACACTACCTCTCCCACTATTTTGTCACTATTATTTATTAATTCATTATTAGAATTATCATTATCACTCACCTGGTTAATTATTCCCTTACTATCATTAACAACATTATTATCACTTACCTGTTTTAATTCACCTTCTGTATTCTCTTTTAATTTATCTGTCTCTGATCTCCACTCCTTGTTTTGTTTTTTCATATCATTATTGAATCCCTTGACATCACTAATCATGTCATCTAACATTGCGTTTTGTTTATCCATTTTTTCAAAAAGTTTGTCCCACTTTTTGTTACTTTCATCAAACCGTTTATTAATAAGGATAAATGTGTCATTTAAGCTTGCTTTTTGTTTACTAAACATTTCGTTTAACATTACTTGTAACTTTTTCATCAGCTCTTGATTCGGCTCACTCAGATTAGCACAACATACATTATTATTTGCCACCTGATCGTCTTTATTTTTGTTAACTTGGTCTGTCTCTCCACCTTTATTTACCACCACCACACTATCATCATTATCGCTAGGCCTATTTACTGCCTTATTTTCTACCACTCTTACTTCAACTATCTTACCTTTATTATTGGTCATCTCACTATGTTTCTTAATTTCTGCGAATATTCCCTCTTCTTGTTCTTCCATCCGCGTTAAATTATCATCTAACTTACCCCACTCCTCGTCTGTCATTTCACCTACAACCCCTCTAAATTCGCTTTCCCACTCATCCCACATAAAACCAATATAATTTTCTTGTACCTTGGCCATGTTTAAAAAAAATTTTTTATTATAATACCCTTTATACTACTTAATAATTATTATACACATTAATTATTATACATATTACTTCACAATACCCGCTACAAAACATCAACATCAATATTTCACATTTATCACAACATAACCCGTATCTACGTCTATTTTACGTATACAAAAAAAATTTATTTTTACCTCAAACAACCATTCTGCTCTCCCAGTAGGCCTATATTATACACAATTTATATAATTGTCCCTGTTCGGGCGCCAATTGTGCTAGTACTTACTGTTATATAAATTCATAAATATATTTTTGATTTTATTTGTTTACTAATTTTCAACTCTTATAGCTGCCATGTTGTCTATTACCAACCTAAAGTTTTACTCACCAGGGTTCGAATCAGCGAACGGGAAGTGCAGAACTGGTTATTAAAAAAAAATACAACTGAATTACCATCACACCTATTTTAATTCATTTTTTCACACTACAAAAGAAAACATGAAAATATAGCCCTTAACAAAATTTTAAATCTGATATAAACAAATATTCCCCTTACATTCTCCTACTTTGTTACGATCTTATAGACAGACAATAATAACATTTATTATGCATGATTTTCTCTTTAGGATAGAAATAAATACATTTTATTAACAGAAGATCAATTTTATAGAACGTAAACCAGCACTTCATAGTTTAATATATAATTAAGCAAGACCCCCACACACTCTCACATACAACCCATTTTAGATTTTCCCCTTAAACTCATATTTTATGTAATTTGCCCCAGCTGTTATTGTTTTCTGAAAAAGTAATAAAATTTGATAGTTTTGTGTATATCCTTGTAAGAACTTATCTGAAATTGAGTCCGAATTCTAGTCCAGAAGTCGTCACATTACTTTCATGCGCACTTTCGTTATTTTTAAAACTGATAATCTCCGAAACTGTTATTTACATTTTATATATGAACTTCGATTTTTTCACATTTTTAAATATGTTATTCACATTTTATATGGTTGCGTACGGGCGACGAAAACTTCGCCTAACCGGCTAGCCGGCGGACGCGATGGTTACATGCGTCCGTAGATGTTAGTTGTTTGTTGCCGACTGCCTTTGTTCTGTCAGCGCGACGAAACTGCTGGCGCTGACACACCTACATTCCACAGCTTGTTGTTTGTCGCTGACGTAATATTGACGTCAGATAGTCCGATGTTATGTTACATAATTCTGTTAGTCACTGGAGCTGGCCTCGGCACAGTTTTGCACGTTTGTCTATTGCGTCGTTATAATCATTCTTGTTTTACAATAATTTTACAAGCAGTGCTACCACTGTCGTTACCAATGAAATTTACCTTTTGTCCCTTTATGTTTACGTTTTCCCTAATTATTATTATTACATTGTAAAAAAATGTTGATTGTTGTATAAAAATACAATTTCTTTATTTTACCCCAGGTAGGCCAAAATGTCCCGTTACAAAAGTATCCTTGCCACTGCATGTTTCTACATATCTATCGAAATTGTCGAAAGCAACACCTGTAAAAAGATCCGGAGACAAGACAACATCATCCGGACATATACTATTTGTACTGCTAGAAAACAAAGTTGCTTCTGTTTCAAGCTCTTCTATGGTATGGTACCCGCAGCAATGCCCAAATTTATTTATAATATCAATAACTTTTCTGCTACTTGTTATGCTTTTTAAGGTAATGCCAAGTGTTATATCTTCGACGGTTTTATTTTACCATGAGATGTTGCATAGATTATATCCTGAGCAATTGCATTTATTTTACGAATGCACTCAGAACTCGTTGATTTTGTAGAATCCGAGCCATAAATTATTGAGAATAATAATTCGGATAATTCAATGGGTATATCACATTCACCTGCTATTAAATGGCATCCTTCTAATTTCCACGGAAGAGGTCTTTTTTCTATGGATAAAATTATTATAAGCTTGATTTGAATCTGTGTCACTTATTGCTATTGATGTTATTATAGGCTTCCTATACTCCTCCAAGTGTGCTTTCTTGATTGAAACGAAATGTTTGTAACATTTTGAATGGTAGTCATGTATATTATCAACTGCGTCAGGTAGAATAACAGCGTTATATTTTAATTTTAAGCTAACACGCGCGTTTAAAATTTCTTTACATATATCCAGTTTTTCACCAGTAAAAAAATTGATAACACCACTTTCTTCTCCACACTTAAACACACAAAAAGGTTTAACACTTTCAGATTCCATTTTTGTTTAGCGAGAACGTAAATTTTTGAGCACAAAAACAATACTTTTTTATGAAAATTTCTGTGACTTATGCTCCACTAGGGCTGCGCACGCTGCAGTGGTCTAACGGAAACTGCTGTTCAGGTAGTTCAAGTAGAGGTACCACAAAAATATTCCTTGCCTCCTGGGGAGGCTGTTTACGTAGCAGGTTCCCACATGCATAATTTTCTGGCACCATTCAACTGGCGCCAATTTAGTGGCGTGTGGAAACACATCCATGCACCTTTACTGAACTGGCGCCAGTCGACTGGTGCCACTTCTTATAGCGCCAATTGTCAGCAGTTTCAATAGATACAAATTATTTTATGAAATTCTAATGAGATAGTAACACAACTTTTTCATATCATAGTGAATTTTCATTAAAAAGTATTGATACCCTATACATTATTTAAATAAAGCTAATGCTTGTATTATTAATTTTTATAGTATTTTATTAGAATTATGATTATATATTTTTTTTAATTTTTCTTCCATTCTGGAGTCCGTCTTCTATCAAATAAACTAATAGATGTGCAATATTCTCATATCTTCACTGGCGGACATATCCTGAATATTTTTACTGGCAAACTAATAAAACTGAATCGCGATCGTTGTAAAAACTTGCTGCGCTCAAACCACTTTCGATCGAGATTTTCATAGGAAAAACTACCGAATTTTTTCCGCCCTTTTGCACACAAACTTACACATTCATAAACATTGCATACACAAATTGGCGGACATATACCTTGTGCTTTAAGTTTTCCCAAAATTGTCCTATCTTTGACGCTTTCCGCCGGCCATTTATACTCCACTTCCGTTTCCACCACTTTGCATGTTGCATAAGAACGACATTGGGTGCTTACTTGTAAATTTTCAGCCATATACCGAGTGATTTAAAAACCTTCGAAATTTTCCGACTTTCACCGCTTGCCCCCATTTTCATCTTCCGAAACGCTCTCCGCCGTCAGGTATTTACGATTGATATAGGTCATAGAACATTTTGCGACAAAATTATCCCATCGACCTAGTAAAAAAAAAAAGGCCTCTATCTCTCGGTCTATTATGTGGTAAGTTACCCAATTGCGCTTGAATGTTTGGCCGTCCGTCCCCAGAATGAAAATGAAACACCTTGTCATCAAAACAGAGAGATTCAATGCTTTTCCATGTTGAATGGGATGAAATTGAAAGAAGGAGTTAATGTCTTTTGGTCCGGGTTTTTTGAAATACTCGTCGGGATTCAGCAATGGATTTTCTTTGAACCGAACATCAGAGTCAACAACGCTTACATCTTGAGTAGAGCTTGAGTTGGGAGACATAATTGAACGCGCTGATCACAATCATCAACGTCAATCAGAGTATCGTCAATTTTTGATGTCTGTAGTTTTGTACATGATGACGCAACAGGAACTTCGCTGTCATTCGATATACTGGTTATGATTTCTGAAGTAGATGGTGTACCTATGATAAGTGCTTCGTCCTCATCCAATACAGTTTTATCTGAACTACAAGTTGTTTTTGGCATACAAAATCTTGTGATTTTCGGACAAGACTGGGCAGCTTTTTCCCTCTCTCTAGCCTCTTTCTCTCTTTTGAACTCATGTCCTGATTTTCGTTTTTTCTTCGGTCTCTCTTCCATTGTGACCTAAAATAATAATTTGCTTAATTATTATACAAAATATAAAATCTTATTCACCATTTACAGAAATGATAAATTACAGTAAAAAAAATTTGCAGTTATGGATATTTAATAAAAACAGGGTAGGGTATGGCACGTTATCATTAAATATCTCGTAAATGAAAAAACAGCATGTGGATAAAATGCCGTGAACATTTTGGAATGAGCCTACATGGGCAGATGGCCTGTAGCGCTCGAGGATAGAGAGAGTTTAGATGTGAGTCATGTCATCAGTTATTGCATAACATTTGTACAGCTCGTGATAACAAATCTGCGTGCCAAAATAAAAATAAACACAGTTTTGATGTTTCATAAATATACTGTAGTAAATACTTAGCCTACTATTTTCTTACCTTAATGGAAATAATCAGCCGAAAATATAAATAACGTGTCAAATAACTTCTGCAGTCTGTCAACTCACAACCATTCCTGACATTTGCATGACACAGAGACTAAACGTGACACCACTAAACTTATTGGAAAACACTACTGTACTGTACTTCCACTTGCACAGTGCCTGAGAGGAGGAGGTAGGAAGGGAGTAGGGGTAAGGGCACAGTGGCGCTGCCATGTGCAGCGTCGAGGTCATTGACGAAACCAAGTCGCACAGCACGGACGGGGATGTATGGTGCACACCCTCACTGCGCAGCGCTCTCTGCCAGACTCGCACTCACACATGTCATTTTGCGTTGCATACGCTTTCTCTACTGCTACTAATACAGTTAAGCAATTCGTTTTTAAATATATTTAAAATATTTTTTTTTTAATATCTCGGGAAATTTGATCCGATTACCAAAAACATATTCTCATGTAAAAGCGTGACAGCATTTTCAGAGCTGGCTGAGGTCGCAGGTCAGGTTTTATTTGAAAAAGCGCACTGGCCCGCGGGCCGGCGGGCCAGTCCGGACCTGTTTGTATGTAGGCAAGGTATTTACAATGGATTTTGCTTTCTACCTGGACAAAACAGATCGAACATGTTTTCACACTCTTGTAAAGGTGTTTGCCAAAAGATGTTTCATAACATATGCAAAAGATTAAAAGAGTATTAGGCTGTGATTTATATAATTACATATGTGCAAACATGCACACATATGTATGTGTTTTCAGTAATAATTGTTTATTGGTATTTTTAGATATATCAGTAAATAATAAAAAGAATAAAATGTGGTCAGTTGAATATAAGAAGGTGACTTGTGATTTTATAGTGATATGATAAACAAGAAGAACTAAATTCTAATATATACTGAACGTGGGAATACTGTTCTACTTCTTCACATTGATATTTTTAAATATAAATTTCTTTTGTATATAGTCTGCTGAGTTTTGATATTGTTATAAATATACAATATAACATATTATATGTATCGTATATTATATTTGTTATATATACAGGTGTATAAAATCTGTTACATATTTGTTTTTTGTTTATAGGAACGTGGTCAGATAATGACATGCATAAACCTTTTGGCTCTGAACAATGCTCTGTACTGTTCACATTTGGAATTGAAATTGCAACTACTTGAAATGGCAGTTACAGCAGCACTAAGTGATTTGCGAGACACTACACAAAGCCCTGAAAATGCTGCTCAGCTTATCAGATGGATATATGATCTCACTGTTCTTGATCCAAACCCTGATCACTCAAAAAAGGCTTCACCAAAGGTGAATTTATTAATTACATTTAATTAAAAATTGTTTATTTTTGCTTTACACACACAGACATATTAATTATTTTAATAATACAGATTGATTTTGTAAATGCCAGAATTTGTATAATTTTTTGTGTGTGATAAAGTTCTCACTTTAATTAATGAATCTTCTTAATAGCAGGATGTGTTCACTAGTTCTCAGAAGTATGTGTGGGCGTACCTCGTCATGAATAAGAACAATTCATGTCTGAAGCGTATCCCACATTGCTGCACATTCCATCTCAGTTTGGAAAGTGTTTCACAGCGAACATACGCTGTGAATGTTGTTCCTGGCTTCATCAATTCCACAAGTGGGACACTGCTTTACCCCAGAAAACAGTGGCCATGATCTTGTGAGCTAATTAGGTTTATTTGCTTTTGGTTAACTTGAGTTATGGATGGATTTTTAGTGCATGGATTGTTATTTGGACTCATAATTGACATACCAAACATAGATTTTGCCACCAATGACAGGATGGAAGAAATTCATCCCCTCTTTCTCATAGTGGCCCAAAAATGCACATGCAGATGCCATCCTTTGATTTTTGTGCACTTCAGTCAGTATTTTTGGGACTAATCTTGCACACAGTTCATGATAGCACAATTTTTCAGTAATAATTTTAAACATTGCATTCCATGAACAAGTGAAAATTCCGATGTAAGAACACTGTAAACTGTCACATTTCTTAAACTTTTGCTTCCACTAGTTGAATAATATAATTTGTTTGAACATTAGGCCTTCCACTCCTATCTTCATTACGAATGTTTGTATGTCCATCAGTAAACTCACAACACCACTGCCTTATCTTATCTTCACTCATTACAGTAGACCTGTAAATTTCACACAAATGTGAATCTTGTAATTGTGGCCATGAATCTTGTAGGCATGTTTCACACTGAGAACTCAAATCACAGACCAAACTTCACAACTAGCAGGATTGTTTACTGTCACAGCCATCAATAATCACCCACTGGAAAGACAAACAACATTAGACTGCTTACAAAACAGCTGATAGCTGATACCTAAAAAATGAAACAATTGAAGCTATTACGTGTACATGATATAATTCATTGCTGCAAATCACTTTTATTTGCAACTGGCCCTTACTTTTGAAATGTGCCTTGTATGAATTTTGTGACCACTGCCATGGCAATGGGTTGTGGTGGGTTACAGTGTACAAATACCTAAAAGCTGTAGTTTTTGTATTCAACAGAGACAGCTTCTAAGTAAAGTATTAAAAGAATATGGCAGTATAATATAACAATCAATTGAATAATTGTTGTTGCTTCAGAATTATAGTTCCTTATGCTTCTGTCTCTATATATTTTTTTATTTCAACTTATTCTTGAAACAATTTTATTTTATTTATTGTAATTTATTAAAAACAATTTTATTTCCAGTTACTAGATGGTGTTTTGGGCCTTCTTGATGCTTTGCTTGTTTTTCAAGAAATCCCTGGTGAAGAGTGGACAGAAATGGCTAAATTAGCATTTGGTAAGAAACAATGTGTGTAATGACTGTTATTTATTGATAATTAAAATTAAGTGATAAATTTATAGTATATGATATAAGCTATTGTATATTTTTCATGTACCATGAAAAACGGTCTATAAGAAATTCTTTTGCCACAGTACTGTAGTTACCTGTATCAGTTGTACTGAAAACTGTTTTTTACTGAAGTTGGCCTCCAGAGGTGAGGCCGAAACATCTGAGAACACACCATCTTTCAGAATAATAACTAAACTAGACCATGGCCCAATAGCTCGGATGTTAATTTCAACAGTTATGATGAAAGCTTTAGAAATAGGTTATGGGTTAATAGTATTTTGCAGAAAAGCCTGAGTTAGTTCAACTCCAGAACATACAGCCCAAAGAATCAATAACATTGCTCTGAATTTGGAGAGAGCTCTCAGTAGCCATGGCAAAGGCAACTCAAGAGAATGTGAACCCCAAAATCAAAATACATTGTCCACATATGAAACATAGTTAAGGAAACTGAGCTAAATAGCATTTTGCAGGAGAAATGGAACTGGTCAAAAACAGTTACATTTAGTTATTATGCCAGAGAGAAATGAAAAGGAAGAATTAACAATGAAGGCAATGATGAGAAAGTGAAGTAAAGAAGGAGAAATAAATTTGAAGACTTTTCAGAATCATTTAGGTTCTGTATGTAGTTATTGACAATAACTATATATTGTTTAGAATTTTATTCATTACAAATTGTCTTGTTCATTCCATGTCACCCCAAACCTTGCAACTCTTTTCCTTGTCTTAGCCGGGTTGCAACTTCATAAATTGAGTCCTGTACTGAGTATTCACAAGAGTTTATGTGGGTTGTTCATCTTTCAGCAAACTGAGTTGTCACATGTACATGACAATTCCATAGTCCGAAGCATCTGACTCAGGTTGTGGGTAGTAATGTTGACCACAGGCTTTTTGCCTCCGTATTAGATGTATATTGTGTGATAATTTACTCTGTTCTACCTACATATGATACCTGAAGAACCTCAGGCTGTGTCAGAAGCATACTGTGTCAGAGCATTGGGCTACTTGGTGTAATAGAACCTTGTGGGTAGGTGAGTAGAATAGAGGAGCCAAAGGACTTCTCTTCCACTTGACACTCATATGCAAGATAGAAGACTACAGGAAACACTGGGAATACACAGTAACTGATGATGCATGAAATATTCTGGGTAATTTAATTTGGAGGAAGTGGTCACAAATAGACAAGAGCAGAGGCAAAAGCTAAAGAAGACCAATGGGACTGTGGGCCATACCAAAAGCTAATATAGGCCATGAAAGAAAATAAAGAGTATAAGTACTCTTATTATAGTAATAATATTAACTACTCTTATTCAGGGGCGGATTTACGCACAGGCAGACTAGGCACTTGCCTGGGGCGGCAAATTTTGGGGAGCGGCAAAATTTGAGTTAAGAAATGATATTTTTAGATTCAGAGGAGGTGAAATCGAAGAGGGGGAATGAGGGAGAGAGATATGAGAGGGTGGAGGGGGCGGCATTATCTGCCATGCCTGGGGGCGGCGGTACAGCAAATCCGCCCCTGCTGTTATTACTGTTTAATATTTACAAAATGACAGTTCGTAATTTAACATCCATTGTTCCTGTTCTCCAAGTTACATAAAAATAATTGATCGTGTAATAAAAATATACTATACTTTGAATTGAAACAGAAAAGACTGCACATTTCATTTATTAGGAGATAGTTATTGTACAGAAGAATGTAGGAGTTGATGGGATATTTTAAAGACATTATAGTCAAATAAAGTATACCAGACAGATTGCTGATAGATACATATATTTTTTTTTTTGCTGGTAGATGCTGATTAATAGCTGTAAAATAGCCCCATTGTCACTACTATAGTCATTAAAATGGTAATAAATTCTGACAAATTGTGTCATCTGCTGCATTATTTTGATGAAGTCACAGAATTCATTAACAATAAGTAAACTCAAAGCATTTTCAATATCACACCATATAAAGTAAACTGTGTTCAAATGAAAACAAACCATAAATATGAGGTACTGTATTACTGCTCTGCCAATAATATGGGAAAAATACTGGCACTACAAAGATTGTTATCATATTAAGAAGTTGTATCATTACCAGAGGGCACTGTGAGTACAATATCGTGTGTCAGAGGCTAATAGGTGGGAGGACTGCTGATGGCCTCATAAACCATGTTATACTGCACAGCAATATCATATTTTACAAGATAACATGCTATTCGTGTTCAGTGTTAAGTCATAACAAAAGGCTTAGCGTAATGACTTGGTTAAATTAATTAATTAATTAGAGTAAGTTTTTGAATTAAATTGCCAGGTTTTTGAGGAGGATGGGAGAATTTGTAATCAGACTTCACAAATATACATCCAAGTATAGTTTACTGTAATCATAAAAAATACTCAATATTAGCATCACATTTTAATTATTCAGCCTTCATTTTCATGTTTTTGAATATCATTATCCAATTATCTGCTTATTACATAATGAAGCTTTTTTTTACTTTCTGCTCAGTTTCAAGAGAATACCCATTCAAAATATAGTTTTATTAATAAGTAATTTGTATATCTTGACTAAAAGATTAATACATGCATAGTAATGACTTAACACTTTGAAGTATATGTGTATTGTAACAGGAATTTTGTTGAGCTGTGCTGCAAATCCAAATTTGGAACTGTGTGCCATGGCAACTGCGAAACTTCACACTTTGATACAGACCAGGTGCATGAAAGATGTTGAAGAAGGCTGTTACCTTTTGTATTACATCAACAAAATTGTTCAAAAAACGTTGCAAGGTAAATTTATTGCTTAGAATAATAACAGTTGTTCTTCTTTGTTATAGTATAAACTAGCGAGTACCCGGCATGCGTTGCAATGCCACTCAAAGAAAGAAAGTGTTTGTGTTTTAATTCTGTTTATTGAAGTGCTTTTGGATACACAATATTTTTTGTTTTTCCGTCTGGTGCGTACATGAATAAATCCGAAGGTTTTCCGACGCGTGAGCAGGCCACATACAGCTGTCCATGTGAGAAGCATGGATTTTTCAAATTTAGTCCACACACTTGTAGCGATTGTCCCTGTGCTTTGTTGATGGTCATTGCAAATGCGAGTCGCACCGGAAACTGCAAACGTTTGAACTCGAATGGCATATCTGTCGGAATCATTGGGATGCGTGGCAACAGTACATCTTCTCCTTTAAATTTTCCATTTAAAATTGTAGCTTCGATGATATTGTTCATCATCTCTTTCACTGAAAGCCTGGTACCGTCGCAAAGTCGTGGTGGATTGATGTTTCGGAGAAGAATGATAGGCACGCCAATTTTCAATGTTAAAACGTGCGGCGGCATGCCTGGCAAATCAAGTGAATTCAAGAATTCAGTTGGATAATTGACAACTTCGTTTTGATTCATTACAGTATCGATGGACTTATACGTTGTCGCTTCGCCTGGTATTTCGTTTTGAATGCTGAAATTGATGGCATTGACATCGTTGTTTTTGGCTGCTAATATAGCACGTGCACTGAGCCACTGATGATTTTTGTAATTCTGTGCGATATTTGGGAAAACTTTGTGAATCAATTCGTCTGTGGTTGCTGTGATTTTACAGAAGTTTGTTGGCAATGTGATACATTGTGTGGATTCATCGATTGCCATTTTCCCATTCCCAATATCCAACAATTGTTTTGCGAAACGTTCAGCGGATGCATCATGTTGTAGCTGTACACGCATATTGGTCTTCAAAGTCAATTTCTGTACGTGTCGCTATAAAACTGATGATTTGAGACATGCATTAAGTTCATCAGTGTGTGTTGAACGTGGTATAACTGGTAGAATTTGTCGAAAATCACCAGACAATAAAATGAGTGCGCCACCGAAGAGCTGTTCATTTCCTCTCAAATCATTTAGTGTACGATGAAGCGCTTCCAATGCTTTTTTGTGCGCCATAGTACATTCGTCCCATATAATGAGTTGACATGATTGGAGTACTTTACCCATTCCAGAATTTTTGTTGATATTGCATGTGGGTGTCTCAGTGATTTGTATATTCAACGGCAATTTCAGTGCTGAATGCTCTGTTCGGCCACCATCCAAAAGAGTTGCCGCAATTCCAGATGATGCGATTGCCAGTGCAATATTTTTTCGTGATCGTATGGTTGCCAAAATAAGTGAAATGAGAAAAGTTTTGCCTGTGCCTCCGGGCGCATCTAGGAAATACAATCCCCCGCTTTGGCTTGTAATTGCATGCATAATTCTGTCATACGCTATGCGTTGTTCTGGAACCAATTTCGGAAGATTCGTTTGAACAAATGTACCCAATTCGTCGATATCAAAGTGTTTTTCTCGTTGCAAATCACGATCGAAAAGGTCGTTTGCAGATCGATTCGGCGCAGCCATTCCCAATTGTACCAGTGCTTTGTTAGCGATTGCCAAACATGTGTTGGGTTGCCATAGTAACCAAATCGAATAGTTTTTTAAGACCCCAAAGGACCCCCCAGAGGATCGTATCGAAAAAATGTCCTATGTTGGTTCTCCCGTTGCGTAAAATATTTGTGCCAAGTTTGGTTGAAATCGGTCCAATGGTTTAGGAGGAGATGTGGAAGACCCCAAAGAACCCCCAAAAGAACCCCATCGAAAAAACACCTATCCTATGTTGGTTCTCCCTTTGCATAAAATATTTGTGCCAAGTTTGGTTGAAATCGGTCCAGTGGTTTAGGAGGAGATGTGGAAGACCCCAAAGGACCCCCCGAAGGATCATATCGAAAAAACATATATCCTATGTTGGTTCTCCCGTTGCGTAAAATATTTATGCCAAGTTTGGTTGAAATCGGTCCAGTGGTTTAGGAGGAGATGTGGAAGACCCCAAAGGACCCCCCAATGGACCCCGTTGAAAAAAACACCTATCCTATGTTGGTTCTCCCGTTGCGTAAATATTTGTGCCAAGTTTGGTTGAAATCGGTCCAGTGGTTTAGGAGAAGATGTGGAAGACCCCAAAGAACCCCCCAAAGGACCCCATCGAAAAAACACCTATCCTATGTTGGTTCTCCCTTTGCGTAAAATATTTGTGCCAAGTTTGGTTGAAATCGGTCCAGTGGTTTAGGAGGAGATGTGGAAGACCCCAAAGGACCCCCCGAAGGATCATATCGAAAAAACACATATCCTATGTTGGTTCTCCCATTGTGTAAAATATTTATGCCAAGTTTGGTTGAAATCGGTCCAGTGGTTTAGGAGGAGATGTGGAAGACCCCAAAGGACCCCCCAATGGACCCCGTCAAAAAAACCCCTATCCTATGTTGGTTCTCCCGTTGTGTAAAATATTTGTGCCAAGTTTGGTTGAAATCGGTCCAGTGGTTTAGGAGAAGATGTGGAAGACCCCAAAGAACCCCCCAAAGGACCCCATCGAAAAAACACCTACCCTATGTTGGTTCTCCCGTTGCATAAAATATTTGTGCCAAGTTTGGTTGAAATCGGTCCAGTGGTTTAGGAGAAGATGTGGAAGACCCCAAGAACCCCCCAAAGGACCCCATCGAAAAAAATTCATAAACCTTCGCGGGCGTGCGCACAACAACTCACCGAAGTTTCATCGCAATCGGATGAATGGTATAGGAACGCATACGGGACAAAGAAAGAAACAAACATTCATTTTTATAGATATAGATAGATGAGCATAAAAGTATCATAAAAATTTATATTACATATTAATAAAATTTATTAATAACAACAGCATTTGTATTCAAGGAAAGAGTGTATACTTTCCCATAGTATTTGTAGTTGTATTTGTTTGCTTGTAGATGACAATCAAGAACATTTTTCTTTCTTAATGCCAGTTGTCAAAGCACTAATAGAGAAGTTGTCGGATATGTTATCTCTGTCCAGTTATGTACCTGACCTACCTCTCACTCATTCTGGACCAGTGTTTTATGAAGATTTTCAGAAATTCTGCCAAAATATTCAGTGGTCATCTTTCATAGAGAAAAAGGTAAGAAAATGTGCTCTTAAAGTTTGTAAAGTACTTGTACTTTTACTTGTATGTGGTCTGTTTTAGTTCCAATAACATTCGTGAGCTTACATTCATAGTTTTTATATTTATGGACCTGTCTTCACACACACATGGACCCAAAACCCAAAGGAACCATTATGGTCCCTTATGGTGTTGTTATAAGGAACCATTTTGAACCCAAAACAATTCCTGTCTCAAAACTTTGTCCAAGTAGTAAGTAGTACCAATATCAAATAATTAAGTAAACGTATGCAAAATATAGAGTAAGTGTTATAACAAAAAGATTGGGTGATGTTTAATGGGTGATCGTGTTCCTTCTTTAACAGCCTCACGTTGGAGTCGTCAATTTATAACAAAAAGAGGAATAGTGTTGTTTGTGTTGTAATTTGTCGGGCGTTACCTTCGCGCACTTTTGTTACTTACTCTGTTGACTGGATCCTCTGCAGTGATGTAGTCCTGTAACACAACTTAATACTATGCTTTTTGTGGGCGCCACTTGGAAATGTTTGTTCCAAGAAAAAATGTGATTGATAAAATTTTTAAATCTACGAAAAAATTTAAACAAGTCAGTTTAGCTTGGAAAAATCAGTTAAGTTTAATGGTTCTTTAAAAACAAACAAATCGTCTGAAGGACTAACATTCATAGAAAAAAAAATTATAAAATTGCAGAGAAAAAATTTTACAAGTTATTATTATTGACAATTTTTTATATATCCAATCAAGTATCGGCTAGAGTTTTAAAAATTTTGTACTCAGTTGAAAAGCATGAGTTTAATACGTGAAAAATCTTTACTCTCAGGACGTGACTCCTTTGAACTACCAAGACATATCAATTAGATGCCTTACAAGAAAAAACTAAGTGATTTGAAGGTGTATGTGTGGCGTGTGAAGTACAACCGTGTGATAACTGTAACCAGGTAACAAATGACTTTAATTTTGGTAACTCACGTTCCAATGGTTATTTATTCTCGCACTGGACACTCCTTTCGGGTAGTTTCTCAATCTCGCCTCTTCGGGTGCACACTGAATCTATTTAAAGTCAAATTTTGCGATCGTTTACTTTTTCCGCACTTTTGTAAAAACGTTTGGCAGTAGAATCTCGTTCAAACGCCGCCGCTACGAATCATCTGTTTAGCGTTGATTCAGAAATCGGCCACCGCAGCGCTGATTCCCATGCAGTGTTGAGGAAGGCTTTGTGTATTGTATGTTTACGTTAGGGGGAATTTTTTGTCAAGTTAGTCAGTCAATGCGAACACAGCAGAATTCGTTCTCTATTTAAATCTTGGTCCCTCCTGGGCCGCTTGACGTTCTGACTGCGTGATTTCTATTAAAAATTGCCGTATTGCTGCTCTATTTCAGTGATACATTTGGCGAAGATTCTCGTTGAGGTTAAGTCAGTCGGTTATGTCTATGTACGGGAAAAGCCTTCCTGCCGTGTCTTGTCGATTTCTCGCCTCTTCGGTTTCGCCTTAGCTGCGTTGATCAGTGTCGTGGGTGATGCATCAGTTCTGGAGTTCAAGTTTCAAGTGTTTTTCGGTCGAATTTGGTCTCGCTTTTATACTACTTCAGGATGACTGTTTTCATCAACTTCCGGTATATTTGTGTAAAAATTCTTTCTAGAATGTTCAAGAATAAACGAAATGGAATGTCATAGAACAATTTTCACTTCCGTAGAAGCTTTTAGAACGAATTTCTTATTCTTCATACAAAGGATATTTCAAAAATTACACTGGTATTTATCAAACAGTTTCACATTAGTACTCACAATTTGTATGCCATTAATACATTTAGATTCCCTGTTTTTAATTGAATCTAGCGATACTAAATATGATTGGTTTCTAATTAACTTAAGTCTAATAAACAATACAATATACAACCCTCACCTTGAGTTGTTGTCATTGAAAACTCAATTTTTATAACAAAAATTGTTGTGGAGTTACTAAGTTCCTTCCACAAGCTGAACATCTACTACTACTACTTTCCTACAACAAAATAAACAAATTTTAACATAAATAAAACACAAATAAATACAATTTTATATGGCCTCTGCTCATGGCCTAGATTCTTGTCAGTTTTCTAATACAATGATTAGTCTTTTTCTTTAATATATGTATTATTTCACTACTGTACACACAGAGTTTATTATTTTCTCTATATTTTGTGATACCTGGTTACTCTGTACATATATTATATTTATCACAAGATGACATAGCATCATTGATTGGTCTTGAGATGTCCTTTTTTATGGCGTGACAAATCTCACTCTAATTAGTTAAATTCTTTTAGAATTGACTTTACTTTCAACTGAGTTTGTTTCTTATTAAGGTATACTGATGTATTGTACCTTTCTATCTTATTTTTGTTAGTATTATGTAAGTATTTAGCCAGATATGATTATTTTTGTACTGGATAATTGGTTCCAGCCATACATGGTATAAGTAAATATTTTGCTAACTTGACTATTACAATGTTAAAGTTGGTCAGGTATATTAGTATAGTTGCTTTATGTCATATTACAGCTTTCTAATACAGTTTGGTTGCATTTTGGCAACATTAAATTCATAAATTATACAATATTAGATGCCTATTACATGTTTTTAGTTAACACTGTTTTTGGCTATTTTGACTGCTTTTTATTCATTTGACAGCTTCCTTTATTTAAGATACATTGTTCACTATTGTCTGCTTGACAATTACATATAGTTTTTATTTAAATCTGATAATAATTAATTTTTTCATGAAATCTTGGTGTATGGTCTCAAATCCAACACATTAATATTTTTTGTCATAACAAATATATCATTTTTATTTTAACTTAAACTCTTTCTAATAATGTATTCAAATCATTTAATACATTTATTTTATTTACATCACATAATATAATAATGGATCATGTCCATTCCTTCACAAAAATTAGTTTTTAATACTCTATTCATAGTTATAAAACTTAATAATTAAATGACTTTATTTTGGTGGATTCTGACATTATTTCTCTCTCTTATAGTGTCTTATGGTTTTTTCACTCTTATTCACTTTAATAATATATATGGGGTTTTGTCTTAGTCATAGTTTGGTCGTTTTTTCAAGTTGATAGAAATAATTATTATACAAAATTACACAATTTTTTGGGACTACTTGGGTTCGATACTGTTCACCTCACTTTCCTCTTATGCTAACTTACTATATAAATGATTTCTTTTATGGAACGTTCTGTGACGTTACATATGCCTTTCCGTTAAAGTTGATAATTTTGGAAAAACATATCTTTGGTTTTGATGAAATTATCATCTCTATATTAACCCTTTATTAGCTTCTTTATATCTCATTCTTTTATCTTATAATTAAATTCCTGTACTACTCCTTTAATATATTAATCCAACTCAATATTCCTATTTCGTTCTTTGTCGTATCACCTATTCCTTTCCTTTTTACCTTGATGTTTTATAATTAATCTTTGATATAATTCCCTATCAATTCCCTAACTTACATAGAGGGTTGGGAGTCAGAGTGGCTCGCTATGGCATACATTCTCTGTCCCTTCCTGTCTATAACTACTGAAATCAGAGGCAACACATCCCTGTTCAGAAAATAATAATTGCACCTTTGCAACAAATAATAATAATAATAATAATAAAAAATACAATATTTAAAGATCATAGGGTCCTACACATAAATTCCCTTTCTTAAACTCTTCTGATTAATTCACAATTATATTAATATATCGTTCTCCGCAGGTTAAAATTATCGTTTAAAATCATTCAATGTTAATAGCTATTCATATTCATCATTACCTCCTTATGTAACACACTGTTTTCCTTTTTTTTTTTTTTTCATTTATCATTTCCATTTAGTATCAAATATATGACAGCATTTCTCCTTCTTTTCTCCTTTACTAAGTGTCCTTCTCGTAATATTCATTTATAATAATAATCTCTCTCCTTCTCTAAGTACGGGTAAGTTGGTAAATATACGTTGACATGGCTATTGGAAATAAATCTATATTTTATATATCTTTATGCCTTTGGTGTAAGGTGTCCTTCTCGTAATTTTCATTTATTAATAATAATCTCTCTCCTTCTCTAAGTACGGGTAAGCTGGTAAATATACGTTGACATGGCTATTGGAAATAAATCTTGCCTATAGTGGAATGTGTCCATCTCGTAATTTTCATTTATTAATAATAATCTCTCTCCTTCTCTAAGTACGGGTAAGCTGGTAAATATACGTTGACATGGCTATTGGAAATAAATCTATATTTTATATATCTTTATGCCTTTGGTGTAAGGTGTCCTTCTCGTAATATTTATTAATGATAATAATCTCTCTCCTTCTCTAAGTACGGGTAAGCTGGTAAATATACGTTGACTTGGCTATTGGAAATAAATCTATATTTTATATATATCTTTATGCCTTTGGTGTAAGGTGTCCTTCTCGTAATATTTATTAATAATAATCTCTATACAATAATATTTACATTTATTTAATAATCTCTACCTCCTTTCTAATTATGGCTAAGTTAAAAAATTCACGTTAACATGTTTAGTCAAGGTACCTTCTCTATGATGCTGTATTTGACTTTGGTTTTTGGTCATGGTACTTGGTCACTGATTGAGTATTCGACTTGCGATTTTTTTTTTTTTTTTTTTTTTTTTTATCATGGTACTTTTTTAATGAAGTCTGGTTATACGTACCTTTTACCTTGTTCCTAATTGTGTCAGTTACCTCGTAGGTATTGTTTTTATTGTCTCTGGTTATCGTGAAAGGCCCTGTATATAAGAGTAGCAATTTCCTCGTTATGCCTTGTATAGCACTGGGCAATTCTCTATTTTTAACTAACACCTTTTCACCTACCTCATATTTAATTGCCTTAGGCTGTGATTTGATATATTTTTTCCGCTGCTGTTCCATTTTTTCTAACACCTTATTATAAAATTTTGTCCTTTCAAATTGGTATGCGGGTTCGTCGGGAAAATTAATAATTTCTTTTATCTCTCGTGGTGGGGGTCTTTCGAACATAACCGTGTATGGCGACATCTCGATGGTATTGTGATGCGAGAAATTGAGAAAATCCTCGGTAGAGGCTACATATTCATGCCATCTTTTCTGCTCGTTATGGCAGTATGTTCTTAGTAACCGTCCTACCTCCCTTAACACTCTCTCGGCTGGGTTACTATTCGGGTGATATACGGACGTCTTGTACGTTTTTATTCCGTGTTCTCCCAAGCTTTCCATCCAAAGTTTTCCCCTAAACTGAGTACCGTGGTCCGTAATTATAGAATACGGTCGGCCCACTTCCATTATATAACGCTTGATTATTATGTCTATTATTTTCCTGGTCGTTACCCTAGTTATTGGGTATAGCTTTGTATACTTGCTAAAGTGGTCGAAAATGATTACGATAAATTTATATCGGTGTCTCCCAGCGCTGCGTGGAAAGGGTCCGCAGATATCGAGAAATACCTTTTCCAATTTTTCGGTAGATAATATGGGTATCATGACCCCTTCCTTCCTCTCGTTATCACACTTTACTTTTTGACAAATATCCCACGACCGTATCGCCAGTTGCACCTTCTTATTCATCCCCTTGATGTATGTTTGCTCTTCCAATGCCTTCCTTACTTTAAGGGCACCCATATGTCCGTACCTATCGTGATAGTCGATTATTAGCGGTCCCTCTATCGCTGGTGGAATCACTAATTTCCAATTCTCTTGTTGCGGGGTATTCCTAATAAACATAGTGTCGTCGTGTATACAATAAAATCTGTTTATGACCTCATCGCCTTCCTGTACCCTTTTTCTAATATCTCCTAATTTCGGATCGGCCTCTTGTTGTGACTTTATTTCGTGCAAAATATCTTTTAAATCCTCCCTGCTCTTAATAATGTGGTAAACCTTGGCTAATTGTTCCTTTTCGCCGTCAAAGGTTTGGTCTGGTATATTGATGCGAGATAAGACATCGGCGGCTACGTTCTGTTTGCCAGGTATATATTCCCATGTGATATTGTACTCTTGCAAGGCCAAAACCCATCTAGTCAGCCTTCCGTGGTTCAGTTTACAATGCTTTAAAAATGATATAGATTTGTGGTCGCTTCTAACTGTTATGGGGTACCCTAATATATATGTCCTAAATTTACCGCATGCGAAAACTACACTCAACAGTTCTTTTTCGGTAGTATTGTAGTTTCGTTCGCAACTGTTCAGCACGCGGCTAGCAAAGCTAATTACTAACCACTTCCTTGGACATCGATTAAATTATTGGTCCAAATCCCCTTGTTAGTCTTAAAAGTTATCACCTTACTTTCCAAATCTATTACAGCATTGTATGGCCTAAGTATATCGCAGCCTATTAGTATACTCATGGGTAAATTACTCGCCACTAATAACCCTATTGGTATTGTTACCCCGTTACTAGTCATCTCTAATGACACCTGTTTCTTTATTGATTTATTTTGCCTCCCCGTTGCTCCGACTAAAATAATGTTATTTATCGGTAGAGTGGGTATTGGTAAATTACTATTTTGTTTAATCCGCTCTAACTCAATGCTATCGATAAGTGACACATTTGACCCCGTGTCAATGAGTAGTATCGCTTCTATGCCATTGATATATGCTTTAATCTGCGCGATACTATTATTCCCTTGGTTACTATCTTTAATGATATTATCACCTTCTTCTAATAACTCCTCTCTAATATCCTTAAGGTAATTATTTATTCTTAATATAGTCCCGTCTTTGTCCTGTCTATGTTCGTCGTTTGTCACCCCATAATATTGGTTCAGTGAAGGGCGGTTTTCCTTTTCCACTGCCGCGTTTAGTTTAAATGAGCCACTGTCTCATTGGCCCGGTCTCCCGGAACATTGGGTTGCTGACCCGTCTGTGTTTCCTGCCTGACCTCAGGATTACCGTTAATAGGTTGGCTATTCGCCGTGTTACCCTGGCTACCTGGCGCCTGTTGTGGGTAAAACATGTAAGTGGGTACATTAGGTGGATATGGCCGTCGGTTATTGGCCATTGTATAATTTACCTGGGGCCTATATTCATTTTGGTTTCTCCTATCGCCTCCTCCTTGGTTTCCCCCGTTGCGATAACCATTACGTTGACCATAATTACTTCCTCTATAATTATTCCCGCGATAACCGTTTCCCTGGTGGAAGTTCCTACCGTAGTTATTCCCGGTGTAATTACCTCTGTTTGGTCCCGGATAGTTGCGGTTAATTGGGCCCTGAGTGTTATCATTTCGGCCATTTGGTGGGATATTATTATTCTGATTATTGGTGTTTAGATTATTACCGTTCCCACCTCCATTCCGGTTTGGTCCGTTATTATTGTTGTTGTACTCTACCTTACGATTGGGGGGTTGGTAATCCTGGAACCTTCCTGTGGATTCGCAATTTTCCAATAATTTGGCCAGATCGGTTATTTTGCTAATCTGTTGGTATAATTGGGCATCCTTGATACCATAGCTGTAATGTCCAGCTAACTGCCTTACTAAACATTCTTCTGGGATCGGCGGTATCAACTTCCGTGCTAAACATACCTTTCCCAGGAAATAAGACGTCGGGGACTGTCCATAGGACGCGTCGTATTTGCCATAGAAAATGTCCATTCTTACCCTGTTTTGTGCGGTCTCTGACCAATACTTTTCCTTAAACTGGCGTTTAAACTCTGCTAAATTCGTTATTTCGGGTCGTACCGCTATCCACCAGTTATCCTTAGTATTTTTAAACGTCTCGTCAAGCATCTCTCTTATCCTGTCCCACCTTGTTTCTCTTTTTTCCCAATAAACTCCTCCATTCTTTCCAAAAATTCCATTGGGTTTCGTCGATAGTCCTGGAAGTTGATTACTTCCCTGTTTTCACCATAACACGTATGAGTGTTTAGTATTGGTGTGTCTCTCAGCGCCTCTAATCTTTCCTGCAGGTTTTTCTCTCTCTGGTCTATTTCCATTATACTATTTTTGTTAGTTTTTATCTGTTCGTCCAGCCTGTTAGCGATGTCATCTGTTTTCTGCATCCTCTCGCTAATGTTTTTCTGTACTTCTCCCACCTCCTGCATGATGGCGTCTTGGTTCTGCCTTACCTTGTTTTCGAGATTTCTAACATCTTGTTTGGTCTCTACTGTTTGTTCCTCTAGATTTTCGAAACGTGTATTGTTTCCCTCCCGTAACCTTTCCAACTGTTTCTCCATATTCTCGACCTTCCTGTCACTATCGATTTTATTATCATTGATCGTTTTGTTTACTGTTTCGTATTTTATGCTAATTTCTTTTTTCAGGGACTCTATACTTTTTTTATTCGCCTCCTGAAATAGCTCTAGCTTTTTCCCATTGTCATTTATTTTCTCGGTTATATTCTCCCTTAAAGATTCTATGTTTTTATTATTATCCTCCTTCAGGGATTTTATTATTTCCTCCTTATCTTCCCGTCTCTTTTTATTACTCTCCTCCCTGTCTTCCTGTCTGTTTTTATTCATGGATTCTATTATTTCCTCCTTATCTTCCCGTCTATTTTTATTCATATTTTCTTCCATTTTTTGGAGCATCATCATTAATATATTCGTGTCAGCACTCCCTGTTATTTTTTCTGGTTCGGGTTTCTCTGTATGTTCTACCATTTGTATGGGTTCTTCTCCCGTTTGCTCCTCTAATTCGTCTGCCGTTTGTACCGGTCTTTCCATTTCTAGTGTGGGCGGTTCTAATTCTGTTTCCTCCATTTGTACTGCCTCTCCGTCTTCCACACTTAACTCGGGTTCCACAGTCTTCTTCACCTTTTTTCCCATAGGTTGCGGCATTTTAATATGTTGGTAGTTGCCGGGCTTGTTCCGTCTTTTTCAAGCCCCACGTTGGGCGCCAATTTATAACAAAAAGATTGGGTGATGTTTAATGGGTGATCGTGTTCCTTCTTTAACAGCCTCACGTTGGAGTCGTCAATTTATAACAAAAAGAGGAATAGTGTTGTTTGTGTTGTAATTTGTCGGGCGTTACCTTCGCGCACTTTTGTTACTTACTCTGTTGACTGGATCCTCTGCAGTGATGTAGTCCTGTAACACAACTTAATACTATGCTTTTTGTGGGCGCCACTTGGAAACGTTTGTTCCAAGAAAAAAATGTGATTGATAAAATTTTTAAATCTACGAAAAAATTTAAACAAGTCAGTTTAGCTTGGAAAAATCAGTTAAGTTTAATGGTTCTTTAAAAACAAACAAATCGTCTGAAGGACTAACATTCATAGAAAAAAAAATTATAAAATTGCAGAGAAAAAATTTTACAAGTTATTATTATTGACAATTTTTTATATATCCAATCAAGTATCGGCTAGAGTTTTAAAAATTTTGTACTCAGTTGAAAAGCATGGGTTTAATATGTGAAAAATCTTTACTCTCAGGACGTGACTCCTTTGAACTACCAAGACATATCAATTAGATGCCTTACAAGAAAAAACTAAGTGATTTGAAGGTGTATGTGTGGCGTGTGAAGTACAACTGCGTGATAAAATGTAACCAGGTAACAAATGACTTTAATTTTGGTAACTCACGTTCCAATGGTTATTTATTCTCGCACTGGACACTCCTTTCGGGTAGTTTCTCAATCTCGCCTCTTCGGGTGAACACTGAATCTATTTAAAGTCAAATTTTGCGATCATTACTTTTTCCGCACTTTTGTAAAAACGTTTGGCAGTAGAATATCGTTCAAACGCCGCCGCTACGAATCATCTGTTTAGCGTTGATTCAGAAATCGGCCACCGCAGCGCTGATTCCCATGCAGTGTCGAGGAAGGCTTTGTGTATTGTATGTTTACGTTAGGGGGAATTATTTGTCAAGTTAGTCAGTCAATGCGAACACAGCAGAATTCGTTCTCTATTTAAATCTTGGTCCCTCCTGGGCCGCTTGACGTTCTGGCTGCGTGATTTCTATTAAAAATTGCCGTATTGCTGCTCTATTTCAGCGATACATTTGGCGAAGATTCTCGTTGAGGTTAAGTCAGTCGGTTATGTCTATGTACGGGAAAAGCCTTCCTGCCGTGTCTTGTCGATTTCTCGCCTCTTCGGTTTCGCCTTAGCTGCGTTGATCAGTGTCGTGTGAGATGCATCAGTTCTGGAGTTCAAGTTTCAAGTGTTTTTCGGTCGAATTTGGTCTCGCTTTTATACTAATTCAGGATGACTGTTTTCATCGACTTCCGGTATATTTGTGTAAAAATTCTTTCTAGAATGTTCAAGAATAAACGAAATGGAATGTCATAGAACAATTTTCACTTCCGTAGAAGCTTTTAGAACGAATTTCTTATTCTTCATACAAAGGATATTTCAAAAATTACACTGGTATTTATCAAACAGTTTCACATTAGTACTCACAATTTGTATGCCATTAATACATTTAGATTCCCTGTTTTTAACTGAATCTAGCGATACTAAATATGATTGGTTTCTAATTAACTTAAGTCTAATAAACAATACAATATACAACCCTCACCTTGAGTTGTTGTCATTGAAAACTCAATTTTTATAACAAAAATTGTTGTGGAGTTACTAAGTTCCTTCCACAAGCTGAACATCTACTACTACTACTTTCCTACAACAAAATAAACAAATTTTAACATAAATAAAACACAAATAAATACAATTTTATATGGCCTCTGCTCATGGCCTAGATTCTTGTCAGTTTTCTAATACAATGATTAGTCTTTTTCTTTAATATATGTATTATTTCACTACTGTACACACAGAGTTTATTATTTTGTCTATATTTTGTGATACCTGGTTACTCTGTACATATATTATATTTATCACAAGATGACAGCATCATTGATTGGTCTTGAGATGTCCTTTTTTATGGCGTGACAAATCTCACTCTAATTAGTTAAATTCTTTTAGAATTGACTTTACTTTCAACTGAGTTTGTTTCTTATTAAGGTATACTGATGTATTGTACCTTTCTATCTTATTTTTGTTAGTATTATGTAAGTATTTAGCCAGATATGATTATTTTTGTACTGGATAATTGGTTCCAGCCATACATGGTATAAGTAAATATTTTGCTAACTTGACTATTACAATGTTAAAGTTGGTCAGGTATATTAGTATAGTTGCTTTATATCATATTACAGCTTTCTAATACAGTTTGGTTGCATTTTGGCAACATTAAATTCATAAATTATACAATATTAGATGCCTATTACATGTTTTTAGTTAACACTGTTTTTGGCTATTTTGACTGCTTTTTATTCATTTGACAGCTTCCTTTATTTAAGATAAATTGTTCACTATTGCCTGCTTGACAATTACATATAGTTTTTATTTAAATCTGATAATAATTAATTTTTTCATGAAATCTTGGTGTATGGTCTCAAATCCAACACATTAATATTTTTTGTCATAACAAATATATCATTTTTATTTTAACTTAAACTCTTTCTAATAATGTATTCAAATCATTTAATACATTTATTTTATTTACATCACATAATATAATAATGGATCATGTCCATTCCTTCACAAAAATTAGTTTTTAATACTCTATTCATAGTTATAAAACTTAATAATTAAATGACTTTATTTTGGTGGATTATGACATTATTTCTCTCTCTTATAGTGTCTTATGGTTTTTTCACTCTTATTCACTTTAATAATATATATGGGGTTTTGTCTTAGTCATAGTTTGGTCGTTTTTTCAAGTTGATAGAAATAATTATTATACAAAATTACACAATTTTTTGGGACTACTTGGGTTCGATACTGTTCACCTCACTTTCCTCTTATGCTAACTTACTATATAAATGATTTCTTTTATGGAACGTTCTGTGACGTTACAGTGTACTAATTTACATTAAAAATGCAAGTTATAGTTAAACACAACATTATTACCAGAATACTGCATGAATGTAAACAAATAAAAATTCATTTAAATACCTGGTACATGGCCAGGGCAGTATAGCTGTCACAAAATTTTCTTCATTTTTTTTAATATATACATATTATGATTAAGAAATGTATAGGTATACAAACTTGTCAGCCCACTTTTACAGGAAAGTGCTAAGACAAGTTCTCATTAGTCAGTGAGTTGAATTGTAATAAGTATACATGCCAGCTGGCTTCCTGGGAAAAAAACCTGTGTTCAACAGTCCATTAAGGATCAAGGCATACCGCGCGGCTTTTGTGTTTAGTGTGACGGTTGCATGGCTAGTCAACACGCCACCAGCTGCTAGTTGCGGTAATCACAGCTGCCTGGAAACAATAAGAAAAAGTACAGAAAACCTATTTACAGTATAGGAATATAGAATGTTGTATGATAATGATGCCGATGCTACCACCAGAACTCTGGTAGTACTTTTGAAATGATTAAATTCGGTAAAAATTTTTTAGTGTTGTTATGCTGAGGAGGTAAACAAGCATGTGTGGCTTACATGATGTTTCGCACATGATGTGCGTACTGCTCTCACACATTCTCAATCTTTCTGTGTCTTCAAAGAGATGATCCGATTATCCTGTGGGCAAGTATAAATGATGGAACTGTTTTGTAACATTGTTTCTGCTCCTTACAACTATAAATACAGTATAACATAAAAATTGCACTCTCAACAATTTTACGGGGACAAAGTTATGTTGTACCCATAGAGAAATATAAATTCGTAGAAAGCGGGGAGAAAATAAAACTAAAACTACCGATTAGAGCGGTGGTACTGCAAAGTAATAAGTATTAAAATGTTGTAGTAAGGGCGGTAGTTGTTCATAAAGATGACCTTGAGTTGACGCCTGTAAGATGGCTAAAATATGAAAAAGTAACATAGCGGACGAACCGTCATAAAATTGTATTATTTTCAAGGGTGTCAGAAGGCTGTCCTAAGATTGTAAAAAGTTAAGTGCATCTAACAAAGGAACCGTTAGATTAGACCAAGAGAGATGAGAGCGAGATGGAGATAGACGCTAAGTTTTCCCACTACGTTTACACGCGCAAATAAGTGACGAATAACGGAAAGCGTCATTTTTTACACGGGACGTGTTCACTAGACAGATTGGGTAAATTTGAAATTAGCGGTATGTCAGACCAATCAGCGTGTATTTTGTAGATAGTTGGTGAGGGTAGTTCGAAGCAATGTATAAAAAACGAAGTGGTAGGAAGTTAAGTTAGTCTATGGAGAGATTACACTTAAATGACTCGTATCTAGTGTGTTAAGAAATTTGTCGATAATTTAAATAAATATACTTCAATCGCAACGAAAAGTCAGTTACGGTAACGCGATATTGAGCATTGTGGAAGCTGTATATTATAAACACTTAATAATCGTTTACAAGAATAATGTTCAGAGAAATTAGAGAAGATAAATTAAAATCGAGTAACATATCCAAGTTTTACTTAATACAGCATCAGTCGTTGAATGTCGAAATACATTGTGAAATCTAATGTGTTAGACATCACAGTACGAGACAGTCGGTCGAGATTTGTTATCAATCCGGTGTTGGACGCACTTAGCTTTAATAAGAATATACTGTGTATTCAACAAGTGTATTAGTATACGGCACCTGTGTAGTTACCACTAAGTTATCTAAGTGAATGGTGTAATACCTGTGACACCAGTGTTTAAAGTAGTGCAAAACTAACAAGGATAACTGCTCAACGATCAACGTCGGACGACCAGCATGGAACCTGTAGAATTGATGACATTGCGTCGCAGAATGAGATCAACATACAAGTAACTAATAAAATGAACACTCATTTTTACTATTGCCTAGTAAATTTAAATGTATGTAAATCATATTTGGTGACTCAATAAGTCAAAGAATCCATAGCCAAGAAATAAGCATGAACAAATTTTATAGCAAAATTATTAAAAGCAATGATTTACAAATTTCGTAATATGTAAATACAAAGTAGTTATTAAAAACTTAATTAATAACAGTCAACTGTGTTTATTTATTACTGGCGCCCTGGGATAATCCTTAAGAGTCAGTACACTAAAGTAAGTGTGACATTCTATTGCTGATAATTAGTATGTTATAAATATTAAGATTGTCACTGAGTAAATTAGCTTGATAAACTCTTACTTTGCACATGCTCGTAGGCCAAGTGTAGTATGTATAATAGTAACGTGAAATTTTATTAAGGCCTATTTAAAGTGTATTACAACAGCAAACCATATCAAAGTTTGGCCAGTTTGCATATTGCAAATTAAAGCAATAAAATGTGTTAATAGTAATTGTGAATTATTGTATATGGACATCTGTAATTGGTAACTTGTATTATTTATTGTGACAGTGTTTTAGATGTCACGCGTGTGTGTGTGTGTGTGTGTGTGTGTGCGTGTGTGCGTGTGTGCGTGTGTGTAGGACAGTTACAGACTTGAAGAATTGTTGTGTTTTTTTTGTTATTGTTTATGGAAGCTGGTATAAAAGTTGTGAGTAACAAACTGCTCTGACATTCTGCTGTGTATTCCACTAATTATTTATTCCATGCAGTTGGAATAACGGTACATTTTGGTACAAATGTACAAGTGGTGCATAGACAGGACTCGATGCTGCAACACTTCAATGTTACTCTAAAGGCTGTTTTCAAACATGAAAGTAGAATTTGTATAATCTATAAACAATATCAGTCGAATACAGTATGTTTTCCGAATACTAAATCTCTGTTTAACAAAACAAACACTTGCCACATCCAAAAAATAATCACACATGAAATAATTGCTCTAAAGGAGTAGCTTAACCTTGCCTCATCTACTCATATATAGGTCACAGTCAAGGCCACAAGTGATTCACAAAAGGATCTGGTGTCACTGAATTCACTTGTGTATAATACAATCTTCTACACTGCATTGGAATATACTGTTTATAGTTCATTGTCAGTATCAATATTTGAAACATTATTTTTTGAGGGACAACGTGCCTGCCTCATCTGCTTCATGCTAAGTTAATCAATATTATGCACCTTTTTTCTCAAAACTGTTAAAGCCCAAACTTGAAGTTTGATCAGCACATTCTGGGAAAGCATTTTCAATGACTTGGACAAAATAAGAAATAGTTTTTATAATTTACATTTTTTTTAAATAAATTTTGTGAATAACTGTCTAAATATTTTGATTTTTTAAAGCATGAATAGTTTTTTAGTTACTTCATTGTTTTTCATCTTTCATGGATATACCAAATTAGGCTAGTCCTAAAATTTTAAAAAAGAATGGTGCTTCTTTTTTCTACAGGAGCTTAAAAACATACATGAAAATTGTGAACTCTTTTTAAGAAAACTTATTTATTATTAAAATTAACATAATTACAAAAAATAGTCCTACTCTAAAACAGTCCTATACCATACTGTGGGTTTCCTTATTTTCTTTTTACTTTTATCTTCCTTGCCCTTTTTCCTTTTGCATTGTACTTTACTTGTTTTAGCCATTTCTTGTCAATTTCCTTTACTCTTCTCTCATCAGTTTGTCTCATGTTGCTTGATAACTCACTTACTTCCAGTCCAAATTTCTCCATCACAGCCCATTTGCTGTAATATACTCAATTTTTGTGTAATTGTTGAATCCAGTTCTTTTGTATTCAGTTTTAATTCAGTTATTCCACTTGGTTTTTACAATAAACCAAAACTGGAATTTAAGTTTCAAATCTTATAGTAGTGGGAACAATCTTATTACAGTAAAATAATGTAATGTGGCTACTGTTATTATTTACTTACTAAATTAATTGAGTTCATAACAATATTTTATTTGTATTTTTTTTAATAGCTATTGAGGCTCATATTGGGTTAAAGAAAAAAATTAACATTTTCTCTTAAGAAAGGTCTGTCATTGATAATGAAATTTATTGTATAATAAGGGTGCATATTTTCTTTCTTATGGCCATTTCTTGAAAATAGTACCCAATGGTGCCAGTGATCCAAGTTCTCCTATCATAACATCCAGTGCCAACAACATTTTGATCTTTGAAGTCAAAGGCATTTACAGAATTGTACTGAATAATAACAAAAGTACAGCGTAGACTGATCTGTTGTCCACTGCACTTCCATTATGCTTTGTGAAATGAAACGCTTGTGATGAGACTGATGGTAGATGTGGCATGTTAAATGAATTGTTGGTTCACAACGAACATCTGGCATGTTCAAAAGATTCGTTTGTTAATTCGGGTATTGACTTACTGTAATTCACCAAGTATTTGCAATTTGTAAATATCGTTGTTCTATTCATGTTTTCACATCTACTTTGAATTAAGAATTGAGAATTAAGAATTACAATTTTAAAGTGTAATTAGAACTGGAATAAAAAAATACCACAGTTGATCCATCACAATGTGTAAGGAAAATGATAGCCTACAAAATATAGAGAAATATTATTATCACTGCTGAGAATATAGTACTTTCTACTCACTGTGTTTTTTTTTTTACTAAGAGGTGTCATTGTATATTGTTACCTTTTTTGGGATACATTGTTGTGTCCCACACTAAACGTTAATGATAAACAGTTATTTGGCAGGAGCCAAAGTTATTTTTATATAAAGTTATTTCTATAGTTACTTTCTAGTTACATGCCAAAACTTTGTTTTTCTTTGATAAGTATTATATAGGTCCTACCACAGTTAACACACATCCTTTTGTTATTTCATTCAACACTATAGTTCTCATGTGTAAAAATGTTTATCTGTGTGTTTGTGTATTAACACTGTATGGAATCCATAGTACTTTGTTAGATATCTACCTTTGTTAGTCAGAATTCATTGTCAGGAAACATTAAATGAAGATCTTGAAGTTAGAAAGGTGTATATAAAATGGTGTTCAAATGGCTCACGAATTGTGCAAAAGCTGAGGTAGTCAAAATTATCTATTAAATAAGAGAAAATTTTATCTGATCAGTACAGGATGTGAAACGTGGTTGTCAAACCAAATTAAGAGTCAAAATACTGTTGTTGATTTTTTTTTGTTAAATAATTTTTACCAACTAGGCATATATTCAACCTGGTCTGACATTTAATAATAGTCATAGTCAGATGTAAAGATTAGATACAATCAATGTAAAAAACTACTAGATACAGCTACAGAACTACTTACACCTACTGACACAGAACTGATACTGACTACTGACTCTGCATACAACATAGAGCGATGTTTTTTGGTATAATCCCACATTACTGTCACAGTATTCTGGGTATTTACCTTGCAGTCAATTTGGACACATTCACAGTCATTTTCTACAGATTTCCTTTGCGAAACATTTTTCAAGTATATGGTGATTCATCTACTGTGTTTTGCAGTATATTTAGTTTCCTCCAAATTAGTGATTCCAGTTATTCTAGTATCATGTTGGCCTTATGCGTTGGTTGGAATTTTAAATATGTAGGTTGGTGTATATATAGTTTTTTTATGTAATAAAATCGAAGTATCACAATTTTTTAGCAATAAGAAATCACCAGATGTTAAGTATTAGTGGTGGTCTGAATATTTTTTGTAATTTGAAAATACAAGGTGTGAAAAAGTAACGAGGATTTCTTAATTTTGCATGCTACACGTTTTCATGTTGTTGTTCGAAGACTTTCACGGCCAGTGTCATTTGAATTTAAACTAACTACTGGGCTGTTTGGCCGTGGTCCAAGGTTTTCAATTAGACCAGACGTTTCAGCAGCACCACTGGCTGCCATCTTCAGTGGATGAAAAGAGTCAAACCTAACGCGGGTGTTGTACATTAGGACCACAGTACTGTGTTTAAGGCTAAAGATGTCTCGTGACACTACCTCTACTTACAAATTTACTAAGTATCACGATCAGGTAATAACTATACAAACAGCCAATCAGAAAAAAAGAAGGTGTATGAGAGGCTTCTTCTTCAGGGGGCTTGCGAGCCTCTCATACACCTTCTTTTTTCTGATTGGCTGCTGGTATAGTTATTACCTGATAGTGATACTTAGTAAATTTATAAGTAGAGGTAGTGTCACAGGACATCTTTAGCCTCAACCACAGTACTGTGGTCGTAACGTACAACATATACGTTTTCAATTTGTAAATTTTTTTTACATTGGTACCACTCTCCTTAATGCATGTGTCAATTGCTGGGAATATTAGATGTTTCAGTTGCGTTTAACAAGCAAACATTGATGATACACTATAGTAATACACTTGGTGATTTTTGTACTTTCAAAATGATGGAAAAATTTGCATTAAACTCTGTTTTAAAAATAATATCAAGTGCAGTGAAGTAGTGAAAATGCTGGAAAAGGAGAAAAAAAAGCATACCAAATCAGATTAAATATGAAGGTTCTCCTTATTATTTTCTTTTATTACAATGCCATAGTCTACTACAAATTCCTACCATCAGTCCATACTGTCAATAAAGAGTATTACCTTACCGAGGTATTACATCGGTTGGACGAGGCAATAAAAAAAAAATGATCAGAACTGTTGGCAAACAATTCCTGGATTTTGCACCATCAT
Source organism: Magicicada septendecula (assembly GCA_034769895.1). Taxonomy (NCBI): domain Eukaryota; kingdom Metazoa; phylum Arthropoda; class Insecta; order Hemiptera; family Cicadidae; genus Magicicada; species Magicicada septendecula. The sequence goes on along the minus strand of CM068368.1, from coordinate 153,739,888 downwards.
AATTCACTGGCTCACGCTTCACTAATAATTTGCATGTTTTTGTCATAAAATAACACTGTTAAGATGCTGCAGCCACCCTATTCATCACCAGACATGACCCCATGGAACTTTTTCTTGTTTCTAAAAATGAAAAGCACAATAAAAGAACAATGTTTTGCTACTATAGAGGAGCTAAAGCCAACATCGCTGAGTGAACTGAAGGCTATACCAAAACAAGAATTTTACTGATGTTTTATGGACCTGAAAGAATGTTGGCATAAGTGTATTGTATCCGATGGTGACTACTTTGAAGGTGACAATATTGATTTTGAAGAATAAATGAATAATTTTATAAAAAAATGAAAGCTTTTGTTATTTTTTTTATCACTCTTTGTATAATTCAATGTTACCCATTTCTAGTTGACATTCTATTAATAACAGGTTGTACATGTTTGTGGCATTTTTACCAGTTTTGGTGTTCGGTTTTGGTGACTAGTCACTCCCTGTAATTTGCTTTTTAATAGCCTGTTGTAGTACTGTAATATACATATTAGTATGATGAAACTGGGCCACTAAAGTAAAGAGTACCCCTGAATAAGGCATTCAGAAGTGCCTTAAAATGAATTTGAGTAAAGACTATATATACATATACATGTTCAGAAAAGAGGGTAATGTAAACAGTTTTCAATCACACCATCCCTCTATACCATTAAAAAATTGCTTGTACAGTTTTCATTTTTTTCTAAAATCTATGTAATCAAGTTTACCCAAAAATGTTTTAACATATATGCCACCTCAAACTTTACTAAAGAATTTTGTTTATTTCTAGCGATGTGTCTTCAGTATCAGAAAAATTCTGAAAAGTTGTTATTATTAAGAAATTGCAATATCTTAAAAACCATAAAAGATTCAGGTCTGGAATTTCTTTAGTTTTATGTATTTTCAATTACTTTATGTAACTAAAATTTTTTTTAACTTTTTGGAGTGGTGGACCACAGTCAAAAATTCAAAAAACCATTTTTATAGCAGAAGTTTCTTTTTTCTAATTGAAAGCAACAAAATATTATGTTAATGCAGCAGTTTATACTGCTTTTATAATAATTTAGGTATAATACAATTATATTTTATCTAAAACAGAAACAGTTGTGAAAAATCAGAAAAATTCGCTTCTCAAGGCTACTTTTTATAATCATTCTCATTTAAAGTTATGCAGAACCTTTATTTCACTTGGAGCCGGATTTTGTAGCTCTCACAGACAATATGGCAGTGCTCGGGTATTTTGTATATCTATATATATTGAAAATGATGAAATATATTTATTTGAATACCTGAGAGTGTGATATTGCCCTTGAAAATTTCACATCCCTGCCTGGAAAATAGGTATTAGAATATATTCCTTCTATTATGGTAGCTGCTACTCTTTTCTTATACTTTGGAGCAACAAATAGTACATTTATATGCTTCAGGTCTCTCTCATATACCCACTGCTTACAGAAGCAACTAGTTATCACCAGTGAGCATGTTGCATGTTATTATTTAGTTCATAAGTCCCATTGATATACAACTTACAAGTTATACACATTTTTTCAATTTGCAATAACAGTATTTTTTGTGGAAAAAATATTGTAAAATAGATTATAAATTCTGTAAGCTAATTTTACAATTTTTGTATACTTTCAGTCTCATTAAGTAATATGCAATTTTTTAAGAGTGGTGTGCACTAGTCTCTGTGCTAGTTGCATTAAATTATATTATTTATGATCAGACACTTATATTATTTTATTTTATTTATAATTTTATATTCTGATAATTGTTAACAAAATATTATTTAACAGTTTTTGAAAAAATGTTTATTAAAAATAGGCTGACTTCTATTCGACTTGCAACTTGCATGGAGTGTAGGAATAAAGGTCATCTTGGAATAAAATATGCACGTATAGTATCGGAGGGGGGCGGCTGATACGTGCAAAAGAGAACTGAGTGTGTAAATAACACGTACCTTATGGACTGCAAATGTAGCAGATATTTCAATTCTTTTGAAAATTGTTATAAAAATTGTTAAGTATTTTGTAGTATACCTACTCAAAAGCAAATAAAGGGCACTTATTGGTGGTTTAAATAAAGTGACTGAAGTGCTGTCAAAGAAAATATGAAGTTAGTATGAGAGTTGTACAATTTTGTCAAGTTTTTAAAGGTTAACAATTAAAACATTCATATGAAAATACGTAAAAGAAAACTAAGGCTCAGTAAATAATAATTTGTATATGATCTGTCCTTTCTATACCCATATATTCTACACTTCATCTATATATTTTACTAGGAGTTTCTTGGTATCCTTATTTCTAAATTATATGCATTCAGCACAGTCATGTGTCGCCTTACAGTACATTGCAATTTCAAATAATAGTTTTAACTAAAACAATTATCATTATGTTTTATTAATAAAATTATTGTTATTTCATAGTTTCAGACTAGGTGCGCTTTATTTGATGTAAGGAAGGGTAAAGCAGCGCATATTTTTGAAATGATACAGGAGGTGTGCAGGGGAAGTAGCATTGAAAACTGTTTACATTATCTTCTTTTTTGTTCATGTATATGTGTATATAGTCTTTATTGAAATTTATTCTAAGGCATTTTTGGGTGCCTTATTCAGGGGCACCTTTGACTACAGGTTGATATCTAAATGCCAAAGAGGCAAGTAGAAGCTGCACAATAATATATTTTGTCTGTTGTAGTGTGCTAAAAAGTTGCTTATTGAATACAGAAAATTCCATGAAATGCTGTGATATTACTTGTTGATGTAGCATGCTGAATATTTTAATGTACCATGTAGAAATGTTGACTCATGAATATTGACTTCAACTATTCTTTTTTTAAAAGTATTTGGACAAGTTTAAATGCAGTGTTTTAAATCTCAGTACCTGCCAATTAACTAGTTTTTCCATTCAAATCCTGCATTCGTATGCCATGAACCTTTAAAGTCATTCAAAAACATTCTGTTGTGTAAACAAAAAGGGCTAGTTTTTTATTTACATGATCATATATATATATATATATATCATTTACTGAATGAAAGTGATAACTATAAACTGGCGAAGTGTAAATTTAAAACCATAGGTCCTAATTAAGAATGTTATGAGTTAATATAGTCAAAAAATGAGTTCAAAATTTTTATAAATAATTCATACTTGGTAATTAAATATTAGTAAGTTAACTGTTTTTGTTGAGAAGAGAAAACAAAATGAGTATAACAGTGGCAGTAAAGAAACAAGTGAAAGAAAGACAAAATAAATGATAAGAAAACTGTATAGACTGTGGATGCATGATACTTTAAGGGTACTTCAGGTAACTGTAACTCTAGTAGAAGTCTGTAAACTGAACATTATTCTGTAATCAAGATTATAATATGACACTAAAACAGTATAAATAACCATAAAAGTACAGTGATTAACAGGACATTATTAATTGAGATAATATATAATTAGTTTCAAGAGTGAGGTACGTTTTGAGTAGCCATCAAGAAATATTGGTTATAAATCCAGTGTGACTGGGTCACAGGCTTGTAGTTAGTAATTAATACTCAGATAATGTGTATTCAGTTTCAAGAGAGAACTTACATTTTGGTTAAGTCATCAAGAAATATTGATTAAGCAATCAATTCCAGTGTGAATTAATGAGTCACAGACTTGTGTACAGCAGGTAACTAGCTGTGATGCACATTCAGAGAAGCAGAATCAAGGAGCAAATATTGAGTCAAGGAGCAGATATTGAGATTTAAATGATAAATCATTGGCATGGAAAACTGCAAAGAGGAGCCCTTCCAAGAGAACATCCCAATTGAAGGTATAATTTTTTAGGTTAAAAGTGTTACAAAAAAGTTGTGTAAAGAAACCTGTGCTAGTAATAAAATAGTTACTGTTGAAGATAAATAAATTTATTGAAATGTGTCAGTTTCCATAAGTTACCAGTATTAACAAGCAATTAATATCTAATCTGTGGATGGAAAATCCTTATCCTTTGCCAGTGTCCTACTGCCACAGTTTCCAGAACTTACTCCAAGGCTGCTTTGGGTACTACAAGTATTATAAAGTTTTACATGAACAGGTTACTGGCCAGGAGGACCAGAGACTCTTCTGTCAGGGTTACCATACTCCAGCTGAAAGGCCCCTGTTTTGGGGCATAGTCCTGGATCTGAATGGTAGGCTCTCAGTTACCATTCCAGTAAATAAGGGAGTTAGGCAGGGATGCTCTATTTCCCTAACCTTGTTATATATATATATACATTTTGAGATCATGAGAATCCAGAGTGACTTCGGGAATCCAGCTCAACAAATCAATCTGTATGGGTTCCCTGCTATATGCAGAACACATAGTTCTTATTCAAGAGAATGAGAGTGATTGATAAAGAGCTATGTTTCAATTACAAGAAGTAGCAAGAGAGTACTCTCTGACAATTTCAGTGAGAAAGACTGAAATCATGGCCTTTAAAGGTAAATATCCAGTGAGGACTAAGATAGTTATAAACAACAGCACTTTAGAACAAGTGAGTTGTTTTAAATACCTTGGATGTGCTGTAAGCTATGAGTCTGAATATGATATAAAAGAGAATATAAATAAATTTAGGAATGTTTATGGTACAATTCATAGAAATCTTAGAAATAAAACAAGACACAGCACAAGGATTAAATTTTATAAGGCAACTGCAGTACCCTGACATGTGTGAGTGAGGCGTGCGACAAAGAAGGAATGCAGCAAGATTCAGAGTGTTGAAATGCAGTTTCTTCGAAGTACTTTAAGCTATACACTGCAAAATACAGTAAGGAATGAGAATATGAGAGTAGAACTCGAAGTAGACGACATAAATGAAATTATTTCAGCTTACAGAAGACAGTGGTGGGTTCATCTGCAAAGGACGACAGAGGATTGATTGCTGAAAGCAGCGTTGAGCTATAAAGCCATTGGTAGAAGAGACGTGGGTCGTCCGATGATGAGATGGGTGCCAGAACAGGTTTATATAACCTGATCCTTAAAGAGAAGAAGAAGAAGAAGTGGCTGGAAAAGAAGGAGAGAGTAGATAGACGGTGAAGAAGAAGTTGCAAATTGTTGGAGAGTGGGTAATGTACAATTAAAATAGGTCACCAGACAGAAGTTGGACACATGTTTAAAACTGTAACTGTCTCTTTTTGAATTCCCAATTTTTAGTATACATTTTTATTAGCCAGTTTGTATAGGGTAAATTTAAAAAAATGTTCTGTCACATAACAGTGTGATGTGATCAGAAAAATTTTATGACTAAGCCAGGAACAAATAAAATATCATTTGTGTCAGGAAATATGAAGTGGTGTATGGAATATGGCAGAGGTCTCCAAACTATGGCCCGCGGGCCGGATCCGGCCTGCAAAGGGTTTTTATCCAGCCCACTGCAACCCGGCCAATGCTACGTGCAGTTTTTAAATATATCATCAAAATACTTCAAATATTATAACATTTACTAAATAACTAAACAAGAAATAAATATAAAATCAAAGTACAGGGCTAATTTGTCAGACGAACACTTAAAATCCATTCTAGTGACAGGAGCATCAAAATTTGAACCAAAATGGACAGACATTATATGTCAAAAGCAACTCCACACATCCCATACGTACATAAAAAAGCCAGCCAAAAAATAATACATAAGAAATCTCTTTGAATGTTATTTTTTCCTTACTTTTATTTACATTGTTTTGAATAAATGAATTTGTTTTCTTTGGATAAGTCTGCTTAATTTTTATTTAATACCTATTTTATTGACATGATTATTTCGTAAACTTAAAACAAATAAATTTACAATATATATGTTTTTGGCCCGCCTGACTTCCAAAATTTTTCAATTCAGCCCTCAAGTGAAAAAGTTTGGAGACCCCTGGAATATGGAATCATATTATGTTACATACAAGTGTACAAATGCATTCTTATCAGGTATATGTTTTTTACTATGATATTGTTAATTACGTCTGTTATCATCTAGAGTGAGGGTAACAAAAAAATATACGTACCGTACTTATATCTAATAAGTTTTTTGTAATTAAATAACTTTATTTACAAAAACATTTTCTTATACAACATTGTTTATTACATCTTATTTTGTTTATAATATTGTTTGTTGTATATTTATTTAAAATTGGTTGTTTTTTTATAATTTCTGTTACATATATTCATATCTTAGAGAAATTTCATGACTGTTTAATTAAATATTTCCAGAGACACTAGAGCAAGTATATTATAAAACGATTTGTCATGGTATGATGTTTATTGCCATGATTATAAGCTGTGTGTAGTTATTTACATTTGTATGTATCACGTATTTTTAAGTATTCATTTAAAATAAATACTTGTGTAAGAAACAGTACAATTTTATAAACAAAATGAAAGTATATCAAATGTAAATAATTTATGCATACTCCTATTATATTCATAAGTTATTAAGGTTGTTTTCATCATGTCATTACTTAATATGCTTCGTATAAATCTTAATACTTTGTAGAAGTGTGTAAACAAGATAATAAAATCATTTAAGTGAGTTTCTAGCTGTACATTTTTGTATCGCTAAATATCCAAGTTAAAATGACAAATTATTGTAACACGTTAATGACCATGGAATTCAGTGGAGTGTTAGTGTTGTAGATAATTTTGTGGAACAGTTGTGTTCAATTCTGCTCTAATTCATATTCTTTATACGTATTATGTATGCAAGTGTTTTCTACAGTTGTTATTCCATAACTGTTCAATCCCTGACCATGTTTTTCTTTCTGATATGTTTCTTGCTTCCTTGCCATCCAGGCAACATTCTCTAATACAGGAGCAACATCCAGGAGCACACTGGAAGCAAGACGACTCACCAGGCAGCTTACAGCACTTAACAAGGAGATAGTTATTCAGTGGATCCCATCTCACATAGGCATCTCGGGAAATGAGACAGCGGACACCTTGGCAAAGCGAGGGACAATGCTCTACCACCAGGAAAGTACCCATGACGTCAGCATCCTAAGAAGACTGATGACAAGGAAAACAAACTCTCGCTTCCTGGAAGAAGCAAGAAACATATCAGAAAGAAAAACATGGTCAGGGATTGAACAGTTATGGAATAACAACTGTAGAAAACCCAGGAAGGAAGCAGTCGCCAACTTTAGACTGGAAACTGGCCATGACTGTCTCTCAGCGCATCTCTACAAATTAAAAATTTCCACCACAGAAGAATGTGTATTGTGTAGGAGAGAATACTCAAAAATGAACAAAAATTTGGAGTGTGTGAAGCTGAACCGGGAAATGCAAGAACTCAGAAATTACAGTGGTCTTTATTGGGAAGCTCGGTACCAAATGGGTTAAATGTACCAAGGGGGAGCCATTGGAAAACAACAACAACAACAAGTGTGTGTATCTGTGTTCTTACAAATAAAAAAGGACTTATACTACTATCTGGCAAAGTGTTTTCGTGTGTAACATTCACAATTGTTAACAGGTGTATACCTACATATAAGTATATATTATTCAAGAGCCACATGTGTAATTATGATTTTAAGCTTTTGTTTAATTTACATACATGCTATACTAAATAAATAAATAAATAAGTATATATTAATATAAATATGTATATATAATTTTATCAGTATTTAAATAACATTGTATCCACTTTAATATTACTTAAACTTGATGTATATTTGGAAGCCAAATAACTTAGATCACTAAGTTAGCTAAATAAGCTAAACATTTCATGAGACATTTAGCAAAAAAATAATAAATTTTTTGAAATTATTGATAAACATGGAGGCAGGAATTAAAGTCATCACAGACATGTAAAGGATACATTTTGTATTCAGGTATATTCAGAGTGAGAGCGCTATGTGATATTACTAATAACGAATGATTATACAGTTTACAGTTTATCTGTAATACTGATTTTCTGTAGATTGCATAAATAAAATAAAACCAAAAATATACTTATTAATAAAACATCATAACATCGTATTACACTTTTATGACTAAATAAAAATAATCATAATAGAAAGCAAGTGTTACATGTTAAGCATGTTAAGTTTGTGTAAGCATTACAAACTGAAGTTTTTTTTATAAACATGTTTCTGTAATTTCTCATGTTTTATGTAAGTAAATATACACAGTATATAAAGAACAGATATTTGTAATATGTTGTTGATTAAGAAATAACATCTGAATGTATGAGTGTAGCCTATTGACAAATTTACTGTAATCTTGTTTCTCTTATTATTTAAACATTTTTTTTGTAACTGTATAGTATACAGCGAGAGTATAATATCGTAGTTCTTCCATAGACAGTTTTATTTCACACTGCCTTTGTGTTTGAATTCAGTTGACATGGAGAGGCTTGTGCTGAACATGTCAGAAAATTTCTGAATTGAACGTGCACCTAAAGGTAGCATAAATATCACAATGTCTTAATAAATTTAGTTTAGCATATTCTTTTTGAATAAATGTGTGTGTGTGTATGCGCGTCTGCGTGTTAGGTACAACTAAATAGAAGCAATATTTATAAAATTGAACTTCATACAGTGCCTGCTACTGTATGTTCTGCATTCGGTTGGCATTGTATTTAAAATCACACAGTCTATTGCACTGATATATTGCTTACAATGCATATGAGACACTAAAGAGATTCTGTGTTATGATTAGTACATTCTTGTTCACAGTTTTAGTGGTTTAACTATGTGCTGTATGGAGTTTAAAATTGAATCTTTTAGTGGCTTTCCGAACTCCTCTGTTGCAGTGAACTATCTGAAGACTGAGAGTCGTGTGCTGGCTTATTGTAACCATTGTTAAGTGTTGCTGAATGTATTGAGTCATAGTAATTTGGTGACAGCACTGCGCTGTCAGATTTCACTATAGACTGTGATACTACAGTTGAGCCTGCATAGTAACCCTGTGATGGTGTCAGGCTGTAGCTGTCGGAACTACTTGCAGGAATCTGACTGCTTTTCTTGCTTTCATTGTCATAAGGCACAAATCCATAAGTCTGACTTGGTGCTTGGAAAGAACTGCTGTAAAGATTGTGGCTAGTTGGATGTGCATCGTGAGTGGAATGTTTTTCACTTGAATGATCGTTTGTTGAGGTGGGGAATCTGATTGTAGTTGATAATTTCGTAGATTGTGTGGAGTCTCGTATTGATTTGTGGCTACCCCTGTTGGGTTGTTGATATTTGTTAATCTGAGTGTGATGTTGTGATGCTGAAGTAATTACATCGTCACTATGGGAGGGTAGTTGTGTTTTTGTTCTTGTCAATGACATGTCCTTGTTTGAAGAATGCTTGAATTCATCATTTTGGGAATTTTCTGAATAATGTGGTTGTGTAATATCATGGTATACAGGTTTATGGTTGGATGATGCAGTAAAAGAATCATAGGTACTTGTTCCACTGATGGGAGCACCATAAGCATCAGTTGGTACTTGTCGTGTGTTATCTTGATAAACCTGCACATATGAAGTAGATATAGGTTTATGTGAACTTGCTGAAGAAGTAAGTGATGGAGCCTTTGGGGATCCATAAGTAGATGAAGGTATTCCATATGTTGTGGATGGAACACTGTAAGAGGTTTTTGTTAATGTTGGAGCTCTGTAATTTGATGAAGGTGCAGAATAAGAATTAGAAGAACTGAAATGTGATGTTTGTGGACTGTAACTGGATGAGGAACCTGGAGGATGATAAGAATCTGAAGGAACATCGTATGTATCTGAAATACTTATTGGGGAATCAAAACTGCCATGGTCTGTTTGTGTTGGAGTTCCATACATCTGTGAAGGTGGACTGAAGCCTGATGTAGGAGGACCATAACCAGAAGATGGTTGCCGATAATGGGCTTTCAGTGGGCTGTAGCCAATTTTAGGAGGACCATATTTTGGTTTATGGTGACTCACCTTTCTAGGGGGCCCGTAGGAGCTTTTTGGAGGAAGTCCATAACTGATGCGTGGTGGTGGTCCATATTTTGGTTTTGTGAGACCAAATACTGGTTTTGGTGGGCCATATGTTGTTTTTGGTGGACCGTATTTAGGGCTTGGTACCGTGATGTATCTTGATTTTGGTGGGCCATATTTTGGTTTTGGTACTCCAAAAATAGGTTTCACTGGAGGACCATATCGAGGTTTAGGAGCACCGTAAATTGGCCGTGGTGGTCCATAGCTACTTGGAGGTTCTCGTCGTATCCTTGTGAACTTCTCTGGTGGGACACGATCACAAATAGCGTTATTTATGATGAAACCCAACAGAAAGATCTGAAACAACAGTTAAAATAGTAAACATTTTAGTTGATGCATTATTTTATTTAATTAGTAAAAATTATAGTTAAAAATTAGTGTTAGAAATTGCCATGAAACTGCATATGGATTTAAACGACATATAATTTGGTTATGTTGTAGAGACAGTACACTTCCAATGTATATTTCTGTGATACAAATGATAGTTTATTTTGACCTGACTTATTAAAGACACTAGATAATTTCGTTATTCTATGACATACAGTTATCATTTTTTGGCAGAATGTAATTCTTTGACGTTTGTTTTCATTAAAGGTTTTCATTTTTCTGATATAGTGTGAAGAATTAGAAAACTGAAAAAATGTTTGTTAAATGTAAAAGCACAATTGAAAATGACTCCTCATATGTAACTGTGAATTTTGTTAGCAATTTCTATGAAAAAAAGTTATGAGTGTGCAGAGACCACACAGATACCTTGACCTGTTTTTCTTTGTATGTCACATTTTCATCAGCAGTCAGCAGCAATAATTTATTTACAATTTATATTTTATAAATATAAATATAAATGTTAAGTGTTATTTACATTTACTTAACAACAGTTTAATTTAATCTTTCTTTGTGTGTACGCCTAATGCATAAAATGCAATTCAGGTGTTCCTATGAAAATTATAGCTTTTAAAAATTCATTTATTTTATCATAATTCACATGGAAAATATTTTAATATTGTAGAGTCTATTAGTTTGTCGGCACTGTTACTTGAACAGAAAATCTTCAGTGATGTGAAATTACATTGGCACCACGGGCAGCAAATAAGTAGGCCTACTTGTTTTATTATAAACTCTTTTATCAAAGTAAAAATTAATTTAACAAACCTTTTACACAAATGAAACAGTCATATTCACATTCATTGCAATGTTATTCATAATAAACGATAACAATAAACAAAGTTATTAAGGTAACTGAATCACAGCGCATGTGTGCGTGCACACATACACACACAATTTTGTAATTTATTTTTCAATTAGCAGTATTAAATAACACAAATTAATTTTCCTGGGTAGGTATTTGTTATTTCTTATGCACATTTCTATCTTATAGAAGTACCGTTTTACCTATTAATAGAAGTCTGAAGAAAACCTTTGAAATGGGAGTACAATTTTCAGGGCAAAATTGACTGTAGACATTTTACTTCCATGTTCCTTAAGGAAATGGAAGTATGGTGATGGCAAAAAAAATCGTGTTCGAGATTATTGCAGATTCTGATTGTACTACACTCAAAACATGAAAAAAAGTCATTTTTCGAAAAGTGTCTGTGTGTGTCTTTTTTTTTCTATGGCAAACAATAACAGCCGCAAATTCAAACAAAATCAAATAATTTTTTGCATGCAGCCCTGATTTGTAGAGTACTCAAGACCTATTGTTTTTGGTGAAGATCGGTTAAGGGAAAGGGGTAGTTTACCTGCAACATTTTTTTTTAATCAAGGGTAATTATTTTCTATGGCAAACGATAACAGCCGCAAATTCAAACAAAATGAAATAACTTTTTGCATGCAGCCCTGATTTGTAGAGTATTCAAGACCTATTGTTTTTGGTGAAGATCGGTTAAGGGAAAGGGATAGTTTCCCTGCAACGTTTTTTGTTTTAACAAGGGTATTTTCTGTGGCAAATGATAACAGCCGCCAATTCAAACAGAATCAAATAATTATTTGCATATAGGCCTGAATTGTAGAGTTTTCAAGACCTTTTGTTTTTGGTGAAGATCGGTTATGGGAAAGGGGTAGTTTACCTGCAACGTTTTATGTTTTAACGATGGTAATTTTTTCTATGACGAACGATAACTGCCGTAAATTAAAACAGAATCAACTACTCTTTTGCATACCTTTTTTAATTATACAGAACTCAAGGTCTGTTGATTTTGTTGAAGATCGGTTAAGGCAATGGAGTAGTTTACCTGCAACGTTTTATATTTTAACTAGGGTATTTTTTATGGCAAACGATAAGAGCTGCAAATTCAAACAGAATCAAATAATTTTCTGCATACAGCCCTGAACTGTAGAGTACTCAAGACCTATTGTTTTTGGTGAAGATCGGTTAAGGGAAAGGAGTAGTTTACCTGCAACGTTTTTTTATCAGGGGTAATTTTTTCTATGGCAAACGATAACAGCCGCAAATTCAAACAGAATCAAATAATGTTTTGCATACAGCCCGGAATGGTAGAGTTCTCAAGACTTGTTGGTTTTGGTGAAGATCGGTTAAGGGAAAGGGGTAGTTTACCTGCAACGTTTTTTTATCAAGGGTAATTTGTTTCTATGGCAAACGATAACAGCCACAAATTCAAACAGAATCAAATAATGTTTTGCATACCTTTTTGAATTAAAGAGAACTCAAGGTCTGTTGATTTTGTTGAAGATCGGTTAAGGGAAAGGGGTAGTTTACCAGCAACATTTTATGTTTTAACAATGGTAATTTTTTATATGACGAACGATAACTGCCGTAAATTCAAACAGAATCAACTATGTTTTTGCATACCTTTTTGAATTAAAGAGAACTCAAGGTTTGTTGATTTTGTTGAAGATCGGTTAAGGGAAAGGGGTAGTTTACCAGCAACTTTTTATGTTTGAAGAAGGGTAATTTTGTTTGACGAAAGATAACTGCCATAAATTCAAAGAGAATCAAATAATTTTTTGCATACTTTCCTGAATTGTAGAGAACTCAAGGCCTACTGATTTTGGTGAAGATCGGTTAAGGGAAAGGGGTAGTTTACCTGCAACATTTTATGTTGTAACAAGAGAAATGTTTCCATGACGAACGATAACTGCCGCACATTCAAACAGAATCAAATATATTTTTGCATGCATCCCTGCATTGTAGAGGACTGAAGGTCTATTGATTTTGGTGAAGATCGGTTAAGAGACTGTGATCGGTTACTTTACCTGCAACGTTTTATGTTTTAACAAGAGTAAAGTACTTAATTTTGATAAATAAAGTATCCTGATAAGATGCTCATAATAATCCACTGTAGAAACGTAGATGAAATATCTATAAATGAAGAGGTTAGGTGAACGGGGTGGGGGTAATTTTCTATAAATGAAAATTATAGTTGAAGGGAGAGGGGAGAATTTTGTATGTGTGTACTACGTTATCGGTAACAAAGAAGTAGTTCTTTGTTAAAATTCCTTCCCGGGCTGTTTAGCTTTAGTCCAATGTTTTCTGAAAAACCAGACTTTTCGGCAGTGCCATCGACTGCCATCATCAGTGAAAATCGAGTGCGAAAACGTGAGGTGGTATACGTTAGTGACCACAGTACTGTGGTTAAGGCTGAACCAATAAGTAGAAAGAAGTAGTTTCTATGGAAATATTTCATTTCGAATATGATTTTAAATATAAATCTTAGAACATGGAAGTCATGTATGGTTCTCCATACCGATATTTTAAAATGATAATAGCCTATTTAGTATAATGAGAGGTCTAGATAGGGGCACAGTCTACAGTTCTTTTATTTTTAATTTATATCAAGATTAACTCTTCAAAGCTAGAGAGGACACATTGTTAAAGAATGGAAATCTCAATAGAAAAATGGAACTTCTTTTTTCTCTAAGCTTTATGGATGATCAATCTGAAATAGTGATTCCAGATGAGCTTTAATAAAACAGAATGTTGTGATGAAATGTTATTTCTAAATTTAAAGATTTGACAAGTAAAAAATATAAACATCATTTGAGCAGAAATATTTATGGAAACATATTTCAACAACAATGAAATGAGAGAAATACAAATGAAGTAGTTAATCCATAAAGAAAGTTATAAACTCTTTATGACGATGTGAATGTTTTAAATAAAACAAAACAAAAAAATGGAGTTGGAGGTTACATGAGCTGAGGTTAGGTGTGATCTATAGACTGTGAATACAGATGACTGTCATCTATAGGAATGACTAGCTCAGAAGTGCAAGAACATCAAAGTTAGAGAAATGCTAACAAGTAAATAAGAGATAGAAAGCACATATGATACAAAGAAATGTAGATTTTAAAAAACTACATCTAGTCTTTGACTTATATATGAAACTGATTTCAGAAAATATGCACAAAAGTCAAATTTATGGATGTCAGTCCATATAGTTGCATCCACTTTTTATTTCTTCCTTTCAAGAAATAAAACTCATGATAGGATAAAAAGTATGTGTTTCACATTTTCTATTTAATATGTGGTATCATTGTTTCTGACCCACACAGATTAGTTATTAGTAAAAATATATAGGTTGTTTTATTCTATTCCAGGCATCACTGTTGTTTTTAACAGTACTATTACTGTTTAAAAAAATGTTCAGTGTGCTCTCTCAGCCCGAGGGTTGTGTGGGATGAAGGGCATGCTCATCGCTGCTGCCCACTCATATGCTGTGTTCTGAGATTTTTACAGAGCTCCTGCCACAGACAGAGACCATAAAACTCTGAATGCTATCAGCCGTGGGGAGTGTGCTCTGTTTGAAGCTGGTTATTCCTTGAACAGTTTTTTCTGTGAGTAATGTTGCATTAACGTCACTGACACAGTTTGATTCAGTGGTTGGATATGACTTGCTATATTTACTGGCAGAAACTATATTTTAATTTCTGAACAAACTGTAACTTATTGTACCTTCTGACAATGCCTTAGAAGGTGGAATAGTGACAACTGAATAATTAGGTTGCTGATATCTTATAAAAGTTGAACTCTCATTGTTCTCTTTGTAATAATCACAGATTATTATTTACTAGATTTTTCTAGTCAGTAGTCTGCAACGTGTAAATTGCATGACTGCAGAGCATTCAACAAAAAATGCATCAATTTATGAATACATTGTTTAATTAATTTAATTAGAAGCTGTTCGTATAAGTAGAAATAATATTTGCTATACAATCAAGTTGGAAAAATTACACTCTTTGTGGAGGTTATAGTAGATGAAATGTATGTATTCTAAATCATAATTACAGAGATTGTTGTTAACATGTCGAGTTGCTTTCTGTAATGCTTGTGCACGGGTTTGTAACTTCTGCTACGAGGAGTGATGTTACAAAGTTTAGTGCATACAGTTTAGGTTTCAATTTTTGGTAAACTAGCCTTTTCAAATAATACCTACCAAGTTAAAAATGTAAATTACTAAATTAGTTCAATTTGGAAAGATCCCAATTTATCTTCTTTTGCAGCTTAGATTACTGGTTTTCTCTGGAAATCATCATCATCATCATCATCCTCAAGGTTTAAACCAGGAATGGTTTGTTCCGGTCTCAAATAGGCAAATATCCGTCCGGCTATTCCTTATTTGAGGCAATTTAGTAATGGATATGTTAGTAGCATATCGCAGGGTAAGACGTATGGTGGGGCTGCCACCTTCAGGCTTAACGTCCAGCCCGATTTTCTGTCTGGGTGTTCTCCCATAAACTGCCTGTCTTACCAGACTAAAGAGACCAGTTTTCCCTGTTGAGATATCCATAAGGATCTTTAATGTGGTGGTTTCTCCTTGCCTCCCACATCCTAGTTGAACAATGGAAGGTCATCCGTCTTTAGGGGGAATTTCTCACCCCAAGGGCAAGAGGGTGCTCTAACCTCTACTTGACAATGACAAGAAGAGGAGGGACAGCTTATACCGGCTGTCACTCTGTCTCCAGGCCGCGTTAACCACCCATAGGTGTTGCCCATCCCCCACCACTTGGAGGTGCGACTGGATATTTCCCTTCATCAAGGAATGAGACCATAAGGCATTACTCATCCTCTCCAGTACTTTAGTGGACTTCTCTGGAAATAGTGTCCTTTTATAATAACATGTCCTAATTGAATTTGAAAATTGTAGTTACATAAATTTACTCTATGACAGTGTGACAGTATAAGGCCAGTCGCATTCTGTACATGTTCTAATTTTATATTCTTGTTATCTATTACATCTTCAGTAATCATTTTGATTTTTAACTCATGCTCAAATCGAATTTACGAAGATAACTTTCCAGTATAAGCAGATATTCGTATAGGCTACTTTCATTTTCAACAAAAAAAGCCCAAAGCATCTCGCTCCCTATGCGCCATTTTACTTCTTGTTTTAACTCCCTTAAAATTATCTTCCTGCTCAAAGCCACAGTCCTGCCTCACTGCTTTCGTTGTGTGAGTCCCAATTCTAGATACTGTGTTACACATTATTTCCAAGTTTTTACTTCTATTAATCCAAGTGTTCAGGTTCAGATCGTCTAGCTACCGCCAGTACTGGATGAAATTACATCGTTTTCTCAGTAGACACAAATTGTGTCAAGAGAAATACAGTAAATCAACCGCTTAATAATATAGACACGGAATGTCCCGTACTAAACATCCCCGGGTCATGAGACGTCAACAAAACTCACAGCTACCACTAGACCTACTATATTGGCGCACTGAATACGTTTGTATGAGGGTGTGTTTACTTTATTATGTCTTCGTTTTCGTCACTTTCGTTATCGAATCGTGACGGAGGTGACTGACCTCATATACAGTGTTACGTATTTCTTCATCTTTTAAAAACATAATTTGAAGTCACCAACGACCTCAGATGTGTTGGAATCTCGAAATTGATACCATCGCGGTAATTTATGTATTGACAATTTGGACTATTGACGCTGTAGGCCTACTGCAATTCCCAACATTCTATCATTGAAATTGCATCAGACGTCATCAGATCAACAATGACGACAAAACAATACAGAAACATTACTCATGGGTATCGTGACTCTGTTAAGATGTTTTGACAAAACAAAAAATAATCGTTTATGAAAATATAATGAATAGTGGAGTAGTGATTGGATTTACCTGATGATGTAATAACGATCATAAATCTAAAATACAACGACTGTACTGTTGTAAAATAGTCTGCAAGCTATCTGCGTTTATGGGGTTGGAATTATGATCTCTGCTAATCGATTAATAAATATTATATTTTTACAACGCTTCATATTAGCACTTACGATGAGTTTATAATGAGTTTGTTTTGGTCTCGTTTAACCGAAGTTTCCGCTATCCGAACAGCTCGAGCTACATTGTACGAATGAAGTTTTACTGTAATATTATTTCCGGAATAGGTACATCGTATGTAAACATTACATTATAGAATTAAATAAAAAATTTAAAGCCATTGTACGCCTCGTACTCACATTGGTATCACTTGCCCTGAAAGACACAAGAGACAGTATACCGTGTAAACCTGTACAAATTGTAAAAATTTGAAGCTGACGTCTGTCTTGTCAGTATACACAAGATACTAGATGACACAAAACAGGTACTTCCGTCGTAAGTATGTAGAAAATCGGATACTGTATGTTGATCGGATAAGAATTAGCCTTCAATCTCGATGCGCCTTGTTAAAAAAATTTGTCCCATTTCTGTTATAGGTGTTGTAGGTACGCGGCAATACCCGATTTGAATTTCATTCCACTATACAGTAGTTAAAGGGTATTCATTTGAATGTGACCTACAACAATGAAGGCATCTGTGACCCGAACGAGGCGGGCGTGCGGCGTAGCCGGTAGCCGTGACTAAGATCCAAGCTAACAAGACAGCTCCACTAACGGTACTCCTCATCCGATATTCATCGTCGTTAATGCTTGAACCGACATAAAACAAAGCTCTGTTTTAGTTCACTTATTTTTTGTTGCTTTAGTATGCCTGACGTTGTGTCATGTTTACCGAGTGTTTAAACACGAAATGTGTCATGTATAAAATACATAAAATTGACATTTATGCTCATTAACATTCCCGTTCATTATTAATAAAAACGCTTATAATGTCCACGTTATTGGGCCATGGTCGATTGCTTTGGGATGACATTTTCTGGTCATTTTGGCAGCCTATCGGAGGCCTTCTTCAGTAGTAAAAGTTTCTAAAGTGTTCGGCAAGGAATGGTAGGTAGAATATACCCCTAACTGAGCATTGCTTTCGCCTCAGTCAGGCGTACGTTCGGCCTACCATCTCTTGTCGAACATTTTAGAAATTCTTCGTATTGTTTAAATTAGCAGCCATCCTTACTATTTCTTTTATGAATTTGCTAACTGCTATAATTTTTTATTGTTCGACTAAGCTTTTCGTCATTACTGACATCTTCAGGTCTTAAACAACGTCTATCAACTGTACGTTGTAGGCTTTTATACTTTAGGCCCCTCCCCTTATGTCATCGCCCCTCCTATTGGTTCTAGCTGCTACCGCTCTTCACGGGAACTTTGTCTACCTTTTTCCGTTAGGCATTTTTTCTAACGTCCGTCTTAAAACAATTTGACGGACGTTAGAAAAATGCCTAACGGAAAAAGGTAGACAAGTTCCCGTGAAGAGCGGTAGCAGCTAGAACCAATAGGAGGGGCGATGACATAAGGGGAGGGGCCTAAAGTATAAAAGCCTACAACGTACAGTTGATAGACGTTGTTTAAGACCTGAAGATGTCAGTAATGACGAAAAGCTTAGTCGAACAATATAAAATTATAGCAGTTAGCAAATTCATAAAAGAAATAGTAATTTTAGAAATGTTTACTACTGAAGAAGCCTCCGGTTGGTGGCCTAAACGTCTAGAAATTTTCATCTCAAAGCAGTCGATCCCGGTCCAATAGCCTGGATATTAACCTCTTTTATTAATGATAATTCCGGCCGTGACAGCCTACGCAATAGATTCCCATTCATAATTTACCCCACAGTTACTATGGTTGTATAGTTGTTCCTACTCTCACGCTTACGAAATCGGATACACGTTTGCCGAACGACAAAAAGTGTCCCCCTACTTTCAGAACAGTTTTTGGACCGACAGTAAGATTTCAACGGAAGGAAATACCAGTGCTTTTTATAACTACATATCCCTGTCTCCCCCCCCCCCTCTCTCTCTCTCTCTCTCTCTCTCTCTCTCTCTCTCTCTCTCTCTCTCTCTCTCTTGTTCACACAGTACATTCTTCTTGTGAATCAGTTTTGTAATTCGCACGCGCGCGTGTCAGTTATTAAACATAGTCAACTCTACCTTCCGCGCCCATCACTACAGGCGTTACGTGGATTAGCGAAAACCACGGATTAAACACTATACCATTATTGTGTACTTCAAGCTAAAAATTTTAAGATATGGACCACAGATCTTTAAGTAGAGTTGGGAAAGGTGGTTATAAGGGTATATCTGATGACATGAAGGATTCGCGTAACCCCGTGAAGTAAGGTGTGCCTTGAGAAGTACTTGCAAAGGCTTTGGTTGAACCTGTTACCAAACACGTTGTCTGTTTGTACTTTCGACCCTTTATATGGTGCCACACTTGAGATGTTTGGTTGCAAATCACATGTTTCCCACACGACTGACAATACTGGAATTTATCATTTAATAAAAACTGAAACAGCCAGTAGCCGATGGATAGTTAGGAATCACCGCCACACGGGGAATAACTAACTGTTAGCGAATCCCTGTCTCTTGGGCATCTTCTTTAGCTGTCAGTCACGTAGGTGATTTACTGTGTTTTGTAAAAAAGTATCAAGGGAGTTTGAAGTTTGCAGTTTTTATGCACTTGCATTAAAATACATAGTGTGTCTAAAAAGTAATAAGACTGATTGTATAAAATTAATTATAGACGTATTAAGTACAAAACAACCCCCTTCAGAGTAGTCGCATCGGAAAGCCATACACTGAGGTAGGCGTTTATCCATCTGTTGATATAGTAGTGGGAGCCTTAAATTGTCAGTGGCTTTAGCTGCCTGTCACAATCTTTTAGGCGTTCTGCACCCTTTCAAAATAGCGGCTCGATGTTGAAACAGAAAATAATCATATGTTCTTAAGTCAGGTAAGTAGAGGGGCTGAGTTATTACAGAAAGCTAAATATTCGGGTAAATACCGTATTTGTCCACAGAAAGTGTGATGTGACATTGATCGTTATCGTGTTGAAGCGTTCAGGAATCGAACAGTCTCTCGCCGAACTCAAATTGTGCACCATAAAATTTCATTAACAGACCACAAGAACAAATTGATGGATTTCATGATTACAAATTTTTTTCATAGCCCAATAATCGTTAGCAGGATAGATTAGATTGCTCACTTTTGATTCATTTGTGTAGGTCATTCAAACAGGATTCATTATCCGTAGTTTCATGGCCACCCAAAACCTGCGCCGAAGTCCGAAAGCGTGTTTTATATGTCAGATGTTTCTCGTGCACTGTCATAAGTTTGACAGAAAATTTGTTGCATAATGCAGTTCAATATTATTCTGTAATGCAGAGCTCCATTTCTGTAACGTCAGACAAAACAGAGACACTTACAAAAACAATGGGGTAGTCAAATCCGGTAAATTTACGAAATCGAAAATATTTGTGAACGTAAACATACCAATCAGCTATTGGCATATTATAGTTTTCAATTCGGGAGAAAAAATTCAGTCTCAGTACTGTTTAGACAGACATCGTATATTTTTATCTACAAGCGCGAGTAAAAACGTGCGGAACTCCGCACGTACAACAAAACTCCGAAAATATGTGTATTTTATTATTTTTCGACAAAATATGTGATTTTGTATTGTAGTTCAGAATATGCATTTTTACGTGAAAATATGTATTTTCATAATAATCGTAGCCCTGATGAAAAATTTTAATATGTGTTGAAATGGGACATTTCGCAATCTGCACTTATAAATATTTATTATGTAGCGAATTAACTAAATCGATATCATAAAAACTAAAAATACATTTACAGACACACACACACAATACATAAGTTTTTTAAGACACTTTGTTTTGAACATTGAACGTGAAAAACTTTTCATTTTTCTGCTTTGTTGCCGGCTGCCGATTTTTAAAATGCTACTGTATCTCGGACACATTGGGAGTTTTATCATCTTTCTGCAGGCACATTGCATGTACCCTACGCAGGTATTTACATTGTTTTATCATTTTACAGCGTAGTGGCTAGCATTGTGGCGCTGCTACGCTGTCGGCGCGGGTTCAATTCCCGCCGGAACCATCTGATTTAAATACGACCGTTTCCCCTCGCAAGGAAACGGCAAACCAGCGAGAGGTATCCTGCCTAGTATAAACCCTCCCCAACTATGCCGTCCGTTCGGATCCGGTGTTAAACTGTAGGTCCCATATACCTGTGAGAAACTCTAACACACGCACCACAGATATATGCGGGCAGGGTATAAATCAGTCGAAAGAATGAAGGACCCAATAGAATAGATCATTTTACATGTGGTTCAATCATGAAAAATTTGTTAATTTTCCCAGCGGTAATCGCGGATTAACCGTAAAGCAGATTGACAGTACGCGGATTGCCGAGAGTTAGTATTTCGGATGTTGAGACCGTTGTTTAGTGGTTGTTCTTCAGCCAAACGATTGGCTACAACTGCGGCGTCCATCTGCAATTGCTATCTTGATCCTGTGAGCAACACTGGTGGTCTCGGTTACTTTCACTGTGTACTTTAATGATACCGGCTTGTGTTTTTTGTTGTTGTTTTTGGAGATCAACTAAAAGAAAACGAAGATTAAAATCGAGGCGTGAAAAACGTATAGTAATATACAGTAGTTTTCTCAGTCCAGTGAACGCGTTTCACTTTACACGTACTGAAAGAACTTGACTAGTGACACGCATAAATAAACTAATATTCATTTATAGTATGCGTTCTAGTTACATGTATAATTACATTATAAGTTACTTATTACTGTTCGCCTACGATTAAAAACTATCACTTACTTGTTTTTTGTTCGTATTTTAGCCTTTACGTGCATACAGAATAATAACATGAAGAAATAATCGCAGAAAGAAGCTTAGGTTATAGTAGTTTAAAGGCAAGTTTGTGTTTGGGCCTACTAATAGTAACAGCAGGTTGCATTGTAACTAATAGTTGCAACTTTCTTAGAATCTCAGGACGGCATCACTTTTTAAACACTACTACCTACATATGTGCACCTTGGAATCTTGTATTGTATAAAAGTATATTCTCATCACAGGTGAAAACCTACATGTTAGCGTCTCCATTGGACCTTGTTGCTGGACAACTTTCCAGCAAGAAACAACTTTCCTGATGCCCTGCAGCAACTATTACGCGCGCTCACACACACAAAATCATTGCTAACTATATACCTGCATAAAATCGTCTCCATTCTCTTCCAGAATTATATATACTGTACCTCTAAATATTCTGAACGATCCTTGTGAAGAATTCAAAGTCCAGTTTTTTTTTTTAATGCGACAAACCTAATAATGTCTTCGGACGGTCTTTATGGTATACTTTTGGCGTTTTAGATTCACAGCGGCTACAACGTGACAATGAAAATGATAAATTAGACAGAAGACAACTTGTCATTGCACGTGTTTTATATGTTGTTCATTTTATCTTGGATTTCTGTGTCTGATTACATTATTTATTATTCGTACTCTCTATAATATGACAGACTTCAAAAATTTACAAAATGGATAACAAAAAAGTTCATATTTGCATGTTCGTGGTTGAAATTTCCAATCAGTGGATGGAATGTGAGACACGTATCCGCCATTTTTTATGGCTGTTTGCTGTAGTCCCAACGTCGGGGGAAAATAAGATGATGGAATGAATAGTTTGATTACTTTTCGATTAGGTTGTCGGATAACAAGGTGATCGTAGTGTTATGTTGAAAGCTACTTTAGACCGTTTAGAAGATTTCTCGATACCTAATTCCAGAAATTTACGTTCATTTCAGACAAGGCAGGATTTGAGTCTTCGAAGGGAGGTGGGCTAGAATAACGTTGACATACTATGTGTCCAAACATGTTTATGAAAGTCGTTACATTTTTTTAACAAGTTACAGAAAGTCAGTTATGTTCGGTTAACCTTACAAATGCTAATAAACGACACGTATTTTACAAAAACAAAATTTCAATTCAGGTATAGATTATATATTTAAAAATTCCACAAATTCCTGACCAAAGAGAACTAGACATGGTTTTGACAAACATCGTGTATAAAAGAAAAACCTCAGTTTTTTTTTTGATGCATGGATTCAGTCTGTAGGGTTATAGTAACTTGTGAAAACTATTTAAATTAGCTTATAAGTAGCTAACGTGTGAGGAATTAAAGATTTATGAGTGTTTTATTTAGTTTATAGTGACCATTTTAAAAGTCACAACATTGTTTCTAATCGCATAAACGATATTTTATCTTTCTTACACGTAAATATTTCGATCACTTGTGTACAAGGAGTAATTACTTCTTGTAATGTTTCACTTGCTCTTCAGGAAGGTTTCAGTTGTTTCTAACGTTGTTATTGTATTATTGCTTTATTATTATTTTGAATTTCAGTGGTAACAGTTCCTTTTTTTTGTCCCAGAAATCCGGACATGCGAGCAAACAACATTTCCACTTTCCATATTCATCGTTAAAGCTCATACACCGACTAGTATGTACATTTTTTACTGTTTATTAGTAGAGCAAGGGCGCTACGTGCGTTCCGTTTCTCTCATAACGTCGTGCCACAAAAATCACGTGCCATTAACAAGTTAATCTTGTCGAAGTCCTAAACCTTAGTTGAGCCGGTGTACGAGCAACGACCTACGGAACGTTCGCCTCTTGGCTATAGATAACAAGGTCAAAACAGTTAATTGTCCTTATAAACGTCCCTTTTTTCTAATGTCGACACGCCAAACAAAATGTCCGCAGTGTCGCACACTGATTTGGAATTAAATTATTAGTATTATTAATATTATTATTATCATCGATATCGTAGTTATTATTTCATTGTAACGTAAATACTCTCGTTGTAACGCGACAATTACGCGTGGCGTGTTTCACACAGTTTGTCAATGCGCGACAGACCAAGATGGAAATCATCTTCACGGTGCAGCATTCATTCCCCTCTGCAAATTTCACTATTTTAATTGTGGAAAGTCTTGTTTAGCACAGAATTTCTAAATAAAAGTCGTTGAACAAAGAAGCACATTTTTTTGGTACCGTTAACAACCTGCGATGCCGTATAAATTCAAACTGTAGTCATTGAACTGTCAAGAAAATTCCGTTTATATTGTAAAAGCATTGGAGATTTTTTTTTAATAACAGGTAGATTACTCAGTTTTCAGTAAACATATAGACAGGAGAAATTACCTTTTGTAGGGAAGTAGCCTATTATGTTTAGCTTGATATGTTGTGTGTATTTTATTATGTTTGCAACACGTTTACCTATATTATATTACTTTTCAGAATAAAGTGGAGTAACGATTTCTAAGTAAATATGATTTGTTTGATTTTGTAAAAAGCCTACACGAATTAAAAAAAAAATTTTTTGATGGCTGTGATAGTATTCTGTTTATAATAACTAGCTCGGAGTAAAATGCTTTGCTTTGAAACGCAAGCACCTTGATTTCACTCACACTTCCCGTCACCAATCTGCAGACTTGACCTTGAGACTATTCCGATGCTCGAGGTGTAATGTGGGACAGTCGAAGCGGATGCAGTGCTATCGGAACTAAAACCGTATACCGATGCTGCGCATTAACGTTGCGACTGCAAATAGGTGTTTACACAGTGATGGAGCGATGTTTTTAGAGACTTAACCGCAGCTCGCGTACACGAAGGTCAGGCTCGGAGATTCATGGCTAGGTCATAGGTTAAAAACCTTATCGTCTGACGTGCGGTGAGTCAGCTCTTCATAGTTAAGTAGGATTGTCGTATAACGTTTGTAATACGTTTTTTATTGTTGAACTAGACGATTATACTTCCATCGAAACTCGACTGCGTTCGAGAAATATAAACAGTACCTATAGTATGTGATACCACTTGTAGTGTTGTTAAAATTCCTTCCCGGGCTGTTTGGCCGGGGTCCATTGTTTTCTACAAAAACAGACGTTTCGGCAGTGTCAACGGCTCCCACCAGTCACAAACGCCTACCACCTTACGTTAGCGTAACTCGATTTTACACTGGATGGCAGTCGATGGCACTGCCGAAACGTTTGTTTGTGTAGAAAACAATGGACCACGGTCAAACAGCCCGAGGAGGAATTTTAACAACATTGACTCCGGCCGTGTAAGCGTACGAAGTACATTATCATACCGTAGTGTTCGACCGTTACAGGTTTTCGTGTAGCATTGTTAAAAGTGGTAGTGCGAAGTGCGAATCCATTGTAGCTTTTCAACTCATTGAAACACATAGTCTTATCGTATAAGCAGAAAAATTTTCGGAAATACTGAGAGTAATTAACTCATGGGTATATGAAGAATTTCATTTCGGAGAGATAAATGTTGTGATCACCCATCTCGTAACAAACAAATCTGAAGATGGACAGAATTAATTATTATCGCTTATTATAAATAATATTTTGACTTGCTTAAAAATACAGGAATTCTGCTCATACATGATGGGTGACAAGTAGATGCGCAGTCGTCAGCTCTATACCCTTCCCTAACACTGTTTGCGCAGAAACTAGCTGCCACGTCTGACCGAAATTCCTGTACTTATAAAAGACACCGTTTTTAAACTGAGCGGGAAATTTAGGGGAGAGTTTCGGCACCCCCCCCGCCCCGCAAACACCTCTCTGATTACGCCCATAAACCAAGTAAACCGAGAATCCATATAATTTACGTTATTATTTAGGATGTAAATGGTTTAACATTTTGCTGCTTTTCATATAGAGGCCATGTTACGTCGTCTGATACCATTACCAGATAGGGATTTTAAATTCGGCCAGTAAAATTCAACTCTCAAAATTTTATTTCTCGGTTACTAGAAGTGGATGCGCATTTAACCAAATAGTCACTGCTGTTTTAGATTACACACCCCTGAGACTAATTTCATCAAAAATACGCCTGTGTATACGTTGATGTTACTTAATACGACCCACGTACGTTAAAACACCCGTATAAGGCTACGCGACGTTTGGGCTGCAGTAAAAATGTCATTGAAAATAAAAAAAGCGAGCTCTTGCGACCATCCTGTTCGTGTATGAGGATTTTCAAAGGCTGTCTGTCACTTGCACCCGGTCTAAACGTTCAATCCAGTTTCTTTGGAGTTCTTTTATTTTGTTATATAAGTTAACTCGACCCGAATGCCATTATTCCTCAGTATGTTCGCACGCTTAAAACGCTTCACCGTGGGAAGGAATCTTATCGTCAGAGCCTGTATACGATCCTTGTGCTGTTTGTTTAGAAGCCAAGACTCACTTCCATAGCAGTCCAAGCATAGATATTTTAAAAAACTTTATCCCAGTATCTGGATGCCACATATACGTTTTGCCGTGTTATAGGTCCCAGACCACCACCATTGCTATATGTACCTTTTCCAGGTCGAAGTCCTCGTAACAACACCCTGCATTCTTATTTCCTCAAAAACCGTTGTCTATTTTCTCCCACCAAAAACGTCCAGTCCACTTCTATTTCTCATCTTCACAGCCCCCATAAGAGTTCCACCCTTCTTTATTCTTTGGAGCACCTCCTCATTGATTATTATATCCATCCAACTTGTTCAGTTTACCGCCTCTAACTCCACATATCCAACGTCTCAATTCTACCTGTAGCCTATGTCTTTTACTCGTATCCCCTATATATGACCATTTATATTCAAATTGTTAATCAATCACATTCCCATCATAATCATAGAAAATATCACACTCAAGATATTAAAACTAATTCACCCATTTAGTTATGTTCTTTTCATCATAATATTCGTTGTCATTAAATCGTTTCCTGAAAAACCAGTTTCCATTTTCTTTTCGGTATCCTTCTGTCGGAACCCTTTCTCATCTCTCTTATGTGGCCAATGGATTTCCCTTTGTAGGTCATATTCCTTCTCAGCTAAAGTGGCATGCCATTTGCGTGCTAAACGGTATTCAGAGCTGTTTCCCTAGCCCTTCACATCCGTGATCTTTCGATATTCATGACTTTTATATTTTTGTAACACGTCATCTGTAAACAAACCAGTGGTCGAGACATTAACCAACTTTGTCAAACTTCCAGTTTAGTAGTAAGATGTTGGTATCCATCCCTGAACTAATTAGTTGTTTGGTTTTTTGACACTAAAACCGTACAGGAAAATCCTTACACAAGAAGTAGCGGTAGTTCAAGGTATGTGGTGGTATAGTGTGTATTCTCGAATCCGAATTACTGGGGGTACAGAGAATTATATTGTATAACTATTATTTATGTAGTTCGATATGATAATAGTCAGCTTACGTATTTATGTACTAAGAAAATATTTACTTTTTAACTTAGTAAACTGATTTTTGTTTTATTTTGTGAGTAAATTTACGTCATATATTTTTATTTTCTTTGCGGATAGTTATTTTTCACCATTAATTCCTCAAGTTTGAACTTTTTATTTTATTTAAAAGTTGCATTTTAGAACAAGGGTTGTCAATATTTGGAATGTCTGTGAAACACGGAGCCATTCAGAACGTACTCTTAGTATAGGCTACAACTTGTGAATAACTCACTGTAGACTGACACAGTTTTTAATATAAGAGACATAATTTACTTTTGCTATAATAAAAGATTAATTATAATAAATAATAATCAACTAAATAATATTATTTATAAAATATTCTTAATATAAACTAAATAAGAAACGAATAGAAAATTACCCCCAATTTCTTTATTTAGCTAAGATAAGTAATTAAAAGCAAGTAAGCCATTCTGTATTATGGTAATATACTCTAGTAACAGATACATTGCATAAAAAAACGTACTTTTCCACTGGAACTGGCGCAGCGGCATAGTCAAGGGTGGGTTATGGCGGTTACACCCCCCCTCCCTGTGTAGGTTGCAAATAGTCTTATATATTTCTATAGATAAAATCTGAAGGCAGGCGATACCAGCTCATTAAAGGTCATAATAGTATCATATGTAGTTCGTTATAAGTGGCGAATCTTCTACCACCCATACCTCTTCCCCACATCATCAATAACTCGCCACAATGGGAAACTCCTGGTAGGCTGTATAAACCCATGGGAATATCTTGGTTAATAACCCGTCCTCTGCAGAAAAATCCTGGATACGCCACTGAATAAATGGCAGTACTGATTCATTAAAACTGGTGATAATAATTTCAAAATTGTATTTTGTATTAATTATTAGGCTTAAAACTTTTTCTGAATTGTGTTACGAGATTCGTGTGTCCCACTAGCTCGAATTTGAACTATAGAAACAGTTCATCTTTTAAATGGTAATACATTCGACATTTGGGTAATAAAAATATATAGACAGCAAATTATGTAGGCCTATTAAGAATTTTTCAGTTTCCGAAAAGTTGCTCTTATACTCGTTTTTTCTTTCTTACAAATGCAACTGTTTATAGTTTCGTTTGTTTTAAATCTGAAGTAGGACACCTGTGCATCATGTGGAATCTCTGTCACTGCTTACCTGTGTGGGAACCGTGTTTTTCGGTAAAATCATATCCTCACGTGGTTGGTTAAAAACAAACCCATAGTATAGGCTACTTTCAGAAACATCTGTGTTTACTGTTAATGGTGATGAAATAAGATAAACTGTTTGAATGGAAGAAAGTTGAAGGTCAAAACGGTATGAGATGACTGCATAAGTAGAACGGCTTAGTTGGACATTGATTTCTCAGGTAAATGAATACCTGGGCGTGGCCTAGATCAAGACGGTAGTAGTTCCGTCGCGTTACAAAGGCACGTGCATCTTACCCCCTCTCGTGCGATGTGCAGTCTTATGGTTGGTGATTTCACCTGGATAAAACGGTGTCCTTCTATACGCTGTATTTTGTGAGTTATCGTGAACAGTTCCGTGTTCCACAAGCGATGAATTGTTTTTTGAATGCAGACTTTAACAGGATAACGAGTTTAAAAACCAGGGATTTTTAGCAAATCATAGAATCAGAGTTGAAATTCTGATGAACAACGAACAAGTGGATTACGTTTGGTTCAACTGCTTCCTCCCATCTACTCCTTTCTCTTCTTATTCATCGGTATCTCCTGCATTCTTGAGCGAAGTCTCTCCCTCCTTTCGTCAGTCCAAATGGCACCTGTCCTCTTCTTGGGGTTTTCCTGAAAACCTTGGACATTTTTTAATTTCTTTTTGAGTGGCAAGCATTCTTCAATGACTTCCTGAGTAATCCGGAGCTCTTCTATGTTTTTTCTGTTTATTTGAATCACGTTATGGGGATTTTGAGCTTTCTGAAATAGTTAAAAAGTTTTCATGTTAGTCTGTCAGGATTTATTCTTTGAATATGTCCGTAGAAAGTAATCTTTCTTTTTCTAATTACGTCTGTGATGTTCTCAACATGTGTGTACAGCTCATACTTGTATATTCTCATAATTGTGGCGTCTTCTGTACTGTTCTCCATCTTTTTTATTGGTCCTGAGATTTTCAACAAATGGATTATTTTAATTATTTTACGTTCCACGTTTCCCGTGATATAAAATGGATGTAACCAATAAATCGCGTATACACGGCCATGTATGTGGGATAATAAATACGTATCTAAAAGATCAAAGGGATCCTAATATGAGCATGATGTTTTATATAATTACAGCTGTTCCAACAGAGGTGTGTGGTAGTGAATCTTGGCAACGGAAATCGTATACAACTTGTGGACACGAGAGTCTGTGATTGGTTTTGGTTGTGTGGATAGGCTAACAGTCGGGTCGGGTTAAATTGAATATCTGCCGTAGACAGTGGCGCAGCGAAGGGCAGGTTAAATCCCCCCTGAAATATCTAAAATTAAAAAGAAACGAATCGGTAAAAAATGTAATCTTATAAGTTGAATTAAATAATTAGGCTAATTAGTTACGTAAGAACATTTTTGTTTGTAAAATGCTGTAGCCGTCTTGCGACTGCGATATCTTTTCGTGTAAACATTGCTAGTTTTCCAGTGGTGAGGGATGGTTAGTTTTTAGGTTTTATGTCCTCTTAGCGAATAGAAAACAGGTAGCCTTCGAATGTTTGTTCAGCCCACAGTGCATTCAACACGGTTTACGTTTTATAACGCAGTAATTTATTCCATATCATCGTAAAAAATTAGTACTGAAATAGTTTTTTGCTTACTATTCGAATCTTGCAAATGTTGCTATTGTTGTATACAGTTTTTCGATCCGTATTTAATAAATTTTGTGTTTTTAATTTAGTGCTTTGTTGCCATTTAGAAAACAAATCAACAGTTAACAATCTTAAAATCTGTCTCTTATTCCGTCAAACGTAAACCTAATACGTTCGGAACGCCGTTTACAAGCGATGCCGGTGAGCTGATCTGTATTCTAATTTCAGCCAACCACGTAATTTCGCATCCCTTAGCGCGATTTTAAAATGTTTGTTTTTGAGAGCCCATAGTTCCCGTTGTATCAAAACTTTTGATCAGTTTCAGTGATAAAACGATTAGATCGTTAAAATTCAATTTGGTGCCGATATGTACAGACATGGTGTACTCACTGATGGGAAGTTAAAAAACTCGTACAAAACATTTACCACTGTCAGTGTCTGCAGAAGATGAGATAAAATGTGTGCAATTCTTCTGGTATGAGTTTATTATCTTATTTATAGTATAACGTAAGACTTCAACTTTATTGTTTCATGGTTTCTTAAATTTTACTATCTATTAAAGTGACGGTAATGCTAACCCAGTACCTTCTTGATTAGAATAAAATAAGTAGTAAATAAGGAGTTCTTTTTTCATTTTTGTAGTTTTATTCACAAAAAATTCCCCCCCCCCATACCTGCCAGAACCCCCCCCCCGCCATAAAATCGTGGTTGCGCCGCTGGCGTAGATAATAAAGTAGATTAATGGGATAATCAAGTAAAAATAGGTTGAACGTCTGGCTTGATGAGTGATGAATTATTAGTTTGGAAATCCACTATATATAAATAATTATAAATGTATAATGTAATGTGTTTATTATTTATGTATAATTATAAATTGTACGATAATATTGTAGGAATGTGTCCGAAAGAAAAATAAAGTTAAAACGTATCAAAATTTGTCTCATTAAAGATTCACTATTAGATACAATTCGGTTTTGTTCGGTGTGACCTCTATTTTATTGAAAACAGCATTCAGCATATGTCGAATAGTACGTTGAATTGTTCTTGATAGTTACTGCAGTTCTGGTGTGCTAATAGCACTAGAATAAAACAATGCCTTCATCGAACCCCAAAAGACATAGTCTCGTAGCGTGAGTTGTAGTGATTATGGTGGTAATTTTACTGGCTTGTTTCGCCCAGTCCATCGTTTAGCTTATGTATTATTTATATAATACGACATAATGCTAAACATTACGATAAAAGTGAACTGGTGGGCCAACGTTCAAGAACCACATCCCCATTATAACGGCAGTCGGCGTTACTTGTATTATAACATTTTTGTGCTCCTTGCGTATACGTGCAATGAATGAAATTATTTTCGTTGGGAACTGGCATTTTCAGTTACTCAAATTTAATTAAAACCTCGATACCTAGTTCCCACAATCTAAACTCTGAATGGGGGAACTAATCTAATCCTGCATTCAACAAAATGGAGGCCATACCGAACTACTGCTTACATCGAATTGCATCTAAAAATGTATCCAGTTAAACATAATCCATTGTAAGATAAAGTTAGTAATTATATTTTGTTCTTATTTTGACCTTTGGAACATGCTAGAATATTGCCGTGCAATTTATAATCTTTCTGTGTAAACCAGATGCTCGTAGACGGTTGAAACGACCAGTAAAGCACTGGATACAATACAACGCAACTAACATAGGAAATCCAAGATACAGAGACGAAAATTTACAACCACAGTACACGTTTTGTTACTGGTTGTTTTGTTTTGTACATTGCTGCGTATTGTTGCGTTGTATACTGTTATCATACTGAATAGGTCACCTTCGTATAGTTAATGCAACGCGAAGAAATAGCTTCCTATTAATGAAAACATTCATAGTTTCATTTTTATCGTTGTCTATACCGATTTAAGTAACACTTAGTCTGCCAAAAACTTCATTTCCTATAACTGTATTAACGTTGTCTTGTTATAAACATTGATAATTTCACATTCTTGTAGGTTCTTATGGAACGACTGCATCTTGTTAGGGTTAGGTTCAGCTACTCTCGCTTGACCCTAAATATTGTACATCCCCGAAATGATTTTCTGTCGTACTGTTACTTAGGGACTTTGCGTCAAATCGTCCACACGCAATGATAATATTTAATATAATTGAACTCGCATTTTCTTGTATAGCACTGGTTCGTAACCTTGACGTAAATGAACCTGTGGGTATGCCAGGTGAAGTTGATAATTGCTGGAGACGACACTTGACAAAGCTAATCTTTGTTACGGTGTTCCGTAGAAAAAATTGCGATGATGGAACCAACGAATCGTTTGCGAGATAAGTGCCGAGTCTTTTGACTTTCAAAGGAATATGATTTTCCAGTTTATTTATGCGTGTGTTTGTGTGTACTCATGTTTGTTTATAATGTATTCGTGTGTATGTGTTACTATAATACGGAAACACTGATCGCCCAGAAAGTTGGCAAGTTTAATTGGCTTGATTTTCTTTATTACATTTTTCTATGGTAAATGAAATCTACGTTCCTATTCAGATTGACACCTAGTTTCAAATAAACTACTAGTGTATCTTCAGTGCATCGCCAACAGGAACTTGCGAAACAGTAACCTATTCGAATGTCCATAGACACTAGAAAATGCTTATATTTTTCACATTTAAGAAAAAATATATATGTATTCCCCAAGATATCAAAAAACAACATAAAAGAGTTTTAACATATTTTATAAAATATCTTTATATTTTTGGATATAGCTATTTATCTCATTACCAAGTAATATAATGAGTAAGGGTAAATTATTATCGATAGGGTGCTAGTCTAAATTATCTCTAAGAAAACTGTTTCGTCATGGTAGGCAATTATATTGCTCTTTGTTTTACTGGAGGTAACTATATGGCTTCTTTAGATAACCGGAGAGAACAAGGCGTCCTTAGATGCCATAAAAGAATTTCACAATAGTATTTGTAATTTATTTCACCAATGTTGTGAACTATTATGTTTGTATTTTTTGAGAGTTTATGTCAGTAAATATTTCAGAATCGATTGAGTACAAAATATCTAGCTTTGCCTAAAATCATGATAACAGGAGATGAAATAATCGTGTGTTCTGTACATTGAAGTTCTCTTTTCAACATTATTATTTTCATGCGATGAGCTCATTTTCTGGTTCTACATTTATAGCGGACGATAATTATTTTATGCAATGATCTTCAATTTTAGAGTGAGCGTCTTCTTGTTAACGGGAAACTAAGAAAATGTAGTAGGCCTAAACATATCTTTGTCTGCCTTTTTTCTGTTTACTTGACTGACATTTTTAAATAATAGGCTTGCTCACATATTATTTTGACAAAAAAACGATTTTAAAAATAATGTCCGTTATTTGAGTCACGTTTACGGTTGAACATTTTCTGTGGATAGGAGGAGCAGAATACGCTCCTTGCGTAGGTCTGGTGTTGTCGTTTTGGGAATTTAACATTTAATGAAGGGGGTCGTAATTTTACTTATACACCAAGCTCTGACACATAAAATTGATTAATATAATCTACTGTATAATTTTTTAAACGATCAACGAACATTGTCGCGTAGAAAGGTAACTTGTAGGTCACCACCATGTAAGTAAATGAGGTGACCTTGTGGTCACTTCGATAACGCATGTTGTGCCGTTACATTATAATTTCGTAGCCACTGTTTAAATAACTGTGGTAGAAACTAATAAATAAAGAAAAAGTTGATCTCAAGCTAGAAGTCGTGACGTTACAGGATGGCCTGAACACCTGTGGGTACTATTATAATTACATACGCGAATGATTGAAAAACTTATTTAATATACTTTAAACTTAATTTGTTATGCTGTAGTAATGTTTATCACACCATACAATAACAGTATGTTTGTAATTTTTTGCATAATGTAATCCTGGTATGTAAAATGAGTGTAGCAAGTTAATATACGAAGACTTCGTCCGGATAAGTCGTATTCAATTTTAATGAGGTTCTAGCATTTTTGTGTGCTAAACAATTAAATGCACGTGAAACAGACACATTAACGTGCGTATCCGAAGCGTGTTAGAGCCTCTGTTAGATGTTGTAACCTTGATAATCAGTCTTGTATGTATTCAACAACATTCGTGTAACACGTAGTTAAATGTTAGACACGTACTTAACAGAACGTGGAGAGTGAACGTATTCAGATTTGTCTGCATTTGAAAGTTATTTCATGTTTATTATCGATTTTTTTTGGTTTACTGTAACAAAAAACAGGATAAAGTTAAGGAAATTAATGAAGACTCACGTAGGCCTAATTAAAATCGGGCGTTACGTTTTGTTAACAACTTAGGGTACTGTATCGTGAAGTCTCGAAATAAACTGTTTCGACTTATACCAAATATTATTTGTCTAAATAATTTCCCGTTAACACGCAGAATGAAATGAAAGTAGAACCGTAATTAATGTATTCAGATGAAAAACGTTAGAGAGGTGAGGTGTCAGTTATTAAGCGGTGAAATTATGTCAGTTCATATTTTCTCTCACGTATATTTTAAATTTATCTAACTTTGTGTGAATCTAGGGCTACATAAACTATGTTTGTTCTCATTCACACAGGCTTATCGGTTCCCCATTCCAATTTCCACTCTACAGTTTTCTCGATTGAAGCTGCTTCCTCTGCGTTTGATCTCTGATTTTCCGTGAACGAATGAAACCTATATCAACACGGTGCTAAACAGTTCTCAGCCATTTGATTATGGTAGAAAGTGGGAAAGTGGACTCACTAGATTTACAGATACTTCCCGTAAATGAATGAACAAATTAATTAATTAAAATGTCGCGACATCAGTAAGGCCAACGGCTACCATCACAGAAAGGTGTTTTGTTTGTAATTTTCTGTGCTACACTGTAGCTTGTACGATTACAGATTCAGATTGTGGTCGGAAAAGATCTTTTTTCATAGTACTCGAGTAATCGTTTCTGTGTGACTGTACTATGAAAACAATGGAAATTAGGCCTATATATATATTTTTCTAATTGTTTCCAATGATCTTTTCGTTGCTAGGGATTATGCTCCTCAGCGTGAACAAATTGTAGTTTTACGAAATGACGAAGCCGAGGATAGTTCTAGATCAGTTGTGTGGCGTCCTTTGCTTTCACTATTGTGATCTCAATCTCGTAGTACATTATTGGGATCCTAAAATAATCCCTGAAGAAACTGGCGTTGATTATGTAGTTGTTAGTGGTACATTGTTACATGGGTGTTTCAGTGGGATCCGTACTCCTCGAAACGGAAACATCATATTCATCCTCATTCTAGTCTTTCCTGTCGTATATTTATCTTCATTAACAGCAAACAATCAAGTTTAGATTTAATTAAACGAATATTGTCCAGCATAGAAAAGACTGGTGTCAGAATGAGGCTTATGTCCAACGACGGATAGAATAAGGCTGTACTGATGACCAGTTGGCAGTGGTAACTATCTGTTCTACTACAGATAATTCGGGGATCCTGTACCGGCTGTGCTTTCATCGACCCCTAGCATTTCTATCGATGAAGGAATAGATTCGTCTGTTTCTGTTCCAACTGATTTTTATTGTGTAGTCCGTGCTCTTAAATAATGTGTGTTTATTAGAAGATACACAGTCGTTAGCCGGTCACTTGTCTTTAAGTATGCTTACGTTTAAAAGACTCCCAAACTTGTATTCATAACTTTCAATTAAAAGAACGATAGAGGCAGACATAGATGGCGCCCTTATTACAGACGATAGTTTTAGAATTGATACGTCTGTATGTTACAGTTTTATTCTTAAGAGTCTACAATTATTTCCGAAGAGTTTAGCATTTTGTATATAGATTCCGCTGTTAAATTCAGTTTCGACATGGTTTTTTTAATCTAGCTTGTGATTTTGTACACTCCGTTAGTGATGAAAATTGTAATGTGCGTTTAAAACACTATTGCCTGATCACGGTCAAGTAAACTCGTCTACAGCAGGTGTTGTGCATAACCACCATCATTTCGTTGCTTCCTCTGTGACTCACACATAAACATTATTAATTCACAGGACGTATAAAATGTAATATATGCTCTTGCGTTTTTAATACAGTTATATAAAAGTACGTACATTATCTTAATCGTTAAAAATTAAACCGCTCTCTTTTTCAAAAAATAAATATACTCCGGACTCATTGTGCAAATGTAAATAACAATTAATTAAAAATGTTTCGTATCTCTCACTTCGCTTTGTCACTGTCAAGCCGTTTCATTAATTAAGAAAAGCTTTCTACACGATTGAGGTTTTTATTTAGTTATCGGAATAATATGACAGCGTAAAAGTTATTAAACCTAAGTTGTAAGCGCGTGTTTATTCCACTTATATTTAGCTCATCCACAGTCTTGCGGATGTAACATTTTACAAAGGGTGATAAATGAGAAAGCCCAAGGGAGCTCATCATACACTCAATTCTAGCGGATACACCACCTAACTCCTACGGGTTTTTCATTGTTTATATTAATTGCAGAATACAACAAGGGTATTTTCTACAATCACATTTTGCGCGCTTACAATTCCATGTAGGCCAATTCTTGAAACTAATAACTCGAGTTTCGCTAATAAACGATACAGCACCCACTGTTGCCTGACTCGCGACGGTCTGCTGCGTGCGTCACAAAACACTCCGTAATGTTTCCCCGTATACCTTGTCTTGTGGAAACCATCCAACTCCGTGGGTGTGTTGTAAACACCAGACGTTGTGTTCATTAACGCCAGACGTTTCAACTGTTATACGAAGAAGCGTTTTCAGTAGCTGCTGACAATCGTGTGTCTCCTTATTTATAACAGTCGCCGTCAACACTTGTTTCAAACTCTGAAGTTACAACATACTACATAATAGTCCCGCCCACATCATCCCATGCATTTACAACATAGCTACAATAAAATAATTAATTATACATATACCAACAATACTGAACAAAAGTATTTTTCTCCAGTGTCAGCAGATAATAATATATCATTTCAATAATTCCGTTGTTTAATTTATAACCAAAGTTATTTTATGAATTTTACTAGAGTCACGTCTCTGGTTACTCATTATCTCAGCAATCCTATCTGAGTAATACGAACCGTGACGTTATTATAAAATACACGTAGCTAGATCTTAAAGTATTGTAACTTGTCCGTAAAAAAAATGTGCAAGAACTTTATTAAGAACAAGAACCTCCTGACTAACAATCAGCTTATGCACGGAAAGTTTTTAATCATGGTCAGTATGTGACATAAAAAAAAAATCATTTATGAATGGGAAAACTGAACCCGATATAAATATATCGTAGATGGAATCTATTTTTTTTTTAAACTTGCATCTTTCAAAACTCGAACAAATACATTCTGTTAATAACTGATTCTTTATGCTTCGTGATCGATTACTTGCTCGGTTCTGATATTCGAATGCTGGCAAACTGTAATTTTTAATACGACAGTGTGCTAAGAAGATAACTATGAGAACAACAAAACAACAGTATTAAGCTGTGTTCGGGTTCGCAACCCGCGTATCCGAAGTCAAATACGTACATGCCTTTGTACTGTTCTGAGCACCTGGCTACTAACAATTACAAATTACATTCGCGCCTACGTTTTGTCTGCCTCATCTTACACACACATGCGCGCGCGTGCGTTATTATTATATACACGTTATAATACCTATAACGGTGTTATAGACCTGTGCATATACCTGACACACAGCGTCCTACCGTGAGCAGACCATCGTGGTTTTGTGTTCGTGCGTTGCGCATGCATACAAGTGACTTGTATAAGTGGAGACATGATGCTTTAACCATACTACCGTAGTACTAGAAAGTGTACTGAACAAACTAACAAAACAGAATAGTAACATTGTTCTTCACGTAGACAGTAACGAATTGCTTTTTTTTTAAATTGGCAGCTTAATTATGGAAGGTTTTTAATCGTGGTCAATATCTGACATAGAAAATTTATTAATGAATGCAAAAACTGCCCAATATAACTTATATGTCGTAGACGGATTCTATTTGGTTAAACTTGCATCGTTCAAAACTCGAACATTCTGTTAATAAAACGTATTTAGTGCTAACGTAAAATAAATTAAATTAAAAAAATAGGCCATGATATAAACAATATGTTATTTTTCGTTCGTTCGTTAGACGGTTGTTTGAATTGTTGCTGATCGATGTTCATATGAATATTTGTTCTAGTGACTCACATACAAACGTTTATTTATTAAATGTAACTCTCTTTCGGTCAGTACAGTATGATGACTTATTTGCGCGATAAACGACTGAGTTGCAATACCGCGATATCAGAAGATATAGGCCTAACTTATTTATTTGAATTAAAATAACATGTATTTTGACTCGGTTCTTGTTCTTGAGTATAATAATGACTTCTTTTTTTGTATTACCGAAGTGTTCGTGTAGGCTGTTTTGCTAAATTCGTATTTAATAAAGTTCGTTTTTTAATTTATACCAATAGCGCAATTACTTTAGATTTTTTAAAGCCTAAAGTCTATAAGTAAAAATCGTGTAATAATATGTGTTCCTATTCAAGCAATATCAGATATTGTTTTTTTTTTATTCAGAATTCCTTACTTAGATGGCGATGTTTTCGTTAACCTTGCATACGCGATCTCGGGCGATCCAAATTCGAACAGAAGTACATCACAAAGTTAATATCGTTTGTTTCTGTGCAGATAGTATAACATAAAATCGTCAAGTTCACAGGATACTAATGTAGGATTGTATTCTGTACGGCGTTTAAGCCTACAGTATGTTTCCGTAGGACGCGACGGACCGAACGAGAACTTTAGCTGGACTTATATAACAGTGTTAAAAACTGTACGTTCTTCTCGGGATTTGACTGAACGATTTCGTATGGGTGAGCGGGATGAGAGCAGAAACTACCTAAAAATTATCACTAAAAGTTCGTGTAACTTTCTAAATTTAAAATCACAATTGTGGATTCTAATTACGTTACTGGTATTCGGTATTTTTGTACGACTGGAACGGCGAAATTGACTAAACAGGCAAATCGTGTTCTAATGAGGTTTAAAATGTTCTGTACGCAATATGTGTCCATCCGTCGTTCCTTTACGTGATTGTGCTGTACCGGTTTTATTCGGCCGTGCCGGATGTTCGTTTTCAAAGTACAGTTACAAGCTTCTGTTTG
The DNA here is from genome assembly GCA_034769895.1 of Magicicada septendecula. Taxonomy (NCBI): domain Eukaryota; kingdom Metazoa; phylum Arthropoda; class Insecta; order Hemiptera; family Cicadidae; genus Magicicada; species Magicicada septendecula. Next base: position 153,700,502 of record CM068368.1, on the reverse strand, counting down.
TCATTGTCCGTTTTATCGGCTGTCCATAAGCCCAGTCATTTCCGTTTCGACACACTTCTGTATACCTGAATAAATTTTCTATCGAAATGTTTTGAATCTGCGTTATTAAACCGTTGTTTATATCGGCTATTGTGGTACTGCAGGGAAGTAGGCATACGCAGTACCGTAGTTAATTACAGTCATAACGCTTAAAACAAATTGTAATTAACTTTATGACCTTATTCGAAGAGAAGTATGTTTGCATTCGTGTCTATATCGGGTGCTATTTATATATTTTTATTTAGGAAATCAATACATGCCGTTATTTGTGTATTTATCCTAAATTAGTTGTAGAATCTAAGAAAGATGACTAATCTAAGGGGTCGCTTTGTAAACGGACAATATTAAATCGTTTTCACTGGATAGAATTAAACGTTTTATGGAAATTGTGCTTCTGTTTTTGTAACTTGCTGTAACGATGAATCGTAACGAGTAACACGATAGAGACCGCGTATTTTCTGATGTTCATAAAAAGTCATTATTTGGACGCTTGTACGAAATTAAATCGTAACTTTCGCTTTCATTCATAAATATATTTATAAAAATTACTTTATTGAACGACTTGAGTCTGTGCTAGACCAAGTTCGTAAAATCTGTAACGCATTTGGTAACGCGAAGGTTTCAATTAAAATGAAAAGCCTTTCTAACCTTAAACTGAAGTGATTAGGAACAGGTGTATGCGTGTGTTTAGGTTGAAATCTTCAAGCGTAAATAACAGATATGTTGATAGTGATGCTAATGTTTGCAATACATAGCCTTGTTTAATATAAGTGTAGATAAATTACATTTACTATAAAGTATATGTACATGTATTGTTTTATTATAAATATGTTAGCATACTTTTATTAAACAATTATAAATTATTTTTTACTTTTTAATGCAAATTTTCATACCAAGGTTCACTGTCGAGAAAATGAAAATTTAAGATTTGTATCTATTCGTATGTCAGTAAATAATACAAAAAGGGCTCGCATGTAATAAGTGAACGCGTAGCACAAGTAGGATATGTGGGCAATGACTAGCAGATGGTTTACGAATCACTGATGTTTTTGTTATAGAAGCTTACATCAGTAATACGTTATTATAATTTTGTATTTAACATCTTTCAATTTGTGAACGCTAAAAATAAATACATCGTTGGTCGTAAGTGTACTACAAAATTTCTGCCGTCACCGCGGTTGTAGAACTGAAAATACGGTCACTTTTCACTGTTTTTTACTGTTGCGAAGTATTTAATATTCCGATCGCTGAAGATTGACCGAAATTGTTATTGTGTGGTGTAAGGTCACGGACTAATCACGTGTGTAGGGTCAGTGTAGGTTCACACCAGATCACAGCGAAGCGGCCACTGTTCTCAGCCTTTTGTGTTTGGCCCTACCAGTGAGATTACTGAACCGGCTAGCGACGTGGTTCCTTAAACCGTCGAGTTACTTTACTAACGAAACCGTTTAACTTTCGTCGGCGTGTAAAACCTAGATGCCGCTAATCCGCCTTTTAAGAATATGCGTGCTTTTAATGCCACCCACAGTTTCTTGTAATTCACGATGGAAACACGTGATTATAAGACTAACACAGACGTACATATTGTTAAGGATAATCAAATAATAAGTTTGTAATAAGAAAACAAAATAGATATGCAACATAATATACAGTCAGCTAATACTCACATCCGCTTCAATCGCGTTTAAACTTCACCTTATCGTTTTTTTTTTCGAGAATTCCTGTCCCCTAGTATATTTGAATATACTCGTGTGTAGAGCCGTGGCGAGTAGGTGTATTGTAATTCCAAATGCAATCGCGAAACGATAATTGCGATCGGTGCATGTTACCCAGTGTTTTTTTTTTTCGGCGGACGTATGATTTTTAACGCGATGTTATTTTTTTCGTTAAATAAACATATCAAATATTAGAGAATTAAGAAAGAATCAGATCAGTCAACGTCGACAGTAGATATTACGTGGTAATGCCGAAAGAACATAGTCATGGTTTTGGTATGGTTACTGGGAGTCGATATAGTACAGTGATTCCCAAAGGTTTTTTGCGTCCGGACACCGTTTTAAAATTACCTAAGTACTCCTGTACCCTTAATGCAAGAATTCTGCTAGCTAATCAATGTTTCCTTTACGAGGTACGCATAGTTGTAAATTGTGACACTTATTATATTGTATACGAATTAAATCCAGTGCGCTTGTACATGGTAAAAAAATACGTATCTTACTTCAAACGTTTTTATATTCAACATTTCCATTATTAACAGTAAAATTCCGCGGTACACGTTTGGTAATCAGTGGGTGTAGTCAGGCTGTGAGTCATGATCGTACCGATTTGTGCGCATTTGGACAGGACTTGTACGTGTTTGCGATTAATTCGTGTATCTTATAGGCTAGTTTTAATTCGTTTTAAAGTAATAAGTTTTTGTAGTAACGTGGATCCTGGGTCTATGCTCGTGCAAGTATAAACTAGTTGTGTTTTTAAAACGTTTTACGTTTAAACGAGAACGTAAATATGTTAATCTTCAGATGTTTGTCGCGCCCTCTTTCCTTGACCATTATGTTTGTTAATATCCGTATCTCGTGGTCAACGTTTTCTGGCTATATAAAACAATTAGGTATAGGTTTTTAAAAAAGACGAATTTTCAGCAGGACGTTCGTACATTTCGCGTGTCGCTCGAAAGTGTAGACATTTAGAGTACGTGTCCATCAAATGTCGATTTTGAACGACGCGTTTGTTCTCGTATAGATTTATATAGATACATACGAAAGCACTATAGACATAAATCACAAAACATATCACAAAACTTTGTTCACTGTAAACAACAACACACTTACTGTGGCGATGTACATGTTTCACCGTGACAATGGCAATGGCAATGGACGTTGCAGCGGTGAGCGGTCGGTCAGAAGGTAAGCAGCAAGCACCTGCTGTAGGAGAGACTGAATAGCGGTCCTGAGTTGGGCTCGTCTTTAACCGGCTCCCTCCCGCCGTGTCCCACATATGAACTTCCAGCACAGCATTCCGATGCTCTGCTAAATTATATTGAAAATTGTCATTAGCATCTTGTATAAATCGTTTCAAACTATAAAACGTAGTTTCTTTCCGAAGAAAACTGTTCGACTTAGTGTATAGCCAATGTGTGTACTCAGTCGAGCACAATTCCGAGCTCTCGTAAAGACATTCATAGAAAAGACTGCTACCTTTTTATGGGAGAAATAATTTGTTTTTGTTTATGTATAGGCTCTACATTTTAACTAGTTTTGGCATCCTACGCACCGAGTCGGATTGTTTGCACTTTTATGGAAGTGGTCAGATTTACTGTATAGCGGATAACAAGATACAAGTAGTATAATTTTTGTTTGTGTTTATAATTTTGATTAATTTCAAATAATAAGCATTTATAATTTTTTATAAGACCATAGGCAGCAACACAACAACGTTGCCCCTTTCCGGCGCCAAACAAGAAGACATGTTGTTATATCCTGGATAAGCGTAAATTCCATGTGACTTACAAGCGGGGGCGTATGAACGGGACGGACCCCACCCAGAGGGTCGGAAAAGTTGACGAATTTTGTTAATCTCTTAATTTTTAGTCTGTTTTATTATTTTCCCAGCTGTGCACGCTAATAGGCCTATAGCAATAACTCTTTTTTAAACATACAGTTTTATTACACACCATTAGCGTAGGCCTATACATTTGCAATATGAAATAGGCCTATAGGAAAAACAATTCATTTTTCTTTTATAAAATTGCTAACTGCTATAATTGTTTTTATTATTTAGACAAAGCTTTTCGTCATTACTGACATCTTCAGGTCTTAAACAACGTCATGTCAGTAATGACGAAAAGCTTTGTCTAAATAATAAAAACAATTATAGCAGTTAGCAATTTTATAAAAGAAAAGTAAGGATGGCTGCTAATTTAAACAATACGAAGAAAAAAACAATTCAGTCAATAAATGTCTTGTAATAATTTTTACACTTATTAGTAAAAATACACAATACTAAAAACTTGTATTTTTATTGTGTTATTAGTGTTTACTTTAATGGGACTGATTTCAGCAACTGTAAAGATAGTAATGTTATTAGTCTTAACTTTTTTTTTTTTTTTTTTTTTTTTTTTTTTAAGCCGACTCGACCAAGTCCCCTGACAGACCAAGTTCTAGATACGCCACTGCTTACAAGAATATTGCCTTTTAATGGGTGTGTAATAAAATGTTAACTTTATTTATGAATTGTTATGAATCTTATTTATACTAGTCATGAAGAAAACATTAGGTATTACAGGCGAAAGTATAAAATGACAGTATCCACGAAACCCTTCAGAACATTAGAACCAAAATACAGCAATCAACCGCATTATTACGCTTACCGAGCAATAGTAGAAACCAACCAACTCACTACTACCTCTTCAGACGGATCTCAGGATTCAAACCAGAGTAAGGATTTAATGCCCGAATACAGTAGAATCGACTGAGAGACGGTACATCGTGTGATTAGTACTTCCTTATAAAATAATTATTTCCTTTTAAAACTGTAGTGCCTGACGGTTATAGTTGCACACTACAATCATTAGGCACTGAATGTATTTACGAACAGCGGAATGATTATTCGTTAATACGTCCAGTCTCTTATGGTCTTACATTTTTGAGAATTTACTTACGTATGACAATAATTGTTTCTGTAATTACTGAAACTGCAAGAAACATGGGCATGTTAAGTAAAACACGCGCGCGCGCGCGCGTATGTGTAATAAAAATAATTCTATTGCCTTTCAGCTGACCGCAGTAGGTAATCATAGTTACGAAGAAATACTAAAAGCAAACCATAAAGCAAAGACTAAATGATTACGGCCATTTAGTCAGACGAATCAGATTAGTCATAAACATAACTAGGCCGGCGTTGTTTAAGACAAGAGTATTAACATTTGTAAAAACACGTTAGGCCTATATATGTTAGAATACGTATATAAAACTATGTATTTTATGGTATGAGGTTATTAGGTTTATTCATGCATTGCATACCTTATATAATTGTATGTGAAAAATGTAACTAAATTATGGGGTTGTTAGTAGATAAATTGTTATCACATCTTTATTTGTTTTGTGTTAAAAAAACATCTAGATTTTGTGTTAATCTACTATCTAGATTTATGTTTAAAGTAGATCTCGGATCTTCCCCACGCGTATTCATATTACCATAGCTTATTAAAATGAGAGTACAGTAATTAATATTTTACTTAAAGTCAATACGTGTTGAGCATCGTAAATATTAGTGTGTGTATGTGCCTGTGTGCGCGTAATATATCATGTTTCAATGATTAAGCCCAAGCCATTTGTTCCGGCTGACCACCAACACTCCTTTTCATAAGCGGCGTGTATATGAAAGCCTGTATGGGAATTCTATTATCACCCATCCGGTCCACACTTGTATTCTTCCTAGTATCCTTGTTCTTTTTCAAATCACGCAGCAACCAAGCGTAGAAATTTTATTTCCTTTGCACCAATTTTCGCTTATTCTTCTACTTTGAAGGTGTATCATTCAGAAAACCATATACAAAATTGAGAACTTTTAACACTTTGTAGAAGTTTAATTATTTCGCTCGTAAAATGTGTTTTTGTCAATAACACTGTTTTTCAGTTTAACACATCTAGTATTTGTCTTAAAACCAATCAGCCAATCGTTTCGCGCATACTACGATCAGGCATCCTCACTGGCTTGACTGAGACAGAGCACGAAGTTGCATTGCGACATGTCTTTGCGCCCGTCTTTGTCCGATGACTGCCGGTTGAAAAATGTGCTGGTCATACTGATAAGTACCTAATACTGGGTAAGGAAAGCACAAAGTCTTGATCCTACCCTCTTTATACAATAAGTCCCGCACACAGTGTACAAACAAGCCCATAATTTACAGCAAAGTCTTCCCCGTCCAATAACCCTTCTACAAAAATTACAATAAATTGTTTTAGAAATTGAAACATAATGCACAGCAGAAATATTTAAGCAAAACATTTTACCATTTTTATAACGAAACGTTGTTTTAAATTTTGTTATAACGATCTTGTCATCTTATTTAAAACTGGTTTCCGAACTCCCGGCTGCTTGTAGCTATCGGCTCTGTTAAAGTTGTTATTTTTGTTATTTTTTCACTCGCGGAAAGTAGTTGCGAATTTCGCTATAATCACAATTTCTTCTCATTATACGCGATGTTTATTTTTACAGCTGCGCTCTGGTATTGTCTCTCCTTTCTTCGTGTACCTCGTGGTCTTGCACTCTAGTTGTTCTGTCTCCGAGGTGATATTTTTGTTTTTGTGGAGGAAGACATTGTTGTAAATTATGGGCTTGTTTTTAACACTGTGGGCTAGCCTGACTGTATAAATAGAGCTCTCAGTCGAGCCTCTAAGGATGTCTCACTGTGGAATGGACAAAACGTTTGGTTTTAAGAGAAATAAAATGACATGTGTTAAACTGAACAACAAAGTTTAATTTTTTATCCCGCCGAGTGTGTTTGAGCGTTCTTTTAATTCTTCTATACATTTTATAGAATTTCCTTTTTTGCCATAAACATCTTTAAAACAAGATAGGGATAGGGATAGGTGTGTAAAGATCGTTGTACGAGGGTTATCCAGAAAGTAAGATCGGTTTTTAAATATTGCCGCGGTATCGATGCCGTCACGCTATTGCGGCGATTTTGTTGATTCGTTGGCAAGAATAATGCCATTTGTAAACAACTATGCACATAGTAAGTTGTTTATAAGTGCAACTCCATTGGACATGTTTATAATGTCGAAGAAAATGGAGACTCCCGTCGCATGTGAAAGTAGGTGTGTGATCTGTTTCCTGATGCGAAAAGCATTAAACCAGCTGAAATTCACCCTCAAGTTTACGATGTTTATTGAGAAAAAAACAAAGAGCGATTCGATGTACGGAGATGGGTCGACTTTTTAACGAAAGACGCGAATATATGGTTACAATGATTTACAGAGCGGACGACCGTCTTTAGTAAATGTCGATAGGATGCGGGCCGTTGAAAAGATTACAGAGAGTAGACAACTCACTATGACGGCACTCTTTCTGCAGTTTCTAGAAATTTCACGTTCACTTCTTAATGAGATTGTTTTGAAAAATTAAACTACTGGAAATTCTGTGCACGCTGGATTCCAAAGATGCTTACGGAACAACACAAAAAGACAGTGCATCGGCTTTTTGACATGATTCAGGCAGCAAGAGGATGACTTCCTAAGCCGCATAGTCACCCGGAACGAGACGTGGGTGTCACACGCAACCTCTGAAACAAAACAACAATCCATGGCTTGGAGGCACACTTCATCGCCCGCATAGAAAAATTCAAACATCATTTTCCTGTCGGAAAATCATGTACACGGTCTTTCGACACAGAAAAGGGGTTTGCTTATGAACTTCTTGCCACAAGAAGTCAACTTGAATGACTTTTACAAAACGCTTACGAAATTGCGTCGTGTGATCCAAAATAAGCGATATGGGATGCGTACTTGGGACACTGTGTAACATCTCTTCACAGCCTTCGATTGGGAACAATTTGGTCATTCGCCGTGCAGCGTAGACCTCGCACCAAGCGAATATTACGTTCCCAAGTACCTGAAATCCACTCTTGGTGGCCAGCGGTTCCATAATGACGATAATATCAAACAAGGTTAATACGTGGTTCAGCTCACGGGCGGGAAATTTCTATGACGAAGATATACGACGCCGGGTGCCCTGCCATGAGAAGTGCTTCAACACTGACGGAAACTGTGTGGTGTGAAGTATATACTTTAAACTACAAAAAAATGTTTTATAAAGCTTTTCTTTGTTTGTTTTAATAACGTATGAAACTTAGTTTCTGGATATCCCTCGTGTTTTATTTGATTGTGCTGGTATTAGTGAGTTATCAACTGTAGACAAATATTGCGTTTTCTTTTTTGAAGCTTGCGTAGATTTGTTGTCGGCTTCATTCAGCGTTTATGAAACCAATCTTACGTAATATGTAGATGACTTTGTAGACTCTTCAAAGCTAGTGTTTATGTGTATATTTTACAAAACTGTTACCACCAAATACCAGTAGGGTATGTGAATGGTGTAATGATGCAGACATCGATGCCTTCTGTTTTGCAGGATTTGTGGGTATACTACTGAAATCCGGATTTTATTGATGAATTTTTTTACGATGGCCTTTAGACGGAATTTTGAAAACAAAATAATGGGATCAGTCTCGAATAATTTGTTGTAAATCTAGATGTGTTGACTCTAAAATCCTGAAAAAAGTTTCCATCTCATTTTTCGTGTATTTAAAGTAAAAGCGGTAATATTGACAGGACTGATATCCACATATTATCAGAATAACCACAAAAAAAATTACCAGACGCACCGTAAAATCAGTAAGAGTTTTTCAGTTTTTCACCACGATTCAGCCTGTCGAAATGAACACCTTGAGTAGCACCTAGGCGGTTGAAGGTATAGTTGGTCACACTGGCTACCCTGTATGGCGTACAACCTACCTTGGCTCTCCTAATCTATCTTGATGGTACAAAAAGAAGTCTGGTAATATTATTATATTCACAAATTATATTCGGTTTTCGGCCCATCCATACTCGCCATTGAAGTGGCTAAGAGTAAATACTAACCTCTTCGAATACGGAAACAAAACATAATCCGTGATGAATGAGTTGAACATACCTACTTTGCTCGATGTACGGGATTTATTTGCAAATTAAAACTGGTTCTCAAAGCACTACTGGGAATGATATTTAGCCTTGCAACAAAAACTTGTATTCAGGATTTTAATGCTTTGGATGCGTGTAATTCACGAATCAAAATTTTGGTTCTCTTACTTCTTCTCGAATACATTTTAAAATTTCCATTTATGCAAAAATTAAAAATAAATAATTTTTTAATTTTTGCTCTGTGTCTACGAATGTGGAGATCCCCAGTCACCGAACCGTCGTTTCGTGCATTTATGGTATGGTTCATTTTGTATGGGTATATAAGATATAGCCCCATAAGATATAAGATAGGCAAAAAGTATTGCAAACAGGTTAAATTTATCCACAGAAATGCTCTTGCAGAAGAACAACATGTTTTTAGTTGGGCAAGGTCATGTGAATAGATAGTACTTTTTTTCAGTGTACCAGACAATTGGGAAATAGACAATATAGCCGTTCTACATATATCGCTTTCATTGATAAGGAGAAAGCATTTGACATGGTGGTCAACATTACTAAATTGTGGGAAATGACGGAGAAATATGGCATACTGCAGCATTTAATAAGATAAATTCAAAGTACCGGTATATAAATATACAAGGGTGACCACTTTCACCTGCTTTATTTTATGTATATATTGACAACGTCAAAAATAGATGTCAGAGACATCGTTATATGATTCGCGACAAAACTATAAACAAACTTGTGTGCAGACGATCAGATGAGCTTTGCAGATTTGGAGGACAGCTGACAAAAAGCAATATAATCTCTTCATAACGTGGCAGAAGAATTAACGTAAAAAACCCCACAGTTAAATCGAAATTAATGGCATTACAAGTTAAAGACTACTTCAGAGCAAAAATAATACGTGACAGTCAAACTTTGGGTTTGGATCAAATAAAAAATTTCGGTGACTTGGTTGTGGTGTCTCCTGTATCCAGTTTAATGATAACGACACAATATCACAGAAGTTTTCAGATGGGTACAATGGAACCTAAAGTTAACTCGTTAAAAATCTATAATAACCAGCCTTATGAAAAGTTACCATACCATAAAGTTAGATAAGAGATAATACTAAAGTTCTATAACACTGTCAGAATCGCAACATTAGAGATTCAGACATTGACAAAAGCCAGACGAGAAGAACTGAGGCAGCAAAATGAGACTACTGAGACTATTGGCTGTGCTAGGCTGCAGAAAAGGAATACCAAAATCAGACAAGAACAAGAAGTTAGGAGATTATAGAGAAACTGGAGAAATACCGAAAAGAGGAGCATGGACATATTTTAATGATGTCGGAAGATCGAATTCTTGAATTATTATGTATGTAACAAAGAAGAGTGAAGAAGAAGTGTTGGACACTCGTAGATATTATGATGATGATGATGTTTAACTTAATGATCGTAAATTGAATCACGATGTTTTCCACACACGATAGTACTGCTTGTTGTATATAATATGTAAATACAAATATAAGTGTCAAATATTATTATTAATATCATAAGAAAAATAAAACTACAAAACTACTTGTTGAAAGTGGATCAAAAAATGCTTCTTGTTTGAATTGGATGAGGTTTCTGTAACGTTCGGGATTTACGAAGACGTCCTATTAAAGGCCACTGGCTACGTATACCGTCTGCAAATCATGTTTAGTCACGCACTGCACTAGAGAGACGCTGATCATACATTTCTGTTTGTATAAATCTGTAATAACTTATAATTTCTTGTGAATATAATAAAGGTCTGTAGATAAATAATCGTCTGTTTTGTGTAATTACCGTGAGTTGTAGCGAAAGCTGTCCTGTTGCTGGCACACACTCGCTCATTGACACTGAAGGCGAACAACCTTGGCCTTGTTATTATTATTAAATCGTCCTGTTATAGCGGTGGGTGTTGTAGTATCGACTGGTTAATTAACTTCTGTCGAAACGATTATTTTCGCACAACTTGATTGGGAAATTGATGAACGAAAATGACTGGTTTCTCGAATTCCGCGACGGTCGTTGAAATAGTCTACAGTGAGTTGATCGAATTTCACTTGGCCTATATTTCTGTTCGTCTTTTTCTGCGTATCTAAGAAAGTATTATATCTATAGACTCTTATTCGTGACTTTTATCTGTTAAACTGGACCGGTGTGACAGTAAATTCCTGAGCGTTGAGCGGAAAGGCTTAAGGAGGTTTAAGAATTCATTGTCTTGTTAGTACGCATGATTTAGGACTGTTTGGTGAGAAAATCACTGAATAGTATCTTAGTTTTAAATAATAGAGCAAGTCGACAAATTATAAGTTAACGATTATAAAAGTTGGATTAGAAAGGCCAAATATATATCTAGAATACAGGGAGCAGAAATGAGGTTCTTAAGGCCTGTAAAGGGTTGTACCAGGAGAGGTCTTATCAGAAATGATCATATTAGAATGGAGCTAGGCATAGCTGAAAGCTTAAATGAGAAAGTCTCCCGGTACAAAACGGAGTGGCGGTTACACGTAGAGAGAATGGATCCAACTAGATTTTCAAGAAGAGCCCTTGACTATCATCCACGGGGGAAGGGAAGTGTGGGAAGACCCCGTTGGATGACTTCCATTGAGACTGGAACAGGCTACTAGCCCAAGCCGTAAAGGATGACGACGACGATTATAAAGTATTAAACAGCAAAAAGCACACGGAAAAAAGAGAGGTTGGAACAGGTAGTATTAAAGGCGGGTAAACACCCAGTAGGGTTGTGACTGAACTATACTATAGCAGATATCTTTACATTTATAGTTGTTTCTTTATATACTCACAACCGTTTTTTTTTTTTCTTTTCGATGTACACCACCAGTAAAATCTGTGTACTTACTCAAGTTTCCTTATCATTTGTAAATCGACCGCGTTCAGTTGCTTATCGTAAACTCATTTTTTATGTTTTTATCCGTACCTTCAATTGGGCGTACACTCCTGTTATCAATAAATTCTCACCATTCTTCTCTTCTTATTTTTTTATTATTTGTTCATCTATTTCTTTCCAGTTCTTCATATTATTCCTATGCCTAATGTACACAATTTTATCGGTCTGGTACTATCTGACATTCCATTGAAGTAGTGTAAATATACTACTGCTTAGTTTCTTTCATCCTTTCCTTCTTTTCTTCAAAACGTCTGTTTATTTTGATTTTATTCTACGTACATTCCACGTAGTCATTCTCATAGCCTGTTTTCGTAGTGTAGTCAGAGCTATAATACATCCTTATTCCAAAGCAAGGATGTAAGAATTAAGCTGTTTTCTAGAACGATTTACTAGTCCGTCGCTTAACCTTCATACTGGGAGGACAAAAATTCTCTGTCAGGGTTTATCTGTGGAGCCGCTTTTTTGCCGGAAACTTGACTTACACTCTCTTTGTTTGCTGTAGAAGGCACATACATTGCTCGATAAGAGTGTTGTAATTCATGTCTTTGAAGACATGTGATTAGCATTTGTTGGCAGAGTGATCATTTAGTAAGCGTTTTTTTGAGTTTGCTATCACATAATTACTGTTAGAATCTACATAACTCTCGTGACCCGTACCAGCTGTACCAACACTTAATTACATTCTATACAACAGAAGAAGAAAGAGATAGACTTGAATCAACATGAATCATTGAATAAGATCAGCAATGAGAGATAAAGCTATTAAAGAATCAAAGAAAAATGAGAAAACCGAAAAAATGGCTGTTTAAAGTGTGGGATACGATTCATTTATGAGTCGGACTGATCTGTTCACACCTGTTTGAAACGGTCTTGTTTACGGCTTTAAGGATTTAAAACATAAAATATGGTTGACAATATAGGTATTTATGAAATATTATAAAAATCTCAAACAGGTTCCAATGCCTTACAAAAATTAGTCTATGAAGGATACGTTGTATGTGTTTGGCAGTTGTTACATTTTAGTATGTATTGAAGTTTTATGAATGCCTTAAAACTCCTATCAAATTTATTCGGTGTTTGGCTTCTACAAATCTTAGGTTACCGTCACCAATTCAGCGCATAGTAACCGAAGTCCAGCGGACGACGGCACCTTTATGTTCTCTGGAGACATTTGATGGACAATATCCTGTATTCTGTGAAAACGGGCGTAGAAATTTATATCGAAACATAAAATAAAATTCTTCTTCTTCTTCTTCTTCTTCTTCTTCTTCTTCTTCTTCTTCTTCTTCTTCTTCTTCTTCTTCTTCTTCTTCTTCTTCTTCTAACAGGGGTTAGGCGAATCACCTTTTCGGATTCCAAAGGTTCTCACTTTACTTCAACCTATCTTGGGTGGAATCCCTTTCTTTAATCCTTCCTGTCTGGCCTCTCTTGACCAACTCTTGGTCTCTTCGACCCTGACGCTGTTCGGTTTTCGAGGGCTAGGCAGTCTTTTAGTGTTTTCATACTTCAGCTTTATTATGTAATTCTTGTTTTCTTGTTTTTCCTTTCGTACTAAGGCCCCGCCCGGGGTTAAAGGTGTTAAATGGTCAACGGTCTTAGGGGCGGAAGAGGAAAGTTTCACAACGGCACTAGGGGCGGAAGAACCTAGGAGGTGGGTCTCCGAATGACATCCAGAGCAGGGCCAGAGGCTCAAAGGTGGCACTCCTACCACTGGTCTTACTGTACAGGACTTTGGTATGTCCTTAGAAGAGGACATTTATCCTACTGAAAGTCACAAAGGAACAAATAAAATAAAATTTAAATACAGTATTACTGAATTGTTAAATTTTCCAAAGTTCCAAAAAAATTTGTTAACTCAGTCATATTGATACCTGGAGTTAGGTACAGTCTGTTTCGTCCAAACCGTGTTTATGTGTTGTACTGTCTGTCCGGTAACGGAAAGTGACCAGTTGACTTCTGGTGATATGTGTCGTCACATTTGGGTGAAAGTAATCCTGTAAAAACGAAGAGCTGGTAAGGCAGAGCGGTAGTAGCTTTCATGACGTCAGCCGGCGTCTCTCTTCCCATTGCCTGGCCTTACCGTTATCTACTTATAGTGCGCTAAATAGCATCGTAAAGAAGGGTCGTGAGATACAAAGTATTACGGCCGTATTCAGATTCGGTTGACTTCCCTGATCAATAATACAGACATTTCTTCAGCTTCTGAATGAAACAGAACTGTTAGAAAACTGTAACATTTGATTACATAACTGAACGTAACATTTGATTATTTAAATGTTAACCAAACGTTTATTAATATTTCGTGTATTTTTTAAATTACCAGAACACTGCGATGTACTCCCTGTGTTTTGTATGATTTAGCTTGTTATGCTAAACAATATACAGTAGTTGTGTTTTTACATTCTTCTGAAAAAACGATAAATTGTAAAGAGTAGCGTATTTTATTAACTATTCTTAGTCTTTTACTTTATTTTCTGATGCGTTCGAGGTCGTCGCGTTTTCAAATAATTTGATTCTCTCTTGCACTTCCTCCACCTCTTCCTGGTTCATTTTTCATGATTCTCTCACTGTTTCCCTCAGATATAACTATATGTTCTAAAAGAGGTGTTTAATTCGGATGTTCTAACTGTTGTCATTTTCGCGCGCGCGCGTGTGTGTGTGTGTGTGAGAGAGAGAGAGAGAGAGAGAGATAGTAGAACTTTTTTAAATTTATGTGATTGATGCATCAATGAAGTATTGTTTTGCAATTGATAAAGACTACGTGTCTGATTTTCTCGTGTTTGCTGTATTAGTTTGTTTTAAACTTTCTTACAGTTTAACTGATGTTTGTAGGCTAAACCAGACTGCATTTTTTTGATGCGATGTTTATCAGGATGTAAAGCCAGTTTGTTGGAACTAGATTGATTACAATTAATTATAAATATAGTATGTTTCATTAGGAGTTTAAAAAATAGGCTTTTCCAGTGCGCGCGTGATAAATTCTCGTGTGAGGCGAATTCGAGCATACAAGCACGGGGGAAACATATATGAACGATATTTTTCATTATACCCTGAAAACAAGACAAAAAAATCTAACATTATTAGAAATCTTTCGTAACATGAACAAACAAGTAGGGTATCTTAATTTTTGCTGGCGCCATTCGCAAGATGGTATTGATTTTCACATCTTTCACTAGACTTCTTAGGCAGTATTTCTGTACGTTCTTTTGCTGCTTCAGGTAGTATTTCTTCTGGAGAAATCATTTAAAAATTATTTTGAATAAAAATAAAAAACAGTCACAACACACAAGCGTTGTTTAGCGTTGCTAAGGAAAATAAACAAGCGTTGTTTATAAGTACTAAGGAACTTTCAGTAGCAGATTTTATTACGACTGGAAAATAGGAGGCGTCGTATATTAAGAACAGGTAAAACCAGAAAATAAATAATAAATAATTATAAAATTTAGGCTGAAATTTAAAACTTTCATAATTCCGAATGTAACGGATATTAGACAAGTTTATTCTACTATGTTAAATATTATAATTATTTTGACTAAATTAAATACTATTTTAGGGTTAAAAGTTAGCGCACGTAAAAAATTTTTCGGTGCGGGCACACCGTAAAAACCAGTATTGTGTGCGCTAAACAGACGTGTAAACATAGTGATTTCAGAGATGTATAATGAAAAAGTAATTATTTGCACATAATGAAGACGGAGACAGACAAGCAGCGCGTACGCGTGTTTCTTTAACGTGTTTGTATTATTCGATCTTCTGCGTGGTTTAGTGACTAACGTCTCACCTCCAGTGTGAGAGTTTGCGGATTCTACGTCTGTACCATACGAGAGAAGTGAATGAGTAGGTACAATTTGCCGTGATACTTGGCAAAGAAGGTCAGAATTTGGGGGAATAAGCAGTACACTTGCCACTCGTTCCTCTTCAATTAAGCCTACGTCCACATCGAGCTGTTACTTTACTATGTAAAATATTTGTTTACACCGAATAATACTGTGATTTTAATAAACTCGTTGATACTGTTTATGATGCACACATCGTGATACCACCGAACTGAAGAGTGTACCGTATAACAGTGAATGTATTACTAACAATAAACTTGTGTACTTGATGTACTTGATTAAAGTGTATAGAACTGCAAATGTAGTAGGTTACTATGACGCTTGCACACGTAGCCATTTTGTTTATAAGTACATAATTGACATGCGAAAAATAGGAATAATTTTTGCGCTAAGCTATAGTGACGTAAAGAAGCCTTTCGTTACGAGAATAAATATAAACTATATAAAAATCCCTATTAGAAAAGTAATTATTTTTTAATTGAAATTCACGGGGACTCACGCGTGCGCACATTTGCGTAGGTACGTTTTACTTGTAGGCCTATAAGTACCATTAAATACTAACCAACACGTTGTGAGAGTAATGAACATGTGATGACTATAGCGTCTTGAAAAATAGACGATTTACTTTCATACCCTCACCCCTCCCGCACACACACATCCATAGACCATCATATACAGCTCCCATGTACTACACACATCACCTGTTCGCCTGTTCACCTATTCACCAGCATTTAGAAAGAAGCAAACTGTATTTATTCATTATACATATACTGTATAGTCAAAGTATATGGAAATATGTGAAAATATTTGGGGGAACAAGAATAACGGGGTGATTTGAGATATCTCGGTGTTATGTAAACACGAAAACAGAAAAAAGTACATAAATGGCGCAAAACTAATTTTTAAAAATTCCCTTTTTAAGCACAGGTTTTTTTATATATAAACTCTTTTATTAATCATTATCAAAATTTTCCGGGCTGTTAGGCTGTGATCTAGGTTGCTCATGTTTATCACCAGACGTTTCGCCCATAACAATGACGGACATCTTCAGTGGCGTGGGAACACAGATCACAACACCCGCGAACGAAAGCAAGCAAAGATCACAAACGCAAGGAATGTGCTAGAGAAAAATATGTATATAACTGTAAGACGAGGGTGACAGGGCTAGGAGGTTGGGAAGGGACATTTGACTTATAGCTTGTTTGCGGGGGTGTGTGTGGACAGTGGGGCGGGTGGGGGTGTGAAGAGTTTGGTGGGGGTCTCTTGTTGTTATTTCCGATCTGACGATGACCTGAGAAGCGTGAAAGCGCTAATCGGAATGATTTTTCTGTAGTGGTGTGCAACAGTTTGTGATTATAACCACTAACACAACTTTCTTAATTAAACTAAAGATTGTTCTGTCCGCTGACCGACTTTAGGCTGTGTGGTTGAGCGTACAGAGACGAACCACTCAAGAATCTGAGTTCCGAGCTACCTTCTGGAGCTCGTGCCTCATGGTCCTGCCCAAGTAAGGCGATTTGCTCTATAGCAGGCCTTACATCGACTGTTTATGCTAGTCTACACTAGCCCAGTATACTGTACACCGAGGTTGTTTCCACATATCACCTAGATGTATACGGTACTGACCTAACCCGGTTACAAACGGGTTCTCTGAGTACCTTGCTGCACATACATAAAATTTACATGCAAGACGCCGCACAGTGTCATCCAAGGTCGCCGCACACCCCTTTCGAGGACGCTTTGCAATTTCTTTTTATGCATTGAGCCAAGGTATCCCCAGACCGGGCAGCGTAAGTAATGACCTGCAGCAGATACATTCACTGTTTCACTAACATACTTTTTTCACAAACACAACACTATATATTACATCATTAACGTCTGAATACTAACCTAAATCTAAGTATTTGACTTACTGAAGATAAGTTCTTAATCGTTCACACCGTCGAGAATATATAACTATGTTTCTCGCCCAAAAATAAATCAAATTTCTTTTATTATACGATGTAATGCTTGTCACATTGCAATATGTAAACCTATTTATATTATTAAATTTTCAGAATGTTATTATTCCAGAGAGGAACACATGCCCCAGTGAAGCGTATGCATCGTATCCATTGTGCCTCAAGAGTTTCATTTTTGACCGCAACTTCCTAGATTCTTTTTTCCTGGAAGATTTTTGTATTTTTTCTAGCCTATAGGCTCTTATATTAAGAGCTGTTCTCGCTAATCTGCACTCAGGTTTACGGAACGTTTGCTCAGCCAATCCTTATTTCTTCTTCAGATTTCGTAGACGGTTCTGTTTCAGAGTTCTTTCGTTGGTATTCTTTCGAATATGTAGAAAGCCCACGTAAACAAGATTAACGAACTCTTGTACCTGTGGTTTACTCGTTCGGTACTTTTCTATAATACAACTGACATTACTTAATCCCGTATATCACGATTTGAAAATTCGCGAATCTTACTAAGCGTAATGCGTTCTGACTTTCACGCATTGTTTAGAAAAACAACCGCTGTTTTTGCTGTTTGTGCACGTGACTTACCGTGTTCATCAGTTCCCTCATCCGTATCTACTACACATGTGAATAACTGAAAGTAATTATAATTTATTATTCATATAACGTGATTAAAACTATTGTAAAGAGACTGAAATAATTGCCGTGGAGTTAGTTTATTACACGAATTATTATAAATTATATACATTCCGTACCAATTACGGATTTAAAGCTCCATGTTTAAGACTATCCAGGCTTAGATGTAACGTGTTTAGATGCTTCGTAGACTGAACTTTGTACCGTAACATGGTGAAAAATACACTAATACCAGATCCGCCATACGTATTGATTATATAAAGCTTACTTTAGAGAAAATATAGTAAAGTTACATGTTGAAAACATAAAAACATAATAGTTATTGGACGATCACAAGCAGAATTGTTTGTGTCCAGTCACGGCCTGCTCTAGTACGATAGAATGCTCTACTCCAGCGCATTTGTTAAGAGCTGTTCCTCCAAATTTGTGCTGAGACTCAAATTTCAGTGTGTAAAATGGCAGTGACAGAAACTGAACATAATCAGGACGTCAGATGTGACTTATCTTTGTATAGTTTACACAGACATATACATACACGCACGTTCGTATATTCACGTGTGTGTTTGAGAGTGTGCACGCGCGTATAGTCGGCTACGCACTATCCAACGTGCTAGACGTTCTTTAGTTCTTGTTGTGTTTTGTAAAAATCATTTTATTGATTTTTTCTGTATTAAAATTAAAAAATTGTTCTCCTAGCACAGACATCATATCTTGCAACGCTGTCATTCTTTTATTTTTATTCATGTAATCTGCCGAGGATACATTCCACAGACATCTATTTAATTTATATTTTTCGATAAATTTTGATGTTATTTCACGGTCCATTATGAATTGTAATTTATACAAATTAATAATAACAGTATTTAAAAAATAACTGCTAATGATATTTGAATGTATTGTGTAAAGGAAGAATAAACTAAACTAAATATTAAACTGAAATTTTATCTGAATCGTTACTTATATGAATCATTAATATAAACTAAAGAATGAATGTAACGTAAAATTAAACAGTAAACATTTATTACACGAATGTGCTCTAAAAACATGTACTATACTTGCTCGAAAATGACAATTTGATAGACAGCAAGCGTACGCATGATCAAACATGCACGATGGACGATTCCTTGACATCCGTCAACACTACATACGATCCATCCGCACGTCGTGCGGCTTGAGCTGGTGGTCTTGGTGGACTCATTTTTCGTCGTGCACATCCTTCAAAAAATACACGACGTGCGGTTGGATGTCAAAGCTACGCACTGTCGTTTTTGACTTGTCCGCCATGACGTTCAGCGGGGATGGTTAGTGCGTAGCCGGCTTATATGTGAAACGCACGTACACTGACGTAGGCCTAAATGCAAAATTTTCCCCTTTCAGCCGGGAAGAAATCAGAATTTGCGTGGGTGTTGAAGAATATGAACACATAAAGACAAAAAAGCCTCCCTGATGAAAATATGAAACGTATGATTTCGTATCTCACACATTCGTTGAATAATTAATTTTTCGTGCGTGTTTACGTATAGGCCTATAAGTTCTTTGTTCTGTTATGTCAACATTATTAGAGTGTATAGTATGACAATAAGATAATGATATGATAATATGTGTAGTATGGAGTATGTATTGGTGTCTTCTTTGTCATATTATATCATTGTATTTGTCTTCTTTGTATTGGCATCATTATCTGATTGTCATATTGTAGTACTTGATATATGTTTTATATATATGTATATATATCAATTTGTTTGTTTGTATATGTAGATTTAGATGTGTTATATACCAAATTGTGTACCATTTCTATTGCACTAAATATTTCATATATGAAATATTTAATGAGCTTTTGAACATTAGGTTTAAAATTACAAAAATTCATATTTTGTTTTTTGACATTCATATACTCTGTGTGTGTGTGTGTGTGTGTGTGTGTGTGTGTGTGTGTGTGTGTGTGTGTGTGTGTGTGTGTGTGTGTGTGTGTGTGTGTGTGTGTGTGTGTGTGTGTGTGTGTGTGTGTGTGTGTGTGTGTGTGAAAGAAACAAAAATTGTGAAAGAAATTTTATGAGCAGCAGCGGTAGCAGGGCTTGTTGCTCACTGCTACCGAATATCTTACACTCTCATCCTTTCAGGATTTGTCTTCAGAAGTAGTTAATTACGGACTTTAACTTGTTTTCATAGAGATTATTGGAATTAATCTTTCCAGTTGTCTATACTATAGTACTTAGCCAGATTGTCTCCTTGTCTTGGCAAAAGGCCTTTGCGGTTTCTTGTTCAACCTATGTAAGTAGCTAGTCTAGTCCTTTGCAGGTTTTCTGCTAATTTCGAACTTTTGTGTACTCTGTGAACAATATAATCTATGTTTCTTACGTGTGAGTAAACATATACTCACACCAATTAAAGTACATACAAAGAAGCAAGCTGCATTTCATTCATTATACATATACAGTCAAAGTATATGAAAATGTGTTTAAATACTTTGTTGAACCAAAATAGTGGAGATATCTCGGTGTTATGTAGGCACAAAAGAAAACACCATTATTGATACATGCAGAACGAAAACTGATTTATAAAAATTGCCTTCTGAACACAAGAGTTGTTTGTTATTCTTAATGTTGATAATCTCTCCAAAGGTAATTCTCTCTCATCTTTTCCGATACTATCTGCCATTGCGTGTCCATTATCAGGTTTTATTTTCCCATTATTGCTTATCATTCATTATCATTATTTTTTATACTAATTCCCAGTATTCTTTTATCATTTTTGAACCACACTTTTATCATGACTTTTTCTCCTCATCAGCTGGTTCAGAAACAACATGATTGACTTTCCATATTTATTCTGATACCAACCTTTACAGACATCTTCTCCATGTCGACTCCAACTTCACTAAAAAAACATTACATAACGGACTGGTGTCATATTTGAAAGATGGATTCCATCAATTTTACTTCTGATTCCCTAATTTAATTACGGGATACACTCTCTAACAGTGCTAAGGCAGACTCAAGAGACCCTAACTTGACAACCTACTTATCTTGCTTTCTTTTCTGTTGGCGTTTTATTTGACAACGTATGGAGTTTAATTTAGGCTGTTTAGGGTCTATACATTTCGGACAGAGTCTGTAATAATATACTTTCCTATCCCTTTTTCCCGTAATGTGTTCGTAGACATTTTGTATACTCTCAATCAGACACTTTTAATTAATCATCAAATAATATACAACGTGATTTTCCATACTCTTTGCAGCGTTGATGAAGGTCGCGAATTCTTTGCAGATAATATTTTGTAATTTACTTGCTCCCGTGATTTATGTGATCCGGAGATTGCTGACTGTCATGTCTTATTTAAGTTTGTTAGTGAGAATCGTGCTGAAACCTTTGTATACTACGTGGTTGTGGGTCAAACTAAAGCGTCTTGTTTCCAGAAGTGTAACTATACTCATCCAACAAGGAAGGATGATCTATTCTGTTTGATCACGTATGGTTTGTTAGTCTCGCTTGCGTTGCTTAGCTGATCTTGTTTCAGCTGTTTCTCCCTTATCGAAAGTTAATTGCTAACTGCTAAATTATAATTGGCCACTGGTATTGGATGTATAGGACTAGTTATTTATTTTTATTAAATTTTGGAACGACAATGTTCCCCATAGTTTTTCTTTTGTATAAACGAGTGTATGTCAGTTGCGGTTTATAAGTAAATTTATAAAAAACGTTTTGGCTTGTATCAAGTTCATTGTCATAACTCAGGCTTGTAGAATTTGATGGGAGGCGCTTTCGTAGCTGTTTGTGACACAGTTCAATACCGTTTATTGTTTAGGTCTGCCACGACACTTCCTCCGTAGTGTATAATTTATCTTCGTCTATCTGTCAAGAATAAGTTATTCCTTATAAATTATATGTTTGTTTAATTATTTGTTATTGGCCAACAATCAGTTAAAAATCTACATATTTGTATGGGCAGTGGTTGCGTGTAGGGTGGAATCCCAAGTTGTCGGTCAGTGGATCCGCGTTTCGATACCGCGCTAACCGGACGTTGCCTTTCCAACTGGACAAGTTTAAAAATATTACTGGCTGGTTGCCAGTCGTATTGCCTCCCGGTAACCTTCTAGATGTATTCGTATTCTGACCTTGGTTAACCCTGTAAGCCTGTGACACTAGTCCCGTCCAGAACTCATGATACGTTGTCATACAAGAAAACGTGTTATGCACTTATTAGAGCAGTGGAACGCTGTTTTAATTCATTAGGTGAACGCGTGAAAGTTTTTGCGCATTTTTATTAACACGTTTTGTACTGAACAGTCGTGGACACGCGCACTGTTTAAATATTGTTTATTGATAAATGTTTATTAGAGTAAAACAGCAAGGTATCAGTATTTGGTAAGAGGATGCCATAACGAATTGTATTATCGTTTTCTTAATAACGTTAAAGTAGCCTACAAACATTGTTTTGACTCCAAAAATAGTTGTAGTTTTGGCTTTGCAAACGTTATTAACAGGTATTTAAAAATTTGGCGAAGAGTTGTGCATTAATGTTGACGTTACTTTACTTCTTGGTCTTCAGTCCGGAAGGAGGGAGATGGCCAAACTTCTGAAGTCGTCGGGGCCATTATTTTTATAGTCCTCTATACAAAGTCGATGTGTCCTTTCAAACAAGTTTCTTCAGACAGTCGTTTTTCCCATCAGTTTCTCCGTACAGCGCTATGACGCCAGTACGCATAATTAAGTGCCTGATTAGGCTTTTCTATAATAGTTTTTTCGTGTTCTCTTAAACAGATTTCGTCATTTTCTCGCTATATATAGTAGGCCTACTACCATAAATTCTTTGCTTTCTCCTCCAGCACCATGTATTTTCTTTTTACAGTGCCGTGTCCTGGCGGAGATTAGCAATATCATAGCTACCTGCAGGGGCGAACCTAGGGGGGTGATATCGGGTGATTTGTGGTTAAATTTCCCGTAGCACGACGAATGGGTACAGCGACAAAAGGGTACATGCGACATTACGGTACAAGGCGTTGCCGTGACACTTGATGAGGGTTAAACACGAGGCCATAAATACTTGACAGGCGACATTACGGTACAACGTCTAGTAATTTACGTTACGGTAAATGCAAGATATTTCCACGAAAACAACCCTTACGCCAGGTAGCCGCTCCCGGTATATATTAGCTGTAGTTCATATTATCTGTAGCTCATTGTGAGGATGGAAGTGGTACTAACTAATAAGGGAAAGCCATCGGCGCATTACCTTGGCTACGGTTATCGCAAGCATAGGGAAAACGCGGAGGGAGTTGTGTCGTGGTTGTGTTTGAAGCAGCAAAGAAAGGGATGTAAGGGAAGATTGAGAAGTAAGAACGGAGACGTACTTGAAGTTGCAGACCATCAGTGTGGGCCGCCAGATGAAGCACTGTTAGAAGTAAAGAAGCAAATCTGCAAGGTTAGTTTCGATGTAAACAAATTTGAAAATACTTCGATCTGACAATATTATACTATAATATGTTATTTCTGAATGTAGCAAATTCATTTAAATTAACCAAAAGTTATTCCTTAAGGTATTATTAATCAATGAGATTTTGATGTTTTTAATTATCCATATTAGATCAAAAGATATAGGCATTTGTTTATAGCGCGCGAATGTTAAAACGGTGCCACCAGCTGCTTCGTCTCTCTCCACATAGGCACTATTGTTTATTACGCAGCTCATTTATTTATGATTTGATCGAAATATGCTTATAGACGTTTTTGTGTAAAATGTTCCGCTCTACATTTTTAAAAAGAACGATTTTTTCTGTAAAATCAATATTTAATGAACTACAGCTTGGTCCGATCCTCCGACGAATTTTTTCCCCTATTCACATGTTACGAATCTAACGTTCCTCGCCTAAAGAGAAAATGGGCTTAAACAAACATTTCCAGAGAAGCTTGTTAGAAAAGTGCGCTTAGGGATGGAAGTCTCTTCCTAAACACAAGTCATATAAAATTGTTTATAAAATGTCCTTGCAACAGTCAGTTTTCTCTTTGTTTATAGGCAAAGAAGCGGGCACGAGAGGATTCGATTTCTATATCTCAGATATACTCCGAAGAACTTAGCGATCTTCATAACAGAGGGTATGATTTCGTCACAGAAATGCCATCAACTTCCACTGTTAGAAGAGTACTGCAAAGAAACAGAAGTGTCGCTCGAGGAAACCAGAGGGAGCCACAATCGCGTGATGAAATTGTCCTTGATGAGGGTTGTTTAAGGATGAGTGATGGAAGCAATTTTCTTTTGAATGACGATTCATATGCTCAAAGAATATTACTTTTCAGCGGTGAAAAAGGCCGAGAAAGCATGAAAACGTCAAAAATATTTTTTATGGATGGTACATTCAAGAGTTGTAGCAAACAGTTTGCTCAAATCTACACAATACATGCCGACTTTGACAGCACAGAAGAAGAAACCAATGTGCATCCGGTAACATTTGCTCTGCTGCCAAATAAGAAAAAAGAATCGTATGTCCGGATGTTTTGCCTCATCCTTGATGAGATTCCCGAATGGAAGCCTCAAAAGATTAATGTAGATTTTGAAGCTGCGGGAATCTCAGCGCTTCGAGACGTTTTCCCGGAGGCAGAGATCAACGGTTGTTTCTTCCACATGAAAAAATGTTTGTGGAGGAGGGTCCAAGAAATTGGGTTAACGAGAGAATACCGTGAAAACGAAGAAATCCGACAGTCAATCAGGATGTGTGCAGCCCTAAGTTTTTTGAAACCAGAAGACGCCGAAGAGGGATTTGCCGAGATACACTCACAAGCACCGGACAACGAAAAACTCACAGAGGTTTTTGACTACTTCGTAGACCAGTGGCTCGAAAATGCTGATGTCCCGGTTGAGTTGTGGTCCTGCCATCGACGAAGACACCGAACAACTAATGCTGTTGAGGGGTGGCACCACAAAATAAACAACATTCTACACACCCCTAATCCCAAGGTGAGAGATGTTGTAGAGTGCTTAAAAAAAGAAGCAGAGAACACCAACTGCATGTTCATGCGAATGGAGCTCAACATGGAAGGGAAGAGGAGGAGAACCAAATACATAAAGCTCGACGAGTCTTTAGAAAGAGCAGTGAAAAAGTACGAAGAAACAGGGGATATTTATTCTTGTTTAAAATCCGTCTCTTATCTTCAGAAACTAGATTAAGATTTTGGTTAAGAGGCATTTTCTAAAATAAAAAAATAAAATAAAAAATAAAATAAACTACAAAAAAAAGACGAAGCGAAAGCTGATTTTAAACACGCCAAAATGATGGTATTTGTGTGCATTATCATTTTGGCAGTCCAAAGCCTGGGGAAAGTGTGATGGAAATCAGTTAGAAAAACTTAATCAAATAGCTTAATTTAGGTCGCAGGATGGATAGGATAATTTGATATACTAAATAACCGGGGGAAAGTTGCATCAGGTAGCTAGGGACTAGACGTTGTACCGTTTTGTCGCCTGTCCAGTTTTTATGGCCTCGCGTTTAACCCTCGTCAAGTGTCAGGCCATCGCCTTGTACCCTTTTGTCGCATAATTTCTGTTGTACCCTTTTGTCGCTGTACCCTTTTGTCGTGTAACCAAATTTCCCCCCCCCCGAAATCCGAAAATGTTGGGGCAAAAATTTTAAACTGGTTGCGTGTGTTTTTAAATATAATTAATTGAAAAAGTCTGACAATCGTTATATTTTTTAACAAAATTATGTAACATTATTTTTCAAGCTATAAAATTTATATCCACAAACCTTTTGGATACATTTATATCCACAGCAACTTTATACATGATGGCAACCCTCACTTTCTTAATTTTAACGTTCTCTTTAAAGTATTTATATTCCACACAGAGGTATTATTAGGCTTGCAAGGTATTATTAGGCTGGAAGCCTATGTGATTTATGTTTTAAATTTATTTTAATGAAATTAAATGAAATGAAATTAGTGAATTACAGCTATTATTTGCGTATTAGTTTTAATTTTGTTGCGATCTTCATTATAACGTGAGAAAAACAATACTCTAAGAAAACGATATGTGCTGGACAAATCCCCCCCCCCCCCGAAATGAAATCCTAGGTTTGCCCCTGGTTATCTGGACCTTCGATACAGTCACCTTGATCAAGTTTACTGGTCAGTAGTGGAACCATTCTCGCGGGTTTGTCATGCCTTCGACTTCGACTTAAGTATGAATTGTAGAACTTTATATTTGGACCCTTGCTTAACATGCCGAAAGTGTTCCAATTTTCTTTTCCGACTACTAAAAATTAATTGCTTTTCTTTATCATTTCTCAGAGCCTGTAATTGTGTCTTGTCTTTTGTCCCATTAGTCCATCATTCAGAACCACTTAGGGCTACGTTCCGCACAAAAGAGTGTACGAGGGTTTTCGTATTTTCAGTTAGGCCTAAGTATTTTGTATGCCTTGTATAATACCACCTATCTTAATGCAAACAATTAATTTACCCAGTTTCAGCCGAATAACCTCTCAGACGCGGTCTTCTGCTTTCATCTTTTTGTATTTTGTGAATTTCGTTAATAATTATGTAATTACTGTCTTCTCGCTTTCTGCTTTCGAGATCTTTGTTGCTGTCACCAGTTTCATTTAATTGTTTCGCACTGTGCACGTAGTCGCGTGTCGGCGTTTCACACTCAGTTGTCTTTACCAACTTTTGATATTCACTCTCCATACTCTGCATATATGATTCCGTTTATTTTTATAAATTATCTGAAACAAGATTAAATCAAAATTTTCTAAATTTATCGAAAACAACAAATTATATCGTGTTACATGCCTTTGTCAAATAAAAGAATGTTAAGGTTTGTACACGATATCTGTAATTTTTACGACTTTAATATGAACCAGCTTTAAACTCTGGAAGTAGTAACCTGTTTCGAAGGGAGGGGAGTAGTAATGTTAAATAAGTTCGAATTTCGAAACGGGCTTGACTACAAGGCAATCAACTCAGTGGCTCTGGCCCTGGTAATGTCAGAATGTGATCATGTACCAATTCCCGGATTAGGATTGCAAGAAGAAGAGAAGCTGATAAAGGTGAATATAATATGAAAAGAAGATTAGATGGCGTTTGCACAGGTTTATTAGATTCTGATAGTGAAGGTGATCTACGTGGCTGGATAAAAATAAAATTACCCGAATGTTAATAAAATTTCCCGATTTTACTCGAAAGTATCTTAAACATTATTGAAATGTTCTTTTTATGTGTGCTTCTATGGATTAATTATTCATTTCTTTTCAACTTTTGTGAGCGTTTATTTAAAAATTCAATATCATTTTTTTCATCCTGGTCGCAATGACGGACATCTGGTAACTGTAAATAGTGACTAAATAACTTCTGTTTACATGATGGCATATCGCGTTCCTTCCGCGTGGTAATTTCATTGTAATTGATTGTTATCAGAGCCATGTAATAACAAAAAGACTGGACAACGAAGATTTTAGTGGGAATAATGTTATAGGCAAACAGGAGATGCAACACTGTTATTAATGTGTTTGGAAAGCAGGTGGCATCGAAGTGGTGATAGTGGTGAGAGCGCTTGGTATCATGGCTGTGGAGATTTATGTACTGGTCGGTCAACTTTGTATTAACATAATTACAGACACGATAAATATTTAGGTGACGTTTCATATGCGTCCATAGTGACATCATTTGAGTATTAGTTTTGCTATTATATTACAAACCAATTTTAGCGTCGCGTGAGTACGAGTATTTCAGTGATAAAACCTGAAAATTTCAAGAATAAGAGATTAATTGAAAATTAATCTCCTTGGTGATTAAAATTCAATTACGTGACTTCTGGTCACGTACGGGGAAAAGGTCAAGTACATCTGGCTTGATAGACAATTATACATTTTGCCACGATGTTTAGTCAAGCCCGTCTGAGATAAGGATCATAGATTAATAGAATAAATTGTAATTCTGTGAAGGGAGTACCAAGTTTATTTTGGTAGGCCTACCCACATAATATTTTAACAAATGTGTTGATTGTAATTAAAAGTTATAGAACAGAAATAAAGTATGGATAGAGCTTAACAGATAATCTGATTCAGTCTACTTGTACCGTGAATATCTAAGTAGTAATTATGTAACTTATGCGAATTTAATGAAAGGTTTTCGATACCTGTATTTGCTGATGATGCGGTGTTCTTTTTTTACCTGACTCAGTCGAAAATACTGTAAAGAGTATTGAAGTATTTTGCACGAGTAGGAAACGGACTCATTATATACTCTGCTCTGCTAAGGAAAATACCGTTGCCTCACTCGGACCGCAAATTTCGGAATGTCGGAACCCCGTACTGTTTTCCTGACATCACATTAATGACATGATTGTGCATTCCATCCGCGGGCCTCGTCTGTCGAAGTGACCTTTAAACAATTCATCCGGGTTTGACTTGTTGCAAAATCAGTAACCAGTCACGTATTGCATCGATCCTCATGTGGGGTGCCAAACTCTGCAACCCCACAAAAAGCACAGACACTGCCGGAAACAAGAAATAATGTACACATTTAATTTATGTTGGTTAAACATTTCTATATTGCAGCGTTTTTTTTTACAGTATGAATGGGGTGCACGTGTCAGTAATGTTTTTATGTTTGCAACTTGAAAATTACAGGAATTGCTTTTTTGTATTTAATTGAAGTGCCATACCGTAAAAACTGACATTTTGTATTTAGTTTGTTAACATACAATTGATTCCGGTACTTCTCTTGTGGATGACGCTCACTTTCTAAGTACCCTCTATTATTGGGCATGTTTTTATGTTCGCACGGGCGGATCGTCATGTGTGAGGGATTTTTAATTTTATTTTATTACGTCTGGCATTCAAGATTTATATTTCTATTGGCGTGTAACAAAAACGCAACTAAACGCTAGTGTACCTTGTATATTTGTTTGCGTATGAGACCTATATGGCTATTTAATAACAATCCTAAGGTAATTTATGTTTCTCGTGTTTTCAGTTTCATTCAGTACATATACTAAAGTCAGAACATACAGAATTACGAAAAGTCGTATTTATAGAAAGTGCTAAGACGAAAGGCAAAAAGGTCACGTGACGACATAAATACACTTCGTCTGTATACAGTAGGTTTAAGATACACAAAAGAATGTGAAAGTAATTTCTCTGCGGCAGCGTACGCATTACAGCCGAAAGGGCTAAAAACTAAACACAACCTAGCATTCACTTGTACACTAGCTAGCTAGCACTATTAAAGAGAAACCGATCAGTGGATACAGCATCGCGTTCCATTCCTTAGACAGATTTCACTTCGCCACAACGCTGCTAAATTTCAATGTCGATATCCGAACTTCACCCTGATTAGTTTGGTAACGACTTCTCAGATACAATGACTGTTCATTATTGCGTATCATATAACGCGAAACTCGGTACTTATTTAAATTAAGATGTTTTTGTAATGATTTCAAAGCTGGACTAAGGGAACAGGGACGAGTATGAATCTTAAAATAGACAATAAAGTGATACGCGCTTTTTGGGCGCTAGTCATGTAAGAAGGGTAAAGAGATAAGACCTCCATCGCGATATCGTTTTTTTTTACACCAGGTAGTTTCCAGCATATCTCAATTGTGATTTAGCACCTTATTGCTGTGACATTCAGTTGCAACATGTAATGTGGTAAAGAAAAATGTGGAAACGCCATTGCTTCTTCATGTCTTTACCGGTTTAGGTACAATTTTTGTAACCGTTCTGAGTGAAACATGTGCTTGAATGGTCACCGGTTTAGTCCAAAGTTCTGAGCTCTATGGCTTATCCGTTTGTCGTAATAACCCCACGCTGAAGACGGCTTCCTCTGACCGTTTTTGGCTACCGATCTGATCACTCTGTGTACATCAACTTAAGCACAACCCCTTCTCCCCCAGTAAGGAGAATACAGTGACAAATGGGAAACAGAGAAATGGCTGAGCTAACGTCGTTCGAATCTCTAGCTGTATAACGCGACAAAAACGTGCTTGTTTTGAGGAGAGTACAATTTACGACAGATTCCCTGAGATAGTATGAATAGGATTATCAATAAATTTTCAGCTAAGACTTTTTCCTCGAAAATACATGGAAAATACCGAGCCTTTCCTTAACTCCACAGTCCTGCATCTTGTTCTGTCATGTGACATCCCCATCTTCAGAAACCATCCCATAAGTCATGTAGACATCTCTTTCTTGCTCTATTTAGAACCATTATCAATACCTTTGATTATTCGAGTTGGTATTCTATTGGCGTCCTCGTATGGACATATCCTAAGTCTTATCCTGAGAAACCTAATTTCATACTGTGCCTTTATTTGTACATATACTTCAATCTTTCGTCGCTTTCATGTTTTCATAGAAATACTTCATCACAATCAGTCTGTTATTGGTATGTGGATTCTGGATTTCTGTTACTGTTTACTGTTACTGTTACTGATTTATCAGTGAGGCTTTTATTTATTTTTAATGAAACTAATTTATTATTAGACAACGTGCTCGCAATATTTCCTATTTCACGCTGTATTCAGATTATACAATATACTCATAACTTAATTTATAATGTATAGCCTACTTAAGTAAAACTTATATAACTTGGTACTTAAATTATAACTTAACTTTAACTTATATGCCGACTTATATAACTTATATAGGCCTACTGATATCTTGTATAACTTATTACTTATAAGTTAGATAAATTATATAACTAAGACTTATGACTTAGTAGTTTTTACGCGTTCTCGGAAGTAATAATAAAATGTAGGTAGGTTACTATTATAGAAGCAAAATAGTGAGAGACTGAAATTTCACTCGCCGGGATGTTAGTTCATGGTTAAGAGTTAATAATATCCTTTTAGAAGAAAAGGGAGGCTTCGAAAATCGTGGAGAGATGAAATCAGCGAGGCGATGGAACAAGATCTCAGAGACGAGGAATGAGAAACAGAGCCGAGTGCAGACGGAAGACAGAGACAGCTGTATTAATAATCCTATGTATAAAAGAGTTAATAATATTTACGTCGTTTTCTAAACTTGAAGGTATGTACCACTGATAAACCAGGTACTTTCGAAATTCAATGTGGCACAGTCGAATGTCACTTTAATCACAGACAATGGAAGTAAATGATTTTGGAGATGTATAAAAATGAGTGTTCTCCATCAACGCGGTAGGTGGCTAACGTGACTAATCAAAAGTCTGAGGACTTCCGTGACTCCGTGGAGTGACTATTTGAATAGACTCACTGCAGCCACGTTATTACTGTTACTCACGGTGGACTTACCTAACTACAGTAAGTCGAGTAAAGGATGGTCAAATTTGAAGTTTAAAATTTAATCTTTTGTTTTGTTTTTAAATTCGTTTGTACATTTCTAACAAATTTTATACTTAACGTACGGGTACTCTTACATAGATTTATTCATCAATCATTAGGGTACTTTTTCGGCGACATCGAATCGAGGGGGCGTGCGAAGCAACACATAATTTCTGTGATTATATATAATGATTTATGTTATAGTAATATGGTATTCTAGCAAGCCCCTGAAGAAGGAACTAATTTTACAAACAATTTTTTGCAGTTAAAATCAAACTCAACGCGCTTTTGCAAAGTGACTTAAGAGTTATAAACGATGCAACTTTTTGTCAGACACCACTTTTTCATCCCTACCCCATGCGACAACTTTGTATGTACTTAAGTTGTGTTCAGGGTAACAACTTCTTGTAGGTAAATGAATAATTTTAATGCCTGTAAAAAACTGTAACAAATTTAATGAATCTTAAATAATTAATATTTGTCCAAATCATAATTCTGCAAATTAACAAACTTCATAATGTACAATGTATAAATCGTTAGCGATTACTAATCCTCTCCCTCACTGCCGGAACTGGACCTCTTTAGTGGATCAGTTGACAATGATGATTTTTGTAATGTGCAAGATTTGTAATGTGCAATACAAAAGAATGATATGCTAGCGATTACTAATCCTCTCCGTCACTGCCGGAACTGGACCTCTTTAGTGGATCATTTTTAAAATATCGCTACGTTTAAGAACCGTATGACTGTTAACATTCTGTTAATAATGAGAAATTTAGTTTGAGTAAATACTATTAAAACCATTTTGTAGTTGTATTTAGTTTAAGTATATAGTAAATAATTTTCTATTTGACATTTCGTGGAAACCAAATGGAGAATTATTGTTTATAATTAATATATTTTCTTCCATAATTGGCGCTGTTTTCTGTAGTTTCATTGCGGAAGCACGGTGGTTATTAAAGCCGCTGGTAGATAAGCCTAATGGTACGGTTTTTATTGAAGCTGAGATTTCTTTACATGGTATTTGAGGTCAGAAGCGTAATTAAGACATGGTACAAAAGATACCGAGTTGTACATATATGTTGTCTTGTATAACAATGAATGTTCCAGTCAGGTGCTGTTAGATTCTTTGTTAATCGCCACGTAGGTAGTGATTGTCTGGTACTCGTCGGCGAGATGTAAGGCTAAATTAAACGGTTTTCGTGCGGCTCAACATGTGGTCTTTCAACGTTTTAAACGAGCCTGGGATTTCTGTTTTTCTGATCTATCCTTGTTTTAAATTTTCTTAACAGAATTTGAAATTGATTTGATCGTGTACGAATAGTTATAGTTAACAAGTTACGTCCCGGACGTCCATCAACACAGAACACTATTACTACAGCGTTTTGACTATTCCGAATCAACTAGACAAAAACCACATATAAAAATGTATTGTCTATAATGTACAAAAAAAATGAAATATACAAATTCCTTACAGCTAAACACAGAATAATATCGTGGCGAGACTTGTACTATTCTACTAGCTATCCCGAGAAGCTCCCCCCCCCCCCCCCAGAAGGAGCTCCTATTACGCCACTGGTAAGAAGAACAGGTGACAGTAATAGACAATATAACAACCTAAGACGGAAGATGCTGTAAGAGAGGGAGTCAGAGATAAAACAGACACAAAGTACATCATAAGTTTCAACAGAACTGTCCGGTTATAAATTATACAGGCCTATATTAGCGATTATTTGAAACCAAATCGGTTTATTTACCGATTTAAATATCTTATAAGCTTTTATATACTAACTTTTGGTAGTAATATTACACCTCAACGGAAAGTAATGTTTGTAATTAGTACTCTATGATGATGACAATCCGGAAAGTAACTTGTGCAAGAAACGCGCCATCGAATTCTACTGACGTGTAATAAAAAGCAGAGGCATAAATAGGGAGGGGGGTGATCGGGGTGATCAGTACTCCCTAGAGCTACTGAAAATTTCAGCGAAATTCCGTACACCTATTTGTAAGTCAGTTGGCCGTGTTAAAACAAGGGTTATTAACAACTATAGAAATAAAATGAATTACAATATTAGTAAATTAACAAAATAAAGTCAGAGTTTCCTTAATAATAACAATCACTTCACATTAATTGGTAAACAACGGACGTATTTGCAGTATTAAAAAACAATTACACCCGTGCTTGAAAACTAAGCCAGAGCCTATTAATCTGTCTTTCCGCCCACACTTTCCTTTACAGGGTTGACTGTGTCATCACTCCACTAGTCTAATAGTTTGAACCGTCGTCTTTGCACAGATAAATTAGCAGTTTCCTGACTTTAATTTGGAATTTACTGCAGGATTCTACTCAAAAAATAACGTAATTTAACAGGTACTATATGCTGCTTGAAACATTCTTGGGGCAACATCCTTAAATTATTGTGCGACGGGATAATAAAACCGGGTTTTTCAAAATACCTTCAGGAAGGCTCATTTTCGTAAGCTTTTTAAGAATACAAATTTAAAATTAAAGTAATTTCTAATGTCACAATATTTATTATCTTTAGTTTTAGTGACATTTAATCAAGCTAGAGTATTTTGAAATCACCGCTTTTCCATATTTTTTCGACCCGTATACTTCCCTTTGGTTTACACTAAAAGAATTAATAAAACATGTTTATAAAAATTATATGGTATATGGGAGGAATCATGAGCTACTCATTAGTCCTGAGAAAAATGGGTGGTTCAAGCTAGTCGCACTCCCCCCCCCCCCAGAAGGAGCTCCTAGTTACGCCACTGGTAAGAAGAACAGGTGACAATAATGGACAAAATAATAAGATGGAAGATACTGGAAGGGGGAGAATCAGTGATAAAACAGACAGAAATTACACCATCATAAGTTTCAACAAAACTGTCCGGTTTAAAAATCGAAGAAGACCGTGAATTAAATAAATCACAGTTGTGATTAGGGTGTCATAGAAACTCGTGTACAGTAGGTCTACCGTGAAGATGACAATAAGCTTCGGCACAAATATCTTGTAATTGTCGGAACCTCGCTATAGCTTTCGCTATATGGGCGCATAGTTGATTTACTGATGGTCGGCACGTGTAGATCATTAATGATGGTTACATTACATTAATGACTTACCTATGACCATATACAGATCGTACAGTAACATGTATTCCGTTCACTGGAAGATTACTGGCTTTATACAAATCGATGTAGGCTTACTAATTAACCATCCAGTTTTTTAATTATAGCGTCATCTGTTTACCACTTTTATTACTGTTTTCGACTGTATTTTATATAGAACACTATATACGAGGGAACTCTGTATACGAAATGTTTCTCGTTTGTAAATTGCAGGTGAACATACGTTCCCGTTTTTCTTGGACAGTACGGGTACAGGCTTTTTAACGATTGCACGTGTTGTCAATATTCCTTGTGACCAGATTTCGAATTTGGAGACTACCAAATGTAATCGAAGAAGCGAATGTAAAAATGTAGGTATTAAATTTTCGTCTCCAGAATATTGCAGGTTTTTTTGAGTGAGATAAATCTTACATCTAGCACTGAGTAAAGGCCTACAAGTAAATGGGTCAGAATAAAGTGTTACGCAGTGATGGTGACTTAAAGTGAAGCTAAAGCGACAGCGTAGGCTACAGTGGAGAAGACAGGAAGAGATTTGTCAAAGTCATCAAGAGGATGAGTAAATAATGCCATTGTGTGCCATCCTGTAGGTACAGAGTGCCTAACATAAAAGTCAAATGTGTATCCGTTGTAGAGACATTCTTTTTTGTTGACAGTCAGCTGCTCCGTATTATTGTCGTATTCGTTTCGCCGCTGTTAATCCTTTGTACTAATGAGTTTATTATTTGTTGCAGTCTTCACAATGTTTTATCATTTTTTTCTATAATATTCATTTCTATCATCGAACTCAGCCGTAAAAGTTTTCTGACTACGGTTATAAAAAGAATTAATTTAGAACTTTTCTTTTACATTTCTAATCAATTCATCATTAAAAACAGATTTTTTCGTTTCTCGTCTTTTTGTACGTAATAAACATTGGATTAGACGTTAACTAATCAGCGACCGTAGTTGATTATGAAGAGGTTATAAGAAAGATCGTGACATTTACGTTTCGTAGGATTCATTTAAACCTGAAAGAGTGTAACAGGTCAGATATTAAGGAAGCTACAAACACAGCTGATTAGTCATGAAAATTTAACAAAATACTTTCCTCCCACGACTTTCTCTTTTCTCTCCTTCTAATTCGACCTCTCTGATCGCGTATCCTCACCCACGTGGTCCTTGTACAAGCATTAGGTATTGATATAATTAGTAAAATAGTTTACCTTTTTCTTGTCCGTCTGGTGGCCTTTTCTCTATATTTCATTCAACGCGTTTCAGGACATATGCCCCATCATCAGGATATCCCTTGTTGAAGTTCGTCGATCGTTAAAATATTAAAAACACTGTACACACAATTCTACACATAACAATAAATATAATATAAACATAAAAACACATAAAATACCCATATTTTAGACACACACGATATCGGTGGTGCGCACCACGACATGCTCATCGCCAACGCGATCAACAAAGCATCCGCACCCACCATCCGCAGGCATCCGCGGTTGTCCGTGGTTGGGGGTGGTGAGCTTTGGTCTTCAAAGTTGTGAACACCAGATGCGACTGTATCAGTAACAGGATCAATAAAAATCATTCTTACTGTAATATCAACATCAGTTTTACTATAACTTATGTAATCTTATTACGTTCAGTATACGTATGTTAGAAAAATTGGAAAAAATTGCTTTTTAGAATGTCCGGGTGAGTGTCGATGCACATAGCGTTCACTCTCTATGGGGGTGCCGTCGTTTCGGCTTAAAGTCCGTATTCAATTCAGTTCCGTTCCTTGCTTCTTAAGGCATATTATTCTGGGTTAACTTGCTTGTGGAGATATTGTGTGAATTTTAGACCTTAAGTCAAACAAACCCTTGGCCTAATTAGGCCTTTTTAATGATGATAATATATAGTCCTAATTTGTATACGTAATACTTCCAACTTCAACAACATTTCCATTTTGTTTTCGATGCAGTTTTGTAATTTAGCAAAAATTTTTAGGACACTCAGTAAAAAGTTTCTGGTGATTCCAAGATAGTCACTGAATTTTTGTACTTGTATTTTTAATGTATATAAAAGGGAAGTCAGCTAAAACGTGTAAATAGTCTGTAATAAACTGTTAAGAATTCAGTATTCCGTATATGTACACAATGAACTGTACGTTACGCTATGTCGTAATAGGCTATACGAGGAAAAATAGTAGTAGATTGCGTGGATTTTGTAGTAGCTGTTAATTATTTTGTTTAACTGTAATAGTCTGTTACATTACATGTATCAGTTCTTCCTCGTTTAACTTGCTAAAGATAAATCAGTTAGTGTGGTATAGTCAATTAATGTTGTATGTTTATGAGACCTGAAGTCGGTGATAGTTCAGGAAAATTATAGGGTCCATACGTGATATGGAATGTGGGGGTGGGTGGAGGAAAACGATAATTGTATGCTGTCTATGAGGATCTTAGCCATACCTCGTTGGAAATGAAAAACTGAAGTGATGGAATCATGTCTACGTCTGAAAATGGATGACAGCGGAAATATATAGAAGTCAGGTGAAATACGACTTCGGGGAGTCCGATTGAGAAATAGCGTTGTGGGTATCAAACAGATAAGGATAAACGTAGCTCAGGCAAATGACTGCAACAGATTGACGTTAGGAAGCCAAAGTCCGGTTGTGTCAGCGAAGTAGGAAAAGACCACCTTTGAGGGAGAAAGCTCTGATGATTTGAGTATCTATTGTTTCGGCAGTATGTAGTACAGGAATTGTGCAGCTGATTAGTATCATACAGGCACACGTCAGGAAGCTAAAACATCCAGGGATAGACCTTTAATGATTCATTATAGCTGTATCCACCTTTGTACACTCTTTATTTGCGCTGGACGCATTCGTTGTAGCCTCTTCATCCAGCGCAAAAGAGTTGAACGTCGCCGTTTAGTGACGCACGCAGTAGCGCAAGTGCTTCCACCACTGCTGGATATTCGTTTAACATTTCGTTCAATTTTGTAGTTTTTCGGGAAGGTTTCATCCTGTTTTTATGGTTAATGCCCTCGTATTTCTTATGCTCCGTGTTTTCAGAACAAACATTGGCATTTATTAGGTACATTGCAATATTATAATATGCGCCTTATGGGACATTATAAGCAAACAAAATAAGGAGATATGACGCTTACACCGTTTTAGTCCTGTTAAAGCGCCTTCTAAAGATAAGAGAAACAAAATTTAAAGTTTGTTATCGTATTTTTTGATGAAACGTCAAAAAAAGGCGAAGAAATAAATAAATATGGAAATAGGTATAAAGAAATATAGAAAAAAGGCGCAGAAATGTGACTGCAGAAGTGCATTGCTCATTTTACTTCAGCTTCAAGTGCTTCTCTGTAACGAATATTTTGTTTTGTGATCTTCGGCTCTATCTAGCTCAAAAACATGTAGAAATGTTTTCTAGACATTCGCGTGTTGTTCTTTAAAGGGAACATCATTATTTTAATCTAATGCCCTCATTATTACAAAATTCCACTCTTTTAAATAAATAATCTTTCAACCATATCAATTACCGATATGTTTCACGTCTTTTCCTCATTTTTTCAGCACCAAACTTAGCAGTACTTACACTCGTTGACATAACGGCATCAGTTATGTCCACTTTCACATTTCCACTGGTGAAAAATTAATAATCGCTCGATGTACAGCTGTAGACAGTTAAAGTTATGCATCCAGTGCTTTCAATCTAAAGCATGCGCTTGACTACTCGGTACTGAAAAGTGGAAATCGCAAGTTGAAAGTAAAGTTGATGATGGAAACGTGTAACTAAATATACCATGCGAAGAGACAACAGTGATAGGCTGATCCTCACTACTGGTAGCGAGATATGAGAATAGCCCGCTTTTTGCGGGTGAAAGAGGGGAGTGACGTCACACGTAATGTGCACTGTCTGTTCCGAGAATATTGGCTGTAGAATTTTTGACTGTGGTCTGCATTAAGTTTTTTACTATCTTTGTATCTTATGTACTTTGCCCAGATAACTATATTGAAATGGTTATGTTACGGTTATATTATATTCTTACTTTATAACATAAAGTACCACAAAGATTATAAGCTATTAATGAAATGGTTATATTGAATTGTGTATGTTAACAAAAGAAACATTAAACGATGTAGTCGTTTACTGATGAAACGGCTCAAAATTTGTTACTGCCTTAAAAAGTAAAACAATACGAACAGAAATTTCTACTAACCTGTTACGAAGAAACGCCATTAAAAAAGAAAGAATATGCGTGTTATTACACGAAATAAAATAGTTCCAGTAGGCCTAGGTGTAAGGGAATAATTGTATAGTTTTTACTTAGAGCTTAAGAAAAAAACACTTTCACTCAATTGTCTTTAAAAGAACTCACGATTTTACTCCAGTGGCCGCGCTAAATCACTATCACTGACAGATTCGTCACTTCCATCACTGCTCAGATCGGTGTCATCTTCATCACAACCCCCAACACTTACAATGATACGATCAATCGCGTCTTCCAGTATTCCATCCTTTTGCCAATATTCACTTTCTATGTTAATTACATGTCTACTGTAACTAGACCAGTCTTCTGGTGTTATAGCAGCTAATCCTTCAGAAAGTATTTGTTGTAGTCTCGTTAAAGAAAAGTCCCCAGCTGTATTATGTGACCTTATAAAATATTTAAGTTTTGACCACGCCAGCTCTATAGCACTCAGATCACACATGTATGGTGGAGTTCTCAGCACCTCATGGCCGTTAAATTGAAGTAACGTATCGACCGCATAAATTTTATTTTTTGGTCTCACTTTTTCTATTTTTTCGTGGAGATCAGATTTCCTCATAGATGCATCGCATTCAATTCCTTGCTTCCGTAACCAAGTTAACATGTCACTTTTCAACGAGTACTGAGATGGTGGTTTATCTTCTTGCCGGCAATGATACGGTGCATTGTCCAATATAACAACCGAATTCGCTGGGAGATTAGGAATGACCTTTTCACAGACCCACTTCTCAAAGTTTGTACTATTCATTTGGCCATGATAGTCACCTGTCGAATTACCTGCCTTAAAAATTAATTCCGCATTAT
This sequence comes from Magicicada septendecula, assembly GCA_034769895.1. Classification (NCBI taxonomy): domain Eukaryota; kingdom Metazoa; phylum Arthropoda; class Insecta; order Hemiptera; family Cicadidae; genus Magicicada; species Magicicada septendecula. The sequence continues at coordinate 153,660,957 of CM068368.1, read as the reverse complement.
TTAAAAATCCGTTTTCTGATCCTAAATGCGCTACTATTAAACGGTTTGATGCACTTATTGTCGTCATTGTACCGTCAACTTCTTGGTGTTGCCAGCACTTGTGAAACGTTAAATTGGCATCAACCCACGTTTCGTCTAAATAAAATATACATCTTCCTTGTTCCCTGTATTTCTTTAATTTTTGCAGGTAATTACATCGCCAATTGATAATGTCAGGCCTCTCAATTAGAATTTTTCTCTTGGACATGCACCTCTTCCACACAAACCCCATCTCTTTCATAATTTTTCTTAAAGTCCATTCACTCCACTGAAAGTTAATCCGTTCTTTTAAGATCGGGAGCAATTTTTTACAAGTTGGTACGGTTTTTTTATTTACATAAAAGTCGTGTATTATATTCAAAATGACACGACGGTCAAAGTTATCGACCGAAGCTGTCCGTTTCTCCGCACAACGTTTCTTACCAGGTGTTCCTAGTGTTTCACTTGGACGATCTTTTCCTTCTTTTCTTATATTTTTTATTGTACAAACTGACACGTTACAGTATAACGCAGCTCTTTTAGTAGCTTTGTTTATTGGGATTGTTAACGATTTTGCGTCTTTCTCACGGTCACACTGTTTTATAACATTCCTAATCACTTGTCTTTCTTTGCTTCGAATTGTTTCACCTCGTTTACGTTCAACACTCATGATAAAATCAGTCTAAGATAAAATAAAATGGAATTGTTGCTATAGACTATTTACACACACGCACACGATTAACAAAAAAAAGATCACGGTACGAAAAAAGAAGCAATTTAAAACATATATAACAAAATATTTACAACTCACGGCAATACACATTACAGGAACACGTACGTGCTGCATAAAAGAAACAACTATGAGTAACTGTGCTGCGGGCTGCGGGTTGATATATTTCAGACAGCGTTGTTATTCACTTTGCAAGCAGTGACCTTCACATTCTTTACACAGTGGACAGGATTGCGGGTCTATTCATATGTCACGTAGACAGTACCTGTGCCACTTTCAGAACTGTACTGGTAATAAAAATGCAGTTTTGTTACCGTCTGCACTGGACACGTGAATTAGTACCAAACGTGACTGGGGATGCGGACGTAAACAGTAGCTCCGTGCAGTATGCGATCGGCTGTATTCTTTTATAAAATATACGCTGCCTTGTGTGCTGTATTTATTGTACTGTTACTTAGTTCTGAGGTTCTGTAGGAACATTTGAATTTGTACGTGAAGCAGAGTGAAGATAAATTACACGACTATAGATAATACGTTTTCAAAACGTATATGAGTAGAATCAGAATTTTCATATTTGTGCACACACAACAGGAACGTATTGTAGACGTCGTTGTAGACTGTTTTCTGTTTCAGAATTCCGTGTGAGAATCGTGTGCGAGAATATTACTTAAAAGATTGCATTTTTCCTCAATTCAGTTTTTGATATTATTATTAAATGATAATAATTTGTAGGCCTATTAGCCTATTAGCAGAGGCTCTTATTTAGTTCCTGTCAAGGTGATTGGTATCAGAGAGTTCGCAACCACAAAGTGAATTTGGGAAAGAGAATCTGAAATTATGAAATTTTCTTTAATTTATTTTTCATTTGTTTTTTAACATAAAATATAAAAATGCGTAAGTTCGTTATTTATAATCGATTCAAGTTATTCCTATTACTTTTTACAGTTTGGAGAGTTTAGAAAATGTTAATTATCGTGTAAACCTCATTCATTATTGTAGTATTTACAAGTACAGTACTTTAACTACTGTTAACATATTTAAGATTCAAAGCCTGTGTGGGCTGTACTTAATATTAAAATATTGATTCGCTTGATGTCATACACCGTACTATATTGCAGGTTGAAGATCTTGGCCGTCATGTGCGGTTCATTTTGTATTTTGAAAATCTCTGATGTAAATTACGTTGACCCGTAAGAAGCGTAGTTAATGCGCCTCGACCTGTTTCATGGTTAACCATAATGATATTATGTACGTAATACATATTGAGAGTGATGTATTATAAAATAATTAATCAGCTTTGACTTGTTAGTTTAGACTGCCTGTTAGACTTGTGAAAAACAACAGACATTACCGTGAAAGAACTGTAGGATGCAGTGTGACTTAGTTCAGGAAAAAAGAAATAAATTGGCTTGGAATGTTCGCATGTCGCATTCAGTGTACCGTGTGTCGTACATAATACTTTAGCATGTACAATAATTAGCCCGCCCCAATTGACACAAACATTCCACGGCCGTCACGAGTAGGTTAATGAAACACGCGTATGCGTTGATGAAGCTTTAGATCTTTGTTGGATCTGTCTGGCAACACTGTTAAAGAATTTACCAGGCAAGACAGACCTTAGGAATGTAGGCCGCGCATTCCTCTGTCAAATAATCTTGCCCGTATACCCACGGCACTGTGATTTTTTACAGCTATGGTTGCACACTGATATTTACTCTAATAATTAATGAATATGCGCTCAGGAAGAAACAATGTGTTAGGAACAAAATTTTAAACCCTGTAATTTCTGTTTAGAGTTGGTAAATGTATACTACAGGGCTTTGTTAAAACACGAAGAGTTCGGTGGGTAGTGGATACTGAATCGTAATGCGAAAAGATCTTTCTCTAAGCGACGTATTTTATTTTTTACCTCAGTAAACATGCGACTTTATTTTTTCCAATTATTATATCCTTCTCAGTCTCGTAGACTAACATAACTTCGACATTGCAGTTTAGTAGTTCCGTGACTGTGCCTTGGTTTGTCAAAATTAATTGTCGTCACGGTTGTTAGCAACCGATTTGGAATCACTAAAATTAATAATTAAGTGTAATTTAATAATTAAGTTAAGAAGATTAAATGAATTAAGTTACCGGTAAATGAATGCGTTCCAGTTTGAGCAAATCTTTTAACTTCGTTATTCCAAGTAATTAAATATACATATAATTTAAATATTTTGTTTTTTATACGAGGGTCATTCAATAAGTAAACAGACAAACAGTTGTAGAAAAGAAATTAAATGTAGCAGCTGATTGAAACTTTCAGGAGTGTTACCTGGCAACGTCGTTGTGAGTTTCGATCAGCTGTTCAATAATATATTGCATAAACATAACCAATACAGTTTTATTTACGATGGTGTGTCCTCTTGAGGACAGTACTTTCGAAGAACAGCGTTCTGTTATAAGATTTTTGGATTTGGAACCACTATAACCACTAACTTGGATTCACTATTTTGAACCTGAGTCAAAGCGACAAACCATGGAGTGGAAGCATCTCAGTTCACCCGCCAAAAATAAATTCAAAACCCAGCCATCGTCTGGTAAGGTGATGTTAACCATCTTTTGGAGCTCCCAAGGCCCAATTTTCTGTGATTACCTACAAGACCAGCGTACCATCAATAGTCAGTACTATTCTGACATGATTGTGAACAAAGTTAAGCCTGCATTGAAGAAGAAATGTCCGGGATGGCAGAGGAAAGGTGTGATTCTTCTTCACGATAATGCCCGGCCACACACGCCAAAATTGACGCTCGAAACAATAAAAAAAAGTAGGTTGGGAGATCCTGCCTCATCCCCCTTATACCCCTGACGACCTTGCCCCATCTGACTTTTTCTTGTTTGGCCCACTCAAGACTTTGCGTGGTGTCAAGTTCAACAGCAATGAAGAAGTGAAGGAAAAAGTCCAAAACTGGCTTCGACATCAAGGTAAAGAATTCTTTGCTGAGGGAATAAAAAAGCTTGTAAATAGATGGGACAAGTGCATAGACGTTGCTGGATTACGTTGAAAAGTAAAATAAAATTGTATTGATTGAATAAAAAGTTTTTGCTCCACAGCTGTTTGTTTGTTTACTTATTGAATGGCCCTCGTAGAATAACAAATTAAATAATTACGTTAAGGTATTTATCGCTTAAATTAATCTAGGTTTGATTAGCGGAAAAACGAAATGCCAGTATCAGCTATTAGAACAAGGGACTTGCTTGTAAATGTCAGTTAATTAATGTATTTAGAGAAGTATGATTAAAAGAGAAGGTTATAATTAGTAAATTGTGTAGGAATTTACTGGACCATAAGGAACATTGTTTTCATTTGTTTAAAAATTAATTTGGCATAGGCCTAATCAGGTTTTGGTATACAATGCGCTTATAGCGTACATTGCTGGGTTCATTGACTGTAGCTTTCGGAGGTAATTAAAAGAATTTTGAGAAATGTTTACTTTTAGAGCAGTAAAGTGTTAAGTATACCTTTATCGTGACACCTTAAGTGTGACCTGTCTTTATCGAATAATAGTGACATTTGTATTCTGTGTTTATTCTCCCTGAACTTGGAAGGGCGTGATGGTTAACGAGTTACATTGAAAGTAATGTCCAGTAAATAAAATTTACAGAATGACGTGATGATAATACGAGCCGTATAGTCTAAATATCAAACGGCTAGTAATTCTGTACTTTTCAGTTTTATTGAAGTTATATAGTACTATCTTTACAGCGCAAGGCCTGAAATGTTCACTGGATGGAGGTTTGTCAGGAGGACTTTAATTTTTGGGGAGGGCGAAGCTTGTAGCTTTATCCACGTACACTTCAGTCTGTAATGCTTACGACACAAAATGATGTTTCCGCAATAACCTCTAGACGTATCTCCAACCGGCGCGCTCTCGTACTGGGAGTCACTAGGTAGGGTGAAGGCCGTTTTGGTTATTCTTGAACATACGAGTCATTAAATAGAAGCACACGTTTTTCGGTAATTAAAGGTGTATAAAGTGGAGAATAATGTGTAGTAACGTATAAATTTAATATCACATGGACCGACGACATGGATTGCGACTATCCGCACGGTAAAAATAAAATCCTTACTGTTAACAGTCAGATGATAACAATATCTCTTTCCGTGTAAGCCGGCAATTCTTTAGAAGTTCAAAAATGCAATATGATCTACTACTTGCAGTTCACGAACACTTCGATTAACTCCAATTGTTAACATTAATTACTGACATTTTATTAATTGTTTTAAGTTAAATTGGGCTTACGTACCTCTAGTGGTTTACATAGGACTGAACACGTATCGTTTAATCGGAATTTGTTAAATGTTACCATTGCTTTCGTATAAAAAGAAATGGATTTATTTCATTGTTGATACCTTCTGCATGATACTTGGGATGTACGTGTCACGGCTTATGGCGTTGATTCAAATACATGTTGTACTCGTTCCAAACATTAATTTAAGCTACCCCTTTGGCAGGGTTTAGTACTAATGGAGCGTAATCTACTTTTTAATTTTTTTTTCATCGGCCATCTAAGGACCGCATGCCAATTTCAATTCTTTATTGTTTTCTTTTTCCAATATTCTTTCATCTTTTCACCGTGTCTCTTCTTCCTGTTTTCAGTCCACTTTGAAGTCTTTGTCTTCAGTGCGTTTTTCTCTCTCCTACCCTGGACTCCTTCCATTTTTAACACTTTTGCCCGAAAAACTTCTCTTTCAATTGGTTCTTCTGCGTGTATATTATTTTTTTCTAAATCCTTTTGGACTTCTTTAATTCAACTTGATGTTGACTTCTTCCCCACATATACTTGAATATCTGCTTTGTTAACCTGTTGTCGTCCATTCTGTATAAATGTCCAAAAAATAATAGTCTTTTTCTCATTGTCGTAATCTACTTTATTTTATCTATATATTAATATTGCTAGCTCAATGCTGAGACCGCCTTTGTCTTATCCAGCTGATGAGGCAGAGTCCGACTCGACATCGTGGAATCAGGCTACCTCGGACATAGATTTGTGCTGATCATTGTGCCTTTTGGACTCGAATAAAAAAAATATACGGAAGTTATAATATATACAGTATAGGGCTAATAGTAAGAATGACAGTAGAGAAGAAAGCGGCTAGAGTATAAGTAGGTACGTTACATTGAGAGTACATACTGCGTTTGGCGGTTTTTGAAAGTTATAAAGGCGTACGTGTAGTGAGCACAGCACAAACCGAGTAGTTTGCTCAGAGCTGTGATGTGGGCACTAGGCTAGCGGGAAGAAGGTCATGGGAAAGACAGTAGTGGCACGATTCCAATTGCTTATTGTAATCACTGCTTCGTCTCAGGGCCGCGCCACGCTGTGTATACAATTCAGCATCTTCCTTCGCAACAAAAACACAATTTTCTGTTGGTTTTTAACGGTACCCAACGTATAACGGTTTGGCGGAGATCTTGATTTGCTTTCGATTTTCTACACAGCAGACTTGGCGTAGCCACTAATGCGATCGACTCCGTTCACTAGGAGAAAATCCATATTACTCTCTAGCGATTATTTGTAAGTTTTATAAATGTACGTTCAGAACCCTGAGTAAGATTATTTATTTTGTGTATATCCATACACATTTCTAACCGTATACTCATAATTATCATGCTCATGATAACATATCATGTACATTTTCTTGGCGTTTCATTCCCTGGGATAGTGAATGAACCCGTGAGTAGGCAGAGTTTTGGTGGAGCTGTCTTTCTGATATGGAAGATGAGGTGTTTACTAAACCAGTGGCACATGCTCCTTGGGAATTACTGTAGATATTACTTATATTCGTTCGGTACTTTGTAAAGATATTAGGACTACCTTTTCTTCTTTCTCTACAATCTAGGATTAGACGATATTACCTGGTTCGGACTCTATTTGCAAACCACTTTTTTATCATTCCTCTTTGGAATTAATATTTAAAAATTTGTTATTATACTCTTTTCGGTTGCATATTATCTACGTTCAATGTGTTAATCTTAACTCTTTGATTTTTACCCTTAAGAAGAATATATCTAATTCTTTTCTTCATCGTTTCTAATTCTTTCGCTTTGCATATAACCTTTCACGCATTTCACAAATTTTACCTCTGTAATTTGTTTGTGACTTCAAACCACTTTTATATTGGTACTCATTTTGGAATTCCTATAAAATAGCGGAGAACCCATAATATTTAAAACATTTTTTCAGTTTAATTTCTTGTTTTTTCTTACTATTGGGAAATTTTTTTATGAAGCAGTTAGTCAAATTATGCGTGGATAAACTTCAAATTTTAAAGAAGTTTAAAAACATCAAGAGGTTTAATGTATTAAAAACTTAAACAGAATTTATTAAGAAACGGCGTAAATTTTGTATATTAATATTTTTACAAATTTTTAATTATTTGTGGTCACAACTTCCAAAAAAAATCGTTATCGGTAACTATGATGAAAATAAAATGATAAACATCTAATTTGTGATATTGAGGTGTACTTAATGTGAAATCATTTGAATGTTCTAATGACTAATGGGTCTAATTAAATGTGCACCACATAGAATTATATGAGAATGTATCTTCCCTTAAGTTTTTTTACTTTTTTCTATTCAAGGTCTTGGTTTTATTTTTTTCCTCTGAATTTACGTCTTTATCGACGAATCACCGTATTTTCCGCGAACGGAAATTCCTCCCACACGAGTTGGTAAGCAGAAGTAAAACTTTTCATTAGTATTTTGTAATTATACTGCAGTTACGTGAAATACTTGTCTCGCACAGGATTGGATTCAATTATAAGTGCAGCACATCTTCGCAGTACATTATATTATACACGTGTTTGACTGTGACCTTTGACACTCAGCACACAAAGTGTTACACGGACATATATCTCGTAATGTCAACACAGTTTTGTATTGTTCTGGCAGCTGTTGCAGTCCCATGTGAATCACAATTAGTTTAAACCCGTGGTAAACGGAGACTTTCGAAAACCAAGAGGATATTCACTTTTCCAATGAATCTCAATGAAAAACGAGTTTTTAAGAATGTGTTCCTCGAGCTTAATAATTATAAAAATATTTTTCATTGTCACAAAGTTTTTGATGACCAGTTACATACCGAATTACGATATTATACATGATATTATATAACACTTTAATCATAATTGAAAAGCCTATTGAACTTTTTTTGTATTTTCCACAATGTCATTGCATGAAGTAGGCCTGTAATTTTACGAACTTTGCAACGTAAACATATAACCCACAGTTATTACGGAACATCGTAAATTCTAATACTTTTATTTCGTTTTTTGTACTTTTAACGTTTTTATGCTTATAGAAAAAGAAAAATTAGGTTTTGTTTGATTATGTACTGCGTGATAAGCACGTATCTCGTAACGAAGCATAAATATTTGAAATGTGATGAGATGTAAATTTAGAAACATATTTGGATTTTGTGAAATGCTTTTTGATACACTGTAGACTACAATCTGTCATAAACATGTACATTATAAAATAGCGCATAGTCAGAGATTAAGTGATTTTGAGTGCTTAAATAAAACGCGAATACTTCGAAAAGATACGGAAGTGTTGTTTCTTCGGCGTACGAAGCTAAACTGTTAGGCTAGTACATAATGATCAGCAGTTTATTTTAAGTCGTCTGTGAATTTCTCGTATTTTACTAAGCTGGATTTTGAAGGCTTAATCCGTTATATGTTTATCATAGTATATCATTGTTTTTACGTTAACAGTTTTTACGTTTTAAGAGTCAAATTAACGTTTCTTACAGTCACGTGATGTTAATTCACTTTTGTTAAAGCATGTATAGGAGAAGCAGCGAGAAATAAGGATAGAAATATGTGTTGTGATTAGAATTTTGAGAATACTGTACACAGAATTAAGCTCTGGGTATGTTAGCACCTTCATAGGTGAAACACAGTCTACGTGCAGGAAGTTATTTGGTTGGACAGAGAGGAGAACTATCCCAAGGAGTAATTATTAAATTCAAAATTAAAATCAAGAAGTTAATTATTCAATGAAACTGGTCAGTAATTGTGAAGATATTGCTACCCCATTACACAACATTCAACGTGTTTCTCGGCTATTCCAGCGGAGCCTGGGTATAGTGTGTGTGTGTGTGTGTGTGTGTGTGTGTGTGTGTGTGCGTGTGCGTGTGTGTGCGTATTGCTGCTTCTTTGAGATGAAGGACAATTACGTGACACTTGTCACGCGTCCGTAGCCAAGACTACTCCAGACATCACCGGCCCGCGCGCACTGTATTCAGGGCAGCAAGCAATTACGCTCTAGTGTTTTGTAGTAGCGTTGACGCGTAGTATGGATTATTCTGGAATCTCAGCGGGGTATGAATATAAGCAGCAGCGACGCTTAGTTTTAGTTGAAGTGGCGATTTATTCAAGTGAGGTCGAGTTATTGTCGGGCGATTTACCCAGTGCGTTTCAAGTAAATCGCCCGACAATTAGTAAAAAGTGATTATAGTGCGGAATTCTTTGTAGTTGACATTATAATTTGTGTGGACAGATTAACTTGAATTGTTGTACGAGAATAATCTTGTTGAATAGTTTGTTGATTACAAACTGTTAATTGTTATAATTAAAGCTGGTTTTTAGTGGCTTTATTGCTGTATTGTATTTTGTTTTCCACTGTACCATACGACGATCAGTAGACCGTCGTAACAGTATATTTTCTCAGGCCTCTGAAGATGGTCTGTAAAGGGCAATTTCGTGGATGAATCGTACGTTAACAGAGATAATATGAAAGAAATTAAAATTATATTGATAATAATATAAATAAAGACCTAGGTCACATGTAGATTTTTCAGTATACACGAATCTATGCCATGTATATACCAGCATCTGTTTTGTAACAAATGGTTTTTGAAACACGTGTTGAAATTTACACCAATGCAGAAAAGAGGCTGATTGTTAAAAATCTCTTTTAACAATGATGAACTGATGATTCGTAATGGTGGAAAGGGAAGTATAGTTCTTCCGAAATATAGGAAAGCCTAGTACGAAGTTAAAGAATTAGAAAAAAAGTACGATTTCCCAAATGTGTTGATGAATTATTCCTGAAACTATAAAAACACGAACTCCAACAAACAGTTTGTTTGCTAACTTTACGTTTTGTCCAGCTATCTCCAATAGTGTTTGGTGTAATCAATACATTTTATAATACGGTACACGTAGATACATTTTTTAAATAGAGACTTTTCAATGACTCAGTGATTGGCTGCACAGCAATATTATGAGGAATATTTTCAAATTTAAGCGTGTACGTAATTGCTAACATCCCGTCACCGTTAATCCTTGTGTTAACGATGATGTTGGCTGGAGTTTTATCAATGGTGAGCGTGTAACAGTGATCCTAGATCAGCGGCGTAACTACAGGGGGATCAATCCCCCCCCCCAAAACTATTAAACATTTTTAGTGAAATTCCTTAATAATTAACGTAGGTCGATTTCTAAGACCATTGCGTGTGTTAAAATAAAGCTTATAAATAATTGTAGAAATAGAAATTGTAGGAATTACAATATTTGTAAATTAATAAAATAAAGTTAAGAGTTTTCTTAATAATGGACAATCGCTCAACGTTTGGTAAATAATGTAAGTGTCTGCAACTTTACGTAAATTTTATAAAATACTTGTAACATTATTTGGGAAGAGTCCTGTATTTATAGTTTTCCTGAAAAAAATGAGGGGTTCGACCTTCAAGCCAGTATCGTCCCCGCCCCCCTCGGAATAGCTGCTAGTTACACCACTGGTCTGGATTATTGTACCTGTACGTCACACAACATTAAGTTGAGGAAATTTCAAATTAAGATCCTATGTAGAGTTTATTGCTTCAGTCATGTAGTTTCTTGTTTAAGGTTTAGCAGAAAAGTTTAATTGATATTTTAACTTTAACTGGATTGGCTTTCAATGTTATTAACAGTAGTTCCTGCGTTGCTTTATGAAAGGGATCGCACTTTTAAGGCGACTGTAAAATTTACTTTCTGTATCGGTGAATTCTGTTCACACAAAGAACCAAACGCAATAATTTTTTTGTATTTGCCTTACTTTTGTCGTTTAACGGTGAAGGTAAACAGAACAGTGAAAACCGTTCAGCGAGCGACACAGTCGTAAACAACTCAGTCAGTCCTCAGATGTCACCGGTGATTGGCAGTCGGTAGCGCAGCTGAATACAGAATTACCGGTACGTCGTGTCGTAGGCATATACAAAATAATGATGAGAACGTTCATCCATTCACTGGGAATATTAAAACGAGAAATCCTGTTGTACTGGATGACATCTGCCGAGGAATTAAACGATTTACGATGCTACACAGTCAGAGAACAACTAAATAGTTTTCCATTAAACGGACGTGTAAAGAATCATAAAATAAAGGATAAGAATTTAATCCTTCAATTTTTAGTGACCGTCAATCAATGAATTTTTTAGTGGATGGTTAGTGAGGATCGGTCAAACTAACCATCCACTAAAAAAACACTTTGACCGATCCTCACTAACCATCCACTAAAAAAAATTCAGATAAGAATTTAATAAATAAAGAATGAATATAGGAAATATGTTATAGTGAAATTGGTTTGTCTGTTATAAACGCGGAGACTAAGATGTTTAGGTGGGCTGATACAGTCGTACTAAGATTGGAACCAACAATTAGGCCTAAGAAGAAGGAGAAAAAAGACGATGATTTTGGTATCACGGCGACACGTGAGATTTACATACATCTACATAAGTGTGAAATTGTATGCTAAAAAAATAAAAATATATCCATTTAAACCGATAGGCCTATTTATTTTTTACATTGCCTTCAGAGCCTGAATATTTATAGCGGAATCGGGACCAACATTGAAAGAAAATCAATTAAATCTGTGTTAGTAAACAAACAGAAGAATAAACTAAAAACAGAAAGCGGGAAATGGTTTCTAGACAAAAGAAAGAGTGAAATTAACACGTTACATGAAATAACGGGGCGAGAATTGGCGTTCATATCTATAAGAAGGTATAACGATAAAAGTGTATCATGGATTATTGATCTTGGACATTGCCTCCACAAGGGGGTCCAGCGTATGCCGTGGCATAGGGGTCCGGGCCTCAGGGGCCCCGGGACAGTAGAAAAAAAATACGACAGACAGCCGTGTTTATTTTTTGTGTGGTGTAGATAGGCAACTCAATGCAATCTTTGTTTATTGTGATCTTATTTTAATTTTATGATAATTGTGATAAAAGGATGGGCCCTCATTCATCACATCACATTATTCTCATGAAAGCATTTATAAAACCGTGTTTGAATCTGAAAAGTATCCATTACGCCTACTCTAATCTATTTATGACAAAAACCTTTAAGCTGTGTTTGCGAACTTCTGTCTTACCTTAGGCTTTTCTGTACTATTCCAGTTACAGTTTCGGCTGCTGAAAGATCTTTCAGCAGGTTAGCGAATTCACTGAAAAACTTGGCAGAGAAGCACTACCTCCCAAGAAAGGCGTAATAATTTGGCAATTTTAGCTATTGAAAATGAATTGGATAAGAGTATTTATTTTTCAGATGTTATTGACCAGTTTGCTGAAATGAAAGCAAGAAAAAACTTTGCACTACTTAAGCCATTTTAGGCCTATCACTTATGTATTGATAAACATAGATCGTGTTTATTTTTTGTCTTATGAAAGTTAATTTTAGTAGATGGTTGATGTAAAAAGTGAGTTAATTATTTGATTTGATTAGGAACTTAATATTTGAAACGTTGTAGATTTTAAGTCCTCTAAGTAGTTTGTTAATTCTGTTTTACTTTAAAATACGTCTAAAATTTTTTGTCTAATAAAAAGATTTTTAACCTGTTTACAGAAAAATTCTTTTAGACACACAAGTAATATGTTCGTTTAATTATTAAGAAAAAGACTTTAAAACAAGAGGGGTTTTGAACGGCGAAGGGGGCCCGGAAGGTGGTCTGGCATAGGGGCCTCAGGAAAGATGTGGTGCCCATGATCATGGGTATTCACGTGATCTCGAATATAGTTTACGAACAGATGGGTTACGGTAAAGACGAATTCGGTAGTGTGTATTAATAAATAAGTAAATATATAAAACTTTGAAGTAGTTTTGAAACGGTCTACTTAGCGAGTGAAAGATGCGGTTTCAGATCAATCGGAGACGGTGTGAAAGGGACTGTTGTTATTAAGGCGGCTGAAGCGGAGCTGCAAGTGCACGCAGCGAATAACCCCTACACACTCGAAGGCGTCAACGTTTAATAAATCTGATTTTTTTTTTTAACAATGTTTTGAGGCGATTTCTGTCTGTTTTGATAGTTAACGTGTTCGCTCCAGACGATGGCTGCCATTAAAGAAGTGAATACTGAAAATGTAAAAAAAATGTTATGAAACTTGATTGGTAATTTACCGTGAGTGATACAGTTTGACGCCTACATCATGTGACACGAAATGGATTGACCAGACATGTAATGATGCTCCGGTTGACCGGCAGACGCGTTTCCCATTGTTGTTGGGTGACGGCTACTGATGTCATGCACGATCGCGCTGTAACACTGTGACTGAATTATCCGTTACTAGTTCTTGCACGGTTATCGACATCAATAACTCGATAACAGAAACCCGATGCTCAACACGCTTTTGTGATCTAATTATTACATAAAGACGTAACAGTTTTGCAAGACATAACCTAAGTATAGTTTTTGTACAATAACACGCCATTACTTCAGAGTGTAAACTCGTGTCATTATTTGTTTATACTTGCAACTATAAATAGTTTTACCTATCGGCTCGGCAATGCGGGGTAGGGAGTCCAGCGGCGCACTAAACCAGGATTTATTTATTTATCCTGACGTGTTTATTTGGATCAAGAGAACATGTAGAATAAATAATGTGGTGATGGTGTACACGTTTACTTAATTACGAATCTCTAAAAGTTCTCACCTCGATACAGAGATAGCGCCAGGGGTATCAAATGGCAGTGTCTTGTCGCACATTCGATCCGCCGTATGGCGTACCATAAACAGCCGTAATTACTAGTTTGATTATTATGATAAAATAAAGTACACATGCGTTTGGTTTTATGATAACATATTCATATTTGAAGTGAATCTTTTCTCGGCAAGCCATTTCTTCAGATTCGGGAAAAGGAAAAAAGTCACACAGAGTTAAGTCTGGCGAATACGGTACGTGTCGTAGTAATTCGTAGCGCAATTGTTGAAGTTTTGCGACTGCAGTTGACGAACAGCGAACGACTGCATTGTCTTGATGAAAAGGCACTTTTTTCTTTGCTAAATGTGGACGTTTTGCTTTAACAGCCTCATTCATTTGCCCCAACAGCTACACAGTTCCCTCCGCTAATGGTTTTGCTTTTTCCAAAATAGCCTATGAGCACCACACCCTGGGAATACTAAAAAAAAGACGCCATCACTTGTTTGGCTGATGGAGTAGATTTCGCCTGCTTTTGAGCATTTGTGCACGCTTCAATCCATTGTATGGACTGATATTTTGTCTTTGGCATCTAATGCCATATCGCTTGTTTCGTCAGCAGGAGTGAATAATCGCAGAAACTCGGCTGGATTGCGTTTATACATGTCCAAGCACTCTTGAAAAATGTTCGTTCCAATGAGTTTCTGACCGACCGTAGAAAACGCGGCACCCATTGGGCTGAAAGCTTTTTCATATGTTGTCTGTTGAGATGTTCGCAATGTCAGCACGCGTCTATCAGTTTACGGGGCAGTGTTGATTTCTTTGTTTCCGTCAGTTGCAGCGGTATTTGGGCGACGTGAACATTCATCGTCATAAGTGGACGAACGATGACGTTTGAATTTATCAGCCCATGTCTTCACCGTTGAAAATGACGGTGAAGAATATGCTACAGAAGAGTTCAATTCATTTTTTATTTCCGTTGCCGTTAAACTTTTTATAACGAAGTATTTGATCATTGCGCAACATTAGATTTTATTTAAAAACACAAAGCCTATTATTTAATTTGATCACAGCAATCAACTAATAGTAAAGGTGATTTAAACGCTAGATGGATGGATGATTTAAACGTTGGTACGCCTTCACATGGAATGATCTCACGAACAGTCATAGCCATTTGGTACTCCGGGAACTATCTCTGTGACAGGCCGAGAACGTTTCGAACTACACACGCTGATCTTTATTCTGTCCGCATAGAATAATGCACGTTGGCCTGTTCGGCTTCAGCGTCTTATTCTCTATCTCTTTTCCCCATGGTACAAAAATAGCGGATGACAGAAAAACTTGGAAAGAACTAAGAAAGAATATTATGGCCGAAAATAACAAAGGGACAGGAAAACGATTAAATGGATACGTATGCAAACTAGAATAGATAGCATCATGTATGTACATCAGCATTTCCTTGTATAGTTTTGTTATTTCTGTTATTGATTGTATTCCTAATTGTCTAATGTCATCATTTCTTATGCGGTAATTTCTAATCTAGTACACCGTTCTGCCTACTTTCATCTCTGATGATTTCATTTTCCTTTCTTGGTGCCAATGCGTCAGACTGTATACCAAAACGGAAACATAAGAGTAATTTCATTAAATTTAATATTAGAGTATACCTTACAGTTTCCCCTTTCAGAATTCGTCTAGTGTTACACTGTTCTAACAGCAGTTAATCGTATACGAATATTTTTGTCCTCGTAATAATTTATAATCATAAAGTATGTTATATTTTCCATAGTTTGATTATTAATTACAATTCTTATCCGTACGGGTCCTTTCCCGTGAACTATTCTGTGTTTTTTTTTACGGGATGTTTCAATAAACTACACAAACGCCAATTAACTTGTAGGTAGCCACTTGCAGTTTATATTTTGTCCTGAATTATAACTTGGGACAGCAGTGATATATTTAAGAACTCGTTTGTAGTTCGGAAGGTCACATCTGTGTTTTCCTTCTCTTAGCTGATCATCTCTATAGACGATGAAGCGCATCCCTGCCGAATACCAATGTGCTGCCTGTTCCGCCTTTGAAAGTACTTCACCCGTCTCTTCCCGGGTATACCCACACACCTGTGTCCTATAGGTTTATATTTACAAATTTCTTTCGCCAACCGTAAACCTGACATTCTTCGTAAGTGTCCTTCCACCGTTGTTTATAATCTTTTAGCCTTTCATTCAAGTTGAAAAATTGTAATACTTCTCTTGCGGCCTCATTTTGTATAGGTCAAGTTTAGAACGTCTTTTTGACTCCTCTTAAAAATACCAGGATCTGTTGGGCTAATTCCGGAGTGATCAGTACCTCTGCTGAATCCGTACTTGTCTTACTGTACAGTTCATGCCTTACCACGTATACAGGGTTTGTGTAGTTTTAAATTAAATGTACCGAATATCCTGTTTTCGTACGTTATGAACCAACGTTTGTCTGTACATCATAATCAAGTCCTAGTCTTCCCGTAGTCTGCAAAAGCTAGATGTATTCCTAAACGAATGCCCTGAGTTTCTACAGTATCTGTCTTAAAGTAAAAACTTTGTTAATGCTTTACTACCCTTTTCTGAAACCAGCTTCTTCATAAAGCGAGTCAACTTCTGAGATTCGGCTTCCCTCTTGGAAGTAAAGATATAATGTGTATAAAATAATTTTTAAGTTGCAACAAAGTAATTAGGGGAAATTTTCACGGTACACTTGATATTTTTACAGCTATTGAAATGTATAAAAAAAATTGCCTGAAATTGGAAGTAAAGTGGTAAAGTTGGAAGTAAAATGGTGTTAAGGGATATACGCTTGAACAGGTCTCAGATTTTCAGTACTGGAATGCAATGTCAATTATGAGAAGAACCACGAAGTTACAAATAAAAGTAAAGATCTGAACCTCTTTCAAGGACGATTAGGAAGAATCTTCAAGGAAAATCATGAAGGAACATCCACATACGGCTGAATAAAGTTATGATGATTCCAGCGTTGCTTTGTGATCGCAAATATGAATGCTTTCAACGGGATTCGAGTAGAGTAACTAGAGTGAAAACTAGAGGTGAGATGTGATTCCTTTAGGATGCTCCATGGAGGACAGAGTTAGGAATCATATATTAGAAATGGTTCGGGAACTAATAACACAGTAAACCAGGAGTGGTGAGAATAAAGAGAGGACAGTTGTCGAAGGAAGTTTTGGCTTATTGACTACGAAGTAGGAGATTCGCTGGAACGCCACGGAAACGGTGAGAGTGATGGAATCCTGTAGAACCGAATCCTAATCCTGGAAGGCAAAAGAAGATGATGAAGAAGAAGAAGAAGAAGAAACATTGGCTTTGGAAAGATGAGTAAAATGCGTATTATGCGGGTATTATGTAGAGTAACAAAGTGCTCCCTTGTTTAAAAGGGAAACTGTGTAATCAGTGTTTTTCCGGTAATGACTTGCTGGTCATAGAAAACGAAACTGATTAAGATACAGACTGCGTAAAAAGCATGGGATGGATTAAGAAGGGATATTGTTGCTGGAAATAACAAATAAGGACAAAAAAACAATCACGTGGGTACCTAAGTAGAAGAGATTGTATCATTAGGAGAATTCAGAAAATAAAATGGCGGTAGGTAGGACTTTTGGCTATTGAAAAGGCAGACCATCAGGAAGCTTGCAAATCGACAGCAGGCCTTTGTGAGGTGGGCGTCATATAACTGTGTTAGAACTGAACAAGATTTGCTCTTATAACAATTCAGTGAAGAACAATCGGGAAGCATTACCCCACGAGCGGGTATTTGATTATTATTATTATTATTATAGCGGTGGTGATGGCGTTTTGTCAGTTAGTTTATATCTTCTTAGCCCCGCGCTTCATGCTGCGTCGTTCTGTGTTAATCAGGTGATATATGAACATTCCGGTCGAGCTGTGTATCTTTAGCAGACAGAATGTAACAGAAGAATATAAAATAAAGTGGAATATCCTCAAACAACTGGATTGGTTGAACACTGATCTTGAAATAGGTCCGTATATAAACCGGACAGTCCAAAAAACACTAGAGACGGACTATCTGGCCAACTAACGAGGAAGAGATAAGATACTCATATTTAACCACGATGAACTGTGGCTGCCTGGAAGGTACTGTCCAGGTACTCAACAAAAAAAAAGATTCTTACAACAGGAGGGAATTCAAATAGAACGGTCTAAAACATACCGTTTTCATAATTTATCAAAAATTGCATATATTTTTGTAAAGGGCTAGCAAAAGAAAATGCTCATTATTTTTAACATGAATAACTGTGAATATTTCCCCCAAATACAGAATTCTTCATTATCGTCTTCTTCACCTTCTTCTTCTCTTCTTGTTTTTCTTTCTATCATGTTTCTCTTCGAGTTTACTTACTTCTTTCCATTGAAGAGCTGTGGGCAACGGTAGACCCATCTTTTTGTTAAAATTTTGGACTATTTATTTCTAAGGCTTGTTGCTCTGTTGCTTGTTTGAGCAGTATGCTGTGCCCAGCTCTCTCGTACCAATGAGTGATGTTCATTTTCCATCTACGAGGGTCATTCAATAAGTAAACAGACAAACTGCTGTAGAAACGAAATTAATTTTGTAGCAGCTGATTGAAACTTTCAGGAGTTACCTGGCAACGTCGTTGTGAGTTTTGATCAGCTGTTCAATAATGTATTGCATAAACATAACCAATACAGTTTTATTTACGATGGCGTGTCCTCTTGAGGACAGTACTTTAGAAAAACAGCGTTCTGTTATAAGATTTTTGGATTTGGAACCACTATAACCACTAACTTGGATTCACTATTTTGAACCTGAGTCAAAGCGACAAAGTATGGAGTGGAAGCATCCCAGTTCACCCGCCAAAAATAAATTTAAAACCCAGCCATCGTCTGGTAAGGTGATGTTAACCGTCTTTTGGAGCTCCCAAGGCCCAATTTTCTGTGATTACCTACAAGACCAGCGTACCATCAATAGTCAGTACTATTCTGACATGATTGTGAACAAAGTTAAGCCTGCATTGAAGAAGAAATGTCCGGGATGGCAGAGGAAGGGTGTGATTCTTCTTCACGATAATGCCCGGCCACAGACGGCAAAACTGACGCTCGAAACAATAAAAATAGTAGGTTGGGAGAACCTGCCTCGTACCCCTTATAGCCCTGACCTTGCCCCATCTGACTTTTTCTTGTTTGGCCCGCTCAAGGAGACTTTGCGTGGTGTCAAGTTCAACAGCAATGAAGAAGTGAAGGAAAAAGTCCAAAACTGGCTTCAACATCAAGGTAAAGAATTCTTTGCTGAAGGAATAAAAAAGCTTGTAAAGAGATGGGACAAGTGCATAGACGTTGCTGGAGATTACGTTGAAAAGTAAAAAAAATTTGTATTGATTGAATAAAAAGTTTTTGCTCCATAGCTGTTAGTCTGTTTACTTATTGAATGACCCTCGTACTTTATATAAATAAATTGAACGAGAAAATTGTAGCCTATGACGGGAAAATTCAGTTCTTATTTGAAACAGGTAAAGATATAAAATGAGATTTATAAGCCTCACAAATATAGGCTACGAATTTGGTATTTTTAGGGCAAATACGATTACCTGTATGTTAAAGACCATCTTAATTTCTTACTCTTGAAATCTTAAATCACCAAATTTGTCGTCAGATTCTTACATCATCAAGATAGGCTTACACATTGCAAAAGTTTAATCGCAATTTAGGATTTTATATCAAATTTGTGCTAAATCTTTTAGAGCCAGAAACTAAGAAAAAAGAAAGTTCGCAGACCTGGTCTTATATGAACTTTTTCTTTTTCTGAAAGTTTTTCCGCTGCTTGTATACTCATTGGTTCAATTTATTAATAGGTGCGCATATCGTTCTTTGATTATTCTGTGGAATTTTGTCCGACATAGTAGTGTAGTAGTGTATTAAGAGAACTTTTCATTTCTTATTCTGTTGTTATCGATTCGTCTTTACTTTGAAAAGAAGAAATAATAACAGATATAACATAGCTTTACTGGCACAACAGAATGTCAGTGATCCAGACCTACGCTATAGGTACTCTGTATAGGCTACTCGTACTCCTGATGTTTTCTTTAGAAGTTTATTGTGTAAACGTTGCCGGGGAATTAATCAATTTAACAATAGATTTAACCGATGACAAAAAATAGTAATAATATTAAAATTTACACGGTAGAAAGTACAGTCTGAAAGGTTAAAGTGAAGTACCGTTAGAAAAGTTAATGTAGACTGCAAAGAGGCGGCTTCGTGCGACCATCGCCCTACATACTCATTGTTGTTATTTAATACTTTCATTATTTTAGTATAATAATGCTAATAATAGCGCACTGTGCGCGGGAACAATGGCGTTTTTTATGTCATACGTAACTGTACTACGGGGGAAAGGCGGTTTTCTCAGTTTGGGAAACAAGCGACTGATTTGATGACAGGACAGAATGAAAATGTCGGCTCGTTGTTCATCCGGTTTCTTTTGTTTAATTCTTTCGTCTGTGACCTGCGTCCGGGTGTTCGTAACACGTTACGTGTATCAGACTAATGCATCATTGTCATCGTGTGATTTGCGTGTGTGCAGCTTTTTTGGTCACATGGTATGTGCAAATTGTGCGCACACCGTATAGGAAATAACGTTATATAATTTGATAACTTAGTATTAAGCGGAAAACAGTTAACCAGGATGTTAATTATAGTGACGTACCTATCGTGGAGCAGCTGTTTGGGGGGGGGGGCAAAATTTGCTAACGTAAACAGTCTTCAGGTTTATACAAAAGATTAGTCACTTAACCGACATAGCTGTCTTGCTACACTAACAAAATTTAAGAAATTCGCCATTTTCAAATGTATTTTAAGATTTCGGTGAAAACGAGGTGTAGCGTTTCAAGAGTTAGAATCGCTGGGGTTTTTGTTTAGTAGGGGATAGATTCTGAGCTTAGTGGCGTGACGATTCGATGTTTCACAGCGGGGCATCTCGAACTGGTTTCGCTGCACCCCGCTTACAAACTGGAATAGTCGTTTTCAAGTCTATTCGGTTTTCATAATCTGTAAGTGTCGAGCTCGGGGAGTTTCGATACAAGTTGGAACTGATGTATTTTTAAATCATCGTGTAAATCGTCGACATTTTTCCTCCTTGCTTCGCGCCCACTGCCTTCTAGAACCCGTGAGGAGGTCAACAACAATCTACTCTATGGGGGTTCAAAAATGGTTACGCCACTAGCCAGTTGTGTCCCACATTTCTCGGAAGGGTCAAAAATTTATTTGAGCAATCTATGATTGTTTAGGAAAGGCTGATCCAGATTTAGTACTTAAAAAAAGAGCTAGCGAATTCCGTGAAAGCATCATTCATAGTGGCGTGTTTTCTGGAATGTAGACAACTTTTCAATCTATTTACCGCAAAAATTTGAGGTGGTTTTCAGTATATTCCTCTTTCTCCTAGTGACTTCTGTACTTAAAAATTGTATAAATTTAGCTTCAAATAAAAGAACCAAGCAATCTGTAGCAGTCCTATAATGACACTAAGTAATTATTTGTAACCATTGTGATACCATAGTTTTTTTAATGTACACGGTGTACTTTTCCATACAATGTGCACATGTGTAATTTTTAATTTTTCGATTGTTTAATCTCATTAGTATATAGGCCTAACATAATTTTTCTGTTTTTGAGTTACATGTGGCATACTTCCAAAAATGTCTCAAATGTAACTCTTTTCAGTGTGGTTGTTCCTACTGTTAGTCCAGACAATAGGTACTCTATTGCATACGTATCTGGTTAATGGAACTGGCGATAAGACAGTGCACAATCCGCTTACGACAACACGAATCATGCTCGTTGATTTCAACCAAAACAAACGGAACACCGAAAAGTTCTACGGTCAGTGTGTTAAGTAGTTGCATCGTTACTTACTACAGCGGAGATTTGACTTCCGCTAATGGGAATGAAAGTGTTGCTGATTTAGGAGACATGCGGGCAAAAATAAACTAAATAGTGAAAACTGTGCTGACGATGGCGCTCATTATAAAGTCGCGTTACACCGTAACTGTTTGTTATCGTCATTAGTTAATGACTGGCCATAATTTCATATTAACTACCAAAACGCGGCGATGGAAAAGTGCTAATGGGCTTTATATGCGCAGGTGAAAGCCGGGTCAGGATAACTTACAACGGTATGAATGGAACATGTAGTTCTCTAATGTATGTATCATGTACGTAAACGGAGAGCGTTAGCGTCTGACCTTTCCACTACATAACATAAGTTGTGTGTATGTGTGCGTGCAAATACCAGTTTATATTGCGAACACCAGTTTATGCAGATACCTTTTTCTACGTAGCACGTTCTGTTGCTAGTTGGCTGTGATAGTGACGACAAGTTTGGCCGGCGATAATGAGATGTATAAATAACTATGCGGCAGAGAAAACCACTGGAACGCAGTAAAAACTCATGGTCTTGAAAAATCATGTGGTCAGTGACAGATTGTCTAGAGGGGTCTGCATGTACAAACCGGATATATGCAGAATTTCTGGACAAACAAGAAAGTTTAGGTACCATAAATGGCACTTAAACTAATACATGAAGAGTAGAAAATGAAACTTGAAAAATATGCAAAGTCTGTTCATTTTAAAAGTTTGTTGAAACAACACAGATTTGAAAACTACGTTCATTTTATGTAGTATTTTAAGCATGCGTGTCGTGGCGAATGTCCAATCCTGCCATGTTGAATAAATAAATATAGTAAGTGCATTCAATAATAATGCAGCTGGAAATGAAACTGAAATAGTACAAATTGACCGCATCAAGCGGGTGGTAGGTAAACTTGTGTAGACTGAAAGTTGTAAATGTTCGTTTGCTCGAACAAATTTGTAGGACTGACTTTTTACTATTAAGCTTTAATAGAATCTTCTCTGATACTTAGTTACAAACCACCGTTTTATTTTATAAAGCCATAACAAACCCTGTATGGACACGTGGGATTCGACCCTAGGGATCGGGATCTGCCAGCGACTCGGCAGAGCACTTTCAAATCACACTACTAAGAGCATCTGTCAGTGCCACATGGGGTTAGAACAACAGCAGCCCTGAGAAATGCGTTGGTCTATCTGTTCGGTATCTGTAAAGTATCTGTAAACCTATTGATCACTCACTCAAAAAAGGGATTGCAGCGATATCATTCATTATACCTAGTTTTCTTGTTTCTCAAATGTTATGAATATTACGATATATATATGGAGAGAGAGAGAGAGAGAGAGAGAGAGAGGAGATATTACCGGTTGCCTCTTCTCTGTCTTTACTCAGTATTCAGTCTCGCACAAGACAGAATTTTTCAAAACGTTGTGGCGTATGAAAAACGTATTTGCAGAATTTATTATGATTGATAGTACTTTAGATTTGAAAGTACGTTTAATAGGCCCATAGCTTACTTGGAAATTAAGGTAAATTAATTTGTTTTCAAAGACGTGATCTTACCATATTTCAAATACTGAAACATGCTAATTCTCCTATTTGTTGAAGACGCCCGCCCTCACACACACACACACACACACACACACACACACACACACACAATGCAAATAAATAAATAAATTATTTAATTTACTTAATAATATTTATCATATTTAATTGTTCATCTAATCAATACTTAACTCGATACCTGATATTTAATTAAACAATAACAAATCCTTGTTTATGTATATATATAGGTATATATAATTTATATATTTTTTATTTACTGTATTAACACTGTTTCAACAGTGTAAACTGTCATGTTTAGAGTCTATAAACAAATTATATGTTTACATTTTATATATGATTATATTTTGAATGTTAAAAAATTTTTTTTAAACCAGTTGTTATTAACAGCTGTTTTTAGATGCATGGTCATGTGCGTATAAAAACATTTTATATAATTGAATATTGAAATATAATATAAATATTTATTATTATTTTAAATTAGTAATTCTGAAATTCTATCAATTTTTTAAATATAAATTTGGATTTTTTCAGGAATTATTTTATTATTTATTTTATTTTTAAATATTTCCAAATTTTTCCATAAGGTTTATTTTTTAACCTTTGGAAATGTGTTTTAATAAAGTAATAGGCCTATTATTTAAATTTGGGAATTTGTGATTATTTTTAATTGAGTGTAGCTAACTGTGATTTGTAAATTTCTGGTTTTAAATATGACTTATGGTGCTGAATAGATCTTTCTTTTAAACGTTTTTTTAGTTAGTCCTACATAAAATTTATTACATTCTGGGCATTCGATTTTATTACAGCATGTAAATTACGAATTAAATTAGTTGTTTTAGGTTTGACTCTGTTTTATTATTATTATAGGTAATTTTTATCTTTTGGTTTTTGAATAATTGTGCAGTTATGATTAGTACTGGCTGATGTTTGTAAAATTAATTTACAGTATTTAATGTTCTGGTTGTGTATTTTTATTAAAACAATTATTTACTATTATTTGATTAATTTTGTTTTCTAGTTATCAATCATTTCGGAGTTATATGCATTTTGTATTGCACTATCATATATAATTTTCTTTTCTTTTTGTTTTTCTAATTTATTTAAAGGAATACTATTCATTCTGTATATCATGGAATTAAATGTATCAAATTTTTTATTGAGGGTATAATGAATTGGGGATGTAATTGATGTTTGTAGTGTCCCACGTTCTTTGGGAGCCAATTTATACAATCTATTATGCAAATGTTGTTTGCATAATTTAATTAATCTGTGATTGTAATGTGCAATTATACTAAGTTGTGAAATGTAATCATGTAATTACCCAATTAGTCTAGTTATACCAAATTAGTCGAATTTACGTGATACATTAATTATTTGATGTTAGTATAATTACTGCAATGTAACTCTAATTGTTGTATAAATGATATAAAATTTACTATAATTCATTCAAGTGACGTTAATGTCTGTTCTGAGGTAAAATTGACAATAATGAACGCATAAATACTGAGTAAAAACAAACACTTATTTATTAACATCATTCAAGTAAAGAAACTTCAATATATAAATATAAATGATGCCCTGTAAATACATCCATAAAAGGAACACATATATATATATATAATCAAATTACAATATGAATCCAGTACGTCGTCCGCTGAAAACATACACATACATATATAACACAATCAACATATATAAACATAAATAATCATCATATAAATGTTACACTAATGCGTTCATTTCTTACCTCAGATGAATAGCTTTATTTAAATTTACCATGATAATCAATCTAAATTCACAAAGGGTGTTTTCTTTGAAAAGAGACAGGACAGTAGAGTTCTTATGACCAGAATAACATAAAGATTTACTTGTAAAATGAATTATCCAATATTTCCATCGGTGAAACTCCTTCCCACTGATGATCCATATGTATGAGGTTGCGTAGCTTCGATGTCACTATCACTCAACACACGCGGATCAGATTCACTCGCGGTGTATGTGTTCCGTTGATGTCGGCCGTTATTATTAGAGTCTATGAAGTCATGTGTTGTGTGAGTACTTTCATTGTTAACTAGCGTGTATATATATATGACTGTCTATTATCGAACTTCTTCTTGTATACGTTAATGTATCGTGTTTTCGATTACGTGGTGTATTGTTCCAATCGGTATTTAATACTTCGCACTGTACAACGGTACGTTTTCTTTGTTCGGTAAAGCATTAACGAAAGTTCTGCGAGTCTGTTATTAAATTAGCTTAGTTCTTAGTAAGCGGTAGCTGAGTAAGATAAAGTACTTGAAAGTTTTTAATCACTGACGTATATTGCATGATTGAGTCACTGTGGATACACTATTATTGAATAACTTGTCAATATTGAAATGTTAAGTCAACTGATTAAAGTACTGCGTAACTGAATTTCAGAGTCAAACTGCTATACGTATGTTAACTGAGATGTATTAAGACTGAGAACTTTGACTGAGAAAAGAATAAGATTGAAAATTTTTATGAAGACTGCTCTCTCGCGTGCTCTGTAAACAGTTTTTATTAAGGATCATTTACCACAATGCAATTTCCTGGCAAACACGCCTTTGGTCAACCATGATAGGTCAGATGAACTCCTACCCTTATGCAGAACTATGGTTCTCTACTTCTGATTCGTTGTTCGCGTTGCTATCATGACGACGGTCCTCTCCACCTGTGCTCTGGGAAGATGCCGGGTTCTGGTTGGTTATCTGGTCTCCCCTCAAGTACACGTCGAAGGGCCTCCGTACCTTTTCCTAGAATGTAGAGCAATTCCGCGCCTGTCGATCAAGCTTTTGTCTAAGTATACTCTGGAGGTCTGCTGCTGTCTCACGCGAACAATACGTCGCATTTTGCTATTGTCTGACTATCCATGACCCTTTTCCGTCAGTTATCAGGACACAGCGTGTCGTCGTTTCCAAGACGGCACTCCTGTTCCTTGTCGTAAATATTAGTTGTCACCAGTAAGATGTCTTCCCGCTGTGCGTACACTCGGTTCTATTCATTAGATATACGTTGTTTGTTCTCATACAGGGTGAGTACCATTGTGTGACTACTCCTTTTTTTATTGCTGGCACGCTTCAAATCAACCTTGTAGCGTGTGCTCGTTACAATTTCTCCGTAACTGTGCCACTGTGCTACATCTCTTTGTCTCGCTTGTTGTGGGCTGTAAATCTCAGTTGAGTCGAGTTTGTCACAGGCGAACCTTACTTCCTATTGTAATGTTGTGTCAAGCGTACTTTTATTGTTCCTGGCAAACGTCCAGTTGACACTTCGTTAAGTTGCTTCTTTATTTATTGCTTCTGGCCCGGGTTGAGGTGTCTTGGCTGGTTGTAACGTACTTTTGATCAAAATTTTAAAAAATTAAAATTTTTGGTCATTACAAGGGTGAATTGAATTTTTGGAATAATTAAAGAAGTTTGAATAGGTTTGTATTATCACAATCTTCCGGGTTGTTAGGCTGTGTTCCAAGTTGTTCATGTTTTTCACTAGACGTTTCGTCCACATCGATGACGGACATCTTCATTCGCGCGGTAACACAGATCACAACACCTTTTTTGTATGCATTCGTTCGCCGGTGTTGTGATCTGCGTTACCACACTACTGAAGATGCCCGTCATCGATATGGACGAAACGTCTGGTGAAAAACATGAACAACTTGGACCACAGCCTAACAACCCGGAAGATTGTGAGAATACAAACCTATTAAAACTTCTTTAATTATTCCAAAAATTCAATTCACCCTCTATAAAAAATTTGATACATTTAATTCCATGATATACATATACATGTACGTGATAAACCACGGCTTAACAACCCGAAAAATTGTGATAATGTAAACACCGGCCGTGAAAGCTTACGTTCATTTGAGGTTTTTTGAATATAGTTTATTCAAATTTATTGTGGTTGTTCATAATAGTAATATCTAAAACATTTAATTTATTATCAGTTTCATGTTCTGTAGTAAACTTTATATTGTTAGCTATTTGGTATATTATATTTCTTTCCTTCTTTGTTTTTTACATAAACGGATACAAAAAAAATACTATAAACAAAATAGGAAACAAAATCAAATATAAAATAAAAACTGAACTTTTAAGAAATTTAAAAAAATGGACACCACATAAATAATAACAACAATAAAAATGGGCCACATTCACATACATAAATACGAAGATGACAAAACTAACAAAACTATTTAAAACCACAGACATTAAAATAGCATACAAAACTAATCAAAATAATTTACAAAAACTAAATAACCCACACAACAAGGATAATACAACAACCAACGGTATATACAAAATTGAATGCCAAGACTGCAATAAATGTTACATAGGACAAACAAAAAACAACTAAAAAAACGTTATTTTGAACATCTAAACGCCTACAAAAAAACAGAAATATATAAATCTAATTTGGCCACACATGCAATAAACACAGGACATGAATTGCAAGACATAACCAAAATGACACTAATAAAACACACTAACAAGGGGACCATAAAGAACATGCGGGAAAATTTACTAATATACAAACACAAAACATTAATTCCTGAACAAATACAAATCAATACAAAACATGGCACAATTTTCAAGGCACTCAATGTCGAATATACTCAAAAAGCTAAAATATACACCATAATCACTCACAATAACACCAGTAGAAATACCAAAAACTAACAGGAAACCATGACAACAACCAACCAAAATACAAATACTCCACAAGATATAAAATCACGAAGGCTGAGGATGACAACAATACGCTTCCCGAAACATGTACCAAATAAGGGAATAAAACATCTTGATGTAAAGAATTTATAAATATTGTGTGTGTGTGTGTGTGTGTGTGTGTGTGTGTGTGTGTGTGTGTGTGTGTGTGTGTGTGTGTGTGTGTGTGATATATATACAAAACCCATTATATATACATATAACCAGGGCCGGAACTAACCCTCCTTTCACCCGGGGCAAGGGTATATTTCGGCGCCCCCTCCTCCCCCTCCACGCCATACTCACTCCATTTAAAACTATTTAACAAAAAACAAAAGCATATACTTTCCTATACTTAAGTCAATGCTATTAATTACAGCTTCGTAGCTTTACTCATCAACACACTACACAATAGTGCAAACAGATCAAGTGAAATTCAGTTGTGAAATTACAGCACTCCTCTATTGTATTTTATGTAATAATTTTTAACGGAATCTAAAAAGTAAAAGGGTTTTTCTTCATTTGTTAATCTGAAATTACAGAAGTGGGTAACACATTAAGAAATGAGACATTCAGTTAAACTTCAAATCATTCTTAAGTTTATTTGGTATTTTGGTTATAAATTGGTATAGTATTCATGTAGTACTTTACTATTTCAATTTGGAACACATTGAAAACAAATTAGATTTTTACATAAGTTTTGGGTACTAAATTTAGTAACAGTCCTTATTCATTCTTGAATATAAATAAATCAAATTGTCACTTTTCGAGCTTTTTTGGCAGCAAAGGTGTTAATAATGTCATCAAAAGAAATAGATGATGTTCTCTGGTGCTCGATAGAAATGATGCTCAAGTTAGAGAGTCTGTCTTGGTCCATTGTGCTCCTCAAGTAGTTGTTGACTATTTTCAATTTACTGGAGCTTCTTTCGGCTGAAGCAACTGTAACTGGTAAAGTTAGAAGAATCTTCAATACCGTAGTCAAGTTTGGATAAGCATCTTGAAGCCCATGTTTATAAATAATCTGGAGCATTGCCTTTGCATGTGCCGTTTTTAATCCGTCGTCAATTTCCATCGCATGGTGCTTGAAGCTTTCTACTTTTGAAAAAGTTCTTCTTTGTTCAAATCCGTTTTTTTAGGAATCCGCGACTTTTTCAGCTT
This sequence comes from Magicicada septendecula, assembly GCA_034769895.1. Classification (NCBI taxonomy): domain Eukaryota; kingdom Metazoa; phylum Arthropoda; class Insecta; order Hemiptera; family Cicadidae; genus Magicicada; species Magicicada septendecula. Next base: position 153,631,892 of record CM068368.1, on the reverse strand, counting down.
CTAACGTTAGCTCTGCAACACTCATTTTATTCATTATTTTTCCATTCAGGAAACTAAATTTAAAGTTTACTTCTTCCAGAGCTTTAAATCGGACATTCATGTCGTTTAAAATGCTGTCAAATATACCCCTCAATCCCACTTTAAAAAAGTCTTCTTGCGATAATCCACTGATCTCATCTTCACACCTCTCGTCAAAAATTTTCTTTTTTTTCCTTTTCCGTTTTTCCTTAAATTCTTGAGGGACATCAAGGCTTTCAGCTATTCTTCTGGCTTCCGAAATAGCATCTTCTGGTGCATTGCTCCTTATTGATTCTAAATCTGTTATTAAGCCCTTGATGTGTCTCACAGCTGTGTCTACGGTGACATCATCCCTTTGTAGGTATTTATTTACGCGATCAATTTTTTGCAGCATTTTGCTCCAGAAGCAGGTTAGGACAATAAATTCAAATTTGCAAATGTTTTGTGCCAAACATCTAGCTTCCGCTTTTGTTTCAGCGTTACAGAGCGAACTTTCGACCAATTCCTCTAAAGCATAATTCAAATCGTTTAAATGCTTATGAAAAACATCCACCGACTCCTTCCTTGCTGACCATCTGGTCTTACTCAGGGATTTTAAGGAAATCGGCACATGCTTCTTTAAAACTTCCCATCTTGAAGTAGAAGATGAGAAAAAAACAAACAGACGATTTACTATGCCAAAAAAAGATTGGGCTTGTGGAGAGAGCTCAGCAGCATGCACACCAACTAAATTTAATGAATGAGCTGAGCATGGTACAAAACATGCCAGCTTATTTTTTGTTAGAATTCTAGTTTGAACTCCCTTATAGATGCCGGCCATGTTAGCTCCATTGTCGTAAGACTGGCCTCTGCAATTTTTGATGTCCACTCCGTCATTTTCTATTTTTTTTTTTAATTTCTTCCGATATTCCTAACCCCGTTTTGTCACGAGTAATGAAAAAATCTATAAAACTCTGTTATTTCAGGCCCAGTTTCAGTCATTTTCACATACCGAACAATTTAGGTCATCTGTTCTTTGTGGCTTATATCGGGAGTAGCATCAAATATAATTGAAAAATATTTGGCATCTTTCACATCTTTGAGAATATCTTCTCTTACTTTGCTGCTAATTAACGTGAGAAATTCATTTTGAATCTTGTGGGAAAAATACCCAATCTGACCTTTTCTATGGCGATTGATACGATCACGTAAATCAGCATTGTAATGGGAAATCAAATCGATGATGTTTAAAAACCTCCCACTTCTTGGATCACCAAAATTATCTAGCTCAGATGATCCTCTTAATGGCCCTCCTTGTTTTGCTAAAAAAACTATTGCGTCAATGATACAGCGAAGCACTTGTCGCCAGTGAGTTTCTTCTCTTGCTATATGTTCCTGTAGTTCTTTATCTATTCCTCCCTTTTTCATTGACGTTTCAAGTTATTTCCAAGAACAAAAACAACGCTTGTGATTTTGCGAATTTTCATGATCTGGAATTCTTTCACTCACCTTTTTCCATTGGGTGAAACCCTCTTCTTTAGCTAAAAATGACAAGCTAGTTGTAGATTCTTTAAAAGTTTGTGAAAATAGCCTACATGGGATGCAAAATAGTGCATTTTTAATCTTGCTATAACCTAGCCAGGATCTTTTTACTTGCTCTCCATTAGGCAACAGTTTGAAAAACCAGTCCTTTGTGAGGCTACGGCCCTCCCTCATACTTTTACTTAGACCTAGCTCTTGTTCATTATCTTTATCTAACTTCGTTGTCTCTGATGATTTTCGATTGTACTTGGCCATGACCCTGGGTCGTTAATATCAAAATCTAACTGTGAGTCCTGAAGCTCTTTGTTTCTATAAATTTTTGAGCTATTATCTATCATGCTCGAAACTGCAGAATCGTCCGTTTTACTGAGAGCTAGCTGTTCAGCGATTTCTATATCTTTAGCAGTACTTACAGTGTCAGTGTTCGTGGCTTCCATATGTACATAGTTAGACTGGTCGGCCTCAACTGGATGTTCTTCTCCTTGTGAACCTTCTTCGTCTCGTTGTTGGCAGCTTATCTCACCTAAAAGTTAGAACCGTTTATTGGTCACTATTAGGTAATAGGTTACTATTAGAGAATAAAAGCAAGAAAATTTTTTTTAACGGAGGTAGCTTTTGAATTCATAATAGATACATCCTCAATGTTTCCTCATCTTCAAACTTAGACAAAAAAAGTTTTTTTTTTAATCAATTTTATTGGATTTAAAAGATACGAAAATAAAAATAAAAAATAAAAATTGTGAGAAAAAATCTTCTTGTTTTTATTGAAAACATCTCACAACATCGCCCTCGACAACATGGGTTGTACCGTTATATCTATCATCAACTTAACTATGAATCTAGATTTACGAAGAGGACAAATCTTGGCAAGGTCTCTATGGGTTGTAAGGTGGGAGAAAGAAGAGAAGCTAAGCTTAACTAAATATTGGAGCCATGGACGCACCCAAGGGGGAGGTTTGGGTGCTCGAGCCCCACCTCCTTCTCCTCTAAGAGATAAAAAAATTTCGGTAAATAGGCCAAGTTATATCGAGTTGATATACCTTAGAAAAGGAATAAATCAGGAGTGCTCTAAAAAGCCTTAAATCCTCCGATTCGCGTCTAGTTTTCTGGGGGAGGGATAAATTGGAACTAGTTGAATTCCGCTCTAGAAGGCCCCAAAAATGCCCAATTTGCGTACAATTTTCAAAATTATTCTAGTAAAAGGCTAAATTACAAGAAGTGCTGCAGAAAGCTTTAATGGTCCCCAATTTGCGTCTAATTTTCTTGGTTGGGCTAAATTAGAACAAGTTAAATTCTAATCCAGAACAGCGGCGCGGCGAGGGGGGTCAACCCCCCTCCGAGAATTTAAAAAATATATTTTTTTATGTTGAATGGGCTACATAATAAAGAATTTAAAAAAGTTTAAGAAGTTCTCATATCAAAACATGCTGACAGTGGACTAAGGAGTATTAATGTCAATTCCATGACCATAAACTGCGACTTTGCAAGTTCACTCGATGAGCGTTTGCCGCCGCTATGTGGAAAATACGCAAATTATTGGGAATGTTTGTAAGCGATCGGCTGACTTCGGCCGTGAGGCGCGCAATAGTGGTGGGGTTTGGGGGATTGGGTGAGTTTCAGTGTTTCCACAAAGAGAATCTCAAATCCCAAACCCCCCCCCCCAGGAGAAATTCCTGGCTGCGCGGTTGATCCAGAAAGCCCAAAAAATGCCCTGGGAAAACAAAATTATATAACGAGCTGAATTCTTCTTTAAAGATCCCCTAAACTCCCCAACTGTTTACGATTTTTAAATCTATTCTAAGAATGAGTTAAATTACGAGCTGAACTTCGCTGCAGAAAACCTCGAAAACTTCCAATTTCCATCCAATTTTCGAAACTTTTCCTATCCCTCCCCCGGCCAGTAAACTATCTCAAAATTAGTTGATACGCCCCTGGGTGGAGCGATATATGAACAATAAGGAATTGGAGTTGTCTGTTAATTTTCCCGTAAACAGTTTTGTCATGATAAAAGGCAAACATTTTTAACATTTCAAAGCCTAGCATCAACAATTAATGTTATAAATTAAACTAATTTTTAAAAATTCAAAAAATACTGGGCTTACCTTTTTCTGTCAACCACGACGACATAAATGATGATAATCTGTTTTCATTGTGATGCCGCTCCTTGGCTTTTTTCCTGTATTGTGCTCCAGAAGGTTTCCTTGACATTTTTGTTGTGTTGAGTGACTAATTCGGCTAATGGTACCGAGAAATATAAAGAAAATTAATCTAATTATTCGTATTTATTACAAAAATATCAGCAATGGAACGATTTCACTACTTGCACCTTGCACGTAAATGATAAACTGAACTACAGTAGTTTCCTTGGCAACTTTGGCACAATCTTTTCTTTTCCCTCCAAACATTTATCTGCATTAAACCGCAACGAGCCGGAAGTAGCCGAACACGCTCGAGCACTTAGAAGATCGGTTGTAACTTGTATATGGCTGATTGAAACCGGGCGGGGATAATTCACAATTAATAATGAATTCTTAACATCTATGTGATATGATTACTGCTTTTCAAATTACATCAAATTAAATAAAAATAAAATTGAAGACGTTAAAAACTAAATCGCACAAATAATGCTTTATTATTTGAAAAATTGTAACATATAGACGATATAGAAAATAATTTTACTATTTCTTCGCTTTTTCGGCGCCCCGTGTCTGGGCTGGCGCCTTCGGCACCCCTCCAAGCCGGCGCCCGGGGCACATGCCCCGTCTGCCCCCCCCTAGTTCCGGCCCATATACATATACATATACCCATTGTATTATATATACATAAACCTAAGTAAATACTGTAGGTTGTAATGAGTGTAACTGTTACAGTTACAGCTATTGTTGATGTGTAGGTAGTGTCGGTCTCACTGACGTGTAAGTAGCCTACGTGGAGTTCAGCAAAAGCATAAACTATGTTGCCCGCCCTACTTATTCAGATTTCGTAGAAGAAAGTTTTATTACCAATTATATGGAGTAGCAGTGTCAGAACAACGCTTAATGCACTGGTTGGGTTTTTGTGAATGTACACGGCGCTAATTGTCCGCCCATTATGGTGACGTTTACGTGTCGTCAACTTTCCCTCAATTTGGTTACGATTTCGTTATACTTTGAATTAAACACACGATTACTGAACATGTTCTGGAGCGATCATCATAAAATATAGGCCTATTTGAAGTAGGATAGTGATTCAACTTTTTTTATTTTCAATACATGTAACACGAAAGACTATAAAATATACCAAATAAACATTTTCGTTGCTGCTAATCACGTTTTAGTAACAGATTATGTTTTCTGTTTTGACATTTCGTGGGCAGCCAGTGAACTAAGAATATTGTACGTTGTAAATTAAGTACGGGTAAAATTTGACTTTCAGGATGTTTACTTATTGTTGTTTGGATCGCTTACGTTTTAAAAATACTGCAATAATCGTGTGACTTAAAAATTAGGGTCTTCTAGAAGTGTCTAAAGCTTCTTGTTTCTCTTCGAAATGATCCGTGCTCCACTGCCGTACAAATCCATGCAATAACGACTTTTCTTTTGGTTTCGTTGTTACTCGAATTTCGTAGTATTTTGTTTTTAAAAAACTAGGTTTGCCTGTGTTCATTTTTCCAAGACTTATGCCCCGTATCAGAACCTTTGGTTACTTTCTTCGTAACTGACCGTTAGTAAAGTCACGTTAAAGTAGGCCTACTTAGCGGCCGTGTTACCATCGTTGTATTTATTCCTTTAGTTATCGTTCGTTGTTAACAGGAAACGGGACTAAAGGAATTTCTTTGACTTGTGTAAGAAATTGCTTACGATATAACGTATGTATTAAAACAAAATGATATGTGGCGTATTCAAAATTTTAAAAAGTCCTGTACAGTGGCTTAATGATATATTGTTATGTGTATTTTGTAATTGTTTTTCGTATGCTTTTGTAGTTTCTGTTTTTCTTATTTAATTCCTTTTGATTTGCGAGAAAATACAGTAAACTTTGAAAATTACTTAAGACACATTTGTATATATTTTCATATATTCGATTTTGTGCAGGCGTACCACATTGTTGTTTTTTAAAAAACAACAAACACAATACCGAACATTCAACAAATAAATTTACTGAACACAGGAACCGAATACATTTTGGAATACGTTTTTTATTTAAAGACCACGAATGTCTACTAGACGAAGAACAGTATATATGAAAGTGACACCGAACAGACATTTGTGGTTATCTATTACCGTTAGTTATTTAATGGGCCGAAAAATTTTCCGTTAAGTCAACAGATAATATTAACGCCCAACTTTAACGCTGATTAACTTTAACGGAGCCTCATGAAACTAGTTACCGTAAAATCCTTAAAGAGTGATTTTACGGCGGCTAACTTGTTAGGACGTTGCGTCGTCGAAACGAGACACTAATGTCTCAGAAGGTTCGTCGTTCATTCAGACTTTGTTACTCAGATGTTAAACATTTTATCTGTCTCACCTTTCATCTCGTCGCAGTTGAATATTAATTTTTCCTACCACCCTACTCTAAGTTGTTTCTTCGTTCACTATGAAGTATCCTTTTGTTTCCAAACGTTCTTATATTGTTTAGGTTATAGAATTTAACAGCATTACCACTAAAGAGCTGACGGTAGTTCCTTGGCAGTTTGGCAGTTTTAACATGATACATGTAGTTTATATATGAATAAGAACATATGATCCGACTTCTACCTGTAGCGTATCGGTACAGCGCATGCTATTAAAATTATCATATGTGGAATGTATGAGTCACAAAATTTAACAACGAATATGCTGTGCCACGGATCGTTGAACTGCAGATACCCTGCTGAGGGACGAGGAAATCAGACCAAAGAATCTAGCTAGATGTACAAGAGATATTGCCCGATGATCTGTGACTGACCTAGTGCGACTTGTGCTAATGAGATACTTGTGGTTCCAAGACTTTCCTTTGTGCTAGTTGTAGAGGAAATACCTAACACAATCACCTAACCGACAGATCCTAGACATTGTACTTTTCATTCTTTAAACTCGTCGAACCGTGAATTACAGTTGTTTCACGAAATTCTTTGGCGACATCGTAATGGTAGTTTTTATTTTGTAATTTCCAAACAAACTGATTATTTACTTTGCGGTCTTCGTAGATATTTTGACTTACCGTTTAATTTGAAGTAAAATATGGCAAATTACACACCATTTTTGGATATTTTATCTTTGAATAATTGAAATATTATTGTTACTGCTTATAACAGTGGCGAAGGGTGTGAGGATTATCGTTATATGTTTATTTATATTAATTTTTACGTTTGATTTTCGTTACGTGCAGTAATATTTATTTAAGCATTTGTTGTGTAGATAGAATTAGTTACATAGAATATGTTCCACGTAACTGCTCTCGATGTGAACCGAAACATATATTTTTTAATGAGAAAAAATGTGTGTGTCTGTGTTTATGCACACTAAAGGATGTTTATATTTTATAGGTTATGAGTTAACATATTTTTATTGTTGATTATATTACTCGTAAAATGAATTTTAACAATTCTGTTAGTATAAATTACCCAGTTTATTGAACAGTCGTGTTTGTTCAGTAGTTTTGAACACAAACCGTGAATTGTAACGTTTTGCTACAGTGCGGAGTAATGAATAAAGTCATCGTCACTCCAGTCGCTCACTTCTGATTTGAAAACCTGTCTCACATCCTATTCTTGACATCTTCGGAACGATTTCATCGTCTTGTCTTCTTAAGAACCTACCTGCCAACACTGTTCGTGACAAATCAAAATCAGTATCTTCTATAATATACTGTGTACGTCTGATCTTCATTACTTCGTTAAATCGAATATAGTGACTCATAATAACTCCCTTTCCTCCTTGGCTGCCATTAAAACCTCTAAATTTGTTTTCCGTTACATCCATAGCCTATTTCTGCTGTTTCGAATCGGGTCCTCCGACTTCCCAGTGTCAAACACCACTTTCTTAAATCAATATACTCCGCACCAGCTATTTATGTATACTCCACACTTACGTCTATGATCGTATGCTTATTTGATAATACTTTTCTCTGCCAACAAATGCTTGTTTCGCGAAGATTGTTTTGACTACATTTCTAACGAGCATTTGTTGCCTTAAGTAATTACACTTCCTACGTAACGGAAGTGTTGTATCTGTTCAGTTTTGATATTATCTCTCATAGTGTTTGCTTTCGATTCTTCCTATGCCGTATTAAAACTAACACCTTATTAGATTTCATTATGTTCGCTTTTAATTTCCAGTGCTTAAGAGTTCTAGAGAACACTGGTAAACATTCTGTTCATGCTGTTCATTTTTCCAGAAGATGCAAGTGATACAGTATCGCCCGCAAACATAATACAGTGCATTTTCTCACAAATAACCTAATGCTGTGTTGTACTTCTCGTATGATTTCAGTAGCCTTCTCAAAGTGCATATTAAATAAATACAGGGGCAGGAGACACCCTTGTCTTGTTCTATCAGGATCCTTTCTTTTTATTTTTCATTCTCGTGTATATTTATTGTTGTAACGTGTGTTAACAAGAACAAAAACAAAAAAATGTAAAGTACCGTTTACCAAATGGTAAAAGCTTAAGAGCATGATAATGTCTTTCAGCCGCCAGCTAAACGCAACATTATTATGGTTACTGACTGACTGATTGGTTACATACCTATCTACAGCTATGCAGTGTTGTTTGCTTGTTAGGTCTTTAATCTGCGACGGACGTTAGCACGTTAGCGGTCGCGGTTTTAGTTAACGATTCCCGGCTGGTAAATGATGACGTCATGCAGCGTGATGCGTTACAGAAATTTCCAAATGATGGCCAGCCATAAGACATTATCATGTCAAAAAAAATGTAAAGTACCGTTTACCAAATGGTAAAAGCTTAAGAGCATGATAATGTCTTTCAGCCGCCAGCTAAACGCAACATTATTATGGTTACTGACTGACTGATTGGTTACATACCTATCTACAGCTATGCAGTGTTGTTTGCTTGTTAGGTCTTTAATCTGCGACGGACGTTAGCACGTTAGCGGTCGCGGTTTTAGTTAACGATTCCCGGCTGGTAAATGATGACGTCATGCAGCGTGATGCGTTACAGAAATTTTCAAATGACCCGCAGCCATAAGACATTATCATGTCAAAAATACTCTTCTAACCTCGCAGTCGATGCCCCTACTTACTTCACAGTCGTAATGAAATATGAGACTGTATCAAGGCTTATTCCAAGTTAGTCAGTGTAAGATATGAACTCCAGTTTATTCCTAGCCCTTTTAACATGATAATGTTTTTAGGCCAGGGGTCATTCCACAAAAATCGTCATCGAAAAACGTAACGCTTCCACACTTTCGATTCCCCACAGTCTAGAAATTTGATATGTAAAATGCATCAAGACAGAAATAATCTCTGCTGACATTAAGTTTAGCAAACGTTTTAGTGAGGATAAATTTGGTTTTACATGCTCTGTTTATGATCGTCTGTGGTTTGGAAATGATTTACGTAATCCACCAAACGAAATCCACATTATACGTTTCAAAAGCCTAAAAACATTATCATGCTTCGATGTTTCGGTTTCGTCGAAATTCTTTGAATGCTTAGGTGCATAATTTCTCCATTGTAACACTGTTTACAATACCGCACGCAAAGAAGATTGCTTGTCAGACCCCTATATTCAATACAAATTTAAGTAATCCCCAAATTATAAAAACTAATGAAAAAACGATTGTCAAAGCCGAGGGTATGAGAATTATACATGTACTTCCGTTAGACATTTAGACAAAACTTTTGTAAGACTATAAGCCTGTAGATCTTCAGTAAAAGCGTCAGTACTACTTTGTAAATGCAAGTGTCCACTGTTATGCACAAATAAGTGTTGAATTCCGCAGAAAAATAGAAGAACAGATCGAAAAAAATGTTGTCAGTCGTTGAAGACCACGTTCATTTGCAAAATTGTTGTCAGATGTTTTGTTTGCAAGTTTTATTTACGCTAAAGAATGGTATTCTTCCTCGTAGGGTATAAATGATTTACAACTCAGAAACTGGTAAAGGAATATTTAAAAATTAAAAATACCCGATTGCGGAAAAGTAAAATATAAATAAAATTGAAAATGAAACGATAACATACGACAATTTATTATGGATAAGAGCTTAAGCTGTAAAATGCCGTAAAACTTAAAGCTATTTTATAAAGAATACTAAACCCTATTTTAACACTTAATATGTTAAAGTTGTTGCCCAAATACTGTAAAAAATATGAAGACATAACTTGATTACTATAGTCGGAATTTCTGTAGCAGACAAACGTTTTTTGGTCATTTAACAGATCACAGATGTTAGGTCGTCAAAGGTTAAGTATTTGCAGTCGTAGAACCCTTAACTGGCCAACTATTTCTGATTTATTTTAGTTGCTTTTATTTGATCAACACGACGTAAATTTATCCTTATAACTCAGTAGACAACATTATTTATTTTATGCATTATTGTTGTCGTTTAGTCATATTTTGGGTTCAAAATAAAATCGTTTCGCTCGCTTTTAGTATGTGTACTGTAGTTAAATGAATGTCGGTTGTGCACAGTTTTCTACACTCATAGAAATTACATAAGCGTAGGAGTAAGTATAATTAGTCTACGAATGTATCGGTTGTATGATTAAAACTGGGCTTGTTTTGTTACAGGTGAAGCCCCTTCATGACGCCTATCAAGCGGCATTGAACTCGCAGCTGACAGAGGCCATGAATATATTCTGGGCTGAGTGTTACGAGGGCTCTAAAACGTGTATGCACAAGCGAAACCGTGAAGTCGGCGAAAGTAAAATGCGATTTCAAGTGAGTATATTTTTTGAACAAACACGGCATGCATGATCACACAACAAATATGGTTGGTTGTTTCTTTGGCTGGGTACATTATGATTGCGTATCAAGGAAACATACGCGCTGGCAACTGCACTGCGTAATATGTAAATAGTGAACTTATAAGTGTGAGGTAGCATTCTTTTCGCAACTGAGAAAATAGAAAGTACTTTTTGTAAGCTTTCTGCCTCCATGTAAACAACGAATTGTTTGTTTTCTTATAATGTATTGCCCAAGTTAGCTTGTATTTTTATCAAAGCTGACATCGTAGTTTCTGAAAGGTAAGCTATTTATGTCAATATTTACATACTACTCGTTAACTGCGCCTAGCGAACGTCGACTCTTCATATACCTGTTGTTTTTTTTTTTTCAAAATCCTTTCGCAGATATGTAGGACTATAGTTTAGTGCCGCTGAGAACAGGTAAGGTTTATAGAGGTATCACTACAGACAGGGCTCCACTTCTGCCATGGCCTTGCGACGTGATCGTTTCTGCCCGAAAGCCACATTTTCTTCTCGTTCTTCTCGACTTGGATCAACCCATGTCGCGTGTTAGAGACAACGAACACACATTGCAGTCATTCCGATCGCATGAATTTTTGTTTAGAATTTCCGTTTCGAGTTGTTAGTACGAGCAGTAATAACTTGTGCCAGTAAACAGATTGAATAAATGTTTACTAAGGATGGAGAAGTATAGTCTTAAGTGTAGAGTTGGGGATGACGCTTATCTTACACCGGTTGTGAAGTTTCCCAGGAGCCGTGATAGGTTGTAGAAGGAGCTGACACTTTGTACTGTAAACACGGTACGTTTACTGTGTGGTGAACACAGAATTGGCGGTAGACCTGCCAGGGTATGCAGCAAGTACGGACAACTGTATCTCTTATGACTTGGTTGCTGTGAAAAACACGTACATCGACGGAATGGTAAACATAGAATTGCCGGTAGACCTGCCAGGGTATGCAGCAAGTACGGACAACTGTATCTGTTATGACTTGCTTATTATGAAAAACACGTACGTCGACGGAATGGTAAACACAAAATTGGCGGTAGACCTGCCAGGGTATGTAGCAAGTACGGACAACTGTATCTGTTATGACTTGCTTATTATGAAAAACACGCACGTCGACGGAATGGTAAACACAAAATTGGCGGTAGACCTGCCAGGGTGTGTAGCAAGTACGGACAACTGTATCTGTTATGACTTGCTTATTATTAAAAACACGTACGTCGACGGAATGGTAAACACAGAATTGGCGGTAGACCTGCCAGGGTATGCAGCAGGTACAGACAACTGTATCTCTTATGACTTGCTTGCTGTGAAAAACACGTACATCGATGGAATGGTAAACACAGAATTGCCGGTAGACCTGCCAGGGTATGCAGCAAGTACGGACAACTGTGTACGTTGTGGCTTGCTTATTGTGAAAAACACGAAACTGAACAACGGAATGGTTGTGGTTAGAGGAAAAATGTTTATTACGTGAAATGATTCCGAAAACGGGAACAAAAGGTGACACACTTGTACAAAATATGTTCACTGAAATATTAGTGAAAACGTAATCGATGGTATAAGGCTGTTTATGGCTTAAAATAGAAATGAGAATATTGCATGAAAGTGATTGCATTAGGCTAGCGTGACCAGTCTTCAATTTGCGGCCCAAAAAATAAAAAATTGTTGTACAGTTAATAAAGATGTAGTCTGAAATGCATAAGATTTCTAGGACGATTAGTTCAAATAAATACATACAAATTTTGAAGAAAGGAAGGTAACATCGATACTGATGATTCGTAGTCCGTCGGAATGCAGATTGTTAACTTTTTTGTTGAATCATTATGTGTGAATTATTTATCGGGAATGCATTTATTTATAGGGAACTATTTATAGGGAATGCATTAATCGGTTAGTTTTCGAAACAGAGGCTGCAGTTCGTATATAGGCCTACTCCTCCAGTATTGATAAGCCACAAATCGTTCTGCAAAAATGCGCCTTTTTGATAGCTACAAGCGCCTTGTGACCCGCTCTAAATGTTTAAAGAAATATTACCACAGCATTTAAACAGGATAAAACATATTACCATTGTTGAGGTATGGGTAAAAATAATGAATAATTTAAGTACAGGAGCAAACACACGCTTTATTGAAGGAACAGTTTAGTAGCAAGTACCATAAAACGGACACACGAAATACACATTACAAGAGCACATTTAAAACTGAACTGAACTTGTCGAGTGCATCTCTATTTATATAGAAAAACAGCTTCCAGATCTTTCCTTTTATTTAAAACTTCCAGAACATTACTTTTCTAGACTCTCACAGTAAAAGCGCATGTGTGCGGGTTGAGGCCCCGCCCAGGCAGCTCGACCCCCCACTGCACAATACAAACTTTCACTTCTACAATGACAGGTATACTTACTTAAAATTGAATGTAGAGTTTTCCAGTATATTCTCAACACCCTCCCCAAAACTCTACATTCTCACAAACACATTAATTTTTAAAAAATTCATTTTTACTCTTAAGTCCAAGTTTAGATCTTAAATAAACAAATTTTGGTTTTGACAAAGCTTTCGTAAGTATATCAGCGACTTGTTCATCACTTTTAACATAATGTACATAAATTTCTCCATTTTTAAAACAATCACGTACATAATTATATTTCACATCAATATGTTTTGTCCTTTGATGGAATTCAAGATTACTTATAAGTTTTAATGTACTCATATTATCTATATATAAATCATATTGTTACGACGGTCTATTCGATCGTCGTAGGTACAGTGGAAACAAAATAAGTACAAGACACCAATTAAGTCACTTATCACACCTTTAATTTTTACAGTAAAACAGTTCGTAATTAACAACACAGTCTCTACAACAAATCAAATGAAAATTGTACACACGCAATAAAATGTCCACAAATATTAAAACTCAATTGTATTACAATTATACCGTCCGAATATAAAACGCAACACTTCACTACTAACTACTTGCACGTACGCAGTAATAACCCGAACCGCTCTGTAAATATATCGCACTAATACTCTCGAACCGCACTATCCAAAATCTCACATGGAACTGAAAACTAAGGCCGCTACCCGATGTATTTATAGTCACGCTCACGCACCAGAAGCTTCCAAACTGCGTCTTATCTCTCATGAACTACGTAATTACTACGGCCTTGACACAGTCCGAGCGCCCGAGCGAAGCCCGGCACAGTCGAGAAAATTCTCGCAAAATGCGTCTAGTAGCACGTACACCACACGCTTACATCGAGATCCTTCTGGCATATTCGATAAACGCGTAGATTGTTCTGTGCTGTCGTAGCACAGCCCCCTCCTTAAGCCTGTTCGTCCCGAACTGGCAAAGCGTCTCTAAATTTGTACTTAGCCAGGCGATCTAGGTGGACGACCTTGAACTTTCGCTGTCCTTCCTGTTGAATCCGATAAACAACATCGTTAATTCTTTTTTCCACAGTGTAGGGTCCTTCCCAGTTAGACTGAAGCTTAGGTGAGCGACCACGACGGCGCTTTGGATTGAACAACCAGACCTGATCTCCTTCTTGGAAACCCACACTATTGCTGCGAATGTCATACCGAGTTTTCATTTTATCACTGGCAATCTTCAGCCGTCCTCTTACCAAGCGATTCATTTCTCGCAGTTGGTTTTCTAATTGCGAGGAATAGTTCTTTGGCTCTTGGGACTGAGTCTCAGGTGATCCAAACATCAAGTCCCCAGGAAGACGAATCTTCCGCCCAAACACCAATTTTGCTGGAGTCATGCCGATTGTGTCATGTACTGATGACCTATATGCCATAAGGAATAGTGGTATACGTTGGTCCCAGTCTGTTTGGTTCTCGTCAACAACTTTCGAAAGATGCTGCTCAAATGTCCTGTTGAATCTCTCAACCATCACGTCCGACTGAGGATGCAGAGGCGTTGTCCTGGTCTTTCGAATTCCGAGTAGACGGCATAATTCTTTAAACACTCCTGATTCGAAATTTCTCCCTTGATCCGTACGGATTTCCATAGGGGCTCCATAACGGCAACAGAAGTTGTGAACTAACTGCTTTGCCACAGTGGTAACCTCCTGATTTGGAATTGCGTAGGCTTCCACCCACTTAGTAAAGTAGTCACCTACAACCATGATGTACCGGTTTCCATCGTCAGTAACTGGGAATGGTCCAGCAATGTCTATGGCAATTCTCTCGAAAGGTTGTCCAACGTTATACTGTCTCATTTTTCCCCTGCTTCTGGTTTGTGGGCCCTTGCTTGCAGCACGTATTTCACACGTCCGAACCCATTCCTCTACGTCGTGGCGAAGATGAAGCCAATAGAATCGCTTCCGTATTTTGTCAAGGGTTTTGTTAACGCCAAGATGGCCTCCAGATGTTCCATCATGCATCTCCTTCAAAACAGACTGCACTTTACTTCGGGGAACTATCAACTGCATGACCACGTCTCGTCCATCTGCACTTTCCCAAGCCCTTTTCAGCAATCCGTTTTCTAAGGTGAGAGATTCCCATTGTGCCCAGTAGCCCTTCAGCATTTCGGAACCATGGCAGATATCTTGCCAATCCGGGCGGCGACCTTCCTCTTTTGCTGTCAAGATCGGTCCAATGTCTTCATCAGTCATCTGTTCTTGTCGACAGTCTTGTGTTGTCCAGCCATCAGCCAGGAAATCTACAGTGATGGCTTGAACATGTTCGCTTGAGTTTTGTTCTTCCTTTCTGTGGCAATGTCGGCAGTCTTCCGGGCATGGTCTTCGTGATAAGCCATCTGCATTACCGTGCAGGCGCCCCCGCCGATGTTATACCTTGAAGTTGTACTCTTGCAGACGTTCCAGCCACCTTGCCAACTGTCCTTCCGGATTTTTAAATCTCAAGAGCCATGCAAGTGTAGCATGGTCGGTACGTAGTGAAAACTCTCTCCCATAGAGGTATTTATGGAAGTGTTCCAAAGCTCTGACAGTTGCCAACAACTCTCTTCTTGTAACACAATAATTTCTCTCTGGTTTAGAAAGCGTCTTGCTGTAATACGCTATTACTCGTTCTTCACCGTTCTGCACTTGAGACAAAACTGCTCCTAGACCAGTATTGCTTGCGTCTGTGTCTACGATGTACTTCCCTTCGGAAGCTGGAAAAGCGAGAATTGGCTGCGAACATAATGCAATCTTCAACGTTCTAAATGCTTGTTCACACTCTCTCAACCATTGGAAGTTTCGTTTATTTTCCGTTAGCTCAGGTTTAGCAATAGTAGCGAAGCCTTTCACAACACGTCGGTAATATGAGCATAACCCCAGGAAACTCCGAACTTCGTGTTTATTCTTCGGAACTGGCCAGTCTCTTACGGTGTCTACTTTATTAGGATCCATGCTAACGCCCGCTGCCGAAACCAGATGGCCCAAATACTGTACTTCCCTCTGGAATAGAGAACACTTCTTCGGGCTCAGCTTCAGTTGTGCACCGTGAATTCTAGTTAGAACTTCCTTAAGGTTTTCCAAATGATCTTCGAAAGTCTTCCCGATCACTATGACATCGTCTAAGTAAACAAGGCAAGTTTTCCACGTCAGGCCTCGGAGTATCAGGTCCATCAATCTCTCAAATGTTGCTGGTGCATTACAGAGTCCAAATGGCATGACGTTAAATTGGAATAAGCCACTTGGGGTCGAGAAAGCGGTCTTTTCCTTGTCTTCTTGATGAAGAAGACCCACTTGCCAATATCCATTCTTCAGGTCCAATGTGGAAAACCACTGTGCTCCGGACAACGTGTCGAGCTTATCGTCAACGCGAGGTAATGGATAGCAGTCTTTCTTTGTAACGTCATTTAACCTCCGGTAGTCTACGCAGAAACGCAATCCACCATCCCACTTCTGACACCACTGTTACGACGGTCTATTCGATCGTCGTAGGTACAGTGGAAACAAAATAAGTACAAGACACCAATTAAGTCACTTATCACACCTTTAATTTTTACAGTAAAACAGTTCGTAATTAACAACACAGTCTCTACAACAAATCAAATGAAAATTGTACACACGCAATAAAATGTCCACAAATATTAAAACTCAATTGTATTACAATTATACCGTCCGAATATAAAACGCAACACTTCACTACTAACTACTTGCACGTACACAGTAATAACCCGAACCGCTCTGTAAATATATCGCACTAATACTCTCGAACCGCACTATCCAAAATCTCACATGGAACTGAAAACTAAGGCCGCTACCCGATGTATTTATAGTCACGCTCACACACCAGAAGCTTCCAAACTGCGTCTTATCTCTCGTGAACTACGTAATTACGACGGCCTTGACACAGTCCGAGCGCCCGAGCGAAGCCCGGCACAGTCGAGAAAATTCTCGCAAAATGCGTCTAGTAGCACGTACACCACACGCTTACATCGAGATCCTTCTGGCATATTCGATAAACGCGTAGATTGTTCTGTGCTGTCGTAGCAATATTTATTAGTCTTACAATCGCATTCATTAAATAGCTTCTTTAACCACATTATTTCAGTTGTTGCTAATGCTGCACTTACAAATTCTGACTCGGTTGTTGATAATGATACAGATTGTTGCTTCTTACTTCGCCAAATAATTGCAGCATTTGCATACATACAAGCTACTCCAGAAGTTGATTTACGTGTAACTGTATCGCTAGCATAATCAGCATCACTATAAGCTTTAAAGTTGCCATCCTTACAATATAGTAATCCAAAATCAATCGTACCTTTTAGATAACGTAAATTCGTTTAACAATTGACCAATGAGCTACACTTGGTTTGTCTACAACTCTAGATACAACATTTACAGCAAAACTTATGTCCGGACGACTTATAATTTGCAAAAACATCAAATTGCCGACAGCTTCACGATAAGGTACATTACTTACAATAGTTTTTGATAAATATTCATCATGATTACAATCAATTGGCGTGGATACAATATTAGCTTCTGACATATTAAACTTTTCTAAGATTTTGTTAATATAAGTACTTTGATGAATGAAAACAGACCCATCATTCAATCTACAAATTTCCATTCCAAGATAATTAGTAACTTCTTTAGTACTAGTAATTTTAAATTTTTTACTCAAATCATTCAACAATTTATCAATCAAACTTTCATTTGAAGCTGCAATAAGTCCATCATCAACATAAATTGCTAACAAGATCTTATTATTATTTTTGTTATATATGTATAAACATGGGTCACCCGTACTTTGACAAAAATCTAAATTTACAAGAAAATTAGTGAAGTGGTCAGTCCAGCATCTTGGTGCTTGTTTTAAGCCGTATAAACTTTTCATTAATACGCATGAGCTTTTAATACATACGCGTGAGCTTCCATCATCAAAACCTTTAGGTTGTTTCATATATATATATATCTTCCTTTAAGTCACCGTATAAAAAAAGCCGTTTTTATACCAAATTTACCGATATGTAAATTTTCACGAGCAGAAATACTAAGTATCAATCTTATTGTATCAAAGCGAACAACCGGACTAAAAGTTTCTTTATAATCTATATCTTTCTGTTGCGAATAACCTTTAATAACCAACCGCGCTTTATAACGTTCTGTACCATCTGGATTGAGCTTCTTCACAAAAACCCAACGATTGTTAATCACCTTTTTATCTTTTGGCTTTTCCACTAATACCCATGTCTTATTTTCATACAAAGAGTTCATTTCGTCTTGCATTGCAGCTTGCCAACTATCTTTTTCTTTACTTGTAATTGGTTCGTTATAATTAGATGGTAACTTTTCAGCAATAAACGTGATCGGACATCCATAATATTCTGTAGGTTTTAATTTTGTTCTATCGCGCAATTTTCGTCCAGTTTGATTGTTATCACTATTTGAAGATTGTAAAGGTTCTCTTTCTTCAAACTCATTTGATTCATTTTTAAGTAAATGTTCATTATTTTTAGGAGTTATAATTTCATTTTCTTCAGTTTCTTTATTATTATTGTTCAAAGAATTCAAAATAATTGAATCAGCTAATACTCTTTCAGGTTTAAAAAGTACATCTCTACTTATAATGACATCTCGCACTTCCGGAACATATACACGATACCCTTTACAATCCTCATGATATCCGACCAGATAACCCCTCATCGATTTTTTATCAAGTTTCTTACGCTTTTCTTTTGATATATGTACATAACACATGGTTCCAAATATTTTAAATCTATCAACAGTAGCTGTTTTTCCATTCCATAACTCATAAGGAGTTTTATTATTTTGTTTTGTTGGGCCTGTTCTATTAATTACGTGTATAGCAGTATTCATTGCTTCTCCCCATAAGAATAGAGGTAAGTTTGAATTTGAATATAACATTGATCGAGCAGCCTCTACAATGATTCGGTTATCGCGCTCTGCAATTGAATTTTGTTCGGGCATATATGCAACATTAATCGAATATTTTATACCTTTACTATTTAAAAAAGAGATCACAGCTTTACTATCGTATTCTTTACCACCATCAAAATGAATTTCTTTAATATTTGTTGCAAATTGATTCTCAACCCCGATACAAAATGATTTTAGTTTTTCTATTACTTCAGATTTTTCTCGAATAAAATGAATTTCTCTATAACTTGAAAAATCGTCTTTAAAAGAAACAAAATATAACTTTCTACCGAGCGACTGTACTTCCATAGGACCACAAACGTCAGTATAAATTATTTCGCGAGTTTTAGTGACGCGATCGATCTTTTTGTGTAAAGGCAATCTATGATTTTTGCCATAAGCACAACCTTCACAAAAGAAATTTTCATCCGTAAATTTTATATTTAGATTTTTCAAAAAATTCTTCACATGTTTTACATTTTGATGGCAAAGTCTTTCGTGCCATAATTGTAAAACATTACCGTTGGCAATGCTCGATCTACTCTTTTGTTCTACCACGTTACATTCTTTTGGAATTAAAGTTTGAATGTCTAATTTTAGCTAACTACCAGGCTCATATTCGGAACCAGTTACAAGAATTTCATTACCATGCTTTAAAGTACATCTCGTAGCATTATGTGTTATTTCATAATCTATACCCCTTTTACCCGCATATTTAACAGAAAACAGATTATACATTGAATCAGGAACATATAATACATTATAGATAGTACCTTCTACTCGTTCACTATTTTTATAAGTTTCAAAGTCAATATTACCTTTACCATATGCAGACATTGTCATACCGTTGCCCATTCTTACACTGACTGGTGTTGTATATTCTTCGAACGTTGAAAACCATTCTCGATGCTTCGACATATGATCCGTCGCACCCGAATCCACAATCCAGAGATCATCCCGATTGCCACAGCTGCCTTTGTCACCTATTAGTGCTATCCTCGATGTTGATTTCTTCTGTCCAGAAGACGAGTTACTTCTTTCTTGATTATTCGACCATCTTCGCTGTCCATTAAGAATAATATATTCATAAAGCAATTGTTACTTTTATGACCTTTTCTTTTGCACGTATAACACCTGAAGCAGTCCCTTTTTAAATGACCTTTTCTTCCACAATTATAACACTGCTCTTATTCAAATCATTCTTCTCATATTTATAAGAGTCATTCTTCTGTTCCTTATGACCGATTTTCAGATTAGCTAGCAACGCCGTTGTCTCTTCGTGTACTTCCTTTTGCTCTTGTAATCTAAATTCTTCTGCCATCAAGCGCTCAGTCAAATTTTCGAGATTCTTCTTATCGTCAGATACCGAATCCCAAGCACTGTGAAAATGATTAAACTTTTGTGGCAAAGATGTTAAAACACGAGTCATCACCATAGTCTTTTCAATTTTTCCCCCGAGATTTTTCATTTTTCTAGCCAACTGTTCTGTTTTTGAAATATTATACGTAACACTTTCACTCTCTGTCCACTTAAACTCAAAAAATTGTTTTTGAATCATCGACAGATTTTCATCAGATTTTAGATCATATGCTGTATTCAATTTGTCCCACATCTCCTTGGCAGTAGAACAACCCATTATAAGTTCGAGAGGCTTTCTCTCCACTGTTGTAACAATTAACTTTCTGGCAATTTTGTCCGCCTTCTTGAACTTTTCCAACAACGCGTCACGATCTTCTGCACCTGCAGCTGGCTCGGCTAATCTTCCTTCGCAAACATCCAGCACATCATCATCCTCTTCCATCAATGTGCGTACTACGAAGCGCCATTGATGCCAATTATCTTTGTCTCGAAGTTTTTCAATTTTTATATTCGGTTCCATTTTTGCACAAATATTTTATACTTGCACTCCAATTACACACTGCACTCCGATTTTAAAATGTCACTGGGCCCATAACCTGTTGAGGTATGGGTAAAAAAATGAATAATTTAAGTACAGGAGCAAACACACGCTTTATTGAAGGAACAGTTTAGTAGCAAGTATACATAAAACGGACACACGAAATACACATTACAAGAGCACATTTAAAACTGAACTGAACTTGTCGAGTGCATCTCTGTTTATATAGAAAAACAGCTTCCAGATCTTTCCTTTTATTTAAAACTTCGAGAACATTACTTTTCTAGACTTCTCACAGTAAACGCGCATGTGTGCGGGTTGAGGCCCCGCCCAGGCAGCTCGACATAATACAAACTTTCACTTCTACAATGACAGGTACATTTACTTAAGAATGAATGTAGAGTTTTCCAGTATATTCTCAACAGCCATTTCTGTAAATATAAAAGGCCTTCAAAGGGGAAAGCTCAGTTTTCAGTACGTTCAAGGAAAGGTTAATGTGTAAGGAGTATTTATGAAATACTGATGCTGCGAATGTTTGCGTTTTTAGTTTTTCTGAGGCGCTTTGATATGTTTACAAGAAATAATTACAGTATTGGCTAAATGTTATTACTTAATTTCTTTTCGTGAAGTATATAGAAAATTACAGTGTTTTGTGAGGTAAATGTTAAGCAAAATACTGGGTTGTACAAGTAAAAATAGGAAAGTTGATTCTTGGACTGTGACTTCCATGATGCGTCCGGGTATTAGTGAGGCATGTTAAGCTATTTTCGACTACGAAATACTATAATTTTATTAAAATTTTTAATCTTCCATAATTTTAATGTTCCATAGTCGGAAATATTGGATTACGTATTAGGAAATTTAACGTGAAATGAACATAATGTTATATTCAAATTGTGTAGCTCACAATTTTTAGGCGTAGAATCTGTTTTGACTGAAAGTGAGAGTGACCTACAGACAGTGTACTTGTTTTTGGTAGGTGACGACATTAGTTCGCCATAAAGATAAAAGGGGAAAGTAACAGAAGTTATGTGACATTGTAGATGCGAGAGGTATTAATAAATTGGTTTAAGCGTGAGATAATGAACGTTTTCAAATGCCTTGGTAGCTGGATCTCAGTGGATGGAAAACGTATCGCTCACATTAAGCTCAGGATATCGCGTGGGAAACAGTTTTGGTTAAATAGAAATGGTATTGATCTCAGCAGACACTGATCTAAGAGCACTAATGTCTTTGCGCGGAGCGTGGCTTCGAGCCATAAGAGAGGGGATAGGTTAACAATAAACTGTAGAAGAAGATACAAGAGAAGAAAGTATTGTGGAAAATAAATTTTCTTAGAACCAAAGTATCGGTGAATTGGCATTGATTTCGGACACAGCTGACTATAATATTAGAGAGAAAGGCTAGTGGCTGACATGGTAGGAAAAGACAAAGAAATCCGTTCATCGACTAAGAAGTGATTCTAAAAATAAGTTTAATAGGATATAGGTTCTTTAAAAATAGAACAACTTGACAATTTCAGATAGTCCCCGCCTACCAGTCTTCGAATTGAGAAGGTAAAAAATTAAAGATCGGCTATGCTATTGTTTCAGGTATATAGTCGATCAAAATTAAGAGTAATCGTTTACCAGCGAAGAAATTTAGTTTTAGAAGAATGATACAATGAAATGTATGTAAAGAATTTGAATGATTTGGTGAGGTTTTACGTAAGAAAAGTGTAGAGGAAGATAATAAATGACTTCTAAAAATAGAACTGAACTTATTCTAAAATAGAACTTTCGTTATATTTGAACTGAAAACAAATTCCGATCCTTCTAGAATTCGTCGAGCATTTTCGACCTTGTAGTATTTGGTTAGTAGTAGAAAAGAGCAGAAACGTTTCTACTACTTCGTAGTAGTACGAAAGAAACTTTTACTAAATTTGTCCCTCCTTTCACAAACTCAACGCTGCCACTTTCTCCAGCGTGCTGTGTGCTCTTCTCTTTTAACACGCATTGAAATCTGAAAACGAACGAAAACTGGTGAATTGATTGGATTGACGGTTGTTTTATTTTATTTATTTATTTATTTTTTTTTTTTTTTGAGAGAGAGAAAAAAGTTATTTGAGGAAAGTTTATGAAGAATAAAAGTGATGATTTTTATTGAGAAATAGTAAAATTGGCAGGCAATCCACGCACATTCACCAGTAATAAAAAGTTGAAGAAAGCAGTAAAACAGCTTAATTAAAACAGCGTACATTAGCGTAGTCCCGTGATGAATGAAACTAATTACAAATCACTACTTTAGCAAGACAACGTCCGTAACTAGTCGGTGGTCGGTGAAATGGTGAAAGTATGTAGCCTTTGCACACTTCGCTGATGTGTGCATTACTGACACAGAGACCAAGTGATTTTTTTTTGTAATGAACGCATTTGGAATTATTTCTGTACTATCTCGTTCTATTGAGTGGACTAAACTCATCCTTGTGATGACTACGTGCCCGAACTATGGAATTTAATCTATAAAAACTTATTCCTTATCATGTCGTTCACGAAGAAGCACATTCATGTAATCGTGCTTTACTGTTGACTAAAATGTGTTAGAAGTCCCAGTTCTTGTCTTTCTTACAATGCAATGAAAATGCAGACTGATATGAAGAAAGCTGAGATTCTTCGTTAAGTTCAATTAAAAAGATAAAATAATTGAGGACTTAGGCTTTGTGATCAGAGGGGAATGGTATTCTGTGTTAAGATTAAGCATGAAGAGAAAAGTAAAAATCAAATGAAGGACAGGAGGGACGATATGCCTGTTGGCCAGAGAACTTGAGTGACTGATTGACATCGAGTTCCGGTATGTGGGAACTGTAGAAGCTGCAGGAAAAGCATGAAAATTGTTGTAGGGTATAAACCTATATCCGATATGATTGTTATCCGATAGAAGATGAACCCTAAGAACAAGTAGACTCAAGGAGATGCAAGAAATTAAATTGATTCCTGTCAAAAAGTCGATTGTACACACCCTTTTTACTCAAAACGTCACCGTTTTATTTTTCCACGCATGATGTGTTAAGAATTGTTAATTTTTAATAAATCCTTGGCGTATGTTGTTACAGTTATGTAAAGAATAAGTAATTTTTATACCTCAGAGTGGACAGACTACTGTAGTATAAACATCCTTAAAGTTAGAAAGGACTAATGCTGTAACGTAAAACTAAACCAAACAGTATCTTTTCATATACATGTATGGTACCGATGTGGCATTTTTTAATGTGTGACTTACTGGCTACTTAAGTTATGATTCGACGGAACCCAGTCGCGACTCGAGTTTTTGTCATATTGTCACGTGTTGGCCTACAGTTGTTAATAAAGTGAAATTTTATGCAATCGGCCCAAGAAGTATCAGAAAATAGAACGTAGTAATATTCTACGTAAGTAATACTTCAAACGAGCAGCCATGCTCCCGCGCTTTTATACCACGCATTTTACAGAACTACACTGGTAATATCACAGAGTCCACGGGAAAACAGGAATGAAGAAATTAATCGACTTTAGCTTAAGTTGTATCAGTATTTTGCTTTGATTGATGGTGTAGACTCTTGAAAAAAGTATGTCCCATTTACGTCATTTAGTTTTTAAATATTGGCCATTTGCGGATCGAGATAATAAAGACTAAATTGTACACCGTTCAGTTATATTTGCCTCAGTTGTACCCCTTCGGACAGTCTGAACAGTCTTCAGTTGGATCGAGCCTCCTTAGTTGTAACGATTGAGAACTACACTTTCCAGCTTCTCTTAGTCAATCTGTTTCTGACCTGGAATACTGTTGAAGTTAAATTACAGGGAAGGTTGGTGTGGTGTTGTGAACGGAGAATTTATGTTTCGTCTTGAAGAAAACATATGTTATTTCGCTATCCACTCTCCTCTGGGAAGATTGACATTCCGGATGTACCGTGACACATCGACAATTGCTTCATCGATAGAAGCTGTTTGTAAGTGGCTTTCCTCTTTATTTTTTGTGCTAGCACACCCACAAAGACCATACCATATGTACAGAAATATTCGCTTCGTTAGAAACTATTGTTTATTTTTTTCTTTGTAATGCCTCTTCGAATCTTAGTAAATCTGTAAGACCCCAGTCCACAAATTACATGTTACATGTAAAATAGATTCCATGACCGTGACGAATCTGACCGAAACACAAATAGGTACCTGCTAACGTTAAAAACATACCGATGTGAGTGTTTACTAAATAACCAGTTTAGTTGGGGAGTGTTTATGTACGCTAATGATATAAATTTTATTTAAATTTAATTTTGTTCCAGTGAAATTTTTAAAACTTTCTGTAGCCTAGAGAGGAAGCAAAAGATTCGTAACAAAGAGGGTCAATAGCCTTTGATGTATCATATCTGTTTTGCTGTGTTACCACGTGAAGTAGGAAGAATCGTCCTAACTACGTAATCCCGTCTTCCTATAAACAGATGTAATATTAAGACGGATCTTTCACCTCTAACGACCCGGTGAAATTATCGCACTCGCATTTGAGGACGTAAAAATGTTCGCGCATTATAGAATATCGGTATGGAGAACCATACATGACTTCCATGTTCTAAGATTTATATTTAAAATCATTTTCGAAATGAAATATTTCCATAGAAACTACTTCTTTCTACTTACTGCTTCAGTCTTAAACACAGTACTGTGGTCACTAACGTAAACCACCTCACTTTATCGCACTCGATTTTCACTGATGATGGAAGTCGATGGCACTGCCGAAACGTCTGGTTTTGCAGAAAACTTTGGTCTACGGCCAAACAGGACGGGAAGGAATTTTAACAACAAACTACTTCTTTGTTGCCGATAACGTAGTACATATATAAAAAATTCCCCCTTCAACTATAATTTTCAGTTATAGAAAATTACCCCCACCCTGTTCAACTAGCCTCTTTATTTATAGATATTTCATCTACGTTTCTACAGTGGATTATTAAGATCTTCTTATCAAGATACTTTATTTATTAAAATTAAGTACTTTACTCTTGTTACAACAAAAAATGTTTCAGGTCAACTTCCCTTTCCCCCTAACCGATCTTCACCAAAATCAATAGGCCTTGAGTCCTCTACAACTCAGGCACATGTGTAAAAAATTATTTGATTCTGTTTAAATTTACGGCAGTTATCGTTCGTCATGAAAAAATTTCTCTTGTTAGAACATAAAATGTTGCAGGTAAACTACCTCTTTCCCTTAACCGATCTTCACCAAAATCAACAGGCCTTGAGCTCTCTACATTGTAGGGAAGTATGCAAAACATTATTTGATTATGTTTGAATTTACGGCAGTTATCGTACGTCATAGAAAAAATTACCCTTGTTATCACATAAAACGTTGCAGGTAAACTACACCTTTCTCTTAACTGATCTTCACCAAAATCAATAGGTCTTGAGTCCTCTACAGTTCAGGGATGCATGCAAAACATTATTTGATTATGTTTGAATTTACGGCAGTTATCATTCGTCATAGAAAAAATTACCCATGTTAAAACATAAAACGTTGCAGGTAAACTACCCCTTTCCCTTAACCGATCTTCACCAAAATCAACAGGCCTTCAGTCTTTTATAATTGATGAACGTATGCAAAACAATATTTGATTTTGTTTGAATGTGCGGCAGTTATCGTTCGTCATAGAAAAAATTACCGTTGTTAAAACGTAAAATGTTGCCGGTAAACTACCCCTTTCCCTTATCTGATCTTCACCAAAATCAACAGACATTGAGATCTCTATAGCTCAGGAAGGTATGCAAAACATTATTTGATTCTGATTGAATTTACGGCAGTTATCATTCGTCATAGAAAAAATTGCCCATGTTAAAACATAAAACGTTGCAGGTAAACTACCCCTTTCCCTTAACCGATCTTCACCAAAAACAATAAGTATTGAGAACTCTACTATTCAGAGTTGCATGCAAAAAATTATTTGATTCTGTTTGAATTTGCGGCTGTTATCGTTTGCCATAGAAAATACCCTTGTTAAAACATAAAACGTTGCTGGTAAACTACCCCTTTTCCTTAACCGATCTTCACCAAAAACAATAGACCTTGAGAACTCTACAATTCAGGGCTGTATGCGAAACATTGTTTGATTCTGTTTGAATTTGCGGCTGTTATCGTTTGCCATAGAAAAAAATTACCCTTGATAAAAAAAAACGTTGCAGGTAAACTACCCCTTTCCCTTGACTGATATTCACCAAAAACAATAGGTCTTGAGTACTCTACAAATCAGGGCGTTTTGCAAAAAATTACTTGATTCTGTTTGAATTTGCGGCTGTTATCGTTTGCCATAGAAGAAAAATCTACAGATAGACACACACAGACACTTTTCGAAAATATCGGTATGGAGAACCATACATGACTTCCATATTCTAAGATTTATATTTAAAATCATTTTCAGCCAAACAGCCAGGCTGTGTCTTACCTGCCTTTTTATTGCTGTATTAAATGAAAAATATTATATTACATTAAAATGAAAAAATTATAATTTTATTGCCTGGCAACAAAATTATTTTATTTTTAACAATTACCATTGTTTCAAAAAGTTTAAATAAATTTTCAAGTACTTTACTCTTGTTAAAACGTAAAAGGTTGCAGGTAAACTACCCCTTCCCCTTAACCGATCTTCACCAAAATCGAAAGTCATTGAGACCTCTACAATTCAGGGACGTATGCAAAAAATTATTTGATTCTGTTTGAATTTGCGGCTGTTATCGTTTGCCATAGAAAATACGCTTGATAAAAAAACGTTGCAGGTAAACTACCCCTTCCCCTTAACCGATCTTCACCAAAAACAATAGGTCTTGAGTACTCTACAAATCAGGGCTGTATGCAAAACATTATTTGATTCTGTTTGAATTTGCGGCTGTTATCGTTTGCCATAGAAAATAAAACGTAAAAGGTTGCAGGTAAACTACCCCTTCCCCTTAACCGATCTTCACCAAAAACAATAGGTCTTGAGTACTCTACAAATCAGGACTGTATGCAAAACATTATTTGATTCTGTTTGAATTTGCGGCTGTTATCGTTTGCCATATAAAATACCCTTGTTAAAAAAACGTTGCAGGTAAACTACCCCTTTCCCTCAACCGATCTTCACCAAAAACAATAGATCTTGAGAAATCTACAATTCAGGGCTGTATGCGAAACATTATTTGATTCTGTTTGAATTTGCGGCTGTTATCGTTTGCCAAAAAAAAAAATTTCCCTTGATAAAAAAAACCGTTGCAGGTAAACTACCCCTTCCCCTCAACCGATCTTCACCAAAAACAATAGGTCGCGAGTACTCTACAAATCAGGGCTGTATGCAAAAAATTATTTGATTCTGTTTGAATTTGCGGCAGTTGTCGTTTGCCATAGAAAATACGCATGATAAAAAACGTTGCTGGTAAACTACCCCTTCCCCTCAACCGATCTTCACCAAAAACAATAGGTCTTGAGTACTCTACAAATCAGGGCTGTATGCAGAAAATTATTTGGTTCTGTTTGAATTTGCGGCTGTTATCGTTTGCCATAGAAAATACCCTTGTTAAAAAAACGTTGTAGGTAAACTACCCCTTTCCCTTAACCGATCTTCACCAAAAACAAAAGGTATTGAGAACTCTACAATTTAGGGCTGTATGCAAATAATCTTTTCATTCTGTTTGAATTTGCGGCTGTTATCGTTTGCCATAGGAAATACCCTTGTTAAAACATAAAACGTTACAGGTAAACTACCCCTTTCCCTTAACCGATCTTCACCAAAAACAATAGGTCTTGAGAACTCTACAATTCAGGGCTGTATGCCAAACATTATTTGATTCTGTTTGAATTTGCGGCTGTTATCGTTTGCCAAACAAACAAAATTTCCCTTGCTAAAAAAAACCGTTGCAGGTAAACTACCCCTTTCCCTCAACCGATCTTCACCAAAAACAATAGGTCGCGAGAACTCTGCAAAACCGGGCTGTATGCAAAAAATTATTTGATTCTGTTTGAATTTGCGGCAGTTATCGTTTGCCATAGAAAAAAAATCTACAGACAGACAGACAGACAGACAGACACTTTTCGGAAAACGACTTTTTTTCATGTTTTGAGTGTAGTAGAATCAGAATCTGCAATAATCTCGAACACGATTTTTTTTGCCATCACCATACTTCCATTCCTTAAGGAATATGGAAGTAAAATGACTTTTTTTCATGTTTTGATGGTAGTACAATCAGAATCTGCAATAATCTCGACCACGATTTTTTTTTTGCAATCACCTTACTTCCATTTCCTTATGGAACATGGAAGTAAAAATTAAAAAGCCTTTATGGAAACATGGTGTTTGAATTGTAAAGTTATTATATAGCTTCTAATTAGTTGATTATTCGTTAAAAGTTCGTGCGGATTATCATGTCAAAAATGCCACTCGCACATTTTTAGACTCCCAACTGCCTGCAGCACGCTTTTACGTCGCGGTAAAAGTGAATGTATATCTGGTTTGTACGTCGTTTTAAAATTCTGTGACAGAGGTCACATAAAATTTTCCATCGAAAAGGAAAATAGGAGATGTTCTTACTGGGTATTTAAGAAATGTGATATGTACTACCTGCTGAACTTCATGAGGTAGAGAATGAAACTGTCCATCGTGATCAGATCGTATTGATCAGCTATCACAGTTCACATGTCACTCACCTTCCTGTGGACTTCCATTGTCACGCCAATTCCACAGTACATATTCAATTATTTGTTTTTCCAATCTTATAGTCAGCATCGTTGCTAGTTTCGTTGGCAGTATCAAAATTTCCGTCATTTCCGGAGCATAAAAATGTTTTAAAGTGTCATTGCTTCGATGCGGTTTTATGTACACTATTAATAACATTGGATATATTATACACACAAAAAGTTTAATTGTAACTTCTTGTGTTGTGCTGAGGACCTCGTAACAGGAATTTTGTCTTGAATCCATGTTATTCACGTTATCTGCACTTTGATGTATCCATATATGTACTCATTTTGTAAAACAAATATTGTGAAAAGTGGAAGTCACTAGGTACAGGGTAATGAAGATGTCAGTTGTGGTTCGTTGTGTGTCATAACTGCAGTCCGATGATGATGAGTCACAGCTCATCTTTGTAATGAAACATTACACAGGCCATTGATACAAGTATCTTCTAGCGCAGTGGTTCCCAAACTTTTTGGTCCACGGACCCGCCCAAAAATATTAAAAATTTCACAGACCCCGTCTGAGTTATGAAGTTAAATAAACAGTAAATATGATACAAACTCTTATGTTTTAATTAAAATGTATTAAAATCAAAATTGTCTTGACTTGCAAAATTATAATATTAGTAATATCAAACATAATTGAAGACTTGAAGTAAAAAAGGAGTAAAAAAGTGCCTTGAAGTAAAAAAGTGCCTTTAGCATAGTTTAGAGATAACTGAGTTTTTTCATTAGTTTTAATTTACAATTATATTTTTTATCCACACTATTTTGCAAAAAGTACTTTTAACTTAAACACAACAAAATATGTAGTTAGAAAATTAAAACCACATGATATAAACTTGAGAAAAATAGTTAAAGTCAATGAAAATTGTCGGTCCTATGTTCGTCGTAGGTAACGTAAATTAAGGACTAAGTACCATGGCACTTACACTATTATTTACGTTAGTAATGTGGAACTTACACCCTTAATAGATAAGGTAGAGTAATGATTATAATGAAATGAACTCACCAGTGCTTTACACACGTCAGATTTTATTGATACAAATGAAATTTTCATAATAAAACATAAAAAAAATTATGTATTTAGATTAACACTGTCAACTAAAAACACACTATACCTTAATTTACTACTCTACTGTAAAATACTGTTAATACAGTAAGTTACTTTACTGTTTTGTGAAGTATCTACTATATTCCATGAAAAATAATAAGCTTTTATTTAGAAATAAGATTTTCATAAAACTCTTTGTCTTCTGGCTTTTGTAGGAACGGAATCAAGTTTTTCAAGTCAACTTTTTTAACTTCAGATATTTGTGATGTACAGGTTAACATCGGGAGTGCAGAATTGATATGTTCTCAACAGTAACGCCTTTTTTGAAGACATTAATTTCCATCCAAGGCTCGATATCATAAAGGTTTTCTTTACCTGAATAATTCCAGGTTTTTCTGCGGATACTTTTAACCAGGATATTGTAGATATTTTTACATGTTTGGTGTTGATGTATTTTTTTGCTGCCATTTTAAAACAAAAAAAATGAGATTCTTCCATAATGTTAACAATGAAAGGGTTGATTTCCTTAACATCCTCTATCAATGTTTTTAAGTCATTTGGTACAATACACTTCAAAAGTCTTTTGCGCTTTTCAATTAACGCAAAATCGCGGTCACAGTTCAGAAAAGAATGTTCCTCAACTAAAAATTTGTGATTAACTTCCTTGTAAAGCTCAATACAGGTTAAATAGATCCACAAAAATAGTAACATTTTATTTTTGTTTTGGCCTGCACAGTTGTCACTCCAGGCCATTAGGGTTTCCGTAGGAACAGCTTCCTTAAGAGCTCGGAACACACAAGATGCTATTTCATTTCCCCCTCTTCCTGATATGCCCTCATGTCAAAGGTTCATGAAACTAATGTTGTTGTGAAAATGAGTGCAAAGGTTGTAATTAGATAACTGAAGGCAATAGTAGGCCTACATATTTGTATGCGTTAAAGTTGGCAATGAGAGAACTTTTTCAAGATCAAGGGCAAAAGTTGTGTCCGTACTGTTTGGCAACTGAGCTTCAGTGAAATTTTTTTGCATTTCTTCCCGTGCTTTTTTTTGCCTTTAAATGGTGTAATTTAAGTTTACTTTGAAAACTAGTTCTGTCCGCACCTGATGATGCTGCAATTTGACAAGATAATAAATCACATGTCGGGCAAGTGTCAGAGCGAGGTGCATGAAAAGACAACTTTGGGAAATTTTCTTTAAAAACTATGTAATAATAGCGGTATGTAATAGGACTGTCAGGATACAGTTTCTTAAAAGCCCTGTATAATCTATGTATGTTTAAATCTGAAGATAGATACTCCTTTTCTGTTTTAGAACGGCCATAATGGCTGACATCCCTTGGAATGGAGTTTATGTGATCGCAAACGAGTGTCTTATCGTCTCTTGTGAACTTTCTCTCTTTTTTCTTGTTCCCTCTATTTTCATTGTAAATGGGATTAGGTGATTGTTTGAGTTTAACTAAACATCTTTTAGAAGATGCCCCGAAAATGTTACAAAAAGTATTTTTACACACTTGAATTATGTCCCCTTCTCCATTCGGAACTGTGTAAAATACAGTGGCCTGGCGCCTACTTTGTGATGGATCTTCATAACTTCCGTGCCTACACCTACCAACTTGCTTGACCTGAATTAACCCTAGAAAGTAATTCTACTGCTTACAATGATCAACTGAGTAAAAGTCATTGAAAAGTGTCAGTTTTTGCTCATAAGGAATACTCTTACATGCATATTTACACTTACATATAACCTCTTCTTTTGGAGCAACCTTTTCCCGCACTAGTACATTCTTTGCAGTCATATATGATTTTCCAGCATTCCTTAGCTTCTTGTTTTCTTCTGTAAGCCTTCCTTCTCCTTTCCTTCATCGTTTCTTAACCACACTAACATCAGACATAACTATTCTTACTTAGTAAACAATCAAAATTGACACTCACTAGTAACACTCACAACATAACCTCAACAAAACAGGCTAAGCTCGTTGCCATGTGACCGCGCGGCACTTAGATCCAGTGGCGGCTTGCCCATAAGGGTTCTCGGGCGCAGCCCTCCCAATAAAATAAAAAGTAATAATAAATTATTAATTTTTCACCAAATCAATTAAAAAAGTTCCTATACGCATCAAAACAATAATACAACGGAAAACATTTGACGTTTAAAGTCCGGAGTTGAGTTGCGGGCGTTGGCCATAGAGCCCAAAGCTACTGTTATTGTGTTTAGTGTGTGATTAATGTGTGTCATAATGAATAACACGGATTCTAACTTTGTAATTACGAATGATGTAAGTAAAATTATTAGCCAAGGGATAAAGAACTTAGAGCACATGGTTGAACTTAAAAGATTAGGGCCTCATAGGCCTAATATGGTGATTAAACAAGTACAAAAATCCACTAAGAGTAGGAATAGCTACAACCGGAAATTTAGTATTCATTTGTATAATTATGCTGATTGGTTGTGTGGGTGTGGAATAAAAAACTCATTTTTCTGTTACCCGTGCATAGTAATGGGCGTAACAGGATCGCACCTGGACTGTAGATGGTGTCTCGGATATTAAGCATTTGAGTGAAAAACTTAAAAAACATAAATTAAGTGAAAAACATATAAATGCGTGTATCGAGTATGCAGTACTTGGGAAGGTTGACATTAGATCTCAGTTAGACAGTGCATATAGATTAAGAATTCAAAAGTTAACTGAGGAAGTATCAAAAAATCGGTACATTTTAAGTAAGTTGATTGATGCTGTGAAGTTTTGTGGGGCTTTTGAACTTGCATTAAGGGGGCATGACGAAAGTGGCAGTGACACATCTAACAACCCTGGCATATTTCGTGGTCTTGTCAACCTAATGGCAGAGTTAGACTCTACATTAAAACAACATATTGAAAAAAGCAATAATCGAGTATTTTTAGGGCTTTCCAAAACCATCCAAAATGATTTACTTGATTCCATATATGCCGTGTGCTTGGAAATTATATGCGACGAAATTACTCAAACTAAATATATTGCTATTGAAGCCGATGAGACAACTGACTGTGCTACATTGTCTCAGCTAGTGTTTGTTGTCAGATACGAGTTAAATGGGGTTGTAAATGAAAGATTTGTTAGTTTTGTAGTACCCAAAGGTCATGACGCAGCATCTGTTAGTGAAGCAATTTTTAACGAGCTGGAAAAGCTAAAAATTGACAAAACACCTGAAAGAGTGATTGCTCAAAGCTACGATGGCACTTCTGCATGAGTGGCCAGCACACAGGTGTGCAAGAGTCAAAGCTGTGTACAAAAATGCACATTTCGTACACTGCTACGCGCATCAACTAAATTTGATCATTGAACGCTGCGCAACACAAAATAAACAGATAAAAATATTTTTCAGTAATGTTGAAGCATTTTCATCCTCTTTTTCACAATCGACTAAAAGAACAGCAGTACTTGACGACATTATGAAAAAACGAATACCAAAGAGCTCTGGCACTCGTTGGAACTTCAAGTCTAGAATTGTCAGCACATTAAGTATAAAAATGAAATAGAAGAATGCTTAAATAAAATATTAGACGACGACAGCAATGATTATACAACTGTAAACAAAGCAGTTGGTTTAAGCAACCTTCTTAAAGACAACGACTTCATTTTCTGGGTAACATTTTTTAATAAAATAATGCCCCATTGTGATATTTTGTACAACGAGCTTCAGAACAAGACAATCGACTGCATCAAGGCCTTAAAATATATAGGCGAATTTAAGTCTATAATCCAAAAAATAAGAAACTTGCCTGAGGTTGACCAGCCCAGTTCTAGCGAACTTGATGGAACTGAAAATGATTTATCTTGTTCAAGCCCCAGTAGAAAACGTGGCCGATTTGAAGATAGAAGACACATTGTGGCAAAAGAAGTGTGTGATGTTATCATGACTGGAATTGACAATCGCTTTAATTTCGTAGATCATTTGTCGGTAGCTAAGTTATTTCAGCCAAGTTTGTTTCCTGAGTTCAAAAATAAATTTCCTGAAAATGAATTAGAAATTGCTGTAAATTTATTCCAGTTGAATAAAATAGAACTGAAACAAGAGTTGGTAGTAATATACAGTAGAAGTGATTTTTCTGAGGCAACAGGCTCATTACGGTTGCTTAATTTTATTTATGATAACAATCTGAGAGATGTGCTCCCCGAATCAGTGAAATTACTTCAGATCATCTGCACAATCCCAATGACCACTGCAGAAAGTGAAAGATGTTTTTCAACTTTAAAGCGAATAAAGACTTTTACCACGAGCACAATGAAAGAAGGTAGACTCAGTGCACTCGCCATGTGTTCAATTGAAAAGAAATTATTATCTACCCCCAATTTCAATGAACGTGTGATCAACCACTTCGCTGCACAGAAGGAGAGGAGGATGGACTTCTGCTACAAACAATATAACTAAAGGTATGAATTTTCAGTCGTAGATTAATTTATTTTTGATATTAAATGTGACTAAGTATATTTTAAGTGGTAGAAGATTAATACCTTGTTACATAATACAACTGCCTCCTGAATTCTGAAGCTTGGTCTAATTTTAAAAATATAGCTTTCACATTTGCCCTGTGGTATATAGCTATGTACTTCTGTTCTATAAAACATTTTGAATTTCCACTCTTATTATTCACATATCTTAAAAATAAATACTTACAGTAAAATCAAATGTTATAAGTAGACTAATTTTGACAATTTTATAAATTTATAAAAATACAGTACATACAAGAAAGGGAATGAGTGTGTGTATCTGTGTGTGCGCGTTCGCGTGCGTGTCTGTTTGTGTAGAGATAGTTATGACCTTATGAAAGAGTCCCTCCCATGTTCATAACGACGAGCCGCCACTGCTTAGATTCCAATATACATTAATATGCGGGGCACTTACACCCAGCGCTATCTATGAGCAAACACTAGAACTACTTAATATTCATTCTGGCACTTAGAACCTATTTTACGTTAAAGACCACGTGGCACATCGATGTCATTTTCGGTTAAAACTAAATTTGAACAAAAGTGGCACTTAGGTCCACTTTACTTCAAGTATTCATTTAAATGTGAACAATGAAGCTGCTTTTGAACAATTAGCTCTGCAATATTAGGTTTAATGTCTGATTATTTCAATATTAAGTCACTCTCGACATCAAGTATATTTCTTAACTTTGGCAAACTCGACTCTATCTTTACAGCCACACGTGTCGAAATACAGCTACTTAGGCATAAAACCAGCTACACGGAAAAACGGTTTGCTTAGATAAAGTGCTTGTACGCGAGATACAGTGCTTATACGTGGACTAGAACAGCGCGATCAGTTCTGCATTTATGCAGCGCTCTAGTCAGTTTGGCTGACAAACATATCTGCTACACGACATGATTTAAAGACAATTCAAGCCATTAGTTTGAAATTAGTTTTAAATTACAATTAGTTTGAATAAAAAATACTGGCATCTTTTACTAATTGTTTTAAGATTCTAAAATTTATATTTTAGACTATAAAAAATCTGAGAAAATTACGATATATTCTTTTTTTTTGCTTAGAAGTGTCGGCAGACTCCCAGGGGTCTGTGGACCCCACTTTGGGAACCACTGTTCTAGCGCACTGGCGGTCTGCCCAGTATCCTATACAAGGTGTATCGCCAAGTTCTTTTAACTCGAATATAATTTTTATTTCATTTTATTTGCCAAGGGTTTGCACCAAACCTTTTTGATGAAATTTTCTGTGAAGTCGTCACTCTGTTTTAGTTTTACACGTAGAGTGCAATTTGATTATAATCAAGTGTATATCAGCATTCCCTACATAATGTACTTTCCTTACCTCCGTTTCCGACATGGAACGGTAGTTCGTTCTTTTTGTGTTTCTGAAAGCACAGAAACACCGCTGTTTAAATCTACCATTTAAAAAATTAAATGATTCTACAGCGAAACTTTTTAGACAGTTCAATAATGTCAATTTCGGTTTTTGAAGATCGCCGTATACCGACAATAGTAAATAGGATTGTATAAAATTTGCTTCCAACATTATACTTGCATGAATCGGATTTTTTTGAAACGAGAATAATGGAATCTACTCAGCCTGTGGCACTGAAGATGATTTACGTATATAATTTACAGGTCTGCGTATTGTCTAACTATGTTAAACATATCAAGCACAGGTGTTACACTATTGAGGCTCGTGTTAATTTGACAACAACAGTACTAATTTAATTTTAATAATAATAAGTCAATGGGTCACGAAATGGAGGACTTTTTGTTAAGCGTGACATCAGGCGGAAATGTTGGAAAACATTACATCAGGTTATAGGCGTCTGGTGTGTAGACCAATGATTACGGTTAGTTGCAAACTGCCATGTCATGTCATGACGTGTCATATCTAATGAACGTCGTGAGGTACACAATCAACTGTAAGAGTCCATCGTCATAAATCGTATGGATCAGCTGTCCCAGTTTCACATGTCACTCACCTTCTTGTGGGCTTCCAATTCCATGGCAATCCACAGTGACATATTCCATTATTTGTTTTTCCAATCTTACAGTCAGCAGAATTTCTAATTTTGGAGATTTATTTTGTCACATCTATAAAAGTTTAAAAAAAAAAATCCGCTACTTTTAGCAACACGAGACATGGGTTCCGAAAAGAATTGTGACCAGAAGGTACCGTATCAAATGTTGTAGTTAAGAGTCACTGCTAGAAATAATGGTTAGAAATAAATAAGTCCTTGAGTTGTTATTGAAATTGTATGAAATAATGCTTGGTCCTGTTTGAACTTAAACAAGTCTTTCCGAA
Organism: Magicicada septendecula; assembly: GCA_034769895.1. NCBI lineage: Eukaryota > Metazoa > Arthropoda > Insecta > Hemiptera > Cicadidae > Magicicada > Magicicada septendecula. The sequence continues at coordinate 153,594,672 of CM068368.1, read as the reverse complement.
TGGTCCAAATAATATTATAAGAAAGTCCTAAGACAGCTTGTATAGCACTTGGATCTATACAGTTTCTATATAGTCAATAGTATCTCTTTGAAGATGTTTTGAGTATCATTTTTTGTTATATAATTACATGCTACTGTTACTGAAGAGTCCAGAAGAGACGGAGAGTACACAATAAATACAGTATATCCTAAATAAGGTGACGCTAAATTGTGGAAACAAAATTATAATTATCAGTGAAAAATAATATGCAAGGAATCAAACATCTTGAAGAGTTTGGTTTCGATCTGTAAACAGCAAAAGCTGTAGTCGGATTACGTAGTAGTTAGTGATTATTGTTAGGGCTTACATAGTGGTTAGTACATTAACATACTGTAAGATTCAATACTGAAGCCACTAACATTTCGTTATATCTAAATGTAATGGTAATAATACAGGTCTGTTGTGGGTTATAGAAGTCACTTTTGTGTTATCACAGAATTACTCTCATAACGTTTTCTGAGTTTCAGCTGAAAAATCGTTTACTTCTAAATCGACTGTTACCTCAAGTGACTAAGATAAAGTTTATGCACGTACGTTGATAGAAGGCTAACAAACCGCAAACACAAACTACCAAAAACAAGCAATGGAAGCTGTAATTCGGACTGTTGCATTGGTTTTATATCTTTCGGAAATAAAATACCACTCTACAAATCGGCGCTACAGCCTTCATGAGACTTGGCCTCATCATCAACGCATTCCTATCCGTAATCTTCTCTCCCCATCCCGTCACTTCCGTCGGTCTACAAATCCTCCAAAACACAGTCCATCCATCTCGAACGCGGTCTTTCTCTGTTCTTAGATGAAAAAAACTTTAGCCTTCAATATTCTTTTATGCATAAGTGTATAATATCTTCTCTTCACAAGACTCAGCAATTGTAGCATTTGAGCTTTTACAAATCTGACTATACACTCTTGCTTTAGTAACCGATATAATTCTCGACTAGAAAATAAAATTCTAGTTTATAAAACGAAACCAAAAACGTGTCTACGAGATTCAGCTGTGACTTAATTACAACTGCTAACTCAGATTTGGAAATCTTAACAAAGAGCTCAATATGCTTTGCTCACAACTCTCATTTTTTTCCTTAGTAGTTATGAAACTAAATAATGTAAAAAGTGTTGAAGGATTCATTAGTTAGGTAAGTATGGAAGGTAGGTAGTAGCATCATAAAAGTATGGAGGGTTGAATAATAACTAAGAAATGTAAATAACTGTCATGATTTAACACTGAAGTTCATTTAATCTGTTCGATATAAATAACTTCTGTTATTGTATGGTATTAGAGTGGAACGTCCACAACAACTCCCACTGCATGTTATGCATTTTCAGGATGCTTATTTATTGGGAAATTTATACAATTGTATAAATTGTACAGACTGTAAGTTTAAATCATTTTAAGTTTAAATTAAAAAACAGAGTAAAATTTAAATACTGTAATTAAGTACGGGGTTCAGGTCATCACTGACTAATAACGCTGCGAAACACGTGTTGCACCAGTCTGCGCATAAAGTGACAAAGACGTGTGGAATTTAATACTGATACATTGCGGAGACGTGATATTAGATACGAATTAGTATACTAATAATTGATGACACCGTGGCGTGTTGTTTGGTGCCTGTATCGTACCGTTACTGTTGTCAGTATTCCTTTACAAAACATAAATGTGTGAAACTAGTTGTAATTAGTATGTAACACGGAGAACTAACTAATTGCGGTTTGTTTTACTTAGGTTCGAAATTAATTAAACCATGTTCCACCGTAAGTTTGTCTGTGACTGCGCAAGATATCCAAATAGAGCTCGGTGTCAGTGTGGTGATAGACCTTAGTTCATGATTCATTAAAAGTCCTTATTCTGGTTGATAATTGGCTGAAAATAAGGGAGAATTCAAAAATTAAAATACTGTATATGAATTCTCAGAACGTGTTGAGGTACGATGTGCGTCTTGTTGTACAAGTGTGTACGGTGTGCTGCATAAACAAAAGGCGTACAGTAAACATTGGGTTTCTGCGCATTAGATAATTCTGTCTTTAATTAATAAATTTGTGACGGTGGTTATAATCACCAACAGAATTTACACTGTTGCGATCTGATGTTTTTATCGGAATTTTTTCAGATTTGTCGGAATTTTTCCGATCTGATGATGAGCTGTGAAGCTTGAAAGCGCTAATCGGAATAATTTTTCTATAGTGTGTGCAACAGTGTCAATTCTGTTTGTAAAATTCTGTCTGTCTGTCTCTCTCTCTCTCTCTCTCTCTCTCTCTCTCTCTCTCTCTCTCTCTCTCTCTCTCTCTCTCTGGTATACTCCTTGTGTGTGTGTGTGTGTGTGTGTGTGTTTTATTATACTTGGAGGTAATAATAAATATCACAGAGTATATCTGCCAGTTATTTCGAGTATTGTTTAATGTAATAATTGTATATTTTATTTTGTTTCAGTCGCAAATCATGGCCGGTTTTCGTACGCGTCAAACAGAAGAATCGGTGCGTTTTAATAATCTATCGAATCAGATGCGTAATCAAGAATTGTTGATTCGTAGAAAATGGAAATACCTTCGAGAGTTCCTCGTGGGACCGAGAGGAGCCTGGAAATCAAGGTAAGACATTGTGACTTTTGTGTCGTGTTATTGTGCTTGCTATATCCTTACGTTTAATTATTTATTTTTGTATTGTGTTTCTCATTAAAAACCATGGCGATACATGTTATGTATAAAAGCTGTCGTTACGTTCTGAGTACGCGTTTAAATGTAGTGAAAAAGCATAATGCTCAAAGATTACATTGTACCCGTATTGCTCACATATACCTACGGCCGTCACCGTTGTTGTATACAGTGAGCGTGATAGGTGCTTCCCTCTGGTAGTAAACAAGCCAACTAAACAGAACGCGTCAAGTTTATATACCGGAACTGTCTTTTAGTGCTGCGATACTTTTTAATTGTAAATTGCGTTAATAAAATTAAGTTTACTAAGGAAGTAGATTAAATTAAGGTAACAGTTACATTTTGTGAACTGTTAGTAAATTACATCTGTAAATTTTGTCATACAGATCATGTAAACGATGAAAATATATTTACACTAAGCTCAGGAGAATTTTTTAAAGATATAATACAATAAACCCATTTCACGTTTTTATTAGAAAACAGGTGCTGTAATATTTTACGCAGTTTATGTTAAATGTAAGCACTGTACAATATATAACAAGGTGAATATAAAAACACCCTGAGAACTATAATTTTAATATTAAGGGTAAAAGCTGATGATACTGAGTATACAGAATACGTTCTGTATCGCTGGGAGAGAGTAGTTGTAGGAGAGAGGATAGCATATTTAGATCTGTTTGGCATATACGTGTAATATAATTATAAATGCAGGAGGGGATTCTCTTCTTATTAAATGAAAATAATTTCTGAATGAAAATGAGTATACTTGTAATGCTACATCTGGAATCAGTGACAGGTGGGAGTGTTTTTGTGTTTGAAAATCAAAGCAAACTGAAAACGTATGCTACAATAATATGTGCAGTATCGTCTGAGTGCAGGAAACGATTGGAATCATGTATTAATCGTACGATTGGGAACACGTACAATTAATCGTGTAACCCACATGTATAAAAGGTACATAATAATAATAATATTATTTTAATTAAACATGAGACAAAACAAGAAAATCAGTGCAACTATAAGAACATGTTGCTCATCATACCAATTGTGTGAAGCTAGATAATGGCATTGTAGACAAGTTGGTTAACAGTTTGGAGCAGACAGAACAGTACTATATCCTCAAGTACCACTGTGTTTGTAATATTTTTTTCACTTAGCAAAAATGTAATTTATTTTCAGTGAATGCAAAATGGCCAGAATCCAAAACTGAGTTACAGGAAAATGAATTTTAGCACATGAGAAATTCACGTTCAGTAAAGGCTCAGGTCTTCTGAATTCATACATTTTTTTCATAGACTCTAACAGTTTCATTAACTTTTACCCTCACACTTAAATATTTAAATTATAGTTCTCAGGACGTTTTTATATTCACCTTGTTATAGCTTTTACAATGCTTAAATCTGATATAAATTGCCTAAAATACAGTAGCACCTGTTTTCTAATAAAAATGTGAAATATGTTTATTGTATTGTATCTTAAAACAAATTTCTCATAAGGTTAATAATTTTGTAGAAAATTCAGTAAAACATAATGCTCTTGTGTCCAAGATGCTACAAAATAGTTTGGTGGTGTAGAGGTGAGTATCTGGTGACGTAATTATAGGAGAATGTCCCTAGCTTAGTGCACATTTCGTTGTAAATTGTGATAATTAATTTGTTATATGCGTCTGTTTACTTTTTTAATTGAAACTGTAGTAAAACTCTTTTTGCCCCCCCTGTAAAACAGTAACATTAGTACTCAACTTAGTCATTAATGAGATTGGTCTCATTTTGAATTTTATGTGTAGTTAAGGATCAAAACTATATGAACCTAATGATAATGTGATGTATTTTATACTTACACTTATTGTTTTTTTTAATGGTACCTATAATTCAATTTTGTATTTTTTATTGTATTCTTTAGGCTATATAAAAAGAATACAATAAAAAATACAAAAATAAAATTATATGAGGTGTGTTTGATGAAATGAGCGGATGATTAAAAAAAAGCTGGAAATCAATGGAAAAGTATGCCATATGATTGGGAGAAATGGAAATTTCAAGGAAGGCTGGTGTCCAATGATGGACAATATAAGGATCTATCGATAAATAACTTATGTTTTACATTTAAGTCTGCATTTGTAATAACTGTTGGCTTTTTCTTAGTAGGCTATGACATTACTTGTAAGTAAAACGTGTGGTACTTTACATCAGACAGTTTAATTTTTTATCAATCTGTCAACATACAGTTAAGTTGAAGTCAAAATGACCTAAATTGCAAGTCATTATACGTAATGTTTTATATGGCAGAGTGGTGTTACAGAGAAAGACGTTTTTTGTGGAATTTGGATTTCTGTGTGTGTTAAGTAATTAGCAGTGTGAAATGTGAAATATTTGAGTGGTTTTTCTTGTGACTAGTGGTCATCGTTGCACAAGCAACAGTATTACCACACCAGTAGTCAGGTGATTCATATATTCATTAGGATGGCATAGATAAGGTATTTGAAAATGTTCTGGAGATAAACTTTTTTAGATGTATTAAACATTTTTCTAAATGTACATCCGGGTATAAGACAAAATCCACTATTGTTTTGATGTTATCATGAGAAACCATCTACAAAACAACGGGAATGTTGCAAAGTGCAGTTAGATTAATCTTCATATTTAAATACAGCAGGTTATTAGGTTATGAGAAACCGCATTAGAAGTAACAGATTTTTAATGGTTTCATCTTCATCATGGCTATCCAGACGTCAGTACAAGTCTGTTGATGTGTGGTAGCATTATTCTCACTGGTTTCTCATCCAAGAAATTCTTCTTCATCATAAATTGTCTTTTACATTTTGATTTGCACTGAAATGTGAGGGATAGAATTTCATATTTGGGTCTCCAGGAAACATGCTAGAATTACTCCAACTTTCCTTCCTGAATATGAAAATTCAGGTCCTTTGCTTTGTCAACCATCCATAAGGCTTCATTGTTCAACACTCTCACCATGTATAGTATTTTGTTGAGTCCTTTGATGTGTCTAAAAATCCAAAACCTTAAGTGTATTCATGTGACATTTCTTAAATCACAATCTCTGCAGCATAGAATAAGACTGAACAGATGTAACAACGAACCAAATGAATTCTGAAATTTAGGTTCAGTCAGTGAGCAGCACTTCCTTTTTTTTTATGCAGTTCTTGCGATCTGTATTCACATACACTTCCTGCAGTGTGATTATGCTCTCAATTCAAGATTGTTCTTAATTACTTGATCGTTTCTTATAGTTTTTGTTAAATGTTTAAAATTTTTAAACATGTATGTTTAATAAAACGTATATTTAAGTTTTATTAAATGTAACAAATATTTTAAATTGTCACAGTAAAACCATTCTATAAAAACAGTAATTCAGTATAAAAACAATTAATTAATACATTTAATCAGAAGCTAGCACAAAAATCTGCTAAGTACGGCCATAAGGCGCTATAGTATGGGACAGAATTATGCTAACATCTGCCCTGCCTCATGTAAAGATAACACTAGCATCACATATCATTTGAGGATTTATGAAATTTATTGTAACATAAATTTTACTGAAATGTTTCCAGTTGTATAAATCGTACTTGTTAACTAACAACTTACTTGGCTTATGAATTTACGTCAATAATAAGGTTGGTTATTACATTATAGGGAAACAGATTTACAATTACATGTGAGATAATTTGAAATAGAATTATATTAAAATGTGCTTTTTTTTTAATTAATGCGCTTTATCATCCCCCAGGAGTATATTTATGGGGGAGGTGGACAAACGGGACCGGACCCCTCAGAAGGTCAAAGAAGTAGATGAATTTTTGTTAATCTCCTAATTTTTAGATTGTTTTATTCTTTTTCAGCTCTGCTAACATAGTAGTAGCTGTTTTTTTAAATATATAAAACGAGTTTATTACACAGCATTAGGGTTCACATTTGAAATATGAAATATAGGAAAATCGATTTCGTCAATAAGTATCTTTTAACAGTGTTTCATTAAATGCGTATTTGTATTGTATTATTACCGTTTACTTTAATAGGACTCATTTCAGGATGTTGTCACACGTTTTTCAGCCACTTTAAAGACAGAAATGTTGATTAGTCTTAACTTGTTTTTTCTTTTGTATGAAGCCGACCCGACCCCGGACCCCCCTCCCAAACCAAATTCTAGATATTCCATTGTTACACCCTACTGTTTAAGACTGAGCAAAGGGAAAGCAAGTTTAAGAAAGTGTGAATATTTGGGGAAATGGGGTTTATGTACTGAGTTTATTATGGGATTGTCTGCATCGATAGGACACTGCATTGTTGTCCTACATTGAAGTGAAGTTCTTCTTGTTTTAGGAAATCACACTTTGTCCATCGATATTTAAAGTTAGCTGTAGTTTATATGTAGCTAGCATATGTTGTAGATATAAAAATATGATTATAACACCATCTTGAGACTTGTGTCAACGTTCACTGCCGTAATGTGCTTAATAAACTAAAACCTTGTAATAACATCAACATGGATGTGGTGTTTCTTCACTACAATCTTTTTAGAAACTTTTTACACATATTGTCATCCATTATGGTCAATAATGGGGATAGGCTATACTGTACAAAAGATCGTTACAATCAGGAGGACATGTGAATTATCAGAATCCATTTTCCTATCCTATTACGTCTGTCACATTAATATGCTTCAATCAACTTGCCACAACTCCAATAAGTTCAGTTTACACTATAAGCTGATACTTAACATGAATAATGTCTTTTTCGTAATTGGGTAATGTGTAAGTGATACTTTTAATTTTCTTATACGAAGGCCACTGATCCCCTAATGTTTGTTTGGATGTAATTTTTCACGTTAAACTTTTAAACCGTGTTTCGTGATTACTTTTCTAAAATTATAATTTTCTGAAATTTATTGCATTTTGTTGCAGTATTTATGTAATTCACTGTTCTCCTTTTATTGTTCATTGAGGTTCAGGATGGGAATTAGGTTAGGAATTGTTCTCTTACAAATAACTGAACTAAATAACTTATTTATGCAGAAGATATTGATATTAGGGCATTCATGTTCGAGTAGGAGACACTTTTTTGATTTGGAAAAATCAGCAGGATTCCTGGCCTAAAAGTGTGTAAGGTAAACAAATTATTTGTTTGCATGAGGTTCATGGAATGTAGGCGAGGCCAATTTGCCAGTTTTTGTGATTACAAATTTGAAGTAGTAAGAACAGTTAACTGTCTGGAATCTCTTTGTAATTAAGAATTTTCTGGAAGAGGGAATATGCAGAAGACTTATCCTGGCTAACAGGTCCATTTATCGTTATAAAAAGTTTAGTCCTAAAGTGTAATGAAGAATGACAAAGATAGTTTACTGTATATACTACTGATAGTTTCAGTGCTGCTGTAATTCTGTAGACGCATCTGAGAGAAAAGCCTTAAAAAAAAGTATGGCCAGTAACGAAGCGAAATGTTTAGAGATGAAGAACCAATAAAGAGAACCAATTCTATACTTTTCTGCGGAACGTGACCGTAAGTTAAAAATGTTAAGCTGGGCAGCTTAAATGGGCCGTCCTGTTCTACGGACTTCATAAAGCGCCTTATTCTCCATATTTTTAGAAAACAATTTGAGGATTGAAGACGAGACAACAAAGTAGTGTAGAACTGTCTAAGCTGAAATACGCAATTTTAGGAGGCTGCAACGGCCAGAAACTATTGGTGAGATCTATTTCAACAGGTCAAGCCCCGACCAAGGTATTAGCGCCCTGACGTCGATTTAATATTTTGATAATTTAAATAAAATATTGTACTGTTTGTGGCTCATATATAAAGTAAGTCATACAATTATTAATAAAATACTTCCAGTTTTGTGATACATATTTAAAGTATTGTCGTAACCGATTTAATGTCGACTATTTCAATCAGCATGTAGTGGGTAGTATTTGATTACTTTATTTGTATGCAACGGAATGCAGGTAATATCCGTAAATGTTAGAAGAAGGTGTGCGGTGCAACACGCGCGTGGTTTGGTATTCACGCCTGCAGCGTTCTATAGAAAAATAATTCATTCAGACGATCGTGATACAATTGTACATGAATCTTCTTCACGGAGCGATTTCTTCGTCTTACACACGATTCCAGCTCAGTACAGCCTGCCGGTGTCATCACGATTGGTCTCACTTGTGATACTCCACGGCTTGTGTTTGTGCACAATTAGTTGTATCGGCTTTTGATGTGCGGGAACGTAATGAGTGTAACACGATTGCCAAACACTGTATTTTTGTGATAACTTTGTATCGTTTTTGTATGTTGTCTTCCAACGTGACCGGGCGGGCTATAGCTGCATACTGTCGCGTCGGTACCAGTTTGCGTCAGGATTACTGACAACAACTTGTAAGTGTGTATTATATGTTTAATATAGTGGCTGTGACTGCATTTATATTGAAAATTTTCATTATGTTTGTACGTAACGTTGTTTTCTTGTAGAGGTGAATATGTCTGTATAAAACCATGTGAAAACAATTATTTTTTTTATTTACCGATTAATGTTAGTTTAGTTATCTTCTTCTCTGAATTTTTCCGTCAGAGCTTAGACATCCTTTCTCTCTGTAAATATCGGGCGGCTCCGTCGTCATTAACTAAATCTTTAGCGGGTAGTAAATTATTCTTGTGTAGATCTCTAAGAAGAGCTAAGAAGTTATTCTTCTTTTAGCTCTTTCATGGCGCCCACTCCCGTCTGGTATTTCTTAACGTGACCTCACTGTGGAGACTACCGTTCCTCTAATGTAGTTATTGGCGTGACGCTTTCACTATTCTCAACGTACAGCGTTCTTATTTATCCTGGCAAGTACGCTCTTCTAAGACCACATAATTCCGTTACTCGTAAATAATAATGGCTCCCATGTGTACCACCGAAGTAGCTTAGGAGTAGGCAGGGTAGGCTGCCTTAAGTGAGCCGTACGGCATACAAGGAAGGCAGTGTGGCCAGCACTACGCTTCAGCCGCCCATTATTATCCCCAGGATGTTATCCCAGGTACTCATTTTCAACAGGCTGAGTCGACCTGAGTGCTGAAAAACGCACCGTTACTCGTCCGTATGTCACCACCTTTACAATTATATTGTCGAATTTATTTTCCACCGTGCTTTCTGTTACGATTTTTTCAACAGATCTGTTCATGTAGAAATTTAGTTATGTATTTTCCTATTGCTGCGTGTCTCTTTAATTTATTGTTAATTATTAATCTGAGAAATTGAAAGTTTAATATGAAACTGAGAAGTACAAATATGCCTAATCGCATGTGCACTATTTTTTTGCTCACCAGTATATAAGCATATCGACAGTTCCATATTAAATAGACTGACTTCATGACTGGTACGTGACATGACAGGTACATTAAAATTGAATTAGCAGTAGGCTATAGCGTCAAAGTAAATAATTTTGATATTATTTATAATTAACCCTTTTCGTTATTAAACGCCACTGTTTGCATCTTTAAAAGCTACATGTTTTATGTTCGATGTATCAGAGCTAGTGGGGGGGGGGGAGGGAGAGAGAGAGAGAGAGAGAGAGAGACAGAGAGGAGTAATAACGTGCGTGCGTGCGAAATCAGGTTATTTTATCAAAAGAATGTATATACCACTTGTTGACATTACAATTGAATTATTAACAAACCGTCTGGAAATGTATCATCAGTTGAGCTCTGAATGAGTAAGTCCTTGCTCTAGGCATGTTTGCATACAGATACCGCCTTCTCGAGGTAAACAACCTTATAACTGATTTCTCCACCTACATTGTAACCTTTCTGTAATGTTTTTGCAACACCACGATTGTTAGTATAATAAGTTTCATTAATTGCAGCATTCACCCGCAGTTGCACGATCTTCTTAGATAAATCATCAGTTTTGTAACAGACTTCTAATTCAAGATTTTTGACGCATACATTTTTATTTAAAATTTTATGTAATAAGTGTTACGATTACCGAAAGTGTGAAATGCGGATGGTGCCATGCTGCACATTCATAGGTTGATAGAGTGCAGAGTGTGCGTATGTACTACTATTAGTTCAGTCAGTTCGCTTCATTTGTCTACAAGTATCTGGCCTCGTCTAGTTTGTAGCCCCTAGCTTAAAAAGTTAGTTATATTTTGTAGTTATCTGTTCAAACTTTGCGCATAGCCGACCCACGCGACACAACGGGATACTTTACGTATACTCGTAAATTAGTAACTTATCAGGTACTAATACTAATGTGTTTCCTTCTCCTCTCTTCTATATAGATTAAAGCAAGAAAAAATTCAAGAGTTACTTTTGAATTGTAATGGATATGTGTCTTAGTAGTATCTCAATAACTGCTCAGCAGTTGAACGGTGAGCGTGTAAGATACCTTCTCCTGCTACTATTAAACAACGTATTTAATTGTGTTCCCGTTAGATATACACGTGTTGTTACGAGGATGTAGTTATGAGCATGGCCGACGACTTTTAATTCCAACGTGAAGTAATTTAAAACCCCTGTTCAGCAGTTTTTTCGAAATATAAAAATTTGGGTGTGTTATGTGTGTGTTTGGTTTTCAGTAGGCACTGTGTGCAGTAGTATCCAGTTGTGAGTACATTTTGTGTAACGTGTATTCACATTATATTGGAGTCCTCCTGAAATTAGGATATCAAATCATTCGTCTCACTAGACAATAATCGCTTCGGTTGATGGTCTGAGACTCTGCACTTTGTACAGAAGTGGCTCTACAATGTAATATTCCAGGATTACGTGTAATGAGTACATTTTGTGTAACGTGTATTCACATTATATTGGAGTCCTCCTGAAATTAGGATATCAAATCATTCGTCTCACTAGACAATAATCGCTTCGGTTGATGGTCTGAGACTCTGCACTTTGTACAGAAGTGGCTCTACAATGTAATATTCCAGGATTACGTGTAATGAGTACATTTTGTGTAACGTGTATTCACAATTATATTGGAGTCCTCCTGAAATTAGGATATCAAATCATTCGTCTCACTAGACAATAATCGCTTCGGTTGATGGTCTGAGACTCTGCACTTTGTACAGAAGTGGCTCTACAATGTAATATTCCAGGATTACGTGTAATGAGTACATTTTGTGTAACGTGTATTCACAATTATATTGGAGTCCTCCTGAAATTAGGATATCAAATCATTCGTCTTACTAGACAATAATCGCTTCGGTTGATGGTCTGAGACTCTGTACTTTGTACAGAAGTGGCTCTACAATGTAATATTCCAGGATTACGTGTAATGAGTACATTTTGTGTAACGTGTATTCACAATTATATTGGAGTCCTCCTGAAATTAGGATATCAAATCATTCGTCTTACTAGACAATAATCGCTTCGGTTGATGGTCTGAGACTCTGTACTTTGTACAGAAGTGGCTCTACAATGTAATATTCCAGGATTACGTGTAATGAGTACATTTTGTGTAACGTGTATTCACAATTATATTGGAGTCCTCCTGAAATTAGGATATCAAATCATTCGTCTCACTAGACAATAATCGCTTCGGTTGATGGTCTGAGACTCTGTACTTTGTACAGAAGTGGCTCTACAATGTAATATTCCAGGATTACGTGTAATGAGTACATTTTGTGTAACGTGTATTCACAATTATATTGGAGTCCTCCTGAAATTAGGATATCAAATCATTCGTCTCACTAGACAATAATCGCTTCGGTTGATGGTCTGAGACTCTGTACTTTGTACAGAAGTGGCTCTACAATGTAATATTCCAGGATTACGTGTAATGAGTACATTTTGTGTAACGTGTATTCACAATTATATTGGAGTCCTCCTGAAATTAGGATATCAAATCATTCGTCTTACTAGACAATAATCGCTTCGGTTGATGGTCTGAGACTCTGTACTTTGTACAGAAGTGGCTCTACAATGTAATATTCCAGGATTACGTGTAATGAGTACATTTTGTGTAACGTGTATTCACAATTATATTGGAGTCCTCCTGAAATTAGGATATCAAATCATTCGTCTCACTAGACAATAATCGCTTCGGTTGATGGTCTGAGACTCTGTACTTTGTACAGAAGTGGCTCTACAATGTAATATTCCAGGATTACGTGTAATGAGTACATTTTGTGTAACGTGTATTCACAATTATATTGGAGTCCTCCTGAAATTAGGATATCAAATCATTCGTCTCACTAGACAATAATCGCTTCGGTTGATGGTCTGAGACTCTGCACTTTGTACAGAAGTGGCTCTACAATGTAATATTCCAGGATTACGTGTAATGAGTACATTTTGTGTAACGTGTATTCACAATTATATTGGAGTCCTCCTGAAATTAGGATATCAAATCATTCGTCTTACTAGACAATAATCGCTTCGGTTGATGGTCTGAGACTCTGTACTTTGTACAGAAGTGGCTCTACAATGTAATATTCCAAGATTACGTGTAATGAGTGCATTTTGTGTAACGTGTATTCACAATTATATTGGAGTCCTCCTGAAATTAGGATATCAAATCATTCGTCTTACTAGACAATAATCGCTTCGGTTGATGGTCTGAGACTCTGTACTTTGTACAGAAGTGGCTCTACAATGTAATATTCCAGGATTACGTGTAATGAGTACATTTTGTGTAACGTGTATTCACAATTATATTGGAGTCCTCCTGAAATTAGGATATCAAATCATTCGTCTCACTAGACAATAATCGCTTCGGTTGATGGTCTGAGACTCTGTACTTTGTACAGAAGTGGCTCTACAATGTAATATTCCAGGATTACGTGTAATGAGTACATTTTGTGTAACGTGTATTCACAATTATATTGGAGTCCTCCTGAAATTAGGATATCAAATCATTCGTCTCACTAGACAATAATCGCTTCGGTTGATGGTCTGAGACTCTGCACTTTGTACAGAAGTGGCTCTACAATGTAATATTCCAGGATTACGTGTAATGAGTACATTTTGTGTAACGTGTATTCACAATTATATTGGAGTCCTCCTGAAATTAGGATATCAAATCATTCGTCTTACTAGACAATAATCGCTTCGGTTGATGGTCTGAGACTCTGTACTTTGTACAGAAGTGGCTCTACAATGTAATATTCCAAGATTACGTGTAATGAGTGCATTTTGTGTAACGTGTATTCACAATTATATTGGAGTCCTCCTGAAATTAGGATATCAAATCATTCGTCTTACTAGACAATAATCGCTTCGGTTGATGGTCTGAGACTCTGCACTTTGTACAGAAGTGGCTCTACAATGTAATATTCCAGGATTACGTGTAATGAGTACATTTTGTGTAACGTGTATTCACAATTATATTGGAGTCCTCCTGAAATTAGGATATCAAATCATTCGTCTTACTAGACAATAATCGCTTCGGTTGATGGTCTGAGACTCTGTACTTTGTACAGAAGTGGCTCTACAATGTAATATTCCAAGATTACGTGTAATGAGTGCATTTTGTGTAACGTGTATTCACAATTATATTGGAGTCCTCCTGAAATTAGGATATCAAATCATTCGTCTCACTAGACAATAATCGCTTCGGTTGATGGTCTGAGACTCTGCACTTTGTACAGAAGTGGCTCTACAATGTAATATTCCAGGATTACGTGTAATGAGTACATTTTGTGTAACGTGTATTCACAATTATATTGGAGTCCTCCTGAAATTAGGATATCAAATCATTCGTCTTACTAGACAATAATCGCTTCGGTTGATGGTCTGAGACTCTGCACTTTGTACAGAAGTAGCTGTACAATGTAATATTCCAAGAATACGTGTCTTAGCCTTTACCCAGAATTTTGCCCATTACCCTTTTCCCTCTAATACCATAGTTATACAGTGTATCGTGCTTCCCCTCCAGTGATCGGTATTTCCTTATGATCGGTTTCCCCGCAACCTTTTTTTCGACTCATGTATCTTCTTGAATACTTCTTCCTCTATCTTTCCACCATATTCCTCAATGAAATTGTCTTCATTTTGAGGTTTATATGTATATGTTTTATATTATGTGAAATTTAAGATACAAACAGCTCCGTGAAACTCACTACTAATCATTCCATGGAGGTTACAAAACATTAAGTACAACTCGGAACTAAAAAACTATAACTGCAACTCAGAATTTCAGGAATAGAACTAATTACAAGTGAGTGAAATTTAGAATTTGTATTGTATATGTATGTATGTATGCGATCCTTTTTGCAGGTGTCTTCTTCTCGCAATGTCCTTTCAGGGGTAGCCACAAATGAGTGGATCGTTGTGTTAATTACCCTTTGTTATAATCCGTTAAAATCCATTCAAATACAGCCATTTATTATATGAAACTCTTTCTAGTCCTGCCCCGTCAACTTTTCTTTGGGCACTGTGCAGTCAAACCAGCTTTCGTGTCTAAATTAAATGCCACAGTGATCCGAATTTCCGTTTGTTCTAACCTTCGTCTCCGTGATACTCTTTGCATTTTCTTTCAGCACCAAATTTAATATTTCTCTGCCTTTCTTCCCACTAGTCCACGATTCAGTCAGATCGCTAAGCTCTCCTCCACAAGAAACTGTGAACATACAATACATGTGTTTGTGTGTATTTACTGAATCTATTTAAATTCTTGGATTTCGTTGTCCATGACGTGTCCGTTACTTAACTAAATACAACTATTTCACTAACGACTCGGAACACAAAGCTGTTTTTTCCACTGGGCCATTTAAAAGTAAAAACTGGTTCTGGTTGTAAGGTAAAACTTTGTTTTTACTCATAAAAAACTTTGTGTTCCGAGTCGTTAGTGAAGTAGTTGTATTTAGAATCTATTTATTTGTGTTACGTTCTTACGTACGTCGTAAGATGGCCAGATTCACTGTCAATGTTAAGTATGCGTAGCCGTTCTTTGTCAGGAAGTATGCGTTCTCATGACACTATTCATATTTATTTTACTGGAACTTCTGCTTTATTTTTATTTATACGTATAACTGCTGTTACTCTTGAATTCGCCTGTTACATTTTATTTTAGTATCAATATACATGGTAATGTGTATTTGTAGCACATCGTTCACATTGCTTACATGTTTTCATTGATCACACTGTTTGGTAATATCGATTCCAACATTCTACAGTTTTATACGTCGAGTGATGTAACAGTAATTTCTATGTTTCACGTAACGCCCAATTGGTTACCGCGTTTGGCAGACCAAAGCGTGCTAGCAGGCCAAGTGTCCAAACTGAAGAACCACCTTCTCTCGGATTCGCGTTACAAACACATAAAAACGGTGTTACGACTGCACGCTAATTTTGACCGCCAGCCAGTAGGACATCACGAGACTCATAAACTTTCATCGCAGGACTTCCTTTATGGTTTTTACACGTGTTTTGGCCACTTATCGACGCTGTGTGATTTTCAGTTTTACAGTGCTTTCTCTGAACAACAAAATTCATTACGTTTTTGCAAATATCGGAAACACAAGTCGAAAATAACTGTTCGTAATTACGTTGATTGTTTCTGCTGTTCTCCGTATAATGTATTGAATGTTTGAAAGAGATTACGCCAATGCAAAAATATGTGGAATCATTAGTGTGATGACTATTTACAACATTGGTGTGTCTATGTCTTTTTTATAGACATAAATGTACGGAGTGTATTGTTACCTTGGTCGAGGAATCTGCTGTGGTAGGCCTACCTATATCTTTTACTTTTCCATCCACTTTCCCTAGTTAGTTAATTTCATCGAATGATGGGTCCAAAGAAACTTAATATTCTCGGTGAGTAGTAGTTAGTAGACAGACCTTATCATTACATAGTTCTGTGGACTTTATCGTAAACAACTGTACAATCAGAGTGTTTTTTGCTTCTTTGATACAATATTCCAGCATCAAGCAATGTACTCATCCCCAGCCTCGTTAGTCCGTTCCCTGATATTTGTATTTTGATTGACTGTCGCTGTTGGTGGGCTTTGAGTGATGAGGATTTTTGGTTATTTGGTCGTTATGTCAATGATTGGTTTTGACGAATAATTTTGTTTTCTGTTTACAATGTTTATTGTTTCAAAAACGGAGTCATGTTTTGTATTGATTCGTATCTGTTCAGATATTAATTTGTTTGAGTTTTGTGTGTGTAGATTTCCCATATGTTCATTATAGTGTCTAAACGTAGTACAATTTTTACATTAGTGTTTATTTTCGTGTTATAAATGGTATGGGAATGTTTTAATTCTTTAACAAGCTGTCTTAATATGAGGACATTTGTTTTGTGACCGATATTAGAAATCCACGTAATACTGTTCCAATAACAAATCATTCCAAACCTTTCAGGTCATTTCACTTTGTGTAAGATTGTATTGAGGATCGAAGTTTCAGTTGTAAATACATTATTAGTATTCCTTGTGTTACTTTTTAGACATCTGCTCCACGCTTTTGTCATTTTTACTAGGCATGAGATATAATTACCGCATCTAATCTACACTTGATTTCCCCTTAGTAAATGATTCAGCACATTTGAAAAGCAGTGTGCATATTAGGCGGCAAAGTCATAATAGTTCCCATTCCAATAAGACGCGTCGATCTAAGAGGTATCACCTGTTCTGTCGCGTTTAGTAATCATATAATTTCTCATTATCATCATAAGCAGCAGCAGCAGCAGTAGCAGCAACGTCGCCGTCGCCGTCATCATCATCATCATTATCATTAATTTATTACGTTTTCAGCCAAGCAGGTTTTGCAGAGCAATCTAAATTTACAAAACCGTGTTCCAACATAACATTTGCCTTTAGGAGAAGATACAGTTAATGGTTTCTTTTCGTTGTGCGAGAATGTGTGTGCTTGCATGTAAACAAACCAATTTTAAACGTACGTTAATTTTTAAATTATTCTGTTGACGTTCTGGTACCTTGTTGGCTAATTTTTCGGAGCAAGATATCTTGTTTTAAGAATACAAATTGATCGTTTTATTTCAAAATAGAAAATATTAGTTGGCGCAGTTTTCGAAGAATAAGATTGTTGTCGCCTATATTAATTTTAACGTAAAAACGTATGAAACAAGACTGCTGTTAACTCACCCCATAATAGAAGAGTATTAGCAATTACAATCTTCGTTAAGAATTGTTTAAAACTTCACGATTTATTTCTATTGTGTCCGTCTGTGCACCGTTTTGTGATATGAAATGTTGGCAGTTGTTATTTTATTAACAAAGTTATACCAGTTAATTTTATTCCAAATTACCAAGCGCTAAGAAATGTATTTGTATGGCGCGGCGTCGAATGTAATAAACACCGTACATTTAGTTGTATTTGATCCAGTTGTAGCATGTGGTGTTTCGCAATCACACGTGTCAGATCGACACCGACTCCTACACAGGCGCGCATGCATACAGCGTTCAGTAGGCGGGCTATAGTAGTTTCACCACGCCCGGTCCAGTTCGGTCCGATCAAGTTGAGAACATGCAAAATATTGTCAGCTTGAGCGACATTTTTACTACTCCGTTCACGTAATGCTTTTCTAATCGCCTACAATTCGTTAATAATGAAAACGGTGTTTGGCCGATAAGTAGGCTAAATTCGATTTTTTGTAATTCGATTGGTATTTCGATTCAAAAATAGATTTACTTATAGCAATTATATTTTTTCCCATCTCTCTGGTAGCGCATTTGTTTGATGTTTTTGAACATGTGGGTTATTCTCTTTGTCTCTTTTAAATCAGAGAATTGCTACCCAATATTACAGTTACACAGGAAAAAGATAGGCATTGCGGACTCAGGCATTGTTATACAATGATTACAGTTAATATTGTTTCGGACAGATGAAAACTGTGTAAGTGTTACTTAAATTGTACATAGCTGCTAACGGAAATTTGACAATAAATCCAACAGATTTTGCAAGAGAAATTTAATACAGCACAGTTTCCCACCAAATCCCTGACTTCATAACGGTTATTTGTGACGTCGTATATTGAGGACTTTTTTCTTAGAAAATGTTACACTGTTACAATGTTACCCTTAGATAGCCACGTGTAGGCATCGGTATTGCTTTAGTAATATCAGTGATGAAAACTTGTTTATAATAATAATATATATTCAAATATCGATAATTTTATTAAATTACCATTTAACGTCATTTAGAAACGATAATATGAAACGCCACCACATGTGTTTTGAAAATGATTACTAATAAACTGCTGCTTATTTGCAACTTATTTGTGGAGTAACAAATTAGTATTTATTGTTCAAGGTAATTACATTAATTACAAAAAACATACATTAATTACATATTGATAAACGCATAAAGATACATATTACATACATACGTTTGTACAGCATCTGATGATGCTGACATTTTTCAGTGAAATGTGCGTCAGGTATTGAAACGACAAAAACACAATACACTACTTGCAGAAGAAACTATATATTGAATAATATCACAATATTATATTGATAAAGATAAAGATAGGTGAAAATGCCCTACTGAAGATAGATATATACATAGCCCTACTGATAAAGATAAAGTGATAAATATGTTTCGCGGCTGGTTTAGTACGTAGAACTCCAACGCAAATATGACATAGAACCAAATGAGGCAGCACCATTTATACATCACCGTGAATTCTTTAGCCAACTCCCAAATGCTAACTTGAAACTCTTCGACCATAATAAGACCAAAACTGAGTCGAATGAAGCCGAGCTTCGTCAAGCAGCCTTACACACTGTACAAAAACATTTTCCCGCTGAGCAGTGGATACGAATCTACACAGACGGATCCTCTATACCATCTACAGGGGCAACAGGGGCTGGGTTCTACAGCTCTCTGTTTGAAGGCCACCTCGCTGTAGGAGGCCGGCTAAGCAACTATGACGGAGAGGTAGCAGCCATAAAGGCAGCATCTATTGAGCTTGCCAAGATCTCACCACCTAACAAAGCCGTCTTCCTCATAGATTCGACTGCAGCGATTCAAAACGTGACCTCAAATGGTGATACAAACTGCTCCCTGACAATTGAGTGTAGGCGAGAACTGCAGAACCTTGTACAATTAGGCTGGCAGATTGAACTGCAATGGGTACCCAGCCATGTCAACATCATGGGAAATGAAAAAGCCGACATCCTCGCCAAAATGGGCGCAGCACTACCTCAGCCGGAGACCCCCAGCTCATATGCATCTGCGAAAGCACGAATAAATTCCTCAATAAGCCTATGGCTAAAAGAAAAACAATTAAGAGCCTGTGTGGGAAAAAGATGGGCAACATTGGTTACGGACGGCCCCATCAACAGAACTCTACCCCGAGCAACTAGTGTTGCTCTTTTTAGAACTACAACCGGTCATGACTACCTGGCCTCCCACCTGCACCGCATTGGCGTGTTGTCGTCTCCTGAATGTGTTCTCTGTGGATACGCTTCCATGAATGCGGATCACCTAATTGCATGTCCAGCCTTGATCTCAGACACGGAAGTCCTAGACGAAGATGGTACGGCAAGGCTCTCACGTCTCTACTGGTCAGCGCGCCGCCTAATGGCCCAACAGCCAAGGGTGGGCGTTGGCTAGTAAGTAAGTAAGTAAGTAAGTGGTTTAGTACGTTAACATATTTTTAAGGTATTAAAAGTCGAAATAAAATAGTAGTGTGTAGAATTTTGTCAGATTTACGTCATGACAACCATTTGATCGGAACAAATTACTAAACACCTCTTTGATGTGACGAACATCAAATGTACGAAAACAGCAGAATTTGACGTATGTATTTTTAAAACGTTCAGTGTGATCCGTTTAATTGCCATCAAAAGCCAGATTCCTTATTGTCGTTTTTCTGTATAAGATATACAAATAACGACGATTTTGAATAATTAAGATGGCTAACAGGGAGGCGGTAAGTCACTAATTAAGTTACTTGCATCCATTTCGATCTTGTAACACCTTATTTCATAATGTAACCACCCGATTTGAGCACATCAACTTATTACATGCGTCGGATGCTGTCCAAAAATACATAGGATACGGCCAGACGGGCGGATTACATTCTCAGTGCTGGGTACTGAGAGCTAAGAATTTACTTCACTAATCAAATTTCAAATATTTGAAGTTCCCCAGTAGTTAGTGCGTGTGTTGCCCCTAAACTCCTTGTCAGAGATGTCGGTCTGCAAAGATATCATGACTCCTCATAGCCTAAGTCGTCTTAGATTGTGGGTTGTTTTGAGATGTTGCATAGTTATTATGACCGTGGCAGAGATTTTATCTAATTCTCACATATGTTTCAGTACTGTACTTACCGTTTGTAAACATGTTAATAGTTCTCCAACTGTTCTGTACAAGAACATTATCTTGCAAACTAGTGTACGATTATATTCTGGATAATCTAATGAGCGGTGTTGTAGACGATCTTAGATGACGTTTCTTTCGTACGCCGTCATTTAATTGATGCATAGATCTCATTAGCAAACTTTCGCGCTTTTCATTATTAAGAACATCAAAAAGAATAACATATTGGTTTAATTTACTTTTTACTGTTGTTGACCAAAGTTTTGTCTATTCTGGGGGGAGGCGACATTGGTGGTATCAGGCAACGCTGTGAGGACGTTTCATCATAAAATGAGTGAAACTTTTGATGTTAACAAAAATGAAACGTGTTTAAACCCACCTACAGTATTGCTGTTAGAATATTTAAAAAGACAGGTTCACGTGATATTTAAAACGGAATTAATCTGCCATATTTAAAACTAAATATGTTGTTCTTGGTTTTGTTAATATTTACTTAGTGGAGCGTAGACAGACTCCAGCAGTATGTTCCGATTACACACGTGGGCGCAGACATTTGTAGGCAGGTGTCGACAGAAACATTACTGGAAAAAACTGTGAATTCTAATAGGTTTCGATTGAAATTCACAAGTTCGTTGAGTTATAGATTAAAAGCTTAATAAAGGATATGAAGGTTTAATTTTTCGTGTTCCTGCCGCCACTTATTTTACGAAACTTCACACAGCGACCCCGTCAGTACACAACTTTTAGCTCTCTGGATAATTAACATATACGTTTTGTTTAGGTATATTTTATTAGTAGTTATTAGTATTACGTCAGCTACGTCCCTGACCCTGATCTGAACATAAGCAAGCTTTCACTGTTAGCCCCGCCCTGTGCCCGATGTGTCCTAGTTTTTACTTTCTGACCGATCACGTCTGTTTCACCTAACCTTACTTTTCATCTAAAATGCCAGATTATTTATTTAAGTATTAATACGAGAATATGGTGATTCTATGGAATTTTGCATTCAGCTTCGTATGAACAAGATTAGTTGCGTCCTTTGTGGACGATATACCAATTAAAAATTGTATTGAGATGTTAAAGGAACCCATTAAAAGTATGCACACAAGTAAAGCTCTTAATCTCAAAGATATGAGTAAAGCTTTGTTGCATCCAAATTCTTCAGTTAATACATTAAGTTACTAGTAACGCTGTTAGGTATTCTTCTTAACAATACGTGTAACTAGCAGAAGTTTTAAATATATGCCTT
The DNA here is from genome assembly GCA_034769895.1 of Magicicada septendecula. NCBI lineage: Eukaryota > Metazoa > Arthropoda > Insecta > Hemiptera > Cicadidae > Magicicada > Magicicada septendecula. Next base: position 153,572,517 of record CM068368.1, on the reverse strand, counting down.
TTCCATTGCACTTATTTGTCTGCCTTTACTTCAACCAGAAAATGCCAAAAACCGTTGATAGTGTAATGTAGGTATTTATCATGTCGTCCTTCAGATTACAATTTGGAGTATATTTTATAGCCTACGTTATAAATCAAATTTTGTCACCGACTTATTCAAGCGTATATTATATTTCGGTTAGATTAATATACGTGCTTTCGATAGCCATACTTACCATCCAGCTTCCGAATATTTTCCATCCGTTTTCCCAGATGAGGGCGTGTTGAAAATGTAACCTTTTTTTACTTTTATCATTTTCAGTATATAAATATTAGGCAGAACAGTCTGAATGTGGTCTGGACGTAGACAAATCATGGTCCAGTACTGGACAACAGCCTGTCTACACCCGACGTTTTGACCTTTCGTCTTCAGAACACCCCCTCCTCCGAGCCAGAACCCACTTCCACTCGTATGTCAGTGAAGTGTTCTGAATGATGTTCCGAGAGATCGATACGTTACTCCTTACACGATTCTTCAGTCTGAGAATAAAAAACAGAACATGCTATCTATATGTTAGTCTATAAGCTAAAAACGGCAGGTACTTTTACCTGTCTCAGTTGTACAAGCCTACATTTTTTACGTCCAGGAATATTTTCTATGTTTTGCGTTAAACAGTTGTCACAAGTGTATGATCAAAGAATCTGTTCTTGTCACGTTACGGAAGCTGATAATATAAAACCATTTGTTTATTATCGGCAACTGCAAAGTTTATTGTCGTTATGTGTAATTTTTGACATTTGAACTGATGACATTGAAAATGTATTCTGCGTACGTTGCGATACAATGTGGTTGGCTACGTGGATTGTAAGGTTCACATATTATTATCGTTATTGACGTTTGGCAAACGATACGTCGAATGGAACTTCACTGGGTTTTTTTTTATAGATTAGGTTAGTGTATCGTTAACAACGCAAGATCAACATAATGTACAAATGATTCATATTATTATGTTGTGTAGTGTCTTGTTAAGTTGCGTTTCAGATTTTACAGCACGCGTATGTAGGCTGTAGGGTATGTTTGGTTTGCGTACAGAGTTAAACATAGTCGATGTGAAGAATGTGCAAGTTTTTTGTCACAGTTGTGTAGGCATATTTATGTTTTGTATGTTTTGCAGTGTATTGGTATGGTCGAGTATATGGATCCCATATACGGACACACACAACTCAGCGTTTCTTGTAAGATGCTGGCCTACATTGCTAAATTATATATAAATTCCAAAGTTTCTAGCAGTTGTATCACGCATTATCAAAAAGCAATTAGATCTTCTGCAAATTTGAAATTATTTTGTCCTACCTACGTTTCACAGAATTATTATCCACGTCGTCGTGGATGGAAAGCATTGATCCTTTCGTCGCCGGTGATGCAGATAACATTTTTGTCAGTGGTACATCAGGCATAAATACATACGTGCTATATACGTGCTTTTATATACGTGCTGAAGAAACTAATTTTTGTTAATATTTGTGATGTGGCAGGAAGAAACTTACTTAATCCTTATGCCTCATCTACCCTTACGGGTCTTACGGGTGTACGGAAGTTTATGAAGTTGAGTACTGTGTAGGTATCCTTTCTCATATTTCTTTCCATTTTCTTCTGTTATATTGTTTCAGCTATGTCTACCAGTTTTTGTACTCTTTTTTTTTTTTCAAACACTTTCCAGATTTCATCCTGCCATGTTTTCCTAGGCCTTCCTCTGATTTTCTTGTTCGGTAGTCTTGGAAGAACCGCTTTTCACTTTTTCTCTTTGTGTGACTGAACGATCTCGGTTGGTTTTCTTCTTTTATAGATTCCGTGGGTTTTGTTCTTAATCTTCCTCTAAATGTGGCCTTTCATAGTTTGTCCATCACTGTCTAGTGTGTATTTTTCGTAATTATATGATTGGAGTTGCTTCCGTTTTCCTTCACGAATTATTTTGTAATTTCCGTGACTCTAACTGTAGTTATTTGTGGGACCAACTACGTTTCTGAATGTTTCAGCTCTAGCTTCTTTTGGGATTTTCTGTTTACCTAGGAATTTTTGTATACTGCTGAATAGTCTCCCGCTAACCGTTGTTGTCTCTGCAATGTCATCACCTAATCACCTTCCATTCTGTGATGTCACTGTGTCTGTACGTTGAAACCTTTTCACTGAATATCCTTCCAGTTGTATTATCTATTGTTTGTCTTTTGTGCTAATGAATATAATTGTTCATTGCTTTTCTGTACGTACATTCGTAGATTACTGGTAAACGAGAAGAAGACATTTCAGAATTATTATTCAACAACAGCACATACTACTCACACACACACATAAATAAAAATGTATTTAACAACAGTGACTTCGGTTGTTTCGCGCGTGTTGTTGTTTTGGCCCGTAAATGGGTTGGACATGTAGTCGCACAGCGCGTGTGTAACGACTGGTTTCTCAGCGGGTAGTTTACATAAAGTAATGCAGACTTATACATTATTATGAAATTGGCAAGAAATTTTTATTGTGACATTAAGCGGTGCGTGTAACGTGGCGGGGCAGACCAAGTAGTCACCACCTTTTGGATTATTACTTAACACGGCTGACACATATCCGTCGGCCAGCTAGACTTGTTATTCACGTGCTCGCTGCGTGCCCGTGCCCGTGCCCTGCTGCAAGTGTACACGCCGCACCGCCATCGCTTATTTTGTATGTAAAAATAGTCGAGCAAAACGCTGAAATAAAATGTTATCGAATAAATTTATTACAGGCTATTTAACGATCTCTGTAGCACGGAGATTCGTATGGTAATGTCCAACGTAGCTTGGCTACGCACATTAATTTTTACATTAAAATTTACTGTTGTTTGTGAAATAAATTATCTCAATAATTGCAGAAAGCATAGTGACGAATAAGAAAAATGAAATTTACTGATGCTATGTACGCAAACCGATGGCGGCAGGTGTAATATCGATGAATGTACTCGAATGTAACTATAATACCGCACTATTATTTCGTCGTATAATACCGCAAAAAATTCCAACGCCTATTGCATATTACGTAACGCTTTATTTAAATCGCTTTCCGTAATATCGACTGGTAATCAGTCAAGTTAAAAATAATAGAAATTATCACATATTATCTCTTAATTCATTGAATGGGCACTCCCGAGTACAACCAGAATTGCGACATAAAATACGCTTGTCAATACATACAGACTTTGACCTGTACCGAGGTTTTAATTGATATCAATTGTTTTAATTCGTTTTAATTGTCACGAAGGAAGTAACCTGTGTGTAGGTGAAGAAAGGAAGTACTTGCATAGTGGTGTGTGTGTGTGTGTTTTCATTAACTGAATAAAGCAGGGGTTCGGTCTTTCTCAATTGTGTAGTCGTTAAAAATTGTTTGTATGTGTAACCGAAAGGAATAGAACCCTGGTGTCTCCCAGCTGTAAAGTCGTTATCTATCATAAATTTTGTAAATATTTATAAGAAAAGGTTTTTCTGCAAACAGACAGAATTTTGCAGAGTCCAAACGTAATTCTGCAATATCATACAATTATTAATTATATAATTACCTTTATATCCACTTGAGTGACACAAAGTTTCGTCTAGTTATGACGCGTTTCGGGCACAAGGTCCCATCTTCAGATAACACTGATATTAATTTAAAACTAATTACTACATAAAATTGTAACCATGATTGTGGTTATGTCATTATAAATAAAACTTTAAATCGCATGTGAAATTTTAAACGAAGTTTTATTTATAATGACATAACCACAATCATGGTTACAATTTTATGTAGTAATTAGTTTTAAATTAATATCAGTGTTATCTGAAGATGGGGCCTTGTGCCCGAAACGCGTCATAACTAGACGAAACTTTATGTCACTCAAGTGGATATAAAGATAATTATATAATTATTTAATAAGTGACACGGTACGCTAAAAAAGTATAATCATACAATTACATTTACAATTCATCAGTATAACATCACTTGTCGTATAGTACACTGCGTAAGCTGCTTTTTGATTTTAAATCTTCTTTCTATGTGACATAAAAGTAGGTTTAAACATGTGATAAAGAAAAGAGGCGTTTTACCGCGTGATGTGAAACAGAAGAAGCGAGAAGGATGACATTGTTCCGTCCACCTGTGTTTGGATTGTAATTGCGTACGCCTCTTCTGGTTATTCGTACACGTTACTTCATAACAATGTGATACGCATTTCCTGCACTTTCTCTGCGCTGGGGTCTCGTTTTCCCACGCGTAATTTACTTGAACCGCAAGTTTACCGGAAACACAGGTGACAGTACATTTCAGCGTTTTATGAAACGTGTTTACAAATTTATGAATTGTCGCATTAAACGTAAACAGTAATTCGGGTATGTGTGTACATTGTTAAACGCGACACAAATTGTGTTGTCTGTTGTGTTAATGGAAAAAACAAATTGTGTTGTCTGTTTGACATGGAGAAAATCTGTTCAACTTAATCTGAAAATTTAATAAAAAATACATATTTCCTATAAAACCCGAAGTATCCTATTTTGATGAATTGGACGAGAAATATAAGTAGTTAATTTTTCGTCATGTTAATTTAGTATTCAGTTACTTTGTCTCCGTCCACGTGCGACGTAGGTATACATTATGAGAATGTACACTTCTAAGGCCTGATTTTCGATTTTTTAATTTTCAGCAAATGCTGTTTCATATAAGTAATAGTGGCTGTTTTTCATTGTTTTCGTATTTCAATCAAACAAGTTCTAAATTACCATTGGTATACATCGCAGTAAGGACGTCAATCATTACAAGCAAAACAGTTGCGTGGCGCGAAATTACCTGAGAGACGGATAGATAACGTTCGTTGTGGTTGTTTTATTGATAAAAATACACTCGTGTGGAATTTAAAGGTACAGCGTATATTACTTATGTGGGTCTAAAGACGTTCTTCTCTTCATGCTTCCCAATAGGCCGACTTGACAATTTTCGTGTAACCTGTCCGTGAATATTGAATGTGTAATGTCCATAACTGAAATTGAATGGAAATTGAAAATCGAATAATTGGAAATAGCGTGTGTTCGAATTACATCTTGCTCTGTTCATACATGTTACTGTCCATGCATTTGTGTATCGTATTCTTATTTTTACGTGTTATAAATAAACATAATTTCGTTTCACGTTAACACCACATTTTTCTCTTTTCGTGAGGTAAATTAGTAGACACTATTTTAAAAAAGAATCGCTTTTCAAGAAACGTATTGGGTGTGCAGGGCGCTTGCGACAACCGGGCTGTGCACTCTTTAATGGGAAGAAGAAGAGGATCCAAGCATGTATTCGAAATCTCTCTGCACAAATTATAATAGGTTTCTTGGAAAGGTGTTCTCTTTAAAAATGGTATACAAAACAATATTAATATAACAGAACAAAGTGTAAGGTTTTTAGGCAGTAGGGCGTAATTACCGTTTAAAAACAAATTAATGGATGGTCTTCTTAGACCAGTTTTATTGTAAAACTTTTCTCAGCAGTTCATCTTTCTGTAAAGCAGATGTCTGAAGTATCAGATTTCTTTGATTTTATTTTGTTATTAAATAAGTATGTTTGTTTGAATTACTTGCATTGCCCATTACTAAGGCTTCACTTTGATATGATTATTTATTCTACGTGAATCAGTTCCATACAGTTTATTGTATAATGTAGTGTTTTATTTATAGTATACTGTGCTGTATTATAATAGTACTGTATATTCTAAGCTATACTAATTTCTTCCTGTGTTAAACATATACCTATATTTTATCACTAACATATTTTAATAGTTTAAGGAATTATTTTAATCATCGCTTGTATTCTGTATTCATTCACAAAAAGCGACTGCGAACAGTAGGCCTACGTTAAAGTTGTTAGGAACGAGTCTAGTACGGTCTGCGCGGCGTTCGGTACAGTGACTGGGTAGACGTGTATGCTGTATTATTTGCATTGTGTAGCGGCCGAGGTTATGCCTGAGGGAACTAAGACCGGTCTGTAGTGCTCCAGATCTGGTTGTGTAACTCAGGTCAAACCCCCGGATTACATCATACCCGCCATTGTCTAAGTCAATAGGTCACCTAATGCGTATGTTGCAATATATCTCCCCACCCACACATTAAAACAGTTATAGTATTGTCGGTAGTTATTTTTTTATTGATTAACCGTTATTATTATTACGCTATAATACATTCGGAGTAAACTCGTATCATAATACTGATATTTTTTCTCTAGAGTTTTGTTTATTGTTTTATTGCCCATACGTATGCTCGTTTTTGGCCTTATTTCTCTTGCCTTTCAGCGTTAATACGTTTTTACGTATAACTATTAATTACGCTTGTACACTGTATTGTAGTTGGTGTTACTGTAATTGCTCGATTTAAAGAGAAATAGAATTGTTCGTAACCTGTTTTAAAAACATTACGTCTCCCATTCAATAGATATTTTGCCTTTGTTGACTGTCAGATACCGACAGCTTTTATTAGGTTTCTAGTGTTAATAAAAATGTTTAAAGAGAAGATTGTTTTTAAAGTGCCGTATATGAAAAACGTCTACTACTTACTTGCTTCGAGTCTACAGCCGTCAACCGTTTTTCTTTTCATTTTTTTACGATGTAGTATTCATTTCGAGTATATTCCGTACTCTTTATCCACAAACTAGTTACTTAACTAATTATATTTTTTGACATTTTTTTATTTCTTCTACCTTTTTTTTATCACGTCCGTTAGTATCCTTCGCATTCTCCAAATTCTTATTTTAAAACTCAGAATGTAAAATGTCCCCACGACTTGTGAGACACGTTTCTGTTTCTTTTCTGCTTTAGATACGGCTTGTACTCATGTATGTTGCTAAGTATCTTCATCATCACGCCTATACTTCGTTTCTTTTTTACAATTACCACATTCGGTAATGGTTTTTAAAAGTACTTAATTTGTTCTGTTTGTCTGATTTCTGTGCAACTATACAAATGTTTTTACATTACTGTTTATCGCTAATTTTTTTAGTATATATTTTGGTTCCCCTAATCCGTCTTCATTTCGATCGAATTAGTTCCACATTTAAATTCTGTCCCGTTGCTGTCACGGTAGGCCTATGTCTCCTTTCGTACAGTTCTGACATTATAATTTTCTGTGTTTATTTGTTTCTGCTTATGGGTGTTAAGAGGTTTTAAAAGCACCCTCTTCGTTTTTATGTATTTTTCGGCCATTCTGATGAATTTCGTTTCCTTTAGTACTTTTATTCTTTTTTTTTTCTTAGTTGCCTGTATTTATTGCTTTCTCTTTCAGTTATAAAACAAGCACACAAATCTTTGCCGTATTCCAGTGAGCTTAAATATTCAACTGTGTATAGTATAACCGTTTATAGTCAGCTGTTTCGAAGTCTCCTTGTTGAAGTATGTGTTATTATTTTGACGTAGTAAGTAATTATGCCTAAAGATTTGGTTCTTTTCAAAAAATAATGTGGTCTTGTTCTTGTGTTGATCTTTGTTAAACGCACTTGTACCCGAGTTTAGAGTTTCTTTGTTCATAATTTACGCAGATGGTTTGATTTCGTTTAATGAGTTTCAGACTTCAGACTGCTTTCGTCTACTTCTACTAATTTCTATGTGCGCGTTTTCCACAAACTTGTTCGTGCATTTCTTCAGTATTTCTCTCCATATTTTATCTCTTTATTTGGAATTTCTATGTTCGAGTAACCATCGGCTCTTTTTAAATCCAGTTAAATTGCAAAGGGATTAAATTATAGCTCTTGGACTTACTTTTTTACTGTGAACATGCTGTTTTTATACAGCCATGTTCTCTTGTGTACGACTACTTTGTTTTTCAGACAGTTCGGTTTTGCAGCATCCGTGACTCTGACAGTTCATTATTTAATTTAAAGTATGCCTCTCTGAGTTGATCAACGCTTATGTTCGTCAACGTTTGTCTTTCTTTACCCTTTTTCAGTATTGCACATTTTATCCTTCATTTCATAACTCGGATATTTGTTTACCTAATTCTGTTCCTAATTCTTCCGAAATAAAGGAGTTCCTATTTTGGTCTCTACAATGTTGTTTCTGCTTGTTTTCCTTTCTTAATGTTGCTTAACATTTGAAATGTTATTTTCTTCCGTCATTACACTGTCTTCTGCTGATTATTATTGTTCAACAGTAGCCAGCGCACTGCGGCTAGTGAGCTAGTGTTTGTATCTGTTAATAGGTAATCTTCTCGTTGTTTGCTTCTCGTGAATCGTGGTTGTCCGGTTACGTTAACAAAAAAATTTCTACATTTTCAAATCGAATTATTGTTGTAGTTATTGAGTTTAATGAGTAGGCCTACGTTTATGATGTTTCTTCAGTAAGATACGAACCTATGGTTAACGGTCTAACGGGGTGTCATTGATTTTCTGTTAAGATTGATACCCTAAACGCATAGATTCCCAAATAGTCCCCGAGGCGTAATCCTCTACGAGCCATGGAAGTTCTTAATAGCGGGGGATGAAATATTTCAAGTTATAACCTAACAAAATTCGCTTAGAATTATCTCACTAGCTGGGCAACCAGACCAAACATAATTAATTGATAGTACGGTAGAAAACAGTTTTAATAAATGGAACACGATTTGTGGAACACTTTTTTCCCCAAAATACAACAATTAAATTTTGTAAAAAATAAGTACGTTTTGTGTACTTATCTAGTACCGCGATTGTGTTGACGCGCTGTTGATACGATATTTCGTCGCTAGATAGCGCACATGTGCGTTTAGAAAATAGTCGCCTTAATACTCTTGTTAATTGTTTCGTCTGTTAGGTGTCCAGATTTCCTTGTGTGGTTATAATTTCAATTGATTTGTACTTGAGACTCTTCGTATGCTGATAGAGATTCATTACTTATTTGATAAACTGTAAAAAGCTGATGCACCAAAGTACTGTGTGTGTGTGTGTGTTCATTTTACGTCTACGTCTGGGCCATACGTGGACACACACACACGCGCGCGCGCGCACACACACAAACGCACACATAAAACAGTTATTAAAATAAACGTACTTAAAATAAAAGTACTTTGTATAGAAGGTTCTGTATGTGTCTCGTCAAATTGTTTTCTGACATCTGCGGAGTCAATTATTAATAAATAATTAATATAAATAATAGCAATTAATAATAAATAAATGATATTCTACTGCCAATTATTCACAGTCATACTTTACTTTTATTATTGTTCACTGCTTTAATTATGACTGTACATACTTTTATAATTTAACAACCAGACTCTGGTTTTCTCAGTATTCCTTAAGGAAGATAACGTTGAGTCTAAGGATATTGCTTTAATCCTTTTAAGGGTCATCATTACAGTAGAACAGTGAGAGCCAAAGAAATCAGTTGCTTCAGTCCTTATAAGGGCAAAAACATCTCTTCCAGGCCTTTTAATATTTCGTACCCGAAAATATTAGAATGTGTGTGTGTGGGGGAGGGCACGCGCGTACATACAATCTTGAAACATATATGTTACTGAATGTGTGTATGCGTATGTTTGAATGTGTGTAAATTTAATATGTTTCCTTTTCTTGGCGTATTAAATTATTTTGTAAAAATTAATTTGTTAGTTTAAGATTTGCAAGCCGACATGTATTAACGTACGTGAAACATGTTTCTGGTATTAAACTGTATGTCCAAAACATCTTAAGGAGACTCTAAAAGTCTAAGCAAAGGCAGAAACAGATTACAGAGATCCTCCTCTGATATGATTATCAACACACTGTCGTTTGAATAGCGGAATATAGTACTTTTTCATTTGTTGAATATGAAGATATTCACATCACTTTGTGGACGCTTGTAAAATGCCAACAATCATCGGTTACTGTCTGACACTATGACATGAGCATCTGTCATAGGTAGTTGACTGTGACGCTAGAATATATTCACGAACACTGTGTATTGTGGGGAAGAGAGAGGTATAGTGAGAATATTTTGAACATCTAAATAAATTTAAAATGGCTGTGCTAAAAGAAGTGAGAGTAACATTAGTGGTATTCTGGAGAATAGCTAAGCAATAGTGTGTTAGCAATGGGTGTGCAAGACGTAAGGTTGGATCAATATTGTTAAATGCATAGGCTGCGCGAAACGTAAAGTAGATCAACAGTGTTATGCTGCAGAGTCCATGGAAGACTTACAGTATATTGTATAGGTGGAAGAGGTGTGAAAGAAGTTGGAAGTGAAAGAAGATGGATTTTACGATCTTGACACCTAACTTTCGATTGTCAGAAGGGTTAGGTCGGACTATTACTATCGTTGGAATTTACCACACAACGTTTCGTCCACTAAACAATCTGTCATCGTCTTCAGGTGTAAGTTAAACTATTACATTAAGTACAAACTTAAGCCTACCCGAGATTCGTTCACTAACAAGCCTGAACCGTCACCACTAACAAAGTTACAAAGTTAAACACAACTGTAGAAAAACTAAATAAAAAACAACCGCTCCTTACCGTGTAGGTCCACAACCACAAAACCAAGCTTGGGTTTGTATTTAAACAGGGCGTTGCTGGTCTCTGACGTTAATCGTTGTGTGAACTTGCGTCAGTGTGGTTGTTGCTTCCCAGTTCTGACCAGCGAACTTACAGGGTAAGTAGCGGTTCTTCTGATGTAGCATACCTTCTGATAAGATGGAATGTGTGTAAGACGTAAGGTGGATTGCATAGATGCAGCGGCAGGCAAGAAATAAGATGGCTAAATAGTGTTACGCTACAATGGATGTGAAAGACGTAAGCTTGGAATGTATAGAGCCTTCCAAGCCGTAAAATAGATAACGGTGTTATGCTACAGAATTCGTACAAGACGTGAGATGGATTGTATATGTGCAGAGGCTGTGCAGGCCGGAAGATGGATTACGTATGTGCAGAAGCTATGCAGGCCGTAAGATGGATTGCAACGGCAGCCAAAGTATTAAGATGGCTAAATCCTGTTATGCTACAATGGATGTGAAAGACGTAAGGATGGCTAAACAGTGGTGTGCTACAGTGGATGTGCAATTCGTAAGGATGGCTCTGTAGTGGTATCTGCAAGCCGTAAAGTAGATGGACTTTTTTTCTGCAGGCTCCGTGCAAGACTTGGTGATGTACTGTATATGTACAGAGGCTGTGCAAGAAGTAAGGTGGCTAAAGAGTGGTATGCTACAGTGGATGTGCAATTCGTAAGGATGGCTGAATAGTGGTATCTGCAAGCCGTAAAGTAGGTGGACATTTTTTTTCTGCAGGCTCCGTGCAAGACTTGGTGATGTACTGTATATATACAGAGGCTGTGCAAGACGTAAGGATGGCTAAACAGTGGTATGCTACAGTGGATGTGCAATTCGTAAGAATGGCTGAATAGTGGTATCTGCAAGCCGTAAAGTAGATGGACGTTTTTTTCTGCAGGCTCCGTGCAAGACTTGGTGATGTACTGTATATATACAGAAGCTGTGCAAGACGTAAGGATGGCTAAACAGTGGTATGCTACAGTGGATGTGCAATTCGTAAGGATGGCTGAATAGTGGTATCTGCAAGCCGTAAAGTAGGTGGACATTTTTTTTCTGCAGGCTCCGTGCAAGACTTGGTGATGTACTGTATATATACAGAGGCTGTGCAAGACGTAAGGATGGCTAAACAGTGGTATGCTACAGTGGATGTGCAATTCGTAAGGATGGCTGAATAGTGGTATCTGCAAGCCGTAAAGTAGGTGGACATTTTTTTTCTGCAGGCTCCGTGCAAGACTTGGTGATGTACTGTATATGTACAGAGGCTGTGCAAGAAGTAAGGTGGGTAACAGTGGTATGGTACAGTTGGTGAGCAAGACATAAGAATGGATGTCATGGAATGTGCAGAGCTGGGCGAGACATAGAGTAAATCAACAGTAGTATGCTGCAAAGGGTGTGCAGGATATGGACGAACTTTAATATGTTGCAAATATTTAAGTTGTAGCTTGTTATTAATAATGTTTGATACCGAGATCCAACTGATAATCGGAGTAAGGGTCTGTGGTGACGCTATTAATTGGTGTGTAATCTTCGTCAGGAGGTTATCATAATCTTTACTGTACCCTTTATGATGACGAGGAAAAAATAACTTTTATAAAATGCTTGAAATAGTGTTAAGTAGGTGTGCGTCAAGATTGTTCTGAGATATTTTAATTCTGTAATTTTGAAAGAGCCAGAGGCTTGCCTACACTAGGGAAATACAATCTCCACAGGGCACTTCCAGGTAATGGATAGTAGGTGAAACTGGTAAGATGTGCAGCTTTGAGATTGTAAACCGTAATGGGCAAAATAATGTTAACCCTTAATCAACTAGATCAAAATCTTATATCCAAGAGACTCAACAGATGTGTTACAATATTAGAGCACACCGCTTTGCAGTAGAAACTCGGATTACTATTTAGTGTTGATGCTATGAGAATATCTTTCTAGTGCTGATGTTTAGAAAATGAGTCAGAATCATACTACTCACAGCAAATAGGAAGAAAAACAGAAACATGTTGTTGTTACAGTTTCTAGTTACAGTGAGTAAAGTTCCAAACTCTGTCCACTAAGTTGAATCGCTGCATGAATACTAAGTTAAATGTCGTTAGAAAGAAGTCGATTATAAAATATTAACCGAGGCTACCAAAATGTTATGTAAATAGAGACAGAAACGCAACCACTGAACACTTGGATTGATGACAGCGTGAAAATAAACAGAAAGAGCTGATTTAGCTGAAGACGAAAATGAACACAATGCTAAACTCGAAGCAATATCAAGGAATGAGAGCTCATGAAAAGATAACTGAGAATGCAGTTGAGAAAAGCCCTGATAGACTCTTTAAGAACAAATATTAAAATAAAGACATTTTGTAAACAGATTAATGCCGCTAGGAGAGGGTACGTAAATACAAGATTATAAGAGAGAAAAGAGTTGAGAAAATACTGTTTGCCAAGCATAATATGCTTCACAAATGAAGAAGACATGTTCAACGTCGGCTAAATCCACAGAAGAAACTGAAGAAGATAGGTTACTGTAATTAGTGGGCGTTACAATAAAGAAGAAACACCATTTTGTAATCAGGGAGATATCCCAGTTGATGGTGAAGACATACATGCATTGTAAGGAGAGAAATAACAGGGCACGAGGCAGGATATATTGGCTGTTCATACTAAGCACAAGGAACCACGAACAACCAATAATAATTTGATAAGTGATAAGTCGATCACAGGAGAACAATGAATGATTTACACAGTGCCTAGTTACTACTTGTCTCTTTTATGGTGGCCGGCAACCTTGGTGAAAATAATGTGCGCAGAACCCTGTTTTTTGTCAGTGTAACGGCACATCTCACTGAATGCAGAAGTGTTGATGCGTTTTCAAAAACATTTACCGTATACTAAAGGGCACCCATAAATCCGGCTGTAGCAACAGTAAGACGGATTTTTTTTAATGAAGTGTTACAGCTAAGCACACTTAGTCTCCCCACTACCCTCACTTTTCGCGCAGCTATGAAGCCGCCACCGTAAAGTAACGCGATTGTATTTGACTGAAGGATATCTTTTCGTCTGTGGCAACCATGAGAACATACTGCTACGTTACGTTCTTGCGCGTGCGTTTTGTTTTGAACGTATCTGTAATTATATTTAAGTACCCAACCAGGCCGTAGGATTTGAGCTTTTTGAGTAACGGTCAAACGTTATGTCACATACAAAAATAATTTTGTAGAGAAGGGTTAGTATCGTTAAACGAAATAATGACTATAAATTCGAAAATAAATGAAATTGTGTTTTTTAAATCTAAACCAACAATTTTTAAATGTAAGCTCCTTCTCATAGATGTTCATGTATATGTAAAGAACCGTTGCATTAAGTACTTACACTTATAATTACAAATCTTGTAAATTCATTTTACCTTGGGTGACTAGCATACATTAAAAATCACTGACAACAATTTAATTGACAATTTTAAAATATGAGACTAGCAACTTTTTAAATAAAAATAATCCTAATACGAATAATATGCACCCAAGAATACGTGGTGTTTTAGGCTCAATTAAAGTGTTCTATGAAATTTCTTAATCTTCGTTCTTTTAAAGATTATTATATCATTTATATTATTTATAATTTATACAAACCATTTACAGGTTAATATTTTTACAGAATCTTTATTCCGTCGTTATTGTCTTTGTTTTGTACTGTCGTTTTATTTTTAAATAAATCACTTTATCGTCACCTGATGCCGTCGATCACTCTATCCTGGCGTATTTGTCTACTGTGGTCCTCCTGAAGATTTTATGTGTTAGTGAAATCGCTAGGAAGTGTAACATTTTCAGACACTCTGTGATGAGAGTAAAGGACCCACAATGTTTCTCTACGTAGTGAGAGGAAAGGAGTGTGTGGTCGTAAAAAAATCATTTTTCCAAGAAGTGTGAACAAATTACTGAAAATCAATAAGGAAAACAGAGCCGCCACTAATGCAATTACCACAAAAGCACTACATGGTTCTGGAGTAGCAGTATCTGAAAGATCTATTCGCCGAAATATGTATGCACTGGGAGTCAAAAGTCGACGAGACGACCCGTTAAGAAGTCCAAGCTGATTGCAGCTATGAAAGAAAAGAAGCTACTATTTGCCAGGAAGTACAGGATATTCACTTCTGAAGACTGGGATAAAGTAAGTAACAATGTCAGAGCGATTGAAGTAACATTAAGATAGTTAATATTTGTGTAAAAGAGTTACAAAGGCTGTGTAAGCAAACTGTTACAAAGGCTGGTTCGTCAAGTTGACAGTAATATATTTTTACAGGTGTGCTTCAGTGACGAGTGCACATTTCAGGTTCTCAGTGACAAAAAGCAATGTGTAAAACGATGACCTGGAGAAAAATTTAATGAAACAAATATTCTATTCTATTCCGCACAATTTTATCAGCAAACCGAGTAAATATTTGTCAGACCTTTGCTACGTAAATGCTTGTAAATAATCATGTTTTGTTAAACATAGTCATTGTCCACTATAATATCGTTTGTTAAGCACATTTAGCCCGTAGTGATAGAGCACTTTAAAAATGGCAAGGTGTCAATAATTTCATACGTTTTCCTCAGAATAAAAATAGACATTCTTTTAACAAATATTTCTTTTGTATTCAGTTCATTTAATATTTTGTGAAAGTTTGTTAATCGATTTCCAATAACCTAAGTCACCAACTACGTTGTATTTGTTCTTATAGTTATTGCAAAACATTGAAATTTAAATAGTTTCGTAATGAGGTATTTCGGCTGGGTTATTCAGTTCGCACTCCAATCCTACAATGCCGACTCGCATGTGAAGCCAGGCGTTGATTATGCAAAATTATTAGTCAACGTACGTTTCCGATTGTCTGCATGCCCGGCGCCAATTTTTAGAAATTTACCTCATTTCTTACAAATGTATAATCTTAAATTGTTTGTGTCGAGATATTATCTTCTCAGATCTTTCGGTTTCCAATAAAGACAGCTTACTATCGTTCAGAACCATTCTCATCTGAGCCTTCAGAACATCCTAATTTTACAAAACTTAATGGGGTCGTTGTGTATTAACTAAATGCAAAAGATTTTCGTACTTAAAGGTAACGTAACAACCATTCAGAAGTAACCGTACTTATTCTAAAACTTAACTGTAAATTGGACATGAATACTATCCAAATCCGAGGTGGCACAAATAAGTTCAGAGGTACCTCAAAAGACATTTCCTCACATGTATCAGTTCCATAACGGACACGGACATACTCACCTACAGTAGGCCTATGAGCTAAATAGTGGATCAGTGTTAAGCCAATACAGGAAATGTTAGTAATATAGATATTGCGTTTATGGAACTCTGAAGAAGAAAATTCTATAATTAATGATTACCATGCCAAAGCAGATTCGAGAGTATAACGTTGACTGATAAGAGAGAGAGAATTCCCTTTGACACTCGCGTGAAAGTATGTCCACACTATTTGAATACAGTATTTGCACTATATTGACATGGATGCCATACTGTTTATTTTACTGATACTAATCTTCCATGTTTTTTATGTTTTTCACATTACCACTTGTCTGTCTGACGATTCGTATACCAACACTCACGTAATGCGTGTGTATGCGTATATCAGATGAACCCCAACGTAACTGTGGGGCAACCGTGAACATCACTGGTCTTTAGTCAGTCACGTTCCAGTTTGATGGACACAATATTCTTTGTCTGTTAAAACATAAGGCTTACTATCGTATGTTCACATAACTTTCGTTTATTCCCAATCAACATATATTTCCATGTGTTTGCTAAAATCTGTCATGTGTGTATTCAGCTTTAGCCTATATTCAGTGGCATGTATTTTCAGCTTTATACTCTGTACATATGTTACTGACATATGTATGTGTGCACGCGTGGTGTTATATTGTATTATCACAATTACAACAGATTTTTTGGGGAAATATATTTTTATTTTATCGCTTTATGTACGTTTTGCAGAATTATTCTGCATCATCCGAGGCTATTTTTCTGCACAACATGCATAAGGCAAACAAAACAAAAAATATACTAGTAAAAGAAATATGTTGTACACGGTATAACATATCATAACTGCAAGATAGATCAATATTACCATATAAAACACACATACATACACACAGAAAGATTTATAACATTATTGTTGACGTTAACATTCATTAAAACTGCGTGCCAGCTTAATAGGGAAACTTATCAGAGCGAAACGTGTTGGCAAAATAGAGTTAGATTTCGTTCTCAGATCATTAATTAAAATCGGTTTCATACTACCTTCTGAATTACTTTCTTTTGATAGTTTACACTTATTATAGACACTGTCTCTTCGTTCTTCAGTCTTACAATGTTTTTCGTTGTTTCTTTAAACAGCTTTTTATTTGCAAACAGGTTCTTCTTGTTTTTTTTTTCTTTTGGAAAAAGCAGCAACTAGTTTTCCGCTTTCTTCTTTGTTAGTATGACAGGCACATGAAGCTGCCCTTGGCATGTTCTACTACTGTTGTCCATCTATTGCGTGTTTTATATCCTGAGTTTGGTGATATTCAGTCTCCAAGACCAGTCTCTCTATCGGCTCTTTAGGCATCCCCCTAGATCTCACATTGTCTGGTGAAAGCTTGGACTGTTTCTACACAAACCCGCTCATCACCCAGACTTAGGACTTACCTCGCGTAATGTACGTTGCAAGTGTAGGTTTTCATCACCTGCATACAATTCTTTATTTTCCTCCATCTATTCAATCCGTTATTACATCCACACAACTCTGCCCCCCCCCCGAACCACTTTCCATTCGAATCTATCAATCTACCATCGACGTCGTAAGCGCTCAGGTCTCGCTGCTTACACCTTAATTAATCTGTTTAAGCCATACACTAATTAATTATGCGGCTTGCCGGTTTGCTCTTCAAGACTTTATTCAAGTCAGATCATGCCGTGTGGCTGTTAGTATTCTCCTCACGTATTCCTTCTCTGCCCGATTTCTCGGTTCCTGAACCGAAATTCTCAAAACTCCGTTAAAACAATAACGACAAATTGCACAGTGTGATGGCAGTGTTCCTTCTTATTCCCCGTTGAACCAGAATTTTAATCTTTCCTTCGTTTGAAACCTTCGGTTTTGGAAAGAATCTCCAGGGCTTATAGAGACCGCCATAATGATTACTTCATCTGCATAGGCAAGTATTTGCTTCACTTTATTCGCAGAGTTGAGTATGCTTTAGCCTACTTACAACGCGAAGTGTAATGATGAATAAGACTATAAGGTCAGCGAATCATACTGTTGCAGAGCACAATTCTTATATCAGATGAATCAGAAGGCTACAACTACTCTTCGGTGTGCATGTTGACTTTAAGATTACACATTTCACACTCCCCATTAACATATAAGGAGTACCCGCCCCTTTCAGTGGCTGTAAAAAACTTACTCTTAAATACTGTGTCATTAAGAATTGAAAGCATGTGTCATTAAGCATTGAAAGCATTAACACTACCTCAGGTACCTTGTTTATATTCTCTCTTCTGTCAGATGTGTTCAGTGAGAATATTTGGCATATGGTTCATCAATAAGTTCAGAGATTCGTTTATAGTCATTAGATACGCGATCAGCTCTTTTGAGTACGATTGACAGAGCCGATTGATTTTTATAAGCGGTGCTGAGAAAAAATGTAATCCTGCATTTTTTGCATTGCCCTGGCATATTGTAGCTGGCTGAAAAATACGGTGGGCTTTCATCTCGTCAGTGAACGGATTTGGAAGTTTCATGTCAGAATTTTCCAAATCGATTTCAACGTGGATCAAGAAGAACCAAAGTTTGCTTTCGTAGACGTGTTTTGCGAAGATTTTAGAGAAGCAACTTGGGTAGTCTCATCTGTTTTTCACAGTGAATGTTGTTTCTGGTCTCTTCCATTCTACTTTGTCACGTCATTGTGAGCGAAAGGTTTGAAACGTTACAATGCTGTATTCCCTACTTAGCTATGGTTATATATTATATATTAATATTACTATATTTACAAAATCTTTATATCGTAATAATAATGGTACAGTATATTATGATAATAATTATGTTACAGAATTTCGTATCCTCAAGTGAAGTTAGCAGTTACCATTGAAGTTAGGTTTTTACGGTTGTGTTTTTCGAACGAACATTTCTCGTAAATGTCTGTAAATACGTTTATTTATGGATTACAAAAACATTACGTACATTACAACGACATAGTCTTGTTAATCCGTCAGTCTGCTTATTTTATCAGTGGCAGTATTGCACATCGATTATAAGATTTCTAGAACGCGCTTTCTGCTGGTACGTGGCAGTGTTCTGTTATAGTCAGATCATTCTGTTGATCGCTCTCTGTTTAAAAATCCATGTAGCCTTCAGACCCGTTTCTGCTACCAATTGGTTAAGAATTTGTTTATTAATTTCCCTTTAACACCCCGTGGTAGAGTCCCTCTTATCAACCGTAGTCATGTACCTATTTGTCTAATTAGGTATCACAACCAGTGATGTAATGACTGCTATCTCTTCCCTATCCTGAAACCTTATGCATTCTCCTCAAGTTATACGAGGGTCATTCCAAAATTAAACTCCGATTAGCAAGTAAAGAAAAACCTAATTATTGAAAAACATTTTATTATAGGCCAAAAGTTACATACATAGTCTGTGTCAGTTACATTTACACATAATCATTGCACACATACAGGTAGCAATTATATCGTTACACCAGCTTTTGTATTCGCTCATTGAAAAACACTGCTGCCGATGTACCCAGCCAGGACTTGACGCCGTTCATTGGGTAACCAGCCAAACCGTTATGTAGGTGACACGATGGCACCCCTGCCTGGATTTACTCCGGCGTTGTACCTGCATGAGTACGATTATCCTTTGTTTCTGCGTGAGAAATTCTCTGTACGTAGCGTCTGGCCTCTGGCCTGTACCGTTGAATGGAGACTAGCCTGATAGCCATATCAACGACTCGGCGCCTTCTTACAAAATTGTATCCGGTGGCATTGGCGTCCATACCTCAAGCATTTTCATCAACCAATCGGTTCGTCGTCCGACACCGTCCAACAGTTGAGCCCACAGTTCACTACGTACCCAGCAGGCCCACACTGGGGCAACAGGCCTTCAAAATCGGCAAATAAATTATGCACACTATGAATGGATTCCTAAAGGGAATCAGAAAGACACAACTACAGTGAAATAATCACAGAAATATTTTCTGAAACCTTTATTTCCTTGAACTGATTTTAAAACAATATACGACAATATTTAAGTACAAAAATATTGAAATGTTTATTACTTTGATGTAATTCATCGCCATCAGTTTGTAAATACAGATCTTAGTCATCACATTTCTGTCATTATCATCGTAGACATCATGATTGTAGTCATCGCCATCACCATAGTCTTCAACGTCTTCATAATAGATTTTGACGAATGCTAAATCTGATAAGTCTAATGGTTGTTTAACATTCAGTCGGACAATATTGTTATTGATGCGTGGATAACTTTGCATCCACTAATTGTGCAAGGACATCTTCACCTGACATCTGTTGTGATATAAGCTATGATTTGTGGTGCGCAGGGTTGTGTAGTATAAGAAAATAATAAAAATGAAAGTGTAAGCAAAATTTAAGATTTTGATTTTCTGCCAGCTTTGGAGAGCTGTTGCCTCCGTGCGAGTCGTTCTCAGGCCTTTCAGCTGCCGGGAGAAGCAATGACAGGTTTCATGTTCTTCGAGCTCGTGCTCGAACAAAAATAAATAAAGTGGACCGTGTATTTGGGATTAACAATGTAAAAGTATACTGGTCGCTGCTGTGCGTGTGTCATTTTCCGTTGACAGTCAGTTTGTACATGTCAGCAAGTTGCAACTTTATTTCGGATAGTCATCATACTTCCTTAGAATTATGCTGCACCGTGTCTTAAAACCTTCTAATCTGTCATTGAGTCTCTTAAAAGTTCAGGGCTACGTGAACTACGCGAGTCTATGTGACTCAGGGCTACGTAGAGAAACGCATGGTAAAAAGACATGATTTCTTTTTTGTTGTGAGTTCAGTATATCGTTTCAAATTTTGCCTGCTGTATCGTATTTTTACTGTGTTCTGCGGTCTTCCATCCGTGAGACTCTGATACTCAGGCATTTCGAAGTCTTCACTTGTTTCAGACATTACACATGACTATTATGTAATATGTACTATGTATAATGAATATACATACATATACATATTACATATTCATTTTATATGTGTCTTTTCCTAGAATCAATATTTCTGTTTGCTATCCCTTCGTCTTGACGTCAGTCCCGAATGATACTTTCGACTGTAAGCAGACCGTCTTTCATTATAAACAGACTGACCTGTTTGTCATTATCATGAAAATCAAAAGAGCTATGTCGTATACAAATGTGCAATAACTGCTTCCCCTATATGCATTTTACCCCCTCTGCTTCTACCCATTTTGAATTCTCTTCCTTACTTACTCAGTTCTGAAGTATCGACGACAAGGACTGCAGCAGAACTCAACAACTCTTACTTATCTCAAATAACGTCAAACCTTATTTTCAAACTTTAACTTCTATAGAATTCATGTTATTTTTCTGCCATGTCAGATGTCTGGAAGAACTTTAAAAATTTTATCTGAGTGCATTCTCAGAGGCCTCGTTTAAATCAACAAAGAACTACAAAATTGGCCTACAGTTTTGACAATTCAGGAGTTATTGTTGTGTTACCAGCGGAAGTTCCCCGGGCCTATACGGATCAGCACTGCCTGTGATGTTACTGCTACTGGCAGACGTACTACTCGTGACCCTCCGATAGGATCGGTGTTTCTCCTGGCTGCTGAGAACAACAACCGCAGATCTGTTTTCCGATATGAGTAGTGTGGGTATCCAAAAACAATACGAATACTCATATAGGAGAAAATAGAAGAGCAACTTAAACAGCAGAAAGTGATAGGCCATAAATTGTCTGGATTACTGACCGCAAAATAGAATAACCAACAAACGCGCATTAATATTCATAATGATAGGCTATACGCTTTGAATGAGGCAGAATAACACAACTTTAATCTCTTCACAAGATTCCTCAAACGCTTTCACGGATTGGCTCCGTCAAAATCTTCTCTGCTACCGTTTTACTCAGGACGACCCCAGTCATTTGTTTGTTCTCGACTCGGCAGAGTCAAGAGGTACCGTTTGATAGCGGAGTACGCGCAGCTTGGTCTATGTTGGTGATAAAGGCTTAGCTGTTTCATAGCTGTTCCTCTCTCTGGTATTCTAGCGTCCATCCTCAGTCTGTGTTACCGCTTCCTACATTTTTTGGCTTATATCTTTTCCTTCTCTTTTTGTTATTGAGCTCTAAACCAATATCGGTTTAGATCAATGTTGATCATACATTCTATACAAATGCCGTACTGTCTCAGTGTACGATGTCTCGATGTTTCGAGTATACGAGTTTCAGCGTTGCTTCGTGTCTCCACGTCTTTGATTTGGTCAGCTCTTGTCACACTGTACCCTGTACGTCATTATTTAGATCCGTATATTGTAAAGTTCCCCCTGTTTTCGTCAAGTACGGATGGCTCTCAGTTATGTATTATGCGTATGGAATAAACTTATGGAAAGACCATAACCGTAATAACGGTTTTGCATTTTTTTTACAATTCCTTGTTTTCTGATTAAGTGGATTTGCTGTTTCTATTGAGTAAAACACAGCTGTCTAACAAAAGGAATGCTCGATCAGCGAAAATAAAGATAGAGGCGTTTTTGAAACTGTATGAAAACGCAGAGAATCTGAAAATGTTTTAAGTCGAGAAGTATTCTCCTTTGATATCGCCTTTCAAATTCCTCTTATCTTTCGGTGAGAACATGCGATATTGTTTCTTTTCTTTCATCACAACGAATTAACAATCGCTACAATGAAGAACGGCAAGACCGTTCTAAAGATCAACATTCTAAAGATTGCAGAAACGGATCAGTTGCAAAGTCAATTGACCCTGTTCTGGATTAGAGGCAAACTACCACGCAGAACTCAACAGGAAACAGCAAAACACCCGCGCCTGGTATTCACATACACTTTGTATGTGTGTGTGTGTGTGTGTGTGTGTGTGTTCGTATTTGTGTGTCTCCACGTGTAATAAATAATTATTTTATAAAGTAAGAAAACATTCAAGGTTTTAAAAGTACAGAACAAACTACTGTGAAACAACAGTAAAATTGCGAGTTACAGTTTAGTAATACATGTTTATTATTGTTCAGCCAGTTTTTAATTTGGTAACAAATTTTTGTTTAATATTAAGTCAGTTACGTATAAGGTTTGTGTAAAAAGTTATGGGACTGGCTGTCAATTATCTACACATAACCACAAAAAATTTCATCTCCTTGAAAAAACCTAGTTTCCTTGCGAAACCAGACATTTATGGAGACTTTATTGATTGAAACGAGGCGGAAGTCTCATCTTTTAGTTCTTTCAGGCGGTCCATCACAGCCTTTTGGACGTTCTCAACACGTTCAAAATAATGGCCTCAGAGTTAGCTTTAGATTTTTGAAAACGGGAAATAGTCGCATGGGCCGTTTCTTCAAGGGAGTAAGAGGACTAGGGAAACATATGTATGAAATTTTTGGCAAAATATTTTTCCGCACAAACATACTTATGGTTTACTTTATACGAAGTAAAGATATATATGAACTTGCTTATATTTGAAATTCCGCTACTTGTTTTATGAAAAACTCTCAGTCCATCACAGGCTTTCTATTTTCACCGACTTCCGCCTTTCATTTTTACGCGATTTTGACATGGATTAAATTTGCAAGTTGCCTATATTTCCACCTCGTGTTTTACATTAGTGATAATTATTTTGTATGTTCGTGTTTCATCGCATTGAAATTTACTGATTTTGGAGTATTCTCCTTTAAATAAAAAACTAATAGCAAGAACAGAAAATAATCAAATTTAGTGAAATAATTCAAAAGAAAGAAAGTAGTGATGAAACCAAGTAAATAAATATTTTGTGGTGGGTCGCTGCCAACGCTAACTATGCCAATTAAATTTCACGTTACAAAACACACAGAAACACCTTTACATAAGCCTTGACATATGTTTTCCTACTCTTGTTGGCCAATACTAGGTTTCTGTAACACACACTCTCTCTCTCTCTCTCTCTCTCTCTCTCTCTCTCTCTCTCTCTCTCTCTCTCTCTCTCTCTGTCTGTCGCTCCATCCCTTCCCCTTTCCCTTCTCACTATTTCTTCCTCCCCCTTTAACATTTTGCACTCTCTGCCTTCTTTTTTTAATCGTCTCTTTCTGTTCATAATTGATTTATTTTGTAAACTTCTTCATGTAAATTTATTTAGTAAACGAAACAGTTCTTATGCCAGCAGAGTTTCTGCAAATGTTTAGAAATTCTTCTCAAGTTCTAGATTCGTGTGCTAAGGTCCAAGTTCAAATGATAACCGTGACTTCGTAATTCCGCCGTAACTGCACAAAATTACGGGCAGTACCACTCTTATAGGCTGATCTGTACCTGTTAATTAAATTTTCAGTATCAATGAAGTGGTATGTAAGTTCATTCACTGATATGCAACGCCAATCAGAAGGAAATGAAACTTGTGTTTTCTGGTGTGATGCTATGTGAATAAGGAAGTTTAGTAAGAATACAACGTAGATGATAATATTATGTATTTATACTTAAAAACTAGATTTCACAACGTGCAGAACAAAATAAAACACGATTCTATGGAATTGAGGTGAATAAGCATAATATACAGTGAGAAAGATTATATACAATGTGTTTATCGAGTGGGATATCGGTTGGTTACCCGTGACGTGTTGAGAGATCTAACCGTGGTAGTAGGGGGCAGCAACTTTGGCTACGGGCGCAGCGTAGGGAGCGGCGTATGCTACTGGGGCGGCGACTTTGGCTACCAGAGGTGTCTTGTGGACGACCGCGTTGAATCCGTTGACTGGATCGGCTGTGTATTCCACGGTTCTTCTTGTACCATCAGGCTCGGTCAGACTGTAACTACCCTGAACGACGTCTCCGGATCGGCTTTCCTGCTGGTTCTTGGAGTCACCGGTAAGAGCGTCCTGGATGTCGTAGGCGTAACTGTATGATGGGTTGGGATCGTAGTCGGCGTCTACGACAGCTTTGGCAGCGTATGCTGGGGCAGCGGCGTAAGCGACAGGTGCGGCGACTTTGGCTACTACTGGAGCCGGAGCGTATGCTGGTGCTGCGTAGCCGTGTGCAGCGTACGCAGGGGCGGCGTATGCTGGTGCTGCATAGGCGTGTGCAGCATACGCTGGGGCGGCGTATCCTGGCCTTAGAGGAGCACCTGGTGCTACAACAGCTGGCGCGCCAATAACACCAGCCTTCGCTACAGCAACAAAAGCTGCGAGGATGATGATCTGAAACATTGACGTTAATAATGTTAATTCCGCACATCATACTGTTCACAATGTTTACATCTGTTATTTGTCTGCATCTTTTCGTGTTAGATATTAGCGGTATAGCATAATCGCTTGCGTAAAAGTAGAAACTTTTCTGCAATATGTATAATGCATAAATAAATAAAACATAACTGTAATAACAAACAAATGGCATGTAAAGTAACGTAATGATACCTGTTGTATCATTATTGGTAGACATATACGTACACACGGCAAACAAAATCGCACATGTATTGTGGACCAGACAATATACGACGGAAACTAAAAGTGATAATACTTTTCTAGTATGCGATTAGAATGTTTAATATTATTAAAATCAGAATGGTAAATAAAGTTAAATAACATAAAATAATGCATTAGAATCTTAAATAACTAAATTGGTTATACTACATACGTAAAACATTTATACGTAGTGCAGGATCGTTGAGCAGAAAAAATATTAAGTAAGTTTCTTTTACAATGTAGGAAAATTAGGTATTAAATCATGACGCTTAGGTCTGACTTTTAAGGAAATTTAAAATTACTTTTAATTAGAATTTTGACTAAAATGCTGTTTTACAAACGGACGTGATACTTTTGAAACGATACAGAGCAAATTCATACAAAAAATTGTATTTGTTCTGTGGGAATTTGATTGAAGAACATTCATATTCTTCTATAATAAACTGACGTGGAAACTAAGTGTTGACATTAAAAAAATGATGCAGCAATGGAATGCCTCATATTAAGTATTACTGTTCAAGAGACTGATAGCATATTGCAGTAGTCTTCTGTTTAGTATAAAATATATCCAGTATGTGTATTGAACACACACACACACACACACACACACACACACACACACACACACACACACACACACACACACACACACACACACACACACACACACACACACACACACACAGTATACAGACGTCAAACTATTGTACTTCAGAAAATAAGTTATTTCGACATTTCATGTCGCCACCTCCAGCATATGTAAAATTACATTTAAGTTAAATAAGTCGTAAATAGACAAAATAAGTACATAAGCTAAGGTGCATATTAATTTTGTACCAGCTCTACGGTAGAATTAGAAGAAATTCTAGGACCTTCAGTCGTGTTAATGAATTGTGTGTGTTTGTCTTTAACTTAAAGATAATGGCAAATGTCGAACGACTGTATCTACTAACCATTAAAAGTGGTGTAAAAATATCAAGGTTTTTTTCATTTCTATCGTGGAGAAATACCACACTCTCTCAACGTCTACAATAAGAGTAATAGAGGATTTATGCATAGTGGCGTGTCATGGTGAATTCCCGATGTGAAGTGTATTAATAATATATTAAAACTTGAAGGCACAACAAGCTTGGTTTTTATGAGTACTACAAATCTTTGTTTTGCGTGTAAAAAATTATTTCTCGTAAACTAAATTATTTCATGACAGTACACTATTCATTAGTCTCACTCGTAAATGTTGCCGATCTCCACTGTTGACATAACTTGTCAGCGGGCATGTTATCTTAGTTAACACCGAACGTTTTGCTAATTCTACGGTGACGCGTCCTAAAAGGGTCGACCGTTTCAGTCGAACCACTGAAGATCCTTCATCGGAGAGTGTCCGAAACGCTTGGTATTTAGAAAATAAAAAAGCCGAAACACTGCGTTAATAGCGTTAAAATTTTCGTAGAATTAACATGGTTAGTACCAGTTTTAGTTTCTACAAAATTATTCTGATAATAGTAAATCTTTGTTTTCTGTTTAATTGTAGGCTTATTTATCGTGCACTGTACTTGTTAGTAACTCTCTTCACAGTTTTAACGGTTAACAGTGGTTAATATTGATCACAAAAAAGCACAGTTGTTCCTTTTATTCGACTCGCTGACACGTGCATTCCACTCGTGCTTCACTATCAGTTAATTTGAATTTAATTTACATAAAGTGATATACATTTAATGAAACCGTACTTAAAATACTTACTTTGATGGCCATTGTGTTGTAATTCGGAGACCAATACAATAAGACAGCCTTACTCGTATATAGGTTTATATAGGTATCTATTAGAAAATGGTGGGGCGGCGGAGTCTCCCACCTCTCTGAAGGTTTAGTGTTTGTAAATTTACAAGAATATAAGAATTGTGTCAAAAAGTCTATTTATATGGCAACGCCCATTTAGCAAGGGGTCGCGGCATTCCAGCAGCAGCCTAATTCAGCCTGAGGCTCTGTCTCTAGCCAATCCGCCTCCCTCGTGTAAATGATGTCACGATTCGTGCATGTACACCCCACTATGGTTCAGTAAGGATACAGACAAGGTTACGCTTGAAAACACGAAGCATATGCACTCGCTCAGGTTAGTTTACTATTTCTTCCACGTGGACGGTCTGGCAACGTATTTTTACATTTCACGCTGTTTTTAGAACATTTTATGGTTTTATTTTTTCCGAATTTTTCAACAGGGATTTTTATAGTCTTATTGTTTAACAGTAAAATTCATAAAGTAGGTACAGTATATTTAGGTTGTGCATAGCAGAGCTAGTTGAATCGGTATGCTACCAGAGTTTTTTTTTAATATGGTGATTATTTTGTGAAGGCCAGTTGTGTTTGAACGCTGTAACTGCACGTAAGCTTGTATTTATGAAATTAAATTCAACGTTTGTGATCATTCTTCTGCTTAAGGTCACCGCTGCCTCGGGCGGCAGCACGTCTGTAATGGAAACTTGTGTAACCATTTATCCTTGTAGCCTGTTAAGGACAGCCTCATTATGTAATGATTCCTCTAAAATTAATCATTCGTAGCATTATACTGTGATTTCATAAAATTTTGATATTATGTCTTTTTTCATTTTATCTAACTAAGTCGCCTTTTGTTTAGCCTTAATTTATTAACATTAGTCCTTAAACTTTAATTTCTTGTTAATAGACACCATGTTACAGCTATACACGGTTCTGTGGCGCAAGCTATTAATTCTCTTTTATCGTACTACTTATAATACTTTCTCAAATTAGGATAATATTTAGTTATTCACGTTACAAATGGAGTTAACCCAATAAAAACACTGTACCTAATCCAATCTTAAATGTTGTTAGCAAGCCAAAGAATGTTTTCTGGGAGAAGACAAAATAACTAAAATTTTTTATACGTCCGTTGGTTTGGGTATTTGCAAAACAAAATGTCGGCGGGTTCATTGTACTATGGTTTTTATCTAGGACGACAAAACCTTTGCTTAACTTGTTTAATGTATGCCACAAGAAATTTTTGGCTACTGTTAGTTCAAATCAGTTGTTACATGTGTACATTTTAAAACGGCTGTTACTTGTAACTATGGCATCCTTTAGTCAAAAAAACATTCCAAGAACTACAAAAAGCTCACTCTTATTCAACAGTCATTAGTGTGAACGTAAATTTTGTCATTGTTATCTCAACTCATCATCATCATCATCATCATTATCTGCAAGAATTAAACCAAGAATGGTTTGTTCCGGTCTCAGGCAAAGTCCAGACCTGCTCACTCCAGCGCTTCCATGGACGTCCCACAGGCTTATAGTTCCATAGTTGTTTGGGGATGTGACAGTCATCATTCGGCAAAGATGTTCCCATCAATTCAGTCTATACTGGGCAATCCTGTCGAGTGTACTCATAATATTCAGTTCCTGCCGTATATCTGTGTTTCTTCTGTGATCGTGGAGAGTATACTCTGCCACGTGCCAGAGAAGTCTCATTTCAGCCGCTTGGATACGACTGGCGTGGGCTTTCGTTAAAGTCCAAATCTCAGACCCATAAAGAAGTGTGGGAAGGGCCATCACCTTATAGAATTTTAGGCGTGTTTCTTTACTTGCTGACTTAAGAGTTCGCCTGATGGTCCCGCACATAAGGTTGAACTTAAGCAACTTATTCACAACGTCGTTGCTTGTATTATAAGACACACTGTAGCCCAGGTATTCAAAATTGCTGACTTGTCCAGGACAATACCATGTATAACAATTTTTGCCCGTACGGGATCAATTCCACCAAAAGCCATCACCTTGGTCTTAAGTGTGAATGTTTGTAATCCAGAGTCTTTGCAGATTCGATTTAGCTAATATATAGGCATCTGCAACCTGTTTTCCGAATCCTACAGAATAGCCTGATCGTCCGCAAACAACAAAGTGACAAGTGCACAGTGACCAGTCATAAAATGCTCTGGAAGACACATCTGCCAGTTTTGTGCGACATCGTCAATATAAAAATTAAAAAGAGAAGGTGATAATGGACACCCTTGTCATACTCCGCAATTGTTCAAGCCAACTCTGTTATCTGAACTCGTGACCTTTATTAAGTTAGTGACTATTTGATGTTTCCAATTCGTTATGATTAACACTTCATCCAACAAATAGTATAGGAAAGAAAATGTTACTTTAAAAATATATATACAAATGGTTTAAATGATATACATGTAGATTACATTTCAAACATCATTACCATGTCAGCTCATATATAAAATACCAACAAACGTTCACTTTAGAAACACTGAGGCAAGTTTGAAGTTTCTAAGAAAATACATTAAAAAATATTCAAACAAATTGAGTCACAAATGTCCCGAATTGCTGTCGCACTGCATGTCGTGTACGTCTCTACAGAGGATATTCAGGTACACGATCTGGCCGCGAAGGTTTTGTGGAAACGGATCCATCGCTGCCCGTGGCGATCATAGTGCCTCGCTGTGAATTTCATACGACAGATAAATAAAAGAAATTATGGTATCTGACTGAATCGCACGCGTGTGTGCGCGCACAAATAAGATCCACTTGATGAAGGATTGGTTATTTCAAACATAGTACGATGTATGACTGGAATGTATCGTTTGAAAATTAATATCGTGTTCTTGTAATGACATTAACCTCAAAGAGAACACTCTTAGAGAAGAGAGTACGTGCAGACGCTGACGTTTACACACGTCAACATGAGTAGGCCTACCGTATTTTAAGTAACCCTTCAGTCGTCTTCAGTAAAAGACATAGGGTGACGATGTTGTCCGCCAATATTTAGTTTCTAAAAGATCATGAACATCATCTCCACTTCACGGATTAGGCTGTTCTTGAAACCATCTCGTCCTCGGACACCCCACACTGCGATACCCTGTAGGTGTATAGCGCAAGACAACTTTAGTAAGGCGATCTTGGTAGATTCTTCCGAGATGCTTACATCAGGTGGCCTTGTATTCCGTAATTCTATCCTGTAATTTAAAAATTTGTAATTCTCGCCTTACTTTATTCTGTCTCGTAACGTGCACCCTTTGACCATCATGAGAAATTTCATTTCTGATGGGGTAACCTTCCCTCTGTATCTCTGTGAAAGTACCCATGTCTCACTCCCATGCACCACCACCGGTACAGCCATAGTCCTATAAAACTTAAGTAGGCTATAGTGTCTTTCCTAGTTTTGTATTTTAAGGTTCCATGGATTGTCCCACATGTATGTTTAAATTTATTAAGTTTACTTTCGACGTTTGTAAAAGATAAAGCAGAAAATATTTAAGTTCTCCCTCCCACCGTCTTTCTCTTCTCACTGATTAATAACCCTTCGAATGTGGGTAGATTATTATGGGTTTATAACCCATGTTTTAACTGTTTATAAGTATATAAACATATAACTAGTATAACCATGTGTTACACTATTTTGAAAGACATATTCTAAAATCAGTCACTTTATTATTGTTACGTTTCGAAGATTCAAAAATAAAAAAATAGTTTTTTGCATGAATCTGTGTTATCGACACGCAAGAATATGTTTCGACAGTTTTCATTTTTATAGTTTTGAAAATACCCGAGATATTTTAAATCGGAAGATGACAGTAAAACTGAAAACTGTTGAAATATTCTAATACAGTGTAATTATATAAAACAAATTATTATTGTAAAAAATAGTATTTGTTATTAAATGATTAAAAATGTATTTACGCTTAGGTAAAATGTAAATGTAAATCAGCTGTTTATATCATACGTATACCGCTGACAAGTTGTTTTTTAGTAACACAAACGTTTTACGTGCAGTAGCAATAGTTTGAGATCGAAATAACCGATAGCGGTTTTCGACAAGATTTCCATAAAGAGAAAACGTTGATACGGGCAGGTAATGTGTGAAGTGATCACAGTAAAAAATTTGAAAAACAAAGTTTCCTTCCCAGTTGTGCAAGGTTTTATTGGGTGTTGATATAGTTTTCAAACGTTCGTCCATTGTCAGCAAAGTGCAAGATTTGCGTTATGGATACTAACAATATGGAAACACTCGTGACAAAAGTATCTCAGGAAAACCAGTGAATGCAAATTATGTCTCCGCACATTTAAATGAAGTAATAGTAATGACACAGCACACAGTACAGCACATGCTTTTAACACGCTCACCCTGAATGACAGGCTACATGTAGATACGTGTATGTTATGTGTGTACGTGTAAAATGTGTATGTTTTCAGGCGTACTTTTCCAGATTCAGTAATTGCATCATCGCCGTATGAAGTGTTTAGTGAGTAGAATGGAGTCTCAGAAAGTGTAAAAATTGAATCTGTGAAAAGTACCCCGACAATAAAAGTAATAATTGTTTGTACAATAATGATAGTATTGTACTCACACAAACGTGTATAATTGTTTGTACAATAATGATAGTATTGTACTCACACAAACGTGTATCCACACGGAGTCATCTTGATCTCCTCAAATCTTTGGAGAAGACAGTAAACCCCTATTTCACGAAGTGTGTGTCTGTGTGTGTGTGTGAATAATAAGGGTAGTAGTAGTACTACAATGTCATATAAATATCGGGAATTGTTCATGTAAAAAGCCCACCTAAAAGGTATGAAAACATTTTTTTTGTGTAAGTTGGTAGCAGTGTACCTAATTGTTACGTAGAGTTGTAGCGCGATCTGTCGACTAGTTTGTTTACAGCTTTTGATTAGGTTAGTTGACCTCAAGTGGGCTCTGCTATTTTTAAAATGGATAAAAATGTCGAACAAAGAGTTTTTCTCAAATTTTGTGTTGCCAACAAAATTTCTTGTGCTGAATCATTGAAAATGTTGAAGAAGGCCTACGGTGAACCAGCTTTATCGAAAACACGAGCATACGTGGGAGTTTGACATGCAAACCAGCCAACCAGCTTCGGAATGGCGCTTCGATAACGGGCCAAAACCGAAAAAAACCACGTCAAAGTCACTCCAAGATCAAAGTTCTGTTGACTGTTTTCTTTGACTATCGTCCACTCGGAATTCCTTCCGGAGGGGCAAACAGTCAACAAACAATATTATCTCTGGGCGTTATGAGGCGTTTGAGAGAGAATGGTCGCCGGGAAAGGCCAGATTTGTGGAAGAACAATTCTTGGATTTTGCACCATGATAATGCGCCGTCCCACACATCGACCCTTGTACGTGAATTTTTGACCAAAAACTCGACGAATGTCATAGACCAAGCACCGTATTCCCCAGATATGGCCCCGTGTGACTTTTTTTTGTTCCCTAAGCTCAAATTACCACTTCGTGGAAGACTTTTGAGTCAATTGAAGTCATAAAACAAAATTCGCTGAAGGCCATATCGGAAAGTTCCTATAAGAAGTGTTTCGACGACTGGATTATTCGTTGTCATAAGTGTATCGCATCAAATGGAGCCTATTTTGAAGGTGACAAAATAAATTTTGATGATTAAACCAATATTTTGTGTTTTATTGAACATTTCCCGGTATTTATTTATTTTCCCGGTATTAGTAATAGTAGTAGTAGTATAATAATAATAATATACTCATTGTTTTCGTTGCATATGTTTATTAAATAAATTTTTGATAATATAATACGTGTATTATTCTCTGTTAAAACAAATGCCTGACGATGAAGTATCGACAATTGAAATATGCATTACGTTATTAAAAAACTATACCTTGTTAGAATTGTTTATGCTGTATATTACGTTTATGTTTGTTACATTATATTTATATTTATTTTTATATATTATTAGCTGTGTTGTATAATAATAATAATAATTAACATTATATAAAGTAATATTTACATAACATTAATTTTTCACACACTCTCTCTCACACACACACACACACACACACACACACACACACACACACACACACACACACACACACACACACACACACACACACACACACACACACACAGAGTCCTAATAATGTATTTAAATGTTTTATACGTCGCATACCTTGGTCTTGTTGACCGAATTTTAACGCTTGCTGTGAAAAACGAAGTGCATAGATTTAATATTCTCTTTGTTTTGTTCGAAATGATATTGTGAAAGGTGAGCTACACTAAAGAAAAGAGAGTTGCATAAGTATGTTACGAATGCTTTCACTGTTACATTGAAAGCGAGGGGACCTTGAGAAGGCTGCTGTGCATAAAGAAGTGTCCACGTCCACTGCGGCGCTGCCTGACTTACACACAACCACCCGCACTCCCGCTTCTCAGTATTAAGTAATACTACCACACTTGTCGCCTTTTCGTTTTACGCAATGTTTACCGTGTGTTCACTGGATAAACTTTAAGACAAATCATGTCATATGCTGATAATTGTACAAATAATTTAAAAGTATTTATTTCAGACAATTTTGTGGAAAAAATCGTCCAAGCAAAGCTTGAAATCTCCAACAGTTTCTCCATCTGTAAAGTTGATACAGTATACGTAATGTATAGATTGGTAGACGCTAAACAATGTGTATCCTCACCGCTTAAGAACCAATGTATTTGACCGGTGTGATCTCCCTGTTAAAACTACTGAGCCTAAACGTTAACCCTTTCGAAGCGGAAAACAGTAACATGTAAATTATTTACTGAGTAATAACATCTGTAAGGTAGCAGCTCTTTTTATCACTGTGACCTCTTTCATAATCACGTTAGGAAGTCGCCTCCAGACGTAAGACTGTGTGAATAAAAATATAGTGTTCGTTTATGTGTACGCATTTTCTTGAGAACAATTATGTTCTGTAATGGAATACAAAAACTAAATCCAATTCCAGTTAAGTAAATTCATTGTCCACTGAATTTACATTTCAAACAACTGAGTTTAAACATTAGGTACTTACAAAGGTTTTTAAAATATATATGGTATTTAAATTTGAAATCTGTTTGAAATTTTTATTATGAGACTATGCACTTTAAGATTTATGTGCTGGGCTCAGCAGAGGCTATACACTTCAGCAAACGAGTTTGGTGAGAATCAGTCAGTACACAACTTTAAATTTTGTGATCCGTGACGTCAGCTATTGTATTATTTCGTACGACTTAACAAAATGATTAAATTAAAATGTAGGTTAAATGCAAATATTACCTAAACTGCCTCCTTTCTTATAGTCAACGACGTTCCCTTTCGGAATTATCGTAACCCACTTGCCCAGCAGGTTGAGGAACCCTTGATGTAAAGGATTTCAGAGAGATAAGAAGAGAAATGATTGTGTCGGAGAGAGAACGTGAGTGTCTGATGTTAGAAGGAGAGTGGCTTGCTTGAAACAGGTCTACGGAGGACGCAAATGGAGGACTGAATCTTGGAGGTTGGCGAGCTTGCAATTTTTTACCTTCCGAAGACAGTCTCTTAATCTTCTCTTATTTTTCCTCGTTTTATTTCGTCCATATACGCCTGTTTGGGCTACCTTCTCTCACTACGCCCCTCAGTCATTCCTTGGATCAGGGCGGTGAACTAGTTTGAATGGAGTAGGAGGAGACCAACCATACTGATCCATCCTTCCACAGTGATTTTAAACAGAATCCGCTGTCTTCAGTAACTCATCATTATTCACACATTTTCCATGGCATTCTTAAAGCCCTCCTCCAACAGCACATCTCAAAAGTTTTAAGGTAGCTCTTTCCCAATTTTCTCAGAGTCCAGGTTCCTGAGATGATATATGTATGGTACCGGTATATGGTATATGATCCAAACTAAAATTTTTACGGAGGACTGAATACGGCAAAGGAAATGCCAGAATGGAGACCGGGAACGAGGAAGAGATGTCGAGGAAGACCAGTAAATGAGATGTGACATGAGTAAGAATAGCGACACGAGAAAGAAACAGATGGAAGAACTACGCTCAAAACTATGCACAGCAGACTAAAAAAATAAAACCTATAATGTAACTGAACAATCACAATCCTAAAACCGGTGTGTGTAAGCATTTTGTTTTAAGTTATAAAAGCAGCTCAAAAATTTCTCTTCTGGTTACTGATTAATATCTTATAATACGAAAACGGGACCATATGAAGGACACATTCGACTCCGCTCGGTAACAGGTGATACAGCACGTTGAACCCGTGACGTCACAACGTATCTTTGTGTACAGGCGTTAATTTGTTACTGAAATTCATATTGAAAACCGGTTCCTTAAACATTATCATATTCGATAACACTTGTGATTTTAAAATATTTCAAGTCTGTTGTTGCATTAGTTTGCGCAATGTAATCGTTGGTTAATGCGTTGTATGTCGTCCTCTAGGCGCCTTGGTACGTACAGCAAAGTCGGTAGCCAACCAGTCCGTTACGTTATAATCGGCTGTACTGTACTGTGCGTATAGCCTACAGCGTTTGCTTCCAGTGTAGAAAGATAAACGGAATATTATCGGTAATGCTGTTACATATTCTTGTGCCAGTGTACACACACACACACACACACACACACACACACACACACACTGTGGCATATGAACGAACATAATTTTTATATTGTGGATCAAAATATTGTCATGACGGTCTCACAGGTCGTCGTATGGTACAGTGGAAATGTCAAGTAATAGAGTTCCGCAATAATTATAACACACTCAGTGAAACCAAGCGAGAGGCATATGAACCGAGCACATATTTCCTTTTAAAGCAAAACTGCTATAAGTCAATAAACATACATTTTCAGATATTTCGAGGTTTATGAAGAAAATCTTCCTGTAACTTTAAACTACAAATTACAAACATAATTTTTATATCGTGGGTTCAAAATATTGTTACGACGGTCTCACAGATCGTCGTATGGTACAGTGGAATCAAAATTGGTGAAACAATATCAGCCCAATGAAATCGCCAATTACCAACTTTAATTAATCACAAATAACAATTTATAATTAACAAGGTACTCTCGTACAATAAATTCAAGTTAAAGTTGTCCACACGCAGTAATAGTGTCAAGTAATAGAGTTCCGCACTAATTATAACATAGTAATCACTTTACACAACAACCACTTGATCCGCGCTGAATAAATCGCCACTTATTACTAACTACTAAGCCAGCCGCTGTTATTCTAGAATAATATTGTCTGCAGATGTTCCAGAATAATGTTCCATAATTTGCGTCGTTAACAACAAGTGCTCTCGAAGAGCCTAGAGGGTACCTTTCTGTGCGGTCTTGACAGACACACGCACCTGCTTGGCTAGCCAAGATACGCGAAGAACGACATTCTCGACTGTTCGACAGCGTTCCGTCGTAACAATATAATTGCCCAATAATATCCAACTTCAATCTAAGTTCTTTTATTATCAAACTTTTTTCTAACACTGTTACTGAATTTGAACATTCTTTATATTAAATTGCTTATTGTTCCCTGAGATGGACCATTTCTGTTGAAACTAAGATTAAATAAAGTAAATATTGTAACGTGACGCTCCTCCCCCCCCCCACATAAGAATAGTATGGTTTAAATCACTGAAGTACAAAACTGTATAATTAATGAGCCTAATGAATAAACTATTAGTAGTAAAAATGTAACTTGTAGAACCAGTATGAAGTATAGTAAAATAATTAAAACGTAAGAACTTTAGGGAACTTTTAGGACTATAATAAATTATTCATAAATCATGTTATGAATAAGACATAAATAAGAAAAAGCCTGTAATTGAAAACACTAACTAGACAAACTGTAACTATGGAAAGGATTAATGAAATAAATGTAGTTCTGTGTATAATAGTGACCTAGATTTAAAAATAATATATAATTGAGACTAAAAGCACCTAAGTATTTACAGATAATGACTGTTGCTAATCAAGGTGTAATTATGGATATATTTTATAAGAATGTTTAATAGTGTATGTTACAGGATAAGAGTAATGTAAAAGGTAATGTTACATAAACTATATGGTGTTAAAAAAGTGTAAACATTATACAGACTAACATATTGTGATATAAGCAGACAATAAGAGTAATATACATCAAATAATAATGTTACCTATTAAAGACAACTAACATAAAGAACCTATGCCAGATTAATAGGTAGAAAAGAACATTTTGTGTATATAATTTAATGTGTGAACGACTATTTAATGTAATAATTGTGTTTGTGTTTGCTTTAATAAGTTACATGTAATTGTAAAAGATTCATAATGAATAATTAATAATAACTAGGAATACATGATATGAGTTAAGGACTTGCATCTACCTAAAATGGTAAGAAAGGGTCATACAGTATATCAAACTAGTTATGGACTGTTAAATGTATTGTAATAGTTAATAGTATTCGTAATGATTATATACAAAAGGTTAAATGTTTATAAGATTAAGAACAAATGTTATATAGGATAAGTTTTAGCAGAAGGGACATTAGGCCAAGTAGTGCCTATGGTGAAAGCAAAAGATTTGAAAAAGAATTGATGTTCAAACCAGTAATTACTAATGTAAAAAGGTATTTTGTGATCATAGATTTAGTTGTAGAATAACAGGAATGAGAAATGTATTCAAAAGGACTAGTTTAAACTTAATTTGTAAAAGTAGACAAAATTCTTAAAAATGTATTTTTGGAATTACTGAACAGAACTACTGAACAGAATTACTGAACTAGTCATGTGATATTTCAAATTAATCTGTAACAAAAAAGCTGTTCAATGGTGTAATTATCATTCAGAGTGTAAATTGTATAAGAGAATTATGTTAGTTTTAAGAACTTTTATTAATTTTTTGTCTAAAAATTGATGCAATGTCTAACAATGTTATACATTTCCACCAATGGGAATTTTACACTTTTGCGTTTTGACGACCAAAATTTGTAACTAGACGAGTTAGTTCATTATTGGATTTCAAAGAGTAAACATTAAAACCTCTTTAATACGTATACAACTCGGGGCGAGGAAATTGAATCTGGGATCGAACTGAAGATAGGTTGGGTAAAAGTGATACCTAACTAGAAGAATAAATGAAGAAGGATATAGTGTCAAGTTATTTTAAAATAGAAGAAAGGTGTTAATGTGTTCAAATAAAAGTGTAAAGGAAATATAAAGGAAAGTATAGTGACTAAACATTAGATTGTAAAACGAATTAATAACGATTGATGATAATTCACTTTTACACTTCCACACAATTATGAATTATTTGTGACACTTTCACTGAATTGCGACACTGATATTATTATAATTATTTCACGTTTTGAACTATTATTTCTTTGTGTGTGACAATATTTGGAAAGAGTATAACCTCTTCACGCACCTTTTAACCTATAAGCAGACACGGTTCATAAACGAACTATTTGTATTTTAGATTTAATTTGTTGTTACTTTATATTATATTTGATTGTATTTGTGTGACGTTTAGTACTTCACAAAAGGTATTTTCGTTGACAATTTTGTAGTCAAAAGAATCCACAAAATATTAAAAAACAATAAATATTTTAACTGATAATCTCGGCCTGGACACAAGAAGGAGTGCCACCCGCGGAGCTGATAAATTTTACTAGCCTGGACAAATACTTAATATGAAAATTATTTAATTTGATTTAAAGAAAAAATATATGAATTTAAGAAAGAATAAAAGACAATTGATTTATTTAATTTGGATGTATAATTATTTTCTTTGGTAATCAACAAAATATTTTTCTTATATATGTGAATGTTAGTTTTTGTAACCATAGAAGATAAGTTGGCAACGCCTATTTTTTGGTACAACTTTTGATTTGAATAATTCAGATAGGTAAGTTAATTAAATAGAATAAAGGAAGAAAAATTAATAAAGAATTTCAGAATTAAAAAAAATCAAGACTATAAATATTTTCTGAATAAACATTAAGCAGAAGTGAAGAAGAATACAGTGGTAGAACTACCACTATAGGTATAAATTTAATTGAAATTTTACTGAATTTATACAACAAGAACAAGGTGAACGTTCTTCAACCAAGTGATTGAATAATTACTAATTAATTAAATAACCTGGAAGAATTAGATTATTATTCAATTTTATTTTTTTTTTAATTGTTTATTCTGTTAAACAATTTGGCGCTCAACAACTTGGAAATTAATCTAAATAATTATTTATTATTAAATGAAAGTTACAGAAGTTAAAGGAACTTGATTCCATTTTTTTAAAACTAAGGAGGTTGATGATAATATTATTCATGTTAGAGAATTAGCACCCAACAACGTGAGGAGTTACAAGGATCAAACCAAACAACATCATACATTATTTATTTATTTATATTAAACAAATATTCTTAATTTTACAGAAACAACACCAACGAACTAGGGGAAATGTATTTTATTTTATAATATACAATAACTAATAAATAATAATAAAATTTGAATAAAAATGTTTAAATTTTTAAAACAGTTTTGGCTTAAATTGTAGTGAACCGCTAGTGTATAAGTGTCGTGTGTGTATAAATGTAATAGTGTCTAAGTGTTAGTTAATTCAACAGAATAATTTTAAAAAATTAATGCCCTTACCATTAGATTACGTGTCTTCTTGCTCGCTTCATATTCTGAATCCATTGGTTTTGTTATGGTCCGATGGTAGATTTTATCATTTGTTTGGTTTGATCGGTACTGAACTATAGGATTGCTTCAGTGAAGCTAGACTTACACCATTTGTATACTAGAGCTATCTTCCGTTGATGGTAACTAAAGTTCTCCAAAAAATCAACTTATGCTTTCAAGGCATCATATGTAGGCCTAAACTGATATAAATGATCGATTTTCAAGTGAAACCTTTGGAAACAAAAATAGTCTGTCGTGTATTAGTTAGACTAATTTCGAATTTTATTTAGAACGTAAATTCTAGTTCTTACACCGATTTGAGATGTGTTTCTTCATGCCGAATAATTACTACAGAGGCTTCAAACAAGGTCGTTACCGATTTCTACAGTTGAGATTGCGTTGTAGATTTACTACAGTTACGATTTTATAACTTCTATTTAAATGAAGTCGAAGGACAGGACTGTAGAAGCACATATATGAGATTAGAAAACAAACATTTGACTATCGAATTTGTGTTAAATATTCACTGGCATAGATTACACAACGGATCACTGGATGTGTTGACGAATTAGTATCTTGAATTAACAAGTTTAACATAATTTGATAGAAAACGTTACTTAAACTAAAAAGATAAAACGAGTCAGAACGGTCTCCTACTTTATTGTGTAAAAAAAAACACATTTAGAGATGTTGTGTGGTAAGTTTATCAAAATATTTATTTCATGATTCGGCACACCTAGCACAACAGAGTGTTATAAAACATACGACTACATCAAAATCCCTTCTAAAGCCAGGTTACAGATGAAGAACGTCTGACAAGCTTCGTATATTGAGCTATATCGGTATCAAATAATAAAAGGCATGAAACATGCATAAACTAGAGGTACAGTATCTGCTAATATAGCATACTTTGCAAGTCCTGATTTGCAAAACTAACCTTTTTGTCCAGTTAGTTTTATTAGCAGTCATCTTAAGAGTAAATTTGTCACCACTTATTGCAAAACTGCTAGTCGCTTCGCTCTCGAGAATCGAGAGTAGGCGCTACGTAGTGGAAAGCGAAGCGATTAGCAGTTTTGCAATAAGTGGTCACAAAGTTGGTAACCTTTCTGTGTCAGTTACTATTCCTCCTGCATATAGCCTATCACTATTCAGACGTAGAAATCTAAGTAGAGTCACCTGTAGTCACATATGGATCAGACGTGTGGATGATGGTAAAGATATAGCCTATCACTATTCTGACGTAGAAATCTAAGTAGAGTCACCTGTAGTCACATATGGATCAGACGTGTGGATGATGGTAAAGACAGTGAAAAGTAAAAATAGCGGAGGGAAGAAAAGTAGAGAGTACGGCACAGTTCCGAATTTTAAGATCTGAATCAAGAAAAGAACATTGTTAAATTCATTGAAAACTTATACGATTCATTGGTTCATTGAATCTCCACATTGGAGCATGAAGAGAGAGCCGAACAGGTGCGGAGGCTAAAGAAGACGATGAAAGGAATACTGTATCGGTGATGGCTGGGGGCGACGA
Source organism: Magicicada septendecula (assembly GCA_034769895.1). NCBI lineage: Eukaryota > Metazoa > Arthropoda > Insecta > Hemiptera > Cicadidae > Magicicada > Magicicada septendecula. Next base: position 153,531,386 of record CM068368.1, on the reverse strand, counting down.
AGGGAGCGATAGGCAGGTGATTTTGAATGGTGAAGAAAGACAATGGAAATAGCAGAATAGAGACTTGTTCAAGGAAGCGAAGGATTGTAGAGTCGGAAATCTCAGTCCTCGGCAGCTACTTTTCAGAACTTTCGAATATTCCTGTGCCCGTATGTCCAGCTGTATGTTACAGTGCCTACCGTTTACATCTACTTTTCAAACCGTTTCCTAAGAACTGTTTGTATTTGCTTAGCGGAAAGTACCTCTTACCCTGTGTTCTGCAGGTCATTACAAATAAAAATTGCATTGTGATCTTTAAAAAAAATCGTATTTAAAAAGTTTAAACTCCGCTTATTATACGGTTTAAATTTTACATTAGCCGCGTTTCCTTGTTAGTACAGCTACACATTTGCGCACACACTGTGTGTGTGTATGTTTGTTTGTTTATAAAGTACTGAACATTCGGTATACAACACGGAAGGTGTATGATATCAGTGTATGCTTCCTTTATCATTGTTATCCATTAATATATTCTACATGAATGTTACTTCTAGTTTGTGTTGTTTGCGGGTAAGCAAAGTTTTTCAACACCACAGAGATACAGTCGGTAGCAGTGTAAATTCATTGGTAAGTTTGTGATTATCGTAGTTTTTCTATTTACTTTAAACATACGATTCTAATTCTGAGTAAGCATTGTGTTCACTGAAAATTAGTTTTCTTCGTTTTTTGAAGAAAGTTGTGTTAGTGGTTAAAATCACAAACAGAATTATCACTGTTGCACACCACTAATTTTTCTATAGTGGTGTGCAACAGTGATAATTCTGTTTCTTCGTTTTATTATTAAAGTACACGAGTATATTAATACTTGCATACGAAAATAATTATTTTTGATTACAATTACATTGTAATCACAAACAACTTTACCCCCTCCCCCAGAGTGAGAGAGAGAGAGAGAGAGAGAGAGAGAGAGAGAGAGAGAAAATGTGAGTACGCGCACTAGCGCAAATTCAAGTTATTTCTGTAAATGTAATGTACGCGTAATTTGCAGTTAGGGTTTTTATTTTTTCCAAAGAAATTATGTTTACAGAAAATCCAAAACCCTGTTTTTCATACAGTGGTGTGGGGTTAATTTAACTAGATTTAAATCAGAGACTTCTTTCACTCTTCTTCGCTGTACTGCTCGCTTCACTTCAGTCTTCCTTTTTGCAAGCACATGATCCCAAGTTTGTCAGATATCCCATATTCCTTAAAAATATATATATACATATGCCAGTTGTTTTCAACCGTTTTCATCAGGTACGTCAGAATATTAAATTTAATGATATTAGTTTTAAAAATTAGGATTATTGTCTTTGTAAATAGCTGATACTTGAAATTATGTGTTTGAATAATACTTCCACGTATTATTGTAGTAATTTATTATTTAATGAAACTAAATATAGAATTTTAAAAATATTATCTTTGTTATTTTTAAATTGAACTCCTTTCTTTAATGTTTGTATTACTTTGGATTGTGTATTTCAGTATTTTCTCAAACTTTCATTTATCGATGTTTTGAGAATTGTTTAATAGAATTGAATTTTGTGTGTGTGTGTGTGGGGGGTGTAATAACACTTATTCACAAGGCTCAAGATTTGCTTCGTTGTTCTCGTTATGGTACGTGTAGAGAGCTAGCAATGTGTTCAAATACGGCCGTAGTCATTATCACCAAATTAACCGCTACTCGTACCGTACACGTCCCTGTGATTGCAATTGCATTGTTGCTTCAGTCGGCCAATAAGGCTAATGACATATTGGCATTTGTTTAAAACAAATTTTCGAAACCAAATTGAATGCAGGTGTGTGCCACTACTCAAACTGTCATCTGTGAATGATTTGCTCTTTCAATGCAAATACAGGAACTGCGTGGCTGGATGTTATCTGTGTCATGGGCTCGCAGCACGGCTCCACGCGCGGGCAACTCCCAGCAATTACGTGCTGTTGCAGCGCTGCACTCGTACGGTGTGATACATGCAGCAGTGGGATTGTCGATCGGCTTTTGAAACGAATTTATTATATTTGAATGTTTACAGAACTTTTCTGTCACCCAGAGATTAATCATTATTATCACATTTTGAAAATAAAGATATTTTTAGCAGCCCCATTCTGAAAGTAATTGACTAGAATTATATTTAAAATTTTCTACAAATATTTTTGAAATTATATTTTGAAAAGCGTTCTTCATGTTAACCACATTTTAAAAATATTTTTGTTGTAGCACCCACAAACCTCCGCCGAAATGAAATGTACTCCAACTCCCCCTCAGTAGGAACATCTCCCCCCCCCCCCAGATATGGGCCACAGACAAGCTGCCCTTGTTTATTTTTTCGAACAGTAAACGTTGAAAGTCAGAGTATTCGAAACCTTTTTACTTACAGTATAAATGTCTATGTCTACATGTACGAAATTACGTGTTTGAAAACCGACACCTGTTTAATGAAAATTCAAGTATTTTGATGATGAATATTCAAGTATTCAAGGACTCACTACTTTTGTTAAATTTGTATCAAATTTTTTTTCACTGTCCTGTGTGCGCTATTGTGTTTCTAGTTCCGAAGATATCAGCAAACTTGAAGATGTTTCTGCGGAAAATTGTCAGAAATGGCAAAGTCAGGGAATAAATTAATAATAGCGTTGGTACGTAGCAAGTGACAGGTTAGTTTTAAACAGCTTACTGTTGTTCTTAGTAACCAGTTCAGTAAATTTCTCCACTTCTTGAGAAATTGTAGCCTATGTAAAGTGTGCGATATTCATTACAGAAAGAGGCATTTTATAAACGACTGTCTTTTAATATATTTTCTTAATACCATAACAAATGCGCGTGCGAAGATGCAAACATTTCGAAATTTTATCAGTAAAGGAAAACATTATAGTTGAAATATCCGTTATTCTACATTTTTCAATTTTCTGTTTTACTTTATGTTTTTAATTGTATGTAAAATACAGGGACCGAGATTGTAAATATTCGAAGTTCTGTGTTCCTTTCGTAACAATGAAAATAATGATAACACTAATATTTCATACGGATATTGCAGTATTAAAACAAGCTTCGATTATTTTATTTACTAAGGAAGAGTTTGCTTTCCTAAGGGATACGCCAAGCTAAAACTCATAATTACGTGCATAGCGATTGTCTTCAGTATATTCGTTAGGTAGTTGGTCTCCAAGAAATGTTTATTTTCGCACGTTGAGTTCCAGCTTATAGAGGGGAGACACTGTGTTTCAAATAACGTGGGAAAAAATACTTGATAAAAAAATGACACCTAGTTACTGTAGAAATTTGTAATTTATTGTCTTGAACTGAAATAAATTAAATGGTGAATGATAAATGAGACTAGACCCTTGCAGAAATGCAGTCATTCCTGCGTGGGACATGACATTTTTTTAGATAAAACGCGATACTAATTAACCGTGGTAGGCGAGGGGTGCAGCGTATTTGGCAACTGGAGCTCCGTATGCGTAGGGTGCGGCAACTCTGGCGACGGGGGCGGCATAAGCGACTGGAGCAGCAGCTACAGCCTTGACTGCAACGCCCAAAGGTTCCTTGTGTACGACAGCATTGAATCCGTTGACGGGATCGGCGGTGTAGTCTACTGTACGGCGGGTGCCGTCGGGTTCGACTAAGCTGTAGCTTCCGTGGACAACGTCTCCGTCACGGCTCTCCTGTTGGCTCTTGGTGTCACCGGTGATGGCGTCAGCGATGTCGTAGGCGTAGCTGTACTGTGGGTTTGGATCGTATTCGTCAGCAACAACAGCCTTAGCGACGGGAGCTGCGGCATAAGCGAGAGGAGCGGCGACTCTGGCAACGGGGGCAGCATAGGCGAAGGGAGCGGCCACTTTGGCTACTACTGGGGCGCCGTATGCGTGGGCAACGGGTGCACCGGGGGCGACTACAGCGGGTGCTCCGTAGAGTCCAGCATTGGCTGCGGCTACCAACGCCGCCAAAACTACAACCTGAAATTATTTGAACATCAGTGTTAAGCTTTTGCTTATGATTTACTACAGGAATTAGTTTTAATTGACTAAATACAGCTAGAAATAAAGAATCGAGCTTTGAAACAAGAATAGTAGTATGCAGTTTCTTACAAACTCGTCATAAATATTTTTCTATCCCCCGTTTTATACCCAAACCAAGTATATTATATGGGTTCACTTTATGAACCCAGTGTCTTCGCGCCATATACAAATTTCTTATTTAGTGTACGATATTAAGACGTTCGTTTGGTTTCTGCTTTCGACTCGTCACATTCGCTTGTTATCCTGAATATACGGGTTTTGAGATGAGCAAATAGATGTTATCCGGCATACTAATTAGGTAGAAAACGTAATTTGTAGCTGGGTAAACGAACAATAAATCTCTGTTTTATTGGGAAAGCTATTTTTAGTTTCAAATCATTGACAGTTTTTAATAATGATAACTTTATGCATAATTTGGAATAGAATTTAGACTTTAGCAGTAACCTATATACATAAATAAGAAGAGATACACACACGCAATGTATAATTATTATCGGCACTAAGCTGAATCTGCACTGTAACTTTTGGCAAAAAAGAAATCTGAAATGAATTACATTTACGATTAATACTTTTAATGAAGAAATTTGTGTTAGTGGTTGAAATCACAAGCAGAATGATCACTGTTGCACACCACTATATAAAAATTATCCCGATTAGCGCTTTCAAGCTTCACAGCTCATCGTCAGATCGGAACAGACAGAAATTATGTGTAAACAAACCCTTCACCCTCTCACCTTGTGTGTGAGCAGGGTGTGGTGAGAGGGGTGAAGGGTTTGTTTTCACATAATTTCTGTCTGTTCCGATCTGACGATGAGCTGTGAAGCTTGAAAGCGCTAATCGGGATAATTTTTATATAGTGGTGTGCAACAGTGATCATTCTGCTTGATTAATACTTTTAAGAACCATATTTTAAACGTTCAGAAAACAGGGTGACAAAAATTATTGCATTTGAGGACAGAGGATTCGACTATATGTCGATCGATATGTAATATGTTTCTATGAGAAATGGGTAGGGTTTGTGCTTGCGTCAACATTTTTACCGTTTAATTATAACTGTGTTTATTATTACACAGCTAATGAATACCGTTTTATAGATGAACAGAGTGTGAATACATGTGACTGTTAGGTATTTAATCGCTATTAAATCAATAATAAGTTATTCTGTATAGAAATCAAGTGACTATATAAGGCGCGCAATATGTATGTATATTGATCAAGTCGTGTTGGTGACCACATGCGGTGTAGCTTATTTTTGTTTTGAACTGACTTCCGCATATTGAACTTTTTGATATTGTATCGGCTTGAGCTACTCGGTTAACAACCGCCTTACTAGTTTAATAAATAGCTTTTACATTTCTTTTAAATTCTCCGTAAGATGTTCTCACGGTGAGGATTACAGACCCTTTGGTTCTCCAAGTCTTGAGTTTGGGGGAGGTTTTGCAAACATTCGGATGTAAACGACCGCGTATAAATATAATAATAACGGTTTTAATTTTTACGATTAAAGTTATGTATAAGAAGAAAAATAATTTATTCGATTAAAAAATATCTGACCAACTGAGGGTACACTTATTTGATGGAAAGAAACGTTTGCTTTTATCGGAGTAAAGCGTGTGATGCATCTAACAATAGTGGTGACCAAAAGCTTACGCGTAGGAAGCAATAGATACTGTCTACTATAATATGGTAAGCATAATGTAATTAGTCCTCTTACTAGAACTGCCGTAATATATTTTGTTTGAATATAAAACAGCAATACAGTACAGTAGACAAATACAGCAGTACAGTAGGCGTGTATGTTACGAGTACGTATGTTCGAGTTCGTGTAAAAAATTCATTTATGTCAGCGCTTTCACAAATTTAAAAGAAATTACAAATACTTTATACAGATTATAAGTATCGTAGTTAGCACCGTTCATTTTCGTCACCTAATACATAATAAATCATTATTAAGCAGTAAACCTAAAAAACTTGTAAAACGCCTTCGGTCTGATGGTATACTAAACCTAAGCTGCGTATCTTTTCGCCCTTCGTTTCCGTCTCTTTTTGTTGTTATTTTCGTAACTTTAGTGCGAAATAGTGCGTAAAAGTCGTGTGTAAGGTAAGGTAAGGTAATACGTACCTTGAATGCCATGTTGATCAAAATGTTGCGACCACTATGTTGTGAGTGGTGATGCATGGTAGTGTGAACATATATAAAGCACGGTAACTCCACCTCCCCCATACCGAGCGTCCTTGCCACACCCCGCTGACCCTGTTGGTATTGCACCAAGTCTGCTGCTTAAGGGTTTCTCTTGGCTGACCTTGACTTAGATTCAACATGAACTCGTCCACGTTGGTGCAGCCGCGTTGCAGCGTTGAGGTGGTGTTGAAACGGCATAGTTTTCGCGCTTCTATCCACTTACGCGGTTAACCGCGCGCATCCGCCTGCGTTTGGCAACGCAAAAAAGCCTAGGATCTCCAGACTGTTCGAATTCTGGGGGACGATGTCTTCGTTTCCGCTGACTGACTTTTCCGTGTTTCGTGTTGCAGGTACAGTTGTGCCGGCATTGAACAGTTGTGTTCGTTTCTTATTCTGTTTCGTAATTTTGCTAATTGTTATTCATAACAGTTTTAAATAAAAACTCGTTATTGATTTCGGGAAGTCTTAACAACAATTTACATAACATATACTTATAAAACCACACCGCAAGAGTGATGTTTTTCAGTTATGACTGGTGTTGACAGATGTTCGCATGTGCAGTGTAATGCAGATCTGCAGTAAGACATGCAACAGTGGTCAATTTTCGATCTGTCTGTATTAATATAATGGCTGTATTTTGTAAACGGTGTCTATCAGAACGTCAATTCATCCACGCTGTTACAATCCAGCTTCACGTCGTGAATGAGGCTTTTGTTTCGCCTATTGATTTACCTCTACAGGTTGGATTAATTAAGCGCTGACTCTTGTCATAAACTTGCAGTAGAGTGTATGAATATACGACGACAAGTCAAAAAGAAAAGGGAAATTTTTATTTCCCTCCCAATCAGACGATCAGAGAGAAGGCAGCACTGACGATTTGTTATAACTCTTAACTGGATAGGGGCTGTTTGTTGGAAGTATTGTTTTCTTAATAACGGTTTTCTGTTGCGTTTAGAAGTCAACTTAAAATAAGTTCTCCTTTATTTGATTAAACCAAGGAAGAAATGTGAACAGTGAATAAGTTTTCTAAACTCAAAGGGGATGAATCTTGTAGAGGTTAATTGTGGAACGCAGCAGCAACGTGGTAAAAGAGTCAATTCATTAGCTTTAAAATACGTTCGAATTTCTCTCTGTGATGAACAACGGAAAGGTAGGGGTTACACTTCAACGAACAGTGACAATATCAGAGCTGTTGAAGAATATTCATTTCGCATCTAAAGATGGAACAGTAACTATTGCGAACTACTATGAGTTAGTGCGACTATTGAAGCCATAAATCGACTTCAAAAAATGTGGTAAACTTTCAGAATGCGTGATTTTGCTTCAGGACAAATGCTCGACCTATACGGCCACCAAGAAAATTTTGTCTTTAAGATCTCGCCTGTGTTCTGCTCAGCCACCCACCAATCTGTCCTGACCTGGCTGTAAGAAAGAAGACGTTCATGTTTGATCATATGAAGTTGTTATAGAAGCAGTGGAAACTAGCTGCACACGAGCCCAAATAGTTTCTTCCAGGAAATATTCCAAACCTCGTTAAGAGGTGTACAAGAAGTACATATAATCTAGGAACGGATTATATGAGAAAATAACACGTTTTTCATTTCTGTAGGTCAAATAACGATTTTAAAAATTTTCGTTTACTTTTTAAAATTGTTCGCAATTTTTTAAAGCAAAATATGATGTAAGAATAATCTTTTCTCTTGTTGGTTGTATTCTTCGCTACTTTCAGGATTGAACATTCGAATTAATAAATAATTCGCATGGATAGTGATATTAGTCAGTAAATAATCTGAAGCCGCAGAAATTAAAAAATGTCTGAATGACAGAATAACGTTACGTTTCTTAAAGTTGCTCAAAGTGTAAATAGGCGACGTAAAATATGGGTGTTGCATACCTAATCCATGTAATGCCCTATTGATCACATGTTTCTAACATCAATGAAATTGTTATTCTTTAAGTATTTAACGCATTGTATTAAAAATAATACTTGGAAGAGAAAACGTGTATTTGAAACAGGTATTCTAAAGTTACATTTCAAGGCTGTTGGGAAGCCGGCTGTTCGAATAACAGAAAGTAGTACCATAGTATCATGATTATTTCGTTCCAACAAAAACCTTTAGGACTATCTGGGTTCTTATAAAACTTATTGAACAACGCGTAACAAGTACCGAATTAACATAGTTTGTGAATTCGTAAAGTGATATTAAGAGGAAAAGAGAGAAAAAAGGATAACTTGAAATCGATTTCACTTATTGACTAATTAATTATATATCGAAACTTCTCACACAATTCTAACATTAACCTTAATAGCTTTTTTGGCTGACGTGATGGAAGCTACTGCTAAGACACACTCGTGAAAATCTGAGAAAAGGAGCAAAAGTGTTATGTAGAAGAAAACCTAGAATACTTAGAAATTAGATGGCAGAAATACAAAAAGGTTCAATGGGAAAACTACGTCGAAAGAATACGTTTCTCTGAAAATCGGTGCCAGTTGATAGACATAAAAGAAAACATGTAGAGATTTTGACAAATCAAGTGAATGGCGAATGAAAATGACATTTCGAGTAGCAACTAAATAGATAGAATAGTCTTCCGTGGAGTGTAGTCAATAACAGCGTGCTGAACAGCCATTACAGTATACTAGCGTAAGCTAAGAACAACAAAACCTCTGGAAAGATATATCCATCGGAATTGTTAAAATATGATGGGAAAGAGCTGCCTAAAGTTCTCCATCAAATAATTCTGAGAATATGACTATGAAGATGATGTCAAAAAATGGGAATCAGCCCTCGTTAGCGTAATAGGCAAGAAGGAAGGTAAGTAACCTCAATTATAGAGGAGAATTATAGATGAATTTCCATTTTATGTACATATGTACAGCCTGCAAGGTCTTCACGAATTGTCTCTGTGTTGAAGAAGAGCTCGGGGAATATCAGTGACATTTCAGAGAAGGAGGATCTACAAGAGACCAATTCCTTATTGTCCTTGTAATGTAGGGGAGTACGACGTCATAATTTATCAAATATTTACCGGTTTTAAGAATGCGTATACACCGCAAACAGTGAGACACTTTTATAGCCATTGAGAAATTAGGAATTCTAAGACAACTAATTAGTGTAACTAGTTCATCAAAGAAAACTCCGAGGGAAGTCAAAACCCAAAACAGTGTAACACAACTTTTCGACATAATACAAGGAGTACGACAGGGTGATGGATTTCTTCGTATACATTCTATTTAACTCATTGCCCTAAACAAAATCATACAGACGGAGTTGGCCATAAATATACAAGGAACCATACTTAACAAGGAACGATAGTTAGTCACTTACGGAAATGATGTCGACATAATTGAAAGGTCAAAGCGAGTTTCAGAAAGAGCTAAATGAAAAGGCTGCAGATGTTTGGTTGAGAATTACTGTTGAAGAAACCAAGAAGATAGAAATAAGAACGGAGAGGAGACAATGTCGAAACTGTGACGAATGGCGGAGACAAGTAGTATATGGCCTCTTGATCTGTAGCGCCAGTTAGGTGAGCCTTTTAGGTGAGTTAGGTGTCTACCTGAAGCTGTACTACCCCTGGAAAAGAAAGAAACTGCTAAATTATTTGCTCTAGAAGTTCTAAATGCATAGTTTTACAGTACCTAGTAGTAAATTACTATAGAGAGAATTGCTGTCTTGCGATGAAGAGGGCTTCAAAGGCTAAGGGAGTAAACCCTGACAGAAAATCAGGGTAGACCAGGCTCTAAGATGTAGTGAAAGCAGCTAGTCTAGGGGACGGAAACTCTGAATAAAAGTGTCCCGGCCCTCCAGTTTGGGGGTTGGGCGAAGAGCCAACAACCCTTCCCCGTAAAACCAATATGTTCAGTAACTAACTAATAATCATGCCTCGGAATATGGATGGGATTAAACGGCGACGAGTAAGGCACAAGAAACTGGACTATACGATAGGAATTTTGAACGTTAGATCATTGATGAAAACAGGAGCAGTGAAAGATCTACTACTGCAGATAACTGCATATAATATTGATATAGCAGCGGTTCAAGAAGCGAGGTGGACTGGCCAACAAATATATAACCTATATAAAGAGAATGATCTGGCCACCACCATCCGACTGCGTAGATTGCAATGAGCAGGACACATCATTAGGATGGAAGGCAACCGAATACCTAGGAAAGTTCTATTTAGTCAAATCGAGGGTAGAAGGCCTGTCGGAAGACCCAAGCATCGCTGGATTCACGCAGAGGGATCCTGATACTTTACTTAGGACAAGGAATAAAACGATGGACATCGATCGCCAAGGACAGGGAAAATGGAGGCGGATGATTATGGATGCTAAGGTTCCACTCCGAACTGTGACGCCATAGAAGAAGAAAGAGAAGTACTAAATAACCAATTGAGTTTACGAAATGTGTTAAGAATATAACAAACCCTGTCAGAAAAACATAAAACCAAATAAAAAGTTTCCACTTTGAAAGAACATGAGTTAAGAGTAAACATTGTTTTGATATATGTTATGGTATAGGCTATTAGGCTATATTTTAAATCACGGACTGCATAAAGCTTATTTGAACAGCATAGGCCTACTCTACATTTATGTGAGCGCTTATGAGAACAATTGTGATATCTCAATAGATAATAATGATGATATCTTAATAGATAATAATGATGATATCATTTAATAATGATAAAAAGGAAATTTGTCTGTTATTGTAGATAATACCTAAGAAAATTTAAGGCGAATGAGGATTTTCAAAACATTTTATTTAAACGAGCACTTTATTAGAAAATACCGATGTGTGTATTATCAACATCGCTTAATAGACAATTATTAGCTAAGCACAAGTATTAAAATAGAGGTTATTAATAACATACAGTGGCATTGAAGTCGTGGATAAGTTGGCTACGCTGCAGTATTCAGCAGAAGACAACACAGTACAGTGGTGATGATGGTAATAATAATTATATTTATTACCATATTATGTATAACCTTTTATTATTAATATATGATTAATAGTGAGTATGACTGATTATACTTTTACTTAATATATAGATACTACTGCACGATATGCTTTGTGTGTGTGTGTTTTCATAATTATTAAATATTAATACAATAAAAATATTCTTTTATTTTTACAAAATGTATTTTTTGTTTTTCATATTCACACTGTTTCGACAGTGTTCCGGTACTGTCATCTTCAGTACTATACTTATTTATACTTTCTGAAGAACATTGTTAAACACGAATAAATATGAACTCTTATAAAACATTAAAGAATATTGTTTATTATTAAAATATTAATAACAACAATAATTTTGAGTATTTATGAATGTGTGTGTGTGTGTGTGTGTGTGTGTGTGTGTGTGTGTGTGTGTGTGTGTGTGTGTGTGTGTGTGTGTGTGTGTGTGTGTGTGTGTGTGTGTGTGCATATAATTCAAACACTTTTTGCTACAGTCTGTTTCTTGATGTACGCGTATATAATTTACCTCAAGATATTTGTTCCTTTTTAGGCACATGTTTCGGGAAGCATTGTGTTCCTAAAGAAGGCTGAAGATGGGAACACAATGCTTCCCGAAACATGTTCCTAACAAGGAAAAAATAAGAAATAATTGAGGTAAATTCATTATAAATGTTAAATATAATATATATAATTATACATAATGCAATGAATGTGTAATTCCTGTTAATAGATGCATTAATCTTTATTTATCTTTACATATTTCTGGACATATTGTATAGTATTTCCATTTCAACTTTTAAAGTAATTTATACTTTTTTAATATTTATTACTGAAAACAAATCTTAATTTTTTATTACTAGGTTTCCTGCGCAGCATTTCTGTCCAATAATAAGAATGTTATTATTTTTAATTAAAAAAATGTAAATACGCAGAATTTGTCAACATTTCATAGCCTTAGGTCTGATGTGATTAATTATCAATTTCCAGTGTTTGGGAATTGGTGTTAATTAATCATTCTAGGTGTGGCTAAATCTGCTTTAAATTTCTGGTTTTAGATACGGCTTCGTCTTGTGTATACTTATCTGTAATCGTTTTGTCGTTCGTTCTAGAAAGAATTATGATATTTTGCGCATTGTGTTCTAAAGATATCACTTTTTATATTTAATTTTGATTTTGTTTATTTTATTATAAATTATGTTGTCCTTATTGAAAGTCTGTTTAAATATACATTTGCGAATATTTAAGATATTTTACGTTTATTAAAACCATCTGAATGAACACGGTGAATTTATTGAAAGATAAAATCATTTTGCCTTTAGTTAAGGTTATTGCGGATGTGTGATATTTTCTGATTAAATTATATTCCAATTTGTTATAGTTTTTATGTTGCAGACGTTTTGCTACATATATTAAATCACTAGACATTTTCAGATCGTCTTTGGTATTGTTGTTGTCGTTTTTATAATTTTCCTTTCTTGTTCGTCTCTACTCCTCCTCCTCCTCCTCCTCCTCCTCCTTCTTCTTCTTCTTCTTCTTCTTCTTCTTCTTCTTCTTCTTCTTCTTCTTCTTCTTCTTCTTCTTCTTCTTCTTCTTCTTCTTCTTCTTCTTCTTCTTCTTCTTCTTCTTCTTCTTCTTCTTCTTCTTCTTCTTCTTCTTGGTGAGTTTTTTCAATGTTAATTGTGTACGTTATGTTTTAAACTTCCTAAGGAAAACTGACGGGTATTCATGATTCTTCTGTATGAATATAATCAGCAGTTAAGCCACAGGCTGGAAGGGGGATTTACCAGAGTTCCGAAAGCCGTTTCGCATACATAGGTCTACGTAGTCTGTTTTTATGTGTGTTTCACTAAATAGTTACAATATACATCCACGTAATCAGAGTAAAAATCGAAATTCTGCACAATTCTTATGAAATTTGATTACATAGTCTATAGATATTGGAGTCCAGAATATCAAGAATTTCGCAAGCAATTTCTTGTGGCAGTTCATGTGTTACTTACGGAATAAATACGACGCTCATCTTAAGTCTTCATGCCGTTCTTTTCCGTTTGTAATCCAGGTCGATTCACTTAACATTATAGATACAGTCCATAGCAAACCTACACCTAAGATGTTACAGTTTGTTTCCTGGGTTTATCTGGCTGACAGTATTAAGCTACACTTATTGATAGCTGGTATAGTTGATTCCGAATACGGCCAATTGGATTTCTTCGCTTAGGGCTTCTTGTTATTAATAATAATAACTATTGTTAATATGATTGCACTATACCGTCATGCTTGATTATACGGGTAAATTGTGGGGCGCTCTGTAATTGATTAATACAGAGCGGTTCACAGAAGAGAGTCAACGATTGGTGAGTGCCCTAAGAAAACTTCAGCTCTTGCTTCTTATGTTAAAGGCCGTTGACATCGGTTTGTTTCATAAGTTAGGAGGGTTTGTGACCTCCCACTCAGTGATATTTACTTTCCAATCTAGATACACTTTCAAATAATGTATTCATTGTTTTTTGACCATTAAATCTTGATAATAGATTTTGCATCATTTATATTAATTATACTTCTTCTTACTGTGCGTTCTAAGATTTCTCCCAACAGTTGTATTTGTCTTTTTAGAAAGCAGTGGTCCTCAGATATGGTAATTATCTTTTTTGGTACTGAATGCGTTGTCTGCTGTTTCTTTCTCTTCCTTCTTTTGCAATAGTATCATTCACTTTTAATCAGCTCTTCGAGTTTCGCCATTATATGAATATATTGCTTTCCCTCGTGTTCGTAAGTAATACTAATGATCTTCAACACGTTTCTTCCAACCTTAAGAATTACCGGTCTTAAAATTTGTTGATTTGTGATATTAGGTAATTAGTTTTTTTGTTGCCGCTTCTGTAATCCATTCCACATAGGCATTTTATTGAGTAAATTTTCAGCTCAACATTTTCGTCACTGTCAAAAATGCACACAAATAACGCCAACACTTTTCTATTCTCTTTAAATTTTCTAATGTTACTGACTACGTTTAAAATCTTGAACTTTTCTTTAGTATATTTGAAGTCTGCGTGTTAGTTTTTGGGTGCAAATTGCTTGTCATTGGGATCTTGTATACTTATTCTCATAAACATGACAGTACTAGTTTCCTGTATGCTGTGTAATGTGTATAATATAGCCTAATCTAATATGGATAATCTATTTCAGCGTCTCTGTGAATTTCAACCTGTTTATTATTTACTACATGTGTCTTGAATTATAATTGATTGATCCATAAAAGTTTTGTCCGTTGATATATCAGATTTTGTTATATACTTCTTTAAGTTACTAGTAATGGCAGAAGTGACTGGTTCTGTTTCGTTTATTAATGATACAATATCCTGTTTAATTATGTACTTTTATAGTGAGTTCTTATGTAGAATACATTCGCTATCTTCTGCTTTGAGTTTTTCTTCCACGGTCTAATAATTCTTGCGCTTCAGAGCCTCTTAGGGTGTAATGTGAAAATTATTTCTGTACCATCCTTTTACAATTTCTTTTTCACATCGACGTTATTCAGAATTTGGTCCGTGAAAGGCGAAAACCAGTTATTTGTCGGTTGTTTACAATAGAGAAGGTACAGTGCAAACCCGATTTTCGCCGGTAACGTCTGGCTAGCTCGCCGTTCGCCGATAATCCGCAGAAACACGCTCAAACAGATTGATAACTTACTTTAATATCAAAGATTTGGTGAATAATTAAATTTACTTGTTAATAATTGTGTTTGTTAAATAGGATTTTTAATTTTGAAAAGATATAAAGATTTAAATAACCAGGATAATTTACTTATACGTAAGCTGAAGTTGTTAAAACTATTAAAACGCTGAAAATAACATAAAAAATAATAAAAAGAAACAAGTGTAAACAAAACAAAATCAGTAACTATTTTATAAATAATTTGTTTTCACTACTTCAGCGCAACTTTAAATAGTTCATGTAGATATATTTTAAATAATAAGGGTTCTTTGTTTTTGTTCTTTGGAACACTTTGTTTTTATTTGAAAATGAAATTTCTGTAACATTGTTTCATCGGCAATTGTAAAATACGCTGACGTTCTAGACAGTCGTCAGTCAGAACATGAACATAAACAAGAGCCTGAGACTGTGTTGTTACGTCTGACATTCCTTCCTGATCATCGTCACTTTCTCTTTTATTCTCGCTGTTACGATAAAAAATCATTGCTTTATGTTTCAAAGAAATTTGTAAGCTGCACTTGACACTGTCGCCGGTAATCCTCGTCGCCATCTATAATCGTGTAACCTGTATTGAGGAGTCTACTGTATTCAGAAAACTAAAGTTAAACTAAATACGTAATATAGCTGTGTACTTAACTATATAATTAATATATAGTTATGTACATAATAACTGTTCAGTCAAAAAAATTTAATGGGCAATAAGTCGCTTTGACAAAAAAAGCATTTTTCGTAACTTCTAGTGACGAAAGATTTCGTGAGATTCGGTTGTTGACTACACGATTTTGAAACATTCCTGTCAACACTTCAACAAAACCTACTGTCATTATCAGGCCGATGTGCAATACAGAAATAACTAATACCTTTAAAAATGAGTATATATCTGATAATTAATACAAGGGATATTTAGAAAGTAAGTTCCGATAGGTTATTAAAACAAACCAAGATATACATGCAAAACATTTTTATTGCTACTTGAAGTACACACCTTAAACTACTTCTCTACGTAGTTTCCGGCACTTTTCATAATGGATCATCAGGTATTGTATATCTTCGTCGTCGTGGTTCTGTGATTTAGATACAGATTATTTGATACTGTCATCGTTATGGAACCGCTCGCCGTATTAATCGTTAGTTGCTGATTTCCTGACCGTTGGCGTCGTTTCGGCCTTCATAGGTCGCAGCTCGTAAGAACTTCGGGTGTTATTTATACCTCGTCACGCATCGCATTATTAGTTCAGCGTCGTCATTTATATTACGTAATCAACATTACGTTCCACTTAATAGTTGGTTTATTTTGTTTCTGCTTCGCCGTGACGATATTAA
Source organism: Magicicada septendecula (assembly GCA_034769895.1). Classification (NCBI taxonomy): domain Eukaryota; kingdom Metazoa; phylum Arthropoda; class Insecta; order Hemiptera; family Cicadidae; genus Magicicada; species Magicicada septendecula. The sequence goes on along the minus strand of CM068368.1, from coordinate 153,515,174 downwards.
GTGGACTAAAATAATTGTAAATTACGATACGGTTTTATGGGATCTAACTCAAATCTGTAAAGTCGGTCCACTTAAAGACTAAACCAGAGACGATAAATTGGGCAGACAAGATATGAAATCATTGGAAAAGATAAAACCTTAAAAAAGGCAGCTGCACCGTACACGTTACCCTGCATTGCGCTACGTCAACTCACCTCACCAGCTCGGTAATAGTAGGCCTACTTCACTAGCGGCTTATATTCCGGTAAGGGATTAACCCAGAAAATGAAATCACACGTATTTTTGAAATGATATCCTATTTAATACGATATAATGGTATTAATCAGTACTGTGGAACGATAGTTGAGAATTCCTGCTAAAGGGCAGTGACGGAGGCAATTGAAACTCGACCTTGCGTTATAAAATACCATTCTATTGGTTATGACTTGATAGTAGTGCTTAATGTGGCAGTGCGTAGTAATGCTATTAATGGTAAACTACTAACCACTGAGTAATATTTCATTTTTACCTGCTATGCTACGTTACAATCAAAGGTCTGTAACTAAAATATTCTTAGTGTTTCACTACTATTAACAGTCAAACCAGAAAAAATTTCTGAAAAATTCTAGTATGCGATCATAAACTGCTCTACCATAGTAATGTCATAGACCGTCGCTTGCATTTGTTTTTATTGAACAGTAATATATTAGTATTATATTATTTCTGTAGTATTTTATGATGTCTTATTCGTTGACTTTCAAATGCATCCTTTAGTGGAATACTGACATTACGTCTGCCTTGTATTAGTAACGTATAAAACCTTCCGATTAAGACATCAAGTTTGAGAGCGACTGAGGCAAGATGTGGTGTGTGTGTGTAGTGGTCTAGTTCGCGTTCACCTTGAGCAGCAAGGCAACGTTATTTGGAACAGTGTGCCGTAGGACGGTGCGTATAGATTTCGGAAAGGCCTGAATTTTTTTCTGGTCGAACCGAATCCGGCCGATAAACCTTGACCTCACGATTAAGAAAACCAATTTAACACCAGGACTACTGTCTGTCAGGTGCCAGATTCTTGATAGCAACCTCACTAAACGTTCGTTGGCGTTTAGTGAGTTCTGTCTTGACCGTACGGAAAACGTAGCCATTTGAAGTAAAACATTGTGTGTGTGTGTGTGTGTGTGTGTGTGTGTGTGTGTGTGTGTGTGTGTGTGTGTGTGTGTGTGTGTGTGTCTACAGGTCTGAGCGAACGTGGGTTGCCAACTACTGTAATTGGAAAACTTATAAATAAATTAATTACAGTGCCACACATGTGTTCCCTTTTCACATATTAAAATTAGACCTAGTATTTCCTCTTTCTAGACTTAAATGTCTAGTGGACCTACAGTGCACTGTGTGCAGATGCACGTCATGTCTCTGCATACCTCCGATGTGTAATTTGTCCAGAATTTCCTTCCATAGGCCTATGCTTGGTCATCACACAAAAATAAAGTGAGAAAGGCAAGAGAAGAAGAGAGGCTTGCAAAATACAGACAATGGCGAAAGATATAATGTGTGCGAAAGTTATACTGCATATAATTTTTTTTCATATCGTATTTTGATTTTTTTTTTTAATTTGAACATGTAATTTAAGTCTAAGGCTTTCGCTGTATGTTGTATACTTTGTCAAAATTAAATATAATTTAATGAGATGAACAAATAAACAAAATAACATTTCTTTAACCGTTATGGGACTGTTGGTAAAATGAAATGTAAATATTTGAGTTCAAACTCATGCCTCGGGTCGCACATATTGCGTCAGTGGCGTGTAATTCATTAGGAATTATTATATAGCCTTATCGTTCAATCTGCTTACCGGTGTCACAATCGACCTAAATAAAAACCAGGCCAGTACACTAGGACCGATTATTTACAAGCAACAATTACTATGCTCGCACACACATGCACATTCATGCAGCGGTTATGAGAAGTAATATACACTGGTACGAGTTCCGAAAGTAATTACGATCTCCACGGTCATGGGACGTTTGACGGTGCTAATCGCGTTTTACTTAATAGTCTGTCAGGTACGGTCTGTTGGCGGTATCTGTTATTTCAACCCTGTATTCAGTCGTACCAACTACTTTTAATGTTGGAGATACCGAAAGGTCTCATCCAGTGCTAGTGACTAGTGGTTCGGCAATTGACAGCGGAAACTTTATCGCCAAAAATCATATAGTCTGTCGCTTTATGTAAAGCGTTTAGTTATATTCTTTTCGTAATGCGTGACGATTTGCTATTTAAGATATGTCATATTCTGAAAGCAATAGAAGAAGGAGAAAGGTAAACGCTAAAAGAAAAGCCTATGAAATTGAACTCGAAATAAGAGCTTCTAAAAACAATGACAAAAATGAAGAAACGTGGATTCAGGCATCTGAGAAGCAAAATACACGACACAAGATCAGAAGATTCGACATAGAATTTCTAAAATAAATAAACCTTTGTCTGCTTTAAATAAAACCTTTAAGGCCACGTTTACAAATAACAGCCCAAAAGAAGAATATGTAGGCCTAAGTCGTTGATATTACCAAATGTCAATAAATGAATCGGATAAAATGCTGGCCACTTTTGAAAACAAAGTCCTAAGAAAGATTTAGGCTGTGTAACCCACAAAAGAAAAGGACGGATTACGCATCAGGCATAACTACGAGCTAAAACAGCTGTAAAGCGTAGGAACGTAGTAGACTATATGAAATACAATGACATAAGTGGGTAGGACACGTGAAAAGAGTGGATTACGAGTATATCGCGTACCGAAAAATATACGTAGCAAGGGACGAACTGATAAATAGTAGAAGGTGAGGTGAGACCTATCTCAATGAGAGATATCATATATAGAACGCCTAAGAAATAATGACTATGACATTCCAAATGACTATACCTGCTTGGTGGAATAGATACTGTGGGAGATGTGGCCCGTTGAAGCTGTATAACTATTAGAAGAAGAAGCAAATGTAGATATGTATTATCGGGGTTGTTAACCTAAGTTTATCATGTATGAGATAACATTTTTTACTAACTTCAAATACCAAACGCTTTGCCTAATAGTTTATCATGACTATTGTCACTTGTGGTTCAGAATCATAGTCACTGACCAAGAAAGGTAACAGGTAGGATAGTTACGGAGTGGGGTTACGGAGAAAATGGAGAAGATTAAACTGGGAGGCATGATGATAAATGAGTAAATATTTAAAAGAGTAGTAGAAAGAAGTCTCTTAAACCGTATAAGAAAAAGCGGTTGAATCGACCACTTCCTGAAACGGAACAGTACGTTGAAACTAATTAAATCGGAAACAGAAAGAAAAGAAGGCAAAGGGACAAAGGACAATATGATGTGGTCTACTGACGGATCTATAGGAGAGACAGTATTACCCGGGTGACAAAGAGAACTACACAAGGAAGGACTCTGTGGAGACACGGATCAGCTGTATGAAATTTACCGTTTAAATGATTTATGTCTACGGTGATGAACACGCGCGAACAGTATCTCAAGGCAAGAGAATGTGAAAGCAACAACGACCTCTGAATCATTGCAAGTTATTTTCATGCTTCTGTTTAACTTTTATAGAATTACTTTCTTTCGTGCTTCAGTAACTTCTTCAACTGTGGGATGTAACTTCTTCAATGGGATTGAATTTAGCGAATATTGGCCGGCTGCCATTCTACTCCTTAATGGCAGTCCGACTAATGCACGTGCAGTCCTTATATCTACTCGTTGTTCCGGGTTCTGATTGGTCAAGGCGCTGCCCTATTTCAACTCGAAATTCCGGACGTAATTGTTTTCCGCAGCCATGTAGTTACTAGCCCATTTCACCCTTCTGTGAATTCCTCTAACGCCTCCCTATTCGAAAGTAGCTGAAATAAACATAACGAATTTTCTTCAACTGTCGGACTCGACTTGCAACACCTAAGCTGCAATTGTTGAAAGTTGAAAGTCAGTGAGACAGATCGGTTAAAAGTAATTTTTACCGAACATATATGAAACAATCTTTATATATATCGTGTTAAGGAACAAAATCTGATCTGGTTGAGCTAAATTTACATAGCTGATAAAGTATCGAATTTGGTTCTTTTCCGTGAGGACTGTTTTTTATGACACCGCTTTCAACTATTCACGGCGGACTTGGAGGTGATTAGGTTTTTCTCAAGTATCCCGTCAATATTAGCCTCCTGTACGTTTTGCCCAAGAAATCTCCAAATTAAATTTATACAAATACATGAATTTTTTTTCGGTTTCAGTACCATTTATGTTTAAAATGTAAAGTACCGGCATTAGTTTTTCTTTTAACATCTAATGTGTCAAGTAGCTTTTAATTTTTATTTACTTAGCTGGCGTATACAATCGAATGGTTCAGACCTGGTTGCTTGACTACTCAAAAAAATTATAATAATTGTGTTTGTGTGTGTGCACGCGCGCGTGGTTTCCCTTCATTAAGAGTAGATGAAACAGAAATTTCTGTGATTACAAGCATTCTAGAAATGACATCTCAGGAGTGGATTTGTCCTATGTACTTGTCAATTCATTCTATGATTTTGATTCTTGACATTTGTTCCCTATTTTCGTTCGTAAGGTGAAGGACAGTCTTGTTTTTCGTGTCAACAATACTTTTTTAGAGTGGCAGTTGTCAGACCTGTTTTATCAGAAGGCCTACAATTGAAACCATATTTCTTATTAAAATATACATTTATAGTTGCTTTCTTCAGATTTTCTTCTCGTTCTTCTTTCTATCAGTGCTAGGCGAATCACCTGTTCCGGTCCCAAAGGAATACATCCACTTCACCAACGCTTCCTAGGTCTTCCTATACTTCGTTGTCCAATAGTCTTGTATTGCCAAACTTCCTTAGGCAACCTGCTATCTGACATTCTGTTCAGATGAGCAATCCATCCCTCTTTGTTTTCCGCAATACGATATTGGATATTAAAAATGTTCTTTACGAGTGTCTTCATTGTAGAAGCCATCTCTTCCTGTTCAGTTTTTAACAGATCGCAAGAATCTCATCTCCGATGCATGTATCCTACTCAGATGTTTTTTCGCCGAAACCCAAGTTTCAGGACCATACAATAATATGGACACAGCCATTGCCTTATAAAATTTTAGTCGAATCTCTTTCCTTGTTTTCTTCGATAATTCTCGACGAATTGTGCCATATATTGACGGAAATTTAGCTAACTTCAAATTTTATTTACGTTCGGAAATACAATATTCTAAATTTTTAAATTTTGATTGTTAGGAAACTAATAAAATACAATATTTTCACAAATTAAAGTCCTTTACGATAGTAAACTACATCGATTTCGACTTGACGGAGTAGAACTTACGAAAAGTAAGCAGCTCGAAGTAGACCGTAGACCTACCTGAATTGTTTAATACTCCTGCTGTATACTATTTTGTTTCATACTGTAACTAATCCAGTTGTTTGTAACATCCAGTGTTAAATGCGGATGCATTATAATTACTCTCCCTAATTATTTTAATATTTCTATGCATGATACCACACCTTTAAGCATCCGATTATAATACCTGTGCATGGTAGGAGATTGACATTTGCTATAACCAGGTGAAAAGAAATTATACATCAGCATAATTACCGCAATAATTCTTCTCGTATTTGAAAAATTTGCATAATAATTCTTGCTACACGTATGCCATGAAACTGTTTCAAAATACAACAAAATTTATGTTTGAGAAACCCTTAATATTACGTTATATAACAGAGATACAGTAGATATGGTATAGATTTGTTTGGACTATTTTGTTCTCAGACCAAGGAAAACTTTCATTTTCTTTTAATATTATTCTAAAAGTGATTAAATTTCATTAGACCTAGAAGCAAAGTAGGTAAGTATTAGCAGGGGTGTGAGATAGGATGCTGCATGTGTTCAGCGTTGTTCAGCATCTATACTGCTGTTTGTTTAGTAATATTTGAAGGATGGACTTGGGAGAATAGAAGGAAAACTAGCGATGGCACAACATGTGTAAGACTAGAAGCAACGAATGTCGTGAAAAGGTAGAAATAAATTGAAAGATATTCAAGAATAACAGTCACGTGGAGTTCATGAAGCACCGAGGAATAAAATAATTATTGCGTACTGGAAGAAAGCTTTTATTTCTATACTCCACAAAAGTACGAGAAAAGATATTAATTTATCAGAGAACAGTCGTTGGTAATAGAAAACAATTGCAAATTGTGGTCCATCTCTCTGTCTAGAAGTAATTTTTTTTATTCATATTATTAATCCGTACATTTTGTACCAATACTGATAGTCTTCGATGATTCAATACAACTTTCACAGATCATCAAAGGCTTTACTTGTGTCGTTTAAGACCTGTGGGAGTGAAATTTAGGCTACTTCAAACAACGCTCAATCCGCGGGCATATTTCTTTTCATTGTCGTGAACACGGACTGAAATTGAACCGCTAATCATTAATTTCTTTTTGTGTGTACGTGTATGTACTTATGTGTGTGTGAACAGATTAATAAAGTAGGCGAAATAATTATTTAGGTAGATTGCATCGTACTGTCCGGGTTGTGTATACGTCCTTCGTGCAAGGTTCAGTGGCGGGAGAAAGCGTTGCGTAGTTGGGGTGGTGCCTTCTCGGGGAGGTACACTATATATACACTGGGCTACCTAATATCGGACATCATTTGGTGATCACTAACATACACACACACATCAATATAATGTTCAAGGTAAGTCTCTGGCCGCTGGCATAGTTTGCGCTTTTTAAACAACGTCAGCCTTCTTTCAATTTCAGGAAACCCTTAAGTGTTACATGTTTTAAGTACTTCATTACTAGTAATCTCATTAGCATTTACTTTTGTGTAAATAGCATTACTTCTTGCAATATTAGGAAGTAAGAGTATCTTTTTTGCACGCCTGCTAATGGTAACACGCATGAATCCACATGATATGGTAATTTGGTACTCTGCCATACACATAGTATTACATTTATGTGTACTTAAAATGTGTTGTATTTACGACGATTATAACCATAAGGTACGCATCAAACTATTAGGCATAAGTTTTATTTTTCTTAGCAGCAATCTATAATTGTATGTACTTCGTAGTTTGACATCTCTCTCTCCCCCCTCTCTCTCTCTCGTCATAAAAAAAAATGAAGACTTAAATTTTTGTAATGCTTTTAAAAAAATAATTTTTCACTTCAAAAGAAATAAAATAGATTTTATGTAGGCCTAAGTCCTAATAGCGCTACGGTACAGTGGCGTATAAACGTTTTTTGTTTCTTCAGTACATGTTTTCTCATTGCAAAGTTTTGTGGTTGTTGTGGTTAAGAATACCAGTGCATGTGGGTTTAACTCATTGGGTGCAAGGTTTTGTATTAAACCACAAACCTTGAAAAACCTTGTCGTTAAAAAACCAACATATGTTATTAAAGTTTTATTCTTCTACCTTCGTTGAATCATCATCACTATTCTCTTTTACTTTTTGTTGTTTTATTTTCCCTCCTGTTTTGAGTTTTTCTTCTCAACGGTGTTTCTCCTTTCATTATTTGTTTATTTTTTTTCACTTAGTCATCTATTTTTCCTTTCGTTTCAGTTACCTTTTTAACCGATTTTTTGTTGGTGTTTTCTTATAATAAGAGTCATTTTCTTTTATTTCCTGATTCGTGTTCCAGTGTATCAGTGAATAAATACAGAATATTTGAGTGATGCTATTAGCTTTTTCAGGGTACAGCATTTTCTTTTATAAACTGCAGAAAAGAGTGCTTTGTAACTTGACATCTCCAACACATTCAGCATTCCAGACTTCCATTTGATAATATGTGTAGATCTTTGATTGGTATGAAAGAAATAGTGCAACAGTTTTTTTTTTTAATTATTACAATAATAGTAAGTGAAGAAGAAATAAGACTAAGGTTTTCTGCATGCGGTATGCTTGCTCTGACGAGTGTATGTCAAGGGCGTAACCGTTTGGTTTAATGAACTTTTGAGCTGACATTTGAGTACGTTTTTAGTCTTTCAGCTCTTATCGCTGACATAATACTGCAATTTTAAGTCTACGTTTGTGAAGTGTGTGTGTGTGTGTGTGTGTGTGTGTGTGTGTGTGTGTGTGTTTGCTTTATTAAGGCGGGTGTGGTTGTACCTTAGATCAAGGTAACCTACATATCCAGTTTTCGTAATACATACGGATTTCGTAAAATTACTCATTGCTCCACCCTGCAGAAATATTATGTTAGTTACGTATGTTATTTGTAACGTAACGTACGTGTATATAAATTGCGAGATGCTAACGTGATGAAGTTGTAGCGTTAATTAGACAGCGAATGTAGTTATAAAAAGCGTAATTAATTTTACAGTTTGTAAATCAGACTACATAGTAAATAAACGTTAAAATGGAATAAATCAACTTTTGTGATTTAATTTATATTTTTTATAATATTACGTTGGTATTACGTAAAGTTCCAACTGGAAAATGTAGTTATTTTTTATGGCAGGGTGGATTTAAAATGTTTGTGAAAATAGAAAATTCGTTTTATTAGTTTTCCTAACCACGTCAGACCTATGAAATGCTGCTTATTACATTTAACAGTATTTTGGGCATCTAAATATCACATGTGATCTGATATACATTTTCACTTCAGTTCGTAGTACTTGTCGCCGTCTTGGCCGCCGCCAATGCTGGCATCATCGGCGCCCCAGCCGTCGTAGCACCAGGTGTTCCACTCAGACCAGCATACGCTGCACCAGCATATGCCGCACACGCATACGCCGCACCAGCATACGCTGCACCCGTTGCCTACGCCCATGCCCCAGTCGTCGCTAAGGTCGCTGCTCCACTCGTTGCAAAAGCCGTAGCTCCAGTAGCCGACGAATACGATCCCAACCCACAGTACAGCTACGCCTATGATGTGCAAGACGCCATCACCGGTGACTCCAAGACACAACAGGAATCCCGATCGGGAGACGTTGTACAAGGTAGCTACTCTCTGGTCGAACCCGACGGCACCCGTCGTATCGTCGACTACACCGCCGATCCCGTCAACGGATTCAACGCTGTCGTACACAAGGAACCCGCCGCCGTAGCCGTCAAAGCCGTAGCTGCTGCTCCTGTAGTCGCCAAGGTTGCTGCTCCACTTGCCTATGCCGCCCCAGTCGCTAAAGTCGCCGCATACCCCGCTCCCGTCGCATACCACGGTTAAGGTTTAGTTACCACTTTCTGCGTTATTGATTATCGTCAATAGGTTATTACAAATTCTTTGCGGGCATCCCGCACTATGTACTCGTTCTTGTTCTTTTTTATTATATTATTTATATTATTTAATGTTATGTAAATAAATTTTCATAGTACAAATGTAATATTGCTTTTGAGTGTATATGTATCGTATGAATTTGTTTCTCTTACCCTTCCAGACAATAATATCTAGTAATTACTTTTCATTTCACAATAGTAAGAAGCGTCTTGCGTGATACTAAACACTCGCCAACATTGATGGTATATTTTAGTACATCGGTGTATACTGGTAGCATTCGTAATGTGAAGTGCAGCGAGAAACGTATTTTTGAAAACATGTACCTGTGAAAATAAATACCTTGTGTTTCTTTAACATTAATAACAAAAATAATTCATTCAATCCGTTAGCGTTGTAGCCCTTTTATAGTGCAAACACGAATTTTGAGAAAGGCACTTTTTTACTGTACAAGTTCACGTGTTTACTTTAATACTTATCGTTTTGTGTGTGGCTCTAATAAGCATACACAAAGTGAGCTCCTGTTCCAGTTTAAGTAAGGTTTTTTGCCTATTTCTTGTAATCTTTATTCAAGCAAAGAAATTGACTCTTATGTGTATTGTGTTTTTCACAAAAGCAGGTACTACAGTCTTAGTCACATTGATAAAAAACTCTCTTGACTCTAAATTTAATTGCAAAAACTATTTAAAATGTGAATTATGTATTAGCAAATAATGTGCAATTACTTGTGCAAGTGTATATTTGCCCTTAACGCACGTTTCTCATATTCAGTTTGAACCTTTAGACGTTTCTATATACATTTATATAAAAATTAGATACATAATTGTATGGAATTTAAAGATACAGATTGAATCTGTGAAACGTAAATCAGGATCAACTATAGTGATGGAAAGTGAGAAAGATACACTTGTAGAAGTAATTCATTATTTAACAATTATAACATACCAATACTGCAACATACCAACAGTTACTACTTACAAGGAAAAAATTCCAGTTGTATGCAAACCCCGTAAAGAAATATACCAGTTTGAGATACTCGTCTCGTATTTGAATACAAATTATAATTTGTAACCTAATTTATAATCAAGGGTATAATGTTTGTAATGACATGTGAGGAAAAGAACAAGGTCATCTACATAGCAGCTTAGTTTACACAATAATTTCATCGACTGTTTGGACCCAGAAACTATACAACAACGCAATATTCAAGAAACAAGAAACGTATTAACGGAGGAAAAGGTAAAGTTTTGCCGATAACTCTACAAAATACTGCAAACTACAGTGGGGGTTTTTTTGCGCATCAGGTGATATTCATCGACATGAGTATAAAACTAGAAACATCGAGTTTATGTTGTTTTACCGATATCATTCACAAACCTGTAACCAAGATTATCTTCTTATGTGAGTAGCATTCCGTCCGTGGCAATGTTACCAAATGTAACATAGAAATTGTGCCGAAAGCATTTGTCGTTTCAACTAAGTGTCGTAGCTCTGATGTGCGTTTGTTTTGAAATGAAACGCGTTTCCACTGAATTTACTACTTATTAGTAGATTTATTTATATCTACTTCTACTCAGTCTAGATTTATTTACTAGACTGAGTTTACAACTTTTGTATAACAATTCGTTTAAAAAACAGTACAAAAGTACAAATATTTATTCACATAAAGCAAGTGCCTGCATATATTCACATTTTAATGCATCTGCATACAGTAAAATGCCTACCTACGAATAGGTTATTCCAAAATATTAATTTTTTGTAAGGAAACAATAAATGTTGATTAACTAGTTATTATGAAATAGAAATCAGTGTAGTATTTTCAAATAACCAGTCCTTTACTCATAGGAAAGATGGTATTGGTAGTGACGATGATTTTTTGCTGTCCAAATTTGTAGAAAATTATGTTATGACAGCATAAAATAAGCCGGACTGATAAATCAGTCTGTAACATTGGAACACTCTCCTTATTGCCGTATAATTCCGCGTTCTTTCATTACCATTTGTATTCTTCGTATGCATTTTGAACCGTAGGAAGTAAGCGAAACCTTCTCTCGATATCCGAAATGTCAGTATGCACCATTCAGATCCGAAATGCCATTCAGATGTACTGTTGCAGTGACTTCCGCTTCTTTGTAAACTGTGCGATCTTCATATAGGGTCCTCATTGATCGTCCTCTTTCCAGACGTTACCGAAATGTGCTTTTTCTTCGTGTGTTTATTCTTACTTTAGTATGCATGGAGATTCATGCGCTAAGCAATTCGTGGTGAATCCCGGCAACATAACTGACAAGATCTAACCCATCGGCGGAGTAGACTTTGACGTCGTGGGTGGCAGAAACAATGCAAAACAATTTTGTTTAAAGCTGCGAAAATGTGCCGGAAGATTGTCCAAAGAATGTTAAGAGTTCTGGTCTTCTGGTCCACAATTGTTACTAATTTTGTGGCATTACCAAATGCAAAGAAACTTGACTTCAATTTTTTTTTAATTTATCCAAGTCCAGTAGATAAACTTGCACAAATCACTAGAACCATTTCCCTTCTTCTTTACGAATAATTTTATGGTATTAATTAAAAATTACCGACATAAAGACAAAATTAATGTATTTCATACTTCAAGTTTTGAGCAACTTCTCCATTTAAATAAGTTGTTTGGACACACACCTTTTAGTAACATGCAGTTTCATCACATAAAATATTAGTTTTCAGGAATATTTTTACTAATCTGTCTCGATGGAAGAGATTAGTCACTCCCACTTCTGGGTGCGAACACTATATTACTCATAGTATCGGTAGTGTACGGAGGTCCTACATTTGAGTACCCACTACATTAACAACATATATCGTATTACGAACAGTTGACATATAGTATGTTCGTAAGAAGACAACCAGTCTTTTTATCATTTGACAGTCAGTGTATATAAGGTGACACCAACGAACATATAGCGTCTGTCCTTTTATAATTATAGGCCAGTATTGTAGAATTAAACAGTCACGTTTAATAATGTAAGATTGCTTATAAACTTTAGTAATTTGCTTCTGTAATTCCATAATAACGGTAACTAAATTACGTTGGGGAAGTAAACGACCAATGGTCGCAGAAGTGTTCACGATTTAAAGTCAAGTTGTATTTTGTTTATTTTTAATTTATTTTAATATTTTATTTTATTGTTTTTGCTGTATAAAAGCCTTTTTTAATGTAATTGTTCTATCTCTGATTGTATTTTATAAATAAACGGAAAATTAATTTTTATATCGTTGTACTTCGGGTGTCATCCGTAACAATAAAACGATATAAATCAGGCAAGTGTAGTAATAAAACCTGTGTGAAATTCAGGAACATAAAGCTGTCTTCCATATTTAGTCTAAACTTAAGAGTACTGTGATAGCGACAAACATCGTGTTTACGACAGCTTGAAGTTTCGTAATTTGTATCTTTGAAAATATGCTCTGTAACTTTATATAGTTTGGAAAAGTAATTTTCCGAATTATATGCGAGTGCCTGTATAAATGATAAACATCTTTGATCCTGTACAAGTGATGTGAGATTTAAATTTTTGTTTTCTTCTTAGGAGGAAAGATGTGTCTGTTTGTTTCTTGTCGCTTGTGTAAAAGAAATTTGCTACAAACTCTCCAATCCGTCACCAACGATAACTCCAAAAACTGTTGTAAATAACACCTGCAGATAGTGCAGATGAATATTTTATTTTTGTGGGAACTTCTTCCCAAAATGTAAAAGTGGAATGTTTCTGAAAACTGTTGGTACAAGGACTGTTTTGTGGACGAGTTTAGAACTAGGCCATATGTGAATTTAAAAAATTTTATACATGTAATTACGTTAATTATGCTCGACGTGTTCAGAAGGAATCTGCAATTAGCGCTTATAATGACCTTCATGTGACCTAAGTTTCCAGTGTCATTATCACAGATTGTATCGATTTGACCACTGTTTTGTACATTCATTTATTTGTTACGGTTTATTTTTATTTTCATTTAATTTGATTTATGTATTGAATATGTTATGTAAATAAAGATATGCATTTGGATATGTGTATATGCCTACATATTCACGCACTCACAGATACACATCTCGTACCGAATTTTGTTGATGTAATAAAATGTTTCCTTAAATACATACTGTCTGCTTTACTTCTCTTGAAATACCTAGATTGTGAGTGATCCGTATGCATGAAAACTTGAGTTGAAGGTGAAAAAGTAGCCGTAGTATTTGTATCACATTAACAAATCTTTATTTACAATTAATAACTTAACATTGAAAAATTTAATAAAAAAAATGACATGATCATTTGTAATGAAAGCATGAACGGTATGGCACGATGAATCGTTTTGTGATAATGTGTAGCGTGTTGTCGGAGGTGATCGTGTTGGTCTTAACCGTGATAAGCTAGTGGAGCGGCGACTTTAGCTATGGGCGCTGCGTACGCGACGGGAGCTGCGACCGCCTTCACTGCCACTCCGAGAGGTTCCTTGTGAACGACCGCGTTGAAACCGTTTACAGGATCCGCCGTGTAGTCGACCGTGCGACGAGTACCGTCGGGTTCGACAAGACTGTAGGTGCCGTGAACCACGTCTCCTGACCTTTCTTCGTGTTGGCTCTTTGAGTCTCCGGTGAGCGCGTCCTGGACGTCGTACGCATAGCTGTACTGTGGGTTGGGATCGTAGTCAGCGTCGACCACGGCCTTGGCAGCGTAGGCGGGGGCAGCGTATGCTGGAGCGGCGTAGGCGGGGGCAGCGTATGCTGGAGCGGCGTAACCGTGGGCAGCGTACGCTGGAGCGGCGTAAGCATGGGCTGCGTACGCAGGAGCAGCCAGCTTGGCGTACGCCGGACCGTATGAAGGAACGATCACGGCTTGTGTAGCCGCCACCAATGCCGCCAGCAGTACCAACTGAAACAATACAAATGTTTTCCGTGAAATGTATGTAAACACAAGTAATGATGTACATTTGTTCCATAATTAAATGTTTATAAATTATTTTAAACTTATAAATTACATGGACTGTCCTAATTCTCCTATCTTTGACATTCATCATCATCATGGATATAATTCAATGTGACGTTTCGACTTTGAACCAAAGGCTGCCTTCAGCAGTACACTGCAGTTCGCTGGAATTCGGTTATTGTGCTGTGGAATGATGCAGGCCGGTCAGCTTTGGGGGTGTAGTCTTGGGGCCGTGAAGATTGTAATGCTTTGATGGTATTATTTACCTACATTTTAATGATTCCGATGGTCGTTTAGATTTTAGAAACCGCAGCACTGTTTATTCAGTAATGAAAGTCCGAGATACGAGTATTTGGAACACTAAAAGCGCGGAGTAGGCGTTTTAAGGAATATATCTGCTATTTTTTAGAAAACGTGTGTCTCTATGAAAGGGAAAACAGGACTGTAGTGCTTCAGAGATTTAAATACTTAACAAATCAGTGCGCGGTAAGTGAGCAACTAGTTTTTGCATGTAATTATTAAAACTTGGTATTAGGTTTCTACTATTCAGTGCTCGGTGGGTGTTGCCAGAACAGCACGTGTTTTGTGCGTGTAGACATGTGTTACGGTGTCATGACCTTTTCAGTAAAGCTTATCAGTGTTAGTCGATTACACCGCTTCTGAAATGTAAATATATATGTAGATTATGCTAGGATTATGAACAAAACGTGTAATTGCAAATATGGTAGTCGTGACTGTGATCTTTGTGGGTCTTCAAGTCTACGAGCAAAATTATATTATCTTGTGGTCATATCTGTATTTACGTTTGCATGACTTATCCGTTTCATAAATTACGTTTTATAGTGAATTGAAACAACTGTTACAAAGCTATCGGTCAGCGATACTTGTAACTGGAAGCAACAAGTATTGCCGACTTTTTCTCGTGTTCGAAATAGGAAAACAACGATGTAGTTTTCTTCAATGAATGTATTTAGTTTTAATTAATTAATGAAAAGTATTAAGGTCAACACCAGAAATTGGTGTGAAGTTAGTTCGAAAACCTAATTTGTTGTAATGTTAATTTGAAGGCAGATTTGGTGCATTCTGAAGATTTATCGGTTATGTGCGTGTTTGGAGTTGAAAACAGAAAGAAAACGTGTGAAGATTAATAGATTTGTCTTGCAAGACGATAGATACGTATGCAAAGAGCAAAAAGGGTAGTAATACTTTCAAGGACTCAAGTAGAATCTGTTTTGTACCACAAATTTGTGGTAGTTTTTTACTTTCTTGTTGATATTGCCTAAGCGGTAGTAAAACATTGTTCTCTTAACAAGAGAAATGACAGCAGTAAGTACGCAAAAAATTGTAAATGAATACAAATGAAAGGAGACAGAATTAACATAGGAAGACGCATGAGAAGATGGGAACATGTTTATCATTGTGCCAACTGCAGTTTGCCAGAAAATGAAACTGTAGAAGGACCACCGATATTAAGCAAATAATGATACTTAATATTCAGAATTAAACGCCCGTATGTTTATTTTAAGGTGTAATATTTTTTTATAGTATTTTATTTTAAACAACGAATCCAGATGTTTAGGTTTGTCGATTCATTTTTTTGTAATTTCGTTACTGTGATGACCGCTTAAACTTGTTATATTATTTCTGTGTTTTTCATCTCAATTTATTACCCGTTTAGCTGCAAGTGAGGCCAGTGAAAGTACAAACCTTGACCACGGTACAAGTGTTTGTTGATATTTGCTTACTGGTAAAGTATTTTCTTATGGGTTTTATACTTTTTATTGACCCATAATTTGCAGTGACTAAACAAATGAGGATGCTGTTGACTGTCTAGAAAGTGAAGTTACCTTCAAATTGTACGACAGAATAGAGGAAGAAAACAGATTTCAAATTTAGAGACTAAGTGAAAATGAATTACAACTAACTTGTAATCATCATCATCATCATTATTAGTAGCATTAAGTTTATGTGAAATTCTCTATTTTACGATTTTATTATTATTATTATTTTGTTTTGTTGTTTGTAAAGACATTAAGTGATAGAAAATCTTGTTTTCTAATTAAATGAAAATTTCAAATAATTTGTTTTTTCTGATAATTTAGTAATTTAATATTACAAGATAGTTAAAGTAAACATTTGTTAAATTTCCTGTCACACACAAAACGTTCAAATATTAGCCAATTATAAGGAACTTGAAGGTACAGGTAGCTAGCGAAAAACTAGTGAAAAATGTTTTATGTTCCATGATCTTAAAACTAAGTTATCGCCTTTCAGCTTAGGGCGAAAAAAGCATTTTATTAGTTTATTCATTCGTTTTTTTTCTGTAGTGTCAATTGGTGAAATACTAGTGGAGTGGAAACTATACTGTTCCGTACAGTGATATTAGTATTCATGTTAACGATGTCATACCGGATTTTAAATGACTCTCTTTGTTATTACGTTACTTGATGTCAGTGCACTATTTGTTACATATATGCGCCAATCTATCAAAATAAATTAATAAGATGTTGAAAAAACGCCTTTTTGCGTTGCCACTATTGCCGCTTTTTGACTACTGACATCAAATTTCAATTCTGAGTCGAAATCGCGGAGATCTAATTTGACACTGTGATCCGTCACCGAAATAAAATCTTGTCTGACGTTATTGTTTTAATCAGAAAGCGAACACATACATAAGACGCCGTTTCACTTTAACACAATGAAAGATTAACACAATTTATAAACGCGTTTCTACTTCAGGTCACGACAGGAGCTCGGTATTGCACGTGTCCCAACCATATACTACGCTACATTAATGCACCATGTTTATTGAAGCGATTCGACCGGTACGCACTTGCCGATGTTGTAACGTTTCCAATTTAATGAGATACACTTTGCTCTTAGTGCTAGTACTTACCTTTATAGCCATGTCAGTTGTCTGTAGTCAAACGAAATCAGAGTAGTATGGTATGGCAATTGCATTGGCTGTATATATATGCTTGTGTGATTAGTGCACACCCCATGTCAGGGTCCGCCCAAAGCTGCGTCCACCACCCCGCTGTACAACGCGCTTTCACCTGCTCTAGGTCAAACTTGTAGTGTAGGACTTCGGTGTACAATACTATTCATTTGAAATTTTTAAAAATTCGACCTACATCTAATGTCATTGTATGCTTCGGACTGTAAATAAATCGTTATTTAATACCTTAGAACGGTCAATCATAGGCAATGATTTGTATGTTTTCGCTTTTATCAACAGCCTGCGGTAGAGGTGGACCAATCACAATTGTACAAGGAGGAGATACTTTGAAGGAGCTTTGATTGTTCACGTCTTGTTGTGTTCGATTGCCGAGTATCCATGCATTGACTAAATAAATAAAATTTCATATTTACGTGTGTGATGTCTTCATTTTGTGTTCGTGGTGGCATTAAAGGGTTTGTTTGTTATTTAAGCTTACAACTGTCACCAAGTTGTACCACGTTACGTAGAATCCGACGATCATTATTTTCTCACTTGTTAATACAGTGTGTTTAAAATAACATAGAGTGCAGCTTATTGCATCCACTGTTGTCAGTTATAGAGCTTGTCTTTCGGTCGCCTTACCGCTTGTTTGTCTTATTTATTTTATAGTGCATCGGTAACTTGTATTGAGTCTTTACGAATTGTAAGTGTAAGAAAACGTATTAAGTGTAATTATAATTGTATTTATGAAATCTGTACGCGAAGTTTGCGTTGAGCTTATCACACAGTTATTGAAATGAACAGAATTATTTGTTGACGATATCCGTAATGTAACATGGATGGTGTCATTACGTAACTCTTATCGCTAAACAGTGTCATGTTTCTCCAAAAATTCTAACTCTACCGCCAAACGTATTATTATCTTTTCCCTTATTAGTTTGTCATAGTCATAAAAGGAATAAATTTAAAACTTACTTGGACTATTTTGTGATTTTTAAATACACCGTTTTCCAATAACCACCGTTGACTCTTTTCACTTTCTGTGTAAAATTTAGTGTTGTCGCCGTCAGTATATCTTGTGGCGTTCTTTACCGCAATATTCCGTTTTAATATTTTATACATAACAGGATCTTACGTCTTTTTCACCTTGCACGTATGGACGTACAAAATACTAAAATATTTTTGAAAACATAAAATACTAATAATTGTTATTTACAATTAATTGTAACGTTTACTTTCACTTAATAAAAAAGTAATATTGGCGCGATATAAACTAAGATTAACACTACTTGTACTTACATTGTCAACATTGTAGACGTAGGGAAACATTTAAAAACGTTCGTTGTTTTTCAATTACCTCACTCCTTTTTCTGTACAGTCAACTTTTTCCATAACTTTGATTTCATGTAAAAGGGTTTCCATTCCATTCTTTAAACTTCGTCCATAGCCAAGCGTTAGTATGTAAGTGTTAAATTATCGATTCCCTTGAGTGTTTCACTCTAATTAATCGTCAATTGATAACACGCTAACGTTGAAAATACAGCACTCGAGACGTACGTATTTTATTTTCTGACCGTCATGTGTCTCCGGAGCAGATCTTGTCCTTTTTTTCAATACCTCAGTATTTAAACAGGTATCACATGGGCCGTTTGGGCTCCCTCACGTCTCTTGGCCTTCGTAACCGTCTGCCATATTTTCACCTAACCACATGTCCTACCAATCTTCGTTATGTTTTGTGAAGTCTGTAAATGAATCTGTCCTTTTTTGGTCACGTGTCCATTCCATCGTTTTCCTCTTTATGCATGTTATTCGTGGCGCACACCTTTCTATGTTTTTTGTCCATTTCGCTATTCGCAGATCTCCCCGTGTGCACTGTCCTTATTTATGGTTAGTAAGTGGCTGCAGGAACATTTTTAAAAATATTTAATAAATTTTCTCTTTAAACATAACGATAGCTTGTTATTCATAAATTGATTATCCTTCCAAAAGCAGTCAACGCTGATCATATTCAGTTAACAGTTTCCAGAACCGTATTTCCATTGAGTCATTACTGTTCCCTGATATTTTGTTCCATTCACAATTGGCAGATCCTTACCATAAATTTCACCTTCTCTGATGGTAAAGCCTCACTTACCACTGTACTTTTCTTTTCTATATTTTTATTTTCAGGCCTAGTTGATCGCATTTTAATCTTCTTCTCCACTTCAATTGCATTTTCACTAAACAATATTGCTCCAAAGACTTTGGGCTATATCTTGTTTTGAAATATTGGATTTTAAGGTATATCCCAGCTAGTTTTATCCTGTCTTCCCACTCTAATCGCCTGAAAACGGCTTCCAATATCATCACCGCGAACTGCTTTAGTAATGTCCTGCTGTATATATCGGTACCTGAGAGCCATAGTGACCTGACTGTATTTTTTTTTAAATCAGTCAAGTGCTCCAATTAACTGCTACTTATTCTTTTCACAACTCGATAAACCTAACTGAAACTCTTACAAATAACAGAGTTAACCAGGGATAAAGTAACCCTAGTGCAGATTTATATGAGAGCCAAGTAAAGCTAAAGTTACCTGTATGTTTTTGGCCCTCGTAAAATGCCAGTTCAAAAACACACTTGCAGTTGGGTTTCCTTAGCTCTGAAGCTTGTTGGTATAAATGCTTCGTGTTTTAGTTCAGAATTCAGTCAGGCTGGGATTGTTGATTGTAATATTTTGGTTTGAACAAGCAGTGTTTAATAATTTGATGTTAGAATTCAGTTTACTCAACATTTTTCCTTAGATTTAGTGCTATAAGAATTTTGTAGCTCAAATGTTTCCTCTCGTTGTGATATGCAAGTGATAGCGCTAAAGATCCATCTTTTATTCCTAGGTTTCTGTGACTCGTGAAACATGAAGTGATTTGTGAATAAAGTATTCCAAATGATGATATTTTCGCTCATGATTTTCGTACCAATATTTCAATTAATGGCATATTAAAATAGTACCCAATTCTGACTCAGAATCTGATGACCCAAAAACAGAAAATAAGGAACGGGTAAGAAATAGGCAAGTATGGAAGAAAACTGTGCGAAACCTCAGAAGCGTATCTGGTGAAGTGTACACTTCGGCAAAAAGCAAAATTAAAGAAACAATCTTGTCCAAACCGTTATAAAAATAAGTGTAGTTCTAAAATAACTCCTGAAGAACGTTGAGAGGTACATAATGATTGCTGGAAGAAGGAAATTTCATGGGAAACAAAAAAGCTGTTCATAGCTGCTCACGTTAAAAGCACAGAAATAAAACGACGTACTGTTGTTGGAGGTGGAAGTCGGAACGCAACAAAATGTAAAACTATCACATATACCTTGTACGCGTCAGGAAAAGAAATTATGGTACTCTCAGCTTTTCTAACACTTATATCATGACTTCTTTTCACAGAATTTCAGATACCGGATTAATGACACCAGATTTACAAGGTAAACGTACACCAATTAATAAAACACCAAATGGTGTTTTAGAAACCGTTAGAAAGCATATAAAGAATTGTCTACCCTGTGACAGCCATTACGGCAGAGAGCGTTCTGGAGAAAGTATTTTGGCAGTCGCTTAAAATATAAACAATGTTCAGTCTTTATTTAGAAGAATGCAAAAACACAAATGAAGAGCCACCTAAAGAGTGGCTGTTTCGAAACTTTTTATAACGTAGGATTTAATCACTTATTCCATCAACTGGATAGCGACATATGCCATACCTGTGATTCGTGTATTACAAAGATAAAAGACTGCAAAGTTATAGAAAATAAACTTACTTTAAAAAATAAATACGACGATCACTTTGAAAGAAGCATCAACTGGATATGATCTGAAATCTAAAGACAAACATATTACACTTGACAAGAAATCCCACAGGGTAATTATGGCAGTGTTAACTCGTATGACACTGCTGACTGACGCTTCAAGTTTTTATATACGTAAGTTATGGACATTAAGTAACACAATTAACGAACCCCAGAATTCATCATGGAGCATGACGTGGGATGAAAGAATGGGAGGCAATGATGAGGCAATGTTTTCAGTAATTTGATAGGAACAGGTGTTGGATGAATTGACTGTGTGGACAGATAACTGAGCAGGCCAAAATCGGAACATGATGATGCTAATGATGTATTTACTTTTGGCTGCTGCACCAGATCCAGTAAAAATTATAAACCATACATTTTTATTAAGTGGTCACACACATGTGAAGGTGGAAAATCAACATAGTGTGATAGGGAAAGCTAAAATGTCTTTGCCGACAATGACAGTATGGGAATGGATGAATGGGAGAACTGTATAAAAAACTGCAGGAAAAATCATTTCCTTAGTTTTCATGGTGAAACTAAAAGATTTTATTATCTTCTCTTTCCTGATGCAATGTAACTCTACCCATGTATTGCCAAGAAAAGCACCACAGGTGGGCAATCTGTATAGCTTTCAAATATGTTTTGGCTGTAGCTACGAAAATACAATCCTTAAAACTATTTTTTTTTTAATTTCCTTTGTAGAAAGAGAATTTAAAATGCAGGACACAAGAAGACAAACAAGTAAGGAAATGATTTCTGTGCCAGAATATCTTCCTCGTGTTTGTAAAGAAAATAAAACAATAATATAGTTCACATTTCACAAAAATATAGAGACCTTATGACACTAATACAATGGGTTTCTGGTGAATACGAAGATTACTTAATTACCACACGATTCAGTAGAAACTGATTTACCTGAAGCAAATTAAAGTAAGAAAACATGAAATTTTCAAATCTAGCAGATTCAGAGTTATTCTCCAGTTTTGTAATATTTTATTAGTAATTTTATATTGTAGCTATAACTTTGTCTGCTATATTTTTTAATGCTATGCTATTATAATTTTACTTTTAAAGGTTTTTGTAAAAGATTTACAAAACTGTGCATGTAACTTTGTAGCATCGGTGGAAGATGTTTTTTGTTTAGTTGTGATTAAAAAACACCTATACTTTTAAATTTATTTCAATAATATTTTTCTATTTCGTTTGAAGTGTTCTTTGTTTTGGTTGTTTTTAACGTTGTAATATATCATATTCGTTTGTTCACTATTCTTGGTACTCTTGGTTATTTTAAATTCATAGTGTGATTTACGTTTCATTAGATTTATTAATATTTGTTGAATGTTTTTAATTTAATATTTGTTGAATTACATTAAGTTAATTTTTAATGTATTTTGTTTAAAAATTGTCTTAATTATGAATGCCATTAAAAATTTTCTTAATTTATGAATTGTTAATATTTGGTCTATCAAAATTTGATAACTTTTTATAATACGATTGCTTTAGGTATTGTGTATTAGGCACTACTATTTTATTGGTTTTATTTTGTAATTTGACAAAAAAATACTTACGTGTTTCACATGTTGGAGATACTGTAATAAATGACAAAAAATAAGAAATTTACTTTTATTAAAAAAACGTAGTATTTTAAAAGTATTATAGTGCAGGCAAAATAAATATTTTTTATGATCAAATTTAAAATATTATCAGTAAAGTATGTAAAGCAATTACGGTAGAGAATTTTTTTTGCGTAAACGGCACTGTAGCGGGCGTCAACTGTCAAGAGTGATGCATGGTATAGCCAAACGGCCGCCGTTAGACAATGACTTAAGAAAGACAACGCCTTGGCACAACAGATGTTGGACGTGAATGAACGACATAAGCGCAAGTGGCGACAATAACAAAGAAACAAAAGACGGTGTCAGTTCGTCACAACTACCGACAAAGCGTGTACTAAGGGGACGCCAACATTTTCGACATACACGTGTGAGTTAGCGGCTGCACATGGACATAATATTTTCCACAAAAGCAGTCTAAGAGCGGATGCAGTTAAGTACAAAGGAACTTATATAGCCGCACAGCGGGCAACTTGCTTACTGGCGCGACATACGGAGCATCTTGTAAGGCTGCAGAACAGATGTTAGTTCCTGGAAGATGACCACCATCAGCGTGTGAACGTAACAAGGGAAGTCGAGGACAATACGGCGATTCGACACACCCGGGTTATGGTACACACATGTGCGGAAAGGAAATCGCTTAGAAAGGACACTAGGGAACGTAAGACAATCACATAACAGACAACCGTGTAATTAGGTCCGTCGTTATACGGGGAGGTGGTGTGGACAGCAAGACTTTTAGAGAGGGGTCTTGGCTGACCTATCAGGAGCAAGGAATTCGGCAAAGGCGGGTGTAAAGAAGACGTCAACATGGAGACAAGGGTGAAGAGCTAATGGGAAGTAGACTAGAGACCCCAGCCAGAGTATCCAGGAGGAGCCTTCGCAGAATCTGATGCGAGAAACCAATCATGACAGTGATTGTGGTAAGGGTATGACATCCGTGGAGGGAGTCGTGTTGCTGAAGTAATAAAATAAGGTGTTCGCAGAGAAGAAAAAGTCAGTCGATTCCCAATTTTCAAACAATTTGAGTCAGTCTTTTTGAACATGTCAGTCAGTTTATTTTTAAATCTAAGTCAGTCGATTTCCAATTTTCAAACAATTTGAGTTCAGTCTCAGTTCGGTCGTATTCTAATTTTTGTCAGTCATTACTATTTCGGTATAAACCAGCCAGAGTCTTTCAGATGGACGGTAGTAAAGTGTATTGATACAAGCAGAGAGATCGTTCGGGAGTGTATCAGAGACTATGTAAAACTGTAGAACTAACCCGTGACCAAATACTATGACAATGTCGAGTTAAGTACGATCAGACTTTGTGATCATAAAAATCTCGTTTTTATGAATCTAATGCGAGTGATAAGGTATTGACAATATCACATTACCGTGACATAAGTGACATGAGACAATATAGTAAGATTGTGCCACGAATTAACTCACTGAAATGCAAATAAAACCAATTATATTTGCATTGTGAATACAGTATAAATGGTACAATCGCTCTAGTTAAACGCAGCATAAACTATTGCACGCGTACATCGAAAGTGACAAAGAACCTACACGCAAAAGTGTTTTAGACGATGAAGTAATATTCGAGTTAACGCAATTAGTCATTATCGTTCATGCGAGTATCCGGATAAAATGTGGAACAAATAGTGTCGTGACGAAGTGTCAAGTGTAATTTAATTGGCGTATCTTCAGCCTGGACTTCTTCGCAGGATGAGAGGTACGACGCAGTTAATCACCGCAATTTGGATACAAACAACAAGTAAATTATTATCATTCATGTAACATTAGATTAGGTCGCCACTGTCCTGCCACTCAAAAAGAACTCGCCACTGAGTAGAATATACATTTATTTAATCGTAGAATATACATTTATTTAATTGTTGAATATACATATATTTAATTGCTCAAAAGTAACGCAAATTGAGAAATATGAATCCATAGAGTAGGGTATATTGAAATTTATATGGTCATTAATTAATTAATCTTTATTGATTTTGTAGATGTTCATAACGTTAGAGATAATATAACAGCATTGTGTATTTGATATGTTGTCTAGAAACGCTAACTTTATTCAGTATTTAAATGATATTGAAAACATATAATAAATTTGTATCGTTTATAAAAATTAAATTTATATTGTTTACGAAAATTAATAGTGTCTGAGTCACATGATTGTTATTCACCCAAAACACCTGTTTACATATGGTGCTCCAGCACGCGGGGCGTATTAAAGCTCAGTGATATCAGAGTGTATCATCAGATATGGCATGCCCGTCCTGGAGCAGTAAACAAGATCTGTAATAAAAACTTACATTTATGGAAACTCCTTTGAATAATTTTAACTAATTTACGCAAGTAGAGACAAACATAAAATATATTACAGTTACATATGGTGCCTCAACACGTGACACGAGGAAGCAAATTCTAGTAGATAATTGTAACCAAGAGAAAATTTTATACAATTAAAAATTCAATTAGATTATGCAATTAATAATAAATTCGCATAATTATGTACATTTGTACATGGTGCCCAAACGCGGGACAACAAGCAAAATTTATTTAATCAATTAATTTATGCAATTATTAAATCTGCATAAATATTACATTCGTATATGGCTCCCAAAGAACGTGGGGCATAACAAACTACATATACAGCCGTATATGGCGTCCAACTACGGGGCTAAATACACATAAGTACGACAAAGTTCGTACCGACAGCACTATCATAAATACAGATAAAAATTTATATAATTAATGGAATAATTAATTTATGCAAATAAATCTGCATTACATATTACATTCGTAAGTACAATAATAATATCAACCGTTTTCTATTTTGTAATACGGAAGAAGGTAACCTATGCACTCGTAATAACATCGTTTTAGTTATAAGCCTTGTGAGCCAAAGGCAACTAAATAAGATTACTAGCAATTTTATTTCCTTTATTTAAAATTTGAATGTACTAGTGTAAAGTACAGGTAAATTATAGTTAGTAAACGATTACATAAAAATGTCAATATGCTGAGGATATGGGGAAATGCAATTTTACTTAACTAGTTAATTGCTTCTCCTATAGCCTAAAACTATTTTTGTAGTTAGGTCACTACGCTTTGGAGGTACAGATATAAAGTTGTTGTGATACAGACTACGATCTCATTAATGATCACCGTTATTAATGTATGATGTTGCATTTAAATATTGCAAATTATTGCAGATTACAAATGCAGATTTTGTAAATGACACGAATAGTGTTGATTTCGTGCATAATACAAAACGCATTAACTGCTGTAGCTTCATAAAAAAATTATCGTCATTAGCCATTAGAGGAATTACTTCTACATAGGCTGAATTATACAGAATGAGTGAAGCGAACCGCAAGCAGTGACAGTCATTCACACGGCAGTTTTTCGGAACTAAGATGAAACAGTGGAAAATGAAAATAACAAAAAATAAATAAATTATTAAAATTCATTTTTAATTTTGTGGAAATTCAAAATTTTGTTTGTACAAAAACGGTTGTTTCTCTGTGCAGCAACATATTTTTGTGCTGAGTAATCACGTTGAGTAACACACCTGACACAAAACGATACTGTCAGTAGTCTCGGCAACGGTAAGAATATTCGCCTCAATTTTAACCTAAGTATGGAGATTTGTGTCATAACCTCTTCAAGACGCCTGACAGACAAAAATCACATGCAGATAAATCCAAGGAACGCGCAGGCCACAAATCTTTGCCAACTCTTTCTTCCGTGAAAGCTTTACCTACTCGGGACGTATGACATGTCGCTCCGTATTATTTAAAGAAGCAGTCGCAGCGTTTGTCTGTCAGCCGCATATAGAATTCTTCGCTAATTCTGAGAAGTCCTTCTGTGCTATCTGTTGTATCAAATGTATTGGCTTCACGATACGATCCAGGATACAGACACAATACCGCACCTCGACTTTTCACCGTTAAATGGTTTTTCGTTCAACTGGTGAGGGTTTGTGGCGGACTAGTACCTCATGTTTGGCATATCCAGATAATTGAAATCATCCTTCGCTGCTCATAAAATCAGGATTGGGTCAAACTCACCATTAACGATTTTTTTTTTCGAGAAACTACCTACAGTATAACAAATGTCTCCGTTTCCAACATGTGTTATACGAGATGGTTTCAAATTTAAAGAATTGTGTGTTTCAGGTTTAAGTCTGTATTTTGTATATTTTTATTTTTTTCATTTCCTATTAAGCAGTTCGCTGTGATATTGGAAGCCGTTTTCAGGCGATTAGAGTGGGAAGACAGGAGAAAAGACCTTAAAATCCGAAATTTGAAAACATAATACAGCCCAAAGTCTTTGCAGCACTATTGTTTAGCGAAAATGCAATCGAAATGGCGTCCGGGGCGGTTTCAAGTTGCACACCCTGTATCCATTTGTTTGTAAAAATTATTTGTATTGGTTTACACACTTAAACGTCTCCGTTACTTGTTGCATCCAAGAATAACAAAGAGTAACGATACATGTGTCAGTGAATAATAAGCTGCAAATGACAGAAGTAACAGTATAAAATCGTTGTATTAAATAAAACACTGTCCGATATTATTAATGTAAAATTACATCATCAATATTGAATTCTGTTCATGTTATTATGCATTTTTGCCTTCTATGTATCCGTTTCCTTAATTCCAATAGGCCTATTTATTAATATGACATTGTCGTTAAATAAGTTTGAATTTAACTTGTACTGCTAAGCCTTTAAGGCCTTTTGATGTTATTTCTTCTATCATGAGTACAGAGTGCACTTTAGGAATATATATCTCTGTGTTTTCTTGTTGTGTTTTTTGATTGTTCTATGCAGTAGGCGTCCGCTGTTTCATAGTGAAATATCAGTATAAAGAATAATCGGGGAACAAAATGTTTTCTTGACGTCTTATGTAAATATTGTACGCACCTTTAGGCTATGCTTGTCAGAAAGTGCACTATGTAGAGTATGCATTTGTCCGAATTAAAATTCTGTTTATTAATTAAGTGTTCTCGTACATACGTAGTGATGAACGTTTTTTATAACTTGCACATATTTAGTATGTGGCGCCGTTAAAGCAGAGACATTTTTGTTTTATCTGTGTATATTCTTTATGGTAATATAGGTCTATTAAAAATTTTCAAATGAACCCACTAGATTCTTTAAATTTTCGTTATTGTAATATCACAGTGAATTGGAAAATAGTAAAGCGTTAAACTTCAAATTGAATAGCTTATTGAATTCAAAAAATTTTCCGTGAGTGGTCGATTGTCCGACGTCACATTTGATGTCATTGTCAGAATCGGACAATGTCCAATCAAAATCTTCCACTTGGAAGATCATAAGGATGAAATTCAGTTTCATTTTGTAACGAACTTCTATAATGATATAGATTTCTACAATAGTGTTTGGTGAGTCGGTACACTTATGGTGATTGAATTTTCAGAACAATTATGTCCAAATACTTGATAAAAGCGTAAACTCTAGTCGCAGTATAAAAAGGAAAAATTGTTTCATGGGGTTTAGGAGACATAACATAAAATACGTTTAATTTGTAAGCCTATGTATTGACTTAGAAATGTAAAAAGTGAAATGTGTACAAAAAGCAGGATACCCGCTATATGATGCATTGACGATGAGAATCAAGAGAATTAAATACTGTATTGTGTAATCTAACCGTAGTATTTGACAGCTGGTGCGGCATAGGCAAGAGGAGCGGCGACCTTAGCGACTGGAGCGGCGTAAGCGATCGGTGCAGCGGCGACAGCCTTCACGGCGACTCCGAGAGGTTCTTTGTGTACGACAGCGTTGAATCCGTTGACAGGATCAGCTGTGTAGTCGACGACACGGCGGGTACCGTCGGGTTCGACCAGACTGTAACTGCCCTGTACAACGTCTCCGGAACGGGTCTCGTGCTGGCTCTTTGAGTCTCCGGTCAGACCGTCCTGGATGTCGTACGCATAACTGTACTGTGGGTTGGGATCGTACTCATCAGCTACTACGGCCTTGGCAAGAGGGGCGGCGACTTTGAGGGCTGGTGCGGCGTACGCAAGAGGAGCGGGTGCGGCATAGGCAGGTGCGGCGTAGGCAGCTGGAGCGTAGGCAGGAAGAAGACCTGCATTAGCTGCAGCGACGAAAACAGCAAGAATCACGATCTGTAAGCAACAATTAGAACGTTTAAAACGAAGCAAAAAGTATAAAACACAACCATTATTCAACATATAATTCGGTTTAGATGTAGTTTTAAATTCCTATTCATTAAGTTTTAGCATTGTAGAATGTAATATTCTCGTTTTGTAGCTTATATTTGAATCAAGTTTGATATGTTGCAAAATGTAGTGAAGTTCTGTTAGCCCAGTTTAAGAATGTGCTTACACATTCTTAGAATCGAATTACTTTATATTCACTTTGCGAGAAGGTTATTGTAATGGAATCATATCTCTGTCCTCCACACATTTTCAGATATTTTGCGGCAATTAGTAATTAACTTTCTTTCAACTACTTAACTATCAAATATAGCGTCACGATGAGTTTCTATCGTTAAAACAAATGAAACTTGAAGAATAATTCAACGCAAAGAGATTCGTTCTGAATATGTTAATTACGAGGTGAAAAGGCGGTTTGAGTAAAACTGTGGGGCCGTATAGAGCAGTAAATAAAGTGAAGTTACAACGATACGACACTCGCGTTCTGAATGTTAACACTCCTTGTACACTGTCACACTGGTCACTATTGTTATCCACAACGAGCACTACACACCTTGAGAGCCATTGTTGTGAGCTGATGATGGCGGTCGTAGTAGGCTACAGTAGTTTGTGTGGCTAAGTGACCAAGTGGCCAGTTTATATAGCGGATAGCCAGTCCAGCACGACTCAACCCTTGTAGTATGTTGCACCAGACGCGTATGCCCACCGCCCTCAATCGCTTTCTCTTCTTTAGGTCACCTTGCTCAATTCTAGCGGGTATTGGGGACACCTCACCCGTTGACGCAACCGAGAATAATTGAAACATTTCCAAAAAGGCATAGGTACAGTGTCACGAATACGTTACGAATATGGTTTCGCTGACAAAAATTTAACTGGTCGACGCCATGAATTCTGAACAGCTGTTAATGTACTTGAAAACACGTGTGAATGCGGAAGATGAAAAACAACCAATCGATGAATCAGTGTGTAGTCCGAGTTTGTTATTAATATATTCGTTGTGTACATAAATTCTTGGCAGGGTCGTTGAGTTTATACGTCAAAGCAGAAACGTATGTTTGTGTACAATATAAATGAGCCAAGATTACCGTTTATCTGACAAGTGTAACAGCTGTGTCTGCACTTTTATGACCGTAGTTCGGGTCCTCCGAATGTGTTCATCCTACTGTAAATAATGAATTACTCCAAGTGCTTGATATTCATTGGACGTATATACGATGTAGGCTACTTTGCGTAAACAGAATATGGATAAAAGGTTTTGAGACGAAAGTAGTGTTTTTGAAAAAGTATGTTATGGTAAACGTGTGCAATTATTAACGAAAATTTAAGATGTTTGCTCGACCTAAAATAAGACTTTACTAGGGATATGGTTAGACTCATGTTATGCGTACGATTTTGTTTCGATGCACCGCATTCATTGGTTACTGACAAAAACAAGAACGTAATTGCGTATTAAATACAAATAATGTTTTGGTGCACCTGTTTTGTTGCAGGGGAAAGGGCAAGAAAAATATGAGTGAATAATTTCTTGAAAGACATTTGAATAGATACGGAATTCAATGACTGGGCAAAAGGGAATCGTACCGTCGTATCGTGAAACAAAATACGGTCTACTCTCAGTGCCCTGGAGGAAGAGAAAAATTATTTTAATTTTCAAATTTTTTCATTTCTTGTAGTTGACGTGCTCAGTCCGAAAATGGTCTAACACATAAGAGGTTACTGAAAATTTTGGGCTAATAACAGTATTACATTATCAGTTTTCCAGGTTGTTAGGACGTGGTGTAGGTTGTTGATGTTTATCACCAGACGTTTCGTCCAAACCGATGACGGATGTCTTGAGTGTTCCGGGAACACAAGATCACAACACCCGCGAACGATACGAACAGTCGCGCGGGAACAAAGATTTTAAAATTCTGATTCTGTGTTTCAAACAACAGACTCTTCGTATCGTTAGCGAGTACTGCGATTCTTATTCCCGCGCCATTGAAGATGTCCGTCGTCGGTATGAACGAAACGGGTGGTGATAAACATAAACAACTTAGACCACGGCTTAACCTGGAAAAATGTGATAATGTAAACACCGGCCGTGAAAGCGTATGTTCGATTAGAAACACTCTTGTTATGAGCAGTGACTACACGAGAGAGAGAGAGAGAGAGAGGTGTGTGTGTGTGTGTGTGTGTGTGTGTGTGTGTGTGTGTGTGTGTGTGTGTGTGTGTGTGTGTGTGTGTGTGTGTGTGTGTGTGTGTGTGTGTGTGTGTGAAAGATCTATCTTTCGGTTGACGGTAACGTAGTATTGGAGAGTAAACCAGCGGTAAGTACAAACACATACACGATTTCTTCCCTGTAAAGAAACAAAGTCGGTTAAATCCTTTTTCTACTGTCACGACGCATTATACAGGCCACCAGTAGCTATATTTAAACCGACATTCCCGACATAAAATAAACCGTATAGTTCAAGGCTGTGATTGCCGTGGGAGTTCAGTAAACTGACTAACGTCTGGTTAATAGGGTCTATTACCTTTCTCTCCGCACTGAATAGCAAATAAATCAGATGTGAGGCACTGACATTTCTTTCGTTATTGCTTGCTAGTGTTGTCGGTTTCTAAAAATCGGGTACTTTGACTTCGGCGACTTTTTTCAGTTATTATTATGAAGAATTGCAAAGTAATGTATTACAGGGTGTTTCAAGAATTTCTGCTAAACGTTGCAGTCGTATTTCGCTGTTAAAAATAACGAAAAGTTCGTATAAACATAGGTCCGGAAATGCCTTGTTCTGGAGTTACAGCCAGTCAAAGATTTTCCTTCCTTTTTTCCCCTCAAAGATATAACAGTGCCGTATTGCATTTATTACGAACACACTTCAAAATGCTAAACTTGTGATTTTGTTAAGTAAGTAATTAATTTATGAAATAACTGAGTTTGTCGTGAGTACTGTATTAAAGATAATTTTTCTGTATTACTGTTTCTGTTAAAATACAACTTATTTACTATTGTGGCGTATTTTATGTTGATTTTATTTTAGAATTGGTCTAGGTTAAATTCTTTAAAATGTCTTAACATTTTTCGTAGCATAATTTCTAAGACATTTTTGTAAGATATAAATGAAATTTTTACCAAAAAATGTAAAAAAATTACAATCTTGTTACTTTTTGCGATCTATGTCGTGGGATTTCTAAAAGAAGCTAATCAATCCAAGACACTGAAACCAATATTTTTTAACTTTGCGCCTAAAGTTACATTTAAAGTCACAAGTTTAGCCTTATAGTGTGTAATACCACACTATTTTACCTTTGACGGCAAAAAGGTACTGACAAATAGACTATTTGACTGACTGTCCTCCAAAACAAAGTTTCCGAATCTATGTTTAGATGAACTTTTTTCCGTAGTTGTAACAGGAATACGTCTGCAAAGTTTAGCAGAGAGCTCCGGAAACACTGTATAATATTTAAAAATTTTGCATTAAATGGTACAGCATTCATTGTTATGCTTTGAATTTACAATTACATTTTTTTGAAGATTAGTGGTTTTTAAATAAGGAACACTAATTTTGTAGCTTTTTATTATCCATAGATATTTTAGTCTTTGTACATTTTCAAAACTGTATTTCTAGTCTGGATCTCCGTTATTCCTCCTATTCCGAGTAGTCTTTCTCCGTTCCGAGGAGCCTCCTCTTTCTCCGTTTCCCTTCTGTCTTCCGATTACCTCTAATATGCATCGCTGCCTATTTTCTTCATTGTCTTTTTCAGGCTGTTTTGTCCTTTACTACTAAAACTTGCATACACTACTTGACCAACGTTCTTCATGATTGTTCCTACCACTTCCTGGGCCACGTTGCCGACAGTCTCGCATTCTCCTTCTCCTCTTTACACCCCTACGTTTATATTTGGTTCGTCGGTCGTTCTTTCGTGTGCGAGTTTGCTACTTCAGTGAAGTCATTTAATAAACGACTTTTTTTATTTTACACAAAAGGCAGACAGAATTTGTCTCCCAAAATAGAAAACCGAACACGTTTCGAAATACTTCCAAGCAGAACATTGTTAAATACGTGAACTTACTGGGTGTGTTGAACCGACTGGTGTATTGAGATTTAAATGTACATTTTACTCATACACGGGTACATGCATATACATAACGAAAGGGCAATGTCTGACCTACACAGCGCTTAACACACGCGGGTGTGTGTCACAGTGATATGTGCACGTTAACTCGTTCTCTCGAACTGCGTTCTGTTTCTTATTCACGTTGATTTGCAAATACAGAGTTAGTTAGCTTAGCAATTTACCTTCGGTAATTCGATTTTGGTATAAAGCAGAAGTACACGGTTTCAGTCTATGAACCTAATTCCATATGCCCGTATTACATCCTTTATTCTACCAAAACATCTGTACTTAACGAAAGCAACGCAAATGAAATTTTTAAATCCGTGTGTATGTATTTCTGGTACTGTCTATTATTATTTAAATATTTAAAATGTAAAATGAGAGAATTACGTCTACCGAAAAAATGGGTTTAGGTAGATATGTTTGCGAAGACGTAGCAGATATGTTTCCTACAGTCTTGTAAATGTATTCAGTAAGTGATTTATTTGATAGAGCCACGTATTATCTTCTTGTTAACTATAAATCGTTATTAATTAGTGTAATTAATTACTAATCCCCGTCCCCGGTTTAAGTTACAGCGTTGGCTCTTATGAGAGCTGTCGCGCTCTCTCTTACTCAGGTGTTTCTCCTATACTTCTTTCCTTGTCTGTCGTTGCAGTGTTGCCACTCGTACCAAATATGAAGTATAAATTTTAAAGAGTTTTAAGTTTTATTGATGTTCTACAAGGTATACTGCAAATTTCTGTATAAATTACATGTCTGTAACACAATTACCTTCTTCATAAAAAAATATTTTATAAGTTTGTATTCACTTGTACAATTTAGAGCAGCGTTTCAGTCAACCAGTTACTGGTGCCCTAATATACGGTATATGGAGTTAACTTTTACCACGTTTTATTTAGAATAAATTTCTTTTATTATAAGCACATTTTAATAGCTAAAGCACAATAAATAAAATTTTTATTGATTTTTTATCTATGTAATTAAGTTATGCCCTCAGTGCGTGTATTAAAATGTTCGGTCTGTGAGGAAGTTTTTATTTCTTGTGATAGATATATAGTATAAGCGAGAAAGTTGTAGTAAATAGGCTAAAGTTATTTTGAATGCAAACTCTAATATCCTACTTAAAGTGGTTTGGGCTGTATATACAATTATTTGTGATGTTTATTCCTGTCGCTTCTGGGGACAACCCAGCCATTGGCGCTAAGCTTTGTCGCCAACTTATTTCATGTTAACTCATTTTGTTTATGGGCTTTTTTCGTATGTTGTATTCAGGCCTATATGCAAATGTTTAGGTCTTAAAGTTTTTATTACACATTTTACATATTGCATAGATTTTACGTGTTCTTATTAGGTACTAATTTAATGAGAATTATTCGTATATTTGTTAAATTTAGCACTTGTATAATTTTGGTAATTGATATAATTTACAAATTGTTAGCTCTATGCTCTTATGTTAGAAGCAGTACACGTACGTACTTTGTAACTGTAGGGCAAAACAGATAACATCTGCTTCCATTAAATTAACTCCTACCCTCTGCTCCAATATGTTACACTCTGTATTAAAAATTTTTCGTCACCACGTTACTAACTAATCCTCTGGTTGGATTTCGTTTCACTCACACTTCTACGTAATATTAGGGCGTTTTTATAGTTATTAGCTCTTCTTGAGAAACAGTTCTCTTTCGAATTCACTTCTTTGTGAGTCGATAGAAACTGAGTTTGAAGTATCGTTCTCATAGAAACCCAGTGATTAATAACATGAAATATTTTGACAAAAAGAACCTAAGTGTTTGGCAACAAATGTTTGTTTACATCTTAATGTGATATTTTACTTCTTGTGGACTGCCCTGGACGAAACTTTCACTTCCCTTTGAATTCCTTTTGTAAGGTACTGTAACGAATTATACTTTGTTCACTCCTTACCATCTGTCGCAAATTGCAAATATAACAAAGTTTTGTCACACCACCACTCTAACAAAAACACAAGGTTACGCGACTATCCACAACTATTTCTAAAATGACAAGACTTTCAGGATTATTATATTACATAATATGACATAATTATATTATATGCTAGATATTTTATATTGTTTGTCCACACCGCATATTCATTAGATAATATAACAACACCTCCAGTTATGAGTAAAGCTCTTTTTTATGATTAATTTCATGTTATTTTCATATAAAGAACTGAGTGATACTACCTCAGGTTACTGTTGACACATGAGTATTTATACCATAAATAAAACACTAATAATTTGTAGTCCTTCATTGATAAAGGTTCACTCCCTGTAGCAGTAAATCGACGTCTTAAACGGGTGACGTGTACTTCAAACGCCTTCAATGAGTGGAATCCACTATCGCCACACACGACGAAGTCTGACAACAGTGTGGCCCATTTAACCAATGCTGTAACTTAAATGTGGGACGGCCATTAGATACTTTTATGCTTCGAACGCATACTTTGAGTTCGTAGGCTGAGGTGCAAGTACTCTGCCGTGTGCAGGTACTAAACCTACATCTGCATCGTTATCTGCCGCCCAGGAGTTGCACCATTTCTTGTTCTCTGCTTTCAGTGTTCCTTTTCAACAATTGGACACACCCAATCAATGGATCCCTACCTCGTCTTTATAACCTCCAGAAGAGGGTTAGGACTTGTAATGACCAAAAATTTTAATTTTTGAAATTTTGATCAAAAGTACGTTACAACCAGCCAAGACACCCCAACACGGGCCAGAAGCAATAAATAAAGAAGCAACTTAACGAAGTGTCAAGTGGACGCTTGCTAGGAACAATAAAGTACGCTTGACACAACATTACAATAGGAAGTAAGGTTCGCCTGTGACAGACTCGTCTCAACCGAGATTTACAGCCCACAACAAGCCAGACAAAGAAATGTAGCACAGTGGCACAGTTACGGAGAAATTGTAATGAGCACACGCTACAAGGTTGATTTGAAGCGTGCCAGCAGTAAAAAAAAGGAATAGTCACACAATGGTACTCACCCTGTATGAGAACAAACAACGTATATCTAATGAATAGGACTGAGTGTGCGCACAGCGGGAGGACATCTTACTGGTGACAACTGATATTTACGAGAAGGAAAAGGAGTGCCGTCTTGGAAACGACGACACGCTGTGTCCTGATAACTGACGGAAAAGGGTCATGGATAGTCAGACAATAACAAAATGCGACGTATTGTTCGCGTGAGAACTGCAGCAGACCTCCAGAGTATACTTAGACAAAAGCTTGATCGACAGGCGCGGAATTGCTCTACATTCTAGGAAAAGGTACGGAGGCCCTTCGACGTGTACTTGAGGGGAGACCAGATAACCAACCAGAACCCGGCATCTTCCCAGAGCACAGGTGGAGAGGACCGTTGTCATGATAGCAACACAAACAACGAATCAGAAGTAGAGAACCATAGTTCTGCATAAGGGTAGGAGTTCATCTGACCTATCATGGTTGACCAAAGGCGTGTTTGCCAGGAAATTGCATTGTGGTAAATGATGCTTAATAAAAACTGTTTACAGAGCACGCGAGTAGTCAGTCTTCATAAATTTTTCAATCTTATTCTTTGAGCAGTCTACATAAAAGTTTCAATCTTATTCTTTTCTCAGTCAAAGTTCTCAGTTTTAATACATCTCAGTTAACACACGTATAGCAGTTTGACTCTGAAACTCGGTTACGCAGTACTTTAATCAGTGACTTAACATTTCAATATTGACAAGTTACTCAGTAATAGTGTATCGACAGTGACTCAATCATACAACATACATCAGTGATTAATAACTTTCAAGTACTTTATCTTACTCAGCTATCGCTTATTAAGAACTAAGCTAATTTAATAACAGACTCGCAGAACTTTCGTTAATGCTTTACCGAACAACGAAAACGTACCGTTGTACAGTGCGAAGTATTACAATACCGATTGGAACAATACACCACGTAATCGAAAACACGATACATTAACGTATACAAGAAGAAGTTCGATAATAGACAGTCATATATATACACACTAGTTAACAATGAACGTACTCATAGAACACATGACTTCATAGACTCTGATAGGACGGCCGACATCAATGGAACACATACACCGCGAGTGAATCTGATCCGCGTGTGTTGAGTGATAGTGACATCGAAGCAACGCAACCTCATACATATGGATCATCTGTAGGAAGGAGTTTCACCGATGGAAATATTGGATAATCCATTTTACAAGTAAATCTTTATGTTATTCTTGTCATAAGAACTCTACTGTCCTGTCTCTTTTCAAAGAAAACACCCTTTGAGAATTTAGATTAATTATCATGGTAAATTTAAATAAAACTATTCATCTGAGGCAAGAAATGAACGCATTAGTGTAAGATTTATATGTTGATTATTTATGTTTATATATGTTGATTGTGTCATATATATGTATGTGTATGTTTTCAGCGAACGACGTACTGGATTCATATTGTAATTTGATTCATATATATGTGTTCTTTTTTATGGATGTATTTACAGGGCATCGTTTATATTTATATATATTGAAGTTTCTTTACTTGAATGATGTTAATAAATAAGTGTTTATTTCTACTCAGTATTTATGCGTTCATTATTGTCAATTTTACCTCATAATAGACATTAACGTCACTTGAATGAATTATGGTAAATTTTATATTATTTATACAACAAATTAGAGTCTCATTGCAGTAATTATACTAACCATCAAATAACTAAATAATCACGTAAATTCAATTAATTTGGTATAACTAACCTAATTGGGTGATTACATGATTAAACTCCACAATTTAGTATAATTGCACATTGTATTCACTACAATCACAGATTAATTAAATTATGCAAACAACATTTGCATAAAAGATTGTAGACTCGTGTTCTACCGTTTGTGATTATTTGAGCTCTCGTTTGCTTATTTTACCTCCATCCTAACTCATTCCTTAATCAAATCCACATTCCAACTCCTTAATCTTATTCCTAATAACTATACATAGTGT
Source organism: Magicicada septendecula (assembly GCA_034769895.1). NCBI lineage: Eukaryota > Metazoa > Arthropoda > Insecta > Hemiptera > Cicadidae > Magicicada > Magicicada septendecula. The sequence goes on along the minus strand of CM068368.1, from coordinate 153,477,295 downwards.
CCCGAATACAATCTTATTCAGTGTTTCTTCATATTTGGTTTTGGTTTTTGGTCTTCAACAGCAGAAGGTTTAGTTTCGGCTATACCGTGGTTTGTTAACTCCAGTACCATCTCTACTATTTTTTCGTGATTCAACATAAAGTCGTAAACTCAGTGAACTTATTTATTAAAACACATACAATTCATCGTGCTGAAGTGTTTATTATTTTTGTAATCGGGTTCGGCTTATGAAGTTATTTACTCTGTTGGATACCCAAAGTAAAGTGATGTTTACGAAGTACAAGAAGTAGTGAAAATCAGTTGTGTCATGTGAACACAGTTCATAAAGCTAAACTTTGCTTAATTCTTAAGCTTAATTCTGTTAATAAAGCTTCTATTAATTAATAAAGCTTAATTCTGTCAAGTAAGTAAGTAATTTATGAAATAACAGTTTCGTATATTTACACGTTGATACAGTACATGTAATCGAGCAAAACCGGGAAATAAAATGTAGTTTGTTACAGGTAATAAGGAACTAAATCTTTGGTGAATGTATAATATTGTTTAGTCTGTGACGTCAAAACATGTAACTTATATCGTAGGTCTGCATTTCAGTGATTAGACTCTTATCTGTGAGTTTTCATATCTAAGGATCATTATTGGAGACGCACTGTGTACTGCCGCAGTGAATATTTATACATCCGGTACAGCGTGCGACGTACTAATGAAATGTCTATATAATTGTATACGGTAGTTCTAGCACTGAAGTTGACGTATTTATTTGTGGCTCATCCGTACACTGCACGTTACAAAGTACACGCAGTTTGTTCCTTCATACTTCGTAGGTGTGTTCCTTTTACTAATTTAACAAAAAATGTTTGTGTGCAGATAGGTTTGGAATTCTTTATTTTCTACGTATAACAAATCGAAATTTTCCGTTTTTTTTACCTCAATGGTTGATCTACGTGGACGAAATTAATAACAGAAATTGTCGGTTTCAGTTACATTTTGAATAAAAAAATTAGTTGTAAGGCCGTAAGATATATGGATATATGGATTATTATGGAAATTCGTAAAAATTAAGTACATGAAATCAGCATTTTTCTCATTTTTGTTAAACAACACTATTAAAAAAATTGGTTCAAAATCAATCAGTTTTTCTCTAAATCTTGTAGAGAATTTAAATATGAACATTTTGGTGAGCTAAAAAAGGTCGTAGAAAAATGGTTACTAGTACAAATAACTTGTTTTATTCAAAATAAAACAGGAAAAAATTCTGGTTACTTATCCTTATAACCACTTCTGAACAGTGTTACACCGATTGTTCAGAATTAAATTCTCGACCAGATTTAGAAAAAACTTTCGTTTTGTGGAAAAATACTTGAAATAGTGTTTTTGTACAACAGTTGATAGAAGTAGTTTAGTTTTCAGGTCATTTTATACGAATTTGCTTAGGACTTTTATAAAATGGGCTGAAATTTACGTATAGGATGTAAAGAATTTTCATAAAATTTGTGACCTTTAAACCAAGTACCTAAAATTGTTTAAGGGAAATTCCATAAGAAACGGTCGATTTGGTATCATTAATTTTATCCACATTGACTACCTTTGAGGAGAAAAACGGAAAATCTATGATTGTCCATAAGAAGAAAACAAAGCATTTCCAGACCTGTGTTTATATATATTTTTTTATTATTCTTGAAATAAACACACATACGAAGTAAGGCAGAAACACACTTCATACTTGTATTCTTGTGTCTTCAACGCTGGGAATTCATTAGGGCTATATTCCGACGTTTTTTATTGATCGCACTCCACTACTACTTCATGCAAGATAACCATTCTTGGCCTTCGCTTGAATTAAACATTTTATCATTACTGACTCTATTCCTGTATGAAATCATCTGCATTAACCTCGAGCATCGTATCTCCTATATCCGTCCTTTCGAATTCCAATTAATTTAGAGGAATAAGGAGAAATAAAATACAAAATACTTTAAGGGGTTTTTACTTGTTTTAAGTCTGATGTTTCTTCAGACTTCCGATGTTTCATTTTTCTTAAAACCGACGATCATATCCTAGATTTAATTTTTTCCATTTATGTATTATGTAATAGTGCAATAGTAATATTATTGAATTATTTTTTTTAATCAATTAATTCAAACGTATAAAAAACGCGGGTTTGTGTGCGCTTAAATCTACTTAATTCCACGTCTAAAGTTTACTTAAATCCGAATGTTGGAATACTTCATGTGGGAATAGATGCATCTTTATAAGTTTCGATAAACGTTGTTAAAATTCAGTTCATATACGTTTTAAATATTAGCTATGATATTGGAAAGTATAGATCTTCTTGAAAAATGCATAGTGTGAGATTTAATAACAGTTCTTTACTTAAATGCTTACAGATTCCTTCAGTGCTTCAGTATGTACGTGTCTCAGTTCATCGCAATCAGAATTCAAATCTGGAAGGTGAATATTTTATGTAATTAGAATAACAAACAAGGAGAGTTACCTAATTGATTGTTCTCTAAGCTGAGTGGGCGGATAAAGGTGCCAACGCCCTACAGTCTGTAAATGTGTCAGTGCCAGTAGAAAAATGAATTTATTGAACAAGTCATTTATATAATATAGGAGGAACACTGCGTTTGCGACCTACTCTGCAACTGTGAAAGTACCGTACAATTTTCCTGCAAGTGTCACGCACGTGTTATTAACGAAAGTATAAACTGACATTGTCTCTTGTCTCAATGCCTCAGCGTAAGAAAGTAACTGAATGCAGTGAAACAGTAGCTTTCCTTTCACACACTGAAGTTCTTTATAGAATATTTTGTTAGTTACAAAGAGGTCAATGTATTTTTTTCCTTAAATACACAAGGAATTTGTACGTTTGTTAACTCTGATGAAGGTGCTCGGTAAAAATCCCTGTATAGCTGAGAAATTGCTGTACGGAATTTTATAACATTGCTTTTATTGAAGTGCATTAAGCACAATAGGATAATAATTCTATCTGCCCTAAGATGTGTGCGTTTATTGAGCCTTTTTCCTAACAAAGTCATTATCATCATCACCACTCCAAGGATTAGGCCTTAGACCTGTTCCGGAACCCATCTCCTCCTCGGTCTACCGACATCTCTGTTTCCAGTAGGACAATAACCCAAGGCAGCCACGGGTAGACTGATATCAGACATGCAGGTCAAGTGTGTATCGAAATTCTTATTAAAATTATTTAAACGGCACACAGTAGGTCCATACAAATAGTGTCCAGTTACGTAATGCCCAATAGTGTGACATTACGTTCAGTGACATTACGTCCTCTGATGAAATGTGTATTTATCGTAAACGTTCAGCAGTATGTAATACACACACACACACATGTTGCGTCTACAATTTTTGGTGTAGGTTTACATATTATGTATAAATAAAATGAACTGTTATGACATTTTTGATTGGAGTAGGCATGTGTATTTAAAGATGTGTATCAACACTATAATTGTGCCGACATTTTTTACTCGTTTCTATTTTTCTTCACCGCCTTTTCGTTCTGTAGCATTAGTATATAACTTGGTAATCTTAAGTAAATTTTGCCACTTTTCCCGCTGATCTTGTAAGCTTTATAATTTCTTACCGTTGCTTCACTTATCTTTAATTTACTTGGTAGCTTCTTTTCACTCTATGTCGCGTACGCTGATGACCAGTCTATGTTGTGTTTTAGAATGTCTTTGTTCTCTTTGCTTTTTTTTTTAAATAAATCACTGTCTTAAAGATAGTCTTCTTATCTTTTTTAAAGGTAAAATCAGTGTTCCCAATGGTGAGTTACCAGCGCCTTTTGAAACTTTGAACACCACCCCTCGACAACATTAATACTCCGTTGCATTCTGTTTGCCACAACAGAAATAAGAAACATGTCTGTTACTAAATCAGAAACATTCCATATTTTCCAACGTTAGTAAAAAATGTGATAGCACAGCCTGATTTTCTGTCTCTCCGTGGTCCCGTTTAAGTATGTTCGTTCTAAAGCAGCCTTATAACTCCGCATCCCCCGTAAAAATCAAATCAGAGCCTCTGATCAGCAGTTGTTTCCGCCTTGCTTTGCTGCTTGGTCTAATTGTTTAGTCTCTTGTAATTTGTGTGAGTGTACGTTGAAATAACTGTGACTTCAATACCAATGTTTTTTCTAGCTATAGTGATGTAGTCTACTGTTAGTCTTTGAGTAAATATAAATTCAGCAATTGATAGTTTAAAAAAATAAATAGTAAAGCGTTGATAAAATAAAATTATAATAACTGAAAGAAGAAATTCGCTTCCTCGCATTCTATTTATCTCTCCCTCATCTTCTTTTTTACCTTTTATTTCTTATTGAGTGAGCATGGGAGCAGGGACCTATCTGACCGCACCCTAAACGCGACCATGTATATAACTAGCCGTTGGTTCCACTACGTCACTTACGGCTTCAAACAAAAAACGTAAAAATTTTTTCTCCAGATCTTCTGAAGATGTTACAGCATCCTCGGCACTACAGTATACTTGAGACTTTTAATCATGTTATACAATTTAATTTTGTTCATTACACCTTTTGTACAGTAATACGTTTTGGTAAGTGGACCTTTGGTCTAGTTGAACATTTTGATATTTATAAATTTATATAAATATAAATACCTTATAGTCCGTCTTGCGGTCTTGTAGTTTTCCAATTGTATCACTACATGTTTCGAAAGTAAACTTTCATCATCAGGTGTATTATAAACTTCCTCCTATTTTCTAGGGCTCATCAGTGAAAGTAAAAAACAATAAATAAGTAAACAAAACACACAAATATACTAGTCAATACGATTAACGTCGACATAATATCTCGTAGCAGTGCGCACTGTACTATTGTCAATACACAACTGAGTGAGTCTCAAAGTTCATTATTTATCTTCATTACTGTGTCGTATAATATATTGGATTTAAAAAGGAGTTGGTCATTGAGTAAACATTTGTTGTTAATTTTGGAAGCTCTGTAGATCTCGAATTCTTCTAGAGCATCCATGAGTCTGCCTTTGCTACATATGTGTAAGGGTACTAAATTATCTGTGAAACTAGTGTAACTATGGTTTTCATTTACAAGATGCATGGCGAATGTCGACTTCAAATTTCTAATGTCCCTTTTCGGCATATGTTCTTTGTTCGACTATCCAAAAATATTATTTCGTACACACGATATGTAGACGATACTTTTATTGTATTTGATGGTACAGACAGACAAATAGATAAGTTACTCAGTTATATGAATGGATTAAATAGTAAGATCAAATTCACAATGGAGTTGGAATGCAATGTCTGCTTAAATTTCTTGGACTTATCTGTACGAAAAGAGAATAATTCTTTAACCTATAAGATCTATAGAAAACCAACGACCACAGACATGGTTATCAACGCTCATTCATATCACCCTGAAACTCAGAAATTGGCTCCTTTTAATGCCTTTATACACAGATTATTGAGAATACCTTTATGTAGTAATGACTATCAGGAGGAGATAAATACCATTAAATATATAGCTATAAATAATGGGTACAAAGGTGACATAGTTGACAAGCTTATAAGTAAACACAAATACAAAATGAAAAAAAAAATAAAAACAAAACAAAAACCGACAAGGTCAAGAACTATTATGTCACAGCAGAATACACCAATGTGATGCCTAATATACTTAGCAATGTATTCAAAAAACTTAATATTAACGTCTCCTTTCGAACAAACAACAATCTAAAAAATATATTTATACTAAGACCACCTAGAGCAATAGAAAACAGTTCAGGAGTATATAAGATACAATGTAGTGACTGCGACAAGTTCTATATCGGCCAAACTGGACGTAAATTTTTAGAAAGATTCAAAGAACATATGCCGAAAAGGGACATTAGAAATTTGAAGTCGACATTCGCCATGCATCTTGTAAATGAAAACCATAGTTACACTAGTTTCACAGATAATTTAGTACCCTTACACATATATAGCAAAGGCAGACTCATTGATGCTCCAGAAGAATTCGAGATCTACAGAGCTTCCAAAATGAACAACAAATGTTTACTCAATGACCAACTCCTTTTTAAATCCAATATATTATACGACACAGTAATGAAGATAAATAATGAACTTTGAGACTCACTCAGTTGTGTATTGACAATAGTACAGTGCGCACTGCTACGAGATATTATGTCGACGTTAATCGTATTGACTAGTATATTTGTGTGTTTTGTTTACTTATTTATTGTTTTTTACTTTCACTGACGAGCCCTAGAAAATAGGAGGAAGTTTATAATACACCTGATGATGAAAGTTTACTTTCGAAACATGTAGTGATACAATTGAAAAACTACAAGACCGCAAGACGGACTATAAGGTATTTATATTTATATAAATTTATAATTATTAAGCGGTCTGGAGACCATACAATTATAATGAATTTTGATATTGATAAATGAACCTTTTGTCTTAATGGACATTTCTGTAATTAATAGTTGTAGGCTCCATGGCTGGGTATTGCTTACAGGAAAGCAAGTTCCCTGAGAAAGTCGTGGGGAATCTAGAAATTTTGGATAAGGGCCGGTGGAAAGCACTGACCGGTTACTATTGCCGATCGGTTGCTAGAATTTGAACAGTTGTAAAGTTATAATTTCAGTATTGTGAAGTGTAAAACTACTTAGACATCAGTGAGAGTAACGTCTGGTTGTGTGACGCCATTTTTATTGTAACGGATATAGTCACTGTAATTTGTTCACTACATATGAAGTTAAATTTTTCAACATAATTGTGTGACATAATTTTCAACGCGCGCGCGTTGTGATTAGTTCACCCTTCAAGTTATAATGTATCGTATGTTCTTTTACGTGTACCAAAACTGCTTTGGTAACCTAAGATTTTTACTTACAAATATTTTTGTTCGTGTTTATATCGCGATTCGTGCGCGTGCGATTTATAGGCTTGTTATCTCATATGTTACTTGTTGTGTATGCGACTCCTAATACCATTTTCGATATATGGCGTAGTCACTTTGGGGGGGGGGTCTCCAAGCAAATGAAGACTTTTCTGAGTCGTCGCTTAACAACCAGACTCCCACAGTGAGACACATTCGCCTTCTAAACCATAAACCAAGTTATACAGCAAAGGCATCCCGACACGGACACTAGATGCATAAATCCGAAAGTAATCTATTCCCCAGTAAGGTTACTGATATGTCTTGGTAACCCAGCAACCTCCAGGTGATCAAAACTGTTTCAGTGGTACATTTACCAGCCTGATCTCAATCGAAGTAATTATTAATTTTCCGCAGTAGCCTAGTTTTGTGGTAGAACCCACAACGTGTAGTGGATATGTATGACGTGTTATAGGTACCCATTGTGCCAATTACTGTAACCTGCTTCCCATTTTATTTTTATTTCTTTAATTCAGGACGCGTTAATTAAATAACTACTTTTCGTTCATTTTAACAAATGATACACTGCTGTCATCATTATCATTATTTTTATATACCGCCATTATGCAAAAATTAAATTTATTACATGTTTGATGCACATTAAACACACAGTTGGAGGATATGCGAAATGTAAGTGTGCTGTTCGAGGGAAGTGTTCTCCTGTTATGTCACCACCATATTGTATCTTTCACTAAAGTTATTGTACGGGGAATTGAAGTAGTAATTCGCCGACTATAATATTGTTTCGTATATACATTATTGGTCTATCGACCATTCCAACTGTAGTTAGCTTGTTGGTTAGCCGTATTATAGCTGATGACGTATAGTGGCTCAGCTTTACATTTTGCCATTGAATGTTAAAGTGTCTTAAAAGCGCCCTCTTAAGACAACAGTTACGCTGTATCAGAAAATAAAAACTGCAGTTGTTTAAGGCATTAAATATATTTTATGAAGAATAAATAGTGCAATAAATAACGTACAAAAGTAGAAAAAGGTGAGAAGGAAGAATGTTTTTAAACTGTGATACTACTTATCCGTAGTAAGGATAAGGAGCAGCAACTTTGGCAACAGGAACGGCGAATTTAGCTACTGGTGCGGCGTAGGCTAGGGGAGCGGCGACCTTAGCGATGGGAGCGGCGTAGGCGACTGGGGCTGCAACTTTGGCTACCAGAGGTGTCTTGTGGACGACCGCGTTGAAACCGTTGTGTGGGTCGGCTGTGTATTCGACAGTTCGTCGGGTACCATCGGGCTCGGTCAAACTGTAGCTTCCCTGGACTACGTCTCCTTGACGGCTCTCCTGCTGGCTCTTGGAGTCACCGGTAAGAGCGTCCTGGATGTCGTAGGCGTAACTGTATGATGGGTTGGGATCGTAGTCGGCGTCTACGACAGCTTTGGCAGCGTATGCTGGGGCAGCGGCGTAAGCGAGAGGTGCGGCGACTTTAGCTACTACTGGAGCCGGAGCGTATGCTGGTGCTGCGTATGCGAGAGGAGCGGCGACTTTAGCTACAACGGGTGCAGGGTATGCGGCATAGGCAGGTCTGAGTGGAGCACCGGGTGCTACAACTGCAGGTGCGCCAATGACTCCGGCCTTGGCTACAGCAACGAACGCTGCCAGGATAACAAACTGAAAACATATCAAAAGAAAACATTTTAATTTTCAGATTTGTATTACTTTCTACTAAATATTTTGTGATGGTAGTTTAGCAGAATTTTTTTTTAGATTTATTTATGGTCACATTCAAGCAACATCAGTTTTTTTGGAGGCAAACGTATGGAATTATTTTTTTATATATAATACTGTCTCCGTGAAAGAAATTAATCAGTTTCTATATGGATGTAGAACGGAAACAAATCCGTCATTGTGATACATTGTTGTCGTATTTATTATTTGTCTGTTTTTTCAAAGTAGCAAGAGAGCTGTTGTATATTGACAGACGTGAACACATAAAGCTCTGCTGATTTGAATGCACAAAAACTTGGAAAATGTTACTTCACAAGCTAGCGTCAGCAGTTTCGTCCTCGGTATGTCGATTAAGAATGCGTTGTGTTACGACTAATTAAAGTTACGATGTGATATTATCTAAAATCACGTCGGAAGTAACACACAATACAATAAAATCATGTCGGACACCCTACATACAATGTTTTTGATTCAGTATTTAGCTACTCAAAAAGGAAAAAAAAAGTTAACAGTTTTTCTTACAGAATAGACTGTATTAAAAACGCGAAAACATCTTTTCCCTAGTGTTCCTAAAAATCCTGTCGCGACTGTGGGTTTTCCGTAATCCGAACATGTGAAAGTTAGCACAATTAAGCTTTTTATGGTCGTTGTCTGCGATATATTATGAGCAGTATATAATTAGACAACATGATTTTCACTATTGTATATTTCAAAATAGTCACTATTGACACTAAACCACTACAACAATAATGTGATCACTTCGCTACGAGCACACACCTTGATCCCCATGGTGTTGGTGGTAATTTCGGTGAGTTGAATACTGTACCTTGTGTTAGGCACGAGTTTATATACAGTACAGTTTGTGGCAACCCTCAGTGTTTATTGCCTCAGCTAGCACCCCACTTCGACGGGTGTTCCCGGAGGGCTCCACCTCCACTGACCTCCGAATCATTCATTCCAAACACCAAGGACAGCCAAATGAATGTAGGTGACCGCATGTGAGACGTCCGAACGCGGGCGTGTTCCAGATTTGGCATGCCGTGTGATGTAATATATTTTACATTACAACACGTATGCACTTTTTTGTTAATTAGTACAGTAAACAAGGTAGGGATAATGGATTAAACAAAATCTTGAGATACCCATTATGTATGTACTTTATTGAGACGTACAATTATAGTACACATATATAATATGCTAATATTTGAAATAGGCAAGGTAAAGTACTATAAGAATGGACAGCAGGTGTGTATGGAAAGTAATATGCGTAAGAATCAAATAATCAAACAATTATTAATTGTCAACAAAGTGATAATTACTATGGACATGGCATTCATGATTAAAACACTAAAATAGGCATTTCAAAACAGTGGAATGAAATAAATACTGATAAACATGATACATGTATATATGAGAAGAATTAATAATAAAGGTTATAGCACATTTACTAATAGTTCATGTGATAAATAAAATATTTAAATATTTTGAATTAATAGTGACAAAGGATAATTTAAAAGAGACATGATTACCAGAACCGCGATAGACAAAAAAACAGTAACAAAACCTCGAAGCAAACAGTATGGAATAAACGCTGAATAAATAGATATAAAGTACGTATAAGAAAGCATGGAAACTTTTTATATGATATATACAGAATTTTTCCGAAAGACAGTGCCAAACTTCGGAAACTGATTCTACTCGTTAATCTGAAGGAAAAATGTCCAATAAACATATGGCGAAAACTATGTTTCGTTTTCAGTCTACTTTTTTTAAATTAATTGTTCCCGAAAAGGTGAGATGTTCAGTTGAAATTTGGTATAGACAGTAGGTATGCTATTTCTTATAAATACAAAACAAATCAAAATTTATTTTTTAAAAATTCAAAATGGCGGCTGATTTAAATGTTTAATTCTAAATATCACAAAAATCAGTACTTATAACAAAAAATGTCTTATTACATACAACATTAGCTTTTTATTATTAATCCAGTGGTACATCGCTTATGGAATTCGGATAAAATATAACGGCGATATTACGGTTCTTTTATAACAAAACAATTATTTCCTTTATAGTTATTGTTTGGCCTGTTTTGTTATAAAATAAATGTAAAATCTCAGTTATTTTTTAACCGAATTCCATGAACGAGGTGCCATTTGATTAATAATAAAAGGGCTTTTTAATGCAATATAAATGGTATGTAGCCTATGTATACATACTGGCCTGTGTATACCAAACGTAACTCCGCATCTATAAACTTGGCATCATATTTTGGAAATACATACACACACACACATTATGTATATTTATGTTATGTGTATTTCCTCAAATAATAAGTACTTCTGCAAGTAAAATTATTTTGCTAGCACAATTCGATACCAAATTGTTTTTCTTACATTGCGAAGTCTCTCAATATAGATAGGCATGTAACTGATACAATCTGTACATGAGTGACAAGGCGTCATTTAGGGTATACCTTTAGAAAGCAAAGCATACTGGAAAAATGTACAAGACAAGTCATCGCTGGCTTCAGCGGATCTCGATGCAGTCAGTCGCTATCGCAACACAGACATAGATCTTGTTTGTCGAACCAGAATTTTATTGCGTGAATTTAAGTAGCGAATGTTTTAAATTATGGCGAACTGGATATCGTTCTGCAACCGAAGGTGAAGCCTTTTCTGCTTCACTCATGTTTGAGGAAGAACGTTTAATTATTAAAAATAGACGCCATTGCCCATCTTTGAAGAGCGTGACTTCAAAAAGTACATAAAAATAAATACTGTAGCTGTTTTTGGTTCCATTAGACAATTTATGTACTGTCTGCAATTTAAGTAAATTGTATGATAGGCCCACCTTTACGTAGTCGAATACAACATATTATGACTTCGCAGAAATAACGGTTACACAGTAATAATACGTTTTCGCGCACATGGGAGAGTTTACGAAGTGCTTGCTGGTGGGAGAAGGAGACTTAAGGTAAAACGTGTGGAAGCCATGAGTACAGAAAAAAGTCACGCCTCGCTAGTACTGTACGTCTCAATAAATGTCTACAGGTTAATACTGTAACATCCCGTGACAAATATAGTTCAAGCACTAAAAGAAGTATGCGTGAAGGACAAGTTTGGAATATTTTTCTGCGCTCTTCGCTTGCCCCAGGTTTATTATCCGTAATGTCTCTGGATAATGGCTTTTGATCAGAACTTTCAGAATTGTAAATTCATTTATAAATTAATTAAGAAGTTGACCGCCGCTTAATGTGATATCACTACAACAAAATATTTCAGCACCATAACAAACGTGTAGGTACGAAAAACAATGCACAACTGAGCCTTTCGTTTCTTTATGTCAGCATCAAAAGGCTGACAGACAATGAGTTCAAAGTATATTATATGTTCATTTATCGCCCGTAAAACGAATCACACAGTAATTTGTGGCAATTCACGTTTGTATTTTATATTATTCCGAAAACTTTGTTTCTAAATAACACTTTTCAATATCGTCCGATTAACGTAAGTGTATCAAAATATGCATATATTACGTAGGTTGGAGCCAAAGAAGTGTCCAAAAATCTGCTCTCAACGTTTTCATGAGTGCGTGGAATTCTCCGTTTTTCACGTATCCACTTGAATAATAAATATGGAAAGAAGTTTGTTGTATTTAATGTCGGTTGTTGTTTGTTTTTGCATTTATCCAGTATGTAATGTGTAGTATATAGTAAATAATTTGGTTCTTAGGACCATCTCTTTAATAGCTGTTGTATGTAATGAGTTGATGAGAAGAGGCAGAAGAAGAAGGAAATTGGGACCGGAACCAAAATGTGCAAGTAACGCTTTTTGCCGGTTAAGAAACCATGCCTCAAGGCAAAGTGGCCGCAGTTGTTCTAACAGACGGAACTTATAGTCAAGCGACCTGTTAAAATCAGAAAACGGCCTGTACTGTTAAAATCAGAAAACTAGAATACCTAAGATGTATAATGCGCTGAGGAAGAGATATGCTAACCTTCTACAAGTTATTATACAGGGCAAGGTACAATGGAAAAGGAATCCGGGAAGAAGGCACGAAGGCGCATTCCATGGTTATAGAACTTGGGAGATTTGTTCATACCGACTTATACTTATTTAGATCTCCAGTGTCTACAGTTCGCATTTTCATATTGATTGCCAACCTTGTTAGAACAGATGAAACTTGAAGAATAAGATGCATGGTTTGTATTCTAATTCATGAACCATAATAGTTTCGTACAAATTATGTATGAGAAATATTTCCTCCAGTTCTCGTTTCGGTGGAGTAGAAAGGAGAAAAATGTCATCTGCTAATATTCCTCCAGTGCTTGTTCGGGGAAAGCAAAAAATGTCATCGGCTGCGTATCTCATTAATAGCATTTTATTGCTGAAGTCTAGGGACTGACTTTCTCAAAGAGGAGCCCTCTGTTGGTTAATAGAAAAATTTTAAGAGCTATAAGTTGTAAAGTAATATAGAGTACTGTAGAGTACAGTATCCTAATGTGTAATTGCACATGGAAATGGTGAGATTATCGTGTATCATGAGATGATGTATGGCACAAAGTCGTGTTGTTACTCTACGTTGGTCAGACGTAGTACAAACATTACGCACTATATATTTAAAAATTCTTTTGAACGAATGTTTTTGTGCATGTACATACATAAAATGTGTCACTACCTCAAGGAGGGTCAATGTAAACATCGGATTGATATAAAAATTACGAATCCATCAAGGAAGGGTTATTGTTTTGTACTTATACGTAAGTTCACCGTCGGATATGTGACCAGGATCCCCTGCGGACAAGGCCGATGACCTCGGAAAACTAACGCTGCGCGGTTTGGCGACAACGTTCTCTATCTGATCGGTAACGCGACCTGTCTTTCTTTGGTCGTCGCTTGACTATAAGTTCCGTCTGTTAGAACAACTGCGGCGACTTTGCCTTGAGGCGTGGTTTCTTAACCGGCAAAAAGCGTTACTTGCACATTTTGGTTCCGTTCCCAATTCCCGCTGTTTGAAGTCGCCAGTGGCTGGAGATTGAAAATTCTTCGTAGTGGAAAGCAGACAAGGTTACCTCGCTTGAGATGTTTAGGTGTTATGGCGTGAATGTGCAGCAAGTCTTCCCTTCTCTAAACACCTCGTTATTTGTGTTATGGTAACCACATATATATTATTTCGTTTATAAGGTTTAGGTTTCAGATCCAGCCATTGCGAATCGCTTCGCGGTTCAACATCACATTAACAGCCTTCATCCATCCTTGCAGGAGGGCTCCCTTCTTTAACTGGCGCAAAGCTCAATCATGTATCAGACGTATCAGGCAGTCATCGGGTTTACCCGGACACTGGAACCACTGGGGCACGACCAGCTTACCTGCCCCACGAGTGGAAGTTGGAAGTTAGATTTCAGATACAAACGATTATGTGTCGCAGACTTTTTTTATATGTAGCCTATGTTAGTCGATTCTCCTCGCTGACCAACAGTTTGTAAACACACTTAGAATATGGCCAATGCAACATTCATATAACCAATGTTTATCTTTTCAGGCATTCAACTTATTGAAATTACTATAACCTATTCTGAGCATTTAAATGTAGTCAGCAGCCACCCTGGTTTATAGTGTCCCTAATACAATTTTTGTCCTATGGGCTCACGAAAAAAAATCTGCAGGAAAATGGAGACGTCTTTGGTCAGCACTTAACATCCGGATTTCTGCAGTGAGTTATAATCTTCTCATAAGCCAAGACAATCTGATACAGGCAGTAAATGTATAAAGCGGAAAATCTGAGGATTCTTCTCTCACATTACCTTGGTTATTTCTTGATAGTCCGGAACCAAATAAGTTTTTCGTTAACAATTTAGAACTATAATTTGTAAAAAACATGATTGTTAAATATTTTATATACAATTAATTACTAATAATTGTGCTCAAATTACTAGTACGTAGGAATGTGATTACGGATGAATATGGGAACGTTGGAGGTGCATAGAGAAATCGGAAACACATTATAAAGTGCCCTGCTGTTTCAGTTTTGCAACATTTATTTTCAGAAACGACATAGCAATTTGCCGATTATATTGTAAATAGGGGTTTTTCAACTCCTGTTGTCTGATTTATTCTTAAAACAAATCAGTATTTTACTTGGGATAATACTAGATTAGCCTTATGGCTAATGAGAGACACTTGCGTATATATTTGGTTTTCTTAAATCGTTATCTACGACAACTGAAGGATTATGATATGAAATAAAACTGCAATCTTTTAAGGCATTAAATGTATTTTATGAAGAATAAATAGTGCAATAAATAACGTACAAAAGTAGAAAAAGGTGAGAAGGAAGAATGTTTTTAAACTGTGATACTACTTATCCGTAGTAAGGATAAGGAGCAGCAACTTTGGCAACAGGAACGGCGAATTTAGCTACTGGTGCGGCGTAGGCTAGGGGAGCGGCGACCTTAGCGATGGGAGCGGCGTAGGCGACTGGGGCTGCAACTTTGGCTACCAGAGGTGTCTTGTGGACGACCGCGTTGAAACCGTTGTGTGGGTCGGCTGTGTATTCGACAGTTCGTCGGGTACCATCGGGCTCGGTCAAACTGTAGCTTCCCTGGACTACGTCTCCTTGACGGCTCTCCTGCTGGCTCTTGGAGTCACCGGTAAGAGCGTCCTGGATGTCGTAGGCGTAACTGTATGATGGGTTGGGATCGTAGTCGGCGTCTACGACAGCTTTGGCAGCGTATGCTGGGGCAGCGGCGTAAGCGAGAGGTGCGGCGACTTTAGCTAAAACTGGAGCCGGAGCGTATGCTGGTGCTGCGTATGCGAGAGGAGCGGCGACTTTAGCTACAACGGGTGCAGGGTATGCGGCATAGGCAGGTCTGAGTGGAGCACCGGGTGCTACAACTGCAGGTGCGCCAATGACTCCGGCCTTGGCTACAGCAACGAACGCTGCCAGGATAACAAACTGAAAACAAATCAAAACGTTGTTACTTCTTTGTTCAATATTTGAACCCAAGTTCATTGTAGA
Organism: Magicicada septendecula; assembly: GCA_034769895.1. Classification (NCBI taxonomy): domain Eukaryota; kingdom Metazoa; phylum Arthropoda; class Insecta; order Hemiptera; family Cicadidae; genus Magicicada; species Magicicada septendecula. The sequence goes on along the minus strand of CM068368.1, from coordinate 153,461,658 downwards.
TTTAAATATAGCTAAGAAGATTGTTTCCTCCTTTTTAATCAACTATTGTACGTACGTAAGTTACTTTGGAATTTAGATGCAAACTAACTAATTTCAATATTGACACTATAAATAATAGTATCTCTCAAACGTCACGCCAGAGACTATTACTTAAACAAAATATTTTCCATGTCAACACGAATATACTCGAAAAAGGAAAAATTCAGTGGAGCACTTGGTCTTAGAAACTGAATTGTACTAAACTGTAAAAATTTGTTTCCCCAACTATTCCTGTGACAACTCTGCTTTTTCTCCACCAGACTGTAAACTCAAACACAATTAAATTCCAGTCTGAGAGATTTATGCAACAAGTTGTGTATATCTTATGTAAATTCTAACTAGAATATGTAATTTTCACTACGTTTTATTATTAAAGGCGTTCACTGTTGACACTAAGTCACTAACGATATTATCACTTCACTGCCAGCACGCACCTTAATCGCCATGGTGTTGGTCGTAATTCCGGTGAATTGAATGCTGTACTGTGTTGGGCACGACCTTATATACAGCAGTCTGTGGCAACCCTCAGCCTTTGTTGCCTCAGCTAGCACCCCACTTCGACGGGTGTGCCTGCAGGCACTGACCTCCGAATCGTTCAGCAAGGACAGCCAAATGTGTGACATGTCCGAATACGTGGCCAGTGTTCCAGATTTCGTTGTGTATTTGAATGATGTAATATCTGTTATGCACTTTTTTTGCTAATTTGTAAACTCTCGTTTTCTTACAGCATAGTATTTAATTACATGTTATTAATCTAATTATTATTATTCATTTTATTATTTACATAATTAATAATATACATTATGTCGTTACACTGCTGTTATAATCTCACACTTAAGTAACAGAAATACGTTTTCTTGACTGCTGACTAGTGATGTCTCATGGGGTCCTCTAATTGAGTTTTACTTAACAACGACCTTCGTTTTCGCAGATCTGAAAAAATGGGAAGGAGGTCATATACTCTATATAATGTTTATTCCGATTTGTTTTATTGTTATATAACAAATCAGTTGAAGCTTATAACAGTAAGGTTTGTACAGTTGATGAGAAATTAATTGTTAGAAAGTTGAAAGTTTTAAGGTTTGTTCACGTCTCATAGTCAACGTATATATTTTTTTAACGGTTTGTATATGTGTTCGTTGTGTCATAACTGAAACAAATTTTATTTTGTTATGTCGCCTGTATGTGTATACGTTCGCTTATATAATATTGTCATAATAATTAGGACTTGACGAAAGATTCCCTGAAGTACATACAAAACACTGTCTTCTTCTCCTCCTCGTCGTCCTCCTCCTCCTCCTCCTCCTCCTCCTCCTCCTCCTCCTCCTCCTCCTCCTTCTTCTTCTTCTTCTTCTTCTTCTTCTTCTTCTTCTTCTTCTTCTTCTTCTTCTTCCAACAAGGATTAGGCCTTGGTGATCTGTTCCGGCTTCATAGGATTTATTTCCATCTTTTCTTTGGTCTCCCTACGCACCTTCTTCCAGCTGGTTTGTATCTGCGTGCCGCTTTCCGTAGTCTTCGATTATCCATACGCTCCAGATGATCCTTCCACTTTCTTCTATGCAACTCTATTATAAAACACTGTCTGAACTGTAATTCTAGAATAATTTTTGACTATGTACACTGACAAAAATGTTAATAAGTTTTATTCGAAAGGTTTTTGCCATTTTAACGAAAACATGCAAAACAATGATACGTACTAACTACTTCGCGAGTATTCAAAACCTTGGCTTTTTTCGTCATTACGTAAAATCGCTAGACCCTTTAGAGAACAGGGTACAAAACAAAATGTTTTGTTTTGTATTCACTCGTAGTTTCGTTAATTTTTTAGTTTAAATGTTTATCAGCGTTGTCGAATAGAACACAGTAACTTCCTTGCTGTTAATTGGTAAGACTGAAACAATCGAATCTTAGCTCCCTTATAAGACTACTTAGGGCAACTTCTATACATTGTATTCCTTTTGATGTCAAAACGACAAGTCGGAAACGGAACACAGCTTTGCACAAATTTTGTAATCATTTTATAAGCGAGGCATGTGTATGTTCATAATATATTCAAGAATACAGAGTTGTGTCACTGAAATTTTGACATATTTTGAATGGAAACCAACTTGACTTCGGAAGTGTAAAGTTTAAACACCTGTTGGATAAGGACGACGAGAAGGGAGAGTATCTCACAGTAAAACAGATAACAGAAGTATTACAGGGAAAAGAAAAATATATAATAAATTTGTTGCATCAAATAACCTTCAGGGAGAGTTATGAAAACGTACGGAATTGATAAGTTTCTTGTCCAGACGTTTGAAAGTATTTGGACGGAGAAACAATCCTCAAATAGTGGAAGACAAAGGTTACAATCGTATGCACATTCTTCAGCAAAGTTGAATCTGTGGACTCTGAAATCTGCCGTACCCTACTGAATACACCATATAAAGTATTCTCCGATATTACACACAGTCGACCAAAATGCCAGTGATAGAGTTCATTAATAAACCTGATGTGATTTTTTAAGGTAACAATGGCAGAGCTACATCGTACGTTAGATGTGTTGAAAGCCTATCACTGTGTTAAAAGTAGACTTGCCAGATTTTATGCACTAGCATGCCCACTCTTTAATATTGTGGTGAATTTTTTTTTAGAAACGGCTAGACAAGTGAAATCGTCCTAATCAAGTTCGACGATTCGGATATTGTCATCGGAATTTCATTATTACCTCAGCTTCAAATCGGAATACATATCACTCACCTTAAATTTTATGTAAAAATAACATAGGCGTTTTTCATTCGAGCTGAAGATGAGGCAGTGTTCGAATTTCAATGGTTACGGTTATGTTTTCTAAAACATTACAACACAAAAATTCTAACCTTATAATGTAAAAAAACAAATGTAAGACTTTTTCTTCCTTATGCTTCTTAGACTTTTAGGATGGCAAGAAAAAAAATGAATGCCTACAACATCTGTTTATAACAAAGACACTTCGATCACAAACTCGGTGAGATGCATTAAATTTCTGTGTATGTAGCCTGCATGGAAAGTGAACCAGAGAGCTAAATTATAATGGAAAAATCGAACAGCCCAAAGCAAAGAATCAAACGTAGATTATAACGGAGTAAATGATGGGTACTCATCGGCAACTAATCACTGAACGTGGTCAACAGCAATGTACCTGCGAGGAAGCCAAGCCTGATATTGACTGTAGTCCTGAAAGAAGTGTCAAATTTTGAATCTTTTTTTCAAATTTAAAGATTCAGATGTAAAGAATTTTAAATGGAAGCCGATTGTATTCAATTTAAAATGCAATATGGCTTTTTAGTGGCTTGAAAAAGGCAAAATGTATTACTGAAGATCGCGCTCGTTGTTTACCGGCTGTGAGACTCAGCAGTCTGCGTGAGCATTTTTCCTTCTTATGCTTCTCATGAAGAATTTTTTTTATGTATTTCTTTTTCGTCGCTCGTATAATTTCGTAATTTCCTGATGTCAATACAGATCGCGCGCGCGCTTGTGTGTGTGTTATAAGCAATGTACTGGGGATGTTTTTAAAGTAAGGTTCGTTTTTAAATAAGAATATCGGTATGGAGTACCATATATGACTTCCATGCTCTAAGATTTATATTATTTAAAATCATTTTCGAAATGAACAATTTCCATAGAAACTACTTCTTTCTTCAGTCTTAATCACAGTACTGTGGTCACTAACGTATACCACCTCACGTTAGCGCACTCGATTTTTACTGATTATGGTAGTACGCCACTTCCGAAACGTCTGCTTTTGGAGAAAACATTGGAACCACGGCCAAACAGACCGGGAAGGAATTTTAACAACAAAGTACTTCTTTGTTGCCGATAACATAGTACACATATAAAAAAATTATCACCTTCCCCTTCAACTATCATTTTCATTTATAGATATTTCATCTACCTTTCTACAGTGGATTATTATTTAAAAAAAGAAAAAGTACCTTCTTTTCAGGATACTTTATTTATCAAAAATAAGTTTTTTACTCTTGTTAAAACATAAAACGTTGCAGGTAAACTACCCTTTCCCCTTAACCGATCTTCACCAAAATAAATAGGCCTTGAATCCTCTACAACTCAGGAACATATGCAAAAAATTATTTGATTCTGTTTGAATTTGCGGCAGTTATCGTTCCCCATAGAAAAAATTCTACACGCAGACACTTTTCGGAAAATGACTTTTCTTCATGTTTTGAGAGTAGCACAGTCAGAATCAGCCGTTATCTCGAACACGATTTTTTTCGCGATCACCATACTTCCATTTCCTTACGGAACATGGAAATAAAAAACGTTCAGTGATTTATTGCAGCCAAAAATTCCACAAACTTTCTTTATTTTTCCATATAATCACCAATGACTTTCACACATATTTTTATGTCGATTCAACAGCTTCTTTATCCATTCTGTATCTCGAATCAGTAACGTCATTCTTCAGTACGCCACCAGTCCGAGTCATTTCTCTGTAAGAAACCCAGGTTTCATCTCCAGTGGGATAATGTGTTCGAACAGCCAAGACCTTTCCGCTTCTGTGTATCGGTTAGCATTATAGCCACACAGTGTTTTAACTAAATTTCTCTCTCGTAGTGTCGTAAATTGTTGATCGGGAAACGTTAGGAAATTGAACAGACAATTCCGGAAACATAATTGCCGAGATTGTCACAAAGCTTTCCATTCACTCCTTCCTCTAACCAACCATCTGTCATCACTGTTGGGCTACAGCTACGTTATTCGTTGTGAATATATTCCTTCGTTAGCACTCCCTAACTGTACTGCCACTCATAAAGTTTCACCTATAGCCTAAACGTCACAAAAGTTGCCTGTGAGTTCCAGGAGCACTGTTGTTTTTTCTTCTAACAAAAAACGTATCACTGGGCGGAGGTAAGTATTGTACAACTCATGGTAATTCACTCTCACATCTCGTACCTGGTACCGATAGTTGTGTATTCCCTGACGTTGCAAGCGTGATCCCGCTTCGTTACCACGATCGGCAATAATTTCAAAACGGACCTTATTGAAAAAGTACGCCTCGTACGTCTTCATACCAATTTATCTCTCATTTTTTGTAATTAAGTTACACCGGAAAAAAATTTGATGTTCATGCCATAGGAATCATCGTGGTAAAGTAGGTGGGGTGTTATCACGAAGCATGGATTCGTTATCACACTGGGGACAAAACCATAATCTGGTTTTAAAGTTGGCTCTCTCGTTGCAGTGCAAGCACTGTTCGCTTACTCTCACAAATGGTCTATCCCATTATTATTTCTTTATCTGTCCATTCGGAGCCTGCATTAAACTTAAACTCTAAAATATGTCCTATATATTATCTGTAACGGACTTTGAACATACGCCTTGACTATGTGTAGACACCCTATAATCGATTCTTGCTTGGCACTCAAAAGTAATAGATGTTCTTTCTGTACAAAACGAAAAATTGCAGATGGTACAACTTGCTGTTACTTATGGAAGACACGTAAAATTATCTGTGTTGTCTATAAATGATCGATATCTAAATTTACCTGCGTCATAACTTTATTAATACCTTGAAGGCTGTCGCTGTAAGTACTTTTTACACCTAACTACTTTGTTGTGTGCGAATAAAGTAACAGCGGGTATGCTACATTGGCAAAAATTACGCTTGTGTAGGTAGGACAGGACAGGAAAAGGCAAAATGAGATAGGACAGGACATTGTGTAGACGTGTATCAAGTATATTTCGTGGTAACGGAGCATGTTGTTCATCGCACACGGGGTCAGCACACAATCACAGATCAGTTCAGTACGACAGGCCTTGGAAATTGTGATGTTTGCACTTTTTAACAGTTTCTATCAAAAGCGTAGTACTGTATTTAGTTTTCGTTTAGCTTATTGTTATGTTTTTCATGATGCAGACTGAAATGGATCAGCCTAGAAACGCCTTCTTCTATGACTTCTGTAGGAAAGGCATTCATACACAGTCATGCTGAAAAATAATTTATAACCAATCTGTAAAAGTTCTTTAAATCGGAAGATTAAGAAATATCAGAAAAAAATTACAGGAACGGGTATTTTAGGCGTGCGGTGTCTCTAAATATGTTTTAGAGTTATTAAAGGAGCACCCGCGTGTTCAGTAGACATAAAATATTTTGAGCACTCTCAGACCCTGTCAGAAATGATCAAGAAAGAAAATGAAAAACAATTTAGACGATTTCGACAAGTGTATTGTTCGACGAATTTTTCTCGAGTGTACACGATAGGAGGGGAAAGACCAGCAGTAAAAAAGTGGTTTCAAGAGTTTTAAAATGACGTGTATTCAGTCTTCGGTATATTATTCCTCAAATGCTGCTGCAACCTTATCCTCAGTACAACCTGTGCGAATGTACAACCTGTGGTCGCCTCTATTAAATTAAAAATATTAGAATGGGCTGGATACGTTATACGTGCTTGTGAAAGCAGAGTTATTAAGAAGATATTTAAAAGCCAGAAGAATAGAAATACATAAAAAAAATTCTTCATGAGAAGCATATGAAGGAAAAATGCTCACGCAGACTGCTGAGTCTCAGCCAGAAGGTAAAAGGAAAGTTGAAAGGCAGAAACTGAGATAGAGGGACGGGGTGAGTCATGACATCAGTACTCTTGGAAATAGAAACTGGAAGAATATGGCTATGAAAAGAGAAGAATGACGAAATCTTCTCAAGAAGGCTATGGCTCACAAAGGTCTTTCGAACCAATGATGATGACGATGATGATGATGGTGATGATAATATAGAAAAGAAGAAGTATAACTTTTATAGACAAAATTATATTTGAAAGCAGTACATTTTAAAATAGAAGAAGGCCAATTAAGACGATATGGACGTGGCAGAAGGGTAGAGAAAACGAGTCTGACCAGAAGAGTATACGAATCATATGATAAGTAGGAATCCTTAGCCAGGCTGAGATAAACGTGGCAGAAGGTGGTGGGAAGAGTAACGAGATGGAGTGAATTGAAGTGGGAGAATGTGGGAAGAGCAGTGAAGGACAGGAAGTAGTGGAGAAAAGGATGAAGGAGGTGGACTGGAGCCAACTCAACTCCCCATCATGGTTGGTAAATAAGCGAAACGATTGAGTAAATAACGAGTTACTGCCTCGTTGTTCCATGTAGTGTAACCCAAAGGACAGATATGTTCACTCATGTAACATTTGTGGGATTAAATTTACTATGTAGTGGATAACTGGAGTCACAACGGACGTGTGTGTGTGTGTGTGTGTGGGCGCCCGCGCGTGCGTGCAGGGAGAAGGGGTATGTGGTATGTAGGTACGATCGCCTATTCATATGGAAAGAGATAGGAAACAAGAATTTTAATATTTTTCTAATGTTTCGTTTTAATTTTCTTATAATTTTTATGTGATTCTCTACTACAGTATTACTTATGTAATCGTAGCTTGCCTTAGTTTACGAAACATCGAGTTTATTCGACCGCAGGGTGTTTGAATACTGCAGGTATTCGTCCTATTTATGTAGAAATTAAATGTCACGGTTGGGTCATTAGTCGGACGGTCTGACAGTAACCAGTAACCGGTTCCAGCATGCTGTTCAGAGGTTTATTCGTAATGCTAAACTTTAGCATTGTGCGTGTCACAGATGTGTTCGTAGTCGTTGTCCACATAGCTCACAACTTCCGTGTTACCTTAGTGCAAATTGTTTACGCGGGTTCTCAGGCATTTACTAAATACTTACGTAGTAAAGTTGTATGGTCTTAAAAGTAGACGTTTTGTACATTTTGTAGAAGTGAAGTGTAATTAATCAGACGAAACATGATAAATGTAACTTTGATGTGAGTGCCCTTGCCACAAATGTTTCATGACGTCCTTCTGCAGTTATTCATAGGCAACGTATAGTAACGTTACTAACATATACTAACGTTATTCCTCTGCGTTAGTGTGTGTGTGTGTGTGTGTGTGTGTGTGAGAGAGAGAGAGAGAGAGAGAGAGAGAGAGAATGTTGGTGCGTGTTTGCGGGTGTAATTACAAGCTTCTATTCGTATAGGATAGTATGGGAAAGAAAATAATTTAACATTTTTCTGAAGTTCCTGAATTTTAAAAAAATGAACAACTAAGAGTAACTCGACTTTCGTAATCTCGCTTTAAAATTGTATGTGATTTTCGTTACACAGAACAAAACTCTTTTGAGGTATAAGGTAGTCCTTTTTTTTTTTAACAAGCATTTTGGCCATTCTACAATGAGACATATGAGAGTGCCTGAAAATAGCTGACGAGAATATCTACTTTACGATATTCCATCGAACCACTAAGGGTGCCTCTTCCTAAAATGCCCGATTTCTTTGATATTAACAAAACAAAGTTGGCCAAAATTTTTAAAGTAGTTTTGTTTGTAATAACTTATTTTGTTATTTATTAATTTATAGCCGATTGTATATATACGCTTTCTATAGGCAACACACATATTTTCAGGTCATTGTAGTTTGTACGTGGTGATCAAGAGGCTTTCCGTAAACGGAAAGGAAGACATTACAAGCCCACCAACCTTTGTGTTGAGGAGAAGAAGAAAATATTTTGTATATAAATGAATAAAAGCATAAGAATTTTCGGTCGTAACATTTGTATCATTGGTGTGTGGTATATTCAGAATGTTGAAGATAATGTGGTACATATTATGAGTAAAGAAGTTATTTTTTAAAAACGTAGGTAGTTTATTAAATATAACTAAAAAATTTGTACATTACATTTTTATACAAAACTAAATGAACAATGATTGAGCTCACATTTATGAACAAATGAATGACTAATATGATTAAGGTCCATAGTAGTAATGACCCGAATATCCGAAAACGCGCAACAAATAGTGATAAAGCTGGTCAGCTTTTTATGTTGACGAATCCCTCAGTCGCTGGGACTGTTCAACCGTGGTAAGGTGAAGCGTAAGCAAGAGGGGCGGCGACCTTAGCGACGGTTGCTACAGGAGCTACAGCCTTCACAGCGACGCCGAGAGGTTCCTTGTGGACGACCGCGTTGAAACCGTTGTGTGGATCGGCTGTGTACTCTACAATACGACGGGTGCCGTCGGGCTCGATGAGACTGTAACTTCCCTGGACTGCGTCTCCCTGTCGGCTCTCCTGCTGGCTCTTGGTGTCACCGGTCAGGTGGTCCTGGATCTCGTACGAGTAGCTGTACGACGGGTTGGGATCGTAGTCGGGATCGACGATCGTTTTCGCAGCGTAGGCGGGTGCAGCGTACGCTGGTGCGGCATAAGCGGGAGCGGCGTAAGCGGGAGCGGCATAAGCGACAGGAGCTGCGACTTTGGCGACTAAGGGTGCTGCGTATGGCGCATGGCCGTACTGAGGCAGAGGTACGGCGTGGTTTAATGCGAACAGAGCTGCGAAAACGAGTAGCTGAAACATTATCACAAGACGAGTATACAGTTTACAGACACACATATACAAGTGTACAAATAATATATTATATTGTACAAGACATATCTGTATAAGAAAAGTACGCGACGCGAGAATAACATAAGCTAATGTTCAGTATTGCAACACTGGCATGTGATAGCGGAAGCTATCACACTGATATTGTGAAACAAGCAGTCTTATAACGTAATCAGTTTAACATGGATGTGTAAGAAAAGTTTTATGATTCAAACATTAAAGCTGTTGGAATTGTAGTGTGAAGTTTTCTTAAATCAGTTATTATTTCATAACGAAAGGTATACGTCTCATTATTATTAATTTAATTGAAACGCTGTTGTAAAATGAAGCTAGAGGCCTAAATATTATTATCCTGTGAGGGAACGTAACCTAGTAATAATCGGTAATTAAATTATGCAGGTGACATATGTATATAGCCAAATCTAATTTGTTCATAATTATGCAACTAACGTATGTAGCCAATTGTAATTACTGTTCTGCAAATTTTGTGTTTTTTCCTTTATACTTATAGGTCTATATAGAGCCAGTAATGTTAGTAACATTATTTACTATTAATAATGTTTACAGATTGTTATTTTGTAAACATACCTCCACATTGTTTCCAATAACAATGACCCTACATGACTTGTTTATACAAAACTAAGCGAACAATGATTGAGCTCCCACGTTTATGAATTTTTTTTTATAATTAATTAAACTATGTGATGGTAATATGCTTATTACACTGTGGCAGCATGATCTGTGCTGTTTTGTTAACTGTGTACAAGATGTAAATTTATTATTGCAATTGGTTAACTTCGTATATTTATGCACATTGCGTGTGTTTTTTATTTGGATACGTGTAAGTGAGTGTGTTTGTTTGTTAGCAAAATTGTAGAGAAACAGTTGTGCCGGATAAGATTGTGTCTTACCTTGAAGGCCATGTCGGAAGGTTTGTGTGTACACTGATATCGGATTTAGACGATGGAGGTTTATATACCAAACCAGAAGTTAAGGACGTCTGAGCTGCTTTCTCCTAAGGGGGAGCAGGTGCCCCACCTCGTGCAACCAAAACTATCTTGCTTGGACCACGCCTAAGTTCACGAATCGAAGCCTCATTTGCACGAAACTTATTTTATAATAATAAAAACGATGTTCGTATGAAGTGTTAGTTGATGGGGATACTTCGTTACTAGTTGATGCTTACCGCGAACATCATAGGCGTATAGGATGAATCGCCTCTTCGTTGTGTGCTGATTCAACTTTCGCGCGAGTACTGCGTGTATAAGTAACGTTAATTTACTTATACATAAATATTTTTGTGTGCTTTTAAAAGTAACGTATAGCATAATTATTTACATACAGTATTTTGAAGAGTTATCCTTAATTACAGTTAAAGTTATTTTCATACGTTTGGATGAACTGAACCTATGTGAATGTCTGTAGATAATTTTGTAGAAATAGTTGAAATAATTCAGGAACTGTCATGGGATATTTTAAAGTTGAGTGACTTTAATTTGCATCCAAGCTATTCTTTTTTGTAGACTACGTTCTTTTTCTTTCCTTCGATTTACCATTATATTTTTATCATAACTAATTTTATCCATCGTTTGAATGTAGTGTAACTGGAACTTCAGCCTTGCAGTGTCACATATCCAATTGTGTAGAGGAGGCTAACCTTGTGTTGATAAAAATGTGTTGAATGGTATGCACATTCTGAAGGATCCGTACACGTACACACACACACACACACACAAGCGCGAGATTCACATTGATGAAACCTGGGTTTTTGGTTGGAGTTTTTATGTTACATTAAAATATTGACTTTCTTTTGAAGTATTAAAATTTGTTCTTGAAAAATGATTATCTGTTGTTTCCCCCTTTTTATAAATTAGAATATGAATGACTTTATTATAAGAAATATACAGTAGGCCTAATTACTTTGTTTTGAGATTATTAAAGTGTATATAGTCTCATATAGGTATTGAATTTATACATTCATTTATACTATAAAATATAAGATATAAAGAAACGTATAAAATGTGTGCGGGCGTGTATTTTGCGTCTGTGCGCGCTAACGCGCGCGTGTGTAAAAATACTATAATATATAATGTTTGCAAAAAAAAAATTATTATTTTTATAAACATATAATGTATGTGTATTATAAATATAGGTATATGTTGTTAATTTTAATAGTTGAAAAGCTGTTTCTAAACGTAAATACATTTTTAAGGCGAAATACCTGTGAATGTAGTTCATCTATACGCACACCCGTGCACCACAGGGGAAATGTGCTAGCTCCTAGATGTGCATAATGTGTAGAAAAGTTATAAGATTGATACATGGATAAGTAAATATATATATATATATATATATATATATATATATTTAAACACAGTAACTATTTAACAGTTATTAAATCAATAAAATAAATTAAACAAATTGATTGAAATTTCAAGTTTTTAAGTAATTACTAATAACTTCCCATACATACTTTACTTTACTTTGTTTATACATATTCCCGTGCTTTCAAAACAATCGTCAAGGCAGCTGATTCTCTAGGCGTGTACTAATTCAGTGGACATAAATTAAATCAACATTGAGATTGATTATACGATAAAACACGTCAGCCTTTGAAGATGCAGGGAAACTTTTTTGTGGAATATGCGTCAGCCAATTATAATACAATTGAATTTGCAATTGAAAATAATTATGTTATAAATAGGTATACACACATATAAAAGTTTCATTTATTAATTTCGTATGTTTTTGAGCATATTGCTAATAAATCGGCCATACGTAATTCCTTTCATTTGTGTTGAAAAGGTAATGGTAGGCCTAATACTAATCGTTGCGTGTGTCTCGTGACATTCTTAGTCGGGAAACGTACATCGTATTGTGACACAAGGTACTGTGTGATGAACTACTCTGTGCACAGCCGCATAAACAAATTGTTACATTCCCTTGTAAACAGTCGGTGTTACTTATGTTATAGACTGTTTTCTGCCACTCATAATTCTGATTATAATTTTGTAACTTTTCTATCTAACAAGTCACCCGTCACTCGGCTTTGAATTGAACTTTAAAGTAACAATGGTAATTGTTTTAAATAATAATCTCCCTTTTTCGTAAAACGTAATTGGTTGGGGCGAGATGCGAGTGGGCCAGTTACGTGTATGTTATGTTACGTGTGTGTTGCACTTATTATATTAGCGTGAATAACAACCGTCTACTTTCTCCGTCCACATGCTCCCGGCTGTTCTGACAAATGTTACTGTAACGGCCTTGCACAATTTCATTCATTACTGAGAATAATTTCCTCCTTTTATAGCGATTCTGAAATCTCAGCGAGAAAACAGTTTGACCGTGAGTTTTTATACCTGTAAAGTCAACGCTGGTCAGTCTGCTACTGGTACTGACTACGGTAATTACAGACACAATTGTTTGTAAAAGGAAGGATACACCGTTCTTTATCTGATTCCGTTTCTAACGCATGCCTTGGTACGTGCTACAAATAAAGGTATTAAAGTCTATATAATGACTTCAGACCCGTATGTTGCACATTGTTGCATCGGTAGTGTGTCCCTACGTTAACTAATAATGCTCTTTTTATTTACAAAAAATAAAAATACTGTATATATTTTAATATCACAAAACACACACACTGTGTGTGTGTGTGTGTGTGTGTGTGTGTGTGTGTGTGTGTGTGTGTGTGTGTGTGTGTGTGTGTGTGTGTGTGTGTGTGTGTGTGTGTGTGTGTGTGTGTGTGTGTTTTTTATGCATATAAAATGAACGCTGTTCGTTTGTGCGTTACCGTATTCCTGTCGGTCTGACCTTTTGATTAAACTGCTTGATAATTTTCAGTTACATAACAAGCCGATGAATAAAACTCGATAAGTTTGACGTCGTTTTCTGACGGCGATTACTGATCATAAAATACCTAATAAAATGTTGATATGAAGACACGCAATTGTTAATCTTTTATAATTATAATTTTAAAATAATTATACTTTTTATAGCCAGTTATATTTGGAATAAAAGCTGCCAAATCCAGAGATTTTTCAAATGGGTACTAACTGCTCGTAAAGGCACTGGTCGAACGATAAGTAATGTAATTTAAAGTAATAAAACGTACTAGTAGGAATCTCAGATAGCCGTGACGACGCCTGGTTGTATTTTTAATAACTGGCCGAGTAAAGTTAGAATCAGTAGTTCAGTTTCATAGCTGACGAAAACGACGGCCGTACAAGTTTGTAGAACCTGGTTGGAATATTGTGACCGTGGCGACAGCTGATCAGGTCTTTCATTTCGATACGAACCTCGCTAATTTACTTATGAACTCGTACTGTACTGAACTTGGTTGCAACACAGATGTCAGCAATACGGTTGTATCGTACTCCATTCGTCGTAGTGAACATCGAACCCGAGGAGCTGTCTAACCTAATAGTGTTGATACAAATGCTTTATATAGGCTATGTATACAAGATTCCGGGCAGTCGGCGCAAGATCAGCTTTCAACCCTATAAGGCATTTTACCAACATTTTTACACGTTTTATCGCTATGACAAACCCCAGTTGACGCAACGACTAGTTAGTGTTCCCGATTTTTCGACTACGGAGATTTTCCAGTACTCATGAAATACCATAATACTGAACACAAAACTAAAGTGTCTTTCAGTTCAGACGACAATGTTAAGCTGAAGAAGAGATAACGAACGCGAGGATAGCTAAATGTTCTTAAACCCTCTAACGAAAAGTACTGTTTAGGTAAGCCACAGAACTGCACATTACAATATGGTCAAACACAGAAACATCCGAACACTGTCAGTTTGTGTGGTACTTTAATCAGCGGCCAATATAATCTTTGTTTACTAATTACAGGCTGCAAATACCAAAGAAAAACAAGAAGTTTTTACATCGTTTAGGGATGTAATAATTATAGATTTTGTCTCTGTAAGTGAAATAGTACAAGTTCTGCCTTATAAATATCTGTTACATTTACTTGTTTAACTGGATACAACTCGTCGTCTGCAGCGTAGAGTATTATAGGGATAAGTTCACATTGTTTCGGAAAGAATATAATTATTAAAACGCAGTATAAAGGAGAGTAATTTTTTTCTCTCGATAGGAGTGTAATAGGCAGACAATACGTTTCGATTACGTTTATTAAAACCGTTGAAATACTATAAAGTAAAGTAAAGTAAAGTATTAGGGGCCTTAGTAGACCATTGATCAAGGGGTACCGACTTCGATACTCGGGCAGCATCATAAAATCAAGCAGTCTATACAGCTTTTGGAAACGAGTGCTTAGGGCGGCTGAAGTATATTACTGGCCACATTGTCCTATGACTCTAGCTTGGCAGCCTGTCTTGTCTCTTCTAAACTATTTCGATGGTAGAAAAAAAAACAATTAAAAATAAAATGTAAAATGCGGTAGAAAATCTTGCGAACTGTAACAAAAGTAACATTGGGAAAATAAAGTAACAAGTGTCGTCAGTATACAAGAAAAGGAATATTAATAAATAAAGTGTGTGCAGCGCATTGTGTACTATACAGTCTAGGCCTATGTAACATTTCAATCTAGATTCTAATCACAATTTCCAATTATAGTAGATGAGTATCTCAGACTTCAGATTAGGTATTTACTTCAGACTGTTATTTACATCAGATTAATTTTTATCTTTATTAAATTTTTTATATTGTGTATTAAAATTCAAAATATAATAAATTTATTTAAAGCGTGGAGTCTAAATCCTCCGTGTATATCATGTTAATTTAGTTTTCGTTTGTTAATTATAAGTAGATAGGTAAAACAAAACTGGTTATCGTGAGAACTATTAATCTAGTCAGTTGCTCAATCCTGTATGTTACGAAAAATATAAACGTATATGTTGACTTGAGTCTATGGGAAACGGTTCGTTGTATTATTTTAAGAAAGAATTCTTGTTCGATTGAGGTTCTCAATAATGTACTACTGTATTATTAACATTGTTAATTATATTGTGCTAGCCATGATGTCTACACCATTGTGCTTTCGCACGTACAAAACTTGTTATGATGAGTTCACGAAAAATAACAAATCCCTAAGCATTAGTTATAAAGACTTATTGTTGAAAACTATTTTAACATTAGTGAGCTTCATTTTATAAAACACTGTGATCTGTTTGTTACAAAGTAATTTATTAACAAAAACTTTTCATTCTCAATTGAAATGTGAAGCTGCTCCAAACGTTATGGTCTAACGTGATTCACATAAAGTAAAATTAGTTTTATTCGGCGTAATTTAGCTGAATTGGGCTGACACAACTTTATGTGGGTCTTTTGAAAATACTTCGTAAAATAATCTTTAATGCTTTTTTATAGTAAGAAAATTAAATTAATAACTAATACTGTTTTCAGTTCAGATTCCCCGTTATTATAGATTTACTTACTGTTTTTGTATTAACGGACCACCAAATGTTTTTTTTTCTGTGGGAAGTCAGTTTGAAATTTTGCATGATACAGGTGTTCACCTTATCCGTATCCAACACTTACTTGAGGAACACATAAATTAAGTAAATCAGAGCTAATGCTTGACATAAAAATTGAATATTATATTTTCACTTGAAATATGGAAATGCACTATTTGATCTTCTCTTGAATCCGAATATATGATTAAAAAATCAATATAGTATTGTGTGCCTGTGAAGAATATAACTAAAAAGCTCGTGAAGCTTCAGAAGTTTAAATTTGGCAAGTTAGGTATGAGTGTCGTGATTTAAATACGGTACAGTAGTTCGACTTAGCACCGTCTATCGGAAGCAACAGTTTACGCTAGCCGTTTTTTACAGTGTTGTCAAATTGTAAATCGTATCGATTAAGTTTGAAATTGCTAAAATTATAAAATTTTTGGTGTCGTGTAGTATGGAATTTATGAATTATTTGATAATTTTGAAGGCAAATGTTCACTAAATAACAACGGTATACAGTATATTCTTCTCATTTTGATAAGATTCTGTACAACGCAGACACAGTTCTCTCATGAATGTTATCTGCAGAAGAGGTAGATTTGTCTTTGGCGTGTTTATTCAATTCCTGGGTGTAGCTGAATTAGTTTTATGAATAACTTTTGATTATTTGATTTTATTATTATTATTGTTAGTTTGACATTGGGTTAAAGTGTGAACAGTCGGGACGTTTCTATAATAATTAATGCCTCAGCCTTTATTCCTGGAAGGTGGAGATTGTTGGAATATTCACCTAACATGTGACAGAATTGGTAAAATAATGCCTAACGAGATATAAGAAGTTATTGTGTGCTGGACTGTGGAATACCATGTAGGGAATTAAATACTATCGAATGTAAGACACTTGCTGTGTTTTTCTGTCGATATTTCTACGCTTCGAAACGCGTTAATGAGAAATCCGTTGGGGCTAGCAGAGAGCTTGAGTAGGTCAACAGGCGTAGAGATTACACAATCCAAACTGCGTGCGGACAGATTAATCACCATTTCCTGTTTCTCTGATACTATACACTAATATCGTTACCAACATCGTTTAAGTGGAATACCTTGTGATTTTAATGACTGGTTACCAAAAAGCACCTTCTTTTTAAATAATCCTTGCATTAATAAGTAAATTCTGAACTCGCTGTGACATTTTCATGCGGGTAAGGTATTTATATACAGAAGGGTAATGTGAAAATTTATGATTATACGTACATATCAGAATACTCCTAGACAGAAAAGTAAGGGCTTTAAAATATTGTATCGGAGGTTTTCTTGAACTGTGGTAAGGTTATTGTTGGTAATGAGAGTCTGGTCAATTAACGTTTACGTAAATTAATGTAATTGGAGAACATTTCCTTGGATATATTCAAGTTAAATGGGGTAAGTTTGTTAGTAGCCCAATCTGTCAAACTGACTGGATGTTTAACAACATGGCTATTTGACGTTAAACAGTATAATTCAAACAACATTGTTCATTGGGCATTTGAAACGCTGGAAGACATCAGTATACAAATATTATGACAGTCGCTAAGTATATTCTGTATTGCAGCTGTTCAGTAACCCCCCCCCCCAAACAGATCAGCGTTAAGTCATTGTTAGACAATGATTCACATATTTTCGTAGTCTTTCACGGTCGAGTCAATAATACTATTCGTTAAAACTGTCGTCGGGTTATTCGGCCGTAGACTGATATTAAAAGCTGAATCTGGTACTCCCCGACGTTTCCATCGCTCGAGCAGTCGTCAATAATAAAACCATGGGTTCTTTGTTAGTGGTCTTTCGACGGCTCGATCAGTCGTTATCAGAGTAAAGGTCTGTTAACAGAATGATTGGTGTCCCCAACAAAGGGGGACAGCTTTAACAGAGCGTAACTGTCACAGAGATGTCGCTTTAAACATCATACTATGGTCACGGCAAATGTACCGTGTAGTTTTATCGTATATTATAATAGATAATGATTAATTAAATTATTAAGTAAACGTACAAATGGCAAACTCATTGTGTTTACTGTTAATACCTGATCAACAATCGTTCAGTACTATGATTTATATTATTAACGATACTAACGTGTTCATTAATGTACGGTCATGGATAGCGGACAGTACTGTCTCTAACTTATCGGTGTCACAGTTCGCACTGAACGTCAAAATGGGTTTTGTATTTGTGTTTCACCAACTTTGTGTTTTCAAAATTAGTGTTGCCTGGAGATCCGGTCAGTTTTTTAACTTGAAGTGGTTAAATATAGTCAGCGATTATTTGCTTCGACTATATAGTGGAGAGTACGGATATCAGTGAGTTTAAATATTCACAGTGATGGACTTTTTAAATTTAAATCTAAACAAACGAAACTGATTTATCACTGGATCGATTTAAGAAACGACGTGACGGTTCACAAGAAATCTTCAGACTAAAAATGCGATTGATAGAATATCCTTTGTTACCTTGATTCGTTATGCTTAGTAGTAGTAAAGTGAAGACGGGTACGGTACATACTTCTTTTGTAGCTGAAACGTCTCTGTTCTCATCACTTCGCTAATGACTGATGTCAGTTTTTCAATCATGTGTAATTTTCCCCCATTCGCCTTTTTTACATCTCACCATAATACGTAAACATGGACGATACGTTCATGTGAAATATTAGTCTAATTAAGGAAAACATGCAACATTTTTGTATAGGATTCCGGTAGAAGGAAATATTTGTGTACGTTTACTGTAATTTACTTTTAAGCATTTTAAAAGAAAAAATATTGAAGTCTCTTATGCTTGTATGATTTATTTTGTAACGCTATAATGATCGTAAATCGGGTTTGTTTATGTGTAAAATATTGGATAAATAATGTTGCCAACTAGTTGGTCCAGTGACTTCCGGTCTTTAGTTTTACGAGTGCCAATACATGTCTCCCATCGGAAATCCTCGGAACATTGAGATAAAATATAACACGCACAGTACCTTTCCCTGAACGAACGACTGCTCCAGATGAAAATCGCGCTCTCCGAAAAAGTTGTGTCAAGTGTTGTGCGGTTATATTCTATGTAGAACTTTTATTTTAATGTTCCAACAACTTCGAGTAGACGAGTAATTTCCAATTATGGTCTTCATAGACGTAAACCGAAAATCAAAGAAACCAGACAACGGGTTAAAAGGTGATTTATCTGAACCAGTACAGTTTATAAATAAAACCTGCCAGATTTTGCAATCTTTGGATGAATTATTCACAAAGGATCGTTACGTCAGAAGTGAAGAAATAAAGAAATAAACACCCTCTAGCTCAACATGGCCCGTTTTGCCTCAGACATAAAATACCGGATGTCTTTTTACGATGAAACGGCTGAGTGAAAACTCGTTGCTTAAGCCTCAGACATAATTCGAAGCCTTCTGTGGTAGGAGATGTTCCATATAGCGGCCTCTCATTAGTCCTACGATGATGAAAAGATACCGTACCACTCCTGCGGATTTCAAACCCGCCACCTCTTGCTCAGGGGTCGAGAATGTCACCCAGAAGATCATGGTAGAGATCGCGTAAAGAATAATTGTATAGTAATTAGTTACTCAACTAACAAATTTTAGTCAACAGTAACGGACGTATGCAGCCTATTTCACACATAAATTATAAAGAAACTGTTTTATTTCACAGTTGCGTTTCAGACTGTGTCGTAATAAATGTAATAATAGCCTACCATACCTAAAAGGATTTTCTAATGAAAATGTTAGTAGTGTTATTAATGTTGTTTTTACATTAGCAAAGTGGTTTCGGTTTTCCAGACATTATCGTATCCCTTAAGTCACTGTTATAAATAAAAATTATTCGTTATTTGTATTGAAATATAACCATTGGTATATTGTGCATTGGAATATTCTTATTAAATGTTTATTTATTAGTGTAAGAAGACAATACAATAATTATTACGTTTAAGTCAGACATATTTCTTATAAAGTTTAATAACTTATGGAACTTTGGTGTCGTAGATACCAATATGAATAGTACATGTAAAAGAGTTAAGAAATGTTTGTGGTTTCCTTTAGAAACTTGGTATACAAGATTATAATGTCTTAAAGGTTAATTATAACAAATTGTAACAGTTTCCTGGAGGCTATCACAAAGTAGAGACTTAAGGCCCAGAAAGCAGAGAGCAAATGTGTTTTGTGTGCACGACCTATAATTGCTTGTATAATTTTGTCTAAGCGTTGCTTAGCTTGGAAACTCCACACATAGAACCGATAATTACGTATATTGGGATGCCCACCTAGTAGTAGTGAGCTAAAAGAATGCTGAATTAGATCTACATAACTGGTTAGAAATAAATTTCCTATGATCTTAGCTTCAGACTTTCAGATATAAATTTGAAAAATGCCGAGAGCACTGAATCTTATATCTGTCCTACCGCTCGCTTCCCGAAGTATTGGATTTCTTGTTCTTTCAGACTTGACTGGATCAGTTTTTGTCTTCAGCATGTCTCGTTTATTCCTCAAGAATGCGTTTTTTTATGTCATTGTTATCATTGATAGATAGAGTGAACCGTCTATTTGAAGAAAAGATGTTGAAACACGAAATTTAACTTTCTGAATCCCAAGAATACGTTTTTGGTATACTCTTCAAATATTATAAACTAATAAAATAGCTGCTTGTGTCTGTATTGACCACAGATTTTAATTTTTGTTAAAAATCTCTAAAAATGTTTTAGAATGTGTCGAAACACCAAGGAGAAGACAAAACTGTATTACAAACATATCTTTTGTGTGCCCGTTTTCTTGTGTACCTGTGTACGTGTACGTATATATTATGTAGATGTATGTAGATTCATACACGATATAATATTAATTTAATTTTAACATAATATTAATTATGATATAATATTATATATATATATACATATATAAAACATAAGATCAAATGAAGTTGTTTACAGTAGACTTTATCCATTAACCGAAACACTTTTAACCAAAATATCGTTTAACCGAAACGACCGAAAAAATATATATTCCCGATTTTCTACAATGAAAATTTGTTTTCCGGATAAAACATGAAAACTAATATAATAAACATGTAATACATTGTGCGTCATGTCAACAAAGCGGAAACGGGTCATGATAACGATTGAAGTAAAATCGGAGGCAATTAAAAGAATAAAAATTACGAGGTTTTGCGAAATGTGGCAGCCGATTTTGAAGTTGGTGTTTCTACTGTTTCTTATTGGATCAAGATGAAAAATAAGTTTGAAGAGCATGCTTCGAAGATGCCAAACAAGGAATCAGTGAAGACTTGTCAAAACAAGAAAGTAAATGAGGCTGGTTTTTTTTATGGTTCATGCAAAAAGGGACAACGAAAACGATGACATATTAGAGAGCAGCAGCCATGACACCGCTGATGAGATCTTCGATGCCTTAGAGGTAATAGATTTTATTTTGGGTTAGGGGATTAAATATTAGGCTATATGAAATACGCGTTTTTCTCACGGAGTTTTATTCATATTTTCAGATAGTGTTACGGTTCGTCGATCGATCTGAAGAAGAATTAAAGCCCTTTGACGTTCTGCTAATGAAGCAATGGCGAGATATTGCTGCAATGTGAAAAAAAAGCAAAGGAAAATACAAGATTAAAATTAAATCATAAAACTAGTGTTAAAAATGACTTTATGTAAATAGTTTGATTTTTTATTAAAATCTTAATCTAAATATTCTATGTAGATTATACATATATATGTTATTAAAATCTATATATTCTACAGTTTCCGCGTTTTGGTTTCTACGTTTCTATTTTGACTGTGTTGACAAATTGTTAGAGTTCACGATATCTAGATGATGCTATAGATTTAATTAGAAATAATAAATTGTCTGTGTTTAGGGTATAGTATGCACTGAATACCAGCTGCACTCATACAATACTTACGATTCCGTTTTCCTTATTATTGTTTATTTCAGTTGAAAAACGCACATTCGAAATGAAATCGTTGTGTAATGACAAATAAACCTAATCTAGACTAGTAAAATATGTCATTACACGACTTATCTTAACGGTTAAACTAGTAATTTTTCCGGTAAGATTACTCGTAAGGTAATAACTAGTAATATTACTAATTACTACCTGAAAAGTTGCAGATATTATGGAACCTGACACGATACGT
Organism: Magicicada septendecula; assembly: GCA_034769895.1. Taxonomy (NCBI): domain Eukaryota; kingdom Metazoa; phylum Arthropoda; class Insecta; order Hemiptera; family Cicadidae; genus Magicicada; species Magicicada septendecula. The sequence continues at coordinate 153,439,614 of CM068368.1, read as the reverse complement.
ATTTACTCCGTGATCATAAATTGTAATGTTTGCTCACTACGTATGTATTAATAAGCTTTCCTCTGTTGCAGGTAAATATCCGTGGATACAGAACTCTTTATCAATGAACGTAAGTAATGCTGTCCTTAGTTTTCGGTGCTTATGTTATGTATATTTTTGGTGAATAGTAAGCGTATCATCACAGTTGTTATTACTATTGCCATTTTCATCATCATTATCAACACCATTAGGCCTATTATTATTATAATTATCGCAATGATTGTACTTATTATTTTTTATGTGTACAATGTAAACTTATAAAAAATAGAGTGAACATACGGTGGCTACTCATAGAGTGTGAAATGAGCAATAAAATGAAAAAAGATGTCTGCAGAAACTCCATGGGTATTCTAATATTAAAGTGTGAGGTGTAATTATTATGGCTTCCCTGTGCTCGATGCGCATATTTTTTCAGTACCTTTTAATAAATAAATCAGTAGTCGATTGAATTGCATCTGTTGTCTGTTATTGTAATTTCATCCACCAGATAGACGGGGGTGCATGTTCTTTACCTTGATGATCTTATTTGCGTAAGCACAGCCTTTGTGTTTACTAACCAGGATCGTAAGTAGCAAAATGTACACGCCAGTAAACGTTTAGTCATGGATAATAGATAATACAATTGAGGCGTAATTCATAAAAAATAATTACCGTATATTTTATAAAAGTCGAACACGAAACACATTGACTACATTATAATTATAAGGACTAAAATTTCTTAGGATACGTATTGGTGGGATGGCTAGTAGTGATGCGCTGGGTATGCTGGAGCCGCGTACGGGAATGGAGCAGCTGCGACCTTGGCAACGGGCGCATAAGCGACAGGAGCGGACACTGCTTTCACCGCTACCCCTAAAGGCTCCTTGTGTACGACAGCGTTGAATCCGTTCTGGGGATCGGCCGTGTATTCCACCGTACGCTTCGTACCATCGGGATCAATGAGACTGTAGCTACCTTGAACGACGTCACCGGATCGAGTTTCGTGCTGGCTCTTGGAGTCTCCTGTCAAACCGTCTTGAACGTCGTAAGCGTAGCTGTACTGTGGATTGGGATCGTAGTCGTCGAATATTGCCTTTGGCGCGTACTGCGGAGAGTAGGCGCCCGGAGCGGGGGCGTATGCTATTGGGGCTGTCACTTTGGCGACTGTCGCATAAGCCGGCGATGCAGCGACAGGTCCTGGAGCGGCGTAAGCGCTGTACCCGGGCAGAACCCCCGCGTTAACAACGCTCACTATCACTAGAATGATGATTACCTGCAACAGAGAATTTTTTGCATTTTATTAAATTATTTTTCATCAACAGTTTTTCTTGAATCTGTGGAACATGGAATGAAGTAATCTACATGCTACGACATGGATCTGAGAGAAATACGGATACTCTTGTTTTGTGTCTGAACAAGACAGCCCTTTACGCTTTATTATATTATAATTTTACAAACGACCCTTCATAAGGACCGTGGATGAGCTTCCACTAACAATTAATAACTACTTACAAAACGGTTAAAATATTTTTTAAACATCTCGATTGTAAGTGGACTTCGTATGTTTTTTACTATTCAAGAACCTAGATGATATGTTTTATCCATTATTTGTTACAGTCAAACATAAAAAATTTGACACTTTGTAGGTAACTTAAGAAGCTAAGATTAAAACTTTTGTGTCGGAAGTTTTTAAAATAAACTGATAAATGAAATAGTGAATTCTAAAACAAATTGTTCCCTTATGGTGAATTTTAAATGAGTGTTGTTCACCGACTGATGAAATTATTTTTAGGAAAAGTGAAACTTGATTCGAAGTTCAGATCTAAAGTTCATATTGTGAAATTGGCCAAACTGCACTCTTCAGAGCACGTTGTTGCGCCTCAGTTCAGCTTGTAAATTTCAATTGAAAGTTCAATCAGAATTATAGCTAGGCAGGAGAATATTCAAACTGTGAAAAAACAAATTGCAAATAACGAGTTTTTCGTATTCGACATTAATTTAATTGCAAATAATTGTAACGTATGTAGTCATTAATAGATTATGATACTGGATTATAAATACTTAACGAGGTCTACAATCGAGTTAATTATGTCGGCTTTCATCTCGTTTTCAAGTTGACATGATTAAGCAACTCGCATTCACAATAAAACATGTTTAGTATCAGTTCAACTAACGAGCAGGCAAATACTGTACGCTGGTGTGTGCATATAGTCCCCTTAGCTTAGTGGCCAATAAAATCTCAAGATTAGATTTTTATAGAGACTTCAGTACATTAATTTACTCTTAGAAAATTTGTTATAGACGTTCGAAATACTACAGGACAACGTGTTTCTCGATAACTAACAAAAGGATATACTAATCTCTAGTAAATATAAATAAGGAATTACCGAAACGTGAAAATCAAATTGCTGAAATCGTAAGCAATTGCTTAAGTCGTACAGTATTTCACAGTGAAATACTAATTGTAGTTTATTTGGTTTAAAGAAATATGAATTTTATCTCTAAGTCGTTTGAGGTGACAATGCTTATAAGTAGTTAGTGTGTAAGATACAACTGTAAGTTTTTATATAATGTAAGCATGGTCTACAATAAAAGGGAGTACAAATTTTAACAACTTCTTTTTGTGTAATTAATAAGGTTGTGTTAGTGGTTATATCACAAACAGAATTAAAACTGTTGCACACCACTATATAAAAGAAATATTCCGATAATTTTTGCAACTTCTTTTTGCAAAGCTGTGTGTAGAACTAACTTTTACGTGGTGCACGAATGGATAAATGTGTAGTACGAGTGTTCGTGTTGTGCTTTCACGAGATGCAGTGTAATTTGAAATAGCATTAATGTATCCCACATAGATCACTTTCATTTCACTATCCATAGCAAATAACCGACGCAATTTGTTTCGGCAAGTTTGTTTAGCGTTAAACACTAAACGTGTACTATTTGCCACAAGAGTTTATTTTAAGCAGAGACATTCTCCGGCGAGATGTCCTTGTTGTTTATAAATTTTCTACCCGATAACTCAGCACTGTAATAATTTTTCTGCCACGGGCATCCACTGTTTTTTTTTTTTTTTAATTTAACATATGTTTTGGCTTTCAAAATCTAAGACCGCTTCAGAAAGACCCCCATAAAAACGCTCAAAAGTCGCTCTTGCGGACTGTGCTGTCGCCCCCTAGATTTCGATGGGTTTGTGTTTTCTATAGTCAGTATGCTGTATTTTTGAAAATGTTCGTAGATTTTTAAAGCCAAACGTCGGTAAAATTATAAGAACAACTGTGACTATGTCGAGGTAGAAGAGTTATTAGAAGTCCACCATGTCATTTCAAGTTTTCATTGCATTAAATTTTTATTAAATTTTGAAACCTTATAAATCTGTTTAACACAAAGTTAATAAGTATAACATTCCAATTGAATCGTGTTTGAAATTGTAAGCTCTCACAAAAAATGGAAACAGATAATTAGTACATTGTTGTATTATAAAATTACTCGAAAGTTTATCTTTTAAACCGTTTATGTTTGCACCAAGCTCTCCTGATCGTAATCATAAAGTAGAAGTTAATTGTTTGAAGTTAATTGCTGTAAGTACTTAGTAGGTCAATGAAACGATTATATTAGATTGCAGGAAATGTTAGTATAACTTGCAGTGTATTTTACACTTCCGTATCCTTAATACATGTTTTTGGTTCACTGAAATATAGTTTCTGAAAAAAGTTACGTATACATTGTTGTAATCAACTGACTAAAATGTAATGATAGTTATAAGCACTTAAATAATTTTACTTGTCATTTGTAGCGCCTAATTACCTTGTCCTGTATAAAACTAATACATTAAAAAAAAATATTATATTGTACTCGTTACAAATTAATTTACTCGTTTCAAAACCAAGTATCGTTTTAAAATAAAACATTTTTCATTATAAAACAAAGTACGTATGTGCTATACGTCTGCATAAAAGGTGTAAAGTGTAACAAGTCTTAATGATGTAAATATTAAATTGAGGTTTCGTGATGTTAAATTTGCTCGTACAATAAACAAACTGCCAATGGGTGTTGAGAGCAAGTGCTGTACTCACCTTATATTCCATATTGTGTTGTGTGGGTACAGAGCAAGAGGTGTACTCTGTTTATATAGAACTGCCGGTAAGATGTTGCGAGAGAATCCCTTTCACCGGCGTGGATGCTGATGCCGCCTTGACCGTGGCCGCCCCGAGCATTTCTTGTACATTTCTTATTTTACGTGACATTTATCGCTTACTTCCTCCCTCGCTCTGTCTGCGTCTCTCTCTCTCTCTCTCTCTCTCTCTCTCTCTCTCTCTCTCTCTCTCTCTCTCTCTCTCTCTCTCTCTCTCTCTCTCTCTCTCTCTCTCTCTCTCTCTCTCTCTCTCACACACACACACACACACACACACATTTTATTAACAGTACTGCACTGCGATTATTAAGTAAAAACGTGAATTTTTTGTGTGTAGATGTATTCATTTTGTCACTAGTGCTTTTTGATATCTGGGTTCTGTTACCTTATTTAACCTTTTGCTAAGGTGTAGCAACTTATGAATAACAAGCGATATTCACATTAAGTTAATAAGCTGCGAGGTTTTAAACATTTTATCACAATCGTCCTGAAAAATAAAAATTCTGTAAATTTTCTGTTAACTGCAGTTATCGTTACAATATTCTTTCTGTTCTTCATTTAGTTAATAGGGCTACCTGTTTCCTTTGGAGATTCACAAAAATATTGCGAACTTATATAAACAGAAAATTGTCATTACTGGCAAGGAAAATGTATTCTTGTATCGTGTCTTGACAGAACCCCCCCCCCCCAAGAATCCTCATGCCTTGTAAACGGGGTTGGCGCTTCCAGTCTAATTTTCACAGTGTTAGGCTCCCGTATCATTTTCTACACTATATCTGAGCACTTCTTGGTTTGGTACAGCTCATTCCAAGCATCCACAGGAATCTCATTTCTGACGTCTGGTCTTATTCGTTTTAAATGATGTCTGTGACAGGTGACTTCACCATAATCGCTTGTTCTACGTGTTTCCCTTACCTGGTGAGTTACAGTATCAATGTTGGTGACCCTTTATTCATACTTCGTAGATGTAATGCAGTACGACACGAATTACAAGGACTGTGATATTTTCGTATCTGGCTTTGCTCCATCATAGTTTGACAGCCTTATTGATACTGTTCAATTTAACAGTAATAGTATTTATTTAAATACTTTAATGTATTATCAAATCGTTTCTATGCAACTCTTATTTTATTCTGTATTCACGCAAACGCCTTTGTTGTTTAACTTCATCCCCAACCTTTTACATTCCTCTGATAATGTTGACCAGCAAAGGGGTTGAACGAAATGCGCTTAAATGAATAAAATAAAATAATTTACTTAAAATAAATAAATTATTTACATTATGTTGGTTTAACCCACCTGACAGGTATCACCCTTCGCGTATTGTTACCACTTACTTTCTGAATGAAGTTTATTTTTAACTTCTCTTTGTTGCCCTTTTTCAAAACTTTTAGTGCTTTATAGTTTAGAAAACATCTTCCGTGTACCTAAACTACATTTAAAATAACTACATCTCAAAGATGTTAATGCGCTTCTATTTCGAAATTTATCCCTCGTTTCGAATTCGATAATAAGTGTTCCAGTTCAGAGAATTTAGATACTCCCTTGTTGGTTGAGTCGTATAGTTTAAGCATCCTTTTGTTTTGCCAACCGGTGTTTCTTCTTTGGTTAGAGTGCCTTATCTCCAATCCTTTTTTCCTAGAGTCTTTTCCTTTTACTTCTATAATTTTAGTAACTGAGTGACTGATTAACATGTCCGTGTCGTTTCTTTCTTTGTTCACATTGTAATCGTTTCCACGCTACCTGCTTTCGTTACTAACAATAAACTTTGTGTAAACATCATCTTTTCATTGTACAGATAACTTATAAAATTTCTATAGATTCATTGCATTTGTAAACAGAGCTGTTCTTGCTTACTGCACCAGCTGCTTACTGTCAATATAATTCCTAGCTTCGTAGTTCAGCATACATATGTCATCTTTACGGGAAATAAGAAGTGTTGTACTCTGTGTACTTCCCGTCGGAGATAGAAGTAAATAGTAGTTATAGCAGAGAGGGTTTCAAATTCACTCAAGTCTCGTGTGTCTATCATACACATTTTTATGTACATAACGTACATTATCTTAAGTTACCTCAATGTTATATTATCTTAATATTATTAGTAGGTTGTTTTTTCGTTCCGTTACGTTATTTGAACTGCTTTGTTCAAAAGGCCCCTTGATTTTCTTACTTATAAAGTAACCAAATATCCGGTTGGCCCATCTCTCTGGGCTCATTCGTATCGTGTGATTATAAAATCCTTCTTTTCTGAATCGAGTCCATTATTTTTTCTGCATATGTGTGTATGGTTGGCCCATCTTTTGTACTTACGGTTTTCTTTGACCGAGCCCAAGATTTTCCTCAGAATCTTTCTTTCTGTAGCTTCAAGTTTCTTGATCACACCTTTACTATTCATCGCGAGCAGTCCGCTGCTACAGGGCCTCCGGTCGAATGATTATGCAGTAGTGTCTGAGCTTGACATCGAGGGACGCATCGTTTGTTGTAGACGTCTTTGGTTAACTGGTATGCCACTTCCGTCTTGTTGATCCTTGATGCGAAGGATTCTTTCTGAGAGGCGTTGGATTCTATCCACTCCCCTAGGTATTTAAACTTTTCTGCCTGCTTGATTTTCCCTGTCCCAAGTTTAGCTCCCTAGACGCAGGCTTAATGTTCGTTGTGAACTCCGTTTTCTCAAAGGAGATCTAGAGGACCATCTACACGCTTTCCTCACGGAGCTCCATTGCGGTTGGTTCCTCCGTGTGCCGGATAGTTTCCGACAGTGTTTTGAAATTTTATTTCTTTGCCGAGCTGGGCATTTAAGTCTCCAAGCAAGATGATCGTACGTTTTCCGGAATTTTAGAAAGATGTCTTCCGAGCTCTTACCAGAATCTACCTGTTTCTTATGGATCTTTCTTGTTCACTTGGTTAATTAGAGAATGCACGTTCATGATATTGTAGACTAGTAGATAATATTATTTACATAATCTATTAAGTTTTATATACGTATGTGAGCATCGCTTGAAAACAGTACGTCACTAGATGGGAAAAAAATGGCGCATCAAGCTGAACGAAACCAAGTCTACTCATATCAATTTCACTAACCGGAAAACAGTCTATTTACCAATCGTAATCGATCAGAAAAGAATTCCACACACAAGCTCAGTGAAGTATTTGGGCATGACTCTGGATGCCAAACTTAGGTGGAAAGAACATGTTAAGAAGAAACCGGAAGAACTCGGATTAAAACTGAAGAAAATGTGATGGTTGCTTGGAAGACACTCTGAGCTGTCGCTGCATAACAAGCTGTTGTTATACAAACAAGTCTTGAAACCAGTTTGGGTGTATGGTGTACAGCTTTGGGGTTGTACTAAGAAATCTAATATTAAAATAATTCAGACTTTTCAAAATAAGGTTCTTCGCAGTATTGTTGATGCACCATGTTAAGTAAGAAATGATTATATCAATCGGGACCTGAAAATGCCTACGGATGCTGATGAGATTAAACGGGTTGCGGATAAATATTAAAGAAGACTTCATGAACACGTAAACACTGAAATGCTACAACTGCTTTATAATGCTGGACTCGTTCGGCGATTGCAGTGACAGAAACCATTTGTATGTATAGTAGTTCTCAGTACATGAACAAAGTGTAACTGTACTGAGGAAAACTCCAGTGGGAGCGTATCCTGTACACTGTTAACTTATGTATTAGAATAAAATTGCTATATAGTTTGTAACTGTTGCAATGGAGTTTATTTTAAAAAACCGTAACAGTAAATAATACTACTGTTGCTGTCGCTAAATTCTGTAGTATGTTGGTCGCTTATTGGTTAACGTCACTCATCATTCCAGAGCTGTAGAATGACATGGGTTTGTGGTGACACACACACACACACACACATTTTACGATGTGAGATGATTTTTAAAAAATAAATAAATTTTAATTTTTAAAACTATAGTAAAATATAGTTTCTTATATTGAAATAATGCCGTCCCAATTCTCTGAAAATGTCTTTCTCTAATCTGAAGTTCATGAGTTTCTCCAGTTAACGCTAAGGAATATGGTAGTGAATAAACGCTTCTCTAAAACTCTTTGACAATTAGTCAACAAACGACAAGGGCGAAAAGTCGTTTTCCTACACACAGTAAAGATTGCCTTTTGTAAAAAAATTCGGGATAAAGGCGACCTGGAGAAGAGTGAAGGACAGACTCGTAATGTTGAAATACAACAATCACACACGACCCTCCAGGACGTATTCTGAATAATAAAAGCCAAAGCCATGCATGATATAGGAAGTAACAGTGTTTTTATTGTTCCGTCCGGTTTGGCTGTCTTGGGCAGATCAACTAGTTCGTTTGTGCGTCACTACCCGATTGTCGTCTGCACGAAGACTCCTTATTTGTTGTCGTCAAAATAAAAATTATGACCTTTAAATAATAATCTCAAATGTAGCTCATTTCTGTATTCAAAAAAGATTAATGACAAGACAAGGAGTATCAATTTTGAGTATCAAAAAATTTCAATTATTTGACAATATTGAAAAGGAATGTGTAACGAAAATATTCATATGTGATAATCATCTGTGCCAACGTTCAAGAGTAACCTGAATTTGTACTTGTTACTGTAGCAGTGCTACTCTCTGTAGCAGTTAGTCTATATGGGCTTTCGTGTGTCAGATGATTCTGTTACAGGAGCGGAGAGGTTATGCCCATACTTAGTTCCCCGTCGGAATTCTAACCTTCTCTGCCAGCTTGCCTTGCACATCAGTTGATATCACGACCACCGAATAGTCCAGACCTCAGAATATCGTACAAACCTGCATGAAACTCGAAGCCACGGCCGTTCACGTTACTGCACCATCGAGAAGGCTGTAATACCTGATCGCTGTTAAGCTCATACCGAGGATTCTTAACGCATAATTATATTTTTCTTCCTTTAGAATGTCGAAACTAATAACAGTGCTACGTCTTTCGCTCAGACAGTACAGCAAACTTCAGTTCACGACATTTTTATACAGTGTATTTAAAGTCAGTAGCTAAAAAATGTTTGTGCATAATGGCAAATTTAAACGGAGTACGTGTCATGTATTGTAGCACAAATGTCTGCATGCGCCGTGCTAGAAATACGCTCCACGTTATAGGAAAAACACAATATTTCTATTTTCTATTGTATTGTGTTTATTGTTCATAGCCTAAAGGTACCATACAATAGCCTGTATGGTACTTTTAGGCGATGAAACAATAAATACAATACAATAGAAAATTGAAATTATAGGTACCATTAGTAAACAATAAGTGTGTGTATATTATAAATAGGGCCTACATCACATTATCATTAGTTACAAGATTTCTCTTTCAGATTTGCTCCAGACACGTTGTCTATAAAGTGTTGATTTTATTAGTAGTTTTGGATAACTGTTTGCGTTAGTTCATTGCGCATGCAATAAGCAAACAGATGGAGAGTACAACAGTATCGCTCTGCATGTGACAGCGGTACTGAAATGTGAACATTTACCCTGTCGACACGTGGGCTGCGACGGTTATGTGGGCGCTTTGATTCAGCATTGTTCAGTTATAATAGACCGTGTATTATTCATGAAGGTGTGATTTATTAATAGTCCGTGTAATCCATCCATCGTCGTTACGTAATAACTTCGTGCGGCACTCGCAGACGACTGTATTCATTTTCTCACAGCCCGAAGAGGAAAACAAAAGAACGTGTCAGAAGTAACAGGAAATTATGTGCTGTATTATGAAATTAAGTTGGTGTCTGTATGCTATATGAAGTGGTGAGGTTAAAGAAAAGAGGTTCGCAACATGTTCTTTGAAAATTTCTTACGTGTTGGCTCCAGGTACCCTAGTAATCTATACCATGGACGTGAATATCATTGCCGTGATTTCCCTTGACGGCCTTTCAATTTTCCAGAGTCGTTCTCAGAATTTTACTGCATACTAAAGGAAGTGCAGCGGACACACTTCCATTATTGTGTAGTTCATTGCGTTTGCGTTATTATGCACAAGAGTTTTGAAGATGGCCTTAGATTTCGAATATATCTCAGACTAAATGAGTGTTGAATTCCACGATCACAAAGGAGCCTTCGAAGTGTTAAGAGTAGTTGAGTGTTAACTACGAGTAGATGAAATTTTAAATAAAATGAAAAAACAGAAGATAGCTCTCTGTTAAAGAGAGAGATCACCCTCTCTCTTTAAAGAGTGCGTTGCTTTAACACACGAATAAGAGGAGAAAACTTTTACAAGATTGGATGGTGACTTTCTGCCAATATTGGTACGAGATTCACCAACGTGAAAGTTGGTTACGTTTCGGAGCCGAATATCGACATTTTTTTTATATAGCATAAAACAAAAGTTTCATGTACAATTCTTTGATCCTCTTCAAAGGGTTATTGTTGATGCCTCTGTAAAGCTAGGTTCATATTGTACTCAGGCGTACAAAACTTTACGCAGAATCTAACCCACTCGACACAGAGTTTTGTACAGCTGCAGTGAAAATAGTAAATACGTTCTTTGAGGAAGGAAACAACCTGATGAATGTAATGCTTCTTCTGAGTATAAAATTCCTGACGGACATTAGAATCGGAAGTAGGTGTGGCAATCGTGTACCACCGCACCCTTTAAAATATGTGATTAACCAATTTTTTTCTAGGTGCCATTAGGTAGTGTAAGGTCAGTTGTAAAGAATGTCACACCGAGTTTACACGCGTTACTTCTGACTCTAGTGTTCTTGACATCGTTTCATATTATATCACTTGTAACTTGTACAATTTGAACCTATACTAACATTTAAAAGAAAATGTAGGTGCGTTGTGACTTTCGCCTAGGCACGTTGTTTCACAACGAGGCCGAATTTATTTGACAGTTTTGATTGATTGCAAAATTTAAATCGGTTAGCCGTACACTAAATGTTAAAGAAATTAAGGAGTTGGACACGACGACGACGAATCACGCTCATTAGGTACACGTAATTGACCACATGTTACTGACACTTGTATAATAATTATTCTTCGAATCTTGTTTTTACTCAGTTTAGCAGTGTAATCTTAGCTGCTCGCGACCACCACGACTGCTTCAACACAAGTTGTCACATCTTTACACCGTCTAATGATTTCAAAAGAGAAATTTATTAAAAATTTGATTCACGGTTATGGCATTTATCTTATCACCAAATTTGTGTTAAGTTCTTAGATCAAATCTCTTCCATAAAGTTCCCTGTTAAAAAATTGCCAAAATTTTTTCCATAGGCCTACTGCTGAGAACGATTGTCATCTTCTGATCTCTGTGAATATATTTTTCGTCATTGTAATAAGTTTTAAATAACTTAAAATTTCTGTGTCATCGTTAGCATGTAATAGAGAAGTTAGCACGTATTTCCACCAAAGGTTTCTGTAATTATCACAAATATATACCATGTAGGTTGTAGTTAGTTACCTCAATATAATCCATCTAGCGACTTAGTAGTTTCCTCAACACATGTTTCGGAACAAGTTCCCTTCATGAGGTCCTAAAAATCCTTATCCTGTCATGAGGACGCGACTGTGAATATTGATTGTTTTGAATTTCACCGAGTCTTCCTCTTAGCACCTGATGATGAGAACTTGTTTCCGAAACTTTTTATGTTAAGCAAACTACTAAGTCGCAAAACGGATTATATTGAGAGAGCTAATTAACATATTGCGAACTGAAGACCGTGTAGCCTATAATATAGATAGGTTCTAGGTTCAAGATAATTAACTTGAATAAGGGCTTGCATATAAGAAGTAAATAAATCAAATGAGCAAAAAAATGCCAAATCAGAATGTAATTTATAGTATGGATAAACTTGATAATTGGGATGTATGTATTTAGTGTAAAGTCTCTAATTTATTGGAAAAAAATTTACAAACCCTTAACTGATGTACGGTATCTGAAAATTTTCCGATAATTTAAAAGTTTTCAAATTTCAATGTTAAATCTACAAATTTGGCAACGGTGGCTCTCAGACAGCGAAATTGGAATAATTAGTCTTCATCTGAGGCTGATAGTATTCTTATCATAGTTTATGAACGTATAATAAAATTTTTTTTTTATTATATTCAAAATTGTAATTTTTGGTTTTACGGCGTTTATATTATCATATCATGATATCAAAATTTCATCGTCTATAAACGTTTATTATTCACGTTGTTATCAACTGATAGAATGATGTCATACATAATACATGTGTAAACCGCTAACTATATCTTACATCAAGGGTGAATGGTATTAGAATACTGCGTTGGCGTAGGCTAAGTATTTGATGTTTATTACCCCACTAGTACATAACTTTGAAATGTAAATTCTCTCGCGCTCAATAGGACTTTCGTGTATAGAATACTACAAATATTGACATGAATTTCGCTGTGCGTGGGCGGTGACTGTTCGTATTTATTTTGAATCCTATTCGCAACACACTGTTTAACAGTTTATGATTTTTAATTACAGATATTGCAGTTTAAACGTTGTATTTGTTTGTAAATACGTTTTTCACACTTGGGTGCGCAAACTACCACCGGCTGCTCTGTTAAACTGACCTGACATTTACGTGCAGAACAATCAGTGTAATTATCGCAGATGCTTTACCGAACCTCCGTACTCTTGCATTTTCTGATACGTACTGTATACCTTTCGTACTTGCTTCTTACTGACACTCGCATGCATACTATAGATATGTCCCTTTAAAATAACAAATTTTGTCCTACATTCTCTTAAATGTGTTCTAGTCAGTTAATATTTCATATTCGAAAAGAACTCTTTAAACTCTTTAAAGAACTGCACATGTGGCGACTTCAAGATTATGTATCGTATTTGTAGATTGTGTGTGTGTGTGTGTGTGTGTGTGTGTGTGTGTGTGTGTGTGTGTGTGTGTGTGTGTGTGTGTGTGTGTTGGTCACAGGAAAGTACACGTTCCCTTATCAGAGTTTGTAATTGCTTATTAAATCGTCAGCTACTGATCGCGTTTCATTTACTTTGGTGTGTTTGAAGGTTAAGCAACAAAAGTGTTTTGTTTGGGACTGATGATGCTGGTATTGCGTACTGTACAAAAGCTATTGTTGAGTCACATTCAAGGGCAGTGTACTGCGTGAGAACCCGAGTAAAACATTGGGCTTGCTTGCGCTGATTGGTTGATACACCGGCTGTCTGTGCGTACCCCATTCAGCTAATCCCTGACAGTGATATTCGTTCCTTACTTACAGTGTTCTTGTGTGTTACTTTAGGAGTACGTTATATACATATTTATACAGATCTCATCGTCTTTATTACTGTCCTCAGTAACAGGTGTGATCTGATACGCTGCAGTAACACGTGTTTTTGTTGATTTTTTGTATCTCCACAAACGACTATGTTTACTTACAGGAATACTGCTGTTCGATAGTTAATGTAATTGAAGGTAAACGCCACAACGACGTAGATCATTATCCTGTAAATTTCGTTTACACAGGATGTTCCAGAAGGAAAGAACGCTATTTCATGAGGTGATTTTAGAGCTAAAAGCAAGAAAAAACTTAATATAAACCTACGTCCGGAAATACTTTGTTTTCGGGTTAGGTTTGTTAAAAATGTTTCTTACGTTCGTGTTCCCAAGGTAAAATTCCTGGAACACAAAAAAACTGATCCCTTAACAAATGATTGATTTTCTTGTCTGGCCCACGTATACTTTGTTGCATTTAGAACGCTATTTCAAATTTAATATATACTCCATATAGATGTGTGTGTGTGCGTGTGTAGCGCTTCTATTGAGGTGGTCTCTTAGGGTATTTGTGGTAATCTATTTGTTTGTTTTGTATTCTGTTTTTATGCTGTTTATTTTTAGAGTTTTGATATTTTATTTACACTGTGGTTGGTGTATGTTATAGATGCCCGTATTGTATTGGAAATGGATTCTGTGTTGTTTAATTGTATTCTATTTATTGTATATTTTTCTTTCTAGTTTTTCTTCTGTTTTATTTATTGTCTTTTTGTTGCAAACCCAAGTGGTGTTTTTACCTTCTCTATAGTACTGAGTAAAAGAATTGCATACATATATGTTAATTGGAGTAATTATTTTATTTTCTAGGGTAGACACTGTAGTTATTTTTGTTTTCTTTTGTATCTGCCATCTAAGGACCACATGCCAATTTCAGTTCTTTATTGTTTGTTCTTTTCTTTTTCTCCAATATTCTTTCATCTTTTCACTGTGTCTCTTCTTCCTGTCTTCAGTCCACTTTGAACCTGCGTTTTTCTCTCTCCTACCCTGGACTCTTTCCATTTTTAACACTTTTGCCCGAAAAACTTCTCTTTCAATTGCTTCTTCTGCATGTATATTATTTTTTTCTAAATCCTTTTGGACTTCTTTAATCCAACTTGATGTTGATTTCTTCCCCCACAGATATTTGAAGATCTGCTTTGTTAACCTATTGTCGTCCATTCTATATAAATGTCCAAAAAATAATAGTCTTCTTTTTCTCATTGTTTCTGTTATGTTCTCTATACTTTGATTTATTTCATCATTACTTCTTAATTTCCAACCTTCTGAACGTTTCGTGGGCGTAATATTTTCCTAATAATTCGTCTTTCCAATATTTCTAGTTTGTCTAAATTATAATTCAGTGCTAGACATTCATTTGCATATAGGCATTATCACTACTGTACTGTAATGCTTTATTTTCGCATTTTTAGATATGCACTTTTTATTGTAAATATCTTTAGTTATACCATATGCTCTTTCCATTTTATTATTTTTATACCAATATTACATCTGTAGTTAACTTTTATTATTAATTATTTTTATGTCACGCCTAAGTAGTTGATTTATTTGTTCTGTTCTAATTTATATGAAACCGAATATCCTAAATACAGTAAAGTATACGTGAGCCAGACAGGAAAATCAATTATTTGTCAATGCTTTGAACACAAGAAAGCCTTTCGAAAGCCAACAGTATATAAAAGCAAGCTTGCATCACATGTCAAAAACCTCCGTTTCCAGAAACATTGTTGAACACGTAAAACCAATAGCAAAAGTTGAAAAAAATGAACATATCAGAAAACCGTTACACATACAAAAGCGTACAAACAACAGTTGCAGAATGTATTAATTCAGACTTTTGTCGTCGCTACAGTTCTAATCAACATAACGTTTCGATCACTGGTCGTCTTCACTTGACGTAAATGACAATTACATTTTAAAAGAAATTGTGGTAAAAAACATCGTCATCTGAAATAACTATAGGCCTAAACTAATGAATATAACATGAGGATAAATTATCATCCAAGAAGTTCGTCGGTCTCAGCGCGAAAGATCACTACACAGTTGAAATAAACATCGATAAGGATCGCATGTAAACAGTAGACTAATAACTGAACAGACACAAACACCAAACATCATACTTGATGATTAAATAAATTTGCATTAATAGATTAATAATATCAAAATACACACACACATACTGCAACAAGAGTAAATGTGAAAGCTAGAAGAGCAAAGTTTGCCAAGCATTGAGCTAAGTGATCCTACCGCCCACATTCCCCAAAGGCGCCTGCAAAATAAAAAAAGTAAGAAGCAAGTTCTTTGAGAAAGTGATTTTCAATTAACAGAAATACCCCATATATGTATTCATAGGTATTCATATATGTATATAGTGTGTGTGTGTGTGTGTGTGTGTGTGTGTGAGGGGGCAGATATACTATATGTCGTCGTCGTCGTCGTCGTCGTCGTCGTAGTTTTTGCCATAAATTAAGTATTTGCTGAGCGAATGTTCCCCCAATTGTTGACATCTTTATTAGTGAGATATATGGCTATAACTCGTACGTCAGATGCTATTAGTACACACTTTGAAGTGGTTGACAGTTACCTAATTAACTTAGGCTATGGATGCCGCCGGAGACCAATGAGTGGTTCATAATTCTTCATTCTGGGAAGACTTTTTCAGCTGCAGAGATCTCACAGTCCTAGCGATTCCGTACTTTTTCCAACACCTCGATCATCGTTTTAGCCCTGACTTTAACATGTATACACTATACACGTGTATACTTGTATACTGTTCGATATTGTACGATATTTGGTACCCAATTTTCAACTTTCCGTTTCATTGATTACTTTTTTCCGTAACATTCATTAAAGTAATACCAGGCACTGTGCATTCAGAAAATTAAGATTTTATCATGTCGTTTTAGGTAATAGTGTAGCTGTTTAATTTAATTTCGGCTCCAGTAAACTTTAGTTTGGAAAAATTTCTGAAAAGTGAATTATTTAAAATACTATCCATGTCAGACAGCTCCTTGCAGGGAAGTATACAATACGGTAACATGTTTCATATCAATGTACAGTCCTTTAAGCGTGACTTTATTTTTGAATCTCTTTATGATATCTGGTCTATTCAAATTTTCAGCTTTAAAAACATAAATAGAAAATATACATTTAGATTTACATTCCTTTGATTTTCTTCGTTACATGATATTTTTGGACAAATCTTTGTAAGTTTTATTCTTTCGGTAGCCATTCTTCAGTTTTTACATCTTGAGAATTTTCAAAAAGGTTTGTATCCAATATGCAAGACTTAGGGATTCACAATAGACGTTTGTCTATAGAGCCACATTTCAAAAGCATTAGTACCATCTATAGTATTTTGTTTTAGAATCCACGTTTCACATGCGTACAGGGGAACAGGACCACATAATAGCATCTGACACATCTCTCTCTGAGACGCAGGCCCATTGTTCTGTTCCTATTAGGAAATACCTGAAACATTTCAGTTTCCTTGATCAGAGGGTTCCGGAGATACAGTGATTATAATAATTCATTGGACTTTCATATTTATAGGCTTTTTAGGGTGTGTATAGACTGTATGGAATGTTAAAACGTATGACAGAAGTAAAGGAACATTCGTTTGAAAAGTACTAATAGTTAAGTAAATATTACTGAGATAGGTGTAACGCAAAATGAAAGTCTTTTACTACAAAGATTTATGCTTTATTGTTTAGTGTAATTTGTATGTTGTCGAGCTTCTCCGTTGTTGCCGTGCGGAAGAGAATAGGTGAAGTGCGCGAAGGAGTTAGGAGGCAGCACCGAAGACGGTTGCGTGATCAGCGGGACGTTAGCGTACGCAGGATACGTCAGTAACGTAGCGTGCGGGAAGTTGAGTGCCAACAGTCCGTGAGGCGAGATCGGAGCAAGACTCAACGGTATCCCGTACAGCGTGACCTGCAAAATAATCACGGTGCTATAAATTGCTCCTGATTAAGTACGGATTGGTTTTCTGTACATTTTGTATGCGAAAATGTTCAGGGTTTATGAAAACCTTTTATAACTAAATAGGTTAGCATAAATAACGTTATTAGCTGTGAGACAAACTACTTATTTTTTTAAACTACTCATATTTAAAAAAATATTCCTTACTCATACGTCTATACTATATACAGGAACCTTATTATCCCATTGTACTACGCGTATACCTATTTACTCATGAGTAGGCCTTTGATTGTACTCATGTTTACATTGTAAGTTTATTGTAGTCTAAATATTTAATTATCGTATTTGGTGAGTAAGCGAAGATAAATACTTTTTTTCTAATCTTGGATTAAAAGTATTCAAATATTTCTCGTACTCTTGGCATACTTTTACCTAATTAGATTCCGTTTCTAAAAATACTTATAACTGGCCTATCATTTTTATGGAAACCTATATTATAATGAGCCGTTAATAAAAGGTAAATTTTGCACTAGATATGAAATGATGGCAAAAACATTGAGTGTTATCGGATTTTAAAAATCTGACCTTAATTAATTGATGTCACGTTGCAGGCATCTGGTGACCTATGACTAAGAAAACCCAAAAGGGTCTCCGAATACTTTTGGGTCCACCTGAATATTTTGTCTGTTGTTGAAGATAGTCTGTAACGATGGGCCTCGCCAGTCAACTGGAGGCACTGTTGTAAAAATCTAATATTTTGGTGGCCTATTAAAATACTACTCTTATAGGTTAAACAGTTAAAATGATTAATTTGTTACAAATTTCTAACTGATTTCACTTTACTATACAAGATATAGAAAATAATAAAACAAGGCTCCACAGTCAATAATAAAACAATTACTCGTTGGTTCTTTATAATCTATCAGTTCCATTTATTTGAACGTCACTACAGACGATAAACTTAATATTTATCCTTAAATTCGTAGTGACCGTTAATCAATGAATTTTTCGGTGTGAGGATCGGTCAAAAATATAACACAAATATTTGTGTCGACGTTTCGACAATGTTTATTTTCATCATCAGGACATGTGTATGAATACAAAAGAAATGTCAAACACAACAGAATTAATATTTATCGAATTACTTCATGTAGACTGTTTTAAATTTAAATTAAAACATCTTCGTGTAAATTAAGTCATTTTTTTACTTTATGCAAATAAAGGATGTCGGCGGTTTTGACCTTGAACATTCGAATTTCATGCGCGATTCAATCGATACGTTAGAATCGTATAAAGCCATCTAGTGAGTTGTCAGTAAACGATTTCTGTTACTAAACGTTATTAATCATGCAGTTTTGCCTTTTAATACTCAAATCCGCGTATTATTTTCATCGTTTCATTTTATCCGTACTTAGACTCTGTACGGTTGGAACTGTTTCTAATCTTTTTAATCAAGCAGATGTATTAATCAGTAGTTGGCCTTAGCTACTGTACGATCAGTACTCAATCGCAGAGTTTAAACCAGTTGTTACCGAAAACGTTAAAACTAAGTTATTTATTAATCGATTAGTCAGTTACGCATGAAGTTATTGAAAGCAATAATAATAATTACCGATATTAGAGTAATCACCAATAGTAAAATTATAGATGGTAATTTATCAGTGATAATGAAGTAATTATCAGTAGTAATTTAAAAAAGTTAGTGACTAAAAATTTTATATAAAGTAAATTATAAATTTGTCCGACTTTGCTAAACTAAAAAAAGTATTTTTATTCGTATGATATTATTTAGAAGGTGAAAACTTTTTATCGTTTATTTTGTCTTTATTGAAATTTTTGTTAGTAGGCCTACAATTTTTATATATTATTTTTGTAGCTAATTAATCTAAATCATAACATGTGAAAAACATAAGTTTAGTTGATTATAATAACATATTTATTTTCATCGGTTGATCTTTCAACGGGTGTAAATTCATTTTGAAGTATAAATTCATTTAGCATTATACTCTACGTAGTGAAACCGAAAAATCTCTCTTAAAGTGTCAGGTGAGGAAATTACTTATTACCGATGCGAACGCCATTTTTCTTCGATTCTGTAGCTTTACCGCGGCTCATAAAACCAGTCCCACATTTCGGGACACAGATAGGTCGCCGCCTAACGAGCCATCGAAATCCGAATTATCATCTTTCTTTATGTTTGGAAATATTAATGTATAAGAACCACGTGTGTGAATATTTTAAATATAGAAAACTGCTTTTTACAAATTAAGTGCAAAAACTCCGAACCATTTTCGAACGTACGTTATAACCGGAGTCGAATTGTGTGTGTGTGTGTGTGTGTGTGTGTGTGTGTGTGTGTGTGTGTGTGTGTGTGTGTGTGTGTGTGTGTGTGTGTGTGTGTGTGTGTGTGTGTGTGTGACCCGAAAAGTATTGTTAGTGGTCCAAACCATGTTAGATAAAAATTATAACGCATATTTCGTTGATAGTTACGAGTAATTGCGTTTAAGTTACATGCGAGGTTAAGTCTACGAATGGAAGTTATAGACGGAAAGACGTAGTGTGTTAACATTTTAGGCGAGATACTTCGTTAGCACCTACGTTTAGTGGAGAACCAATAATAAGCGGGTTGACAAAATGCGTGATGTAATTTGTATCTTAACGGAATTAATTGACTCGCTGTGGGCTTCCTGTAGCACATTGCACAATCTCTCTCTCTCTCTCTCTCTCTCTCTCTCTCTCTCTCTCGATACATGTAACGATTTTCATTGAAGAGTAGGTAGAACAATGGTACGTAGCATTTTGGAATGGCCAAATATACTGAGAGAGAAAGCTATTATTTTTCAAGAGGAAATGTCTGTATAATTTTGTTACTTAAGGCTGTACGTGAACTGGTTATGTATCTTACAGATCAATGGTTACGTATCGCGCGCGCGCGCGCGCGCACACACACACACACATCTAGAAAATACCGTATTATATTTGAAAATTCACTCCATATTCTGTTTATAAATTTTTGAAAAATTGTAAGGCATGTTACAACAAAAACATAAAAATATCAGTAGAACGTTTTTGTGAGAAATTATCCGATGTCACTAATCACTGTTCGACAAATTGATTTCCCTTTTCCATTCAAAGGATATGATGATGATAATGATTATTATTATTTTATTTTTATTATTATTATTATTATTATTATCCACATCATTATTATTATTATCGAAATATTTTTTATTATAATAATTTAAAAATAATCACGCTGACGATGAAGTCTTAATACAACAAACGGAGGATGAGTTGCAGTATTCTTTACATCGTTTAAAACATATTTCCAATTAGTACGATTTCAAGAGAAACAAACATCATGGCTTTCAAAGGAAAGAAACCAGTTAGATAAAAAATTGTTCTTAGGTGAACTGTTTTGGAACAACTCTCTGAGTTTAATTATCTAGGTTGTGTTATGAGTATTGGGTATGAAACAGGACGAGACGTCACGAGGAAATTATCGAAGTTTCAGATTGTGTGTGGCATCACACATTTAGAACACTGAAGAACAAAACGAGGAAAGAAACAAAGGTTACATATTGTAATACAATGGCAGAGCCTGTGTCAGTGAATGGGTGCCTACAAAGAAGATTATAAACCAAATTCAAAGTTATGGAATGAGTTTTCTGAGACGAACAAATGGTTGTACAAGGCGAGTCTGTTTGCGTAATGAGGACAGTAGGAATGAAGTACAGGTATTGTCTATAAACGATACAGTCCACAAATATTGCCTAGAATGGTCGCAACATCCGAACAGAATGCATGATAGACGGCTACCTAAAGTAGCATATAGGTATAGATCCTTTGGAAAAGGAATGTAGGCAGACCAAGAGCAAGATGATGAAATATACTGTGAAGACGGAACAGGCAATGCGCCTAATCCGTGAAGTGAAGAAGAAGATTATTATTATCGTAATTACAATAATAGTAATAACAGTAATGATAACAGTAGTAGACTCCAGATTCTTTTCGTTGTTTGATAAAATACGTAATCATTTTTTCCTTGATTTCAATTACTAAGTTTGTGAATTAAGGCCTAGTACTTGTAGTAAAGCAGTTCTCTGAGTCTTCGAAACGTATATAATCTGCAGATTTTGCTACGTCAGTCTAAACCAGTGGTTCCCAAAGTGGGGTCCTCGAACACTTTGAAGAAAAATTGAATATAGGCCTACCATAATTTTCTCCGATTTTTGTATGCTGTAAAATCTACATTTTAGACTCTTAAAACGATTAGTAGAAGATACCAGTTTTGTTGTTGTTTAACCTAATTATAATTGTAAACGTAATTTCTAACTAATGGGTTTAATAAGTTTACTAAACTTATGATGCGACTAGAGCGCCGCATCAACGCAGAACTGATCGCGGACGTGTTTTAGTCCATGTATAAGCACTGTATCTGTGCAAAACGTTTTTCCGTGTAGCTGGTTTTACGCCTAAGTAGCTGGATTTCGACACGTGTGGCTGGAAAGATGGAGCCGAGGTTGGGAACGCTGGTACACAAAGTACTGACATTGTGGATAACGCAAATTTAATTGCTTTCATCCACTATGATTATGAGAATAAATTACACGAGGATTTTCTTTTTTAATAAAGATCTACTATCACATACAACTTCAGCAGAATTATTTACGATTGTGAATAAGATCATGGTTGACATCGGTATTAATTGGATTAAATGTGTGCACGTTAGCAGTGATGGAGCAAGATCGATGTGTCGAAGAAATAGTGGACTGATTACAATGATAAAGACTGTAGTACCGCTTGTTGAGTGCGTTCATTGTTGTATCCACAGAGAATCGTTAGCAACGAAGAAGATGTCACCAGAACTGAAGAGTTGCCTTGATGAGGTAGTTCGGATTGTGAATTACATTAAATCGCGCCCTTTGAACTCTCGATTATATGGTATAATATGTGAAGACATTGAGAGTGGCCACAAGCAATTGTTGATTCTCTGTGAAGTACGATGGCTTTCGTGTGGAAGGGTATTGAACAGATTATTTGAACTGAGAGATGAAGTAAAGATCTTTTTATTCGATTCCAGTTTCAACCTTAAAGACAGGTTCCATGACTTTAACTGGGTATCATACCTTGCTGATACCTTCAGTCATCTGAATGTACTCACTTTAAGCCAGCAGGGATCTAGCATCACTATTTTCCAGACTCGAGATAAAACCGAGGGGATGATAAAAAAAATTGAAGCAGTGGATTCAGAGATTAGACTCTGAAATCTTCGAACAATTCCCTTCCATGGCAGATTTCGTCCAGATGTCAGGAGAAAATGTTCCAAAGGAGATCCTCAACGTTATTAAGTCTCATTTGGAACAATTGCACTTGCAGCTAAGGGACTATTTTCCAGTGACGGATGATAGTGACGTGTGGATAAGGAATCCATTTGCTGATGGGCTGACAACTAACCTGTCTCTTACACTACAAGAAGCAGATTCATTAGCAGAACTTTCAACTGACAGTTCATTAAAATTACAGTTTTCGCAATTACAGCTAGTTGACTTCTGGTTATACGTAATGACTGACTATCCTGAACTCGCAAGAAAGCTTTGAAGTATTTGACTGTGTTTCCCTCTACTTATTTGTGTGAAACCTGATTCTCCTAGATCACGTACTTGAAGTCAAAGTACTTGAAGAAATAAACGTTATGTTGACAGTGCCTTAATATTGAAATTATCAGACATTAAACCCAATACTTATCAGTATTGGAGAGCTAATTGTTCAAAATCAGCTTCATTGTTCACATTAAACTATGTTTGATATCATTAATATTATAATTTTGCAAGTTAGGAGAATTTCGATTTTTAATACATTTTAATTAAAATATAAGAGTTTTATCATATTTACTGTTTGTTTTATTTCAGAATTCAGACGGGGTCCGTGAAATTTTTAAATTTTTGGGTGGGTCCGCGAACTGAAAAGTTTGGGAAGCACTGGTCTAAACTATTATCTAACGTACAATAAAGTAACAGTGACTGCGTCTCCATCAACTGAGGAGAACGCAGTGGATTTCAATGAAGTCATCATCGATTCTGTACAGACGGTATTCAACTTTTAACGGATAACTTTACTCATTGTAACATATTACTGAATGGTAAATAGTGGATGTTAAGATGTGGTAATAAATATCCAGAAACAGATATCAGTTTTATAAATAACAGAGGTTAGGGAACATTTGTGTGACCGAGTGTGCGGTCTACCGACCACGTAATTCTCTCGACCATACAATTTTTAATGAGTACAATGATGTTTCAGTTGTCAAAATAATTTCTATAGATTCAGTTGTGTAGAACTGATGAAGCGTAAACTATTTATTTACGAGACAGTTGTGCAAGAACAGTCGCCGTTATGCGTTTATCAGAGTACAGGCTCGTAAAACGAAGGAACAGGCAGAAACAGAGTTGACATTATACACTGACACGTTGAACTTCCAGCTTTTACTGGTACGCGATGAAGAGTTATTACAGATAATACGTGACAGTGCCTAAATGATTTCACAAAGTGATTATAATCGACGAGAAGAAGAGCCAGCTATTCAGCATCATTGTAGTCTCCAACAACCACTTTAACCGTGTTAACATCTAGACCTTCGTTGGACGACACGTTAAATCGGTGTAAGTAATGTGTGATGAAGTTTTTGCCTTTCTTAAAACCCTTTCATATTTTATCGGAATTGTATTACGGTAGCTTTGATAATATTTATGATATCACATTGTTAAGTCAAATCTTGAATTGTAAAATATCTAAGAGTAATGTAGTGACGTCTACTACTAAGTTTTTCATAGATATAGATATACAGAAACTCTCTCTCTCTCTCTCTCTCTCTCTCCCCTCCCTCCCATCTCCCCTATCTCTCTCTATCTCTCCCCATCTATTACACATACTCACACGTATTTCGGCGATAAATATAAATTTTTTATTATTCTACTTGTACCTACTTTGTAAGGTCCATAGCCGACATGCCTCGCTGTAGACTTACATCAAAGTACTTAACATTAATGGGATCATTGATTAATTTAGTATTTCATTTTCTATGGCTACTGTGCCTACCTGATTGTGGATTCTGCCTTGGCGTTCATCGTAATCTTCGTGAGAAACGGGCCGTCCAACGTATTCGTCAGTTTCATCAGATTCGTGATGGTTTCTTTTACTGGGCGGCGGTGGCGGCGGTCCCCGCTGGAATCCATAAGAATATGGAATGCGTACTGGCAGCGGTTGTCGTGTGGGCGACGCGATGTTGGAGTTGGAGTCTGCAGCCAGACACGCGCACATCGTCGTCGTTGTCACCAGTAAAACCTGAAACTGAAGTCAGCTCATGATGTACAGTATTTACTGGGCGGCGGTATTCCATAAGAATATGGAAAGCGAACTGGGAGCGGTTGTCGTGTGGGCGACGCGATGTTGGAGTTGGAGTCTGCAGCCAGACACGCGCACATCGTCGTCGTTGTCACCAGTAAAACCTGAAACTGAAGTCAGCTCATGATGTACAGTATTTACTGGGCGGCGGTATTCCATAAGAATATGGAAAGCGAACTGGGAGCGGTTGTCGTGTGGGCGACGCGATGTTGGAGTTGGAGTCTGCAGCCAGACACGCGCACATCGTCGTCGTTGTCACCAGTAAAACCTGAAACTGAAGTCAGCTCATGATGTACAGTATTTACTGGGCGGCGGTATTCCATAAGAATATGGAAAGCGAACTGGGAGCGGTTGTCGTGTGGGCGACGCGATGTTGGAGTTGGAGTCTGCAGCCAGACACGCGCACATCGTCGTCGTTGTCACCAGTAAAACCTGAAACTGAAGTCAGCTCATGATGTACAGTATTTACTGGGCGGCGGTATTCCATAAGAATATGGAAAGCGAACTGGGAGCGGTTGTCGTGTGGGCGACGCGATGTTGGAGTTGGAGTCTGCAGCCAGACACGCGCACATCGTCGTCGTTGTCACCAGTAAAACCTGAAACTGAAGTCAGCTCATGATGTACAGTATTTACTGGGCGGCGGTATTCCATAAGAATATGGAAAGCGAACTGGGAGCGGTTGTCGTGTGGGCGACAAGATGTTGGAGTTGGAGTCTGCAGCCAGACACGCGCACATCGTCGTCGTTGTCACCAGTAAAACCTGAAACTGAAGTCAGCTCATGATGTACAGTATTTACTGGGCGGCGGTATTCCATAAGAATATGGAAAGCGAACTGGGAGCGGTTGTCGTGTGGGCGACACGATGTTGGAGTTGGAGTCTGCAGCCAGACACGCGCACATCGTCGTCGTTGTCACCAGTAAAACCTGAAACTGAAGTCAGCTCATGATGTACAGTATTTATGGACTTGCTCGACCTTGTTTAAAACAACAACTGTACATTTCTTGGTAAATCTATTAAGTCTATCGATTTAATTTTCATACTTAGAAGTGTATAAAAAAGTATAACACCGTGTACCTTCTTTCGACAATGTATACAGAATTAATTATGCTGTCGGTACCGCACGATGCCAGCGAAGAGTAAAACCATAAAATGAACAGGTGATACTGCAAACATAGTTCTAATACGGGGGGGGGGGGATGACTAAAGGCGTAACGAATCTAATAAGGCAAATGGGACAGTCTTGAGAGGCAAGCCAGGATATCTACAGAAGAAGAAGCTCGGAAACCCTAATTTATGTGTTAACCGTCATACTTTTAATATATGATTTAAACTTCTACACTTTTATTTTAGAGTTAACATTGTGTAATGTAATAGTTAATTAACTGCAACGTTACTAGTTGCTATCGGTTATGTGCAGATAGATAATATGTTTATTTTTCTCACACATAGTACTACTGTTCTGCGAATGTTGGTATGGTTGCTGAAGCTGTTTGCTGAATACTTAATTCTAACCTAAAACATACCTTCAACATCGTGTCGTGTACTCCTAGCGTATTGTCAGACAGTGATTCGGGCAAATCCTGGTCGTTGTATTTTATAGAGCGTTGGAAAGTGGATGTTATTATCGTATTGAAGCAGAACACTGTTCTGAAAATGTTTTCACTATAACTTGGTGTTTATTTCCGGTTTTAATGGCACTGAAATAGTCAGCTTCCTCACTACCTGTATGTGTCTGTCTCTGTCTCTCTCTCTCTCTCTCTCGCTTTCTGTGTGTTCCTCCATGTCTCTCCCCTCTACTCTGAATTCACAGAACGGTTCAAATTATCAAACTGAAGTTTATGCGTTTACTAAAACTGTTTTTACTGCTTTGTTTGTGTGTGAAATTGTTTATTTGGTCTTTTATAAGTAACAAAATATCACTTTTTTTTTTTTTTTTTTTGAATATTTAACGTTTTTAGTGGAGAGCCTAGTCTTGAAATTGGAGAATATGTAATAGGCGTATTGATTGTGAAGCACAACGCACTCGTAGATTACACAATTAATTCGGACATTTGTTATACATTTTCAGGCATATTTCCCTAACGAAGATTTTGTTTGCTAGAAATACTACACCCTAAGCTTAAAAAAATGTTAACACTAACTCTGTATCCTCCTGTACGCGCAGTTTACCATTTGCATTAATCTTTTCAATGGCTGGCGGCTAAGGAAAGTATCAATTCTAATCTCGGACTGTACACAGTGCACAGGTCTTGGTCATTTTGTCCGCTTCACTTAAGTTCTTTGTACACCTTAATCTCCCGGACAACTTCAGTTTGCTTCTTTTGTTTTTTAAGAGACGTTTCATCCAAATTGTAATGCCTTCTTATTGTATATTTCTCATTCTCACTTATGAGTAATCATAATTTTATATGTGGTCGATCAATGGTGTATAACATTTCTTCTGTCATATAATTCTTCTGAATATGGAATAGCAGAACTGTTCTTCCAGTTTTTCAAATTTAGAAGCAAATATACGCGTCCCGAATGCCATTCTTCGCACTTTTGTTTTTGTTACCCATAAACTGTTCTGTTTTCGCCGTATTTGAAGTCTGTAATGTGTTCAAACCTCCCCGTCCTTTACAGAATTCTACATTACTCCGTCACAGGTATTTCACCACTCCATGTTTTCATTGGCATTCAGTGAATTGGTTTTATCACCTTTCATTTCCGTTTTGTTACCAAATGTCAAACTCACGCCGCAGAGTGAATCATTAATTACACTGTCATCGGTTGCGTTATGTAATTCAGTATAACGTTTAATTAATGAACAGTAACATAATATCACATTCAAGGCGCACAAGTGTAGTTGGCAGGAGCCAGTTCATTGATAAACAGCGTGATGACGCGCTGTTTAGTACGTGCAGAGAAGTGTCATTATGTCTTCTTAGTATCACATCTGTCGTCGACAGAGCTCCGTACTTTGTTTGCAGTAGCTATACGCATCAGAACCTCTCTCGTAAATTCATCCTAAGTAATTCGGTTCCCTCTTTTTTTTACGGTCCACGATCTTTTTCCTGACCTTTACTTAGCGTACAAAGCATTCCAACATTCGTAATGCGACCTCACTAAGAATAGAGTCAGTAGGCCTATGCTTCTTAACACTCTGTCTGATCAATATTGAGGCGACAGCAAGCAACTACGACGGACACCACTGCGTAATCGAATTTCGTCTGAAAATTCGTCTACCATTCTTATTTTTGCGTTTTAGTACCAGATGATATAATGTTCCGCAGCAATCATTGTGCTTTGTCTTTAAAATTTCGGGCTAGTTTCATTAGGAATTGTGTCAAATACGTTACTGAAAATGTTGATAGTTTAATTACTAACTAAAATTTTAATCTTTATAGTAGTTGTGATTGGCACGCCGGGAGTTAAAATCTACTTCGAATGTTTCGTCAATATGACTACTGTGAGCTTGCTGTTTCAGTGAAATCGCAGACGGCTGTGTGTCTTAGGTGGATTTCTCTTGTTTACTGACAGAAGTACGTGTGTTTCTACAAAACACAACGCCACGATGATTACGTATAATGTTCTGCCATAAGTACGTGCTAACAGTAGCAGACTATGTAGCGTATCTTCTATAAAAAGTGTTGCAAACACTTATCAGAAGAGATTATTTTTATGCTTTGTTAACTACTAGTGTGTTGTGTGTGTATGTAGGGGGGTACGTTGCGAATTGAGGTTAGATGCATGTTGGAGAGGAGGGCCTCATGTAATTGACAGAAAGCTGGAAATCATCATTGTTTCTTTTTTGTGGTAAATGTTACGTTTATGGCGAAGTCAAGATTAAACAGTGTACAATGTTTCACGTTTATTATTGTGAAACGATTACTCATTTTCGAGCGCGAAGTCGGCTGTCAAACTCTTAAAATTAAAAAAAAAAACTCATGTCGCTGTGTCAGTTGAACAGAAAATTAAAAGGTTTTTTTTTCAAACATTTGACACATCTTTTGTTACCACACAGTAACGAGCGATTGTCTTCAGTCAATAACTTCATTGCTACTAGGCCTAAGTGTACATCAGGCCTAGGTTGATATCAGTGTACATGTTGCTGAACAAAAACTATTTCTCTTTTGTGTAATGATAATTCTCTGATTTTTGTTAATATTTCAACTGGATATATTTCAGTAGTGAAAATAGTTATTAATGTGATGTTATCAGAATCCACATTTATCACCATTATGTTTAAGGAAAAACAAAGAGGAGTACTCAAGTTGAAGAAAAACAGACAGTTTTGAACACTGTCAAAGTAGTCCAAAATAAAATCCAAGTTTGAAGATCGGCATTGTAAGCGACTGTGCTAAATGGATAAGCAAAGTACTTGTGAAGTATAAAAATTATCAATCAAAATCAGGATGCCGGAAAGCTGCGTTATACATAAATGTACAAGGACTGAATATTGAGTACACTTCCATGTTATGGCAAAATATACACAGTGTTCACGGCAAACCAAATACGTAAAGTTATGGACATTTATCTTTACATTTAAACTTTAAAACATAAAGTTTTAACCACACTACAACATTACTGGTACTTCATGAAATTTGTTTTACATACGAAATCCGAAGTCTTCTATTGGAGCGTGCTGATGTAAATAAGCGACTTAAACATGCGTAGACAAACACCTAGAAACAATCTATTGCTTATGTAGATCAGAATGTGGATCTTTTCTGCTACCTAAGCAATGTAGATCTATTGCCTCTGTGTTCACTGTTCTTCATAATTAAATATATTCGGCATGAATTTAACGGAGGATTGAGTACAGACTTCAAATCATATTGCTGATTAAAATTGTTTAGTTTATATAGATAAATTGCCTGTGGCTCTGAATGATCAAGCCTGTCTGCTAAAACAGCACGTGAGTGGAGGAAAGAAAGAAGAAGGGAAGATGGAGAATAGTGTATTCAATTCACATTAGACGAAGGTGTGAAGACTCTTTAAGACGCTGCTGCAGAATCAGAAGTATAGAGGACCTGCCAGGGAAAGGCGTAATCGATTGATTAGTAGGCCTATATTGTTACAATACGGATCGTCGTGTTTGAACAGTCCGAACAGAATAAAATTGCTACACCTATTGAAATCGCTATTTAGAACTTTGGTTACAGTTTAAACAAGCAAAGTCACTCAAGCGTACAACAGTTCTTCAAGCGTACGACCGTCCAACATTCCCTAATGTAACCCACAATTAATGCACGTAGTTAACAGTGTCGCATTGAATAATACAAGTCGTCAGTTGCAGACCTTTACACACAACAATACACAGTGGTCACTTTACACTAAGTACGCTCTGAATCGCAGTTTTAAACTGACTCGCAGCTTCGTAAACGACAGGTTTGCCTGACAAGTTCGACCTGACTGCCGGTAGAATAATAGACAAACGTCAGGAAGGTATGTCTGGAATAGTCAAGAGCGTTGCAAATCCTAACACTCACACAACGCTCAAAGTGTTACGTAACCACTCATCTTATCCATCACTTGAGCGTAGCATATAAACATTTGTATAGTTAACACTTTTGTTCATTTCCATATACTTTAGTATATTGTAGGCATAATGCTTGTGATTGTAATTCAGATCTCACTATTGTAATAAAAGGTAACTACTATGTAATAGAACGTAGTATATACAATGATAATTTTTGCATATTATTGAAAGTAGTAATGCCACTGGTACGCGATTCGCTTCCTTTACTTGATGATTGGCGTTGCACTGTCATCTTGGAGTACGTCGTGCGTACATTTGACAGCAATATGATGAGTTCAGCCAATAATTAAAGCAACTGCACTAACAAAAATTACTTTTTTTTTAGTTTGAGTTATGGTTTTAGTTTTTTTTTAGTTTCTAATGAAGATTATAGTTTACCTAAAATAACATGACCGTCAGTGTTACTCGCTAGCTGTACTTGTAAAGCTGATACACGCGCGCGTTAGTGGCGGCGTATGTATTTTAGTTGTTTGTAAAGCTGATACACGCGCGCGTGTAGTGGCGGCGTATGTATTTTAGTTGTTTGTAAAGCTGATACACGCGCGCGTGTAGTGGCGGCGTATGTATTTTAGTTGTTTGTAAAGCTGATACACGCGCGCGTGTAGTGGCGGCGTATGTATTTTAGTTGTTTGTAAAGCTGATACACGCGCGCGTGTAATGGCGGCGTATGTATTTTAGTTGTAAGTATTAGGATGCAATTCTCGTTCTTGTATTAGTAGGTAAGTAACTGGTATTGGTATGTAATCGTAACTGGATAGACATTACAAACTGCTAGTTTACAATTTTGACACACATAAATGGTTAGTACAGTATTATAAACAGTAGAACATACAATACGAGATTAGAAGAGATTATAAATCGCACTAGACAGTTAAATACAGTTCTGTGGGATAGGCACATTACGGGATACAATTAAAATGTAATACAATACAATACAACTGAATAAAAAATAAAAGTGCAACTAAGGTGGACTTCGTGAGCGGCAGCTGTAGAGTTTCAAGAGTGGACCGCATTAATAATGACGAAAACGGTTAAAAAGAATGACGTAGAAAAAAGCCTTAAATTACACGGTAGAATAAATGTTAAACGTTCAAGAAAAGGGGATTGGATTCATACTGGAAGACGGAAATATAGCCTATACCTCCTCAGAAGTAACTCTGTCGTGTAAAGTTTTCGAAATATGGAAAAGCGAAACCTCATAGTCGGAAAATCGTAACACAAATGCAGATGAGAAACAGTAGTTGACAGGAGGAAGCCAATACAACCTTTTATTCATACGTATAAATGATTCTGTCCATTCCACATTTGCAAAGGTTGTGGTGACTTAATATTCTCTTAGCATAGTGAGCGCAAGAAAACCTTTCACGTCTAAGTGAATTCAGTGTTTCTTGTAAATTACTTATTCGCGTTGAATTAGAAATTGTTACTCTTTCGAATATATGTACAGTATGAACTAAAAATAGTGAATGGAGATTAGTGAAATGTCTTAATTTATTTTTGTTTCTGTAGCCACCGACTATCCTTAAGTAGTTTTATTTAAACTCTCCTTATACTGATACTGAGTGGTAAAAACCATTGTTGCCAAATTTTAGAATAATTAATTCCTTCTTCAAGAAGGAATCGTAAATAAAGATTAGTTTGGTCACCTGAGACCATCATTTTTACTAGAACTCCAATTGAACTGTTTATCTCACCCTATAAAGCCCTTATAGTTAACAGGAATCTGAAATATTCTCAAATTCTTGTTTACTATCGTGTGAATCATATTGGTGTTCCGCAAGGTATGTGGCCGTCTGATTCATTAAGAACTATTATTAATAAATACAAGAGTGTGTTTGTACTAAAATAACAATAGTACTTTTTTATTTCTGAGTTTATAATACGAATGCGCGCGCGCGCGTCCACACACACACACACACACCTGCAATTGCTAAGTGTGTACTGGTTTTAGTACAAATAATATTTGTAAATGTTTGCTAATAAATGACCATGACTAAAAAATAAATGTTGAGTGTAGACAAAACTTACGTCTTTTATTTTTCTCCATTCTACTTGCCATTCTCCCTGATTTTCGCGTACCTCAACGTAATTATAAGATGTGAGAACTATTCTCGTTCAGTACAGAGAAGCTGATAAGTGGTAAGCAGTTAACGCAACGTATAGATTTACAATGCAGAAAATAAACTTCATAAACATTGGATTGGCATTGGTCGGCCAGGGAAGAGGTGGAGTGCAGCATGTAGGACTGTTGTTATAGAACAGGACAGAGTCCTAACTAGGAAGTTAAAGAAGTAGAAGAAGAACATTGGATTGAAGGAGCTGTCAGCACGCACGTTGCGGTGTTGTAGTGGGCTGCCTCTTACTGTTATCGTCATATTTCCTAGTTGTTGACGTATACAACCACACTAAACAGTGAATCGACACTTTTAAATTACGCACTCCCATCACGGTTGGAGACAGGAAAGGCTACGTGTACAAAGCAATTTGCTGTGAAATTCTTTTCTAGCTATAGTAACGTTTCATACTACTGTATAGTATGAAAGTGTAAACATGTCTCGTAAGATGACGAAATTAGCGATGTGATGTGTTTGAATTGCCAGGTTTCGAAGACTCTCAACCCATATTTTTCACAAAAATTTAAATTATAAGCTGTATTCGTGTTATTATACAAACAGTGCATACATTATTTCCTTTGTTGTAGACATTGGATGTTAGTGTGAGTTTCGTTATGTTACTGTGAATTCGTATGTTACTGTGTATTTGTGTCATTTCAATGCCGGCGATGATTTCTAAAATTATTATAATTATTATCACTGTTAGTCCAGTAATGTTGTATAGGATACAATGTACATTACACGTTTCTATAAAGGAAAGCTGAGAATCTTTGAGAGATGGATCGTGGGAACGATATATATGCGAAGGAAGGTTGATGAAAGAGTATTGCGAGTGATTAAGGTTCATAAATAATGAGATTAAGCTAAAAATAAATAATTAAGACATTGTGTCTATATTAAATCACAAAGATACGATGCTTCAGAAACCTACACAAACAAGGTGGTATTTAGATTTAAGGAAGATCGTAAAACGAAAAGCATATTGAAAGAGATCCAAAGTAATCCAAAACCAGGTTATGAAAATCAAGTATTCGGCGACTTCCACGTGTCTTCAAGAGTCGGAAAACCTCGAAACAGGTGCCATAACTTTGCACCGAGTGTGTTTGACGTTGGGATGTTTATGATTTGATATGACGATTATTATTGTTCTTATAATTAATGCGAACGTCCCATATTAATTATATCTATGTTACCATACAGCCGTCACAATATTACTTCAGTCCGTATGGGTAAGTGAATAGTTATTCTAATTAGCAAGTATCTTTTTGAAGTGGATTTTTTTATTCGAATTATGTTTTTATGTTATTTTTTTCATGTTTGGTTAAGCTGCGTATAGCTACTGTTACCAACGGTTAGTTACCTTTGCGGACGTTTCATACGTAAAGAGTTGAAATGATTAAGTTACATGAGAGAAACCAACTGGTCATTTATTTCACTCTTTCATGTTATAAATCAAGCAACGGCTTTGATATTAATCAAAAGCGTGACTAAAAGTTTGTCTGTTTTTCACCGATCTAATAGATTTAAATCATAAAGAACTTGTATTAGTCGGCCATTAAATAACTTTTATAGGAAACCTTGGGAACCTTGGGAAGGATTTAGTTAGTGACACGTTTCTTTAAAACGTTAAAGAAAATACAGTCTTCTTAACTTATCATCATATGCCTCTTTATTCCCAAACATAATAAGTTACAAACGTGATCTAACAGTAAAGAAAAATTATATCAGTTTTCTGTAAAGTTAATTATATACGAAATAAAGTCATCAATAATGTCCGTAAGCAGGTGCAATATGTGCGGTCTGGTAAGCCAAAGGCGCCAGACGAGCTATCGGTTGAGCGACGTAAGTTATAGGTGTTGGCCTAGCTACTGCCAGAATAGGTGTTGCTACTCTAGCAACTGGAGCTGCTACTGTCACTCGAACTGGCTGCTGCTGCTGCAGCTGTTGCTGCTGCTGCTGCTGCTGTTGTTGTTGTTGTTGTTGCTGCTGCTGCTGCTGCTGCTGCTGCTGCTGCTGTTGCTGCTGCTGCTGCTGCTGCTGCTGCTGCTGTTGTTGCTGATTCGACTGTTGTTGTTGTTCTTGAACGGGATGAATTGCTGATTCTCGTGTCACTATTGCGTTGAAACCATTGTTAGCGTCAGCGGTGTACTCGACAGTGCGGCGGGAACCGTCGGGTTCTGTAAGACTGTAACTTCCTTGTACGATGTCACCGCTGCGGCTTTCGTGCTGACTTTTGGAGTCTCCGGTCGATTGATCTTCAACGTTGTAAGCAAAACTGTATTGTGGATGGGGGTCGTATTCATCGACTCGAGCCGGAGCGGCGTGTTGTACTACAGGAGCTGCGGCGACGACTTGAGCCGCTGGTGCTGCTGCCACGAAGGAAGCTGCTGGTGCAGCCGCTACAACCTGAGCCGCAGGTGCCGCTGCCAGCACGGATGCTTGTGGCTGAGCAACAATGCCCACTTGTACTGGAGCCGCGGCGTACCGTACAGGTGCAGCCACTGTATATCCGGCTGCAGGTACATATCCCGCCGACAGAATTCCTCCTCTTGCTGTTGCAATTATCGCGGCGAACATGCACAACTGTAATCAGATAGGCCTATTGTTTTAGAAAATAATAGGCTTAAGTTAACATCAGTATATAATACAAAATAACTTTTCGGAGAATCGTGGAGGCCTAAACTTTTATTCAAACGTAGTAATGCAAACAACTAATAACTGAGTCGGTAATGCAAATTAATATGTATTTCTACTTACAAGTAAAATCATAGCTTGTTCATACATGTACTTTATTCTATTGGCATTATTTTAAAACGTAATACGAGGGATTGACAGGGATAAATAGAGCTTTTTCTGAGAGACGCTCGGACACTATAAGGGTATAAGTTAGCAAACTTTTTGTAAACTGAACAACTATTAATCTTCTTTAAAAATGACTTAATTCGAATGTTGTTTTCTCATAATCGCAAAAAATTGTGTAGTTACAATCGATTAAACTTTTCTTAGTAACTTCGAAAAGTGTAATACTTTACTTAGAGGCAGGTGATGATTAAATAGTAGTAGATAACAGTTACTCAATAAATTGTAGAAGGTACATTTTTTTAAAGTCGTATAGAAACTTTATTAAGCATTTGTTTATTATTATTTCCTTTCGGAAGCTGACTGTATAAGGTTTCTTATCTCATGTTCGTATCTAATCCTACATTGTCTACTTAAACACTATATTGTGTGCACTTCATATGTTTTATTTAAACGGCTTGTAATAATCTTGTTAGTTACCTTGTACGCCATATCCGGCAGTGGTGAGAAGACGTGTTGTTAGGAGCTGAGGAAGGCTGATTATGATTAATACACGGCGATCTATCACGTTATATACTAAACCTTAGTGATACTCAGATGACAAAGTCCTCACTGTGGACGAGAAGATCGCATGTCACCTTTCACCTGACTACGCCTTATTATCTTACCGTCCCCGTCGTGTAAGTAATCAATACAATATTGCTTAATACGTTCGCAAAACTATTGTTTCTTTATCACAATGTTTTTATTAACGAGTTTATTAAAACCCACGACGATACACATATATCGACAGTGTTCACACTGTCAAACAGAGGTGTTATAAAACAAACGAAATTTTACGGGAGTTCTGTTGATGTTTATATTTCATTACTGTATTCTCTCGGACGTGTACATCTTTTTACTGTTCATGTTTTGATGGATTCACTTATCTTGCTTTTTAACATATTTAAAATTCCAACGCGGATAAACATGACTGGTGCTCAGGATTCATATTGTGCACCTTTCTCGTATATTTTTTAATTGTCAAGGATTGAATTTTCTTCTTTCGCTTTTCACGTATCAGGTAACCAACATTTTACCGGCTGCTCCATGCTTTTGCGACCATACGGTTTGAGTTCTTAGTGTAGCGAAAGAAATCTCTGTATACTCGTCAGGCCCAGATTGTTCAGTTTAGGTTCCCTTAAATTATTGTCTGTTTTGTCCGCTAAAAGCATTCAAATGGTCACGATTGTCAATATTTCTCTCAGTATATCTGCTAACCTTCAGTAGTTTGACGTGCGAAGGACTGTATACGATTTCGGCCTGTATACGATTTCGTGCTGTTTGCTAAACGTTTAAAATACACTCCCTTTTAGAAATATTAACACTTCTTCGTCGTCTCTTCCTCCTCCTCCAACTTCTTCTTCTTTTACTTCTTGTCCATTGTCTTTTACCGTCAAATGTCGTTGTCCTTCGGCGGCTTCCTAAGCTCCCTATTCCCTTTCATTTTTGGCGAAACTTTTCTGTTTTAATGTCTCCTCTCTTCTAGTAGGTCTTCTCAGTATATTCAGACTATTCCAGTTATGGTCGTTCTGTTCCTTTCTGGGCGCGCTTTCGTGATGAGCTTCAGCTTCCTTTAAAGCGTCCATCGTCATTAAAGACCAGACCATTACATGACCTCTACGCTCTGCTGTCTCCAGAACCGATCCTTGCTGAAACAGATTTCTGACGGTTATGTTCCTTGTTCGGTCTCTCCTAGTTCTGGCAGTTGTCCGCCTCAAAATCTCATTTTACTTGCTTATAATCTCCTTTTGCGCTTCTCTAGCGGGATACGGTTTTCTGTCCCATATCGACGTGGACGTGGATAAAAACAGATTTGTAGGGATCTACATATCTTGGCTTTCTCTGCAATTTTCGTCTTATCCACAATATAAATTCCATAATATATTTAGTTTGCCTTCTGCACACTATGGTTTATTTATCTTCCGTCGTCTTTACAGTAGTCACCTTTGCTTCTGATTACTGTTCCTGAACAGTCGAACAATAATTATTCTTGACCTGGCTCGACTACCTAACTTGCCTATTAATATCCAGCGGTTTTTTATTATTTTTCATTATTATTGCCATCACTTTACCTTTCTCCACACTAAATTTAATACGTGTGTCGCTGATGGCATTCATCCACTTAGTTAGTGCGTTCTGCAAATCTTCCGTCCCAGTGGCGGCTGGTAACGTTTTTGACTGGGGGGGGGGGGCAAAATGTTTTTGGACCCGTATGTAACAAAAGTCATCAGTAGAAACTAAATTATTGCTATTATCATGAAATAATTGTAAAATTGAACCTTTTGCTTTACTACTAAAAGTATTGTTAATATAAAAAAACTACCTTGGAAACTACCAATATTTAAACAGTGTTTTATTGCGTGAAATTATTTATAACCCTAAGCAGTTCACGTTCCCAAACTTAAATACTTAATAAATTATATATTATTAAATGCATGGATTACTAAATAAAATATATTTGTTCCCTACCTTGGATTAGTTTATTTGCTTGAACATGAAATCCATTCTCCTCTCCTTTTGCTTGGCAAAATGGTCAATAACTAATTCATTAAAGTTAGGAGTTATTTCTAACATTTTTTTCCTATTGAACACATTCCCAGAGCACTTAGTCTCTCCTCTTTCATTGTATTACGTGTAAATGTTTTAATGCGTTTGAGAGTTGAGAAACATCGTTCACTTTCTGCTGTAGTCGTAGGGGTTGTACAAATAATTTTTAATAGTTTTACCAGTTCGGGAAAAACAGTAACTAGATTGTTTTCATATACAAAATTGAGTAGAACCAATGCGTCAGTTGCCTTTGTGAAGTCGAGCCTGCTGTATAGAACTACCAGTTCATGTCTTAATGCAGTTTCGTTTAAATTAAATTGTTTAGCAGCAATTTGTAACTGTGCTTCTGGAAAGATAAGCTGATGTTTAGAAAACAGGGTTGATTGCAACAAAACTGCTATTGGTAAATGGTCTGAAAATGAAAATCTGTCGTCTATGTTGGTAACTATTATGTCACAAACTTCTTTAGCTGCAGTCTTCTTACTTTCATCAAAACGTGACTTTTTTGGATTTTGAGATGATTCTTCAAAATCATTTGTTGCAGACAGACTGGCATCAAAATCAATATAATCTCTGACATTTTGAGTGTGTGACTTGAATGAGGCAACATAGGCTACTGATGTGTTTTAATACTGTCAATTTCTACATGCTGTAATTGATTATACAAAATGTCCCAGGCTGGCATAATTTTGTTGAAAAATGTTAACCAAAAATTAAAATCATCATTATTTAATGTGTGTTTCAGTCCTAATGCTTTCTGAACAGTGGACTTGTCACTCTCGTCGTCATCTATGATTTTTTCAAGAGCAGCGGAAATGTCATTTTTATGAATAAATACTGTTGTCACACAACGGGATTTAAAATTCCACCTGGTATTAGAACATTTTGGGAGACGTTTCTTTACTACTTCATCAAGTATGGCAGTTCGTTTGGAAGATCTTGAAAAAAATGTTGTAAAGCCATCAAAACTACAGAAAAATGTTTTTACTTGCTTGTTTTGTGATGCAGTGCGCTCAATAATTAAGTTTAGTTGATGGGCATAGCAGCGGATATACTGGGCATTCTTGTACACGGCTTTAGCTTTAACTTTTGCTTGAACACCGTTATGTTTTCCACTCATTACTGCTGCCCCATCGTTACTTTGTGCAATAATTTTACTAGGCATCTTATCAAGTTCTAATTTTGCTAATTTTTCAAAAATAGTATTACTAATACCATCAGCGGAGTGATCTTGTGGACTGACAAAACTGATAAATCTCTCATGTATTTTTCTGTTTAATTAACAACTAACACCATTTGTGACAGAGTGGCACAATCCGTGGTTTCATCTGCTTCAATTGAAATGTAGTCAGTATCATTTATTTCTTTTTTTATTAGTCCAATGCACACTGCATAAATAGAATCCAAAATTTCATTTTGAATTGTTTTAGGAAGACCAACGAAAACCCTATTGTTTGTTTTTTCAGTATGCTCTCTTGAGGTGGTATCTAGGCCTGCCATTAAATTTACTAAGCCCCTAAAAATACCTGGATTCTCAGATGTGTTTGTTTCATCATGTCCCCTTAAAGCTAGTTCAAATACTCCACAAAACTTTACACAGTCAATTAACTTACTTAGGATGTATCTGTTCTGAGAGACTTCTTCATTATGCTGTTTAATGTTTAATCTATATGCACTGTCTAACTAGCAACTAATATAGAATTTTTCGTAACAATGAATGTTCGATACAATTGTTCATATGAGTTTCACTAATTTTATGTTTTTAAATTTTTTCTCCCAAATATTTCAAGTCCTTAATTCCATTTTCAGTCCAGGCTGAATCACTGTTTATGTTCATCACCAAACATACATAACAAAAAAAGGAATTCATCACCTCACATCCACGTATCCAATCAGCATGTAAGTTACAGTTTCTATTAAATTTTCTTGTGTAGTTTTTTTTACGTGATGCTGGCCTGTCCGTTTTATAATTTTGTTGTGTGATATCTAAATTGGGTTTTGGTGGCCCTAAATTTTTTTTAGTTCTATTTTCTTTTCGTAAGTAAGTGAATTTGAAATAATCAAACGTTTAATATTACTAACTGAATTCATAGCCATTTTTTCGTTTCTAACAAATACGCACAGAACACACAGGCTCAGGCCTACACAGAATAAGTTACACGTTTATGTACACAAGGTTCGACAAAAACACTATCTTACACAGAATACACTGCCTAATAAAGAATAAATGATTAGAACATTACGTTTACACAAAAAATACAACAAGAACACAATCAAAACTATATAAAACTCAAGAGAAAATATATGCACTTTAAACAGCAACAGAGAAGTTTTGAACAACGCTCCAGTTCTCTATGAAAAGAGCCTCGAAATCAGACAGCGGGCAGAGTCCTCTCTATTATGGCTACCGCTAATTTAAAAGCATAGACATATGTACACGTCCTCTTTCCCCGCTCCCCGCAAGACCCGTCTATGCAGGGAGGGCTGTCGTATTAGCGTCCGACTGCGGGACCATGCCAAAAACATCGGGTAATCGCTATTAGTCGCCCCAAAAATATCTACCACATAAGGATACTACACATTATAGTTATATTATTGACAAGTTTAATTTTAAAATTTAGTGGGAGGGCTGCGCCCTTTTCCCCTCCCTGTACGAGCCGCCACTGTTCCGTCCTCTTTTCAAATACAGCAATGCCATGGGCATAGACCAAGGGTTTTAAAATACACTAGTTTTCGTCTAACATTTCATACCGTTCATCCTGCTGTTCTGAGTGTTGGCACAGCAAATCATGATTTAACGAAAAATCACAGAAAAAACAGTTTCAGTTTGTCCTTTGTTTACCTAACGTATTTTAATATAATCTTTTTCTAACATATTTTTCACTTTTTCGTTCAGAAATTTTCAATTGATACTCTTTATCTAGATTTTAGTACATATGGAAATATATTTTGTTTACTATTTTGGTAATGATTTTAGATGGTTGGACGAATCAGTAGTAAATGAAACTAAAATGTCATACTTAATCTTTTGTCATTCCCCGGTTTCGACAATGGTCGGAAACAGAATTAAATATGAAATACGTAATTGTGCTACACAAAAACGTATCCTGTGTCTATAGAAACAGAAAAGATGTCGCGTAATACTTCAGAACAAGAGAGTTAATTGATTAATCCTAGGAACGTGCAGTGTTAGTGGAGAGTTTATTCATATCAGTAGTAGTCTTCCCGCGCTCCATTTCCAAAGGCAAAAATATAAATTTCATAATCAACGGTCAATAAGCATGAAACCGTGTACTATTGGTTTCTGAACTGATCACCAGATGTGCTTTTGACAATATTATACTTCTGGTTAGATAAACGAGAAAAACATGTCAAACCCGTAACCCGGATTGACTCTTCTCCGTCATTTACCGTATAGTGGTCAACTTGATTTGCTGCATTATGTCATGTGAAGTATCAAAATTGTCTTCTTTTTAGGCTGTGCATACGATTTATTTACTTAATACTTATCTCCTTGGTACTTATACAATATACTTGGTTCATCTCCTTTTTCACCCAATAAAGTTTATTAGGAGTGTCGATATTGTCCCTGATGTTAAGAGCATTTCACTTATCCACATGATGAAAGAGTAAGACTATATTTGCCATCATACAAGAGTCATGTAGAGATATTAATTGTTAAGCTATGGAGGTGAACTGCGAAAGTGAAGTGTCCGTACCTCGCAACATTAGTTTTTCTCTGGTGTCATGGGTGTTCCTTTGATATCGGTTTTGTAGGCGATGACCTTGAGAACTGCCTATTAGTCCATCTCCTTAAGTTACAGTGCATTGCTGTACTGACTTGTAGGTATAAAAAGATTTATTTATTTATTTTATTTAACAACTATAGAGATTGGAAATCTTTTCCACGCAAATCACGTCACATTACGTTCCCAGCTCATATTATCTTCTTCTACTTCGTTGGCCACTACAGACGAAAAGGTTTCTCTATATACTTCACTTCACTGGGTACCCTCTTGAGATTTTCTTCCCAAGTCTCTAGTGTTTACAATCTTCAAAACACCTTTCACGTCATCCGTCTGTCTCATTCTGGGTAATTTCGTTTTAAATTTCTACAAACATTTCACTGAAATATACTCTCCTTACTCTCCTGCTTCTTCTTGTGTCTTCCATTCTTCCTTCACCCATATGTTTTTCAGTGTCGTCCTTACAAACCTACCAGCTCAGCTTATTTTTTGCGCGAATTCTCCATTACCCGTCACGTTTTATATAGTTCATGTATTTTTCGGAAAATCTTCCTCTCGTATATCCGAGCAGTTCTTCGTCATTTCTTGTCACTGTTGAGCCCTAAATGTATGATTAAAGTTTTATATACTTTTATTTTAAACTCATCGCACGTATTTTGAAAACTGCAGTAATTAATTGGTTGTCAGCTAACATAATAAGTAATTTCAGATACGAAGCTGATATTCAGCAACGCCTGATAAAAAATTAAAACATTTTTCTTTTTTTTATATGCCGTATGTTATAAAAATAGTGGAGTGATGTACAAGGGTCGAGAAGTAGAGGATCTCTTCTTCACTATACTGTTACGACATCACAGAACAATCTACGTGTTTGTCGAATGTGCCAGAAGAATCTCGATGTAACGCGTGTGGCGTACGTGCTTGTAGACGCATTTGCGAGAGTCTTCTCGATGCCGCCAGCCGTGCGGACTGTGTCAAGGCCGCAGTTAATTACGTAGTTCATACGGACGCTAACACGCAATTAGGAATCGTCTAGATTTTGGGCGGCTATAAATACATGGCGCCAGCGGCCTTAAGTTTCAGTATAATCGCGATATATGTACAGTTCGGTTCGAGAGTTATTATCGGGCAACATTACTGAGTACGTTCAAGTTGTTATTAGTGAAGTGTTGCATTTTATAATCGGGTGGTATAATTGTAATACAATTGTGTTTAATATTACTGACATTTTATTAGGTGTGAACAATTTATATTTGATTTGTTGTAGTAGACTGTGTTGTTAATTACGAACTGTTTAACTGTAAAAATTAAAGCTGATGATTAGTGACTTAATTGGCGTCTTGTGCTTATTTTGTTTTCCATTGTACCTACGACGATAAAGTAGACCGTCGTAACAATACGTATGTATGATGTATATGAAAAGATATTTTTGAGTGTTCAAGTACCTGTACACTAAAAATATCGGTATGGAGAACCATACATGACTTCCATGTTCTAAGATTTATATTTAAAATCATATTTTAAATATGATTTTATTGAAATGAAATATTTCCATAGAAACTACGTCTTTCTACTTATTGCTTCAGCATTAACCACAGTACTGTGGTCACTAACGTATACCACCTCACGTTTTCGCACTCGATTTTCACTGATGATGGCAGTCGATGGCACTGCCGAAAAGTCTGGTTTTACAGAAAACATTGGACTACGGCTAAACAGCCCGAGAAGCAATTTTAACAAAAAACTAAAAACTACTTCTTTGTTGCCGATAACGTAGTACACGTATAAAAAAATCTCCCCTCCACCTTCAACTATAATTTTTAATAATAGAAAATTACCCCCAACCCGTTCACCTAACCTCTTCATTTATAGATATTTCATCTAAGTTTCTACAGTGGATTATTATGAGCTTCTTATCAGGATACTTTATTTATGAAAATTAAGTACTTGTTAAATCTCTTGTTAAATCATAAAATGTTTCAGGTAAACTACCCCTTTCTCTTAACCGATCTTCTCCAAAATCAATAGACCTTCAGTCCTCTACAATTCAGGGATGCATGCAAAAAAATATTTGATTCTGTTTGAATGTGCGGCAGTTATCGTTCGTCATGGAAACATTTCTCTTGTTACAACTTAAAATGTTGCAAGTAAACTACCCCTTTCCCTTAACCGATCTTCACCAAAATCAACAGACCTTGAGTTCTCTACAACTCAGGCAAGTGTGCAAAAAATTATTTGATTCTCTTTGAATTTTCGGCAGTTATCGTTCGTCATAAAAAAAATTACCCTTTTTAAAACATAAAGCTTTGGTGATAAACTACCCCTTTCCCTTAACCGATCTTCAACAAAATCAACAGACCTTGAGATCTCTTTAGTTCAAAAAGGTATGCAAAAACGTATTTGATTCTGTTTGAATTTAAGGCAGTTATCGTTCGTCATATAAAAAATAACCCTTGTTAAAACATAATATGTTGCAGGTAAACTACCTCTTTCCCTTAACCGATCTTCACCAACACCAATAGGTATTGAGAACTCTACAATACAGGGCTGTATGCAAAAAATTATTTGATTCTGTTTGAATTTGCGGCTGTTATCGTTTGCCATAGAAAATACCCTTGTTAAAACATAAAATGTTGCAGGTAAACTACCCCTTTCCCTTAATCGATCTTCAACAAAATCAACATACCTTGAGAACTCTACAATTTAGGGCTGTATGCAAATAATCATTTGATTCTGTTTGAATTTGCGGCTGTTATCGTTTGCCATAGAAAATATCCTTGTTAGTACATAAAACGTTGCAGGTAAACTACTCCTTTGCCTTAACCGATCTTCAACAAAATCAACAGACCTTGAGTTCTGTATAATTCAAAAAGGTATGCAGAAGAGTAGTTGATTCTGTTTTAATGTACGGCAGTTATAGTTTGTCATAAAAAAATTTACCCTTGTTAAAACATAAAATGTTGCTGGTAAACTACCCTATTCCCTTAACTGATCTTCACCAAAACCAACAGGTCTTGAGAACTTCAGGGCTGTATGCAAAATATTATTTGATTATGTTTGAATTTACGGCTGTTATCGTTTGCCATACAAAATACCCTTGTTAAAACAAAAAACGTGGCAGGTAAACTACCCCTTTCCCTTAACCGATCTGCACCAAAAACAATAGGTCTTGAGTACTCTACAAATCAGGACTGTATACAAAAACTTATTTGATTCTGTTTGAATTTGCGGCTCTTATCGTTTGCCATAGAAAATACCCTTTTCAAACATAAAACGTTGCCGGTAAATTACCCTTCCCCTTAACCGATCTTCACCAAAAACAATAGGTCTTGAGAACTCTATAATTCAGGGCAGTATGCAAAAAATTATTTGATTATGTTTGAATTTGCGGCTGTTATCGTTTGCCATAGAAAATACCCTTGTT
Organism: Magicicada septendecula; assembly: GCA_034769895.1. NCBI lineage: Eukaryota > Metazoa > Arthropoda > Insecta > Hemiptera > Cicadidae > Magicicada > Magicicada septendecula. The sequence goes on along the minus strand of CM068368.1, from coordinate 153,394,683 downwards.
AAAACATAAAATGTTGCAGGTAAACTACCCCTTTCCCTTAACCGATCTTTACCAAAATCAATAGGTCTTGAGAACTCTACAATTCAGGGCTGTATGCAAAATATTATTTGATTGTGTTTGAATTTGCGGCTGTAATTGTTTGCCATATAAACAAATTACCCTTGATTTAAAAAAAAAGTTGCAGGTAAACTACCCTTTTCCCTTAACCGATCTTCACCAAAAACAATAAGTCTTGAGTACTCTACAAATCAGGGCTGTATGCAAAAAATTATTTGATTCTGTTTGAATTTGCGGCTGTTATCGTTTGCCATAGAAAAAAATCTACAGAACACACACACCCACACACACACACACTTTTCGAAAAACGACTTTTTTTCATGTTTTGAGTGTAGTACAATCAGAATCTGCAATAATCTCGAACACGATTTTTTTTGCCATCACCATACTTCCATTTCCTTAAGGAACATGGAAGTAAAAAAAAATGTATTACCTACTAGTATACATTTAAGATACTTTCCCTTGCTTGGAACATGTTTCCGCCATGAAGCAGTATGCTCATTATTAGCAATGTTTGTTTTAGTCTGGTGAAGTATCTCTGTGATAGTTGCTGCTGTGGGCTACTGTAGGCTGTTTTCGATTGGTGGTTTTTGGTGTTATCGTGATCAGATATGGTGTATAAATTTGCTCTTCGAATGTTTCCATTATTAGTGTGTAAAAAATGTTTCGTTTTGATTTGTATATCTTCCCGTCCAATATTCCTTATTGCGCCTTTGTTTTTTATTTTGTATGGCTTGTGTAATTTGAAAATTCAAATTATCTATACACGCAATTAATACAGGACACGAATTCCCTTATACTAGCAACATGACACTAAGAAAACATGTACCACGAAACATATCACCCACATACGACACTATGGAAAATGCTTCCGGACGGTATGCTGGTGAAAAATCAAAATTTTACTCTTAAAGTAATGATGTAGGTTTTTCTAAAGTAATTGTAAATTTTAGTGAACTTCTTAAGATATGGCAGTCTTAATTTGCAATTAAAAGTATCAATGCAGCAACTAAGCGTCCTCTTTACTCGGTGGTAAGTACAAAAAAAGTCGCTTGAAGAGAAAACATTCAGTCGAAGGGATCGTTTTGGTAAAATAAAATTACAAAGACGGATTTTACATATTGATAATCGGCTTTATGTAAAGTTAATTATAAATGCAATAAAGTCATCATTAATGTCCGTATACAGGTGCAGCGTATGCGGCCTGGTAAGCCAAAGGTGCGAGACGAGCTATCGGTTGAGCGACGTAAGTTATAGGGGTTGGTCTAGCTACTGCCAGAATAGGTGCTGCTAGTCCAGTAACATGAGCTGCTACAGTCACTCGGGCTGGCTGTGGCTGCTGCTGCTGTTGCTGTTGCTGCTGAGGTTGTTGCTGTTGCTGTTGTTGTTCTTGGACGGGATGAGTTGTTGGTTCTCGTGTCACTACGGCGTTGAAACCATTGTTAGCGTCAGCGGTGTACTCGACGGTGCGGCGGGAACCGTCGGGTTCTGTAAGACTGTAACTTCCCTGTACGATGTCACCGCTGCGGCTTTCGTGTTGAGTTTTGGAATCTCCAGTTGACTGGTCTTCAACGTTGTAAGCAAAGCTGTATTGTGGATGGGGGTCGTATTCGTCGACTCGAACTGGAGTCGCATGTGCTGCCGGTGCCGCTGCGACGACGTGAGCCGCTGGTGCAGCTGCCACGACTTGAGTTGCAGGTGCAGCAACCGCATATCCAGTAGCTGCAGGTGCAGCAACTGCATATTCAGCAGCTGCAGGTACATATCCCGCCGATAGAATTCCTCCTCGCGCTGTTGCAATTATCGCGGCAAATACGCACAGCTGTAATCAGATAGTGTTTTAGTAACACAGTGTGTAACAAAAAATAACATTTTAAGAGATTTTGAACAAATTACCACTTGTCATATATAAGCGTCGTCATGCAGTGCAAATAATAATGTGTAAGTCAATCATGCAAATTAAGATTAACTTATCCTTAGAAGTAAACGAACAACTTGCTCACATGTTCATTTTATTCTATTTAGCAATTCGTTAAAATAAAATAAAGGGGGTTGGTGCAGATATTTTTGAGATGTATTTGCGGAATTTATATCTGTGATGTACACACAATTAATCTCGTTTAGAAATTACTCAATTCGAATTGAACCTTTCAGTGATCGGAAAAACTGGCGTAATCACAATCTATATTATGTAGCTTAATAATTTTGAATTGTATGTTTATAATAGTATACAGAGGCAGACAATTAATTGAACAACAGTAGTTAACGATTACTTAGTTTCACAATGTATACTACATTATCATTTGTTTAAAACTAATTTAGCATTTGTTTATTTACGAGTATTCCATACATGAAAGTTGCTGAATGCTGTTTTTTTTATCTTCTGGTAATTGTTCTAATTCATAACTTATCTGGTTACACTAAACTGCTAGCAGTAAGAATTTTTCGTATGAGTATTAATTTATTTTGCTATAGTATGTTTTCACGTCCGACAAACGTTTTGTCTAGTCTTGTAGAGTTAATTACCTGATACGCCATATCCGACCAATAGTGAGGAGACTTGTCAGGTGCGAAGGAAGGCTGATTATGATTCATCCACAGTGTTCTGTACCACTTTATATACTAAACCGTATTGATACTCAGATGACAAAGCCCTCAATCTGGACGAGAAGATCGCATGTCACCTTTCACCTGGCTACGCCATTATTGCCTTACTTATGTTAATAGGGATTCTTGTTGTGTCCCGGTATCGTCGATTTTCTCGTTGTTCATAACTCAGTATTCTTCTTGTTCTTTCCGTGTATTATTAGGACCCCATGTATTGTAGTCACCTGTGTTTTCGCGACCATCGGGATACTTCGATTCCAGCAAAAACCGCTATTCTTCGTGCGTTCAGATTGTTTCATGTATTTCTGTATATTTCTTCTACTTTACTGTGTGTGTTAGAGATATTGAACATGTTCGAAGATGTCGTCGCTTCACAATACGTCACGGTTCGAAAGTATCCCGTATCCGCATATGTGCCGTTTGTTAAGCATTTGAACTGTCTGTAATAATTTTAGGGTCTTTTTTTTAACAAAGCCATGCTTTTTTCTAACATTTTAAGTTGATACGCCTCGTCTAGCTTATGTCTGATCTAGAGTACATGACTTTTGCAAGCATGTCTGTGCAGGCGCGGATCCAGGGAGGAGGGAATGGGAGAAATTTCACTCCCCAAATGGTCACTTCACATGAAAGTTTTTGTCGTCTTGTGATTGTGAATATGATTAAAAAATCATATCACAGTATGTTGGTTCACGGTTTTACTCTAAAATTACTTTAAATTGTAACTGCAACTTACCAGCGTGCTTAATTTTTGTTTGATATATAACTTAAATGAGCAGTGTCTATTTTAAGCTGTATGTGAATATTATTAAAAGAACAATGCACTAACAAATACAAATGTGAATTAATACTTGTACAGTAATAAATCTATTATGTTGATAATAGCAAACTGTAGTTTATCGTCGCTTATTACTATAATTTATACTTTAGACCTTTAAAGAATGATCTAAATTTTTAAAATCTTCTCCAAAGTAACACTTTCCTCCCCCAAAACTATTTGCTGGATCCGCCCCTGTGTCTGTGTCATTGAAATGACAAGTATCGGAACGTCACACAGGGTGACAGTCATATTAAGGCTGGCGTAAAAATCAGTTTGTTGTCATGAAAAGTGAAAGTAGTGACGAAAATACATATAAGAAACATAATTAAACACGTTTTATTATATCACCTATACTTACTATTACAGTTTAGACACCATTTTAATGAATCCATTTAAGGTTTCCTTCCATTTTCTATCCTTTCGTACAACGATTTAGGATTTTATTCACAAATATTTAACAGTAATTGTTTATCTTGATTGACGATAACAGACGCATTTACAGTTGACTGTTACAGTTATGCCGGTATTTTCGAAATGGGGAAACTACTCAGTGAAGAAAATAATTAATAATAGGCTATCTAAAAAGCAGAATGCCATAGTGCCACATTGCATCAGCGTAGAGCCCAAATTTCCCGATTGTACCTCGACGGCCGATCCATTATTGCCCGATTAATCAGTTTTGTTTTACATGTAAAAAATTTGTAACTTCTGTTCAAGAGTGAGATGTGGTTCCACGATGTTACCAGATAAGCGATTTATTTTCATAATCGGGATTGTTTTTAAACTCCGGTAACACTACTTCTTGAAGCATCTCCAAGTGGAGAAAGAAAGCGGTTACCCTCAAAAAAGAAAGGGTACCTGATACCCCTAACCCAAACCGTAACACCAGGCACATTGAGCTCGTATTCCACGAGCTCCTATTGAGATCGTGTGGATTCTCGGCCAGCCAGTTATTGACCTGTTTATTGACGATTACCTGTTTATTGAGTTTAAAACATTATTCCGTAAAATTTAACTTCTTACTACTTCTTTCCGGATCACAAGTAACTCACAGACCTCCAGTCACCTGTCGCAATCGTCGCCATAAAGAAAGTGAAGTAAAAATAGACAATATAGCTTTAATTTTAAAAACTTATTTAAACAATTCTTGTGTATTTAAACAATACATGTAAACGATGTACACGATACATCATTCGAAGGATGCCTTTATTGTCGATTTATGTGAAGCTGTTACAACACGCTGAGTAACCGATTGTTTTATCTTCAATGCGGAGCCGTTCGTGGCCTGACTTAGATGTATATCTGTGTTTCGGATAGTTTCAAATTTCATATTTAATTTTCGCATCTGCTGCCGATATGGTAATGGCGCCAAAGCGAACACTAAATTCTTATTGAACTGCAGCGGTATTTATGACCGCACCCACAACTGAAATATGTAAACTAGTTGTTTGATAGTAAAATTATACAAATCTCCTACATAGAAAGACATCATAAACAGAAGTTGTTCTGATAATTCGCAAACACTGAAACAAAACATATGAATCGCAAATTGCCGCCAGTGTAACTACAAAGTATTTACCGCTGGCTCTTTAGATGAAAACTAATTTAGCTTAGAGCGCCGTGCATGCGTAATGCTAAATTACATAACTGGGCTTTTTTTGCATTAAAATAGAGTACAGTTTATATTAAACTCTTAACCGCACCCACAACTGAAATATGTAAACTAGTTGTTTGATAGTAAAATTATACAAATCTCCTACATAGAAAGACATCATAAACAGAAGTTGTTCTGATAATTCGCAAACACTGAAACAAAACATATGAATCGCAAATTGCCGCCAGTGTAACTACAAAGTATTTACCGCTGGCTCTTTAGATGAAAACTAATTTAGCTTAGAGCGCCGTGCATGCGTAATGCTAAATTACATAACTGGGCTTTTTTTGCATTAAAATAGAGTACAGTTTATATTAAACTCTTAACTTAGCGGAAAGAAGTTTGGAATTAGTCTTACCGAGATACTTCCAATCCGAGGTGTGACAAAGGTTTGATCGTTAAATTTAATGAAACCTTTATTTTATCCTTTCGGAACTGTTGTCAACATGAGAGGTTGTCAGATTCTTCTGATAGTCATATGCGGTGAGCTTGTCAGTTGGTTCTGAAAGATACAAAGTAATTGGCTGTAGGCTATAAACCATATTTATTTTTGTTTCTAATATTCAGAAGATTCCACGACTTATTGAAATGCATTTGTTTTCATTCTTATTTTTAGCAATGAGTTTACTTGTTTGACTAAAACAGCAAAGTTTTGACTAAAAAAAAGTAGTAACTGAAAGTTCATGCTTAATCTAATTTTCATTCCCGATTTCGACTATGGGCTTAGTCGAAAACAAAATTAAATTAGAAATAGATAATTTTGTGCTATAATATCGATAGACACAGAAAATTAACAGACTATTGTTTTAGAACTTACAATCGAATTGAAACTTTTAGAAATGTGCATTGTTAATGGATTTCCAACACTTAGAATCCCCCTCTTTTCAGAAAAAACAGATTTCGTAATCACCGGTCAGTATCCAATTAACTAGCAGAATATACCCTACGTCATTTGGAATTCTATTTAGCGTTGTCTACATCTTTCTTTTTCTTAAACTTTTATTGTAGGCTTATTTATTTGAAAATCTGCAATAATTAATCTGTCATCAGCTTATACAATAAGTAACATCAGCCATACTTCAATGGGTGACAAATAGTTGAATAACCTCTTCTTCTTCTTCTCCTCTTCAAGGATTAGGTTGTATAAACCTGTTCCGGCACCCATCTCATCCTCGGACGACCCACGTCTCTTCTACCAATGGCTTTATAGTTCAGTGTCGCTTACGGCAATCGATCCTCTGTCATCCTTTGCAGATGATCCCACCATTGTCTTCTGCAAATTTGAAATAATTTCATTTATGTCCTTTACTTCGAGTTCTGCTCTGTTATCTTCATTCTTTATTCTGTCTTGCAATGTATAATTTAAAGTGTTTCGAAGAAACTGCATTTCAGCACTCTGAATCTTGCCGCTTTCCGTTTTGTCACGACCCACGCCTCACTTGCATAAATCAACGTGGGTATTGCCATTGTCATGTGAAATTTAATCCTTGTGCTGTCCCTTGTTTTACTTTTAAGAATTTTATTAATCGTACCACAAATATTCCTAAATTTATTTATCTTTGAAATACTTGTAGCATCCAAAGCAGCCTCGGAGTAAGGACTGAATAACTTCACCAGTTTAAAAATATCGTATGTTGTGAGGAACTGAGACTAGAAAAGATCGTATAGTTACTGACTTTTTTCTGTAAACACATAAATGAACATGTGTATATGATATCAATTTAGGTGTTCATAGGGTTGACTGGATTTGTTACACATTTCATGCTTTTTAAATGATTTTTAACTAGCATGCACCGTTTATATTGCTTTTTAATTGTCCGACATTTTTCAGTGGCATTAATGATTATTTTGCTTTTGTGTGAAATGCAACGTTTTTAAAGGTTGTATAAATTCATGTACAGATCGCGTTGTGCGACTCGCATCGCGGATGTGGTGCGCGTAATGCGTAGAAAACTATGAAGAAGGTTCCGACTGAGGGTTCCGGTGTAGGCAAAAATTTAGCTCGTAAATAAGTAGCGGTTTGGTTTTTCAAAAGTAACAATAATGCTGAAGCATTCAGTAAAATTCATAGGGTTCTTTAGTCTTAATTTGCATTTAAAAGCAGCAATCCAAACACTCGAGTGTTCTTACGGTAGACATTGTTCAGTGCACAAAAAATCGGCATGTTGACACAGTCATTTGGGTTGAAAGAACAATTAATTACGGTAAAATGAAATTTCAAAAGACAGGTTTACAAATTTCTGTTGCATTTTCACCTATCACAAGTATTCGCTGTTGACTATTATCATCCTCTATCCGACACAGGTTCAACATCGTCCACACAATAAGTTGTTTTGAAAAGTTTAACTACAACCTGTCATCCTGTATACCTTTTTTTACCAAGAGTTCGGCATTGAAAAAAAAAGATTTAATTTGAAAATTGTTACTCTTTGTATACACTGTATTAAAATACAATACATTATATAATATATGTACTATACATTGTATAGTAGCACGACCTAGTTAACATCGCGCAGACTACAGTTGTAGTGTGTTACCCAGCCGCAGAGAATGAGTCTCGTGTGTTTGCATTGTGTTATTGTATGTTTGCATGTAGGTGGCACTAGTTACTAGTTACCACACGTGTTCTGTATTGTATTCTCGATCATGTATCCTTACGTGAAATATTCCGTCTTCTCTTTTGAATTTTCTCCTTGAAGGTTAGTCGTTCTTTCGGCCTTTCCAGTCCCTTGTATTAAATCCTTTCCCGTGATAGAAATGGCATTTTACCTTTAGTATTCTAATACACACTCTAATTTCTTTTTCATACCCACCTGCTGCAGTTCTTTCATCGTGTCCATACCACCACCAGTCTACTTGCTATTGACTGTACACTTCTGGACCTGTGCGATTCTTATTTTATCCCTTAATACCTCAACCTTTAGGCATTATATTCACTGCTTTGTCCAAAGTGATGACAGTCGGAATCCTTTAATGTGTGCCTTAAAAGTGTGGCACTGTCTCTGTGCACCAATCAGATTACACCGTTGGTAAGACGAGATTGACGTTTCGAATCCACGTTGCCACAGCTTATCGACTCCAATGGAGCCGACCTATCGTGTCTGCCATCGATATAGCCGCTGTTTAATGATCTACAGAAACGTGTCAACAACGCAACTGTACTGATGCGAGATTTAAACAATAAATTATCACTGATTACGGTTGCTTTGATCGCCGATTTCAACTGTTTGAATGAGGGACTAATACCTCCTCCTCTTCTATAGCTCAGATTTTATCCCTCCTTTTGTTCGCTAAACCCACGTTTCACCATGTGTTATTGCGTTTTCAGTTATTCTGTATAATATCTATCACTTTGTCTCTTCACTTGTAGCATTACAATTAATATTATTTTGCCTACTGGTACTGACGCTGCATGTACTAAGAAACTCGGACTGTTTATCGTCTAACTGTCAGAACCGAAATGGATTACCCTGTCAAAAGCCGGTGCCGGTGATATAATAAACTTTCAGTATAATAAAATATTGCATGAAATATCTCAACCGTCCAAAATAAATACAGGTGTAAGACAGCGTGAGGGTTTATCCCCAATTCTTTTCAACTGTGTCCTGGAGAAAGTAGTAAGAATTTGGAATAAAAAAATAAAGGAATGCGAAATATCACCAGTCATGTTGGGAAGAAGGAACAAACGTATTGAAATAAACTGTTTGGCATTCGCAGATGACTTTGCTATAGTTTCTGAACATCTGATATCTGCAGTAACATAAGTTAATTTTTTAGAGGACATAGCCAGTAGAACAGGCGTAAGAATTTCTGCAGAAAAAACAAATTTCTCACGAACATTAAAAATGCGCCAAAATTCCTGCTAACAGATATTGGTCGAATAGAGAGGGTTAGAAAATTTAAGTATCTAGGTGAAATAATTCAAGATAATGGTTTAGAAAAATCTGCTATAGAAGAAAGGTTTCATAAAATGGAAAGAGCATATGGTATAACTAAAGATATTTACAATAAAAAGTGCATATCTAAAATGCGAAAATAAGGCATTGCAGTACAGTAGTGAGCCCAGAATGCCTATATGCGAGTGAATGTCTAGCATTGAATTATAATTTAGACAAACTAAAAATATTGGAAAGACGAATTATTAAGAAAATATTAGGCCCACGAAAACTTCAGAAGGTTGGAAATTAAGAAGTAATGATGAAATATATCAAAGTATAGAAAATATAATAGAAACAGTGAGAAAAAGAAGACTAGTAATTTTTGGACATTTATATAGGTTGGACGAGAATAGGTTAACAAAACAGATCTTCAAATATCTATGGGGAAAGAAGTCAACATCAAGTTGGATTAAAGAAGTCAAAAAGGATTTAGAAAAAAATAATATAAACCCAGAAGAAGCAATTGAAAGAGACGTTTTTCGGGCGAAAATGTTAAAAATGGAAGGAGTCCAGGGTAGGAGAGAGAAAAACGCAGGTTCAAAGTGAACTGAAAGCAGGAAGAAGAGACATAGTAAAAAGATGTAAGAATATTGGAGAAAAAGAAAAGAACAAGGAATAAAGAATTGAAATTGACATGTGGTCCTCAGATGGCCGATACAAATAGAAGAAAAAAATATTGCATGTATTTTTAATATTATTTTCAACGTAAGCCGACGCATAGTTTAAGGAAGATGGGTAAGCAGATTCACATATTTTAGTGTACAAAGACCCTACAGAAGAAAAAAATATTTTTTTGTTACGATGTTCCTCCTTTGTAAATAATTCCCGTGATTATATTAAGTATCGTCTCCCAAATAGCACAGGAGGTTTACTTAGAGAAACGAGTTTTCGGATTCCCCTATTAAAACAGTAGCCGTAATAATAGACATACCGTAATTATGCTCACCTCTTTAACAATTTATAATGATTTTCTTTATGTTTCATTGGTAATGTGTTTACTTTATATATTTTCGTAAACATACAGTGTTAATTCGGACATTTTGTGGAAAGTTTTGCAGTACACGATAAAATAAATGAGGGCAGTATAAAGAATTTTATTTTCCATCTATTTTTCAACAACATGTTATTATGCTAAAAGTTTACTAAAGCGTTTAAACTCTTCAAATTGTTTTACTGTATCATATAATGTTTGTACAGCATCTGACGACTATTATAAACTTCGTCTTTCGAAGCTGTAACGAAGAAAATATTTTCATATTTTGTTTGACGGTTTTTGATCATTTTTATAATTTATGATCTTGCTGAATTTCAATTTTTAGCGGTCATTTGTAAGCAAGTGATGTTACTAATTATGCTAATTTCCGTAAGGTAGTCTCCTGTTTTCATTCTGTCTTTTGGTCTTAGAATTTTTATGTAAACGAGTAACGTTTTCTTAAAGTTGGGAGGTTTTGAATTTGTGAAAAGCCACGTTTTGCTACTGAAATATGCCATTAGAATTTGTCTTGTAATTAATGTAGTGTCAACAGTATTAAAGTAATGAAGTCACATTATTTTCCCATCGTCGATAATGAAGCTGAGATATATATTTTTGTTTTGCGTGTAATAATCGATATTTGCGCGAATATTATGTAACGGCAGTTACCTTGAAGTTAGCATTGACTTTGACACTGGAGATCCAGTTCGCGGTGATTGCCGGAACGTGTTCAACTCGTTCAGCAATTTACGCTCAAAATAACCGTTTATTCCGTTCTTTCACAGAGAAAGTAATTTGATAAGGTTTTGAAAACGTTTGATTCCGATCTCCATAAGAAAAATAATAGAGACCAAAACTTCATTTCGAATTCATATTGTGACCAAAATATGGATAATGTTTGTGAACACTGTTAAATTAACTGTGACTGTTTTGAAAACTCATTTTAGTATCGTATGAATAGACATAAAAAGTTACTTTTAATTTGTTTAACAAAGTTAAGTTAAATAAATTGTCTGTGTGGTAGAAAGAGGTAAACCATAGAAGTTCCTACTACTTCGATGTTTTATTCTATCCCGTCTTTTCTTTCCTCCTGTATGTCTTAAGTGGTTCAACTCTGACACAGTTATTTTAGATTTATGCAGTTGTGTTTACTTGATGACTTCGATTTCTCTATTAAGGTGCTGTTTATTTAAGCAGACCCTGTTCTTTTGATGATACAGTTTTTTATTTTGTCGTCCATTCTGCTGTCTGATCTTATTAATATAACTCACCAGTAATTAAGTTTATTTATGTTTTCCATTTATCTTCCAGTCATCTTTATTTGTGTGTGTGTGTGTGTGTGTCTTCCTTGTTTTTGTTAAATAGTGAGCGCCCTGAGCTCCAGAACTCGCTCACTAGTTAGAAGGAAATACATTTATTATTAGATGAATTTCAATATTAGGTAATTTTTCAGCTGTCGAAAAAATTACGAAAACTCCGATTATTTTACTATTTGTTTTAATAACAATTGTAAAGCACCCAATAATACAAGAAACATTAAAAATTCCGAAATAATACATTGATTTTTCAAGTTAAATTTATAACCATAATGCATAAATGACAAATAATTTACTCCTAGCGATTAACAGATGTTTCCCAATACATCTGAATGCTATATCATACATTTCACAGAAACACATATCTGTTAACAATATGTACAGTTCCTTTGCACACATACCTTACAAACGTTTTGAAGCGGTCCGAAATTTGCAAGGTATGTTGAGAGGTAATAAATTTTTGCCAAATTATTAAAGACATCGACTTTGTATTTTGAATAGAATTCCTCATAACTTGATGTCTTACATACATTTTTAGAATTACTTTTTTCTTAAAATTTTGACATCATTTTTTTGCCCGTGATACCCCCCACATAAAGTGTTTACGCCCCCCCCCGTGTATAAAAAACGTTCTCAGTAAACATCACATTCGTATTTTGGGTTAAAATCGTTAAAGATTTTTACAATTGTTTCAAATTTGTGTTTTTTGAGGGGCACGGTGCCCTCAAATATTCAGATTTTCAGAACACCATATTTTCTGATTTTTGTTAAAATTCTGTTTAATTTGGTACCCCACATTGATTTGTGGAATTTTTTTCTAAATTTTGTCCTTCTCATTTTTGCCTACCGCCCGTTGTATTATAATTTTTTTTTTTGGTGGAGGATCTGTCTAAAAACCAATGGAAGTATGTAGAGGAAAAGTTTGCGCATGTATGCAAGGTTTTACGAAAATTGGTTGATACATTCAAAATTTATCGGGAAACATACCTCAAACAGACAGCCAAATGCCAAACGGTCCAGTTAAAACTAAAAACTTGCTTCGCTCTTTCAATAAGTTACTTAACGTATACGGAGTGTGTTTTGCTTGGGTAGTCCTAAATGCGAGCTATATATAGGTACTGTAATACAATGAGCTACTCAAACGTAAACACACATATTGTACAATTAGGTAGGCGGACGGCCACCGCCTCATCCAGTACTGAAACTCTTACATCCTATGTCTCTAGTTATGTATAATCCTCGTTTTAACACACGCAGCTAACTCATAAATGTGTCTACGTTAAGTGATTCACATTCGCTGAACTCTGTCTGCTGCAGTGACATGAACATTCTACACAGTACATCAAGAGCCACTCGTCAAAAATGAAAAAAGACATGAGGCGACGGGTAGGAAGGATGCCGGTGAGTTCCTTTGAATGATGTTGCAGTCTATGTAACAATGTTATGTGGACAAAATTGAATTTCTCTTATCAAAAAATAAAGTAATTATTGTAGTGCTAAGGCCTATAAATGAATAATAATCATCATTATTGTTATTATTATTATTATTGTTATTATTATATAACGTTAATAGTATCATTAATATATTACATAATGTTATATAATCGTTGCGGTGTTATCATTATATAATAATAAAATGTTTTTGAACCAACTAAAGTTAGGCCTACATAAAACGGACAAAAATGCCACTCTATCCTCTGGATGGGGCCGCCTCAGTAACTCTACTGTAAAACCCTCTTAACAATAGATGCACCTTTTTAGTGGCCATAAAATAACCTTGAAGTTAAGGGTACAAATAGGTAAGCGGATAATGACGGCCCCGTCCAGTTCCGACAACCCGGCGTTCGTTGTGTTGGCCTAATTCTTACGCGTATTCAAATTAATTACGAAGTTATTGTTTCGCTACGATACTTTTGATGATTTTTATAATTTCTATTTCTCACATTTGATTCTCTACCTATTTCGCTACGAACAATCCTGTAAGACCATATGTCCGTAGATTTAAACCTAAACTTATATGAACATGTTAGTGCAACCGGCAAAATGAAGACGACGTAGAGGAGAGTTTGATAATAGGTAGGCCCATTTAAATTCTATCACGTTGTCCCCTTCGTAAAAGATTTTACTGTAATTAATTTAGCTTATAGGCCTACAATTTTTTGCATAGTGGTTCTACGTGTGAAGCCAGAAGTCGCGTCGGTGACCGCGGCTCGGTAGATACGAAATTTTACTTTGAGAAAATTCTTTCAACTCCGAAAGACTCGTGTTTCAATTAGGCTACGTGAATATAAAATATTTTTGATTCCGTTTTTTTCAGGGCATGGCTCTACTACTGAGAATTGGAAGGTCGTTGGTTCTGTAGAGACAGTTACTATCGGAAAATTGTTCATTGCCGGTGTGGTTTTTCTGTTACCTGTACGTTTCTTCAGACCTATAACGTAGATATTTACACACCAGTTTTCGCTTTAAATTTATTCTAATTGCAGTGTTTTTTTTCAAATATTTTATTTCGGTCGGGCAGAAATGACACCGTTACCACGCAGTTATCTAATTAAAGCAGTATATGATTCGAAAAATTAAATTTTTAGTCTTGTGTCGGTACGCACTTTTATAAATTGTAAGATTTTCTTAGTTTAAGGTTTCCCAAACGACTTATACACCTCTTTTCTAAGAAAACTTAATTTCATTCTCTTGAGACTGTTTCACTGAATCAGTATGCAGAATCTGTTTGTTGCAAACGTTTTATATTTTAAGATGTTACTTATTCTTAGCATACGTTAACTGATTTGAATACGCACCAGTGAATACGAAACGAGTCAATGTTACAGGATAAATAGCGGCTGCGCTGGTCAGTGTCGCGAGTACGTGACCAATGAGTTTAGCGCACATTTTGCCAGTAACACCTTTCACCGATATTCCAAAGCCAATGCCTTGCCCTCTTCTGTTTCGTCCGCCTTCCCTTTGATACCATTTCGTAACTCGGGTGATTGATTTTTTGACATTAGACAAACACGTGCCTCTTGCATATACAGTGGATTTCTCGTTTCCTTCACACTTACGCAACAACACACTTCGATTATGGTAATAGCTGTTATATAAGAAGTATTTATAAATTTATTCATATTGTTCAATTTCCCGTCTATACATGTTGTGATTCAGCTTGGAGGCCTGTTCGACGGAATGACAAGAAAGCCACAGTGTACAAGAAAGTTCGATACTGTGTTGATGCAGGTGCTTTCGAACCTGTATACCTCAAACATGATTGGTAAACTTCAATAAGTAAACCTACTTGGAAGTACGAATAATAATATTAGATAATTTTCAATACCTACTCTCTGTCCCTATGACTTTCTGTCTGTCTGTCTGTCTGTCTCTCTCTCTCTCACACGCACACACACACACACACACACACACACACACACACACACACCACTCCCGCACTCTTTCTGTCAGTTTACCTATCTGTCTATCATTCTGAGTTGTGGGAGTTTAAAATGTGTTTGTGTCCGTTTGTTTGGGTACATAATAATATAAATAACTAATTTAAATATTCTACAACCATATGATTTTTGTAATTGTTGTTGACTTATGAACGTCCCACTACAGTATATCGACAGCGAGATGGCAGAGTTATTGGCATTTTACAGTATAGAGCGGGAGGACGACTGAAGTAGCAAAACATCCAGAGTTGATCGTAATAAGTCGGAATTAGTGCAATATGTGCAATAGTTGTATTTTCATGATGAAGGTGTATGAACTTGAATAGGTTTGACGTAGCCTACTTCTATTCCTGCACTTCCTTCGTTCTGAGTAAGGACAACGAACGAGGCGATTAGTTGATTGGCGACAAAGAGACTTTAACAGCAACAGTAATGTCGGCTTATCAGATGTCCATAACACTTTCAGTCGCGTACCCGTCAAAGAATAATAATACTTCAAAATACTTTACCACAGGATTAGCCTCTGCGGATTACACAACGCACGCGCTATGCATTTCTAACATCAAACACGTGTTTGTTATGTACGTGAGAGCGAATACGTAAGTATCGTATTTAATTCTTTCTTTTTCGTCTTCATCTGAAGACATGCAATAAGGATTCATACTTGTCTGACATACTTGTTTTCCTTTTACTGTTGTAAGCACCTTCAAGTAGTCCTTTACCAGTTAGTCCGTGTCTTTTAAGACTCAGTGGAATCATTATGCAGGTTGGACCTTAAGTCACTTTTTAAAAGAACCGCTGCATATTATGATAACGAGTTGGCCTACTGACAAAATACACTTGTGAGGCTCTGTTACGTATAATTTGAAGACATTTGTACGGACGTTTCGACAAAACTTATTGGCATCGTCAGGACTCGTTCAACCCCATACAGAAATCATTCGCACATTTGTAATAAGTATCCATGCATATCGAATATTAAAAATTATATCTTATTAGTATAAGTGTAATAATATGTGTGTAATAGTTATTATCACTCTTCATGTGTGTAGGCTTATCCATTATTTCTCTATTGCCCGTGTACAAACCCTGATGTGGCAAAAACATTTGTCGAAACAACGGCATAAATGTTTTAAAATTGTGACCGGCTAATGACCGAACTTTACAAATCTTTTCGTCGTTAATTAGCCTTAATTAATTAAACTAAAGACTAAGGAGAACTTCTGATGTTAAAAGACTTATGGCCGGCTCCCCTGTATATTTGTATTTGGCTTTAAATCGAAAGGTGTTAGGCTATTGAAACATGCTCTCTGAACGTAAGTTTTGTGTGAGCTCTTCTTTGTTATTACTTAAAATTAGTCCGTCGTTTAGTATGTAGGCCTGCCCAATAATGACAGTTAATAAATAATATAAACCACAACACACAGTCGTGAACTCGAACACTGTATATCTATATTAATCCGTTGCAATTCGTGTAATACAACATAGGATATAGGGGACAATGTACTCTCATGCTCACAGCATGTTCAAACTTACTGCAATACCATGGTCGATAAATGTAAAATGTAAAGAATAGAATGAAGGAAAGAACCTATTTAAGATTTTACATTATGCTCGGTAAAACTATACACGCACGCGCGAATTGTACGTGACATGGTAAGTACAGAACAGCTTCAGTGGCAAACTTCAGAATGCGACTCTGTGAAAAAACGTTCTTGAAGAAGTTTCTTTTATTTAGTCCTCCTATGTAAAGGCTTTAGTGCAGCGGATTAAGGAATTCGCTTCTTGTGTAAAGTACGATGAATAACGGAGGCGTGCACTGTACCAGAAAACACTGTGTAGTTCGTTTCGTACGAAGACATTGCCACTGCAGATCTATAATAGAAATATGTTCTGAAAGTAGGACGGTACGCGCATTATATAAACTAGTGTGCGTACGCTTCCGTATAGAAATGAACTTGTGTGATTTAAATTTAAAATGGCGAATTTTTTTTATATAAAACGTATGTGTGTGTGAGTAGGCGTGGCGTGTCACAACTGGGTTGACAGTTTCTGGAAAGCTGTTCACTTAGCGAATATGATATGTCGGACAGCGTCGGCTCTATTGTTTTTCTCATTCCCCACTTGGTATTATGTCATGAGTAGGGAATTGCTCATAGTAAGTATATGAAGTAAAGTGTAAACTTTGTCTATGACTTAGGCCTATAGGCTAATTATTCACGGTATCACTTCAGACATTTTGATAATTACATGCTACATGCTTACTAGCATCTAGTGAACGTACCCACTGAGCAGTTCTCTTTTGCACGGCAAAGACAAACTCGATTGCACAGCATCGATGTGTTTGTTCAGATCCATGGTGAGTAATGTTAATACGCCGTATATTGCAGCATACCCAGCTGTCCCATAGTCTGGTTTCATATACATATACAACGTTCAACATTTTGAATAGTACGAAAAATGAGGAGTAACAGTCAGTTAGATAAAGGCAGAATATACGTAGCGGTTGTAGATTGTGCTGAAGATGAAGTTCTGGACGGAGGAGCGTTTGTAAAGAGCTACAAGTAGGCCTACTACAAATATTGGGAGGAGGGTTGTGATTGACGATGACGGATTACCAGGAACAGCAATATTTGAGAGAATTTTTCCTAGAAGGGGAGACCATGAAGACGCTTATGCATAAAACAGAATTGAAAGTATCAATACATACGTTGCGAAAGTACTGATAACAAAACAACAGAACCATGACAGACATAAACTCCCGAAATGGACTAGTGGAGACGTTGCTGTCACAGAATTTAGTTGGATAAAGTTAGGAATATAGACAGAAGGGAACCGTTGGAAAAATAGACCTGACATAATTAATATTGGAAGATACGTTCAGTGTCAGAAATTACGACGACATGTGCGTAGAACGTGCGGCCATAGAAGACGAGTAGAGTAAGTCCAAGAAAAACGTGGTGGGTAGGGGTTGAATTGCGACGATGACGAATAGGAACGTCGGCACCAGCTATAAACATCGCATACTAGTACCAGTTCTTGAAATTGCGCCCTGCAAGCATAGTGCTGTGGCAAAGCGTTTATTACTAAATTTTTTCCATTTCGTTGCCTATTTTTCCCCTTTCCGTTCGTTTATCTTACGTTGCCTGTCTTTGTACCGCTAGCGGAACTGTTTACATAATTAAAAAAAAGTATATTTTCAGGTCCAATGCGTGTTTTTATTTTTGTTAACACAAAATGTGTCGCCCTTTCTACGATAAGGCATGTTGACTACCTAGTACCATAAAACTGAGTGGTCTAACCACTGAGAATGGCTCATCATAAAATAGACGAAACGTTCGGTTTAAAAAGAAATATGTGATGAATAGGGATTGCAATCCGGAAAAACGGACCGGGAATTCGGCGGATCCGGCATCATTAAACCTTTATCGGATCCGGCACCAATATACTGGATCCGGTGTTAGCAATTTATGACAAAATAATAGCGCTGTTGCAAGATTAGGTGCTTTAAATGCGATACGCGTGGTGTGTGTGCATGCGTGCGAGTCGTTCGACGCTGAGACGCTCCGCGCCACTACGCCGCGTAGCCCCCCCTCTCTCCGCAACACGCCAGCTGATCAGTTCAGTATTATTCGCCTCGCTCGAGACAATAAATATGTGTTTGGTTATGTCGGTGCTTCGTCAAAATGTAAGTAAATATATATTATTTTTTTGTATTTACGCTAGCGATAGTATCCGTTGAAAAGTGTTTTATTCAAATGGAAATAGACATTGTTTTTGCTCAATCGACAAATAAATTTTGTTGACTTATGAGTGTGTGAATGATATAAAAGATCATTAAATAAATAAATAATGCTGGATAGTTTACACAAATTGTCTGAATTATTAGACTTCGAAATGAATTAAATTGAGTTACGTTACGTACGAACAAAAATTTAAATTAATATTGTAATTAAATATGTTTTGTCTTTTGTTTGTTACAGGTATTACTCGTAGTATACTAATTTATTATTAGTTTATCCTAGTTGAAAAAAATTATAAAACATGTCACTTTCAAAAACAAGTCAAAATGAGGAGGATTATGGTGGGGACAGTGAGAAAACTATATGGCATTATTTTAAAAAAATGCAAAAAGACAAGTCTGTCAACGCCGAATGCATATTGTGCTCAAAGTTAATAAAAATAAGTAAAGGTTCTTATAAAGGATTAAGAACACATTTGAGAACAAAGCATTGCATTTGCATTGATCAAAGTTCTGAAAATAGCCAATTAAAACGTCCGAATTCTGATTCATTCTCTAAACCATCCACATCAAGAACTGATTCAGATAATATTATTTGTGAGGAAGAAATACCCAAGAAAAAGTCTAAAACAATAGACAATTATTTTCAAAAGGAAAACTCGATGGAAAAGATGATCTCGAGAATGGTCTGTAAAAATGGTATGCCCTTCAATTTATTTTGTACATCGCCAGATTTGAGATATTTGTTTAGAAAAAGCGGATTTCAACTTCCTAATTCACCAAATACTATAACATCTATAGTAACAAATTTCGCAAATACCGTTAAAGCAGACTTGATAATTGAGTTCGAATATCTTAGGAAACAAGGAAAACGATTCTCTTTGAGTTTTGACGAATGGACTTCCCAAAAAAATCACCGATATTTGAACCTAAATTTACACCACAAAGAAAAACACTTTAATCTGGGCTTGATTAGAATCCATGGTTCGTGTACTGCGGAACATACTATCAGTCTAATAAAAAATCGCTTAAAAAGCTTCGGTCTTGATACTGATACTGATATTATTGGCATGAGTACTGACGGCGCAAGTGTTATGGTCAAAGTAGGTAAGCTCATGAATTGCTATCAACAACTCTGCTTCGCACATGGGTTACAATTAGCTGTGGTCGATGTTTTATATAAAAAAAATGAAGAGAAGGCATAAAACCGCCTAGCAACAACGTCAACAACATCTAATGAATCAGATACAGATACAGATGACGAAGACACAATGAATGATGAAGAACAACTTGAACAAGGGGTTATAGTTACAATAACGGATCCTGGGAATCCTTATCTTTCTAAGGCTGAAGTAATTCCTAGATTCAATGATATTCTTCAAAAAGTGCGAAAAGTAGTAAAGCTGTTCAAAAGGTCGCCTACTAAATACGATATGTATCTGCAAAAGTATGTGAAAGAAGATATAGGTAAAGAATTAAGCCTGATGTTGGATTGCCGCAGACGTTGGAATAGTCTTCTCTCTATGATCGAAAGATTTTATAAGCTGAAAGTGTGTGTCGATAAAGCTTTAATAGATATAGGATCTGACATTAAATTTAGTGACCTTGAATGGTCGAAAATAAAAGATTTGATTGACAGTTTGCAGCCATTTAAATTGGCTGTAGAGGCCCTATGCAGAAGAGATTCGACCCTGTTAACTGCTGAAACAACACTAAAATTTGTTTTAGAGAAGTTGCTCACTCATGACACGGTGTTAAGTAATGAATTATATGAAGCACTATGTACAAGGATTAAAGAACGCCGCACTGTAGTATCAGGAATATTAATATATTTACAGAATCCAAAGAAATATCATGAAAATCTAAACGGATCCGATGATACATTTACTATGCCAAAGAAAAAAGTCATACGATTAGAAATGAAAAAAATCTTAGAGAGAGTTATTCAAGATGATAAGTCTAAAGAAAACGTAGAAGAAATAGTAGAGGAGAACGTAGATTCACCATTACTAAAGAAAGATTTGACATTACAGGAAGAACTACAATTACAAATCCAGCAAGAATCCACATGTTATAGCATAAATACTAAAAAAGAAAAAGATTTGGATAAAGTACTAAAAAAGGAAATGACTGCGTTTGAAAGTGAAGGAGTTCGAGGAGAATACTTATCTACTATTCATGATTATTTGCTGACAATAAAGCCAACAAGTGTAGAAGCTGAAAGGGCTTTTTCGGCCGCAGGCTATATTTGTAGCTCCATTAGAAGACGACTGGGAGATGACACAATTAACACTATTTGTTTTCTAAGATCCTTCTTTCAAAATCAAAATTGATTTTTTGATAATATATATACTGAAATAATCATTACTTAAAATAATTATTTATCGTAAGTTGACTAAATTAAAGAGCTATAATTATAATACAATAAAGATTGTGATAATTGTGCTATTCATCAGACAAATTCATCAAATCATGATGGTGTCTGTCATAACTATAAGACTTGTTAGTTAGCATTTTCAAATAAATACTTTAATAATTATTGTGATCTCAATTCTCATCTAAGTAAATTACGTAAGGTTAATTAAATTAGATTTTATAAAGTTACTTACTATGAAATTTAGGAAGTGGAAGATTGAACCACTCGTTACGTTGTTAAAATTTTACTAATTACTTACCCTACACTACTAGGTTTTAATTATTTGCTCGTTGTCTAATCTTGACATTGGAAATAAAGTTGATTATATATATATGTTTTTTTAATAAACTACCTATAATAAGTACAATTACAGTCGATTAACTCATTAACAGTTCATTTTGAACCGAAAAGTGAAAATCATCCTGATTTGATCAATCCGGCCGGGTCCGGCTGGATCGCTTCCCGGTCGGATCCGGCCGGATTGCAAATGATGCCGGATTGCAATCCCTAGTGATGAATCCCAAAACTATACTGTTTCTTAACAAGAAAATCAATATGTTATACGATGTCTGTGACTCCATAATTTTACTTTTTTTTGACTGTCCAGTTAAAAAGTAGCCTGGGTTTAGCGTTCCTCTAAAATGAATAGATAGAGCCCAATTTATCTTTTACGCTGTTGTTAGTAACTGGAGACGAAGTAATTTCGTAACGACGACAGATTACGCGAAAGTGTACCTAATATTTGAGAGAGGTTCTCCTAAAAGGAGACCAATCGAACTATTTAGTTGCATAACTTGGAGTCGTCAAATTTTGAAAACCATAAAGATGTGTACGTATAAAACATAATTGGATGTATCAATACATGCGACGCGGAAGTATTGACATAATAAACTAACAGAACCATGACGGATTAATAACGCTCGAGATCGAATACTCGTGGAGACGATGTTGTCACAGAATTTAGTCGGATAAAGTTAAAAGTTATGCGAAATTTATCGTTTCGTATTCACTGATTTGTTAACGACGAAATAATTTCTTGCAATGCTTGTGTTTTTTCCTGCTGATGTGTTGTATTGTTTGTGTTATTGTAAAGAGTATTTAAGCATTATTAAACAAAATGTTCAGAGTTGTGTGAAGTATTAGTTTTGTTTGGAGGTAATTCGTTACCTTAATAAATGATAAAAATTTCTATAAATTTTTATAGAAATGCGAGATGCATTTCACAGATGCGAGAATTCATTATCGTATTTGTTTCATACGATAGAATTTCAGTAATATTGGTGATTGTATCGCGTTTGTGCTTTAAGATAATAAAATTACTGCTCAAAACCTGGTCCCTTTTTAAATTCACATGTAAATCCCGTGAGTAAACGATTGATAAATTTTAGTTTCAATAGTGTGTTTACGTAAGTCTGTAATTATGTATTTCACTGTCAGTTGAATTCTATGATTCGATCAGGTGAGTTATCATGAAAACAAGTTTTAATATAAATGGTAATGTTTATTTACAAAAATGATATACAAGTACAAAAACAGGAATCTTTACACGTTTTATCGACATTAAAATAATAATAGAATATAAAAATAATAATGAACTCTATATCTGAATAAAGACTAATGGTGGTATCCGTAAGCAGGGGTGGCGTATCTTACAGCGGGAGCGGCGTAGGCGACCTTAGCAATAGCGGGTGCTGCGTACGCGACCTTGGGTGCAGCATAGGCGACTGGAGCGACGGCTGGATGCGCTCCGGCGGTCTTGTGCACGACGGCATTGAATCCGTTGTGAGGATCTGCGGTGTATTCGACTGTTCGGGTGGAACCGTCGGGTTCGACTAGACTGTAGCTACCGTGGACGACGTCTCCTTCGCGGCTCTCGTGCTGGCTCTTGACGTCGCCTGTGTGGGCGTCGTGAACGTTGTACTCGTAGCTGTACTGTGGGTGTGGGTCGTACTCCTCGACACGGTGCGCTACTGCGGGAGCGTGGGCTACGGCGACTGGAGCATGGGCTACGGCGTGTACAGCGGGCGCCGCGTATGCCCTGTAACCTCCGTATCCGTAAGCTGGAGCACGAATCGCAGGCGCTGCGTAACTGACGGCCGCTGGCGCCGGGTACAGCCCAGCATGCGCAGCTACTACAAGCGCGGCCAGAACGATCAACTGTCAACAAAAAATGTTTTCTTATCAAGTTACTGATTTAAATTATTTACCACTACATCTTAAGTATTCGCTGTGCTCTAGTATACTAGAGATTCACGTATATATACTGATACGTGAATATTGTATTCTGATAAAAATTCATAGCCTGTAAAAGTAAAACAAACCGCAAAACCTAAAGTTTACATTCTCTCTATTATGATAAGAATAAACTAAATCCATGTACTGTCACATTATGTCTTATATAGCAACTTTTCTGTAATGCCTATATACAAAATATAAGCCAAGATTTGCGAACAAAGTCGTCTTAGTTACACAATCACCTACGCGTATTTTGTAATTGAAAATTTAAATTCGATCAGCGACAACACATTACACAACATTCCCACACACTTGAACGTGACGGGAGTTTGAAACCGTTTACACGGTTCAGCGGTTTTTAATCGTCTTAACGAAACGAATATCCAAATATTAATATCGATATTGATTGTAACGTGAGTTGTCCGTTACCTTACAAGCCATGTCTCCTTTTTGCGGTACACCGAAGTACTGATGTTGAACTGCTCTA
This sequence comes from Magicicada septendecula, assembly GCA_034769895.1. Lineage (NCBI taxonomy): Eukaryota > Metazoa > Arthropoda > Insecta > Hemiptera > Cicadidae > Magicicada > Magicicada septendecula. The sequence continues at coordinate 153,371,001 of CM068368.1, read as the reverse complement.
TTCCCTCTGTTTAAATACTCAACTTTTGGTACATATACTAATTGGTCAGTTGCTCCCTCTTTGATGAAAACATTGACCGCTGAACGTTGTTGCCAATACGTCCTTTCACTCGCGCTATGGGACAACGCCTACCTCCCTCCGCGATCTACATAACTTTTCGGGCCGTCACTCTCGATTTGATTAATTATTATTGTTTACTTCATGTACGTGTTGACATTAGCTTTTGTCGATCTCGACAGCAGTATCTACTGACACAACTATTGTTTGTATTGTGTATCGTGTTATCTACACACAAAAAAACTATGATTTCAGTTAATAACAATGCTATGATTCATTTGTTACGCAAAATGACTTCATTGTTATTTTTCACTAATAATCTCCCTGACGTATTTTCAAGGGCATCAGAACGAATTTTTAAAGGGCCATAATATGAAACATCTGTTTTGTCGAGGACACTCTGGTGTTTCTCCATAAGTAATTATTCGTCTGTAACCTTGTAAACGGAATTCCACATTTTTTTCTTTAACCGGCAATGAAACGATTGGCCTTATTGTGTGCGCAGATTGGTGTGTGTGTGTGTGTGTGTGTGTGTGTGTGTGTGTGTGTGTGAGAGAGAGAGAGAGAGAGAGAGAGAGAGAGAGAGAGAGAGAGAGAGAGAGAGAGCGCGCGCGTACGCAGCAATAGTTTCATAGATTAGTAGAGAAGTGTAAACTCGCATAGATTCCGACTGCTTGCTGAGTCTCAGTCTAGCAAATGGAAACCGAGCGTTATATACGAGATTTAATATATTCCGTCCTTCAATTATGTTCCTATAAATTAAGGTAACACACGAATATGCAATGTTACAGAGTTTATTGTCTAGTAGCGTATCAGTATAAACAGATCTATCCATTGTTACACTTTATTCGTCAATCATTAAACGAAGCTAAGTTGTCAGCAGAAACCCTTACAGACGTATCTATGATCAAATGTTAATAATAATAATAACATCGTTATTCTCATTATTAAAATTTTCAATAGGCATATTAATTACATTCACAACATTGGGAATTATCTGTGTATCTGCACTGGGAATTTTCACTTGACCAGTCACAAGTTAAGCTTTGTTAAGGTCACTGTTAGATCTTTTCTGTCATCTTGTAGCAGAAGATGATAAAAGGTTAGCAGAGGATAGCAAAGACTAGTTTGAAGGTTGGAGTCCACATTTTCCTCAGGACAAACGAGATATTTAAGATTCTTCCCATATAATTATTTATGCAGTTATTTATAAGCCTTATTTAACAGAAGTCCGGTTAGCTCTTTTCTCCATACAAAGTCTGTCACATATTGTACAGTCACTGAAGTCTTCTACAGAATACAGGACTACTTAAGTTTACAAGAAATTAGATCCTGAACATTTCAAAACAACACAACGTGTCTGAGTGTTTCCTTTTCAACCTTAATTTACGTAAAAGATTACATTTAGTATATATTATTAATAATATAAAATATTCACTTCTTATTTGGCACTTGTATGACAACTGTACTCAATCGTAAACAAGTCGTGAACAACTTTACGTCACAACGGAACCCAGAGATATTCCTTAAAAATAAAATAAAATCACAAATTAAGTTTTCTAAATCACTTTCTTGGCTTATGATAAAGCATTAAAGTATTGTGCCCTCACACAGTGCATATTAACTTCCTTTTAACATTGAAAATGTTTATAAGGACGTGTCGCACATATGCAGCCGATCCCTGGTGCGTGATCGAAAACGGGAACCGGTGAGTTTCCATAGAAACTACTTCTTTGTTGTCAATAACGTAGTACACATATAAAACTTCGCTTATGAATGCGACTACATTTAACTTATAATCTGTACATTAGTGAATGAAGAATGAATTCATTGATTGGTGAATGAACATAAATATATGTATTTTTTAGATTTATTGAAGCATTTTCAATATCCTTCTCTGTGCATTGCATTTGTGCAATGCCTGTAAATTTTTGACTGTACATTTTCTCAGTGTTAAATCCACGAATATTGTAGTTTATTCTAATCAGATTTTAGTAGTGTAATTCTACAAATTTTCTACGATTCTACACGAGAATCGTAATTCTCGTGTAGTTCTGTCTCCTCACAGTTAGTTAAATCTCAGAATATTCTTAGTTATTATTTCTCGTACGTTTTCTTAATATTAGTTAAACACAGAATTATGTTAAAATATGTTTTGACTTTTAAATAAGCGATTTTGTAATATTCCTATAGAAAGTCTGTTTGTATCTAAATCTAAATATAAAAATAATTATTTCGTTTTCAAGTGTGGAAAATTGCAGTGTGGCGTGGTTGTAACACTCATTTTATCCATCATTAAGAGGCTTACTGTGTAACGAATAATCCGTTTATAATAACCGAAATAATTTAAATCGCAGTTAAGATCCGTTATTATTTAATTAATTCAGTCTTTTATGATGGGAAACACGTGTCTGTGTAAGATGCATGTTGTACGTTTTGTCATTTTGAAACGAAAATAACTATTATTACATAAATGTGGAGCCAGAAGTTAACAGTTTGATTTTAACTGTGTAATAATAATTTTCCTAGTATAAACAATTGCGAAAGATGGCGCCCAATTGTGCAACACAGATTATACTCTAAGTGAAGGCAGCGTACGTATTGGCAATACGCTTGTTTACCGACTGCACTGTTTAGTGTTCGCCTGACATACGACTGTATCTGCACACAGCTGTCTTGTACAGTTATAACACTGCAGGAATTCTATGTGTTGAGAGATAATAATTTTTTTCTCTGTTTTATTGCAGTTGCATGTTTTCGTTAAAGATTATAGCCTCCTTCAGGATAGATTGTGGTAAAAATTTGTGTTAACTCACCTTCAAAATCACGTTTTTGCCTTTGGAAACGTAACTAAATAACTAAATTTTCCAAAGAAACGTGATGACTTTTTATTATTTTCGTGCGAGATACGTAATACCCAATCACGTAATTTCTGTGAAATTTAAATTGAAACGATTTCTTAACTATGATTAAAAAATTATTACGGAGACATGATTTACGAATTGGCTACGGCACTCGTTTTCCTATATTTTCAAAGGTCGTTGTATCATATTTGAAAGGATGAACACGATGCAAGGTGTATGCTTTATACGCTCGGCAATGCTTGTGACCAATGGACATTCCATTACATTGAGTACATAAGAAACCCGTGTGCACACTGGCAGAAGGCGCAGCAAGTAACTTGTTATATTTGTCTAGATAAACCGTGCCTCAGAATGCAGTAAGCGAAGATGAAATCAAACACGGCACGGGAGTGCGGAATTGTGAATATGCAACGACATTATCTTATTTGTACAGTTAAATTAATTAAAACTAAAGAAATTAAACGTACATTGTGAAGTGTCTGCCAATCACAAGTGTGATTTTTGGAAATAAGAACTATACAGCACTATGGTGACCGGCTCACTCCTGTACACCTCGCGCTCCTATGGCAGTAAACTGATTCAACGCGTCACGAAACAGCTGAAACGCGAAAGCAGTGTTGCCAGGTTAATCAAACCTCTTTTCCCCACATAGCTACCCAGAATTTCCCCACTGCGACAAATACGGGTGCTTGAAGCAATCGTAATCTTTTAAAAAATGTGTGCATATTCTAAATGTGTATATAATATTACAAGAATAACGTAAATATTAAACATAATTTTATTTATTGTAAAAGAAAATGTACTCACATCCTGAGAGATCGAGCTGAATACTTTCCAAATACTTTTCCTGTACTTAGTTCATTATTAGCCTAATATTACACAGCTTTCCAATTATTTAATTCATAAAAAGAATTTAAATCAGTGACACCTATTTTTTATTATAATATTTATATTGTCGTCAGTGAGAACGTTTGGGTAGGGGAGACAGGGGACAATTGTAACAAATTGTACATTATATTTTTATACTCGTATGTTTTTGCACATAGAACAACAAAATTCTACAGATTTATAAAGGTAACTTTATACTAAGCACAGGATTTTTTTTGCAATTAAATATGCTGGCAGTAAAAATATATTAAACAATCACTGAGAGCAGACACATTGTTACAAACGTCCCCATGCCCGGATCAAATGTAACACTTATTAGGGTCAATTGTAACAGACTTATATGGAAACAAAACACACACAGTAATTAATAAATTTTGATTTTCAGTTACAAGAACATAAAATACAGATACCTTTTATTGTTTACTTCAAATTTTTTATGTGTAACACTAATACTCTTAATTCAATTAAAATGAAAAAATGAACAAACAATTTGACATAATGAACTAACAATAAATGATGAAAATGAAACAGTTTTTCATTTAAAACTGAATTAGTCAAATTAGACCTACATCGTTCAAGTCTTTATTCCGATTGGCAGTTATGGCACACATAAAAGTCAGACTCGTTTATACACAATAAATGTGCCCACATTTTACAACTGGTGCACTGAATCCATTTTTCTCCAGGTAAACTGCTTCTGAAACGATCCAAACAGACTAAGCAAAATGTGTCATCTTCGTCATCGTCCTCATCTGAAATGTACTTCTTCGCCTTCTTTTTTCTTTGTGGGTTACAGCCGTTTGAAGATGTGTTGTCACAGTTACGGGTGCCATTTTCTTGATCTACTGTAGGCATGTAGTAAAGGCGCCGTTTTACTTTCTTAGGTTGGGTCTTTTTCTCGCCCTTTCTTCTAGCTCCTTTTTCTCCGGAGAATCTGTTAATACTGCGCTCTTTCCCTTTCTTCTGCCTTTCGTGATTATCGAGAAGAACTAGGACTTTTTTCTCAATACTAGGTCTGACATGATTTCCATCACACTTTGAGGGGTGCTTCCTCGAGATGTCGTCCTCTTCCTGGTTCTTGGCATTCTGAAACTACAGACGAGTTACATCAGTATACGCTAAACATTCTTTATTCCCCTCACACACTTTCACACCTTTTTTTAGTTGTAAGGTAACTGATTACAAATATGGGTTCCCCTCCAGTATGTTTGTAACTCACAATAATTGTAATGTATTTTCGCTCGCTCTAATTGTAGGCCTACTGAAAAATTTTACAGTGACTCGGCCAAGTCTTGTGTACTGGAACTCGAGTTTGTTTACATTCGCATAGCACTTACAGTAGATATATCTAAACACTATGCGGATATAAACAAACTCGAGTTACAGCAAAAGAGACTTGGCCAGATCGGCCGATTTAATCTTTCCTGGTTTTGCGTAAAATTCAAGTTAGAGCTAAAATTATCTTCAAAACGGTAGGTTTCCTACCTTTTTTATGCGAAATTCATTTAGAGCGAGCGAAAATACATAGTAATTGTGAATTACAGAAATATTGGAGGGGACCCCATAATTGCAAACAATTACCACTTGAATAAAAGGCTAATCTTTTAATATCACAATTGTCACTTTCCTGGGGGCAATTGTAACATGTTACAAACGTCCCCTTTTGTCACGTTACTTTTGTCCCCGTTGGTACTTAAAACAAAGAATTTGATCATTTTCATTATTCTAAAATGGTTTAAAAACAAACGTTGTGTGTATTTGAAAACGAAAAGAATGTAGTTTAAAATGTATAACGTAAATAATCATAATATTATAGTATTAATGAAGAAAAAATAGCATAAACAAGTAAACAAACATTTCCTTACCTCTGTCAAAATCACGTTCTGTTCTCAGCTGGTAACTGAGATAACTGATATGTTTGTCCATAAGGTAACACCAAGTAGCGATCGCCGCGACATCTGTTAGTACTACGTGAAAAGATTTGAGTACTAGAAAACTCGTTTGTTACAATTGAACCATATTACATTTGTCCCCGGCCTACCCTACGTGTTTGAAAAATCGAAGACTGTAATTTTATATCTTGTTCGTAAACATATTACATTAAAAACATTATTTTTTACGTATTGTTTATGTGTGTTTGTATATTGCAAATAATACGACGTGTGACGTGATTCTATTTATGATCACTATAAATGTCGATTTCTTATAGTAAAATGAACATAAACATTACTATGCCCTCGTCTCATTTAAGTAACCGTCCGCTCTTATTTGAATCTTAATTCTTTATAGCAAAATCGGTCTTACTCCAAATACATCGAACAACCTTTTACACGTTCAGTCAGTTGACTCGCCACTCGACACTGAAGTTCTCACTTTTGGAGTGTGTCCATTTTTTTTCTAACTACTTAGAGTAAAATTTTTTCTTAGAGTCTACATTTAACTGACTTTAACGGAAGTCAGTTTCGTACCTCCTTGAGGAATGAGGAATCGATAATACTAATTGAACCGCGGTAATTCTCTTAGTCACCCACATTCATTTTCCTTGGCCTTCCTCTTGATCATTGACTTTGTGTCACCACGTTAAGAATGTCTCCACATTCGATTCTTATTCGTTTTTTCCGTATGGCCGACACCAGTTATCGCAACGTAAGCTGGTCGTAAACTTTTCTCCCACGAAATTGGATAAAAAAGACTTAACGTATTGATTAACGTTTCAAGGTTTTTCAAGGCTAGAAGAAAAAAGAAACTAAGACATTAAGGATATGGGTAAAATATGATTTTTTTAAGCACACGTAAATACAGTAGTTGAACATGTACGGGCATGTGAGAATTCTAGAACACATTAATCCCAAAAAATAGTATGGAATCGGCAACCTACACCGAAATGAAAAGAAGGACGACAGATTTCATTGGAAACGTGGAGCAAAAGGCACGGCAGGAAACTGATACGTGAAGATGAAAAGTATAAAAGTGTAGAAAATTTGGATTCTTAGCTGCGAGAAACGCCATTGATGTAACTCAACTCGTAAAACGAGAATAATTCGACATTCCTGAGAATTAGTGACAATAATAATTGTGAAACGTTAAATGTAAAAATCCAATCTTTTTTATTTGACAAGGTAATTGGGCTAACAGATTAATATAAAGTTATTATTTCAAATGTAGAACATAAAGTAAAACCAGTTTTGTGCAGTTAAAAAACAGTAATGTAGTGATACACTTTATGAAAGTAGCCATTACGAACCGCACAGTTTGCCTTCCGCACATTTCAGACATCTCATAAAAATTGTCGTTAGCCGAAGTTTGCTATTTTGAAAATAACAACGATTAATTTGGAAACTGTTAACTCCTAATGTTTTGTGGAACTAAGTAGCACACAATAGGCATTCATTATGTGTTGTCAATTCTGATTGCATCGAATAGGCCTATATATGTTATTACGTTTTTTTTTAATTGCATAACGCAGATTGCGCGTTTTATTATCAGACACAGTCTATTCATAAAATGTGTTGACGTCCTGATGTCGTATTAATAAAATTAACCGTCCTGCTGAGGTGGACAGGTGTATAAACATTGATATATGATGTTATGAGAACTTCGAAAGCTTATGTCATGTGATGTTATGTTATGAAAGCCTTAGACAGAAATTGATATATGATGTTATCACTAAAACGGACAAACCTTTTGTTCAGGAACACTTTGTTTTTCCAATAAGTTTTTAAGTTTTTCAATAATTGTGCCGGCTGGAACGTTTGCCTGCTGGAACCTACAAAGTATTAAATTTTTGGGTGTATAGTCAAAATTATATAATATTTAGTAGATGTCATTTCGAAATTAAAAATGTATATGTAATAAGACTTCTATAAAAATGTCAGCACTAAGATAAAATACAGCGTGGACGGGTGAGAGAGAGCGCGTGCCGCCCGAGAAAGTATTTTTTTCACAGGTGATTTTATGTTTTTCTTCATCTCCTTCTTTTCTCCTTGTTTATCTCCAACACTACAGGCCGCTATGCACATTGGCTTTCGCGCAAAAGCCTACTGTTCCATTGAGATCTATGTCGTACTTATCAAAGTCTTTTAGTACTTCAGTACTTCATCCGCGTATCCTTTCTCTTGCTCAGTGACCTTGTGTCTCCACAGTTATTTTTACCACTTATTCATGATTTTAATGTGGCCGATACAATTCATGCATTCTGTGTGTCTTGATAAATCTAACTACATCAACACCGTGTATTATTTGCGCAGTTCTTGACTTATGTCGCGTGGTTACTTTGCACAGGTCCACAGGACTTACTTAGTATCATATTCTCTTGGGTCGTCAGGTAGTTTTCAACCTGGATACCATAAACAACATGGGTTTTAATACATGTCTCTCAACTGGCATTCTAACGCTTTTAAAATATCCTGTTTAAATCGCCATTGATACGTGTTTCTAGAAATGTTTACGAACGCGGTAACATGTTCTTATAATATTCATCTGTTCAGTAACGTGATTTGTTTCATTAGTCCCCTATACAGACTGATACGGTATATACTAATTATTTTTATTTAATACAGTTTAATACATGATAAAACAAACACTTGCACATAGATGTACATTATGAGAAGTAATATTATAGTATTGTGTATAATATTAACCGTTACCTTTAATTTCTTACGATCATTAACATTTGTTACATTTATATTATGCGGTAGTTTAGCGTAAATAGTTCATTAATTTTTCTGTGGAACGTTGCACGATTTACCAAATGTCATAATATGCATAATGGGCTACCTCTGAAATACGTTTGTATAATAAATTGGATAGATGCGAGAAATCAAGATCTGCTCGCGATTGGATCACATTTGTCTTCCTACTTAAATTTCAATAATAATGTTCAGTGCTTACACGTCACAACGAAACTCACTTCGAGTTCAGAGCCCGGATAACGCGACTTTGTACAACGTAATATGAAACTTTTTCTGTCACGGCATTGTGACGGTCTTTCATTACACAATAATGTGATTTGTTCAGTTACGTCGTTACATTTTCATGTCACCTAAACTTAGTTTCCTACCTTCAGTGACGCGTCATACAGCGTCATACAGATGTCTATTAAACACAAAAAATTTACAGACCATTATATATTTATCTCTCGTACCATATTTTATTAGAGAAATGACATGTGCAAGTTGATTTTACGCTAAAAAGTATAGTTTCAAAAGTAGAGTTTGCGAGTTAATTCTTTCCACGTAATTCCTAATACTGCGCTTTTAGAAATCGTATACAGGTGACAGTTGCCTAAGTTAAGCAAGTATAGCCTGGCAACCTGGTAACACGATCACGTCAACTGACAGTTACTGTATTAGGAGTTGTCTATATTGTACAGTATATATTAAATCAATGTACGTGAGTGTGTATGCGTGTGCGTGTGAGAAAGAGAGAGACAGCGAGATTTTACACATTCGCGAAATATGCTTACTTACTGCAGTGTTTCATACAGGACACCACGTAAAGATTTATGGTCAGGCGATATTTGTTACGAAAGGGGAATAGTGGTGATTTTTGACAATAACAGGAAACCAAACGTGTATTGACGTGAGGCGGTTACTGCGTCTAGTGGACTGTCTAGACTGTTGTAGTAAAGTGAAAGTAATGACCTGTACGTAATTTCCGATTGGAGGTCAGGTTCAAGGACAGCAGCTTCTGCTCTGATCATTGAACAGTGCGGTCGTGTAGGTGCCTGTTCTTGTTCCGTTCCTAAACAAGTATTACGATGAGTGAATTTGTTTACGCGCGGATATGATACTGAACAGAAACTCACGGAAATGACTAACAATTTTTATAATAATATTTATAAGCTTGAAATTAAACTATTTTAAAAGTAAATCGTTTACAGTTCTATTATTCAAACTTTAATATTGTACCGGTATTTCTATAAACCTTTCACTACGCGTTCAACTAGTTTCGTGTGCTTGAATACTGGGTACTAGAGTGGTGACCAGACCATTATAATTTGCTTTGAGGCACATATCTACAAGCTTGAGAAAAATATATTGCCACCATGAACTAGTGGGAAAAAACAAGATTTCAGACAACTGCGTGAAAAACAAGGAAATTAATTTGACAATGGAAAATGTTGAACAGAAGCATTTTAAATGTACTGACGATATGATCTGTGAAAGAATAATGACTACAGGGTAACTTTCGTAGAGGGCGGAGCAAACGCAAGAGCTGGAAGGAAAAACCAAAGACTAACTAGTAGATTACCTTGCAGGAAAAGCAGGAGTTGACTGATTTTAAAAAAAGTAGAATTTTGTGTTATATAGGAAGTATTTATAACAGCCAGATGATATAAATAACAGAAGTATTTATAATGATTCAAGTGATTCCACGGTATTTAAAACAAAAGGTAGAGAGTAGTATATTAAGACTGTTTGTATAATATGTGTATTTAACATACTAATTTCTCAAAAAATTCAAACAATTTTTACTTCCATGTTCCGAAAGGAAAAGGAAGTATGGTGATCGCGAAAAAATCGTGTTCGAGATAAGGGCTGATTCTGATTTTACTACCCTCAAAACGTGAAGAAAATTCATTTTCCGTAAAGTGTCTGTGTGTAGAATTGTTTCTATGACGAACGATAACTGCCGCAAATTCGAACAGAATCAAATAATTTGTTGCATGTGTGTCTGAGTTGTAGAGGACTCAAAGCCTATTGATTTTGGTGACGATCGGTTAAAAGACAGGGGTAGTTTACCTGCGACGTTTAACGTTTTAACAAGAGTAAAGTAGTTAATTTTGATAAATAAAGTATCCTGAAAAGAAGGCTATAACAATCCACTGTAGAAAGGTAGATGAAATATCTATAAATGAAAAACGTAGTTAAAAGGGTAGGGTGTAATTTTTTAACGTTTGGTATTGATTCAACGAGTTTACTGAAATTAAATGAAAATGCGTTTAGTCTTTTTTAAATAATGATAATTGTTAAAATCGGTATGGAGAACCATACATGACTTCCATGTCCTAAAATTTATATTTAAAATCATTTAAATATTAATTAAATAAGTGGATGCTTGAGTTCTGAAGAAATTACGTATCAGCTAAAATGGTACCACCATGTCAGGTGGATTAAGACTATCCTCAACCTTCGTGAGGAAGGACTGTACTTTTGGATAAAATGTCTGTAGGTCGAACGAAGAGGTAGCTGCGATCTGATTCCTGTAATGTAATTGGAGTTTCGCTGCGAGGGGCCGAGGGATGTCTGTATTGTTATCAAAGTCTTTCCTGTCAATACTATACTAAACCTAGCCATTTTTCTTTTTTAAAATCGGTCTTGATTTCTTTCTTTCCATTTGTGTTCTGATTTCCTGAACGACTATTCTGTTCACCCGTATAATTATAAATTTCTCAGCAAAACATTTCTTCCTTAATACGTTTGTGTCTCCTGTTTAACACCCACCATTCTGATCCATGTCATAACGCTATATTCCACACAGGCTAGTAAATAACTAGCCATCAGGGAGGTCAAAATATTTTCAAGGAGGGGCAAACAACTTTTCAGAGGAGAAAAATATTTATATATTTTTCATACACACACACATGCACATATTAGTTTATAATTCTCATATCATAATAGAAATAAGTACACAGATTGTATTAATTGCTTTAGTACAACAATACTGCCCAGCGATCCACAGGAAGCAAATTGATGTCTATCTTTTCGGCTTGCACGCGTTGTGTGGGTTTCGGCACTTTCCATTTAAAAAGTGTGCAAACATAAGAAAATAAACATGAGTGAGCCAGAAATAACGCGAATTTTGTGTGTGTGTGTGTGTGTGTGTCCTGCCGGCTTTTTATTGCTGTAATCACAATAATAAAACTTTGGAAAAGTAAATGCTTATGCCAAGAGCGATATATTTTCACTCATACGTCATTTAAATTAAAATGAAAAATATAGAATTTTGTTAAAGCGAAATGAAATGTTTCCATAGAAACTACTTCTTTGTTGTCAATAACATATTACACCTATAACACTTATAAAATTTACTTCCTCCATCATCAACTACCATTTTAATTTATTAAAAAAATTACCCCCCTCCCCCTTTAACTACCCTTTTCATTTATAGATATTTCATTTACCTTTCTACAGTGGATTATTATGACCTTCTTTTCAGGATACTTTATTTATCAAAATTAAGCACTTTACTCTTGTTAAAACGTAAAACGTTGCAGGTAAACTACCCCTTTCCCGTAACCGATCTTCAACAAAAACAGTAGGTCTTGAGTCCTCTACAATTCAGGGCTGTATGCAAAAAATTATTTGATTCTGTTTGAATTTGCGGCTGTTATCGTTTGCCATAGAAAACATTCTACACACACACACACACACACACACACACACTATTCGTTTTGAGGGTAGTACAATCAGAATCTGCCGTTATCTTGAACACGATTTTTTTCGGCATGACCATACTTCTATTTCCTTGTGGAACATGAAGTAAAAATAAAATAATTTTGTTGCCAGGCAATAAAATTATAATTTTTACTTCCATATTCCTTAAGGAAATGGAAGTATGGTGATGGCAAAAAAAATCGTGTTCGAGATTATTGCAGATTCTGATTGTACTACACTCAAAACATGAAAAAAGTCGTTTTTCGAAAAGTGTCTGTGTGTCTGTCTGTCTATAGATTTTTTTTCTATGGCAAACGATAACTGCCGCAAATTCAAACAGAATCAAATAATTTTTTGCATACAGCCCTGATTTGTAGAGTACTCACGACATATTGTTTTTGGTGAAGATCGGTTGAGGGAAAGGGGTAGTTTACCTGCAACGGTTTTTTTTTATCAAGGGTAATTTTTTTTTTTGGCAAACGATAACAGCCGCAAATTCAAACAGAATCAAATAATGTTTCGCATACAGCCCTGAATTATGGAGTTCTCAAGACCTATTGTTTTTGGTGAAGATCGGTTAAGGGAAAGGGGTAGTTTACCTGCAACGTTTTATGTTTTAACAAGGGTATTTTCTATGGCAAACGATAATAGCCGCAAATTCAAACAGAATCAAAAGATTATTTGCATACAGCCCTAAATTGTAGAGTTCTCAAGACCTATTGTTTTTGGTGAAGATCGGTTAAGGGAAAGGGGTAGTTTACCTGCAACATTTTTTTAACAAGGGTATTTTCTATGGCAAACGATAACAGCCGCAAATTCAAACAGAATCAAATAATGTTTTGCATACAGCCCTGATTTATAGAGTACTCAAGACCTATTGTTTTTGGTGAAGATCGGTTAAGGGAAAGGGGTAGTTTACCTGCAACGTTTTATGTTTTAACAAGGGTATTTTCTATGGCAAACGATAACAGCCGCAAATTCAAACAGAATCAAAAGATTATTTGCATACAGCCCTGATTTATAGAGTACTCAAGACCTATGGTTTTTGGTGAAGATCGGTTAAGGGAAAGGGGTAGTTTACCTGCAACGTTTTTTTATCAAGGGTAATTTTCTATGGCAAACGATAACAGCCGCAAATTCAAACAGAATCAAATAATGTTTTGCATACGTCCCTGAATTGTAGAGATCTCAAGGACTTTCAATTTTGGTGAAGATCGGTTAAGGGGAAGGGGTAGTTTACCTGCAACCTTTTACGTTTTAACAACAGTAAAGTACTTGAAAATTCATTTAAACTTTTTGAAACAATGGTAATTGTTAAATATCGGTATGGAGAACCATACATGACTTCCATATTCTAAGATTTATATTTAAAATCATTTTCGAAATGAAATATTACCATAGAAACTACTTCTTTCTACTTACTGCTTCAGCATTAACCACAGTACTGTGGTCACTAACATATACCACCTCACGTTATCGCACTCGATTTTCACTGATGATGGAAGTCGATGGCATTGCCGAAACGTCTGGTTTTTTAGAAAACATTGGACTACGGCCAAATATCCCGGGAAGGAATTTTAACAAAAACTACTTCTTTGTTGCCGATAACGTTATACACATATATATCAGTGGCGAAGTTACATGGAGGCAATTGAGGCAATGCCTACCCTAAAAAATTCTGTAGAATAAAAATTATAAATACGTATGAACTACATAACGTAAAGATTATACATTGTTACTGCGACTGTCAAATGTATTAAACCGAAACGTGCTTTATTGAGCGACCGCTAGATGGTGACAGGTGAGATTCGGCATAGTTCGTTTAAAGCGAATGAGGCAACCTGAACTTGCCTCAGCGTTTTTTGTATACATCGTATGTAAGCAATGTAGTGGTGTGATAGGGAAATGTAGGGAGGGGGGATTGTCCCGCGCTGTACACATAGAGCGTTGAGGCATGCCTCACTTCTGTGGTCCAAACAGTTAAGTTAAAGCGCCTGTGTTGTTTCTAAGTGTTTATTTTATGCGGTTATTAAAAGTGTCACTGTTATTCCGCTGAACTAACAGATGATCAAGATTGTTATTTGAATATTTGTAACATTAAACATATATATAGAAACTAATCAAGTTTAAAAATTTGAAGTTCAATCAGTTGTATTATTGTGTATGACTAATACAAGGATTGTTCAATAGAATCACGTATAGAGCTGTAAAGCATTTTTTATTCAACGATTTTAAAAGAAGTCTCCAATAACATTAAGACATGAGTTCCACTGTTGCGCTAACCTGTAGATTCCCTGCTAGTAAAATTCTTACGGCTGTTTTTGCAACCATTCGGTTACAGCAAACTCTACCTCAGCGTCCGATTTGTACCACCGTCCTTTAAGTGATTCCTTAAAAAAAATTTAAGATAAGATTTTTGCCTACCCATTCATTAACTACTAGCTTCGCCAGTAAGCAAATTGATGTCTATTTTTTCGGCTTGCACGCGTTATGTTGGTGTGGGTTTCGGCACTTTCCATTTAAAAAGCGTGCAAACGTAAGAAAATAAACATGAGTGAGGCCAGAAATAACGTGAATTGTGTGTGTGTGTGTGTGTGTGTGTGTGTGTGTGTGTGTGTGTGTGTGTGTGTGTGTGTGTCGGTCTTACCTGCCTTTTTATTGCTGTATTAAATGAAAAATATATTACATTAAATTGAAAAAATTATAATTTTATTGCCTGGCAACAAAATTATTTTATTTTAACAATTACCATTGTTTCAAAAAGTTTAAATAAATTTTCAAGTACTTTACTCTTGTTAAAACGTAAAAGGTTGCAAGTAAACTACCCCTTCCCCTTAACCGATCTTCACCAAAATCGAAAGTCCTTGAGTACTCTACAAATCAGGACTGTATGCAAAACATTATTTGATTCTGTTTGAATTTGCGGCTGTTATCGTTTGCCATAGAAAATACCCTTGTTAAAAAAACGTTGCAGGTAAACTACCCCTTTCCCTCAACCGATCTTCACCAAAAACAATAGGTCTTGAGAACTCTACAATTTAGGGCTGTATGCAAATAATCTTTTGATTCTGTTTGAATTTGCGGCTGTTATCGTTTGCCATAGGAAATACCCTTGTTAAAACAAAACGTTACAGGTAAACTACCCCTTTCCCTTAACCGATCTTCACCAAAAACAGTAGGTCTTGAGAACTCTACAATTCAGGGCTGTATACGAAACATTATTTAATTCTGTTTGAATTTGCGGCTGTTATCGTTTGCCAAAAAAAAAAATTTCCCTTGATAAAAAAAAACCGTTGCCGGTAAACTACCCCTTTCCCTCAACCGATCTTCACCAAAAACAATAGGTCGTGAGTACTCTACAAATCAGGGCTGTATGCAAAAAATTATTTGATTCTGTTTGAATTTGCGGCAGTTATCGTTTGCCATAGAAAAAAAATCTACACACAGACAGACAGACAGACAGACACACACACAGACACTTTTCGGAAAACGACTTTTTTTCATGTTTTGAGTGTAGTACAATCAGAATCTGCAATAATCTCGAACACGATTTTTTTTGTCATCACCATACTTCCATTCCTTAAGGAATATGGAAGTAAAAATAAAATAATTTTGTTGCCAGGCAATAAAATTATAATTTTTCATTTTAATGTAAATCATGTATGAGTTAATAGTATAATGGATTAATTTACACTCAAAATGTACAAATATCATTCGTGGCAGGCAAGCATATCTCAGTTATGTAATGTTTACGTTTCCATTTTATTATTATGACTACCACAATAAAAAGGCAGGGAAGACACACACACACACACACGCACGCGCACACACACACACACACACACAAAATTCGCGTTATTTCTGGCCTCACTCATGTTTATTTTCTTACATTTGCACGCTTTTTAAATGGTAAGTGCCGAAACCCATACCAACATAACGCGTGCAAGCCGAAAAAGTGTCCAGCGTGGATAGCGATTTGCTTCCTGTGGATCGCTGGGCAGTGTAACTGCACGTGTTTACAGAGGAACGATTCATAGACAGACTTTTCGTCTTTAGGGAATGAACCCTCTGCAAGATGCTGAGGGTCCATGAGCGAGTTCGGAGCGCTCCTTCTTTTTCGCGTGTTTGTTCTGTGAAACGTACACTGTAGATTCGCAGCTTTACTCTAAGCAACGCTCAATAGGAAATGTTGAAAATTTGTGTCCACGGTGTACCCTCATACACACTATACCTGCTTTGATGTTTTAATTACGGACATCTTAATATTAAAACTTTGGAAACTTGAGGCACTACTTAATGGAGATCAATCATTAACTTATACAAGCCATTAATTTTATGCATATTTTTTATATATATCTGTGGCGAAGCTAGTAGTTAATGAATGGGTAGGCAAAAATCTTATCTTAAATTTTTTTTAAGGAATCACTAAAAGGACGGTGGTTCAAATCGGACGCTGAGGTAGAGTTTGCAGTACCCGAATGGTTCCACAAACAGCCGTAAGAATTTTACTAGCAGGGAATCTACAGGTTAGCGCAACAGTGGAACTCATGTCTTAATGTTATTGGAGACTTCTTTTAAAATCGTTGAATAAAAAATGCTTTACAGCTCTATACGTGTTTCTATTGAACAATCCTTGTATTATAGTCCAGTCGCCAGAGATTTTGACTTGATAAAAAATTGGGGCAAAGCAATATTTGGTGCACGTGTTAAATAAACGTTAATAATTAATATAAAAAAATCTTTGCATGTTTACCTTTCTAGGGTTTTCTGAAAATGGTCTGGAAAAATCGTAAAGACAGATTTTCTTAAAGCACTCCGTAAATATGTACAGTTGGAAGAAATAAAAAGGTGTATATTGAAGAGCAAACAATTTCCTTCAGAAAGTCTCCTTACATATTTTTACGTTAATGGAACTGTTTTCCTGAAAATTGGTAATGATGAGCGCTGCGTTTTAAAAAGAGCGTTTGCCCCCGATCTTGCGTAATTCGCTAAATTAGCCAGGCGCGTCTATTCAAAAATATCATAACTTTCTTTAATCTAAGCATAGCCAGTTAAATAAAGGCTAGTTTTGAAGGGGAACAGTATAGCTTTCAAATTTTGTTGATTTTTACATAAATATTTTATTTGAACATAAAGAATATAGTGTGTAAATATTTACTGTAGATACAAAAAGAAGTGAAACCACAAAATTACAAGTACTATACAATAAAATTTAAAAAAATAGTAGTTCTTTACTAATTTACCTTTAAAAGAGATAAACTTTTTATTTTATAATAATGAAAAATACTTTTGAAGTTGTTATTTAAAAAAAAACACCTTTTCAAAAGTGAGTATTTCGACGTATTTTAAATTTACTCGAAAATTCAGAGTTTATCTGCCTTTATTAATCTTAAAAATAGAGATATCGAAATACAAAAAATTGTATTTGAAAGCTGCAAGTGTTCTGCATCAAAAACTATACTCATGAAAATTAAAATCATTTTCGAAATTAAAAAAAATAAATACAAATTGTGTATACTAAAAAAAGGTGCCTCCTTTGCGTTACATACATGTATCTTTTAAGTGGGTTTATTTGAGTACTTGAAATTAACGTTACAGCTACTACAATACTAAATCTATCTATTCATGTTATTTCTCTTACCTGATTATACCTATACTCTAAAAACAAGACCCTAGAAAACAGGTAAAATTTTTAAACGGCGCGGCGTTCTATTCCCCTCGAGTGTGCAACTGTAAATGTAGCTGCGCGCGCAACACCCATTGTTGTGGTGTGCCATACAAACATCTGCTATACAAGAACGGAGCAGTAACGCAGTTGATATTTCTTCAAAGGTTATAATCAAAACATTACAAATATTTTTGTTTTTATCATATAAAACAGGTAAAAAAATTGCAGTTTAAAGTTTTTATTTACACTTTTTATAGATGCTAATATTTATTTATTTGTGAGCACGTGTAGTGGAGTCAAAATAAAAATCAAATGTGAATTGTTTTGGGAGTCGATTTTTTGTGTGCTAAATTGGTTAATGGGATCAAGTTGAGCTAATAGTTAAGTTTTGTGTAAAAACAACCCGTTTATTTTTTTATTAACAATTTAAGTTGCAAAATAGCGTTTTTATAAATATCTTTGGACCCAACAAGCCGATTTTAATGTGATTTTTTTCAGTATTCTATAATAAATTAAGAACATTTCTAGCCTTAATACGGAAGTCGATGTTATTATTATTGTTAATAAATAAATAAAATGGCGATGGCGTTTATAAACAAATTGCTGTTGTTTTAACACAAATTAATGAAAGTTGATAAAACTTGAGGGAAAGGTAACCTTTGTGGAGTACTATAAACCCCAAAAATTTCATATTGAAATGTCGAATATTACCTCAAAAAAATCGCAATTCACAAAAAACTTTGAGTGCTCATAAAGTACGGCAAGATTGTGGCACAAAGGTGTACGACGGCTTAAATTAAAGCTTATTAAAAATACTTTCGGGTGGTTAATTAACAAAATTTTTTGGCCTTTCTGACACCATTTTTGACCATTTAAAAAAATTAAACGTAGACATGGATAGCCTCAAAAAAAGATGAAAATGAAGAAAAAAGAAAAATCTACAGCAGCAATTATTCGAAACGATGTTAATCTGAAGAAAAGTAATACAGAATTTTATCCTCCAAGTGATAATATATTCCAAAATATTAATGAGAATATCCCAGAATCCCTTCAGTTTCTGATAGAAGAAATAATTTTAAAAAATAAAAAAGGTGATATTAGTTCATATGAAACAAAATGCACAGCAATTACTCATTCAATTATGAGTTGCATAAGACCTAAAACCTTTCTATCACCATTGCAAGTTGGTCTGTCTGTAATGTTGCACAGGAAATTTGCTTCAAAACGAATTATAGATATATTGTCGCATCTGGGAGTGTGTTCATCATACAAAGAAGCAACACTTTATGAGGATAGTGTATTGCTTAGTCCACGTTCTCCATTTAGATCTGGTTGTTTTGCACAATTGGCATTTGACAATTCAGATATTAACATCAATACTATAGACGGAAAAAATACTTTTCATAGTATGGGAAGTATTATGATTGTAAGTCCCAGAGATTGTTATTATAACAAAGTTCCCTTAAAACGATTGACAGTTAA
Source organism: Magicicada septendecula (assembly GCA_034769895.1). NCBI lineage: Eukaryota > Metazoa > Arthropoda > Insecta > Hemiptera > Cicadidae > Magicicada > Magicicada septendecula. Next base: position 153,351,664 of record CM068368.1, on the reverse strand, counting down.
GCCTACTGCAAAAGAAATTAGCAAAATTGACAAAATACCATTCCAAATTTTTGAAAATATTAATACACATGCACTCCAAAACATTGTTTTTGAAAAAGTAGATAACCCGAGTTTTAATAATATAGATTTTTCTAATGCTGACTTGCTTTGGATTTATGGAGTGACCAAACCAGGCATTACTGGCTGGAATGCCTTTATGTCCAAGCTTTTGGAAAATATGACGTATACATTATCTAGAATTGTTTGCTTGCCTTTTGTACACTCTCCTCCAACTGACAAAATTACAATATACACCGTTTTAAAATACGCTGTAAAACTAGTGAAAACTTAAATCTATTTAATTGTTTTGTTACTTTCGATCAACCTTTGTATCAGAAAGCGTTTAAAATGGTCCAATCCTCACCTGATGATGATATACATAATGTAATTGTTCGACTTGGAGGATTTCATCTGCTTATGTCTTTTCTTGGTTCAATCGGTTATGTGATGGCAGGAAGCGGTTTAAAAGAAGCATTAAGCTGTTACTATGCGCCAGGAACTGTAGATAAGATGTTAGATGGCCATGCTTATGCTAGAGCAGTACGAGGCCACACATTAATTTGGATAGTTTTGTGTAAAAAGATTATTGAGGAAATGAATCTTTCAGAAGTTGAATATTCAAATATGAAATCTTTACTACAAGAATTTTTAGATGACAATCTTACTTACAAAGAAGTACAAGATCATAATTTTTTTAACATCTTAAATGGTAAATTTCTAGAAAAAATTATTGAAATTGAGGAATGCGGTAAAACTGCAAAATTATGGATACAATACATACGAATGATCTCTATTGCAAAAGCATTTGCGCGCTCTGAAAAAATGGGTAATATAAAAATTCAATTACAAGTTATTCAGCAAATGTTGCCATAGTTTTATGCGACTGGACATTTTAATTATACGAAATCAGCCTTATTATATGTACAATATATGAATCAATTTATAAAAGAATCTGAAAAACATTTCACCTCAATGCAAAACCAAAATGTAATTCCAGAAACTACCGCTTTAAAAATTAAAGAACTTCAAAATTTTATAAATAACAGATTTTGTACTGTAAGACGAACTGAGAAATTCTGGTCAGGAACTCATACTGATATGACAATCGAACAGGACTTAATGAGAGTCATGAAAGTTGATGGTGGTATGATTGGACGGGGAGTAACTACCAGTACTGCAAATAAATGGATTTTAGCGATGCCATATACACATGATATCTGCGAAGAAGTAGAAAATTTTTGTGGTATACAATTTTCTACTTCCGATCAGCATGTAGATGCTAGAGATTCTCGAATAAAACGAGATACTGAAGATATTCTCAAAATAAAATCCTGGTTTGATTGTCACGAGACATTTCCTTATCAAGATTCAATAATGTCTATATCTACTGGAGTTACTGGCGGTAATAATATTAACTGTCATAATGCTTTTGAGGTTGGAAAAGCAGGGTTAGAAGAAATTGCTGGTACAAACTTCCATAAAGTTTCGTTTAAACGAAAAAATAGAGTACTGTCATTAAAAAGTGTTAATAGTAGTCTGAAAATTCAAGAGGAAATTGTCCCTATAGATCCAATGCTTATATTTCAACGCATTTGTGTAGCAAGAAAAAGTGACGACGAATTAAAAGATTACATGCGTTATGAACTTGCACCGTACCCAACATCTATGTTTTACGAAGGTGTATTTCGGAAAACAGATAAGTCTAAACTATATGATATGTTTGAAGTGGACCGCACTGAGATTAACCTTGAAGATTGCATTTACGTCATTGATGGTGGTATGTTACTGCATAGAGTAGTATGGTCAAAAAATGACAAGTTCAGATGTATTTTTCAAAGATACGTAAATTATGTCAAGAGACACTTTGGATCAAAAGTTACTGTAGTTTTTGATGGCTATACAAACAATTCTAACAGCATCAAAGCTATGGAGCGTTATCGCCGTACCAATCAAAATTCCTCTTTAGATATTTTATTCTATGAAGATATGTGTGTCACAGTGACCCAAGAACAATTTCTTTCGAATAAAACTAATAAAACTCGTTTTATTGAAATTCTAACGAGATATTTGGAAGAAGAAAGCTAACGTTAAACAAGCTGACGATGATGCAGACTTATTAATTGTGAAAACAGCCTTAGAATTATATGATAAATTATATGCACGTCAAATTGTTACTTACATTGAAATTCCCTTTAATTTGATACCCCACGTGCGGTATTTTCATATTTTCCATTTTTGACATCACCCCTCCGCCAATTCCACTAATTTATTGAGCCCAAAATTTTTAAAAACCAAAATTTTTAATAGTGCGTATATGCATGTCACATATGATATTTCATATTTTCCATTTTTGACACCCCTCCATTACAACCCATTTATTGAGCCCCAGGGCCCAAATGTATTCAATAGTACGTATATGCATGTAAAATTGTTACTTGCATTGAAATTCCCTTTAATTTGATACCCCACAGTATTTTCATATTTCATATTTTTCATTTTTGACATCCCCCCGGGCCCAAAACATGTTGTTATGTTGGTTCTCCCATTGCGTAAAAAATTTGTGCCAAGTTTGGTGGAAATCGGGTAAGTTTCATATTTTCCATTTTTGACCTCCCCCAAAACCACCCATTTATTGAGCCCCAGGGCCCAAGAATTTTCAATAGTGCTTATATGCATGAAAAATTGTTACTTGCATTGAAATCCCCTTTAATTTGATACCCTACATGCGGTATTTTCATATTTTCCATTTTTGACATCCCCCAGGGCCCAAAACACCTATCTTATGTTGGTTCTCCCGTTGCATAAAATATTTGTGCTAAGTTTTGTTGAAATCGGTCCAGTGGTTTAGTAGGAGGTGTGAAATATAAATACACACAATGACTTTTATGTATATTAAGATACACATATTTAATAATATTATTCAACAGAGGAAGATTTGTTAAAATTGACCATTCCGTCTATCGATTTAATACTCCTAACGATGAAATAATAACAAAATCGTTATTTTGATTTTATTACTATTAAAATTTGAACTATTTTAAACAAAAAGAATGAAGACTTTATCATGATCCAATGGTTTATTTAGTAGTAAGAAAATAAATCCACGGAATGTAAACGTTTTTATCGATTTTACCGCGCGCTGCCCTTAAATAAGGTTTTTTTTTAAAGCCTGACCTTATAAACATGCAAAGATGATTTTAAACCGATATTTAGACCTTTTTCAATAACTATACCAAGTATCACTTTGCCTCAATTTTTTACGAAATTTTACCATTATTTTTACTCTGGCGACTGGACTATAGTCATACACAATAATACAACTGATTGAAGTTCAAATTTTTAAACTTGATTAGTTTCTATATATATATGTTTAATGTTACAAATAATTCAAATAACAGTCTTGATCATCTGTTAGTTCAGCGGAATAACAGTGACACTTTTAATAACCGCATAAAATAAACACACTTAGAAACAACATAGGCGCTTTAACTTAACTGTTTGGACCACAGAAGTGAGGCATGCCTCAACGCTCTATGTGTACAGCGCGGGACAATCCTCCCTCCCTTCACTTCCCTCTCTCACCACTACTTTGCTTACATACGATGTATACAAAAAACGCTGAGGCAAGTTCAGGTTGCCTCTTCGCTTTAAACGAGCTATGCCGAATCTCACCTGTCACCATCTAGCGGTCGCTCAGTAAAGCACGTTTCGGTTTAATAAATTTGACAGTCGCAGTAACAATGTATAATCTTTACGTTATGTAGTTCATACGTATTTATAATTTTTATTCTACAAAATTTTTTAGGGTAGGCATTGCCTCAATTGCCTCCATGTAACTTCGCCACTGATATATATGTGTACAACGTTATCGACAACAAAGAAGTAGTTTTTGTTAAAATTCCTTCCCGGGATGTTTGGCCGTAGTCCAATGTTTTCTACAAAACCAGACGTTTCGACAATGCCATCGACTTCCATCATCAGTGAAAATCGAGTGCGATAACGTGAGGTGGTATACGTTAGTGACCACAGTACTGTGGTTAATGCTGAAGCAGTAAGTAGAAAGAAGTAGTTTCTATGGTAATATTTCATTTCGAAAATGATTTTAAATATAAATCTTAGAATATGGAAGTCATGTATGGTTCTCCATACCGATATTTGTATTTTAATTTAAATCATCTGTGCATGAAGATCCGCAACCACGGCCCAGAAAGCCAAAAACTAATTTGTGGCCACATAATTCCATAATTATATAAATATGTAATGCATGATTATCTGGATAGTTCAGTTTCTTTATAAGAATAAAGTACCTAATTTTTGTAGATAAAGTGACTCGAAATAACATTATATTAAACGACTACCCCATAATAACAAAAATATCTATAAATAGTGAAAATAGTTTGAGGGTGGGGGATATTTTTCAGAAGTTATCGAACTGAATTTAAGTAAATGATTTTAAATATAAATCTTAGAACATGGAAGTCATGTAGGCTTCTCCATACCGATTTTTGTTATACACGCAGAAGAACAATACATTTTGTTCATACTTATTTTCTTAATTCTATAGTTTTAAAAATAAATTTAAACCCTTTAAATGCTATTTCAGTCTTAACAATAAAAACTGCACTATGTTTACACCGGCTCTGAACTATACTATCTATGTATATTCAGATTTAGTTAATGATAACCATTCTTTTATGATAACCGTTTTATTTTAGATGAAGTTTAGTCTTGCATTGTGTAACCCTACATTTGTGATAGACAATTAAGTTATGACGAGAACTATAACATTGTTTGTAGAGAATTTTTCAGTTAGTGTCAGCATCAGGTCCGTGTTTTCTTTCCACCGTCGTGTACTGGCGACGGTAACCTCTTCGCAATATACCAGGTTGGCAATGGCGTCGGAGCCCCGTTTCACTATAAGCCGTACCTACTGTTCTTGGTTTCTGATACCCTACCCTGCCTCGTGGCTTTCGTGGTTTTCGCAAAAAAACGAGTTTTACATTACAGACGCATTGGTTTCCATGTGTAATTTCAGTTCTCATGTTACCCTAACAACATTAACTTTTGTTGTGTCACCGTAACGCGCCTGTGATATATTACTGCTACAAACATTTTCCTTTAAAAAAATTACAAACAAAACCAACTGCAATCGCCAGTCAACTATTTTGCAACATACGAAATTAAAATTTGTATAATTTTTTCACCTACATAAAATTATGTGTGATATTCACTACATCTCGAAGGCAAAAAATCGCATAAGTGAAATATCGAAAATGACTGCGGGTACGCATAAAAGTACAGTACCCAAAATTGTATAATTTTGTTACATTAGTACAAAGGAAATAATGATTATCAAAATATAGTCACCACATTAAAATAACTTTTTTGGTCGTTTCCTTTTGTAGACATCTTCTGGACTCTTTTACCGTGTTCCAACTATATTCCGCAAGCATTGTGACGTTCCACTTCGCTGCGTATCTCTTCCTCATAATGGCAATGTCTTTGGAAACCTTCCCCCATATTCGTCAAGTACTGTACCCAAAGTTGAAGGAAAACACTAGAGATGTGAGTGAAGGAAATGCAATTTCATTGACGTATTGCACTCAAATTTTTCGTAGCCTTTGATTAGTTCGCTTATGATTCCTCGCCAGTCTTGTTATTTTCAAGAAAATTGTTGCAGACAGACTTGAACGGAGCTCTTCTCTGCAAATTATTTAATTTAGTTTCAAATTCTTCAACCTTAGTATTGCTTTTATTTGTGTCCCGATGAAAACGCTCTCCATAACTTTTGCTTCGCTCAATGGTAGGATTATTACTAGCTTAAGTAAATGATCGCTTCTCCTTCTTTAATTAGCCCCTTCACAAAATATTTTCATCGATCCCAGTTTGATATGTAATGGAGAAAGATAAACATCTTTGGCATTCACTAATGGTTTATGGGAAATATTTTTTAAACCTGGAACAAGGTTACTCCTTTGAGACCTGTCTTCATGAACGAAGTGGTTGGTCTATCGCGATTGTTCCACTCATATAAAAAATAGCAAAACTTGTGGTAGCGTGACTGCATTTTTAAATCTCCACATATAGGCCTATGCCATTTGTGCTTTTTGTGTCCAGTAAACTTAACAACCGCTACATATTTTCATATGACTCCTTCATGTGTGCGGAATGGAATATGGGCACTGAAGGTAGGGTAATTAAATACTATAAATAATTTATAACAGGTTATGTTTACGCTTGGTGAAGGGGTTTTACAAAGTGCGCGCGGCGGTGAGTGAGTCCTTACAAAAGGCTGCGTGCAGGGATCAGTTCTGCTCGCTCTAAGCCAGATGTGAAAAGAAAAGAGAGGTGCTATTTTATAATTTGTTATGTTGTTATTTTCGTGGGTCCATATAAACTATATAAAGCTCAGAATTCAAAACTATATAAAGCTGTGGTTGGATTCAAAAATCAGCAGTTTGGCCGTTGGATGTGCTATATGGAACTATTCCAACTTATAAGCTACAACACACACTTTTGTTACAATACCTCTAATATATTGTTATTTTGAGTCATACAATAGAAAACACTATAACAATATGCAATCAAAACGTACAATACGAAACCTCAACTAGTACAATACTTCTCTTATTATTACTACAATACAGAACTGAAAAATACTAAAATACGCTATTACAGGAAGCTTTACTTCTTATGTTCCTTTGATAAGTTTTTCCATATAACCTTGAGATGGAGTTGGTTACACTTACTCCTGATAATTCGATAGTATCTTTCTGCTGCCTTTCTTTGTGGTGGTTGGAAATATACGCAGTCTTCCATTCAAGGGGGAGCTCTTCACCTTCTAAAAAGTAATTGAAGGCATAGAACCTATACCAAAAGGTGCAAAAGTAGGTCTGTCCCATTTTTAAAGAGCTTATACGGAGTCCATTTGGACCTGGTGCCCGTCAGTTTTTCACGGTTTTCAGACCATTCTTAACCTCGATAACAGGAATGTTGTCTTCCTCAGACAACGATACATCAGAGAGATCAAACTCTTGATCATTTAATACGAAAGTTAATTTCTAAATTTATGTTACTATTTCGTAAAAAACAAATTATTTCGTACTTATTCCGTATACCGCGCGCAGGACGAAATAGGCGCTTATTCCATGGGCCGCTCGCTCAGCGTCAAACACTTTAAATTTATAATGCTGGCGTGAACATTTTTGGGACAGGCACTGTTACCCTCATTGGCAAACGGTTGTTTACTTACTGTAATCTCAAACGTGAATTTTTATGTTTTTTAGTAGGAAGTCGACTTTTTTGTAGTAAATAGCCGTATAACTCAACAACAATTAAACGAATAAGATAAAAATATTTTAAGTGCCAAAATGTATTCACGTACTCCGGTTAAGTAGCGTGTAGGCGAATCACTTTTTATTGTCGACATGTATTTCACTTTAATTAAAATTTTAATGTTTAACGATCTCGTATAAGGTATAGCCTATACATAGCATATGACTGAAGATGAAACTGTCGTTCCGAAACGCGTCACAAAGCTACTAGAAGAAGTTACAAGACAACTGAAATAAGGTAATGTATTAATTAAATAAAATGTTGTCTCGCGTGCAGCTTGTATAGACAGACCTTTTGGAGGTTGTAAAGTGTCCCTTCAAATTCCATCCACCGCCGCGCGCAGTTTACCTTGTTGAGGGCGGTGGCCACCAGGCTAGTAACACCCGTTTTCTAATAGGCCTTCATTCTGAAACATTGTTTTACTGTTAAGTCCACGTTAATGCTTCGTGTGTCGGTATTGCGCTATATGGAGAGGTGAATTCTGCACATATTGTATTTCTGACCATCTTGCAATGCAAGCATAACATACCAGTGAAATAACCGTTATATCTTGTTATTGGAGACACTGTATAAACGTTCATTTAGTTATCATTGATTTGTCTCCAATTTTAACTTTTTTCGGTAAGTTAGTACGTGTCCCGTTAATTATGTAATTTCGATTTGATATAATTAAATATTAAATTCTCTCAATGTGCACTGTCGGTAATAGTGGGGTCGGTATAGATACGTTATTCGTTCCACTTTAACGTTGCGTTACCTATTAAACATTTCCACTTATTTTTAAGTATTAATCGTAAAACCTGTTCATAATACTTCTTTTACACGGGTTCGTGTAATTCCATCACTTCACGTAGGCGTACATGTACTGTACAAGTAACAATGTGCGTTGTTTGTTAAGCGATATTGATAACTATTGATAAAATGGTAAACGCAAATAATTGTGCAAGTACTTCAGCAATTGTCGGATGTAGATTTCCCGTGAAGCGAAGAGTTACAAAGTTCCAGATGTGATGCACACTCTTAGTTGTAGCTGTAGTTCGTGTAAGATAGTCGGATGCTTTCTCCAAGTTTTGATCTCATTTGTCATTTACTCCTTATCTTTCATACATAGCTTTAAAACTTTCCCGGCCGGGTTCAACTTCAGACAAATTATTGTGGGGGATGTTAACCCGTGGTTCTCTTGTCATAAATCCAGACGTTCCGACCGCAGCTGTGGGAGTCGTCTACAGCGGGTCTTCCGTTGTGCTCCTCCGGCGATCGAACAAATGCTGCAGCTGTAGTCGGAACGTCTGGATTTAAAAGAAGTCCTTATCTTTAATGTGTACCCCGCCGTCGGAAGATAACGCATAGATTTGTAAGGCATTGTTCTATAGTTTTGTTCGTCATAATAATACTAATAAAATATTGCAACTCGGTTTTCATTTCCTGGTCATGTAATTTCGATTCGGTAATGAAAAACGAAAATGTTTCAAAATAAATGTCCCAATAATAATAAAATGATAATAAAAATAATAATAATAATAATAGTGACTCTTTTTAACCAGCGAAGTAGCTTAGAGAGATAAGCAGAATAAGCTGCCAGCGACGGCAGTCTGGCCAGTACTACACTCCCACCGTACACTATTAACCGTAGATATTCATTTTTCACAGGCTGAATCGACTTGGCGCACCTCGATTAATGACGCTGTCGAAACGCGAACACAGAACCTTTATGTTGGCGACTAAGCATCAACCATATGCACTTACTTTCACGCTCCTGCTGTTACGCGTCTTCTTTAATTGTACTCATCACCATCGCTATCTTCAAGAGTGATACTTTGGACTTCAGTATACTAAGAGAACGTAGTTAATTTCCATTTTATTATAGCGACCGAATATGCAGTTAAACATCGCATATTACAAGTCGTATACCATAAAGAAGTGTTAAATTGTGCATATCGGAAACGTTAAGGATATTGTATGCAAGTAAACTGTAAAATGTATAACAGCTGGTATGGTATGGTGAAACTTCAGTACTGCTGCTGCAAGGACTGTGATTTTAGACGTACATGTATTAACTGATGTATGTTCACAATTGTTAGTACCTTGAAAGAAAGAAGCTTCATATCTTTTCGCGTGATGTTGTGTGGTATAAAGGACTCCGAAATCATTATGAGTTTAGTTGCGAACTTGTGCGTTGAGGGATGCTTACTGACAGAATATCGCCTTCATATATTACAACTGTGTTATTTAGAAGCCATATCGTGTAGAGTACTCGAAACTAGGTTAATCACCACTAACAGAATAAGTAATCCAGTCAAGTTTTTGTGAAAGGCATTACCAATTATTCTCCACACTTATGACCAACCATTAGTGATTCATTGTCGGATACACGTACCTTTAGTATCAAGGAATACAACCAATTTTGTCAGCGTTATGTACATTGAACGGGGGTGTGAACGACGCGCATACAATTTTGGCGTAAGCTTTACGCGTTTTGGCTAGCAGTAAAATCACAACAGATATATAGTTTTCAGGGCGGCTCAGTAGACCAGTGGGTGTGACACCTGGCTACTAATCTAGAGGTCCCAGGTTCAATTCCCGGGTCCGCACCATAAAATCAAGGTGCGTTTTTCTGCCCCCAGGTCGACTCACCCTGTTGAAAATGAGTACCTGGGCTAACATCCTGGGGATAATAATGGGCGGCTGAAGCGTAGTGCTGGCCACACTGCCTTCCTTGTATGCCGTACGGGTCGCATAAGTCAGCCTACCCTGCCTGACTCCTAAGCTGCTTACGTGGTACACATGGGAGCCATTATTATTATTATTATTATTATTATTATTATTATTATATAGTTTTCAGCAGTATATAGCCATTAAAAACCAGCTTTAAAATCCACATCTAACGCGTGATAGTATATCACAAGTTAGAAATTTACTTGAGAACGAACGAGATCCACGGTAACTGAAATACGTCATTCAGTTTGAAAAGAAGTATCGTACAAACGTTAACGAAAATATTGATCTTAACGTACAATCAGCGTGCAAACGACTCCTCCAAACTCACTGCATCGTACAAAAGTTATGTACACTGTCGATGAAAAGTGTCGCGTGTTTGCTATGGTATGCGTGTATGTAAGACGTCGTTTAAGGCAGGCGGCACTACTTGTAGTTCGCGTTACCTAACTTGCAGCATTGTTTACCATTACGGATGAAATTCCTGTAGCTGATTGGTTGTGCTCAAATTATCCCACTCACGAAGTCGACCGCTTCTAAAAATGGAGGAGACGAAGGAATTCAGCACGTTATCATTCCTCGTTCGTACCTCCCTTCTCTTCATATCATTCCCTGTCTCTGTTTTCTGTTACCTTTCTTCTCTGACTCTCTACATATAACACATACCCCCCGTTGTGTGTGTGTGTGTGTGTGTGTGTGTGTGTCTTGGTTTTTCTTTTCCGCATTTTCAAGATATTTGCGTATCTAATACAGTATAAATTACAATATGCACTCTTGTGCTCTAACACATACGAAGCGCGGCGAAAATTATCTGTAACATTTTTCTACGTTTGCACATTGGTGCTTTTGAATTGATGTAGGGTACGTATGTAATAAATTATGTAGTAATGAGTTACAGTCTGTAAGATAACTATCCCGTTTCAAAATACATATTTTAATTATTATTCCGTACAATTCATATAGGGATATATACACTGAATCCAACGGATAGCAAAGTCGTCGTTTTACTCCGAGTATTAGGCTGCACCTCCCGTTTCAGCCCCTCACGGCTCATTTGTCCTGCGCGATGCAATTCGTTCTTCGCCGTCCCAAATTATGCCGTCCTCTTCCAACGTAATGCACCACCTACCTGGCTATGTTAGTTGATGGTTGTCGCTGAGGTGGGCTATCTATTTCTGTCTATATTCTTTTATTTTACTACAAAGACACACACACACATTTCAATGTACTGGATAGCAAAGTCGGTAACAAAAATATACAAGAGGTACGGTTACTGAAATTTTAAATGTCCGTCTCATTACAATTTCACTACTGTGGTCAGTTCCTCCTGCGGTGAAGATATTCAACTGGTCGTCACAACTTTATAGTAACAGTAAATAATATCAATGGTTATTCACGTAAAACACAGAGCGTAAGTTGTAATTAACTTTCATGTACAGCAAACGTTTCTTTGAGATACTACAATTTAACTTTTACAGTTAGTCACAAAAGCCTAGACAGTGAGAAATTTTTAATGAATGTGTCTGACTTGCAGCAACTTTTGCATTTTTTTTTTTTTTTTTTTTTTTTTGAAGTGTGTTTATCGTCACTGGCTTTTCTCAAAACGTAGCGTCACAAAATTTCTTGTAGTCACTTCGATTGTGTTGTCTTCGTCAGTCCGATTGACTGCACGCCGCGTCGGTTGTATTATATATCACTTCCTTTGAAAATATAATTAAATGATAACTTTTTTTTTTAATTTTGTCTGACTGAATTTAGTAAAGTATAAAACGGAAGTACGTTTTGGAGTAATCGAAATCTACATGCTACAAACTGTTGTAACTGTAGTGTGTTAAGTAATCCTGCTAAACATCGTACTTGTTTTAATTAATTCTATAAATTCGACTAAGATTAGTTAACTACAGAATATATAAAATATGTTTATAGAATTATAATTCCAATAAAAATACACATGTTTTAGCGGTAGTGATAAACGTAAATACGATGACCAGCAAACGCTTCATATTTTTTAATACATTGCTTTTGTACGTATAGACTGACTAGCCTATAGTGAATCCAAATCTCAATAACGGGGGAGTTTTGTGTGTAAAAGCATGGACTAGTATCATGGACAGCCGACAACCGATTGTTTAGAAATAGATTCGCGCGGGACGAGCGTGTTTGTGTGTCTGTCTGTGTAAAAGAGGCGACATGTTTGTAACCTCCCGTGTTAATGTGAAAGTAGGCTCTGGGAGAAGGACATCGAGCCGTGACAGTGTTCTCACAGGAATTTATTTCATTAGAATTTCAAACTTGCCCCAATATCGGTTTTGCAGACGTTCGGTTTTCTTTCGAGTCTCATTTTCTCGTTGATATTTGCAAGTTATTTGGTCCCAAACAAATACACAAAAAATAATTTCATAATTCATGATATTATGGAAATAATTGCTCTTTTTTATGTTATATCGTCTATTCCATTATTCAGTAATTACCGCGATATTTCTTTCATCGTTATTCAAAACAGTGAACACACTCCTATAGAATTATTTCAGACCTTTGTATATACCAAAAAGGTTACATTTTACGTGAAGTCTTATTTGTATGTCTTCATAACGCGAGGAAAATAAGTACAGTATATCACGTAGGATAGTGTGTATTTACATAAAAAATATCTGAACTTAAGTAATTAAATAATTAAATACTTATAAATTTGTTTGAACTAAAATTTGTATATTTGAACACTTAGTGGTAGCCATAGGAGTGACCGTAGCCAAACGGGGAGGCAATGACTGCTTTCGCGACTGGTGCTGCGTACGCTACAGGCGCCGCGTACGCTACAGGTGCTGCTATTTTAGCAACGGGCGCTGCGTATCCTATTGGTGCGGCCACTTTAGCAACGGGGGCGGCAATGGCTACGGGTGTTGCAGGATGACCTGCCGCCTCTCTGTGGACGACAGCGTTGAAACCGTTGTGATCGTCAGCCGTGTACTCTACGACTCGCTTTGAACCGTCGGGCTCTACGAGGCTGTAGCTTCCGTGGACGACGTCGCCGTCACGGCTCTCCTGTTGGCTCTTCACGTCACCGGTGTGAGCGTCGTGTACGCCGTATTCGAACTGGTACTGTGGATGAGGGTCGTAGGTTTCGATTCGAGGTGCAGCAGCGGCCACAGCGACAGGCGCAGCAATCTTGGCTACAGGAGCTGCTGCATAGCTGTAAGTAGCTGGTGCTGCATAGCTGTAACTAGCTGGTGCTGCATAGCTGTAAGTAGCTGGTGCTGGTGCTGCATAGCTGTAAGTAGCTGGTGCTGGTGCTGCATAGCTGTAAGTAGCTGGTGCTGGCCCTGCATAGCTGTAAGTAGCTGGTGCTGGTGCGTAGCTGTAAGACGGTGCTGCGTAGCTGTATGCCGGTGCCGCGCTGAATATGCCTGCACGGGCAACTGCTATAATCGCCGCCAAATACACTAACTGTAATCAACAACCAAACGTAATATCTACAATTTTTTAACTACACAACATTCCCTATAGATAATTTTGTTTTAGTAATTCGTTTAGAAATGGTAATTGTATGAAAACGTCGAAGACAAGTGAGAGTGTTTGTGTCTCCTGCATTGAAAGTAAGGTACTAAATTATCCGAAATGAAGATTGATACGATTTGTATGTATACTTTTCGCCTAGAGTTACAGAATAGCACTATGAAAACCGGGCACAAAATGTGTGTGTGCCGCGCGCGCAGATAACGTTTACAGATTCTCGAGGTTCTGTTTTATTCCGTTGGAAGAAAAGATTAAAAATGTTTAGCTATGGAAGCGTTTGCGAGGATAGGTCAATGAATATACCACAATTTTTACATTATTTGTGTCGACGTTTCTACAGTATTTATTATCATCATCAGGACCTGTGTAGGGTCAATAGAGAATCACATGGTCAATAATCAGAAACATAAACACATCAATTTATTGAGCGAGCGAGTGTGTGTGTGTGTGTTTGGGGGCGAGGCAGTGTGTTTGGCATCTGCAAAATTATTATTATTCTTGTATACTGTTTTACTCTCAATTGTTATTACGCAATTATTATTTTATCAGTATATTAAATTGTAATATTTTATTAATAATTTTTACGAATTATTATAATTATGTGTATCTAAAACAGATAATTATCTAATACGTATAATTATTTACGTATGAAAAAATAGTAATTATTTTGCTGATGTAAAACACACTGCCTCACTCACCCGTACACACGCGCACGCGCGCATTTACTCACTTAATTGATTTATTGATTATTTCTCTATTGGCCATACACAGGTTCTGATGATGACAATAAATACTGTCGAAACGTTGACACAAATAATCTAAAAATTGTGTCTATACTTATTGACCGATCTTAGCTAAACCTTCCATCGATAATCATTTATTGATTGATGGTCACTACTAATTTAAGGATTAAAAATTGTATTAACCTGTGGCACTGAAAGCTCGCTTCTTCGTCAGACAACAGGACTAAGACAAGAATAATCTATAAACCTTAATATTATTACTAAGCCTTTTCAGTATTTGTAAAAATCTTAAAATTGTGTCGCTTTAAAACGTATATTATATGTCACCGTCTACTACATGAAAGTAATTTTATTAGTAGATTAAATATACATTTTTCTGGTTCTACTTTCAGTTATAATACGCCTACATATTTCTGTGTGAAAACATTTAACCAAATGGATATATTTTATATGCCACACCATTGATAGTGTACGAAAATGATTTATATTAAACTTGTATTGCAACCACTAACACGCAATTATACTTTCGATAAGCGCTTTCGAGCCTCACGGTTCATCTTCAGATGGAACAGAAGGGTTTGTGAATGTATAATTGCGTGATATTGGTTCCAATACAAGTTTAGTAAAAATTAGACGTAACCACTAAATTGTGTTTATCTTTTAAAAATTATTTAATATAATTAAAATATAACTAACAGTTTATGTCTACACCCTGCATAGTGATTCTTATAAGTACACGATACTTTTATTAACGTTTCCGATCTATTCTCGTAGTAATGACTTTGCTTTTTCCGGAAAAAAGCGAAGTGTTTGCTATGCCAAAACTGTATTTATACTTTATTTTGTTAATGTTACAGTCTACTTGTATGTTGTCTTATTTGGTTTTGGAAAAACTAGACTATGTGCTACGTAAATGCCGTCTTTTCTTTCGGCATATATTCAGTTTTCAATTTCCGTTTTCAAAGTACGAAAAATATTTAAAATTATTTTGTTTTAGATAGTAATAAAGAACGTCTGTGGCACATACATTGTTCTGAGACATGCGTAACCGTTGTTTTGGTATGTTTTTTCCTTGTACTACGATACCGGACCTAACAATAAATTTACATTTTTTTAATTATAACTTTTTTTTTATTTTAATCGCTGAATACTTAATTCCCCATCAATGGAAGTAGTAACATCACCTCTCTCTCTCTCTCTCTCTCTCTCTCTCTCTCTCTCTCTCTCTCTCTCTCTCTCTCTCTCTCTCTCTTTTCTTTCTTCCTGTTCTTCCCTCTCTCTCTTTTTTACCGCACTTCACCGATTGATTCCGTAATTATGGAATTCTGGTCTTTATATGTTTATTTGAATCTGTTTTTATGTTTCAGCGTACACGTTGCTGATATCAGAAAGGTTCGGTCCGACTACTACCATCGTCAGTAGCATCGTTAGCTACAAACATTTCGATCACTAAACAATATGTGGTCGTCTTCAGGTGTAAGTTATACTAAAGCAAACTTAAGCCTACCCGAGATTCGTTCACTAACAAGTGAAACAAGCGTACACAAAAAAAAAAAATAAATAAACCACATAGAAAGCTAAACACAACTATAGCAAACTATTAAAAAAAGAGGAAGAACCGAAGAACCGCTACCTACACTGTAAGTCCGCTGGACAGAACCGGGTTTGTTGTGTAAGTAGCGGTTCTTTCTTTCTTTTTTTTTATATATAGTTTTCTATACTTGTGTTTAGCTTTGTGAGGTTTTTTTTTTTTGACAGGCACACTTATCGATGAACGGATCTCTGGTTAGGCTTAAGTTTAGATTTAATAAATTAGTTAATTAGTAAATAACGTACTCCTGAAGGCGAGCACCGATTGTTTAGTGATCGAAACGTTGTGTGGTAAATTCTAACGATGGTAATAGCCCGACCTAGACGTTCTGATAATTGTTCTCGTACCATCGAAAGTTTGGTTAAAAGAACGTTACTGATACTTTCAGAAGAAACCGTGCTGATACTACATGTAGCCACGCTTCCCGCTCAGATAATTCGTGGCCTTCAGATTTCAGTCAAGTTTCAATTTACGTAGCTACTAATGTAGTAAGTTCATTCCAGCCTTTTCTCTTCAAATCGACAAAACGAGTTACTGCCCTGTAACCGCCAGGGCGAAACCTCTTGACTTGAAAGTCGAAACCATTTTCCTAGGACTTGAAAATGCTGGAGACAGTGAAAGACATCGTCTAGTACCAAACGGCTGCGGCAACGAAGTAGCGGTACACACACACACACACACATGTTAGTTTTAATACAAAACGTAATTCATATTTGTATTTTTTTATAGACAAATAATAACTATTATTTACAACTGTGACAGTATAATCTTGTTTACTTCTTCGAAATGAATATATTTACTGAAAAAGAGCGTCTGACTTATCTAAAACAGTCAAGCGTATCTGATAAGAACATTGCTTTGTCTAAAATAAACCAACGTAATTAATGTAAACTATTATACAGAAGTTTTATTATTAAGTGATAAGCATGGAAGATTATCATATATCGAATTCATTTAATCATTATTAAATGGAGTGGAAAATGCAAAAAATGTATAGGCACTATTACATTTTTAAGGTAGTATACTAGTGTGAGTTTATACATAATTTTGTGTGAAATACATAGTGCAGTTAGTACAAGGTAATTATATTGTCTCTTGAAAATGTAATTATTTAATGCTATAATTACGTATAAGAATGCTTCAGATATTATTGACCTCTAACTAACTTTATTACTGAGGGTGTTAAAATGTAACAAATAGCCTATATTAATTCTGGCCGATTATCTTACCTGAAGAGCCATAGTCGCAGATATGTGAATGATATGTATCGACACAGGTGCAATTGTCTTTAAATAGTGTAGAGGACCGAATCTTGTGTCGACCTCCCTACACATCGGCCTTTCACTCAAGAGGGAGGTAGGGGAAACCCTCCTTCTGTAATGTCCACAAACACTTGACCATGCTCGGAGTAATCTGCTTTACATTGCTCTACATTACTGCTTGATTGCACATTCTCTTCTCTCCGTACATTCCACTTCACATTTACTATGGTACTGCTGCATTCTTGTCTTTATTCCTGTTTACCTATACCACATTAACTACACCAGACATTTACTCCGTCTTCATGTAGATTTTATTTTTCATAGGCGCATGTCGTGCTTTTATTATTAATTTCGTTTCTGTTCAGTCTAAAATTTATTTTGTTTTTGTGTTATTATTTGCACGATCTTCCAGTCCGTCGAATAACAGAAATGCCATTATGTTATATAATAAATGTCGTTTAGGGAGTAACCCTTTCAGCACTCTCCTCTCTTATTCTATGTGTCTCGTTTCTTATCCTTATCTTTGTTCTATTATGTCACTGGCTTAATAATATCAATCACTAGTTCATGGAGGCTATACACTTTACAGTAGATGGATGATTGATTAAACAAAAATAAAATAAGATAATTCATATCAGATCTCGTTGGTAAGTCTGTAAGTGAACTTCTTATACTCGCTTCTGCATATTCTACAAAATCTTGTTGAACAATTAACCAAGTTTAAGTGAACCTCAAGATCACTAAGACTAGTTTAAGATCCCCTAAAAAAATTGCAGTGATCTGTGCAACGTATGTAAATTTTTTCAATGTACCATTCCACGTAAATGAATAATTAGTAAGCTATAATACTGACAGATAAATCTTGCAACACAATTTGCAGACATGTAATTACATCAAACACATTGTTAAGAGTATAAATATTTTGTTTCTTATGAACGGGGTGTTTCCTGCTTTTCAAAACTGTAATATCGTAATGCTTAACACAGAATAATGTTTACAGTAAATGCTATGCTAAAAAAAAAGGAATATTCACTATACTAACGAGAATACTAACCTTCTCATTTAAGAAGCATATCTATCCCAAATGTTATTATGTTTCCTCCTGACTAATTACAAGCAGTCTCTTGTTTGAATAGACATGGGTTTCAAGTTAAACGGATAACAAATTTTATTTATAATCTCGATTGAAAGGTAGAGTGGAGGCAAAGCGTAAATCATGTGCGTCTTTCTATCTCCTAGGAAGTGATGTTCCATAATTTAATTTTAATTAATTACAAATGCGGATACTGTCGTAAACTGACTGTATCGTAACGAACATAAAAAATTGTAAAGAATAGCCAGTGTTCAGTGTTGTGAAATATCATTGTACTCCTGAAAAGACTAACATCATCACTAAAATCTGAAGCTGCATTGAGAGGAAAAGCGAATCGTAAATTTTCCCTAGTTTTCACATTAGACACAAACGTCTTATCAATATTTTTTGAAAGAGGCAAGATACACGGTATCAGCTTGGTTCAACTTTACGTACCAGAAAGTACACGTACGAACAGGCGAGAAAATGTTTTGTTTTAGCTGGCTTTGTTAAGATAAGTGATTCCATTGTCCACACTCCACTACTGGGTATTACAGGTATGTATCCGTACTGGCTAGTAGCTCTATTCGCTCTCTTGGTTAGGCGTACTTTTTACACATTCAGATGCATTGGTTCTGACTGCCGCTCTCATTTCTATGGCCCGAATCTTTGCAATGAACTGTCACACAAATCCGGAAGGACGGAAAATTCCAGTAAAATGTAAACACGGCTTCTACACAGAGCAGGAAATTCTTTGCACGTTACTGTTGTTTAGCTGTGAAAACTGACAGGATCAATGCAAAGCAATACTTTGTTAGTTGTTGTCATTAGTAATTGATATTGTTCAGCTATTTCATAATGATTTCAGTGTATGAAACAGTGGAAATCTGATTGTTGTACTGACGAAGAAGTAACTGAAATATGCTTACAATTAGGCCGTGATATCAGTTATGACAGAATACGCTGAAAATATTAGACGAAATCAATATGATGGAAGTGGGATTATCATGCAGTACCAATAAACAGATACAGTTATTCCAATGAGAGAAATTGAAGAAGAAGAAATATCAAATATTGTAATTGAAAAACTGTCACCTTAAAAGCCTTGCTCACACTAAGTTCGAGACTTTGGTGGAAGCCTTTACTGCCGATGTAACGACAGTCTAAAAAGCAGACGACACGGTGAAACAAACAAATAGAAGAAGCGTGGCGTAACGTAGGTGTAATATTGTAGATTTCGGCGAGACAGAAAATTAAGTTACAAGAAGGAGTTGCCAGTACGGGACCAATAAGTTTGAGGGCCTTAAATAACGGTGTCATACAATGTGAAAAATCATCTGTGACGTGCAGTGTTCGAGGAACTGTTATGTACTTTCACAGGAATAATTTCCTATCAGTTTATATTGCTGAATAATTCCATTTTGTCAACGCATTATTTTGAAATATTCTCATCTGCTTAAGTCAGTCCCCTCCCTCCGGTATCGTCGTTCTGTTTCCGGATACTTTACAATACATAAATCAGTTCTCTGAGTACACTAACAAGCCGTAGTTGAGACAAACAAAAACCATTTTATAAAAATATACAGTTGTAAAAGACAAAGGTAAGGTAAGGATTGGACTGGTCCGTAACAAGGCAATGTGTAACATAACAACTAACCATAGCGCGCGCGGTACACTATTAACCCGATTTGAGCATGCAATTCCACGTCCAGTTTTTAATTACCCAAGTGCCATATACAGTGACCTGCAGCTAATTAAAAACACTTATTTAGGACTATCGGTGGTCTAGGCAGAAATTATTGCCAGCGCTGTGAGATCTGTAGCGCTGATTCATTTGCTGATCAAACGCTGGCTGACTAGCGTCTACTGAATTCCTGATGCGTAAAGTTTCCTATCAGCCTGTCGTCTAATTGGTTAAGCGGTAACGTGAGATTGATCGGCTTGCTCTTGATTTCTCACTTTATCGTTGGCGTAAATAAGTCATGAAACTCGATTCCACTAACGGATACGGTTATCCAGTCCGCTGTCCGTTTATTCGCAGACCAAGAGTACACACTGTTTCTGTGTAAACGAACTTTAGTGTGTGATGTGTTTTCGCTAATAGTCGTAGATACGAGACCGACAAATCTTTCGTAAACGTTTCATTGCTCGAAACTGATAATTCACCAACGCTTTGTTTAAAGGTGTCGAAGAAATATTATCTCTTATCAGCACACTCTGGTATATGACAAGAGTAATTAAACAGGCTATAACAAAACGTTTCACATGCTTTTTCATTAACAATTTTTTTTTGCAAACAGTATCAAATACTTTTCTTACACTATATATATCGTGGGGTTATTGGTCCCCAAGTCCACGTAGATGAATTTACGGAAAACTGCAATTGAAGATATTCAAGTGCAAATGATAAATCATAAAATTATTAAATTCATTTTCAGTATTAATTTTTATTATTAATACAGTTTTTTATTGATTACATAGCGTTTGGAAAATTAAAAAAGAAAAAGAAAATTACTAAACTAAATAAAATATTTCTTTTTTGGAACTTGGGTAGTTTTACCACTAACCCCTTGATATGTGTGTGTGTGTGTGTGTGTACGCACACGTACTCATATCTACTTTGTCAACCATGACGTTGTAGAATATAGACGATTTTTTCCTATCGAGTCAATCATTATTCATTCAGTCAATTGAATTCTTACCGCGTGAAGTTGTAGTCCCGTATTCAATTTTTTATTCTTCTACAATAATTTTTATGCCGAACTCCAGTAATTTCTCATAAAAACAGCTTACGAATTGATCTCTGATGCTCAGATATTTAGTTCAACAACAACTTCCAAGTAAAACTGAATTTCTCGCACCGAATTAATACGTTTCGGTTGTACCGTAAAACTGACGTGAGGGAGTATTTTAAACTGTGCTGAACTGCGTAACATAAATACTTAACATCAGATTTTGTAGATATTTGGTAAAAATTTTTTTAATCAGACTTTGGATTTAGAAATCACAGAATCGAATACTGCTCAATAATCAGCACAAGTTTGTCAATCGTAAACTAAAATACAGGTTTTTGAGTGTACTCTAATGATACATCTATAATTGGATCAAGATAAATGCGGGTTTGTCTCGCAGGAAAAAGTGTATACTTCCAAGAATATTATCGTTTCAGTACAACAAGCATCTTATTGAAGGGAGTCGTGTAACGTTTCTGGATAAATTTACAACAACTAAGGTAACGAGAATCCTGGAAGTAGAATGTTTTCTAACCTGTCATACGTTTTATAAAAGTATACGTTTTTTTTATTACAAATATAATTTGTTGACCTTTCGATTCGCATCGGATTGAAGATGTTCAGGTAACGTCGTACGCAGAGAAACCTCAGAAAAGATATACTAAAAGCGAATTACACTCAACTTAAACAAAACACTGTACACGTCAAAAAAAGAAGAGCTGAAAATTGTTCCGTGGCAGTAAAATTGTTCAACTACATGATGTTTATAAACATCTGGGTATCACATTCTAGAAGGGTGACAGAAGTGACATGTACTATGGCAGTAAAACTGAAAACAGTATATGGCAAAATATATCAATCGAATCTGCTTAACGAAAAAGAGTTATACGTTAGTTGGTAAACTACATTCAATTCTTGAAAACATTTCATTTTCTGTCTACGACTGTGAACCGAATTTGACCAAAGGAAACAGTAGTAGGTTTCTGACGATTCGGAGGTAGACTACTAGAGAAAATCGGCTGGAGTGTCGAGAACTGATGTCGAATAAACCAAGAAAGTAGAGCAGCTTTGCAGGCACAGAACGCCATACAAATTGTCTTAGACACCACAGCTCAAATACGACACTACTTGTCCACCGAGTGGACAACTAAAAGCGGCCAAAGAGAATGTATAAATAGAAGAGAGGACATTCGAGAAGGTTCTCTGGAATGTAGAAGCAAGGGAAACGAGACGCAATAGGTTGCAGAAACCTCACAGACAGATACACCTCAATACGTCCGACAGTTAATTGAGTCATTAGGAGAAGACCAGTTTTCAGTCGTCAGTAGTTAACGTTTTCAGTAGCATCAATGGAGTAAAAGCTGTGTTGGGTAATATGTGATGTGAGTGGATTGCTAGCTGACGACTTCTTTGAAAACGAAAAAGGTAAGATCGACGTCTTCCCGTAAGAAAGACGACACACTTATATAAAGTGAAAAGCAATATATTCAAATCTAAATGAATATAATCACTCCAAACAAATATCGGGGGGGGGGGTGAAAATACTCTGCCCCGTGATTGCGCGCGCTGTCTTGGTCGCAGCCCACTGAGGTTCTGGTACTGCCCGGCCATATGTTTGCAGTTCAAGAACTTAAAGTGCAGTTGTCGCTACACAAACTAGCGTGCAATTCGGAAAACGCAGAACTTGTAATTCTATAATTGTACCTATGCGAGCCTCCGTGTTTGAGGCAGTTGTTCCATGGCTTGCACTGAAGTTTATCCACGGCCGTGATAAGACGCAGGCGCCGTAGGACATATCCGTAACGTATCGTTGCCAACTGGACCTTACAGTGCACGACAGCGGACGAAGGGCTTGTTCCTTCAGGGTGGTAATTGCTTCTCTACTTGCCCCCACAACTGAAGCGACGGTTTCCGTGGAAGCAACTACTGATCTGACGGATTACGTAAATATACAGTTTTTCAGCAAGAAACTATTAGGTTCTTTGCCACATAATAGCATTGTTCGAATGTTATGCTTCACGTAAGCCATCTATTGGCTATTATAGTTCTAATCATAGAGCGATACTAAGTAGAACAGTGTGTTTATATGGATTAAATTGTATTACGACGTTGTTCTGTAAGAAACAGATTTTGCAAACTTCGTGATTTTTATGTCTTCATAATCCAACAAACGACAGAATAATTCGCAGCAAACTACGAAAATCCAAGAAAACTGTTTTGTAGAAAAAATGTATAGATGTCGTGTATGCAGAAACAGTGTGTGTGCTGGTTCGTTGCCTTCGGTTAAAAACACTGCCACGTTTTTTAAGATTCCTGCTGAAGATCGAAATGTGTTGCTTCTGAACACTGCTGCACGATGGTAAATGGCTTTTTGTGGTCAAAATTGGTTGACATGGATTTCGGCGATTTGTGGTTATTTGGATGGCGCGACATGTCGAAGACTTTACGAAGCGATAACTTTCTCGCGAACGAAGTTCCTAGGCAGAACTTTTCTTTCACGAAATGTTCATGTCAATTGGCTTCTAAGTCGCGATCTGTTATTTTCTTTGCTGATACGAAAAAAGTAGGTTATACGCCAGAAAGCAACAAATTATACGTATATAAGTTCAAAGACAAGATGTGAGGTTCCGTTCGTTATGTTGAATCAGAATTATGTTAAGATGGCATTCAAAATATCGATACAGGGATGGTATTATTACATATATATGGGAATTGACATAAATATATTCAAAGTTTTGTGAAGTTTTGAGCGTCTCTTATTTTAAAATAAAAGGCATCCGGTAACTCATATTGGAAAACCATACATTACCAGGAAGTATTCACCTACTTAGTATTTTGTAACTATTTAATTAGTATTAATAAATCTACTACTAAGTAGTAGTAAGTTCATCTACTACCCAAAAAGACAATGTCAGAACTGCTTTAAACCAAGATGTGTTTAGATCGGAAACATTTGAATCAGCACGGAAAGAAATTCGTATTACAACAGTGAAGTTAAAACAGTGGCAGAGAGCTTAAAGGTAACACATGGAAAAAGAAGATTAACATTTAACACCTTATCAAAGGTGTCCGATATCAGTACTAGTATGAAGTAATAGAGACCAACGTGGTAAATCAAAAAAAAGTAACCAGACTTAAGACGATTAACGGGTAGAATACTGTATTCATATCACAGTAGTAACGCGTGTTGCATATACATGTAGGCACAATGTTGAAGTACCAACTTTTACACGCCGCTCACGAATGCTATCGAGCTCCTGTGGCGTAACGAATACTGATGCAATGATACATAAGCGCGCTTCAGATATGAAATTAGCAAAAGCGACTGTGAAACTAGATTAATTTTTCCTAGGTACACTACAAGACACTGCATTTCTGAATGACAATTTTATTTTAGCCACGTGGAAAATTCGACTGAAGAAATTGTAATCGTAAGTATACGTAAACCGGTACATTAATTACTTCCATATTCCTTAAGGAAATGGAAGTATGGTGATGGAAAAAAAATCGTGTTCGAGATTATTGCAGATTCTGATTGTACTACACTCAAAACATGAAAAAAAGTCGTTTTCCGAAAAGTGTCTGTGTAGATTTTTTTTCTTTGGCAAACGATAACCGCCGCAAATTCAAACAGAATCAAATAATTTTCTGCATACAGCTCTGATTTGTAGAGTACTCACGACCTATTGTTTTTGGTGAAGATCGGTTGAGGGAAAGGGGTAGTTTACCTGCAACGGTTTTTTTTATCAAGAGAAATTTTTTTTTTGGCAAACGATAACAACCGCAAATTTAAACAGAATCAAAAGATTATTTGCATACAGCCCTAAATTGTAGAGTTCTCAAGACCTATTGTTTTTGGTGAAGATCGGTTAAGGGAAAGGGGTAGTTTACCTGCAACGTTTTTTTAACAAGGGTATTTTCTATGGCAAACGATAACAGCCGCAAATTCAAACAGAATCAAATAATTTTTTGCATACAGCCCTGATTTGTAGAGTACTCAAGACCTATTGTTTTTGGTGAAGATCGGTTGAGGGGAAGGGGTAGTTTACCTGCAACGTTTTTTATCAAGCGTATTTTCTATGGCAAACGATAACTGCCGCAAATTCAAACAGAATCAAATAATTTTTTGCATACGTCAGTGAATTGTAGAGGACTCAAGGCCTTTTGATTTTGGTGAAGATCGGTTAAGGGGAAGGGGTAGTTTACCTGCAACCTTTTACGTTTTAACAAGAGTAAAGTACTTGAAAATTCATTTAAACTTTTTCAAACAATGGTAATTGTTGAAAATAAAATAATTTTGTTGCCAGGCAATAAAATTATAATTTTTTCATTTTAATGTAAATCATGTATAAGAGAAAATATATCGTGTTTGGCAGGCAAGCATATCTCAGTTATGTACTGTTTACGTTTCCATTTTATTATTATGACTACCGCAGTAAAAAGGCAGGGAAGACACACACACACAGACACACACACACACACACACAAAATTCGCGTTATTTCTGGCCTCATTCATGTTTATTTTCTTACATTTGCACGCTTTTTAAATGGAAAGTGCTGAACCCATACCAACATAACGCATGCAAGCCGAGAAAGTGTCCAGCGTGGATAGCGATTTGCTTCCTGTGGATCGCTGGGCAGTGTAACTGCACGTGTTTACAGAGGAACGATTCATAGACAGACTTTTCGTCTTTAGGGAATGAACCCTCTGCAAGATGCTGAGGGTCCATGAGTGACTTCGGAGCGCTCCTTCTTTTCCGCGTGTTTGTTCTATGAAACGTACACTGTAGATTCGCAGCTTTATTCTAAGCAACGCTCAATAGGAAATGTTGAAAATTTTTGTCCACGGTGTACCCTCATACACACTAAACCTGCTCTGATGTTTTAATTACGGACATCATAATATTAAAACTTTGGAAACCTGAGCACTACTTAATGGAGATCAATCATTAACTTATACAAGCCATTAATTTTATGCATATTTTTTATATATATGTGTACAACGTTATCGGCAACAAAGAAGTAGTTTTTGTTAAAATTCCTTCCCGGGATATTTGGCCGTAGTCCAATGTTTTCTACAAAACCAGACGTTTCGGCAATGCCATCGACTTCCATCATCAGTGAAAATCGAGTGCGATAACGTGAGGTGGTATATGTTAGTGACCACAGTACTGTGGTTAAGGCTGAAGCAGTAAGTAGAAAGAAGTAGTTTCTATGGTAATATTTCATTTCAAAAATTATTTTAATTATAAATCTTAGAATATGGAAGTCATGTATGGTTCTCCATACCGATATTTTTTAAATGTTATTCCACTTTGTTACAAAAAAATTGTAATTTTAATATCAATTTATAACAATTTTGAAGTTTTTTAGCATGTATATCTTCCATGTTATTTGGGATATATCTAAAAACATAACGCGCGCGCATACACACACACACAAAGCCGAATGAAACACGTCGCAGCTTATAGACACTATTTACAAACAAAATTGTATTTATTGAATTCCTGACAGTTATTTAAAAATTAATAGTTTTTTAAATTTCAGAACTATTTTGTATGTAATTTCACGGTATTCTTGTTGTTCAAATTAAAAATTAATAATAAATTATGTTTTTAAAACAAGAATATATTTTTATTTTTTCTACAATATTACAATAGTTTAAATTTACTGACACTATCAGAAGTGTATTATATTATTCTTATATAAAAAAGTATATTATATCATTACTTCTGATGAAGAGAGTAATTTAAAACTGTCGAAACATTGTACATAACAATAAAAAATATATTATTGTTATAAAAATATAAATTATTATCTATTTTGTGTGTGTGTGTGTGTGTGTGTGTGTGTGTGAGAGAGAGAGAGAGAGAGAGAGAGAGAGAGAGAGAGAGAGAGAGAGAGAGAGAGAGAGAGAGAGAGAGAGAGAGAGAGAGAGACAGACAGACAGACAGACAGAGAGATCACACGCGTGCTCTTTTTTAAGTGTACACAAGTAACATGAGCTGTTGTGTCTTTATGTGTGTTTTTTGGAATCTTTGATTTATTTATTGAAACAAACATGTATTACTGTTCTCCAAACTAGTATTAGGATTTTGTTCAGTTTCAAACAATAAATAGCAAATGATACTTACTTTTTCTCAGGTAAAGTGTCGCTATATATAAAAGAATTGCAGGTTCGTTTTAGTAAAACATATTTACGGTTGTAGAATAAATGTATTCCCAAATAAGTTGAGTAACCTAGTTCAGTTTTGAAATCGTTATATAACATTCGTGTTTCAGATTTTATCGTATTAATTAACAAAATACTCTGTTGATAGTGGAAATTATGTTCTAACACCCCGTTGCTTGCTGCTTGTTGCTTATAGTATAAGTATAGAATGTTGTATAAGTATAGAATGTTACGAAATGCAACGGAAAAGAAATGTGAATATCTAGCAAATTACTAATCGTACCGGAGTGACGTTGGGCTTCCAAGCAAGTTGTCTTCTTATAATGATTATCTCCAACTGATGGTATAAAATAATCCCCAGTGGTATTGAATGCTTTGCTATTCGAAACTCTGAAATAGCACGTGAAAAGGACCGTAAAGTCTATTGATATCCTGTAGACATGGCAAGTGATTGCAGCTGCTCTCTTCGCTGGATACTTGGCCGACGCAAATAGTATGTCTTATGTCAGTTGATGTGAAATTTTTGTTTTGAATTTGAAGGGTGTTCCCTATTGTCAATCATTAAACGTACTCATTAGAACCGTGCGAGCAAATGGCGCTGCATTTGGAATTACTTTTTTTCTCCACCGGAGATTAAAACTCAAACACTGAACGTCCACAAAACAATTAGTGGATAAAACAGCGTTGGTTTAATGGTTCGGTAACTGATAAGTACAGTAAACCCCCGTTATAACGGACAGTTTATGAAATATGGAATGATGAAAAGTTCAAGATAAACCGGCTCAAAAAATTACTATTAGCACAGCTGGATAAGTGAGCGAAGTAAAAGACCACTTGAACTACGTCATTGAGTTTGTTCAGCATTAAAAAATGAAAATATACCGTTCTATATATTTGCGATACCTTCCTAAGTTATTCATTAAAGAAATTAACTCTAATAAATCTGAAACAAAAATCAGCAATTTTTTGGGTGACTCTGACACATATTTTTGAAAACGATATATATTTGACGACGGTTTTACTATAATTATGAGTATTTCTTTAAAATATAAACTGTTCTTTACAATGGACTAAGTTTTCAATTATGTGTACAGTATTTTTTATAAGACAACTATTTTTTATTGCTGTGCTGTTATCTATTTTATATAAATACACTAAAAATAAATAGTTTCTATTTTTATCCACATAATTTAAATTGGTCGTAGCCATATTATAAGGCTTACTTGCTATATACAGCTACAACGGACTTCAATATAACGGACACCTCAGAGCCCCTCGTAGTCCGTTATAAAGGGGGATTACTGTATACTGAAAGTGTATGAACTCCTTTTTTTATGAGAATGAACTTGAAAACCTTGCATTAAGAAAATGTGAATATACTTAGTCTCTTTTCAGTCTGTATTAAGCATATGAAGTACGTGAACTGTGAGACATACGATACCGTCAAATAATTGGTATCTACAGTTATTCGTTGTTTCAGTAAGACCAATACAACGAACAGTGTATGCGAATTTGTAAAGGTTTTTTCAAGAAGACATACACTTCTGTCTCATACGCCATTAACTATAAAGAGGAACAGAAAGGACACGGAATAGGGCGAAAGAGGTTCAGTTATATTACCAAACAGGCAAGTTACGTAAACATTAAGTCTGTAAGACAAATTATCTTATTATTCCAAGTAACGAGCCTTAGTTTCTGTAACTAATACATTTTTTTGTTTTGTATCTAGGTCAATCTAAACCATGTTTCAGACACTCCATTACGAGTCAAGCAATTCTAAGAGGCAGTTTCTGATTATATAAACCAAAATTAGTTATTCTAATATATTTTTGTAAAAACAACGTATTCAAGATCAGGATATTTTAATAACTCGTTAGTTTTTTCGTACTATACAGAAATTGCTTTGTAGCGTAAATTAAATTTACGATAGAATTTACGCACGAATTCTAGCATTAGCTAATACATCCACAATGTTTCGCGTAATAATCGAGTACCGCAGAATAGACTGAATTGTTAAACAAGTTTAACAAACATTTTTAAATAAAATTGTGCAATTCAATATTTTGGTTGAAATCAGAAAGCCGAAAAATCGCATGAAAGGAGAGGTACTTCCGGTTGATTAGTTTTAACCAAATTATTTTTACGTTTATTTGTGCAATCTGTTAATACATGACAATAAGCATAATTGATCAGAGAATACATGGCATAAAGAGAACTAGTCCATTGACTAGTTCTCAGTATGAGTATTTAAAAGTAACATATTATGTACAATATATTTATAGTGTGAGAGTTTAGGTAAGTCCAGAGGAAATGTTAACTTTAAACGTGTTGTCTGTAGGCTGTTGTCTAGTAGATTTATGGCTAAAGGATTTGTGTGCTCTTCAAGCTGTTTCACATATCTTTCGCTGAACATCGCAATGGTTTCACTGACTGAGGGCAAGTCCAGGTCGCTATACATGTCTTTGTTGCTTATGAACCACGGTGCGTTGGTTATGGGACGCAATACCTTGGTCTGAAACCTTTTTATTATGACGATATTGGATTTAGATGCAGTTCCCCAAAGCTGTAAGCCGCATGTCCACACAGGCTTGAAGACAATGTTGTACACCAACAGCTTGTTTCGCAATGATTTTCTGCCCAGGAGCCAATAATGCGTGAGAACTTGGTGTCCAGTTGTTTTCTCTTCATCCAAATGCGCCAAGTCAGTTTTTTGTATAGGTGTAGACAAATAACCAGATAACCTCCACATAGGTGAACCGAATCTGTATGTTTAAAGTGTTTTTTTAAATATTTGTTTCACACACAAACACGTAGGCCTACGCTTGCGCAATTTTCTAAAATGGTATTTATTTTTAGAGTCCGCAGACTAGGTGTATATGTCCGGTGTAAAATTGACTAGACTTTGCACTGAGTATATAACTTCCTTTTACCAGTAGTCGTTACCTAGGTGTAAGAAACAGTAAAACTGGGTAATATCGTACCCATATGATCTTCAGGGAATAACGACTCAAATCGGGAGAAATATCTAAACAGGAAATTGCCATCGCCAAATTTTTTAACTTACTTGAACATGTGTACTCATGTACCTACTTGGTGATAAAAATATTTAGGTGCACACCCCAAATACGGTATGTCGTTTACCAATATAATAAGTTGTCGGTGACCGTGCTTTTGCGAAAACGTTCGTAAAGGCGCTTTTTGTTAAAGACACGTTTTGTTATAAACACTTAGAAAGTAAGTAACTTGTTTTACAGCCCATAGAGTTTCCACTTTCCCTATATTCACAGTATTATGTAAATAAAATATAAAGTCGGTGTACTGCTTAAAATAATTAAGTACTAAATGTGATCACGAGACGGTTGTAGAGAACCGTCGCCGCGCATGCGTCGTGAAGCGAGTCACGTTTGGTTTTCACTATTACATAAATTTGTGTCCATGAAAGCGCCGTTGACACGTATCACGCGTAACTACGTCACAGTAATTACTTACATTCCGTCTCCAACACACAGCTATACTGGGTTCTTCATTATCATCATTCGCACTTAGCTATGCTTATCAATCCTGTCCTTCCCTGCCAGTGACTCATGTGCCCAAAGATTGTCCCGTACATTGACCACATTCCCTGCTGTTGCAGTTTAAACTGAAACGTATGTTCAGTTACTTCCGTGGCACTCGTACATCATTCCCATTTTGTCTCATGAAGTGATACCGAGCATAGTGGTACGTCGCTGCATTTAAGAAATATACACTGATCAACGTGGTACTCTTTAAACTTTTGGAATTTTGTAGTTCAATACATCTGTCTGCCACCCCTAAACCAAAGGTTCGTCTCCGTCGAATGTCACAAACCTGGTAGGTTTGCTGAGCTTGAGTTTTTGACTTAGACAAATAAGTATTTAATGCTAAGACTGAGCAGTTTACATGATTACAACTTGATCATTATTCTCATATCAAAATATTACTAACCTTGTGTGTATTTTATTGCCTTCCGTCTTTTGTCGGTGTCTCTACCCAAGCCATCGTTAAATTATCAGCAACAGTGAAAACAATGCAGTACTTGCAGATTTGAAGCATATTCATGCACAATCCTTTAAATCTCTAGTCACTATAAGTACATTAGTGAATATTATAAAGTAAAGCAAGAAGACACGTTTCATAGCTCCAAAGTTTGGTTAATCATGTTTAAATTATTTCACAAACGTCAGAAGACAAAGGTACAAAGAGTGACGGAGCCGTTTCCTCAGACTTGGAGGGCACACAGCGTAGCAACCTGCAGTTACGTATTAGGTCGCTTCATATGGCAATGCCATTTACACCTGGGCTTTTAAAAGGTGTAAAAGTGTCTATTTTCCAAAGTATCTAAGCTACGGCGCTCAGCAGATAGCGACTGACAACCCTTTGCTAACACTAGCTCGCAAACGAGCGAAGGTGTATTCACTAAGCAGTTTGTTACAGTAGACTTGGGGCTCGCAGCGGTGGTCTTACTAGGCCATGTCGACCATATGTATCCCAGACCGGGCTTCCGTGGGTCATTGCAAAAAAGAAAGAGTCAGAGTGCTGAAATGCGGTTTCTTCAAAGTACTTTAAACTATACATTGCAAGATAGAATAAGGAATGAGGATATCAGAGCAGAAGTCGAAGTAGAGGACATAAATGAAATTATTTCAGCTTACAGAAGACAATGGTGGGATCATTTGCAAAGGATGACAGAGGATCGATTGCCGAAAGCGGCATTGAAGTATAAAGCCATTGGTAGAAGAGACGAGGGTCGTCCGAGAATGAGATGGGTGCCGGAACAGGCTTACATAACCTAATACTTGAAGCGAAGAAGAAGAAGAAATGATACGCCCATCTCTCTATTCGTCCGCCAAAAGTACACCCATTGATCCTGTTAATTAAAAGAAATTACAGTCTGGTGATTCCTGTTGTGAAACTGTTAGTCTTCTTAACCAGCTTAGTACCGACTCTCATAATTTAGTAACTCTATCGTAAGTAATAATTAGATTGGATAATTCTGCTTTATTGTACGGCGGTTGTGTAATATTTATTTTCTAGCAATAAACTAGTTCAACGAGTTTGGCTCGTTGACGTTATAAAAACTATACAGGTATTTACATATTACTAACATAAACGTTCACAGTTTATGTAAGTCACCGAGACACGTACAGTTGTTACAGGAAGTAAATATTTCCAGTTGATATGTGACATATGTTATGTTTTCTTTTATGAGGTGGACTTTTTGTACAATTTTATAAATTTCATGATGAAAATGTGTGGTTGTAGAATGGTTGCATGGGACTTGCATTCGTGACATCTTAATTCAGAAGTAGCATAAACCGTGGCACTAAGGTTTTCAAAGTAGCAGATAGATCTAAGATTTAAGATTCCCTAGCATGGTGGAAATTTGTATATTGACCCATATGGTCCGTTTTTTTCTAGTATAATAAACATCATTCTACTAAATCGAATCAAATTTAAAAATTCTGCGTACATAAGTTAAATGGAAATCAATTAATGACTTTTGTGTTTGATGTACATTCTATTATGTCTTCGATGACTTTTCACTATAGTCAAAATTGTGCATATAATAAATCTCATGAGATTGAAGGGTAGGTTTATATACTTATACAGTACACCCACAAATGTCTTTCCCATCTATATAGACATTAAATCTTTACATTAAGTGTCGTACAGACGTGAAGCTGCCCATTATGTGGCTAGCTTACGTACTTAGGTCTATATTACACTCATGTCATATGTTTACGTGTTTCAGGTGAGAGTTAAGCTTTGTGTTCTTCTGTGACGCACTGACGTAAGTACATGAGCTCACTCCAATTAAGAATTTCATATATGTACTTAACATATAAATTCAGTCTCTACATGAATCAGGGTAGAATAACATGACAAAGATTTATAAAAGTAGTAATACTTATATTTACATGTAAACAAATATAACACGTTGACTCATAAACACGTAAAAAATAAATAACATTACAAAGTACTGTATATAATAAACATTTAAACAAGTATTAATAATGAGGGGAATGTGAGGAGTAATGCACAGGTACTGCTTTGTGTACGACGTGGGGATGCTGGTTGTGCTCCCTGTGGACGATGGCGTTGAAACCGGTCTTGTGATCGGCCGTGTACTCGACGACGCGCTTGGAACCGTCCGACTCGACCAGAGTGTAGCTTCCCTTGACTGTGTCACCGTGTCTCTCCTCTTTCTGACTCTTCACGTCACCGGTGTGTTCGTCGTGTACGAAGTATTCGAATTTGTACTCTGGATGAGGGTCGTACGGTTCCTCCTTGTATTCGTAGTGGTGGTGTTCCGGTTCGTGGTGATAGACTGGTGCAGCGTGGTGGTGGTAGACTGGTGCGGCGTGATGTAATTCATGGTGAACTGCGGGCACGTGGTGTACTTTATGGTGTACTGTGGGCACGTGGTGTACTGAGGCAGAGTAGGATGTTGCGTGGCCGTAGCCGCCTTTGTGATCGTACTGTGCCGAGATGGGACAGACGCTGATTGTCAGTACGAAGGCTGCGATAGCTACCTGCACAAACATAAAATCATAAATTAGTATGCAGTACCATGGAATGAAGTTAACATGTGTATGGATGTTCAGAGACAAATCTGTAGCAACATGAGTGTTGTTTAGCCACCATATTCCTGCCTGTCCGATTTGAGACAATGATTTAGACATTCGTAATATTTTACGTAAGATTCTACATGTTCCCCATAACGTTTTCTCGTATGTACATAAACGATTATGTTCGTATGATTTATGTGCTGAGAATTAACTATGTGTTAATGCCGACGAAAGGTTTACTCACGTTGTCCCTTCCGCTTTTGTACGGATAAACTTGAGAAGTGCGTTTTGCTTCTCATATTTCTAGTACGAATTGCGAACAGAATTAATCAGAATTTAAAACTGGCTGTCGGAGTCGGCAATAATGTATCCTGTGTGAACTCTGATTCTCTGTTTAATAAATATTTTATCAAATATATTTTATCTAGCGGTCACACGCAAATACTTGTAGTATTTATTCTACACGTGGAACAATTGTGCTTCAGCGAAATAGCTTTTACAACATACGCTTATTGAAAGTTTTTATTATCTATGCCTACATTCAGTTGTTCGTAACACTATGGTGGATGCTAAGTTCAGTCGTACTTGTATTATTATACAGCAGCCTCGTACTTTGAATAATACAAAGTCGTCAAAGTGCGCAGCTTAACATTTCAGCCAGGATAGAATCTTTTCGAGCCGGGATGCGATTTTCACGATGCTAAGGTATGTAACCTACAAGCGCATAACTGCGGCCTGTAGAGACTCAAACTTTCGAATAAAAAAAGCAGCTGTGTTATGTGATTGTATTAACGGGTTACTACTTACTGTGCGGAAAGTATTAAGCGTCTATATCTAACTACTCATATTTTCAAAAACTCGCATCGACCGATTAACGTAAGCAAATGGTGAACATGTAGATGCCATGCAAAGTATGAACGATATAGGTCTATATAACAAAAGCCGATTAGTGACGTCATATCTAAATCACTTGCGCACTGTCACAAAAGGAACAAACACTGTTTTCGTCGCACCTGCCACTCCATTTTGTCTGTAAAATGTGTGTTGCAATACTCTGGTGTACTAGAACTGATAATCAATGGGACATTTCTTCCAGTATTTATACCCAAAAAGCAAACGGGAAGTGAACTTTAGTTTGTTTGATACCTTTCACTGAGTTACGTTGTTTTGCACTTAAACGCGTTTTAAATTTCTAAATAATTTCTGGTTAACCTGTACTACTGTTACTATTACTTGAACAGACCTTCACTTACGTCGTATCCGTGGTGGTAACAACTGTAATGTGGGCCCAATACCCAAACAAGGAGCAACCACGGTTCTAAATGTATAGGCCAGTTGAGTCGTGCCACGGGTTGCAGCAAGGTTTATATTAATTGGCCAAAATTATGGTATTAACATTCAGACGCTTCATGCAGTGGTTGCAGAAGCATAAGCAATTTCAGCACAAGAGATCGTCTACAAACAGTAAATGAACTTTCAGACTTGTGCATTGAGTATGATAAATCACTTTTATGACAATTGTTGATTACCCAAAAGTAGTCTCATTCAGTCTAGAAGAAGCTGGTGTAATATAGACTGTAGAAGAAAAGAGATCGAAAAACGTTTTTTGTAGATTCTGTCTCAGACATTACAAACTCGCTTGGCAACAATAAAAAATTCTAATCACACGGCTCATTAAGAAATTGAATTGTATTATTTGTTAGAGCTGAGCCACTCAAGTTACGGCCTTTAAGGCTTCTTAAAAACTTACTTCTGATGATATGATTTTATTACACGGAGAAATGAACACGGTTGCAGCAAGGTTTATATTAATTGGCCAAAATTATGGTATTAACATTCAGACGCTTCATGCAGTGGTTGCAGAAGCATAAGCAATTTCAGCACAAGAGATCGTCTACAAACAGTAAATGAACTTTCAGACTTGTGCATTGAGTATGATAAATCACTTTTATGACAATTGTTGATTACCCAAAAGTAGTCTCATTCAGTCTAGAAGAAGCTGGTGTAATATAGACTGTAGAAGAAAAGAGATCGAAAAACGTTTTTTGTAGATTCTGTCTCAGACATTACAAACTCGCTTGGCAACAATAAAAAATTCTAATCACACGGCACATTAAGAAATTGAATTGTATTATTTGTTAGAGCTGAGCCACTCAAGTTACGGCCTTTAAGGCTTCTTAAAAACTTACTTCTGATGATATGATTTTATTACACGGAGACGATAATAATTGTTTATATATATATTAACAATTTAATATATATAGTCTATAATGTATGTATGTATATATATATATATATATATATATATATATATTATAATAACTAGTATTGTGTACGTCAAGTCTTTTGTTTTGTCGGGTGTTACACTCCGCGCACTTGTACTTACTGATTGCCGGTTTCTCTGCGACGATGTTGTCCTGCAAACACAACTTATGCTAATATGTGTATGTGGGCGCCACTTGGATATTTGGTCCAAGAAATTATTATTATTAAAAACTGATTTTTGAGTTGTTAACTTAATTATAGAAAAAAATGTGAACAAGACAATTTGAATTGAAAATAACGTATGTTTAATGATCTTTCTTTTCATAAAAATCGTCTGAAGGACTAACAATCACATTAAGCAAAATTGCAGTTACAAAAAATTATTGACAAGTTTTTTTATTAATCATCGGCTGAAAAAAATTTTATTGCTCAGTTGAATAGCATGAATTTAATCTTTGAAAAAAAACTTTATACTCAGGACGTGACTCCTTTGAACTATCAAGACAAATCAGTGGGATGCTTTACAAAATTTGTGTGATTTGAAGGTGTTTGACATGGGTAGTACAACTGTGTGACAAGGATACCAGGTAAAAATGATTTTAACTTTTGAACAACTCACGTTCCGGTGGGTAAGTATTTCCTTCACTGGACACTGTTCTTGGGGACGATTCCAATCTTGCTCCTCTTCGTATTTACGTTTCCTCACGCACTGGTAACTATTTAAAAGTCGGATTACGGTTTTAAAACTCCGCACAATTGAAATAAATATCGTACTGTTTCTATGCTTTGAATTCTTGGCGGCGGCGAACAGCTGTCTGCGTGGCCTCGCTATTCTGCCGTCTCAGCGCTAGTTCCAACTCAATGTAGAAGGCTTGTGTCAGTAATATGTTTTGGGAATTTTGTCAAAGTCTGTTTATTTTCGCAAATACCAGCAAAATTGATTTCTCTCTATTGAAATCGGTCGTTTTCAGGGCCGCTGGATATTTGGCTGTGTGCGTTTCTATTAAATATGGCGTGTTGCTGCTCTATTCAACAACACGTTAGCGTTTAGCGATATACTCCTGATATAGGTTAAGTCAGTCTTTTGTCTGTTACGGGAAAAGCCTTTTTTGAGTCTTCGGGTTGAATTCCTTTTCTTCGAGTCGCCTTGGATAAGATGATCGGATTCGTAGGTGAAGTGTCTCTTGTGGATTCAAAGCATAAAATGTTTTTTGTGTCAAATTTCGTCTTCCTTTTATACTCTGTGTAAGGTGCATTGTTTTTTTGAGTAAAATTTCTTCTGGAACGTTCGAGAATATGCAAATAGAACATCATGGAACAAATTCGACTTCCGTAGAAGCTTTAGAACAAAAACTTCTTTTTCTTCATACTAAAGGATATTACTGAAATTATTCTGGTATTTGTCAAACAGTTTTACAGAACTACTTACAATCTGCATGCCATTATTATTTTTGGATTCTCTGCTTTCAACTGAATAAAATGATACCATTCACGATTGGTTTTGAACAAATTAAATCTAATAAATTAACATAAAATACAATTCTTACCTTGTAGTGTTTGCACAAAATTCTAAGTTTCTAATTAATAAAATGTTATGAAGCTCCTTGGCTCTTGCTATAACATTGATACATAACATAATTATCTTTACATAACAAAATAAACAAATATTAAAGCATATAACATATAAATAATTTTTCTGTAGGCATTACATATGGCCTAGTTTTTTGTCACTGGTTTTTTTATAATAATTTGTCTTTTTCGGTATTATATATGGGATTTTTTGGGTATTCACTTAGAGTTTATTATATTGTTTATCTTTGGGAATACCTGGTTTATCCTAATACATTTTATTTTTATTGTAATATTACTTAGCATCTCACTGTTTTTGTACAAATGAGTTATTTCATTGGTGTGACAATTTTCACTTTTATATTTAAAAATTCTCTATGAATTAAGCTTGTCTTCAATTGAGCGAGTATGTTTCCATTGTACATTATAGAATTGTATCTTTTTCCTATATTTTATTCTAATATTATACAATTAGTCTGTCAAATATGACTATTTTTGTGATTGTTTTTTGGTCTCAGCCTAGTATGGTATAGGTAACTAGTTTCATAACTTGACCGTTAAAGTGTTTTAGGTGGTCATATATATATAAGTATAGTTACTTCATATTGTGGTTCAACTTTAAAATACAATTTTGTTGCATTTTGATAACATTAAATTCATAAATATTACAATGTTATATGTTCATCACATGTTTTCAATGTAACACTGTTTTTGATTATTTTAATTGACTTCTAATCAATTTACAGCTTTCTCTATTTAAAATAATTTGTTTGTCTTTGTCTAATTGACATTTACATATAGTTTTTATCTTAATTTTGTAATAATTAATTTTCACATAAAATCTGAGTGATTGGTCTCAACTCCAAAACTTTGATTTTTTGTTATAACATTTAGATATTTTTTTATTTTAATTTACATCCTTTTTAATGATGTGTTCAAATCATTTAATACATTTATTTTATTTATATTATAAAGTATAATAATAGATCTTGTCTATTATTTCACAATAAGTGGGTTTTTATACCCTATTCAGAGTTACATTGCTTAATATGTTATGACCTCATTTTGGTCATTTCTGAGATTATCTGTTTCTCTTATAATACATTATCAGTTTTATTCTGTTCTTCACTTAAACAATATATGGGGTTTGAGTCTTGGTCCGTAGTCTTTGTCGTTTTTTCATAATTATCGGACAATATTACAAAATTTTTTGGATTACTTGGGTTCGATACCGTTCATCTCACCTTCCTCTTATGATAATTTACTTTGCAATTAATTTCCTTTATGGAACGTTCTGTGACGTTACAATATTATATTTTTTTATATTAATTTATATAACATATATATATATATATATTGTAGCATCACGAAATAATACAAAAAAGGAAACTCAATTTAATCATCAAAATTTATAGTAAAACTAATCAAATAGATAAATACTATGTAACTGAATGAGGAATGCAATAAAAAATGAGTAATCAAATGAGAACAACCAAAAATAATTATATAAAGAAGAATTATAATAACTAAATCAATAAACCATGAATAAAAAATAAGTATTTTACAGATGTATGAATAAATTAAAAACAGGAATTAGCCTTGTAAACAAACATAGTAAATGACTTTACAAACAGACATAATAAAGGACTAGACTGGACTGTGTCTTTGACGTACTAATTACCCAATAGATTATGGAAGTGATTTTGTATATTTTATTATAATATTGTAAATAATAATGTTGTAGTATGTAAGTAAAAAATGTATTCAGAATTAAGCAAAATCATTTGTATAACACAAGCCTAAAAGTCAGGCTAGGTCTTTAGCCTAAGACTGGATTTGTAATTAGCTCATATATAGTGTTATGGTAAAGACAAGGTAATTATTTTCATAATTGTGTTTATTCGAAAAACATACAAGGTGAGAGAAGTGAATAGAAAAGTGATAAATAATAATAATGAAACAGTGCAAATGACACAGTATAAACAATGATAAAAATATAAAGTATTATGAACCTAGTATGGCCAAAAGGTGAGAATGGCATGTATTTTATATAAAGTGACTATATAACAATAAAATCAACTTCATTAGCGTGAGTGACAATATAAAATTAAGTGAAATAAAAACAAACGGGATTATGTAAAAATAACCAGGAAAAGTAAGGTTATATTAAAAACTTGTATTTACTGGAGGCGGATAAAACAGCCCTGAGACCGAAAAATACACCAAACAAATCAAGGCCTCTTATTATAGATGAATCTAAAGCTGGTTTTACACCAGCTTGAATGCGTGCGTTGAATGCAGAAGGAACAGACTAAATCAGTTGCCAATCCAACCAATATTAGAGAAGAAAGTTATAGTAAAAAGACAAGTAAAGTTATTGAAGATATCAGTAAACTAACGAACAATATATATTCGACCAACCTGAAGAAGGAAAGCTGAAAATAATATCCTAAAATGGAGTACTACATCTTGAATTTGGTGAGATCGTTTTAATACTAAAAGCCATCTTGACCACTATCAACGTTTTATACAACACTTCAATACAAACTAAATAACGAACACATTTAGTGCGACTACATTTATAAACATAATCTATGATATACAAAGTGAGTGACACAAACTTATTTTGAACCAACAAAAGTGTAGAACTCATATAATTTTTATTAAACATTCAGTAGTGCGTGTACCACTCAAGGAAAATGGCGTCTCTTGCTTTCTTTCAATGTTGTTGAAGGGGGACAGCAGCGCGCCATGTTGAGAATTAATGAACTATGAGCTATAGAATAGACAGTTATTTTTTTTATTGATTTTCTCTTGTCAGTTGTGTTACTAATGTCTAATCATTAATTATTTTCATTGTTTTATTAGTTTTATATTTGTAATGTGTAATATTAAGTTTGTAAAATTATCTGAATTGATTTCTTTTGTATAATCACAAGAACTTACATCCAAACAATCATACACAAACAACAATTAATTACTACACGTTAAAATGTTTTCTTCATATATGTTTTTAGCGTAAAACTTGTTGTATGAATTTATAATTTTACTGAAGACGATTATTAATTTGGTCATAACCCTGAGATACATTTTTTTTTCATGCATCCGAGAGCTAGATGGAGCAGGAACCTTAAAAAAGGAAAATTTGTTATTAATTAATAGAAGAAAAGAAAATTATTATAATCAGAGAATTAAGGAATAAAAATTGAATGATTCAGAGTAGCAAAAGAAGTATGTTCTCATTTATAAATAAATATCATTAAACATACAACTCAGAATATTGATGAGATTATTTGAACATCTATACTCATTAACAATTAACAATCAGTAAACAAACAAACATAACACATTTGGCGCTTACAACGTGAGGCCTAAGTAAGTAATGTTTATTAGTGAGTTATATATTGAACTTAACATAATTGGCACCAACAACTTGGGGCTCTACAAAATACCACTGACATTTGAAAATTAATTATAATTATATATTTTGTGATATTACATAATTGGCGCACCAACTTGAGGGCTAGGAAAAGGAGAGTAAAATAAATAGAGAAATAATGAATAACACTATAATTTACATTCCTAGTTGCCGATTGTACAAAAGAAAAAGAAAAAATGTCGAGTAGAGGAACTTCGTGTAGGAGAACCAAAAGAACTGACGCAGAAATGGACATGGAAGAAAAGGAGGCCCAACCAGCACCTGAAGTGGAGGTGATAGCAAGTGATCCACAAGAAAACCAACCAGACAGACCAGCACAAACAGAGAATGTAAGCCTACAGGAAATGATCAAAGGTTATGTTTGAACAATTAAGCCATAAAATGGAAGACACCAGTAAATCAATAGAAACAATAAAAGAAAATAACAATAAATCCAGTGAAACATTAAATAAAAACATGGAAACATTAAAAGAAAATAACAATAAAAACATGGAAACATTAAAGGAAGAATTAAATAAGAAGATGGAAATATTGAAAGAGGATAATAAGCAATTGCAAGAAACACTAAGTAAGAAAATAGAAGATAACAATGAAAAAATGAGTAAGAAGATAGAAGAACAAATGACAGAAATCAGAAGGGAAATGGAAAATCAGAGGAGAATAATAAGAACTTAAGACAACAAATTTCAGAGATAAATGAGAAGTGGAACCAGACAAATCAGGAACTACAGCAAGTTAAAGAAGACGTCCACATAGGAATAAATAATGTAGAAGAAGATAATATAATTAGAATAGAATCATTGCAGAAGGAAACCCAAGAAGACATAGAAGGAGTACAAGCAAGGATAGGCGAAAGAATTGAAGACATTAATGACAACATGAATAGTGTAAAAGGTCAAATAATTAATAATAAATAGAAAATAGAAGAGATTCATCAACGAGAATTAGTAATCATCAGAGAAGAACTAGAGATGATTAGGAGTAGGCCGTTTAGTATCTCAAATGTACAACTTACCGATAATAGAGAAGTAATTTACTTCAAGAATTATAAGAAAAACCCAATGGAGTTCCTGGAAAGAATACAAGAAAATATCGGCAGGCACCGAGAAACAATGTGGACATCTATTAGGACCATGTTAGATGAGCACTTCAAGGACATGACTGATAACTGGTGGACTGCAACCAGACACGACATTCATGATTACCAGGAATTTAAAAAACTATTCAAGGCCAAATACTGGTCGGAATCTACCCAGAATATAGTTAGAGGTAACATCTGTAATGGCAAATATGATCCGCATAGAGGACAATCACCGACAGCATATTTCCTAGGTAAGGTATGTTTAGCCAGGAATTTGGAACCTAAAATACCTAAAGAATGTTTGGTTACTAAATTATCTTGCTACTACGAAGAAGGAATTGCAAGAGCAAGACTTTGCTCACCCTAGCCCTAGGTGTCGATCGATTAGTGGTGTGTAAAATGTATTATATTGTGAAGTAGATACTGAGACCCTCGGCCATATGGTAAATTCACCACGTGATGTTCGCGAACGATAAAACATTCATCTCACATGTATAATTATTGCCCACACCAGTAACGTTATCTCTTCAATCGAATTTAAGTAGTAGTTAAAATAACACTGGAGTCGGTGTCGTTGTAAATTCAGTATGTAAACGTAAATTGCACACTTGATTACTCCAGGCTTGTGCGATCTGCACGTTTCACATGAAGGTAACCATGAAACAGCAGTGTTAGACACTAAACACGACAGATCAGACAGTATTATATTACTCGTCTGATTAAAATCTCAGGAATTTTAACTGCTACGTGTTCGTGTAGGCACGTGTGTTCATACACACGCAGCGGTGTGCGCTGTTGGATCATTCTTACATGTGACCATCGTTAGCTCCCTTCTTTGCTAAGAAATGGTGCCAGATATTCTGTTCCGATAGACTTTAATATAATAGATTTTACTATAATAGACTTTTTATTATAATGAAGACTGTACTGAAGGTTTGATTCTTAACAGGTGTGCAAAGACATCGATACGTTTAGCGAAAACCTCTCTTTCACCTATCGTCCAGCAACACGTTCTCACTCGTTCTCCTTCGATTCTCTCTCACTCTCGTGCGCGCCCAAGTAAAATTACCCAAATCAATGGAATTGTTACGTTTGTTAGTATCTCAGTACAAATTCCGGACAAGGACAGATTCAGTAATTGTCATTAACGACCTGTTGTTATTTTATGTTTTGTTCTTATTAAGTAACATTCGGTAAATACAAGTGTCCTAAACAGGTTGTAGCCAGTGTAATTTAAATTATTAATGACGTGGGACAGGTTACATCATATTTAAACAGCATTTTTACATGGTTCGAGAATGAAATTAATTTTTTTGTTACATTATGTTGCAGTTTATGTTGTCAGTTGCATATTGTTACGTTTACGTTCAGATTTCAAAGTGTAATGCATGTCACAGATTGATATAATCCGTAATTGGGTTTGCTTAATGGTATGTCCGACAGCAATTTCTCAAATATATAATATAGAACGCGTTTAGCGTATAATAGTTGCTCGAACAGCTAAAACGTAAGCTCTATATTTTAACTCCTGAATGTAAACGTGTGTCACTTGAAATAGTCTATACAATATTAGTTTATTTTTTATCATTTCCTCTTCACGTTTAAGGCATCATTGTCCTTTACGGTTGCTATCTTTTTCTTCTTCTTATGCTTATGCCTATAGGACCTATGTTTCTTCTTCCTTTTGCTTTATCGTGTGTCCGTGCTATTTCCGAGACTTCAATGAGAACTGACAGTGGCATATTCCTCTGTACAGGTTACCAATCTTGTACCAGAGTAGACAAGAAAGATAACTGCCATTCTTAGGCCTTTTGTCCTGCCTGTTTTCTTTCGGGGACGTCTCCCTTAGCCAAAGTGTTCTGGTTTTGCAGTGCCGTACACCCTCTCCTGTCTGTTATGCGACGCACATCCATCGTACCCCACTCATTGCCCAGAGGTCACGCGACTCATGTCTTCGTAGGCATAGGAGTAGGATTT
The DNA here is from genome assembly GCA_034769895.1 of Magicicada septendecula. NCBI lineage: Eukaryota > Metazoa > Arthropoda > Insecta > Hemiptera > Cicadidae > Magicicada > Magicicada septendecula. Next base: position 153,307,569 of record CM068368.1, on the reverse strand, counting down.
CGTGGCAGAGCTGGTAATACCAATAGGAATTGCTCAAAGTTTATGTTTTTAATTCTCCATTATTTATACATAGGCCTACACATTGACTGTAAGTTATTTGTAGTAGCAAAGAGATTAAACGAGAACAGTATGTTTGATAAGATTTATGAATAAGTTTTGCTTTTTTAGTGTGGATATTAATTTGGGATGTCGAAGCGTGTATTAATAGCGAATAACAAAAGATTTTACGAGGTTCCTTCAGTTTGTTGGCACAAACGGCTTTCCCGCCGTTTCGACAAATTCTATTGCTATTGTAAGGACAATTATAATATCAATTTAAGGCAATCCATTCGGACCAGTTGTGGTTAAGGTGTTCCAGACATTCCCAGTCTTATTTTAATCTTATTTGTCTTTACTTAAGTACGGTAAACAAGTAAATAAATTCCCCTAACCACGGTGCTCCTCTCGTCATGTATTCAATTCATGGTCATTACTGTAAGATTATTAGTAGGTGCAGTTTTGGTAATTGTATTCTGTGCAAATTCGTTACTTCGGTTTTGTTGTTTAGTGTTCTTAAAATGTTTAGCATCCTTTTGCATTGAAAACGTTATAGCCTATTCAGTACGGACGACCAAAGGTAGACTCTTACGTGTCATTTCCTTGGAATGTGAATCAAAAAGGAATATGAATGGAAAAATAAATATGTTCCGGTAATAATGTAATCAACAATTAAAATCTTAAAACGTTTCCGTTCTTCCGTCCACAGGTAAAACTAAGCGTAACGGGAGCATTCGGAACGCAGCGTAGCCACTGCCGCTCAACTAATGCGTGTGCTAACTAACAAAGTTACTCTTGTATGACAGAGTTTAGTTTACAGACAAAAGTTTCTCCTTCGAAAATAAGAAAATTATTTACAGATTATCCGTAATAGTTATGTTACGATAGCAAACACTCAAAATTTAATAAGTTTTACCAACAGGTACGTAACACATAAGTTCGTATCTTGTTTATATACAGAAACATAAGAGTCGTACCCAAGCTTAAAATTTGTTTATCTCTACGTTTAGAAATTAATGGGCAGTTGCGGGCATGAAGTCCAACTCCGATTACGCAACGTCGTTTCCCCTTGCATCGCACTTGAGATCATTTTCTGTTGCTTCCTGTTATACTACTTTACTTTCAAACAGACAAATTTAAAATAGCAATGTAAGTATAGTAGTAGATTGATATTTGACGATCGTATTTTATAATTTGTCAGTAGAATTCAAATGCAGGTTACTTCGTTTATGCTGAGCATGATTAATACAAACGTACCTGTCGTGTTAAAGATAACACTTCAGATTTTTCAATTATAAACACTTGAAAATATATTCATTTAACATAATTGACGTACTGTACTTTCTCTACGTAAAGACGACGAAACAATATAAATAAACAGAGAGTCCTGTGCCATCTTTAAGTACTTCTTTAGACACCTGTTATTTCGATAATTATTATAATTACTGACTTAATATTGAATATCCAGTGTTGAAATATTGAATGGTGGCAGGCATTTGTGATGAGAAAACAATGAAAATGTTTATGCCCTTCATAATTTGTAGTAGTTCCCATACAGTGTGCATGAGAACACGAAAATGAACTCTTTTTAAACGAAATGATCAGAGTTGTTTTTTATGCTTTTTATAATTTCATGATATTTTCGCTATGAAATTAGACAGCGACTTATCAATGAAGGTATCCGACACTCTGCCAGAAAGGTTAACTGTCAATCGAAAAAACTAAAATATACGTACATTGGCTTACTCGATTTCCTAATAAAGCATCCTTCGTGTTTAAGCATGGTTGGGGTACAATAAACTTACGCGTATTTACAAAATGTAAAATATTTATATTTACACACAGACAAACATAATACGCTGATTCACAACTATATAAAAACAAACAACATTATGAAGTGCTGTATATAATCAACATTTAACGCTAGGATATTGACGGGTTTGGATTTAATTAGTAATGTGAGGAATAATGTACAGGTACTGCTTTGTGTACGACTTGGGACTGCTGATTGTGTTCCCTGTGGAACACATTACTGTATAAAGGAAAATATTACTGTTTAGTTATTTTTTAACTAAAATTGTATAAGATAATGGCTGCCAGTGTTATTGTGTGGTTCTGAAACTTGGGTTCCGGCGAAACACATCTGAGTGGGATACAGGAATCGGAGATGAAGATTCTTGCGATCCGTTAAAGGCTGCACACGAAGAGATAGACTCTACAATGAAGACATTCGTAAAGAGTTTTAATATCCACGGTCATATTGCAGAAAGCAAAGAGCGATGGACTGCTCATCTAAATAGGATGCCAGGTGGCAAGTTGCCTAAGGAACTTTGGCAATGCAAGCCTATCGGACAACGAAGTATAGGAAGACCTAGGAAGTGTTGGTGAAGTAGGTAAATTCCTTTGAGACCGGAACAGGTGATTCGCCTAGTCCCTGATAGAAGTTAGTTAGATATGCAGTTCATGAACGCTGCGACATTTGAAGCATTGTCTTAAACGAACGAGAAATTAAAACGGTTTATATCAGCGTGTACTTTTCTGCCCCCCCCCCACACTTAGTGATGGGATTTTAATAATATTATTTTCTAAACTATTAAAAAAGTAAGGGTCAGCAAACAGTATTATAATACGTATAAAAACATTACGATTTTTAGCGGCTTTGTGGAAGAGTATCAAGTATTGAGTATTAAGTACTTTATTACGTTTTATTTTTTATTATTATTTTTTTTTTTGTTGAGAGGTTAACAATGAAAAGCTATTATTTAACTCAACACACAATCTGCTAAAAATTACAATTATTTTAACTGTCGAGTCATATGTACTGACCCCCTTCCCCCCCCCCAAAAAAAAGGTAATAAAATTATATAAAGATTTCATTCCAGGAGGTAAACTAGAAACGACTTATAAATGTTATCACGTTCTGTTGTTCACGTGGAAACATTATTTTTTTGTCCTACACATAGTGACGCTGTAAATGCAAAATAAAGATACAAGAAGTGTCATCTGTACTTAGATACTGTAGCATTCACGTGCTAATTCAGTTTTCGTCTTAAACCGTGACAAATCACTGTATATGCATTATAGGTTACGACGGCTGTGTATTTTTGTTTCATTAGTTATATATTCGATCATATAGATACAGTATGTATCACTATTTAAAATCAGTAATGATAACTGTTTATCTAGTGTGCGGGTTTCTAGCTTTCGTAACGGATGTCGTATAGGCCTATACGTATTTGGGATCCAGTTACCTATGTATTCTTGTGTAACGCAGCGATATAGGACCAAGTAGCCGGGTGTACTCCCGTCGACATTATCGTTTATGTACTTTCATATGGTATAACCCTACCTGAAATGTGTTAAGGTAGAATAATTTAACAGAAATTTTAAAAAAGTAAACTATTTATATTTACATGTAAACAAATATAAAACGTTGATTCATAAACACATAAAAACAAACAATATTATAAAGTGCTGTATATTATAATAAACATTTAACGCTAGGATGTGGAGGAGATTGGATGTAATTAGTAATGCGAGGCGTAATGCACAGGTACTGCCTTGTGTACGACTTGTGGATGTGCATTGTGTTCCCTGTGGACGATGGCGTTGAATCCGTTCTTGTGATCGGCCGTGTACTCGACGACGCGCTTGGAACCGTCCGGTTCGATGAGGGTGTAGCTTCCGTGAACTTGGTCACCGTGTCTCTCCTCTTTCTGGCTCTTCACGTCACCAGTGTGGCCGTCGTGGACGGAGTATTCGAATTTGTACTCTGGATGAGGGTCGTACGGTTCCTCCTTGTATTCGTAGTGGTGGTGTTCCGGTGCGTGGTGATAGACTGGTGCAGCGTGGTAGACTGGTGCGGCATGGTGTACTACGGGCACGTGGTGTACTGCGGGGGCGGAGTAGGAGGTTGCGTGGCCGTAGCCTCCTTTGTGACCATACTGTGCCCAGATCGGACATACACTGATTGCCAGTACGAAGGCCGTGATAGCTACCTGTAACCACATGAAGCAGAAACTAGTATAGCCTCGTTTAGTATTTCACTACCATGGAATGAAATTAAGACATATCAGGATATTCAGAGATAAAACTGTAACAACATAGCTGTAGTTAGCCTTTGAGTGTTTTCAGCATTGTGAGTAAATTATTATAATATCCGTAATATAAGAAAATTCAACGTCTTCCCGCCAATCGACGAGGCCCCATTATACGACTGCACAAAATTAATATAAAGTTTTGTCACCTATAGCTTTCGTAAACAACGATTAGGAATTCTCCAGTTGAAACTGAAAATATTTGGATTTAAAAAATCAGCTACTGTTTATTGGAGCTAAGCTCTGTCTATCTATAGGCTAGACATCATTTCAAAATAATATAACACTGTTATTTATTGAACGTATGCATCTCTGCTGCAAACACGCAGTTTGTGCAATGCGCTTTGTGAAATAGCTTTCACCCTATCACCATACACACTTTACCTAGGTTTTGTTATGTATATTTATTTAGTTTTTCGCTACGTGTAAATGGAATAGTAAATTTTGTGGTAGTTAATTTATCGTGTTTGTATAAGCGCTGTTGTTATTTTAACTACGTGAAATTCAGCAAAATTCACGACCCAAACAAACAACTTACCAGAATATTACCGTTTATTCTAAATAAATCTGCCTATATTAAAAAACAAAAATTTATTATCACACGTTCAACCCTTGGAGTTGTACGTGTAAGGAATGTGACGTTATTTGAACTTAAGAAAGCCGTGGACCACTGCATTTAGAAACAAAAATGGGCATGAATAAAATTGTATGAAGGTGTGTACGCAACAGTATAGAGGAAAGAAAATTGTACTTACGGTAAAAGAGAACTCATTAAATAAAATACAGAATAGCCATAAGTTGCTCCACAAATGCTTCGCTTATAATGGCAAGGGTCAAACGATTTATGGCACACTCTGTATACACAGTTTCCAAAACTCCAACTATAGACTCAAGCGTTTCTGACTATAGAGGCGTTCTGTGATTCTAACAACCGGTTATTATTTACCGCTCAGAAATACTATTTCGTTATGTACATTTTCGACAAACACTAACCGCGACCAGTTAATATAAACGACAACAACAGTATGCAGTGTGAAATATAATACGAATACAGTATGAAAGACAAAACGCGTTTAGCGGCGACGTCACATTTATAACACTAGCGCACTGTCACAGAAGAAACAAACACTCTTTTTGTCGCACCTGCAACTCCATTTTGTCTGTCCGAGTCTGTCGTTGTACTCTGTTGCACCAGAACTGATAACCAATCGGACATTTCTTCCAGTATTTATACACTAAAAGTGTACAGCCACGGTGAAGGAAGTGAGCTTTAATTTGTTCGATACCTTTCACCACTTTTACGTTTTACATTTGAACGCGTTTTAAATTTCAAAATAAACTGTCGTTAACCTGTATTTTCGGTATTTTAACAGAGCTGTAATTAGGCCTACAGCGAAAGTCCGCAGAAATAGAAACTGCACAGTGCTCGTAGTACATAAAAAAATAAACACGCATAATTTGAGAAACTGTAGACTAGTATCATCGATGTCGTCTCTGTCTCCGCGTTTAGTTTTGATATACTTAACACAGACGCCTGATCAAACAGGTTTTGTAAGCAATTACATCGTAAGAGATGATATTCAAATAATAAATAAACTTCAAGAGTGTTCCAGTGAGTACGGAAGACCACTTGCATCATAGCCACTTTGCTATTTACGAGAAAGCTTGTGATTGGGTGTACACAAAAGCTATAATGAAGGTTAGGACAGTTATATTTACGGATTCTACACGAATGAGTGAACACCACCCAGCGGCTTGAATCTAACTGCGTATGTTATCAAATTAGAAATACATATGCAGTTGGACATTCGTTGGAACGTTTGCACCACTAAAGCCACAGAACATGTCCTTGTGAAACATACGTTTGCTGCTATCAGTAATTTGCTATTTGTAAAATAAATAAGTGTTTTTATAATTTTTCTACTACTTTGTGTGTATGCGCGTGCGCGCGCGCGCGTAACTGGTACTTTGATACCTCCAGTCTTTGAAGATGCAGATAATGTTTCTGTGAAAAAATTGTCAGAACATAGAATACTGATTAGGCCTAATTGTAGAAAAAACTAATGACAGTTACGGCAAATAAATTATGATGGTTTCTAATTTTCTTTCTAACGCATTACTGTAACTGTCAGTGTAAAACAGTATTTTCTCTGAAGTACATGCTTATTTCTACTTCTCACTTAACAGTATACGTAAACCTTTCTTGCATTATAACCAGAGTATTTATTTCATTAATTGTATATTAGGTTTCAATGAACATATGTCTACATATTCACTTCACTTTTTGCAAAAGACGAGATTCTGAATTCGATTCCAGCGCACTTCTACTCACGTCTTTCGTGGAAAACTGTATATTTTAAAACTGATACTCTGATTGTCGATCGCACGTTAAATTAATCAAACAATATTTACAGAACATTACGGGCATTACTGTCATCATAGACACATAATTTCTGTTCACGTGAATAACATGGTCTTTTTCTAGTAGATTTAGTAATGGCCGAATAATACGAAAGTTATGACATTATTTCCTTATGTTATCGCAACGTAGGTAAATAACGAAATACACACTAGGTCCATGTGTAAGTTAATATAAGAATTTTTGCGGTCTCCTAAATCGTTTTCTCGCCACTCTATTATATGTAACATAATAATAATAATAATAAAGATTTATTTTTAAAATAATGGTTTCATTGTTAATTGAGTGTCAAAAAAAATTAGAAAATTCAAAACACTTAATTACAGATAATGAAACTTCTGTTGTTGAATATCATCCAATAATTTTCATATTCTTGCTTCAATTGCATTGCTTATTGCTGCTTTCACGCAGACTCTGGTAGTTTATTGTGAATGATTTTGTCCTCGATCAAATCGCATCGTGCAGGAGACAGACAAATTACATATACATTACATATTCAACACATTAACTATATCATATTATACATTAAACAAGGAATGTCCCCGTACGCCTAGTCATTCTCGTTTGTCATGGTTCTCTCCTTATCTCTTATCTTCAGCAATTGACGATCATACTTATCCACATCCTTCTGTACACAGTTATTTCATTTCTCCAGGGCTCTCCCTCCTTCTTCTTCCCTCTGGCTCCCATTCTTCCACTGCTTTGAGGATATAAAAAATTAAATTTTATTTTATTTTTTCATTATTCTTTTAACACCCAAATCCCTCTCACTGCGCTACTGATTATTATAATGATTTATGTATTAAATAAATTTGATATAATTTCTATGATTTTGAAAGATATTCAGTATACGGAAAAATAAAAATCTTATTAAATGTTTAAGGTTTATTTGTTTACTTTTATAATAAATTCTAGACACCGCTATTATAAATGCACAGCGACTGGTCGACGGAGAGCAGATGGACTGCCCTATCCTGGCCATGTACTCTGCCAATATAAATTAATTACCTTTTTGAAATTAATTAAATTAAAAAAGAAAGAATTTTGAGCGTAAAGGAAAGTATTACTGTTTAGTTACTTTTTAACTAAAATTTTATAAGATAATGGCTGTGCCATTGTTATTGTGTGGTTCTGAAACTTGGGTTCCGGCGAAAAACATCTGAGTGGGATACAGGCATCGGAGATGAAGATTCTTGCGATCCGTTAAAGGCTGCACACGAAGAGATAGACTCTACAATGAAGACATTCGTAAAGAGTTTTAATATCCACGGTCATATTGCAGAAAGCAAAGGGCGATGGACTGCTCATCTAAATAGGATGCCAGATGGCAGATGGCAGGTTGCCTAAGGAACTTTGGCAATGCAAGCCTATTGGACAACGAAGTATAGGAAGACCTAGGAAGTGCTGGTGAAGTAGGTAAATTCCTTTGAGACCGGAACAGGTGATTCGCCTAGTCCCTGATAGAAGTTAGTTAGATATGCAGTTCATGAACGCTGCGACATTTGAAGCATTGTCTTAAACGAACGAGAAATTAAAACGGTTTATATCAGCGTGTACTTTTCTGCCCCCCCCCCACACTTAGTGATGGGATTTTAATAATATTATTTTCTAAACTATTAAAAAAGTAAGGGTCAACAAACAGTATTATAATACGTATAAAAACATTACGGTGTTTGGCGGCTTTGTGGAAGAGTATTAAATACCTCTTTAATTTTTTTTTTTTCGAGTTTAACAATGTAAAGCTATTATTTAACTCAACACACAACCTGTTAAAAATGACAATTATTTTAACTGTCGAGTCATATGTACTGACCCCCTTCCCCCCCCCCAAAAAAAAGGTAATAAAATTATATAAAGATTTCATTCCCAGGAGGTAAACTGGAAACGACTTATAAATGTTATCACGTTCTGTTGTTCACGTGGAAACAGTATTTTTTTGTCCTACACATAGTGACGCTGTAAATGCAAAATAAAGATACAAGAAGTGTCAGCTGAACTTAGATAATGTAGCATTCACGTGCTAATTCAGTTTTCGTCTTAAACCGTGACAAATCACAGTATATGCATTATAGGTTACGACGGCTGTGTATTTTTGTTTCATTAGTTATATATTCGATCATATAGATACAGTATGTATCACTATTTAAAATCAGTAATGATAACTGTTTACCTAGTGTGCGGGTTTCTAACTTTCGTAACGGATGTCGTAGAGGCCTATACATATTTGGAAGCCAGTTACCAATTAGTACAGTCACTGGAGCAAAAAAAAAAAAAAAATATATATATATATAAATTTCATATTAAGTGGCTTCTACGAGATTTTTTGCATAGGGCTAGATAAAAAGGTAAGAAAGAATTTTAAAAAAAGCTACAAAAATTCAGTCGTGGGTTTTCGATAAACGGGAGAGGGAAGGTACAAAAAATTCATTTTTCGTGATTATCTTAAAAAATATTAAATTTATGAGAAAAATGCGAAAGACCGAAAAGAAATAGCATAAAATTCTGCATTAAAAAGTTTATTATAATGTTTTTGTCAGGGCGATAATTTTAGTAGAAAAAGTAACTCAAAGTTGGCCAAATTTTTCACAAGGTGGATTTTCACATAAAATACATGTTTATTTAATAGACATCCAAATTCAGGAATATAAGTTTAAAAACTCATTATTATTCATTTATGTATATATTATTATGTATAATTGTTTATTTATTTATTACGCATTATAATAAAAATGTTATTAAAAAATGCCTTTATAAATATATTCAAAAATAGTTTTTCTTCCAATCATTGAAGATTTTGACAATAAAATAACTTTTAAAACACATTTCTTATTTATACAAATTATAAATATAACTTATTATGATTTACAAAATTATTAAAATATCGTTTTTTCTTCGATTTTTCTGAATTTTTCACAATTATCAAGGTGGAAAATAACTTTTTAGTACATTTATTATTTATTTATAAAATTTAATTATAACAATTATTTTTATAATGATAAATATATTTAAAAATCAATTTCTTCTCCAATTTCATGAAAAGATTCAGAAGTCAAGTCTTCTATTTCTATTTCTCTCTTATCATACACAATATTTGAAAAATTTGTGCACAAATTAAATTCAGTTTCCACAAGCCTTTGAACAGTACAATCCACTTTTTCTGCAACTGCATAATTTTCCACAATCTTTTTTGAAATTACAGAAGATCATTTGCAAAAGTGACTTCGGTGCGGGTAACTGTGACATTTGTATTGGAGTTAACATTTCATTTTTAACGCTCCAACCCCATTCTTCAGGTAAAAGATCGTTGCCAAGCCATTTTTGTGTCTGTAAATATACTCTGAAAAAATGATATTTTGCGGCATCTGCAGTTGGTGGTAATGTTGCCAAATTCACTGCACTTTTCTTAACTACTGCCTTTGTAAAAGAAATATATCTAAATTCATTAATATCTTTGACTTTTTGTGAAGCATTATAAATATTCAATAAACATATATGTCCACTTTTGAGGATAATTTCATATGACTGATTTGGCTGTGAAAAAACTTGTACAGCTGCCGTAAGTTCTGGGTTTATCTTGCTTTTTATTTCAAAGGACGTAAAAATACTGTTTTTTCCTTTATTATGAAAACACGAAGTTGTGTCACACTCTGTCATTGCATGCATAAATAAGATGTTTTCTTTACAGAATGGATACAAAATAAGTCTTCAACTTGACGTTTTACTCGCATATATCACTTGTATCTAGAACCTTTTTATTTTCAAAAATTAATTAAGAAGTTGCGATAATTTCAAAAAATAAACACTATACGTGCTCCGAAATAAAATAACAGTCGATCCGGCGACGGTTTACACACTACACTTACAACGTACAAGCTTGTGTGTCGGCTCACCGCGCATCTGTATGGCGCATGTACCAGCTGTCCTCGCTCTCCCTAAAATTCTTCAACTTTCAGGGTCTGTTCTTTTTATGCCCATGCACGGATATAAATTCTCACTGTGTAGAAGAGAAACGTAAAATATTGTAGTTTTACGTACAATAGTTACAAACATTTTAATATTTTTTTTTTTAGTTTTTAACTATTAATATTAATACGCGCAATGCACATATTTTTACATTTATTAATAAAAGTTATATTTATTTAAATTTAACTAAATTTTAACAATTCTTTACACTGCAGTCTTATATAACACATTTTGACCAGTACTTGTTCATAATTTTGTTAAAAAATATTTATTTTGAAAATTTCTGTAGAAATTTTAAGTTAGGAAAATGATGTATACTTGGGAACTCAAAAAAATTATAAATTTTAAAACTCGCTCATTTTATGCCAATAAATCAATACTAATTTTTATTATTTTTTCGAAGACCTATATATGTAAAGTTCATATTGTGAAGTTTTTTAAAATGTAAATACATTTGTAATAAATTGTTAATATGTTTATGCATTAGTTGGAAAAAAATAAACACAAAAAAGTTATTACTTTATTTTAAGTATTTATTAATAATTTAATTATTTTATTTTCATTTTACGTAAAAGTACAAACATTTAGCTTTAAAATACTTTTTGATTTTTGTCTCTACGACTATTATAACGGATTTTATTAAAATTTGTACGATGTATGTTGCAATGTCAGAAAAAATTAGCCTTCCCGCTCATCGGGGCGGACTCCGACAATCAATTTTTTTCTAATATTTCAATTCCATTTTCTCACAAAGTATTGGCCTGACAAAAAAATTGTAAATAGCTTTTTTGTAGAGAATTTAATGCTCTTTAATTTTTGCAATTTGTCTTTTTTTGTAAATTTGTTATTTTTCAAGATAATTGAGAAAAACTAATTTTTTGTACCTTCCCCCTCCTTTTTTTCGAAAAACCGCAACGGAATTTATGTAAATTTTTTTTTAAATTGTTTCTCAACCTTTTATCTAGCCTTATGCAAAAACTCTCGCAGAAGCCACTTAATTTGAATTTTGTTCCTTCAATGACTGTAGGCCTACTGTATGTATTCTTGTGTAACGCAGCGATATAGGACCAAGTAGCCGGGTGTACTCCCGTCGACATTATCGTTTATGTACTTTCATATGGTATAACCCTACCTGAAATGTGCTAAGGTAGAATAATTTAACAAAAATTTTAAAAAAGTAAAATATTTATATTTACATGTAACCAAATATAAAACGTTGATTCATAAACACATAAAAACAAACAATATTATAAAGTGCTGTATATTATAATAAACATTTAACGCTAGGATGTGGAGGAAATTGGATGTAATTAGTAATGCGAGGCGTAATGCACAGGTACTGCCTTGTGTACGACTTGTGGATGTGCATTGTGTTCCCTGTGGACGATGGCGTTGAATCCGTTCTTGTGATCGGCCGTGTACTCGACGACGCGCTTGGAACCGTCCGGTTCGATGAGGGTGTAGCTTCCGTGAACTTGGTCACCGTGTCTCTCCTCGCTCTGACTCTTCACGTCACCGGTGTGGCCGTCGTGGACGGAGTATTCGAATTTGTACTCTGGATGAGGGTCGTACGGTTCCTCCTTGTATTCCACGTGGTGCGTGGGTGCGTGGTGATAGACTGGTGCAGCGTGGTAGACTGGTGCGGCATGTTGTACTACGGGCACGTGGTGTACTGCGGGGGCAGCGTAGGATATTGCGTGGCTGTAACCTTTGTGACCGTACTGTGCCGAGATGGGACATACGTTGATTGCCAGTACGAAGGCTGCGATAGCTACCTGTAACCACATAAAATCAGAAACAGTTCAGTTTACAATGTTGTATTTGCTGTTAACTAACATAAATGGGATTAACATTTGTTAGCTCGTTCAAAAGATAAAACTGTAGAAATATGGGTTGAGTTCAGCCATACGTAATCAGTATCGTTTAAACTGTAAACGAGTGTTGTCCAATATTAGCATTATAACATTTTAAGAAAATATTCTTGTAAGTACACCACAAATTTGGGTACCTCATTCTGTTGCTCGTAACTTTCCTCCCTCGAAAAGTAAATGATTTCGTTTCTTTCTACAAATTTTACTCACGAATATCTGTACGGTAATCTGTACTGACGCCTTCCCATTTGTAACCGTGTCCACATTCTACCTAACAAACGGATAAAATTTGGAAAGTGTTTTGTACGATCTGTTGAAATCGGTATTAAAAATACATCATGATATTCAGAAATACTTTATCGTAACTCTGTCAACAAACAAATAAAACAAAATACACATAGAAATATAATGGATCGAAAGAAAGGGGCAAGTACTCATTCAAATTTATCCTGTGCTTACATTCGTATTTACTCTAAGATATCGAGTAAGCGACATGGAACTTGTCTGTGATGCGAACACACAGTATGTGCCACCTCCTATACGCCCGTATACTCTACTAAGTGTTTCGTTATTTTGTTGGTCGCAACGTGAAGACAGATACTAAAATCCGCAGTTTGAATGCTTGTATCAGCGATTACTATATACATTAAAAGACGACAAAATTCCTCTAACTTCTGAGAAAAATTAGCGCGTCAAGTAAGGATAGAGCCGTTATTGAACCCTAAAAATGGCATAATGCGTTTTATTTAGATATAGCCTAAATATTTTTACCACTCGTGAGGTCCGTAATAGTTCGCATATTCTACCAGTTGAACGATTATTTAAACTTAAATAGCGATGATCCTTCTCTACAGAAACGAAAGACATGAATAGTGATATATCGCGATTATGTTGGAATAGTTATGACGAGAACAAATGAACACTTTCAAAACTGAGGAGTATTGAGACTCAAAGCTTCGCGTAACAAAGCAGCCGTGTTCTATGATGGTAACAATGGGTCAGTACTTACCGGTGGCAATTAATAAATAAACAAACAAACAAACATATTATACTTTACTACGCGACTTTTTAAACACTCGCAGCCATCGATTATATTTAAATGCTACGTGCAAAGTATAAATTATATAGGTGACAAAACGCGTTTAGAGACGGCGTCACATCTAAAACACTAGCGCACTATCACAGAAGGAACAAACACTGTATCGTCGCACCTGCCACTCCATTGTGTCTGCCTGATGTCTGTGCTGCTGTACCAGAACTGATAACCAATCGGACATTTCTTTCACTATTTATACACGAAAAGTGTACAGCCCCACGGTGAAGGAAGTGTGCCTTACTTTGTTTGACACCTTTCACCGCGTATACATTTTACTCTGCTCAAAATAATCTGTCGTTAACCTGTATTTCCTTTATTTTAACGGACCCTTGCTTACAGCGACAACGCACACACACGCCGTCCCAGTTACACCATAATTTGAAAGTAGTTTACGTTCACTTAATGGCATATCACTTGTACATTATGTATGCGCACTTAACAATAAGCAGGCCCAAACCGAATTATGTCATTAGTGTACGAATTTCGGACAGCGTAACGCACACTGTAAACTGTTGCGTTATAGCTGCGTTTTATAACGCGTGTTAATTGTTTTCTCCTTTTCAGGTCAGAAAATATAATACAATTTCATTAAGAGTTAAGACTACCTTCAGGTCGTTTAGAAAACGTTAGAATGTGTCAAACTGACGTTGGAAATATTATCCGGCCAATTTGGTGCCAACTGACACCAAAATTCATTTGAACTAATAAAATTTCTACATGTACGTAATAGCATAATATTTTCTTGTACTCTCTTCTGTAATTAACTCAGAAATACCTGACTTAATATTTCTAACAAATGTGATATACCAGGGTTAGATATCTACTATCCTATCACATTATTATTATTATTATTAGTGTTGTTCTGCTTCTTCTTCTTCTTCGTCGTCTTCTTTCTCCGATTATTATTCTTATTATAATAACATTGTTTGTGATCTTATTTCGATGACCCTTACGAGATCGTTTTTGTAGTAGGACCACAACCCCCCTCGTGAAATTCAACTTTCAATTCCAAGAACGCTCGACCTATGAAATACTGTCGTTTTCCAAGTCTTTTCAACAAATGGGAACGAATTATTTCTCTAGTTTGGTAGAGAATCACAAAGAATTCCTCAAATCCTATAGAACACGATGATAAAAATTAGTATTTGTCGAAAAACGGAGTGAACCACATCATCCAAGACACAATGTCAGGTAGAGGCATTATGAAATAAATTATGGTTAAAACCTGGCCATGGATAACAGGGAAAGTGAGAACAGGATTATTAAAATGACAAAACACTACAGTCCAGCAGTGTACATAAGTATTAACAGGAGAGGCGTTGAAGATATGGCCCAAATAGTTTTCAAGAAGGTACAGACGCAAGTAAACTTGATGCAATTCTGTGAAGCCGCTGACTGTATACATCTCTTACATGTCTTTAGCTTGTTCCATTCTATTCATAAATGTGGACAGTATCCGATAAAACCGACAGCAGGCCACATACATTGGAGACTTGTATCTGGAAAGTAAGAGCTTTTATACAATGAAAATTTTAAATTCGAGTTATAACTTACAAAACTAAATTCTGTGATGGAACATACAGAATTATGTAATTACATTAATGATGTACCTTACTTCACCTTTTCGTCGTGCGTTCTCAGTAAACTACATGTACATATTCTGTATTTAAGTGGATGTACACGACATTCCTGAGGGTAAGACCAAAGTTCTGAGATTAATTATCATGTTCCGCGTAGTACTGTGCTGTGTAACATAGGATTTATTATACGTGTGTGTGCATGAGGTTTGTTAATTATGTACTATAAATTAGTGTATGAGTACATACCGGAGACAGATCTAGCATGTCGGAATATTTGATGATGTTTTACTAGAACGACGAATAACAGTGGGTCAAAGCAACGCAGAAACGTGCACTTGGTACCGTACCACGTTCTTGTTCCGCAGATTTTATTCTTGACGTTTGATTGATTGTAAACTTCATGTGCAGCGTCAGTGTGTGTACGCGTGTAACGTTTAAACATATACAGATGTCGAGAGCCACACGTGTTGTGTATTGTTTATGTGCTCGCTGGCAGCTGTGAACCGTGGTGGTTAGGCAAAAAGATCACCTTTATCGACGTTGGTAGCGAATTCACGACACCCTTGTAACGGTATTGTAACTACTGTACGAGTTATGAACAGTGTAAACAGAATACCACTGAATTGTTATAATTAATCGTTTGTAATTTATTGTCTATAGCGTCCTTATAACTTAAGTTAGTTCTACTTGACAAACTTTATAATACAGCATGATCTACTTTTACTTCTCGTTCACAGAAAAAGCGCATTTCATGAACGTGACAGTTGTAACTTGAAGCACTTTTCCTATTTTTCCAAAGTATATTAATATTACGGAGAATCAGTACTACAGTCAAACAATGGTGTAGCTTAGCGATAACGATGAGTGAGTTTAACGAAGAACAGCGACATCTAGTATGACAAGGAAGAATGGGGTCTGTATACCAAAACAACACGAAAAACTCAAAGTTATTGGATTCCTCATTATAGGATTCGTAGTCCTTTTAATTCGTAATGATATTTAAAAAATATTATTTCTTTGTAAGCTACGCTCCCACTTACGTGTTTGCATTGGCGTAAACAGTTTGTAAACACGTTAAAGATCCAGGTTAACAATTCGAAATAGAAACAGTGATTATTTCAGATTCAAAAATATTCTACGTATCAGATTTGTTATCGTTATAACTAATTCTTTGATAATTGTTAATTGCTTATAGAAGTAATACCAGAATATATATGATCATATGTACATTTTCCAAGTGTGCTTTTGTTGTTTGCGCACGCGCTTGTGATTGTTTATTTGTTGGAATTATTTTAGAAAGTTGTAAAGTCAGGTATATAATTTTTTTCTGCCCATTAAAAAGCCAGTATGTCAGAATGTGAGCTTTACATAACAGATTGTTTTATTAAACTAGATATACTTGTAATCGAAGCTAGTTTCTTCAAGACTCGCTCACGCCAGTCGCATGGGTTTCCAGAATGCATGGGCGGACTTAATGTCACTTACGGCAGCAGCCTCACATGTGCTTCCCGAATTGTGTTCGAAAGTGTTTTTGTGCTCGAATTTATACAGGGTTCGTTTGGTAGCGTCGTCTATGAGTCTGATACACTCTCGATTATTTTGTTCCCCTCTTTACGTGCATCCAATGAAAAAACGAGGGCTATTTTATTAGCTGATTTACACAAACTGGGTTACATAAAAACACGATGAATGCGCTGTAGCGGCTAGTATCCTTCTACATTGTTTCACGCAAATCCTCGACCAATGTAGTCTTATTTCTGTTTGAATAGTTCAATTAAATATATGGAGCCTGCCATTGTCTCTTCCACCCCGTATAACATGCTTGGTGGTCTTCGTTGAAACGACTTATCGAAACGTTCGAGTTAAGTATCCCGAATTGCTGTCGGGGGCTGTACGGGCCCGGTATGGACAGCGATGGTCTTAACATACCACCATTGGATCAGAAATTAAGACGAGGCACGGAGTCGTTGACATAACTTTTTTAGGTGGCCGATCCCTTCCTTAGGGGCCCGCTGTCACGTGCCTGGGTGTTGCGTAGAGCAGACTCCGCGTACTCGAAAGGCTCACACTTCGGGCAAGTTCAGACTGGAGTGACAGACGATCAGGTATGCCCTGTCGCTAACCGGACCGAGTCCGGACCTATGTGGCTTACAGGTTCTGGCTGTTTACCCAAGCGCTTTGGAACTAACGATTATCTCATTACTATCTCATTGGTTGGATACCTTATCGATAGCCTTTTGCATCGGGGAACTGCTAAAGTCGGTGCAACCGTATAACAAGTGTCTGTATGAAGGTGGTAACGATGTGACGAAGTAATATACTTGTGTATATAACTTTTGCATATATAAAATATTTTTCTCTTTTTCGTTTTTCTTTACCAATCAGTCGGAGATTAATTTTCGAATGGCCCTCGTATGTAGTGTAATTTACACAATAAGGTGATCGCACTCACCTACGCTCACTGCTCCAGTTTTTTCGGTGTTCGAGACGCTGAGTTTATTTGTTACCACTGCTGTGTCGTATTGTATCGACGTCCAGGTTTAAAGCTAGTTACAAGACCATTGTTGTCAGCTGAAATACATAGTTCAGACTTGTTAGTCAATCTACGAAACAGCTGGTGTCCCAAACGTAGCGGATACCATAAAAATAAATGTAGGAATACATTTATCTTGAAAATTAATTTCTACGTAATGTAAAAGAGTCTGTTCGATTCGTTACGGGATTATCATAATTTTTCCCTTCAGTCACACAAATTATAGGTGATTGGGTGATAACTAGAGTTGAAGTAGAATTAAGCAGAGGATGCTTTGCGCTCAGTATAGGCCATTCCACTTATCAGTCTAGGAAAATAAAGAGTTGTATCTTTTGTTTCGGTACTGTCTATCAAGCGGGCGAGCCCGTAGTTTCTTTTCTGTATCTTGTTTTCTGTTTTCTCTACATACTGTAGGCCCTAATATTTGAAGTGCGTATGTGTGCATAATGTTTTCAATATTTTTTAATAAAATTATGGTTTTCATTTCCTTGTATTTGCTTTGCATTTAATCATTATTTTATTCGTGACAGCTTTCCAATATCGGTTGTGTATCGAGGAGTAAATGATTTCTTGGGATTTTTTAGAAACATTTGTATCTGTAATATTTTCACGAAATAAATAAAAGACATGAAACTAACCCCGTCTGCAGAAAACAGTTGATGTGTTTCACACGTAAACGTAATCAGGTGGCGAAGAATTACATCATCAACGACTTGAAGTGATGGGAAGCAGTGGAGCGAGTTTCATTAACGACTTAGTATAACGGTAGCAGGTCGAAGCTGAAAGCTAAATCATTTGTGCAACAACAAACTACCCAAACTGATGCATACAAAACTCTCGTGTATTCACAAAGGCACCTTAAAGATGTAATTTCATCGTAATGCAATACGAATTTAGATGTCTCTCATTAATCTAGTATATTGTTTATACTAATTGTAATCAAACACGCGTTCTTCTTATAGTAAAGTTTATAGTAAATGCACGTTACCGGAAGGCTCTTCGTTAACGTTCTGAATAATTAAGTACGTTCGTGCACGATAATTCTCATTTCACGCACGTTTTTGAAATCTCGTGCACGCGCGTGACAGATTGTCTTCTTCTTCTTCACTTCATGTTTTAGCCATTCCGCCTGTTACGGTTCCCACTTTTTCCTTGGTCTACCTAAATGTCTTCTTCCTCTGGCTTTGTATTTTCTACCTTTTACTGGAATCCTGTATTGTTGCATTCTTTCTAAATGTTCTTGCCACTTGTTTCTATTAAATTTTATCTTTTCATTTAAGTTGAATACCTGAAGTTCTTGTCTAATCGTTTCATTTCCTATTCTGTCTATTCGACTACAGCCCTTAACTCGTCTTAAGAATCTCATTTCCTGTGCCTGAATTCGATTTTCTTGTTCCTTTGTCGTTACCCATGTTTCGCTGCCATATATAAGTGCGGGGACAGCCATTGTTGTATGAAATTTCAACATTGTCTCTTTCAGGCATTTTTCAGGCATCGACTGATAGTTCCGCAAATACGGTTAAAAGTACTAATTTTTTGGTCAATATCTTTACTGTAATAGATGGAAATATCACAACCTAGGTATTTAAAATGTTTTATCGTTTAAGATGATTTTGGCTCTTATTGGCTCTTTTCCTGCGACAGATTGTATTCTTCGAAAAACAAGAGATACGTTGAGAAAATACAGGTTATTGTAATAAAACGTACTAACAGCCTCGTCCGCTGTTACCAGACCTCGACCGTTGGACATTTTTAGAGAAACGTCAGAATTAAGGTGTGCAACACAAAACCAGCAACAGCAACGAGTCAAAAGCGTTAATTCAAATACAGGCCAGCCAAATAACAAAGGAAACTATTTGCGATGTTCACAATTTCATCTGATCGTGTTGTCATCAGTGTTTGAACCGGAACTGTCATCTGTTCGACATCCACGATATCTCAAAAGATTATGTAAGTTTACTTGTTTTTTTTTTAATTTAATTAACAAACTTTATTATTACGTATGCTACTAGTTTCATGTGCGTATGTTTTTGGTTATTCTCGTCCCCAAGTATGTGTATTTTTTTTCCCTCAGTTCGCTCAGTAGAAATTCTCCAGCAACGGGGTTGCGTTTGGCCCCGCGCTAGTGTGTTATCCCGAACAAAAACGGTTTAGAGATGTTTGTAACTTAGAGGGCTGTAGCCTCGTACCGATCCTTTATGTTAAACTCGTGCTTTTTTTAAATCTTTATCCGCACAATAAGTACGCGCGCGTGTGTGTTGGTTTATGCAGTTATCATTGTGTCCACGTTGTGTTCGGGCTTCAAAGTGAATAAAAAACAAATTTGTTTATTTATAACTTGTAACGAGTTTATTGTGAAACTATGCGAAGATGAAAATGAGTGCTATTTTCAGGTATACACAACCCAAAACAGTTTGTAATGTACATTTGGTTAGAATGAAGTGAGTGAGAGGTGTTTAATGAACTAGTAGTGGGAACCTCCATACGACGCCTTGGCGGTGTAGACGGGCACGGCGATCGCTTTGTGTTCGACTTGGGGATGCTGGTTAGGCTCTCTGTGCACGATCGCGTTGAACCCGTGCTCGTGATCGGCCGTGTACTCCACGATCCTCTTGCTGCCGTCCGGCTCTACCAGCGAGTAGCTACCTTTGACCGCGTCTCCTTCGCGTACTTCTTCTTGGCTTTTGACGTCTCCGGTGTGACCGTCGTGCACGCTGTACTCGAATTTGTACTGAGGGTGAGGGTCGTAGTAATCTTCACGGTAACCCACGTGTTTGGCTACTGGAGCCGCGTACGCGATGGCGTGTCCACCGTAACCTCCTCCATATCCTCCGTGACCGTACTGCGGCAGAGCGTAACACGCTAACAGCACGCTCAGTGATGCCAAAGCCTAGTAACAGAACATGTATCATTAATTGATAGACTTCATTATTGCTTATGTACGATATTTAATTAGCTATAATAACTATTTATTTTCTTATTTATGAGTAATTCGACAACTAATAAATTTATGACTTTTAGATGTAAAAATGATAAAAACCGTTCGTATTCTTTTCCATACTTTCTCTACTTAGATACAATATTTGGCACACTGATTTTAGTACCAGATACCCGTAGTTTAAGATAAGGCTGCAACTTTCGTCTCTTATCCAATAACACATTCAGTTACGTGACCGTTTAATAAAATTTTTACTTACATTCATTCATTACTTTTCATTTCATTCATTATACTTTCATTCAACCTTATATTCAGAAGATACGAATAGCTTCAGCCACATTTTATTAGTAAGAAAACAAATTTAACAGTTTAGATAATTAAGTTTTATGTTTTAGACCGTGATCAAGTCTACTGACGGTTTAAATCAATTAATCCGATTTAATCAGTTGTCGACTGATGTATAACTAATATGGGGGTATTTTTTATGATAATGTCGTTCGTATATTTCTGTGCGTGAATTATTTCAAGAAAACAAACATGCTAATATAAGTTACATTATTTGCGATACCTTAAATTGAAAAGAAACGATTTAGTAAAAATGTAAAATTGCATACTCTGTCACACACTCTCACACTCTCTCTCTCTCTCTCTCTCTCTCTCTCTCTCTCTCTCTCACATATTCTCTTTCTCTCTTTTTTCTTTCTCTCACGTTCTCTTCCCGTCTTGAATAAAATTTGTTTGTGCCAATTAATGTTTTCCACCTAACACTTTTCCACGATTTTCTGCGAACGTACGAAGTATTATTTCACAATGCAGTACTATCCATCTTTCTTACATGTAAACGTTAACAGTTTTTTTTGGTATCTGGTCACAAACCTTGTATACTCAAAAAAGTCCTAAGCGGTAAAAAAAAATTTAAGCTGAATCCAAATTAAGAAAAATCACTTGTCAAAGACCACTTAAAACACAACAAACACCCACCTTAGCGACGAACATGTTTATCGTGTTGTACTGAGAGGTGACACACAAATGATGCCTTGTCTGTGCTTTTCGCAAGTATATATACTTTGAAAGAGTGCACATATTAAATGTTGGGTTTAGGAATTAGAAGGGAATGGTCGGCTCCTTTCACTCTGTACACATGTGCTGTACCGACTTGCTGTAAACTCTGTAATTAACCCGTTTTGAAAATTTTACTACTATGCTTTTTGTCCGTACGGAACGTTATTATCTAAATACATTATAATAACATGTAACAGGTAACGAGTAGAGAACTCTATGACAGTACTATTTAACTGTGTACATTATAAGGATGATCGCATAGTACGACGAAATTCTCAAAACTCCAAACAACATTAAGTCTAAATTATGAACTCTTGTTACCGAAAACATAGACATATGAATTGATACTGTAATAAATTAGAGACGCAGAAGTCTGCACGAAACCGCTGTATGAAATATTATTTAAAGTAGATTACTTTCAAAGATGTTGAATTCTTGTGATTGAAAAAATGTGTCATTGAATATGCGAGACTCAAGTGCTTATTGGAACCCTCGTCTATGCATATTGTTGTATGTGTATTCCAACTGTTAATTATCTACAGTTTCTGTTTTTACTGTTTCGAAGTATTGCAAGAATACGCTGGTTTTTTGTGTACAGCGTTTCTGTAGGCCTGTATTTTGCGTGAACGCCTGGCAGACAGCGAACGTTGTTTTGTAATTTAAATACATAAGTATTACAAACTATGGTTGACATCAGCACTTTGGCAGACCCACTGCCTTATCTTGCCGCCTAGCCAGCACTTCCGTCATGGTATTTGTGTCTTCCTTTTGTCACGTGCTCCAGTTTTGTATCTGATATTGTGTCGGTTGGGCGTTCTGGCATCGTGTTCACCGACTTCATTAACAGTTAGAGTTTGTCAGAATAAAGCAAAAATGTCGATCCCACAGTAAAGATCAGACAACATTTACTACAGTTGGAATGTAGGACACAAATTATTATACGAGTTTTTTGTATGTTGCTTTGTGTTATTTTTCATTAAAACATTTTCTTTTTCTCCTGCATTGTAAATTTGTAATCCGTGCATCAAGCGAGCAGTAGACAAAATCAGATGACGTGAACAAACATTATTGAAAGGGTCAATAAAGACAGTGGTGTTTAAGTTTTTTACATCCAATGTGTAACATTCTCATATAGGTGTATGAATACTCCTCGTCTGTTCATATATAACTCGTTTTTAGTATTTTACTCAAAATTGTACCCGCTGTGTATTATCTCGTTTCATTGGAATTACACCGATCGAGTTTAGCGTTAACAGTAATATTTTGCCGTTAAATCTGTGCGGTAATTGGTTTTATGAATGAATCTAACGTCTGATACAAACGCCCGTCACACGATTATACGATACAAATTATATACCATAGCTTGTGTATGCTTGGTAATGTATAGACAGACAGACATGTGTAATGTGTTTGCAGGCTTTGAGTAAAACTTTACAAACCATTTTCTTAGTTACCATGAATGTATCTGTTCTTGGTTACTAGTTCATTGTAATTTTTGAGGTCTCCATCATAATACGAGATTATGATTTTATTTTAGTATTTTACGCCTCACGGTGGCCGCGCCTAATGTCCACGCCAGCGAAGTTCTTGCAGGTGAATCCTTAAGGGAAGCAGGCGTTGACCAGTCCAAACCTGCAAATGCTTACTTGCACACCTAACTTGCAAGAGGAGAGGGACCGCATCAATACATTCTTATGCATGACGTTCATACCGCCTGTGACGCGGACAGCGGCAAACCACAGCAGGGCGCTAGAACTCCACTCACAACTTCTGCCAGTCTAATTTTTTCAGTGTAAGGGCACAGTGGAAAGACGCCACTTCTTTTTACAATTTGTACTGTAACCTTGTTAGTTGTCGAAGCATGCGTTTTGATTAGTTAGATTTACCTCAGAATAACCTACTTTTGAGCACATGCAACACTCCAGTGCATTCATTTGAGTCGTGACTACTGTCGTCACATGCACGAGTGACCCTAGCGGAGAAAAAGCATAAATACGGGAACGAACACAGCCTTACACAGTTTTTCATATTTTCCTGACCCATGAAGGTCTTTCAATTAAATCAGAACGTGTTAATAAATTTTATAATTTTTTATATGTAATGCAAACTTTTAAAGAAGCATATTGTACAGAATCTGATAAAATAATCAGAAAATCCGGAATCGTATTTCTTTTTTAAACGAGCATTGTGCGTGCGCGCGCGCGCGTGTGTGTGAAAGTTTGTCGGAGATGCTTTTATAAATGAAATTTTAGACGCATCAATTGATGGATACATTTGAGTGATAGTTATACAATCTATGGTAACATTTGTGTATGTAAGCAACAGGAGTCGTACATTTTCGGTACGGTGATCTGTATTTTAAAGAGAAAAAGAATGGTTACTATTTCAGCATTCGAGATATTAAATTTAGATATAAAAATTATTATGAAATTAACTGCGAAAGCAATAAAGAAGGACATCGTCCCATGGACTTCCGTTTTTGTACAGCGTAATTCTTAGGACGGCCTTAGATTATAAAGCCCGGATCGTTATCAAGTTTAATCGTAACAACGATGGTGAATGTCCGTCGTAGGAGAAATGTGGGAAAATTGTCTTTCTTGTGAAATGTTTATTTCAGTCTCGGTTTACTGATTTTAATAATAGGCTATTGCTAACGACGCGTGAATGACTAGTTCATTGCTGCTTGAAACCACTAACTTGATTGATAAATTGGTATAAAACCTAAACACACAACTGCCAATATCTGAGTATTTTAATTTATCACTAGTGTTGTTATTATTTAAGATAATAGTCGTTACTTACTTTATAACTTACCTTCTTTCAAAGTCTTGTAAATTTACCTTCTTCTTACACTTGAATGTAAATTTTTTGCATTTGGGTTTATTCTACGAGATTAATACGAATTAATTACGTTTTAGTCAGTTTTCCGATTCCGTGTTACCAAATCTTTCTTTTCATACCAAAATTAGTACGTAATTGCAGTTTAACTACGTTTATCTGCAAGTTTTTTTTTATATCAGACCAATATATTTTCGTGTTATAAAGTAAACGAGTTAGTAAAGCCAAGATTTATTTTATGCTCATGAATCATTATAACTTTTATAATAAGACCATAGTTTACTTTGCTAGCCCAAACTCATACTTAATTACGTAAATTTTATTGAATAAAACAGTACAAATTTTGTACCTTGTAAAGCGAACGATATCGTGTACTGAGTATCAGTGCATTTTAATTAGGGACCCAAATTACTTACCCTTACCTCACCCTTATAATTACCGTTATTATCCAGCAGTCCAACAAAATGGAATTAAGAAAATATATTAGAATCATAAATTGAACTGATTGACACACCTGCAAATAATATTTATTTCTAAGCGGTAATTACGTAGAATATGACTTGAGTATTGTACCAGCTAATTAAGAACGTGACAAAGAATTTCATGAAGATAAGTCGACTGAGGTAGTTTACACTCCATACTTGTCACACCTGCCCTATTGTTATCGAGTTAAGGACACAAAATCTAATTCGTCTAATACTAGCCAGTTGCTGTTCCAATTAATCAATTAATACTTCACATTTAAACCCACACCCTTTCAATCGCAGCACAGTCAGTGGTTAGGTGTTAACATTGTCATGCGCCCCCTCTCTCTCTCTCTCACACACACACACACGCGCGCGCGCATATACATAGAATCAGTGACCAATACATGTACAACATGCCACTTAACCACAACTCACACCTACCAT
Source organism: Magicicada septendecula (assembly GCA_034769895.1). Lineage (NCBI taxonomy): Eukaryota > Metazoa > Arthropoda > Insecta > Hemiptera > Cicadidae > Magicicada > Magicicada septendecula. Next base: position 153,282,225 of record CM068368.1, on the reverse strand, counting down.
CCTTCACTGTGTCACTCACTGTAACTGAGGTCATTCCTAAAAATGTTTAGATAACTCAAGGTCATTCTATGCGGAAATATTGTAGTGGATGTTACGTTGATCTTCGAAATTTCTATTGTAAATTTTTGAGGATTTGTTAAAGTTTCATTTTGTATGCTGTGTGCCGTAATTTAGTTGTAAATAAACAGTAAGTTCAGTGGCCGCCTGGCTTTTTTTTTAACACTGATAAATGTCTTAAGCTTTTAGTCTTCTTGGACTAACTTGTTATATTGCTTTAATATTTCTGTCTTGTGAACGTATATGGCCATGTTTTTGTGAATCATGTAAATAGTTTTTTCTTTACATGACCAGTGTCACGCGCGTGAAGTTAATAGTTCCTTTACGACAGAGAAGGAGAGCAACGTGATTTGTTAATGATTTATTAATGTGAAGGTTATTCTTACATTTTACTGTGTTCAAAAGATTCCAGATTACGTGAAAATAAATTTGTTTTCGTTTTTAACTTTTGTTGTTTCTCAGATGTTTGGTTAAACAGTTAGAAAATAATCAAATCTCCATAATTAAACTATTTCTGACCCCCATAATACGTATTTAAAAATTTTGTGTGAGTCCTTACTCGAAAGGACTTTTGGGCCATCCTTTGTATTCCATATTTATGAGTTAAGTGTTGTTTACTGTAGTTTTGTTTTTCAAAATAATTTAGCAGTCTCTCAAATAATGTGGTCAAATAAATCAGGTATTTGTCAGATCAATAACAGCAGCATGAGTGCTGCTGGTGTCCATTCGTTTTCGACTTGAGGTCCTCGTTACGTTAAAAGCGCATTACGATTTTGTGTGACAGGTAAGTCACTTAGAGTTTTACGAAATTTACACAGTAATTTAAGACATCCAAGTTTAAGAAATGTTTCCTTTCACTTATGCACGAACGCCGTCACCACGCCTTGGCACCTGTTCTCTACATTTAGACATTTACCACTGTTCACTTGCTAGTAAGAGTGGTTCACCTCTTTTTGTTAAATAATACTTTTCATATTATCGATTTTCGTCGTTATTTTTCAGTTCAGGTCTTAAATGACGGCGTATGAAATCCGTACTCGAGAAAGGTTGAGATAATACGTCTTCGTGCGCACGAGCCAGCCAGGGCGCGCTCGTATCGCGGGCAACACGACACAGCGAAAATCGTTTTAAACGTTACAAAAATTCTGTGATTTTATGTTTGACGAAACATTGCTACCAACTGCGTTTGCGACGATGAACATCAGCTGCGTCTGCGTTAATCGTGCTGCGCTTGTGTCACGGATTTGAGCCAGACACTTGCTCCAGTTTCTTCCGCAGCCTAGCGATTATGCAACACAATATTGAATTAATTATTTCACGCGCATTCCATTACTTTTTTTGGTATTGCTGTTTCTGTTAACAACGTCGTTGTTATACTGTTGTTGTTATTATTTTTTTAAATATAAATTGTTGGAGATTTTTTTTTTATGTGTACATGCTATATATGCTGTTTGGGGCTACATTTATACGTATATTTCCATGTCACATAAGAAAAAAATGTATATTATATACACCCACCCACATACTGCTTCGAGTTTCACTTTGTTGTACTAAATGCATTTTACTGTAAATCTCATTTTTTTAATTCAATTAAAAATGCATTCTATTAAATAAAATGTTAATTTATTTACATTCTTCTTTAAACATTTCTTCAAATAACCTGTACAAATATAATAAAATAAATTGTTGCTTCACTTTGTGTTGTTTTCCTTTTCATGATGACCGTCTGTCAGGAAATCTCAACCCGTTAACGTACCCTATAGTACACTTTAGCGGCACTGCCTCCCCGTTTGAAATTCATTGTATATTACTTGACAATGCGGCGATGTTTCGCTTTTTTTACTACTTCTTGCAGTTTCTTTACCCGATAAAGCTTCGTCGGTCAAACGCTACGTGGCTGAGTCACGATCTTACTATCCGATTTCGCCATCTACATAAGTGTACAGAGTGTCCAAAATACGACTAATTTTACTAAATATGTTTCCTTTATACCTGTTTGTCCTGTCTCTGAGCTTTAACAAATTGAACTTAGTGCAACAAAAGTACAGTGTAGTCCCGTGTAAACAATAAGAAAAACTCAGTCTTTCCAAGATGAGCCGTACTTAAAGTATTAATTCTGGCAATTTAAAAATAATAAAAAAGAGGAATATTAAAAATCTAATTCTCCTTTAAATTATTTAAAGAAGAATATAAAGAAATTAAATTTTATTTTAGTATAGTGCATTCTTAATTGGATTACAAACGTAATTTTGGACAAAGTAAACTTACTATAACTAACATTAATAAAATATGACTTTTACATTGACAAAGAAATTACCGCATGAATTAATGCAGTAACAGAGACAGAGTTTTACGAAATTCTTCTCACTAAAAGGCCTATCAAGAAATAGCAAGTTAAGAGTTTATAATAGCTTATGATAAAATTGATAGTGCTGTATGGGAGTGAGACGTGGACGATGACACTTAAACAACAACGGAAGCCAGTGAGTTTTGAGACCAGAGTCCAAAAGAAACATGACACAAAATAACGGATGCAAGGGAAATCGAGTAAGATAGAAGACCAACAAGCCAGGCCCTCATAACAAGCGAAATTAGAGCTAGAAGATCAGGGCGGATTGGTCACGCTTTAAGAGCAGAACATGAGAGAGAACAAGAAAAATACATATGAACCAACCGATACGAAATAGGCCGCCAGGAAGACCCCGAACAGCACTGTTACATAATATAAAACGAGAAGTAGCTAAGAAAACAAATAGAAACTCTGAAATAACTGGGAATTGGAAGGCGTTTTGTCAGGGAGTATGTCTACGAGGCCATGGGAAGTAAGTAAGTACAGTAAGTTTAAATAGGCTATCGGTTGAAATCGGTTAGGCTATAGCGCGACATTCTAGATTCAGTGGTTTTTTTATTGTACACTACTAGTGCAAACTACTTTACTATTACACTCTTTTTGAAGTGCCCTATTTGACTGAAGTGTACGCTACAGTTTTCCGTATCATGTGGTGGATGTATTCACAAATTCCTTCACAGGTACACGGGATCTACAGTTTAATCCCAGCTCTGATCAGCTAAATAGGAAAATATTACTAAGCAGGGACAACACTCGCTGATTTGCCATCGCCGTACGGAGAGAGTGGTCGCCGCCGCATTCGAACTAATGTTTCATTCACTACTCCACGGTCACTCTATTGTCGTACACGATTGTTTATCTCGGGACAATGTAGAACAAACAAGATGTAATGATGCGACAGTGCTGGCCTTCCAATGTAACGTATTAGTTTCACTACGAATTTAATACGCGCTTTAAATTAGTTTTTAGTACGTACGTACTCAGACGGGTATTATAGCTAATGTTCATTGTTCCTTGAACAATGGAGTAGGAGAACATCATCAGGTTTCAAGGTTGTTACTCCTCGGAATACACTGTGATTCAAATCGAACGTTCCTTTGTTATACGACTTGTTGAAATTTTCATTTAAGGAGTAATTCTTTCGCTTCGTAGCACGTTCTTCGGCTTGCGCGCATAAAACACGGTGCGACGGCCCAATACGAACGGGCCTAGGCATGTTGGATACCATGCAAATAACACAACGGTGCGCTGTTGTTTGGCAATACACTGGTCCCTATCATCCGCGATTCCCTAACAGTTGTCACGAACTTGTCGCTAATTAATTGTATGTTTTTCGTTCGTTAAGCTTTGGACGATGCTGTAGACTTACTGTGAAGTTAGTATTCAGGTTCATTTTTTTTAAATGTACTGATTGGCATCTTAAATATATCAAGATACGCTACAACAATGCTTACAGATAATTTTAATTTTTTCGCAATCTAATTTTTACAGACTTCAGTAACTCTCTCTGTATTTCGGGCGAAGGCTTCGTAGCTTCTCCTTTTGGTGCTTGGTGAGAACTTACAAAACTTAGCTGATCTAAGCTTCTATGAAAAATGAGTTATGAGATTAATCAATGACTCTACAATTCAGTACCGTCCTGTAAGATGAATGCGCGACACCAGGCTAGTAAAGCTTTTGCTGCCATTTTCAGTGTCATACTTGCGGGATCCAGTATTTTTTTTTCAATGAAAATAATGCAATCTGCATAGATAAAGTAATCTTCAAGATAATTTATGTGTGAATGCTAAGACCACTTACTGTTAAGTTATATGAAATATGTTAATCTCACGTGACAGATTAGTAAGGTAAGTGTTAGTGTAACAGTAATATGATCTTCGATTAAGAACAGTAGAATTGTTGGCATATGATTTTAAAAGTGTTATTACTCTGTGAAAAGGTGAATTCTCAAAACTGTATTATCGGTTACATACTGCAATATAGTGGTACATGGGTCATTGTACGCTGGCCAGTATAACCTGATACAGAAGGTCTTCCTACTTCTGCTCTAATTACTTTTGTATCCAAGAAGACCGGCAAATTCTTGTGTCTTTCCCCATTAAAACCATTTCTTGTTCTACAGAATAAGAAATAGTAGAATAAATGTTACCTTGCCACCTCACAGCTGTCTTATGATACTTAAAGAATATTTCTACGTGTAGCACAGGAGTCATCCAACAGTAAGCCCTTCATGCTGGAAACCCCTTTCGGTGTCTTGCCTCGTGAACAACAGTAGACGATCACATCCCCGCACGCCGCCTGCTGTCGGTTGTAAGCGTTGTGAATGATCGTCCCTTGCGTCAACTCCAGTTAGATTAGAACAACAGTATTAGCTATTTATTTATTTTGTATTTCAGGCTGCTCGCAAAGAACAATAAGTAAATTTGATAAAAGTAGAATACTACAGTATGAAGGGAAAAGACATCCAGTGATGGGCCTCCCTTTTACTCATCAGTACTTAATGGTGATGGCAAAAATTGGTCAGGTGTGAAGGCCATTGCGTCTTCAGCCTTCTTGGGGCATCGGGTGGATCGTGTAGGATGCTAACTGAGTCGTTTCGATGTAAACGAAGCTTCCTGAAACAGTTGCATGCTTTTTCTTTATTTCACAATTCAGCCGTAATAGTGGCAACTTCGAAATCGAGATTGCGAGTAAAAAAGTAAAAATCAGACAGAGTATCGACATTGGCATAATAGTCGTAAGATTTTTTGTGTGAAACGAATCTTCAGACTTCGACATAAATTACGGACGATACTTGGATTTTTTTTATTTTGTTGAGCCACATTCGTTTTTTTTAATATGTTATACATAAAACTATAATTATTTAATACGATAAAAATTTGAGATAAACAACATTTTAAAATACAGATTGTGGTAAATTGAATTATAAGAATACGATATGTATAGACAGGAGCATGAGGCGGTAACAATTGGCCGAGAGCGTTTAATTCATACCGGTATAGCTTACATAATGTGCGCACACAACTGAAAACCAGTCCACTTTGTTACGCTGGCAAACACTTCCGACACTGGACAAGTGTGCGGCCGGTCTACCGTGCCGTGGGAATACCTACTTATCCTTCCCAATATCGAACCATCTGCGCTTATGCAATCACAACATTTGTAGTAGAGTAAATTCCATTCATTGCGGTTATGATTCAGTTAATAGCAATTCAAACTCATTTATTAACACCTATATAAACCGTCTTGTTTTCAGTACATAATTTATCACAGAAAATCGGCAGATAATCTTTGGAGTTATAAGAGCCAGGTTTTGTAAATAAAACCTTTTTTTTCAATTGATTACGCGTATAACAGTTGTAACAGAATATAAGATGTGGCCATTTGCTAATAACCCCTGTGATTATTCAATATTCATAAATCCTGCCGACGTTAAATAAGTAGTTTGACGTCTTTTATGTTCCCAAGTGTAATATTCTATGTAACAATATAGGTTAATGTTATTCATATATCTGCTAATCCTATGATTGCGTTGCTTATTAACATTTTGTTTGAGTAACTTATAATTTTACTTTAAAATCGTTACTTCTGCTTATTAATTTTGCTGTCACATCTTCAGATAATAAACAAACCGAAGAAATACGTATTTCTCATCATGCTAAACATTCAGATGATGTAGAATATGATAGGTATGTAAGACATAGTATACTAAAGACAATGTAAGATTTACTACTTGAAAGTAAATAATTGTTTTAATTATTTTTTAAAGTAAAGTTAACGCTTAAACGGTAGGAGGATTGGACGGTTGGACCTAAATTGTACGATTCACGCACAATATATAAATATCGAATATCAAAAAATATCAAAATTAATTATATAAAATTTATTTTAAAAATATATACATTACAAAACTATATAACCTATAATACATTGTACTTGGCAGCGTGGAAAAGTTTCGTGCTTAAAAGACTTTGCATATGCAACTTGAGGTACGCAAACAAAATAATATTACAACGCGTGTGAAAGTCGTATGGTTCTGTCTAGTAATGCGAGGAGTATGCTGGTGCCGCGTGTGAGTAGACTGGTGCTGGTGCGCGCGCGTACGTGGCTACTGGTGCGGCGGCGTATTTTACTTGCTGAGGATGGGAATTGTGCTCCCTGTGGACGACAGCGTTGAAGCCGTGTTCATGGTCAGCAGAGTACTGGACGGTACGTTTGGAACCGTCGGGCTCCAGCAGACTGTAAACTCCGTGAACGACGTCGCCGTCGCGCTCTTCCTGTTGGCTCTTCACGTCACCGGTGTGCGAGTCATGTACGCTGTACTCGAACTTGTATTGGGGATGCGGGTCGTACGGCTCTTCCTTGTACGCTACCTGTTTGGCTGGAGCGTAGTGTACGGCCGGTGCCGGCGCGTAGTGAGCTGGAGCCGAGTACGATACTTGTGCCGGCGCGTAGTGAGCTGGAGCCGAGTACGATGCTTGTGCTGGCGCGTGCGAGTATCCCGGTTCCACGTATACGGGACTACCACACGCTACTGTGATTAGGAACGATATAAGCAGTGCCTGAAAACCAAGTCACATAATTATGTTTTGACAAGCATATACATCGTTTATACAGAACAGTTACCTGGACATATATAGATAGGCCTATACTAAGAGATAAAACACTATACTTTTAACGTATACTATATTAACGTAAAACTGTATAACGTAGACTATATTTTTCGATAAAACAAAACAAAAAATAAGTATTTAATCTGGATCGTATCAATCAGTTTCCTCTCTAACGTTACAGCAAAGTAGAGTAGAAGTTATATTGAAGTGAAAAAGTTTATGTATAGTAACATCATGATTATTTATAATTGGGTTGTGTGTGTGTGTGTGTGTGTGTGTGTGTGTGTGTGTGTGTGTGTGTGTGTGTGTGTGTGTGTGTGCACCCATTAAAATGTACTACATCAAAATTCAAAATGTGCAAGGCATAAAAATACACATAAGAGTTCAATATTCAGGGAATTCAGACATTTCGTTACCTTTTTTTTTATATATAATGAAAACAATTGCAAACAGTACTATCGTCTGTGCATACTAAGACTAAACTACAACTGCATACGAAAAATAAATTTAATGGTCGATCGCGTTAAGGTGAATGTTGTCGATCGTGTGTCTCCGATGGAATCGATACGTCTCGCTAGACTGCGATCGCAATGGTGCGGCACGATTCCGTTCCTGTTCACCGCCGCAGCTTACAAACTTACTGCGACAAACAGATATTGTTTTAACGTTTTTAAAGTACAAGTCGTGTCGAACATTGGTAAAAGAACTTCAAATATTCAGAAAAAATTGCAAAAGCAAAGTACTGTTCCGGTGAACTATTCGAGTTTTATTTGTTCCAATGTAACTGTCAATGTCTAAGTCAATAACAGAATAGTGGATTTCTGGTTAACCGCTAAATGGCTCTAAAACAGTAAATAAATGTATTATCTGACTCTATTATGTTACATATGCGTGTTTGTGCGCGTGCTCATTACGTAAGATTGAATTCGTTTGTTTGCGCGAATGAATTACACCCAAACGGTTCCAGCAGAGAAAGTGTGTGCAGTATATAGAAAGTAGCTGTACGCAAACTCGTACAAACGCATTTGTCTCTTGCCTTTCAAGTCGCGCACTGCTCCATATTGCAGTAAGCTACTATTAGAACAACATGATGAAAAGGTAACACCGAAGCAGTATCCCAGTATATGAAACATGGTGTACAGAAAACCGATATGCTTTGGAAAATCTATACAGTTCGGAAATGTATTTAAAATTTTCGGAGAAAAATATGCGTGTTTATAAAATAATTTACAGAATATAATCCGATAGTGCAAGAAAAATTTTCGTTTTTTTGTCAGTCAAGTTTTCCGTCATTTAGCCGATATTATTGGAATGTGTGTTTTTCCTACTCTGTATCACCAGCTTTGTGTTAATTGTTAATTCTTTTAACGATTAATTTTCCGAGTGCTTTTTTTATGTTTGTTAGGAAAATAGCTTATATTAGATGTGCAAAGAGTTCCTCTTCCGTCAGGGTAAATGTAATCGTATTTTTAAACAAATATTTCCCAAATAACGGTTATAAGAGCTCTCTCGGTTTCGTTGTAATCACTGAAACATACCACACAAATACAGTGAAATCACTTATTTATAAATAAACAGATTTACTTACTTTGAGAACCATTTTATATAAAAGTGTTGATTGCTGTACCTAAGTAAGAAAGTTGCACTTAACTGATACCAATTGAGTTCCTGTCCACGGTATTTATATGTTTTGCAAATCTGCCAAAGAAAGAAGGAATCGCCGAGGAAGTTGGTGGCTGGACGGACACCTTTCACCCAAGTTGAACACCGGACTTACGCTCCCCTCCAATCCACGTGCGCTCGTCCGTTACGTCTTACACATCTGTCCGCACATAACCGAATTTTTTTTTAAACGTATTTTGGTGTTAAATAATAACGTTTTGTCTGTGATCTTGTCTGCTTGGACGCAATACAATACTGACGTTGTATTTTTGAATTATTATGAACGTCGTTCTTTGCTCACTTTGGATACTGATAAGAGTTGACAAAGGGATCCTGTTGAAATCGATAAATATTTACGCAAATACATAATTCTATTTTGTAGCGCTCCAGCCTCTTCCGTAAAATTAAGACTTTCTTTGCTACTTGTTATAGTTTTTCATTTTTATTTTCAGACTAGTGTTAGTAATCGGTAGCTCATTAATATACTTACATCTCAGTGAAGGAAAATAATTTGTATGGTATAATTGGTTCATTTCGCGAGTATAATACAGTATAGTATTGTATTTGTTTCGTGTGACATAGATAGTGTATTTGCGGCACAGCCAGCCTTGCGATTGTCTTTATTTAAAGTACGTTAACTCGTTTACAGGAGCAATGCAAACCATTTTGCGATGAAGCGAATCTGGATCGACATCACAGTACTGGCTTCAACCTGGGTGTTGTTATTGTTTGTTTCGCCGTATTGCAAGTCGTGAAGAATCGTCGTGACCGTCTTCAGTACGTATTACCACATACGATAAATAATTTCCCCTTAAGACGGTTGCGACTTGTTAACTGTTACCAAAGCGGGCGTCTTGTAAGTGCGAGGAAACCATGAAAACTAAAGGTCAGGTGGGACTTATTTCTTGTACGCAAGTCGTTTCACTCTAACGTCAGATGAAGTAATTGTCACGTGGAAAATTTATAAAAGTTTTATCGAGAATGAACGAATTTGAAATGTCTATTTGACACAGTAACGCAAAGAGTTAACGACTTTTTAATCTTATTATGAATACTGACTGTATAACGGAAAAACGGTAAGCTTTGAAAGAAACGAATATTTATTAAATATATTTAAATCAGTTACTATTATCAGTGGGGGAAAAAAACAGTATAACGTCGATTAGCCCGGAATAATCAGTGTCAGGATTTTCTGGAGTTGATAAGTAAATTTACCGATTTTTGCCAGAAACTGTTGAAATTTCTGGGAAATTTTCATAACACGCTACAGTATACTAATAGAAAAATTGTAATACGTATATATTAATGTAACAAAAAATCAAAATCACGTTGTGCGTTTTGTACGCACGTGGTAAAAGAAAGTTGTTTATTGGAAGACTGAATATATCAGTAAGGAAAAATATTGACGATCTATATCTAGGACGTGGCACTGAAGCGTGGACTCCAGGGTGGAAGGAGGCACATTTCCACATAATTATCTGAAACGGTTCGAGCAAACGGCAGAATACAAATGGATCGATGTGAAAAAAATGAGATGATTAGGAAAGACAAGGAAAAGAGAATATTGACATGAATTCAGAAAAGATAGGCGACTGGTTAAGACATATGTTAAAAAGAAATTGTCTTAATCGGAATTTAACAGAAGGGAATACAGAGGGAAGAAGAAAGATGAAGGATAAAGATATTGACTGCTAGCCTTTACCCGCGGCCTCGAAAGGGAGTGTTTGATGTTTAAAATGTATTTTAATATAATTTTAAATGTCTACGTCTTTATTTAATACGCAGTGAGCAGTACTGACATTTATTTTTTCAATTTTAAATGAAACACTCGTGCTACTAAGTCGTGTTGATCTTCAGATGAGTGACACTGAAGTAATTCCCTGAAGAATCTCTTTTCATTTAGGATTTGTAGTGAACATTATAAGAACATAAGGACGGAATACTTGCGAACATAGGAAAAGCGTCTCGTTCGTGCATATATCGCATCGTGCATCAGCAGCGCCGGCTCTAGGGGCGGGCAACCCGGACATTTGTGCGGGGCGCCAAAATTTGGGGGCGGCATTTTGGCTGTAAGTGTGAGAAAAATATTGATGTGTTAAATACCCAATTAATAGAAAATTTCACATATCGATTTTTTCGTTCGCTAAAAATTTACAGTGCGTAGCGTATTTATATTGTTTATGTCTAAAAGCTAAAAATATTTACAATTCTTGATTCTAAAGAAAACAATCATAAAAGAGCGGTATGTTTAATTAAATAACCGTTTTTCCGTTTCAGGGGAGAACGGAAAATCCCAGCATTAATTTAATTTCGTGAGATTTTGATACATATCACAATATTTAAAGATTTCAGAGATATGAAAGATTGGACGGTGATTCATTGTTTAAAACATTTATTACGGCAATCTATGTTAAACACATTAAACAATAAAAGTTGACTATAAACTTACAAAAATCTAGTAAATTTTTATAATTCCTAAAAGGAAACATTTTATAAACTAATAATTTATTTTATTAATAAATTAACGCAGAATTTGTAAAGGACGCTGCTTGAACTTGTTTGAACATGCAATGCATATACTTCTCTGAACAGAATAGCACGCGAGCAGAGCGCTGCTTCAACTTGTGTTTGAACATGCATAGACTTGCTTATTACCTCTAACCTCGAGCGGTTTCATTACACAATAGCATTATTCTTGCTATTACATCGGTAGTGATAACAAGTGGAAGTTCATAAAATTTACTTCAGTGCGATTTCTTAATTTTGAAAGGTAAGTACATCTATAATTAAGCTGTTGTTTAGTTTGATAGATACTAGTTTATCGTAAATCGATTATCGAATCAAAACAATGAAAGCGTTTTTAAATAAAAAATCCAAAAAGGCTGTTTATTGATTCAATAAAATATTGTATCAAATTTGAATGTATTCTATAGGTATAATTATTTATAGGCCTATTTTTGTTTTATGAAAATAATTATTTGAATCAATAATATAAGACATTTATTAAGTTCATTGCTTTGATAAAACGCGTTTTATAATAATATATTTGAATAAATGAACAGAATAAAATCTCAAAATCAAGAATTATAAAATTGTTTTTAATGACTATTTATGATTTGCTGAAATATTTGTTATTATAAAATACATATATAATTACACTAGACTTTCTTTATGTTGACAGGATATGAAAAATATTTTGTGTAGTGTAGCGCATAAATATTTTTTATGTCGGTTGACGGAATATAATTTTGAAGTTATGTTAATTACGGTTTTAGCTTATTTAGAACAAGGATAAATCTTTATTTTTAATTATTATTTTATAGTTTATATTGTTTAATTTGAGTTATGTGCGTGCCTCTTCCAGAATGTCTGACGGTCTAAGAAAACTGTCTGGTTACCAGTACAAAAAAAGAAGGCTGGAAAAGGAAGCCGAAAGGCAAAAACAAGCTGGCGCGTTAAAAAATTATATTAAGAGTTGTACCAAAACAAATGAAGACTCTGAGAATCCAACATCAAGTCCGGTTATAAAAGAAAATACGGAATCGTCAGAGAATGATGATGACAAACAAATGGACGAAGTTTCTAAATCAATTGGAACTGACGACACTCTGACTCTACCATCATCAGATGAAAGCATTGAAAAAATTGACACCAACGTGACACCCACAGAAAGCGTTCTACAAACTTTGAGTACAGATCCAGCATTGTGGCCAAGAATTTTAGGAGACGCCGAAAGAAGTTTTTTAGTAAGACAAGGTCCACCTAAACCATTGCATAATTACAAATTTCCTTCCAATGACACTGGTCGACATTTTAGCGCAAATTATTATACACGAATTTTAAGCAATGGAGAGCAAGTTTTACGAGACTTGCTAGTGTACTCTCTTTCACAAAACTGCGTTTACTGCTTCTGTTGCAAAATTTTCGGCTGTATAGTTAGTTCTCTTTCAAAGGAGGGTTTTAAAAGTTGGAAGCACCTCGGCGAAACTTTAAAAGAGCATGAAATTTCCAAAAATCATATTCAGGCCCAAAAATCATGGCTAGAAATGAACCAAAGGTTAAAGTGTTGTAAAACTGTAGATGCGGCTGCTCAAAGAATTATTAATGCCGAAACAAACCATTGGAACGAGGTGCTTCTAAGAATCGTAGCAATTACTAAAATGCTTGGTAAAAGTTGTCTGGCTTTTCAAGGTACAAGCGACAAGTTGTTTGAGTATAATAACGGTAATTTCTTAAAAATAGTTGAGTTTCTATCTGAATTTGATCCCATTATGGAAGAGCACATCCGTAGAGTGCTCAAAAAGAAGAGACTAAAGCTCACTATCTCGGGAAAAATATACAAAACGAGATAATAGATCTGCTGCATCAAAGTGTAAAGTCTCATATTATTGATGAAATAAAAGAATCCAAATATTTTCCATAATTTTAGACTGTACTCCTGACATTAGTAAGGTAGAGCAAATGACTCTTGTAATCAGATATGTTTCAATCAATAAATTTGACGCTGATGTTGAAATTAAAATTAATGAAAGCTTTTTAGGCTTCTTACCAGTCGAAAGATCCACAGGAAAACAAATGACTGATATTATAATTGGAGAACTTAATGACTTGGGTTTAAATTTGCAGGATATCAGAGGGCAGGGATACGACAACGGGTCCAATATGAGGGGCGATAAAGCAGGAGTGCAATCTAAAATTAAACAATATAATTCGCGAGCATTCTATGTTCCGTGTAGTAGCCACTCTCTAAATCTTGTTGTTAATGATATGGCAAAAGCATCCTTGGAAGCCGCTAATTTCTTCAACATGGTCCAAAAAATATATTTATTTTTTTCGGCATCTACTTTTTGATGGGCAATACTTTTAAAACATGTTCAAGGTTTAACTTTGAAACCATTGAGTGACACTAGATGGGAGAGTAGGATAGAGGCCTTAAAGCCTTTGAGATTCCATTTGGGAGATGTATACGACGCCTTGCTAAGCATTTACGAAAACCAAGAAATCGATAATTTAATAAGAGACGAGGCCTCGGGTTTATTAAATTGTATTAAACAATTTAAGTTTTTGTGTTCATTAGTTATTTGGCATAAAATACTAAATTGCATTAATCCAATAAGCAAGTTGATGCAAACAAAAGATTTTGATCTAGCCTCTGCACTTGATGTTTTACAAAACTGCAAATATTTTTCAAGAATCTTCGATCGGATTCGTCCTTCGATGAAACTATTATTGATGCAAAAGAACTTGCTACCGAAATTGACGTGGAGGCTAATTTTGGATCAACAATAACACGACACCGCGTAAGAAGAATAAAAAGGAACTTCTCATACGAAGCACGAGATGAACCGATCGAAGATCCAAAAGAAAAATATAAAATAGATTTTTTTTATTTTACAATCGATCAAGCACTAAATGCACTAGATGCTAGATTTGAACAACTTAGTAATCATAGTAACTATTTTCAATTCTTATATAATATATACGATTTAAATACCATGTCCAAAGAAATGCTACTAAAACACTGTAAGAATTTAGAATGTATTTTAACTGATGGTGATTCTGTTGACATAAATGGGGTAGAATTAGCAGAGGAAATTTCAGCATTATCTGCGCTTTTGGGCAAAAAAGAAAGCCTAAGCAATGTACTGAGCTTAATTACAAAGTTAAATTTTGCCCTAAACCTTACTATTGCTTTAAGAATATTGCTAACGATACCAATAACTGTAGTAAGTGGCGAAAGGAGTTTCTCTAAGTTAAAATTAATTAAGAACTTTTTACGTTCGACTACTACACAAAATCGTCTTAAGGGTTTGGCCATTTTGGCAATTGAGCATGAACTTGCTGATCAAGTAAATTTAAAAGATGTAGGCTAATAAAAAAGTTTGCAGAACTGAAAGTGAGAAAAAAAAGTTTTTTGTGATTTTAGCGTAGTTGATGTTACCTTGTTTTATTTTCAAAATAATGGCATTTTGATTGATTGTGCAATAATACACATTTTTAATAGCATTTAAAAATGTAAAAAATTATATGGTTAACAAATTTGTGGCTAGGTACAGATATTTCTTAATTAATTTCTACTGTTTTGTACTGCTTGATTATCAATTTTATGTTATGTTACATGTTTCTTTCTAAATATGTATATATGTATGTGTTGATTATAATTTAAAACGATTTGACTTTTATTTAACATAAAAAGTAGACTCTACTGTTTTGTACTACTTGATTGTCAATATTATGTTATGTTACATGTTTCTTTCTAAATATATGCTTTTATTAAAATTTAAATAAAATGATTTGATTTTTATTGAAAATAAAAAATATGTACCTTTATTTAAAAAATATATATATATATATATATATATATTCTTAAAGGGCGGCAATTTGTCTTTTTGTCCGGGGCGACGTAACCGCTAGAGCGGGCCCTGGCATCAGTAAAGCTCGACGGTAGAATAACCAGACGGACTAAGTTCTCAGTGCCTTCGTCATTCCTCAGCGCGTCTTGCAGATGTATGTAATTTTCAGCTCTTAACTTAGTTTGATTGGTACGAATCATATATGTCTGCAATATACTGACTCAACAGTTGCTTGAAATAAATCAAATTATTATACTTATTTTTTCAAACCATGAGCCTTTACGAATAAAATTGTAAAGGTGAAACTTTCTTATTTGTTTCTGTTCCAATATTAGTATTCCTTAATTTCAATGTAAAGTGATACCCATCGTCTCCTCGACAAAACATTAAAGGATATTCCAAAGCATCGTAAGCCCGGTTTGTTTCTGTAATCCGATGTAGTCTATCATCATTAGTACGACTTACTGTATGACGTTTGTTACACTTTTGATTAACTATAACTACCGCAACTTCATTCCTTGTAGGTTCCCCGGTGCTCCGTATTATTCGCTTTTCGATCAGCACTACAATATTATATTCATTATCTTACGAAAAAGTTACAAAATCAAAAGCACTTTTCAGATCACGAACATATGGATTTATGTGGTGAAGTAAATTTTAAACCTCTGATACTTCAAATTCATAATAGTTTACGAGATTAGCGCGGCCAAAATATTTCCCCATGCAGATTTATTAAAATTAGTAGATAACAAGGGCGGAAGCTCTTATGACGGGTAAAGAGTGGAGTGGAGGTGTATGTTCATATACCAAGTTTTGGACCTGTCTTGGGCTAAACAGATGATTCGAATATTGTATGAAAAAAGGCAAGGTATACATGTAAAACTATTCATAGTCTAACACAGTGATTACAAAGAATTCATTAAAATGAGTATTTAATTTTAATTCATTTTTAAATGCTTGGTGTTTTTCTTACGGCCAAACCGTTAATTTTTAAAATGTGAGACAGCTTGGAAGACGTACCAGTAGAGTGGAAACCGTCTGAGTATTTTTACAGAGAATAGAACAAAAACTTCTAATTTCATAGAATATAATTACACCTACTACGAAGTTTTCACGACGGAACTCGTTAGCTAATTTTCTGGGAATTAGATCGTGGGTCGGGTTGCGTACGATTGCTAGATCGCTTCATCTACCGAACAAACTTTTTTAGTAGTGCAAAAAGAATCTCGAAGAAGTGACGTTCCGATTAATCACCGCGCCACAGATGCCGCGCAATTTTGAATTTTGTAGGTTAAATATTTAAATGAAAATATCGTAAATTGAAATATTTGTAGTACAACACATTTTATGCAATGTAGAGTGTAGAGATTGGTCCTGGAATAATTTTCATTCCTATAACTACTATTACACCTTACAATTTGCATTATAGGTGTCCCAGGTAAAATCTAAGACCAAGGAGTCAGGGTCAAGTATTCAGTTATTAGTATTTACGCAATTCTGAAAACGTGCCGGGAAGCCGTAGCACGACCCCATTGCAGAGGTGAAAAGTCAGACTGAAGGCATAATAACGCACATCTTACTGTCAGTGGCTTCGTTGCAGCTGCGTTCGCTTGAATAATGTATCAATGTTTCGCCTACTACACGTCTCATGTGTAACACAGCGATCGGTATGTTTCGTGTTATGTCACAACCCGGAATTATAATGCAGAACTTGTTTTAAACTTGATTGTGAAAAACCGTTTCTATTTTGTTGGTTCCTTGTGATTAGGTGTTCACCGTGTGAGGTGAACGTTACAAGGCGTAGGTTGATTCCATCTGTACCAGATGCAGTGATGAAGTTACGAGTATTTGATTCTTGCTTTATTCTGCCTAATTTATTTTCTTATAGACCTTGCATGCTTTACGCGAGTTATTGTTTATTATTCCTCTGCTAACTTTCGATCTGATTACTATTAAAGTACTTTTATATTTGACTCATTCCGTGGTTACGGATGTGACAAGAATCTGTTTTATTTGCTTAAAAGACTGAATATACGACCAGATTCATAGCTGTTAGTTGTATTGCATAGGTTGTTTCTTGCTACGTAGCTCTCCACCAATAATTTACTTCTATCCGCTTATGTCACTAATATTTATGTCTTTTGTCTAAGAAAAAGAGAAAACGTATTTTGCTACATGTGTGACATAATTTATCCTTTAGCATTGGTCATTTCTGTAGTTCATTTAGAAACTGTATTAATTAGAAATTATGAAATACACTAATAGGCTAACTCTTTTCTGATCCTAAGATTATCAGCACACGATTAACTGACTATTTGTGATCATCTGTATCAATTTCCTTCCGACTAAACCCATATAAAATTTGTAATTCATTTACGCATGTGCCAGGTTGGTTTGAGCAACAAATTCTAATTTCTTTTAAATTTTATAATTTTTATTCCAAAAATCCGAAATCACAACTTCAGTTAAAGGTAAAAACAAATGCATTCCATGATTATGCAATGTTAGGATCATAGTGAAGAAACAGTCTCCATGCGGAAAATTATTAATATTATTTATTTTATTTTATTATTTTTTTATACAGGATCACTTGACCACTTTACATGGAACGATCCATTAATTCTCATGAGTGATAGAGAACGTGGCTGTATTATTGTTGTGGCTGTCGTAACTTTTTCTGATAATCTTAATTCTCAGTACCTTATCATATCGTTACACAGTCTGGCAGTCGCTTGTTGAGAAAATCTGACACCATTAGCAAGATACTCACTGGTTCAAAGCGGTAAGTAGTCAGCCAAACATGATGTTGGTAGCACGATAATCCCTGATACGTACTCGGGGCGCGTGTACTGATTTCGATTCGGCCACATGGTCACTGTCGTACACTAGACCAGTTTGTGAATTTCACAAACCGTGACGGAGGGTCCCCAGCAAACAGGGTCGACCATCTGCTACCACGGCAGCGACTCGTCGCCCCGGCAGCGGCAGGACGGTTTCGCCTAGAGCCTCATCGTCCGACGTCGTCGAACAGTTCCGAACGTAGTCAGCAGACGATGGGGTGTTTCAGTGAATACCATCACGGACCTTGCACTGGCGGAAGATGAAATGGCAAGCTCCATGTTTCGTTGGACACTACTGGAATGGAATTAAACAAAATGAACCGCAGATGTGCGAGTAGATTACTACTGCCTACTACGACGCGCTGTGTTGCTGTTATGGCAACTCGGATGAATATCAGCCAGTCGGAGGTTAATTACTATTGCTATTTGTCTGCCCACCGTTTCACAGTGATCTTGTCCAGTTCCCTTCATCTGACCTGAGTAACCGGATTATATTTACTTCTTGCAGAACGACCGTCACCTTCGGCTTTGGTTTAGGATTCGTTACTCTCTGGTGACTAGCCTAATAAGATTTCCTGTCCACCTCGGTTGTATTTTCTTAAATCTGAAATCGATATCATTTTTTCTAGTTTAGTAGCGTATTATTTTTTCCCATTTCTCCTTATCCCGATCAATCCTTGTCACGCTTCTCTGTAGTTTGCAGTGTTGTTTATTTATGAACCACAAGTCACTTCTATATAATTCAGGCTGATTAAAAACGGTCTTTTTCGAACACGAAGTCAGTTTGTTCGTGTTTCTCATGTTGCTGACCTTTCTAAAGGAACCCGGTACATTCCCAGTATCCGTACCTACACTATACTTTCGATATGTTGAATATGCGATAGTATCGTTATACCATGATGTGAAGAAGTATGCACAAATTATATGCACAAGAAATATATTAAAAATGATATGCAATATTCACTAATCACATAATCGAAATATCGAAAATGAGGTTATTGGGAAAGTGTCGCAAATTCCAATTCCCGATGATATTTCCATAGTTTTTTACTGATTTACACAAATATTTCGTTTCGTTCATACCTATCAAACGATACAGTTTTATTAAGTATTATATGTAGGCCTATTTGTCTTTCCTGTATTTATTCTCATACCAAACTCTACTCTTCGCAGGTTGAGCTGAGTAATCGTCTTCTCTGTCTCGACTTCATTTTCAGTATATGTAATTATCTACACAGTACCTGTGTGTTTTAATATGACTGAGGCGGCGAAATTAGTAGCACTGATTGTGAGAAAGCTTTTGATTCATTTTATACTCACGCTTTAGAAAGAAAAGAGATAAGAAAAAGATGTCTTCAGATTCTGTCCGAAATACAATTAAACACCTGAAGTCTAATTATACACGTTATAAAATATCAGTAGAAAAGGAAAGTACGAATGTACACTGCCGAACCTCTCACCAGAGCTATTTTCAGAATTGTTGGAGAATGCGTTTAGGTGTGTTTAGGTGAATTATATCGAGATGCATTTGTTGTGAAGTACCGTCAAGACGGCAAACGTGATTATTGAACTCAATAGAATACGAAGGTCCTATTTTAACAGTGTTAGTTTAGTCAGTTTCATGGTCCTCTTTCACAGGTTCTGTAAGAGCTACAGAGCTGACATTTTGCAAGTGGCGTAGCTTGAGCATTGCACAGCAGAGGCAGTTGAAAAATTTTGCATTGTGAACGGAAGCAACTAAAAGCGTTTGCTTATTTCATGAATAAAGGTTTTAGTATATATGCATTTTTACCGTGTTTTTTGAAATGTTAATTTTATATCTTAACTAATAATTAATTCATTTTTAAAACCTCGCGTTAAAACTTGAAACACGTTTATGTTTTGTGGTTTCTGGTAAAAAGGAATATAAAGGGGGAATCACGGTTTACGGATAACAGCATTTTAAATATACTATCCAAATTTTAAAAGCTAAAGTGGAATATGAACGTCCTTCCTCTTGTTGTCTGTATTTTTCTATTCTCTTTTTAAACAGATTCATGGACTTCATTTTCCGCTTGACAGATCCGGAGGTTGAAAAGTTATGATTACTATCATACAGTTTTTCTCCGGCATGATACCTAAGGCTCTTCAAATCAGCAACAACAAATTTTAATGTGTGAAATTCAACATATAATGTTTTTTTTTCGTTAGACGAACCCATAGAACACCAGTTCTACTTACCTTCGGATTTTGCGTCTTCACGTGAAAACAGTTTTTCAAAAGACCTGGATTTCCGTAACACCTGAAAATAGGTTTTACTTTCTTATTTACCCCAGACAAACTGAAATTATAAAAAGAAACCTTCAGACTCATTCAAATATTACCAAAAATTCCCTGTAAATTAAACTATACCATTTTTCATATCGCAAATCAAATTTGTCATCAAAGAATCCCTTCATGCAAATTATTGCTCCATTGTTACATGCCATCACAAAACAATAAATACAGCCTATTTCCTTTCATAAAATCCGTAGTTATATAAACTGAATTAAAAAGGAAGAAGCAGATAATTTATTTCAAAAATCAAAATAAATTTAAAATTTTTTTGTTTGCAAAATGTGACAATATACGGCTGAAGTAGCTAAGAAGGTGAAAATGAGGGTATAAGGGTGTAACAGATATGGATGAACTGAAATTATTTGAGTAAAATAGTAAACAATAATTGACGTGAAAATTGCGAATGGTTCCGGGAACAAAAATAAATAATACAACATACTTGAATAGAGTGCTGTTTGCGGATGATCAAGAGATCGATGTTCCAGTTACAGCAAGTCTGTTCGAATTACAACATAAAAATTTCTGCAATGGGCAAATATCCCTCGCAATTAAGACTGTATTGGATAATAAAAGTATAGAGCAGGCGTCACATTTCCGCTATCTTGGTCGTAACGTCACTTGTGATATGGATTATGATGTTGATAACAAGCTGGTTAAGTTTCAGTCAATATGTGGCACAATTCGTCGTGCGTTACCGGAAAGAAAGGAAAACAAGGAAAGAGACTTGACTAAAATTGTATAATGTAATGTTATTGTATGGTTCTGAAACTTGGTACATCTGAATAGGATGCATTCATCGAAGATGAGATTCTTGCTATCTGTTAAAGGCTGCACAAAAAGAGATAGGCTCTTAAATGAAGGCATTCGCAAGCAGTTCAACTTTTTTAATATCCAAGGTCGTATTGCAGAAAACAAATAGAGATGGATTCCTCATTTGAATAAGATACCACATGGTAAGTTGCGTAAGGAAGTTTGCAATACAAGCCTATTGGACAAAGAAGTATAGGAAGACCTAGAAAGCGTTGTAAAGTGAATGTATTTCTTTGGGACCGGAACAGGTGACTCGCCTAGTCCCTGATAGCGGAAGAAGAAGACAATTGACGTTCGATGCGTAAATCTCTGAGTTGAGTAAGATCAAGGTGGATCGCTTTTGGAAAGATGGGCAATATTATGAATAACAAACAATACTTATGTTTAAAAAAGAATGTTTTCACTTAATGTGTACAGTCACTACGGGCCAGGAACATATACAAACGAACACCGGAGACGATACTGCAGACTGTACAGAGAAACGTGGAAAGAGCTTAGACTAGGAATACCGAAGAGAGTCAGGAGAACAGTCAGGTGCATACGAAACCGTAACCTAACGTAAATGGAATGAACTTGAAAGTGCTGCTGTTGTTAGTTAATTTATTGGGTAAGTTAGTTAACTCCGATTGGGTAATTCGATGAAAATAGGATAAAAATCATTAAAACAGATATGGAAATCATGTGATTTTTTATTTATTTATTTTTTAGATTGGTTTTAAAATGTGATTTGAACGCGACAGACTTGTTTCGGCTTACCCTATTCCGTTCCTTCACCTCTCCGTACAATACGTGTGCTAGATCATCGATGATAAACGGGTGCCGCCCCTTTCAATTAACATTCTTCATCGTGTGTTAAAGATCGCATAAAATAAGAATTCTGTGTAAATGTTGAGATAGAAGCTTCATAAACTGTTGTGAAATTTCACTAATGCTTATGATGACGTCAGTTACACAACAAAAGAATTTTTTGCTATCAGTTGTGTTGTTTGCCGAGTACTTTTACTCGGATTATGTATTTCTCGGATTAAAACCTTAGCTCCGGAAATTAAGTGCTGTACAGGTGCACGCTGACGTGTGTGTATGTGTGTGTACGCGCGTGTGTGCTAACTTTATAATGTCACGTTACGAAATGACTCTTACTGTTCCGTTATGTAAACGTAACATTTGAGCATTAAAAATTGCAAAAAAGTATCACTGTAGTTTGTTAAATAATGCTCTTTCTCGTTAGTGGAAACCTGTTAAAACCCGAATGTCATTTTGGAAACATGTACGCTTGATGGCATAATTCTTATTCTCTGAGTCTGACCGTTATCAGTGTTTCGGACGTTGTGTGCGGTGTTCGCTAACAGCGGTTATTACTCACTATATAGTTATCGTGCTTTTCACTTCTTTCTTCGTTGTTTATTAAAATTAACAGACAGAAAAATAGCTGAACATAATAGTAATTGCAATTATACAGTAATACAAAGCATTACTGTAGTTTGAACAAAAGTCTTGGAGTGAATCCTTTGCCACGTGACTCCTTGTACAGAGATATCAACATTTTGTCAGTAATCGATAGTGCTCCCTTTATTTCTGTCTCGATATCGGAATAAAAAAACGCATATAGTTCAAATAGTAATGAAACCATATGAAGTTGTCGAAGCTGAATTTCATCGTTTCGGTCGTTACCTGATACACGATCAGGTTCAAGGTTTTCAAGGATGTCTATTGAAACGATGACCTTGTCATCTTCCGTTGCAGCTATGTTTCTGTAGCCTATCTTTTCGGATGATCTTTTGTATGTACTTAAAGTATATTGGCCCTTATGATTTATCTGTGACCATTAGTATTTTTTTGTAGCCTATTATTTTCCAGGGAAGAGAGCGTATGAAAGACTCTCTCAATATGTGTAGGCGGTAAAACTGGTGGAAGATTGCTTTTGCTGTGCGACATTTAGTCCAGACAGCTGGTTTTGTCATTCCTTATACAGTATTTCTTTTACTAATGTGGTACCTATTAACTTATAAATCAAGTAGTGCATTCGACACGAGTAGGGTCATTTAAACCGATTTTCTTTGTAACTAATGTCGTAAACGATTTCTGTTTTAGTTTTATGTCATTTAAACATAAACGGTTGGAGTGTAGGCACGCGCGGAGTGGGAGATAAACGAGAAATTGTTTATGTGGAGAAAGGAAAACGAATAAGATAAAACAATACAATTACATTTTTATTGTTAAACCGAAAGTTAATTCAATAGTAGAGCAAACGTTCTTGAGACGATCTGTAGTCACTAACAGAAAGCTGTTTTGTTATAAGTATGACCTACGGTAATCATTACTATACCATGAAGACATTGCACTACCTTTTCGTCTTTCCCACATTGTACGTGCAACGTTCACAGCAAGGATATTCGTATATAGGTCGGAGATGTTTTAGGTTGACTTTTAATACTTCAAAGCTTTAATCTTAATTTTTTTTAAAATGTTCATGTTCGCTGAAATAATTTTCTAAAGCACACAATTCAGATAATCACGTACGAAGTGATTTGAATAAAGAAGTCAATTCTTAAAAAAAAAAAAAAAAAAAAATTGGTATGGACAATTTTTATTAGGCCTACTTGTCCCAGTCGAGAGGTTTCCGTATTTTAATTTCTAAGTTAAGTTTCAAAACTTGGTTATATCATTTCTGTTATTAAATAATGTTATCATACGAGAGATGAATAATTAAAACACTTGCACATTTCAAGGAATATAAGTAAAAAATGTATTCTTAGATGCCCTGTTTATATTACGATACTGGTCTGAATACTTTAGTGAAGTATTGCATAGCACCTGAAATGAGCGCTTGTGCGAATTATATTAACACTAACTAAACTAATAATTGTAAAAGCATTTCCTCATAGCCCAAAATATATTTGCTTCACGCGCTGGCGTATTATTTAATTTTTTGTATAGTTCTCATATAATTTTCACCAAATTTTAGTTTAATAAAAACTCGTTAGTGAACTTTAATTTCTTGAAGTTTTTAACTGCTGAAGAGTGTTGGCACTTCCTCAGCCTTCGACTTGTGTCGTTTTATCATGTGTAACGTAAATTAATTAGTTATTACCTTTTCTTACGAACTATGTTCCTCTTCACGTCTCTTCATTTTAACTTTTCTCTTTAGATTTAAACAAACAGGCATGTATATCGAGAAACAGCATTGCTGAAGTCTACACTTCATGTTGGTTGGGAAATATAATATTCTTTTGGTTGTAGATTTGGCAAGTAAGGATGTTCTAGGATCCTTACAGTAAGGATGTTTCCAGAATGTTCATTCACCGTTTTTTTTTTCAAGAATACAGTTTGCTTGATCAGAATATTTTTATCAGTGGTATTTCTAAGAATGTTACGTTGAAAGTAAAACTTCTTTTGTTACTACTTAAAACATGAGAGTATCTGTTTTTGTCCATAAAAAACTATCGAATTACTCTGCGACAAGGTCCATAATATGCCAAAAGGTTTTTAAAATACCAAAATAATATAAGTTGATAGTTAACGAAATTGATATTCCTTGTGTCTCAAAATAATATATTTAATTTTGACAATGTTTGCCTTGTTACGAAGCTCAGAGAATACATCTTAACTTAAAAATATTATAGGCTTTTGGTACCCAACACTTATCAAGTATTGGTTAGTACCCAAGAGTTTTTATCAACCATTTTTGTGTGTTTTCTTACTCATCTTATCCTTTGGCATGTATAAAAGCCTCCTACTACAGTCTTGTTACCAGAATGCTGTATCTACAAATATTTTTGTAACTTAAAAACTAGGCCGCCGTAATATTTTAGAACAAATAAATTATTGTAAAACGCAACCAGAGTTAATTTTATTCATCACTAAGAATCTTTGTGCCAGCGACCGTAATGAGTAAATGACGAAATGTTTAAGCACGATCAGTGAACTAACACAGTTCAAAATATTGTCTTGGAGGTTTCGGAACAGTTTATTGTTAGGGAAGTCTAATTTTAATTTTCCAAAACAACGCATTAAGTTGTTGTCGAAAAAATATTTTGATCTACGTCTAGTTAATTTACTGACCCTTCCTAAAGCTTCCTTTATTTATTCCTGATTATTTTTTATCTTACCAAGTTTCGAGGGAAGCAAACGTTCGGTTGGTGCAGTCACTTCTGTTTTTTAAGTCCCACAAATATTTGAGGAAAGT
This sequence comes from Magicicada septendecula, assembly GCA_034769895.1. Taxonomy (NCBI): domain Eukaryota; kingdom Metazoa; phylum Arthropoda; class Insecta; order Hemiptera; family Cicadidae; genus Magicicada; species Magicicada septendecula. The sequence goes on along the minus strand of CM068368.1, from coordinate 153,257,038 downwards.
TATTTTTAACTGAAATCAATAAGTAATAACAGATCAATATAAAGAGCTGTGAGTCCTTCCAGTTGATCACAACTAGATTTGATCAGAAGTGGAGACCAAATTTTTCGAATCCCCGAGTTTAATAATACCATTAATATTAATTGCACGGTTAACTTTTTAGAAGTTATAAAATTTTACAAGTGTAACTTGTGAAATTATACAATATATACTTTTTAGAAGTTATAAAATTTTACAAGTGTAACTTGTGAAATTATACAAGTTATATTGACGTCTAATTTCTTGACACCTAATGTACACCGTTTAAAAACATTTTCCTAGATAATTTTTTTTGCTAAGTCTAATCACACCTCTTAAGAAATATAACGATTTGGTAATAGTCGATATTGACACGTTTAGGGTTCAGTGTTAACTGTTATTTTCGTGTCCATAAGTAGCGCGTTTCTTGAAATTTTAGTCATCATAATAATCACATTTTCACTTCCAGAGAGAATCTTCTATCTTGCTTGATTCGTATCTGTTGCTAAGAGAAACGGAAAAATACTGGAAAATAGCGTATCTTTCAACGGTGTTCCCTTCATTTTATTCTGCCTTCTGTGAAGCTTCTTTGAACATCGACAAATGGTCAATCTAAGCGGATGCCAATGTTGTTTCCCAATAGAGAGAATTCACGTATTGTAAATGAAACGTATATGTACTTTAAGTATACGAAAGTTTATTTACAAAATAAACTAACACTTTTTGGTCTTACGATTACAAAATATATAACAATATGAAGCAGTAGAGTGTGATACGAAGTTTATTTACAAAATAAACTTATTAATTTAGGTACTTAAATAAGTGAAGTATATCTACATTTCGTTTGAGCGATTGAGCGAAGGCCTTAATGATGGTATCCGTAAGCTGGAGCAGCGTATGCGGGTGCAGCATAGGCTAGAGGAGCAGCGACTTTAGCGACTGGAGCAGCGTACGCTACGGGGGCGGCGGCGTACTTGGCTACTGGAGCAGCGTATGCTACGGGATGTGCTCCGGCTTCCTTGTGTACGACAGCGTTGAATCCGTTGTGAGGGTCGGCGGTGTATTCGACTGTCCTCTTGGAACCGTCAGGTTCGACTAAGCTGTAACTTCCTTGTACTACATCTCCGTCTCGGCTTTCGTGCTGGCTCTTGATGTCTCCGGTGTGAGCGTCTTGGATGTCGTAAGCGAAGCTGTACTGAGGATGCGGATCGTACTCGTCGACGACGGCGGCTTTGGCAGCATAAGCTGGTGCGGCAGCGTAGGCAGGTGCGGCGTGGTAGGCGGGGGCAGCGTGGTAGGCAGGTGCGGCATGGTAGGCGGGGGCAGCGTGGTAGGCGGGTGCGGCAACGACTGGTGCAGCGATTTTAGCGATGGGGGCGGCATAAGCCACTGGTGCAGCGTGCGCATAAGCTGGAGCAGCGTATGCTGGTGCAGCGTATCCGGTGATGACACCTGCCCTTGCTACTGCCAACACGGCAGCGAATATGAACACCTACGTCAAACATGACCACATTGTTAACATTAAACACTTTTCGTATTATAAACGTAAAAATATTTGAAATTTAATAAACAACAAAATACTCACCTTCTTGCATCTAGTATCTATGTACCATATTCAGAGTCAGTTAATATTGATTTTGAGGGAACCCGTTTACGTTAAAATTGCAATGTGTAGGTGGGTTCATATTGTATGTGGTAAAATTTGTATTTCCTACGATCAGTAAAAATTCTAGACTAATCATTTTAGATTTTTTATCGAGAATGGTGGAAAGAGCGAGCGAGAAACGGAGAGAGAAAGAGAAGAGAGGATGAGGGGTAGAGAATCAGGTGAGTAGAGCTGATAGAGGCAAACGCCCGTAGCGTTATGAATTAAGAGGGTCACGCAGTCGTTCAGTTACGTTTTCATAAAAATACTAAAGAAAAGAACCATTATTTTTTTACGACTGAGGTTGTAGGACTGATATTTGTAACCGGATGTAACAAAAAGGTTGTAAACATGGGTTCCTCGAAAGGTTAGAAAAAGGAATGAACCCTTTGTTTCAAATTTGTAGATTAACATTAGTTTTAAGTACTTTATCTTACTCCTTACTTACGTTTTTACATTAAAGTCCCTCAAGTTTCAATACTGCTTTCCAATCGCACATGTTTTTAAAAAGACATCAGAAGACTACATTTATTGGAGAAAAACGATAGTTAATTAACCGTTATTCACGTCGAGTATCATGTAAATTATTTAATGTGTCTCACTTTCTACAAACTGTGTTACTCAGATTCAAGTATTAGACTTGCGCAGAGAGACGGCGCGGGCGCATTGTACCGCAAGCTGAAACTATACGTATCAACGTTTAAACGATCTAGGCGGTGCGCTGAAAGGTGCATTGGCCTCAACATTCCGGCGACAGACACACCAGACGTGAATGATGAGGAGTAAAACCGGTTTTGATTGTTTCACCAACGGACAACATGAATCCGATTATCTACTGCACCATAACTGACAATTATTTCCAATTCATATTTGATCAGTACTATAAGTCGTTATCATATGTGGTTTGTAACTTTCATTGGGAAATGAAAACTTTCAGAATGAATAACTAGTATCGATCTGACCTCAGCTGACGTCATTTTGTCTTCATTAAAAACGCTCGTCAGCCTTTGTAAACCAAACGTGTTTGTAAGTGGAATACTTGTCAGAGTGGTCTATGTGTTCTCTATTTGTATATTTGAGTAGGAGTGTATCTAGAATTAAAGCAATAACTACAAGGTATATTCGCATTTACGGTTAGTAAACCTCTTTCGGATTTTTTTTTACTCACATACTCGCGCTCGTGTATACCGTGATAACACGGTATTATTCATACGTACTACGTCCGTTTATGCAGCCAATGTGCTCCAGCTTAGCTGTTTAGCTTATTTCAAAGCGAACGTGATGTTGAACGAAACGTATTGTCCATGTACTTAACGAGATTTTAATTAATTATTCGGTTGTATTTTATTTGAAGGCTAAGAGATTAAATATTTTTACTTCATGTATTTACATACTTTACGTTTCTGGCATTCGTCTTGAAATTCTTGTTCAGAGAAGTTAACAGTTGGTATAGGTTTCATGGCAACATTGATAATTACTTTATTTATGCTTATGATGGAGGTCTTATTGAAGACTGAGAACGATAAATGCAAAATGTAAATTGACTCTGTAAAATTATAACCATTCATATTTGCTCAGTTATTCTTGTATATATTTTTATATTATTATTATTATTAATATAAATAAAAACTTTTCGTACAAGAATACATTTTTTATTACTTTTTGAATATAACACTGTTTCGATAGTATAAACTATCGTGATCAGAAATACAAAGTAATAAATTTTAAAATCAATCTGACAAATAAAAGCACACACACCTCGTCGTTGTTCAGATGAACACAACGGTGACATTTCTTATCTAAATTTACGTGCGCGTTTTTTCTTAAGAATAAAAATTCATAAATTACAGAATTGATTTTAAAATTTATTAATCTGTATTTCTAATGATGATATTTTGTAGTATCGAAACAGTCTTATATTCAAAAAAATAATAATCAAATATATTCTTGAAAGAAAAGTTTTATTTATTATTAATAGTAGACCTAATATAAAAAAATTATAACCATGCAAACAAGATGACAGACACTCGCCGTTAAAGATGTGTTAAAAGGTTTAAGATGGTTAAGTTTGGAACCAAATATTACAGCTGTAGCGTCTAGCGCATGATGATATTAAATCCAAAATTGTCTTCTTGAATATTTAGAGTAACGTCAAAAAAAGTCTGTCAATATCCAAGACAAGTAGTAGTAGTTTAATTAGTTTAAACACAGCACCTCTGCGCTGCCAGCTACTTAAACGACTCACTGCGACTACATGGGGAGCAAATCAAGATGTTCTGACAGCTGCATATAAGAGCTACATTCGGCCGCTATTGGAATATGGCGCAGAAGCAACTATTACTGCCTCCACTGCAGCATGCCAGAAACTTCACTTGGTCCAAAATGCAGCCCTTAGAACGATAACTGGTGCGCCGAAATCAACTCCTATACTTGCCATGGAGTCGCAACTGCAAGTCGAACCTATCCAAGTAAGACGGGAAAAGCTGTGCCTCATATCCTGGGAGAGATGTAAAAGAGCCTACCAACAACGGTGGAATAACTATAAAACAGCGACAGAAAGGCTGAAAACTCAGAAATGCCCAATTGCGATCTATGAAGAACTCCAACGCAAATATGACATAGAACCAAATGAGGCAGCACCATTTATACATCACCGTGAATTCTTTAGCCAACTCCCAAATGCTAACCTGAAACTCTTCGACCATAATAAGACAAAAACAGAGTCGAATGAAGCCGAGCTTCGTCAAGCAGCCTTACACACTGTACAAAAACATTTTCCCGCTGAGCAGTGGATACGAATCTACACAGACGGATCCTCTATACCATCTACAAGGGCAACAGGGGCTGGGTTCTACAGCTGTCTATTTGAAGGCCACCTCGCTGTAGGAGGCCGGCTAAGCAACTATGACGGAGAGGTAGCAGCCATAAAGGCAGCATCTATTGAGCTTGCCAAGATCTCACCACCTAACAAAGCCGTCTTCCTCATAGATTCGACTGCAGCGATTCAAAACGTGACCTCAAATGGTGATACAAACTGCTCCCTGACAATTGAGTGTAGGTGAGAACTGCAGAACCTTGTACAATTAGGCTGGCAGATTGAACTGCAATGGGTACCCAGCCATGTCAACATCATGGGAAATGAAAAAGCCGACATCCTCGCCAAAATGGGCGCAGCACTACCTCAGCCGGAGACCCCCAGCTCATATGCATCTGCGAAAGCAAGAATAAACTCCTCAATAAGCCTATGGCTAAAAGAAAAACAATTAAGAGCCTGTGTGGGAAAAAGATGGGCAAGATTGGTTACGGACGGCCCCATCAACAGAACTCTACCCCGAGCAACAAGTGTTGACTCTTTTTAGAACTACAACCGGTCATGACTACCTGGCCTCCCACCTGCACCGCATTGGCGTGTTGTCGTCTCCTGAATGTTTGCATGTCCAGCCTTGATCTCAGACACGCAAGCCTTGATCTCAGACACGAAGATGGTACGGCAAGGCTCTCACGTCTCTACTGGTCAGCGCGCCGCCTAATGGCCCAACAGCCAAGGGTGGGCGTTGGCTAGTAAGTAGTAAGTAATATCCAAGACATTACAGATCAGCCTTCACCAGAGACGTGTGTTGTGTAGGCTACATATGGAAGCAAGAAAGATCATTCTAATGTGTTACTTGAATTCAGTGTATTGATGACCGTATCTTCCCTTAAAAGAATCTCGACTCAGTCGCATTATAATGTTTGTTGACTATAAACCCCAGCAGTGAAGTTACTGAAATAGTCTACACTCACTGACCAGAAAGACTGAGAATAAATAGTGAGCGAATCTACAGGGTAGATCATCGCCTGGTCGACCACGTGAGCGGTAGACTGACAGAGATCGCACGTAGTCTGGAAAGAACACAAAACAGTTAACCGTATTTCAACATGTAAAACAGCCTTTTCCTCGATTTAAATGTCGGCATACTCTATTGGCACACGACGCCCTTTGTAGTTACCGAACGGGTTACACTTATTATGCAAATTACTCCAGGCTAGACGTTGATGAAATTACTGTACTTTGCAACTGTTGCAGCCAAACAAGTGTGTTTAAATATGTGTCGTTAATTAGAAGTGTGAGCAAGTTGTGCAATTTGATTGTAAACTTAACGCTGTTGGAAGTAGGCTACTAATATCAACCAGCGAGTGTCTGGTGTACAGTATGTTATGTATGCTGATGCAGTCAAATGGATCGGACATGTTTCGTTGCAAACGTTTTTTTAACCGTTTAAACTGAACTGAACTTTGAGCGAAACGTACTGTACGATAAAAATAATGAGTTATTGAAATTGATGTTAGAAATAACCATTCAGTTCAGAATCTGTAATACTCTACCCTAGTACAGATTTACCCAAACCTTATTACCGGAGACTACCAGCGTGTCGTAAGTGCGACCCCAAGTCCACATTATCCCTTTTTCGTTTTCATTCTTTTAAAAAAATGTTGTGCAACCTACGATCAATATACGTGTTTGTAAGAACGAGACATGTGCAAACGTTACTGTACCAACTGTAAGTTAATTGCACAGTGATGTATTAAATCTTATAACTGGTTTCAGAATTGGTTGCGAAATACAGTACTCAGTGGCCTTTTACTATTGACAACAACGGCACAAGAAGTGAGCCTGACTTGTCTTTGAAATGCTTTCTTGTTAATCCCGTAATACCAGTGCGCAAAACACACACACACACACACACACACACACACACACACATCGTGTGACCTGCCGCGCTCCCAAATGGATGTCTGTTTTTGCTCACTGTGACGTGTATTTCATATCACGAACTCAGCAAGATACCATAGGTGACTGCGTCTATGCGTACTTGTTACAACGCGCTCGCGAGCTGGCCGTTCATAGTGTGAACAGTTGTCATCAGGAATGTACAGCGCTATTTTGGTTAGGCCGTTATGGTAGCGACTTGCCGGCGTCAAAAGCTGACAGGCTCGTACGCAACAAAATGTGTAAAACGAATGAATTCCAAAAATTATTTACCGTTAGCGTGATGTAAGATCTAAGCGGTGAAGCTGCGTAAACTCTTTCGGGATCTGTCGGTTTTGTCAGTATTTTATCAGCGTTTTTTTATCAGGGTTTATATAGCGCATATAGCATACTTCATATTAATTAAATGCCCTTGTAAGAACCAGCACGAAAATTAACGTATTTCCACTTCGTTGTGCTTACTTGCTAAACTGCTGTCTGTCATGCTTCGGACGAGGTCTGTCAGTCCAAATCCACGACAAACATTTAAAGGCCTCATCCGGAGAATGACAGATAGCAATTTATCAAACAAGCACGACGAATATGGATTACGGAGACTGCTTATACAAATAATACGATTAAAAATTAAGGTATTTGTATTAAAATCAGGTTTAATTCCCGGGCGACATAATATAACCCTATGACTATTGACTCCATTGACGTCTTCGTAAACAAAAAAAAACTGGGAATAATAATAATAACGCAGTATGATCTAATTTAACGTGATACATATGTTTATAATTTAGCGAGCGGTCGAGCTGGTGTCGGAATAATTCTTGTCTGGAACACACACGTGTCCGTCAATAAATCAGTGTTATTCAAATTACGACCGCTGTAACGTTAACGCAATCAAATTTTCTTGAACAGCATAATTACATGTTTTGTATCGATACGTATCAAAAACAAAGTGGATCATGCAACGTCACATGAATCTCGTTGGTCCGGTCTGTCAGAAACGGTAGCGACATTGATAATCGCGCCGTGGAATGTCGTGCCGTTTGATGAATTTAGCAAACACCGATTACTTTACGGAGGTTTCGACGTAAATTTTTTTACCGTTGGGACTGTATTTCCAAATCAGCATACATAGTAGAAAAGTGGTGGGAAATCAGGCATTGTCATTTGTTGCGAAATCAGCGATTGTTTGTTAATCAGCTTGATTATTTGTCGAAAAATTAGAAAGTCTCTTTTTTTACACATTTTGAAACAGCGTAAAATTCAGTCGTAACCCTTTGAACTTTGGAGTTCTGTATTATTTTGCCTATGGAGACAAATGTAGGCCTAGTTAATTTTTTCTGAATAACGATTCTTTTGGAATAAACAGAAAGGGGTCACATTATAGCCATGCAATTACTCATTCATATTACAGTGATCCTTTAAAATTATCCCGTTTTTTTTTGTTTTTTCTATAAATTGTTACAGCCTATATGATCTAATTAAAATTTTATAATAACAAAATCAGTGTAACTTTCATTTTGCTTTTGTAAATCTCCAAATTCATTTTCATTTGATATTTAATAAACTAACATTCCAGCCACTTAATCCCCTTCTTCCTGTCGCACGCGGGCGTGTGTGTGCGTGTGTACGGCTACGCAAAAATCTTTAGGCTGTGATTGAATTTTGTTTTTGGCGTGACATTTATATCTGAAGTTGGCGTATTGCACGGAAAGTTGAATTTTAGAATTTCGATATTGATCTAGACTCTCAGAGCTCGCCGGGTACTTTAATAAGAACCAGTAACAGGCCCGTGGTATCGTGATTTAAATACAATACTCAATGAAACCAAATTTTCACTACGAAAATTTAACGAGATTTTATGATTAGCAAAATCGTTCGTAAACGTTTGCTGAAGTTACAATGTATTTATGTACATGAAGTAAGTATTAAACAATACAGAAACATATTGTCATAATGCCGCATGTTTCTGAAGAGCAGAAAATAGATATGAATTGCAAATGTATTAACAGACGAGGGTCATTAACAACTACGAGCAAATAAGTTAACCGTATTCAGAAATATCTCAAAATATCGTCAAGAATACAGGTGTGATTGTGTAGATCAAAACGTGAGTTTTCTAGTAATGTAGATTATTTCTTTCTGTTCAGTGATAAAAGTATTAATAAGGCGTCGGTAGTGGAATCAGATTTACACACGGGTAACCTACCTTTAACTCTTTTTTAATTACAATCCGTGTGTACATTAAAAGCTGCTGGCGTGCTTGAAACAGTGAAAAAGATTAGAAAATTAACAGTAAATGAATTTGTCGTTAACTAATTTTTAATTAATAAAACAGAATTTTCTTTCTGTTCCTTGAGAATATTCCTTCTTTCCGTCCTTTTACGCACGGCTTCCTGTTTCTCCGGTAACTAATGCGGATATCGGGATAGTAATGTTTTTACAAATATATTTAGTACAATAAAACTCTAAGACATTGTTAAGTTTGCCAGCAGAATTCTGCTTTCACCTTTCTTTCGTGGCATTTGCTTATACCTATACAGAGACCGATTGCCTTATGGCAGTATAAAGCATTGTAACCGAATACTACGTAACTTGTATTGTTATACAGCAAAAATGCGAACAGGCTTGTTGCCAACAGCTTTAGTTCCTTTTTGAATTTTCATTTTTGTTTCGATCATTGTAGTTTAAAAAGTAACCAGAAGTGTTTTAGCAATTCAACATCGACAGTGTTAATCTTTACGAAGTAAGAACAATAGCTTTCTCTATTTAGAACAACAGCTTTTTCGGGCTTAACAAACGTTTAGTTTCTCCTGGAGACAAATACTTCATTCGTCCTATGATGGTGCATCCTCAGTGGCTCGGCTGAGGTTTGAGGTTTTATTTCAAGTGTTCAGTAAAATTGAAAATTGCGGCCAATGTTCCCTTTGTAATTTTTTTCTATTTAAGTGGTCATGTGAAATTTTCTACCTATCTCTAAGGTACCGATGGGTACTGTCTGTGTAAACGTTACGTTTGAAAAGGTCGCGCCCAAAATTCTTAACGCTGCAGTGTATTTACAACATCAGTAGCTACTAAAATTACCCTCAGAAACAATGTTTTAACCCCCTTCTTAATAATAAGGGGTTAAAATTTAGCTTCTTAATAATAGCGTAAATGTTATTAAATTTCTATACGTGTAGCTTAAATTTTGGTGCCGTTAGGTAATTATTTTTTAACGTGAGAAATTAATATATCAGTCTAAAATTTTCTTCTACAGTTAAACACAATTTGGAATAAATGTTTACAACTGATTATGAATGAACTTTCGACACGGCAACATCTTTGTTAGATAAAACAGATAGTCGACATCGCGTATTTTCATGTTTCTTGTTTTTGTATTTGGCCGGGTGAGGGGTGGGGGGAGAGCACTAATTTATGGTGTCCAATAATTATTCTAGGATATGTAAAAAGCAGCTTTAAGAAAATAATTAAAGAATATTGATAAAAAAATGTGCATACCCATTGTTTTGTAAACTGCACTGTGTTACTAGAACTCATGTTGAATGTTTTACTAAATCTTTGCAAAATAGAGGTTCCTTAGTTTGAGAAGGCATCGCAAAGCAGCTTTAAGAAAGTAATTAAAGAATATTGATAACAAAAAAATATTAATAACTGTAAATTATCAATAGCGAAAGTAACGATTACATACTATTATTTAGTGATTAGATAGCACGTGACGTAAAAACAACCACATGTGAGTGACATACCTTGAAGGCCATGACGGTGCTTCTTGTATGACGTTGAACGCAAGAATGATGTAGGACAGACCTCTCCCCCGTGTTTATATAGCTTAATGCTGATAAATATATGCCCACTGTAGCATACCGGGCCTTTCACTGGGGGCCACACAACCACGCCTCCGTCACTGTCTTCACCCTAATTTCAACACACACACCCCGCCTAACATAACCTTCTGTTCCAAGTATATTCAGAAACCTATGTCACACTTATTTAATGTCGTTCCACTTTGTTGTTCATGTACTTACCAAATTTTTGTGCCGACGTGTTCAAAACGTCCTTTAAAAACGCAAAACTACATTAATTATAGTTTTTGAAGTTTGTTTTTAACATTTTCTTTCTAGTAAACGACGAGACCTTCTCATTAAGAGTATATGATGTTATTGTTGCATTAAAATAATATTTGCATTCGATATTAACTAAGCTGTCAGTTTCCAGTTTGTCCTTGAGACCTTTCTTCCACCCTCGTCTCTCATTCTCCTGACATCTTTTTTTCTCTGTCTTCTTGTCTTTTCATCTGAAGTTAAGAATTTTCTCCCTTTTTTTGTCACGTAGATTACAGTATATTATATGGTTTTTCGTATAGTTGATCAAACAAATATCGATCATTGTGGGTTATTATCAGTGTAATGTGCAGAGACACGCCTCTTAATTATGATGGAATATCCAAAGAATTTGTTTTACTCGAAACTTGAGAATAAATGTTACAGTCGTAATAGAAAAATTGCAAATACGTATTGTTAATGACAAATAGTTCCTTCAGATATAGATGAAGTTTCGTTTCAAGGCTGAATTCAGATTATAAACACAAATTCACATAACGATCATACAGGATAAATACAGACATCAAGAATCATAATGATTTCGTATAAATGGAGTTTTGAACCTGACGGTTTAATATACTTTTTGTGTTTATTATTAACTATTTAGCGTCTGTACGCTCTGTGCAATAGTCTTTGTCACCCGCTCCCTGTCTCCCTGTCTTCTATTCTACAGTTTTCCTGTACTTTCATCAACTAGGTTGCTCTGAAATCTATGATTTTGGTCTGTTATAGTACAGAGGAATTTACAGACATAAAAAAAAATTGTTATAAGCCTACAGCACTGAATTATGTTGTGTTTAGGTATTGAATAAAGTGCTCTTACTGTGACTTCTTAGCCTATGTTAGAGAATGCGGTTTTAGCGAGGACTTCCCTCAACAAGATGAACAAATTACAATCAAGTACTGTACTGTTAAAATTGATGTCTTCTGAAAAATCATTCTTGAATGCATAGGTGAAGTTCTAATTGTATACTATAAGATGAAAAATTAAGTGATCGAACGGAGAAATAAAAATAATAGTAATAATAAAAACGATCCGTTTAAAAATTCCACTGTATTAGACGTACAGTTAAATTTTCACATTTCTTAACGTCAAATTTTCGTATAGACGCACAGTGATAAAGATTTGCTGCGTTCAGTTATTACAATGAGGTATGGTCGTGTACGTCTCGATGATATGGGGATGACATAAGTTGTTATTGTGTCGGTCTGTCAACATTTATGACACTTCCTTGGGCATCTATCGTGATTGCCTTAATTTTTTTTTTGACGTATTGACCTTTCAAATCTAACGCCATCTTCAGAATTGCACTATATAATAACGAAAATGCATAGCCAAACAGGTGGATGTCCTAGAACGATGGAGTATGACGGTTTAGATTTGGGAGAAAGAATGGCAATTGTGTTCTGCATAATATATTAATAAGAAAATACTTAATAATTGATTAGCATAGTCACTGTATGAATACGGTGTTCATATTAGTTAATCGTTTTACGTATTACTTGAATTACACGTTATCAAATTAAATAATATTTTTCAAACTTTTCATTAAAAAAATCATCACAATTAGATCATTCGTACATTCTTGTGTTTGCATGCGAATATTAAGGTAGTGATTGACACCGTGACGATGATACTAATCGGCGTTAATTATCTCTTTACGCTCACATAATTTGTTCTGCACCTATGGAAGGAGGAAAAGGGAACATCGTCGACATAGTTGTTGCAGCCAGGGTATGAACTGTAACTTCCACATCCAATTAAAGGGAAGATCACATTATAGTACAAAACCGTATGCTCTTGACAAAATTCAAGTAGCTTAAATATCATTATAAAGAAAGACATCGTTTTACAAAATTTGTGTGCCTTCGATGATATCACAGTAGTCAAAATCAGAAAGTACAGCAGTAGCGTTCCCGATATTACACATTGGGCATTTCAGTATTCAGTTTTCTGTGAACTACGTTCGGGACAATAATATTAACAAGTGTTAATTGTTTGTCATCGTACATATATAATATTTGCTATACATCAGATAGAGAGAGCAATGTCATCACTCTGTATTTACTTATTACGGATACCATACGTATGTCTTACTGCAAGGAAGGACAATATTTTTACTGAATTCGAAAGGCCTTGATGAAATTGTGACGGCTTAAGCCAGCGAGTACAACGGTTGCGTTTCGGCGCAGTTCCTGACAATACCCCTGTGCATTTCAATAGAACATTTAATTTTTGCAAAACCGTTCGACCCAGTTCCCAGCGGTCGGAAGAGGTGGTGAGGGAAGGTCGCGTGGGCTGCCTTGCAACGCCTTATGTCTCCCAGCCCATTGATTGTCTCATAGTTCACTTCAGCCAACCTCACTGCCAGTAGTCGGTCATACACACGGCTGTACGTAGACATACTTATACACGTATTTTATTTCCTAGTAACGATCTCTCACGTAACGTTTCTTCGTTTACTGATAATAAACACAAACAACACTGTTTTAGTAAAAGACAGACCGTATTTTTCGATTCGGTGAAGACCAGACGACTCACTTAGGACGGTTCATCGTAGAATAGACGAAACGTTTGATGCAAACATGTGTTAAACGTAAAGACAGTGTTGCTCTTAATAATCGAATTATTCCCTGCTACGCTTCGTCACGTCTCTTAACTAGTGATTTTGATACGTAATGAATTAAATTTAAATAGACATCTTCTGCGGACTCTCGGGTGTGTGTGTGTGTGTGTGTGTGTGTGTGTGTGATCGATATTGTATTATTTTGTTATTTCAAGTATAAGACACTGAACTGTACACTGACACATTGAGATCTTGCTTTATTGATCTGCATCAAATGCATTTTTAAAACAGTTCTTTGTTAGTTTCCTCCTTCCCTAAATATTTTCTGAGCATCGATCTGAGACTTCAACAGGAGAACCACGGTCAGCATCCGCATTATTGGTTACGTTACAGCTTTAGAAATGGCTGAGGTTGGCAACGGTCGAAAAGAAGAATTTTTATCGAGACGCGTAAAAAAAAAACTGTTACACTTTCGTTTGCATGACCTTGATCTGATCTTGGATTAACAACTAACATTGTAACCGAGTAAAAGTTGTTCAAACCAATCTTTCTCTTTCTTTGTGACTTGTAAAAAGTGGAATGAATCGAAACCGTGTTAATTCGTAGCCATGCAACAACATTGTGTAATATAGAAGGCGTAAGCAGGTGGTTCGGTTGCGCATGGTTTGGTGCTCAGTGTTGCGTGTCTTCATGTCATTGTCAGTGACAAGTTCATGACAGAGAACTTCCTGTCCTGACCGCTCGTAAACTGTTAATAATTATGTGTGAAAATTAATTTAGAATAAATTTCTCACCTACACCACATATACGTATCTCACTTTCTGTACGCTTTACCCGTGATTATCCCACGAGCCAGTTAATGTCCCGTTTCAGTACACCGTCATAATGTTTCAGATTTTCGATATCCGTCTTAGGCAGTATCCAGCCATATTACATCTGCTTGTTACCACTTAGACTTTCTTTTAAGTTTAACATGTAAATGAAATTCTCGTAATTCCCTTTTATATTCAATAAACGAATACTTGATTTAGGTCTAAAAAATACTTCTGATTTGTCCTGACAATTTTAGATTTTAACTAATTAATTCGATTCCTTCTTTCTTTTATCTGAGTATCTTAGTTTGATTTAGTTTTTTGGTAAGTGTTAAATGAATAGTCCAATTGCAAAACTCGTTATGTTCATAAAAACAAAATTTTCAGAAACGGCAAAAAACTGTGGTTCTTTTAATATGTTAACACATAACTTGAATTTTTTTCTGAAAATATGTAACATTACTCTGCATATGGTCCTTTAATATAAACAAAATCGATTTAGTGATTTGGTGAGAAAATCAAAAAAAGTTTGGACATAACGAGTTTCGCAGCTGTTTAGGACATAACATGTTTTGACTCAGTTTTTATTTTATTTTTTGTTTTAGCAATTTGTTCATTATTTTTATGTGTTAAATAGTACTTGTATATTTCAAAGCACTGGAAAATATTGCCATATCAGGTTTGTTCACTGTTAGGTTTTTATCATTTTTTATCGGGGGGATGAAGATGGCCCACAACTGGAAATATTATTTTTATCATCTTAAGAGATGGTAGTGGTTCATTTATAAAAATTTTGATATTATGCCAATGAGCATTGTGTTTTTATTATGTCCTCTGCATCTAACAGCAATCAGTTTAACAGTGTGGATGTCTGTCAAGTCAGCAGACTTTAACCCGTGATATACCACAAAGGCAATTTAATTATAACCTTTTTTAAATTCGTTTTCTAGCCAAACACAGGAGAAAAATCTGTCTTTTGATAATTGGTTATGAAAAATTCACTGGCAGATAGTAAAGATATAAATATATATCTGGTGTAAATAGCAGGCTGTCTGGAAGGGGTTCTTAGGAATCACTTGGTTCTTTTGACAGTCGAGATTTAACATCAGTTTAGCCTCATGAGATATTTCCAATTCATCATAAAAAAAACTTAGCCTTTTGTTTATGGACAGCAAGCTCTACTGGAAAAACATTATTCACACTCATTGTTTATTTAAAATGAACACGGTTTATTGAAAGAGTGATGAACATGAAACATGTAAACAATGAATTAAACCTCGTGGTCATTCTTCCGTGAAATCTCAGCCGATTTTTTACCAGCCATTTTAAATTGAAAAATTTCATTAAAAATAACATGTTTACTACAAGCAATAGTAACGGAATCTTAGAAAAGAAAAAAAAACAATTGTACACACAATGGACAAAACGAGTTTTGCTGCAGTGTTCGTTAGTTATCATTTCACAATAACGGAACATAACGGGGTTTGCTGCTGTTTTCCTACAGTAGACATAACGAAGTTTGCTGCAGTACAGGTAGGCCTAAGGGACAAAACAAGTTTTGCAGGAGTTTCTAGTTTTTACACCTTAAAATAATAGGGTTG
This sequence comes from Magicicada septendecula, assembly GCA_034769895.1. NCBI lineage: Eukaryota > Metazoa > Arthropoda > Insecta > Hemiptera > Cicadidae > Magicicada > Magicicada septendecula. The sequence continues at coordinate 153,241,551 of CM068368.1, read as the reverse complement.
CAGCGTGTTTTTGCAACAGTTCTCTTCATCAGAACATGCATATGTATGGTCTCAGAACAAAATGACACCCTTAACTTAAAATCGGCCTTTGGTGGACATAACGAATTTTGCAATTGGGCTATTTAAATACTAAAAAAATTATAATAAACCGAGATATTGTGCATGATCGAAAGTGTTCAATGTCGCTTACTACTGTACTCTCATGAACTCTTACTACTGTGATTTCTTTCTCGTTTATTGGGCAAACTATAAATGGAAAATTATAGTTTTCATTAAAAATGTAACGTCATTTGATTTCTAACTCTTTATATTAGTGTGGTACACAGGATATATTATTTATTTAGTGGAATTACAATTGCAAAAATTAAATTAGTTAATTTAGACAGTTTGTTAATTTGGAACTCGTGACTTGTAAAGTTCGTAGACTTTTGTTCGTGTTTTTTGAGGAAATTCAAAACGAATTTTGTAAAATCATTTATTATATAGATAATTTTTTATATGGGGACTATTGTAAGAAGCTGCAGAGATAAAATCCGTGAGATACTGAAATACTTGAAAGAATGGTTAAGAAAAAAGAGAAGAATTAGAAATATTGCAAGGAATGAATGAATTACATGTACTATTAGATTAGTATATCTAATATTTGTAATCTTATGGTAGGCCTAATTAGTAATCGATTATGTCCTCATAAGAGTATCTAGTCTAATAATAATTAGATTACAAATAGAATTAGAGTAAAGAATGTTATATATATATATATATATATATATATATATATATTTATGTATAAGTTATACTCTGTTATTGTTAGAACCAAGTATGTAGACTGAAATTGATTTAACATATAAGGTGAATCAAATCATAAAGAGGACCTCAATAAATTTAAAAAAATGAACATAAAGTAAAAAAAACTTATAATGATTGCTGAAAGACGGCCTGAAAATAAAGACTGGGGCAGATGATTTCGCCTGGAACGGAGAAGAAGACAGTAAGGGAAGATCTGTAGAGTACATACAGACACAGTGAATGATAATTTCTATTAATTTTACATTATTCCCTCTTAGTAGTATGCCAGTGATGTTTTAAAGTAAGTAAACTATTAACGTTTGTCTATTGTTTCAAATATTACAACGTGTACAACTTCGTGGAAACGAATAAAGCGAAACATGGAGGAGAGACAGAATTACACATATGACGTAAACATTTGAAAGTGCTATAAGTCTATTTCAGAAGTGGTAAACATCACAGATTTCGTTTTAATACATAACACCGAATGGTTCCCATGCGAATGGTTTAGTAGGAGTAAACCCTGAAATTTTGAACACATATATATTTTGGGTCTCGGTATATTTCCTAGAAAAGTACATGAAAAAACACATCAGAAACTCATTTCTGAGTCGGTAAAAGATTTTCTATCTTAGAATTTTGAGGTTAACACTGAAAGATTTGTAACGAAACCAGCTCGCTCTTGTGGAAACAACGGGAGACAAATACATTTTGTGTTTTTTTACAAGGCGTGTGCAATAATTAACGTGTACACTGAAGATATTATGACGTTGTTTAGCGTGGTCACAATAAGTAGTATAAAATTAGTGGTTTATCTTTTGCTTCAAGTAGATACTTACATAAAGTACATCATATAGCCTACTTCTCATACATTGTCTGTAACAGATTAAGGAAATAAAGGTAGTAGGGGCGATTTATTAAAAACACGCATCACATTAAAACTTATAGTAAATATACGAATGGACGCTACCGTAAGAAAACGATTTCCCCAATTGTTGTTGATATAATAATAATAAATATTATTATTATTACTGTCGTCTTCGACATCATCGTCATCTTCATCATCATTATTCCTATTATTATTAATTTTATTGTAATTGTTATAAGAATAAAAATGTTTAAATATTAAAAATAATCTTTACATAATAATAATAATCCTTAAATTCATAGTGAAACATGTTAAAAATAACTTTTAATAATTACATAGTTGAACATCCCTTAATCTTGTTTTAGTTATAGGTAATATATTTGACTATGCTATATGTTGACTGCTATGTGTATAAACAATTTGTGTACCAATCTAATATCCAATTGTTGATTACTGTTTGTTTAATTAATTAAAATATCATTACATATAGTAATTTAAATTGTAATACTGTATAAATTAAGTTCTGTCATACTATAATTTTCTCGTTTTCTTAAAGATAACATTGGAAGATGTAAACAGACTATCTCAAGTCTTCACATATACAATGATACATACATACGCACGCACACACAATCACATACACGAACACGTTCACCCAAGTATTTAATTGTTCTGTTGTGTCTGACATTTCTTTTGTATTTCATACACAGGTCCGGATGATGACAATAAACATTGTCGAAACGTCGACACAAAAAAATTAAAAAATTTGTGTTATTTTTGACCGATCCTCACTAACCCTCCACTGAAAAAAAAAATAATAATAATAATACGGTTCATTACCTTACGAACTTAACGTAACGGAAGACTGAAATCAGATGTCGAATGGGTTCTCGTTTATCCATACGTTATTTAATTTATGTAGCCGATTTTCAGAAGGAATTAAGTGACGGTCTAGCTATCGAATACCAATTATAAACTCTCTCCATTATCCTTATTAGTAGACCTACATAAATAATGTAATAACATCGGAAAACAAAACTGAAGCCCGGTGATGGCTTTCGTGTTAGCAAGTATCTAGTCATTAAGTGTCCACATAAAAATTGTTAAAAGACATGAAACGTGTTAGCATGAGAGTGAAAGAAGTCGATAAAAGGATTCCGTACATCATTTATTAATTTCATAAAATTGTTATTTCCTAAATATGTAAAGGAATAAATTTAATTCTATACTAAGCGTATGACTTGGAGAATTTTTGAACTGATGCATTATAATTACTGATCAACTTGTCATTGCTCTTCATTTCATGTAATTGAAGATTTAAACCTGCTGACTATGCTGAGGGGCGTGTTGTGTTACGTTGATAAGTTTCCAAATAAGTAGGAAGCGAGGATCAGAGTAGCTCCTGACAGACATTTTGGCAACATTTAGTTTATGCCATTGTTGCCAAAAGTGTGCGTGCGTGACTTCAGTGTGATGGGTGTTGTTGTCTAGACGTATACTATACATTTTGCAAATCATCTGTATTTTATCTGGTCTTGGAAAAAAATCGACAGTCAAAACACACGACAGCCGCTTTTCCAAAAAAAAGTGTTGGTTTATAGAAATCACCACGTGTCTAGCCTAATACTGTACAGGAAATTTCATTTCATGTAGATATATCCGAAATACCGGAGGACCAAAGTTACCAACTCTTTGGGAGTTAAACTTCCCTGAAAGTCAGTAGTTATAAATTATGTTTACTTTTAATAAACTTGCCATTGATTTAAAAGCGAAATGTAAGTGTAACTTGCTTGCAGTGTAAGTTCGACCAACAGCACTCAAACCGTTGTGGCTTGAATTGGCGAAACGTTTAAAATTAAAATCACTTCAGCTACGATAAAACAGCACGGCAAAACTGTGGCGAATGTGGAGTTACTCTGTTTTCGTGTTGCCGTTACAGAAGGCAGCAATTACTTGTAGCATTCAAAACGTCGTTTTCCGCATGTTTCCCGACGTAATCCAACCTTGACACCTGATTCGCTTTTGTTCAGAACAGATTATCAACTTTCCGTTGACATTCCAAATACGTATTCTGTTATTTTGCTTAGAACTCTGGTGGTTATGTCGTTTTAATACCATTATTCGCGTGCAGCAGGAGACGTACAGCACGGCTAGAGAACCGTGGCAACTCGTAACTATTCACCCATAAATGCGTGCCCCAAAGTCTGTTACTACGTAGGTTTTTTGAGTAAGGAAACACTCATAGAAAATGTTCGAATGGAAACCTTAGACGATTTGTAAGTAAAATACTAGAATAGCCAGTATAATTTATTGTATAATTAAATAATGTAACATTAATTAGTTGTGATGCTGTCATTCATTTGTAATGATGTTCGTATATATTTTTGAGAAATATAGATTTCTATGTGAAATGAAGTAGCTCGAATATGTATATCTGTGTCGGGGTTTTCTCAGTTTCTCGTGGAGAGAATTATTGAGGATGAGTTGTACTGAATGTTACAAGAAATGCGCCGAAAATGGAAGAATAAATACTTGCTTTATCTCTCGAAGATATCGGATTGAAATAAAATGTAGACTTTACAGTAGAGCATAAGTTAACCGGAATGTCAATTGTCTGGAGCAGTTGGAAACAAATGAATGTTCTTCGGGAGATGAAGCAGCGTCCGAATCGTATTGAATGGCGAACCACGATAGTCTTCGGAAAATCAGCTGAATTCCTGGGTAATATGCTGGTGCCTAGTCAAATAGAATATTCTCTGAAATTTGGAATAACACTCATTTGATTTCCTGGGAAAATGCACGGACTATGGTTTATGGTTTCAACTGTAATATTCCGTCCTCGAAACTACTCTTGTGCTTAAAAATTTCAAGGATTTGGCTTAAAAAAAATTAAGCACCATAAACTAATCCCACATTGATACTCTTTATTAGCCACTTTGTAAACTTTCTGTTTAACATGTACACCTTACATTTTTTTTATACAACGCGCGCATATGTTATACTGATTTTTGCATTTTTTTGTTTCATTATTTTGAATGAAGCGGAGCCTGATGACTTACAAACTTTTTCTTTCAGTCGTTCAAAAATCAGTAGGTGATTATTTCGTTTTACCGAAAATTACTTTAAGGGTTCTAACATACAGCATACAACGGTTGACCTTGTTCATTGAAGCTGAATATAATGAAGGTGCCACTCTTGCTGCCTACCGTCGGTGCCCATTACTTTGGTCGTTTCTTGTTTGTTTTGTTCTGCTTCACCACCGCTGATAGGACATTATCATGCATGCATGCATGCATTATCATGCGTACGTGTATGTAAATAGTATGTATGACTATACTTATATACGCTTGTCTGTGTGTGTGTGTGTGTGTCTTGGTATATAATTGATTATTTGGTTTCTTTGAGGGACTCGTTTTCCCTCAATTATGTGGAAATGATTTCTTGTATCTCGGTTGAAATATTTGTATTCTAATATTTTAAAGAAAGTAAATTAATAAATTATGCAATGCGTCTTTGTTAAGTCATCCTGAAATACTTAACTCCTGTATTCCGGAAAAGTGCCTGGATAATCGACGTTCTTCGTTGCCCACTAACATTCAATTCAGTTCAGTATAAAACTGCATATGAACGGACAGACTGATTCCGGCTGACGATAGCATTAGGCATTAGGCTATGGTAGTCGTGCCGCGGTTGAGATTACTGCGTGGCCGTTACTTTAAACATACAATCACGAGCGACGTCTGGCCTGACCGTGATTCTTATCGTACTCTGTAATACACGTGACATGCATTATGTACTGTGTACAGTAATACGCATTAAACAGCACAGTGTGCGTGTACCAAAAACTGCGCAATAAAATAACTTATGTGTCGATAAAATAAGATAATACGTAATGAGCTTCAGCTAGAGTGTTGACTATCGCTGTTGTATTAAAAGAATACGGAAATGTAAAGTAAGAATACTCTACCAAAGTTGACTTTTGTGGCAGATAGCATCACGAAAAGTTGTAAACAACAAAGCATATCTTGCCTGACAGCATGTTGCACTTGCTGCAGAAGTTTCAAGTGTGCTATCTTTTGACCTCCCAGTGCCTTTCTCATCGTGTATCCAAATTCTGAACAGATCTGGATAAATTTTTGAAATGCTTCGATGGTGTGATGGGCCGAAAAACTGAAAACTTTCCCATTTTTTTTTTACTTTGAAATGTTAACATACCGTCATGTTTGTTTTGGTTGGTTCTCTTTGTATTCAATTAATTACATTATCTAATTTAATTATTTTACGTTTTATTTTTTATTACTAAAATATTCTGTTTAATTAAATTAATTGTAATTAATTAATAACTTTGTGCGATCGTATTGTTTTAATTTAATTAATTAAATTAAATTTAATTTAATTAACGAATTAATTAATTTGTTTAATTAAATCTTATATCACAATTCCCGGCGATACGGTCTTGTTATTATAATGCCATGACTCCACTTGCAAAGTCGAGCATCACGTGATGAGTGCAGACGGGTGGCCGGGGACCCCTACACTGGGAAGGAATAGATGATGATGATGATGACGATAGTAGTAATAATAATAATAATAATAAATTAAATTTTTGTTTAGCAGTAATGGATGCAGTAATCATATTGATCGTACAGTTCAGTTTAGACGTGGAGTATGACAGTTCCGGAATGTAACACATTCACATTTTTCAGTAACCACAGATTTAATACTCCATGTAATGTGCTGAAAATTAACAGCTGACGTAGTAATTAGCTACTGATCAAATGCGTGATATGAGAGACAGAAACGGTTTGTGTTCGGGTGTAGGTAACAACAGAGGGAAAACATCAAATCATAAACAATATTAAACGGATAGGGAAGTTTTCTCTTGTAACCAGTTTGAACCTAAAATACCATAATACTTGTAATTGTCTCATCAGTTATACTCCATGTGAGAGTGCGTTTAGAGAACCGCCAGTAACAGCAGTACAGGTGAGATACAAAAGCTTCAAAATAAAGTCTTGTCAACCACTGTGAAGCTTACCAAATTAAATAATACACCGTGTAAGAAGTGGTAAAAAGAGCAAGTGTCAGTTTACAAACGACTGATTCGGTACGTCCAAACAAACTGATGGACACTCAAGATGAATAAACCCGCAGACTTACTAAGGAGTACTTCGTGCAAGACATTGCAGGAATTATACAGAATGGTCCGTAAGACGTTTTAATTTTAGTAGTTAACGTGAATAATAAATAATGAATGGTTTTGCAAGTTTAGGTTACTAACCAGACACAATTTTTAAACATTTGTTCACGTTTCGTCAAAATTTATTGTCATCATCATTAGAATCTCAATACAAATACTGCAGAAATAATTAAATATTACAGTTATATCTTATTAATATAATGATAATCGTTATTTGATATATTAATTATAGTAATATAATAATTATATTTTATATTAATTACGCATTATTTAATGTATTAATAATTAATTATAATACTACTAAATATTTACACACACATGCGCACATTCACACAAAACCATTCATTATGTGTGTGTATTAATTCTTTCTGTATTGGCTGTGTTCAGGTCTTGATGATATCCGTAAATTTGTTGAAGCGTCGATATAAATGTTTTAAAATTTCGTATAGTTAATGATCAAGCCACAGAAAACCGTTAATTAATAAAATTTTATACAAAGCTGCTTTTTGTCAGCCGACATACGGCCCACCCTGTTAAACGCTTATTTTACAGTGAAATAAATTCACATGCAGTCGTTGTAGATAAATACACTAAAAGTAGTTATAGTTACAGTTACAGCTGAACTCTGAGCGGATTCTGCGATCCGGTAACTGAAATTTAAACGCGTCCTTCTTATTGTTTCCGTGCTTTTACAGATAATGAGAACATGAATTCTTAAAAAGTATAAGTATTAAACAAGTTTTTTACTGAAATATATAAAACCTAACAACTTATGTATGTCCTTTGAAAATTACGATAATTTCGCCACTTCGTGCGTCTAATGTCATAGCATCAGCTGTAGGCCTATATACTTACGTGCTCTCAACACTTGCGGCTGTTTCGGCAACTCGCACAGGATGTCGTAACATAGAAACCTACGCTTTCAGTGAGTCCAAACGAAACTGGTGTTTTATGTTGCACAGCGAAAATTTAAGAACTTAAAGCTTCTAGCAGTTTGTTAATAAACGTATTAACGTTTTAATTTCGTAGCAAGGTTCTTTAATGTATATGACATTTCACGAAGAAATCGCATACGCTGACACGTATACCCAATCAGAACGTAAACTACTGTTTCTATATGTGGTTGTGTGAAGGAGAAAAAGGTGTGTGTGTGTGTGTGTGTGTGTGTGTGTGTGTGTGTGTGTGTGTGTGTGTGTGTGTGTGTGTGTGTGTGTGTGTGTGTGTGTGTGTGTGTGTGTGTGTGTGTGTGTGTGTGTGTGTGTGTGTGTGTGTGTGTGTGTGTGTGTGTGTGTGTGTAGAGAAAGAGACGGTAATACATTCCTAGACCTCTTGATTATCTATTAATTTTCATTAATATATGAATTAAAATATGGATAACATTTGTATGTCATTTATATAATCAATGCGTGTTTACTTAATTTACTTTAAATGTGAATAAAACTGAAAGTGCAATGGCTAGTAACATCTGTAATCTGCTATCCTTACTGTAATTCGAAAAAAGTTTTTAAAACACAGAGAACAACAATGTGCGACTACATAAAAGAAATTGCAAACTTAAATGCGCATATGTAAATTAGTTCAAAAATAAAATAAATAGCTTTATTCTGTTTATACGAATTTATTACAGAAACGTTTTAATTTTTGGTACAATAGAATATATAATACAAAAGAATCTACCTAATTGTATACTTGAGCAGAGATCACTAGCATTCCGTGAGTAACGAATGGCGTGACTTAATGGTATCCAGCGGAGTATCCGTAAGCTGGGGCGGCGGCGTATCCGTATGATGGTGCGGCGGCGTATCCGTATGATGGTGCGGCGTAACTGACGGCCTTAACTGCGGGTGCGTAAGCTACCTTGGCGATAGGAGCGGCGTACGCTGGGGCGGCGTATTTGGCGACGGGCGCTGCGTAGGCTACGGGGGCGGCGGCGTACTTGGCTACTGGGGCGGCGTACGCTACGGGATGCGCTCCGGCTTCCCTGTGTACGATGGCGTTGAATCCGTTGTGGGGGTCGGCGGTGTATTCGACGGTACGCTTGGAACCGTCGGGCTCCACGAGACTGTAACTTCCCTTGACTACGTCGCCGTCACGGCTTTCGTGTTGGCTCTTGAAGTCTCCGGTGTGTGCGTCTTGGATGTCGTAAGCGTAGCTGTACTGCGGATGTGGGTCGTACTCGTCGACGACGGCGGCTTTGGCAGCATAAGCTGGTGCGGCAGCGTAAGCAGGTGCGGCGTGGTAGGCAGGAGCCGCGTGGTAGGCCGGTGCGGCGATGACTGGTGCAGCGACTTTAGCGATGGGAGCGGCGTAGGCTAAAGGAGCAGCATATTTGGCTACGGGAGCAGCGTAGGCTGGTGCGGCGTAAGCTGGTGCAGCATAACTTGTGGCATATGCTGGTGCAGCGTAGCTAGTCGGCACGATTCCAGCCCTCGCAACAGCTAGTAACGCAGCGACAAAGATGAGCTGCAACAAAACATAGCCTATATTGTTTTTGTATTGCAAGAAGCACTATATAGAAATACATACACTATATTCTCGTAATGTTCTTCAAATTATTACGTAAAGAAATAATGTAAAATCACTTGTCACAGCATCACAGCACTCACTAAACACACACCTTAAAAGCCATGTTGAGGTTCCCTTGGTGGTCAAGATCGGATTGTGTAGCCGTCCTTGCGGATTCGTGTTTATATACTATTTTAAAAAGTTAATTTATCCCCCACGCTAAAAAATATACGTTAATTTTTTAACTATTGCATAGCGCAATGAAAAGTGGGGAAACGGAATGGCAAGGCTGGACTGTACGATTATGTGATGTCCTTTCACTGGTGAGGAACCGGCGTCCGCAGCGCCTGGAGGCAAACTCCGCCCCCTGACCCTGCCCCAGTGTCTCTATAGTCTTTATTTCACTTCTGAAAGAACTCTTTGGTGAATTACAACATGACTGCGGTCAACATATTCCGGTTGTGTTTCGTATGAATTGTGCGAACATGTAACACGTTAATCGCAGCACGGTGTGTAATGTGGCAAAACGAAATCTAGAACGGCATAGCGTCTTTTGTGGCCTTAAATTCCATTTGGCCACAGAAATCATCTTCCAGATGACTTGCAGATTTTCGCAGCTTTTCTATCCAAATCGTACACAAAACGGGTAAATAGGTGGATACTTCATCTTTTGTGATCTCTCTCTCTCTCTCTCTCTGCGCGCGCGTGTGTGTTTTCCTGATAAATGAAATTTTATAAATGGGAAGTTCTTACTACTCCTCTGTAATTGAAGTCTTAGTTTTACTCCTGCATTATTAGTAATAATCGTGTATTGTTACTGTTTTCTGTCACCATTGACAGTTTGTGATTTGTGTGTTTGTTGTATATCAATGTGTTTGTTTTTTATATTTTTTGTTAATTTAAAAAAATGAGTTAATGAGTGTTTCTTCTGAATGTTTCGGTACTCCGTATATTTTTCAGGGAGTCGTTTCTACCCTTAGGCCATGTGATAATGACTTATTATACCCATGAAAAAACATTTCTATTGCGGTTCTGTAAAGAATGGTACAAATATATAATTTATTCATATTGTTCAATTGATGTTACACTCTGAAGCCAGTCGAGTGACACTAAAGAATGTGACCTAGTCGTTGTTTTCTTCCTCGTCGTTATTTAATCAGCGGTCGCCAACCAAAACTATTTAGAAAAATTTCTAAATTCTCTATGACCCAGATTACTCCCACTTGGAAGGCGTGAATAAAGTTTCACCAGGTTTAAGTTATCGAGTTACCGATACCTAAAGAGTATAAGATTAATTTGCACAGTACATCATTGTCTGGTGTTATTTATGTGTTGTGATTCACGTTATGAGAGACAAAAAATTTACATACAATGCGGTTACTTCATCTCGGATCGCGTTAAACGTTATTCGTCACATGCTGATTACAGTCTGCCCTATTGACATCGTTGTTGGAACGATTGTGTCAGACACCACTTTGAATTGATTCTTACAATGTTTTGTATAGTAAGAATCAGTAACATGTTATGGGAGACGCTTTGTAAGAGACTCTAAAGGTCGTACTCTCATTTTGGATATGCAGCATGGAATATCGCTGTCGTTTGGTGGACATGGTGTTCGTTCTCTTTACAACCACAAAGATTTGACGTTCCTTCTCTTTGCAGTCCTCGCACGGTGGCCATACTTCTAAACCGTTATGTCGTTCTTTTGATTTCGCTAAATACTCTCAGAACTGACTTCTACAACCAGATGATCCAGAGACCGCTTCCCTGGCCTTCCCCTATCGTTTCTTCTATCCTTACGATACCATGATCATATAGTTACTGTGCCTAACAATGTTCCAGACCATAATCAATATTTCCTTTCGACTAAGCATAATTTGTTTTTTATGACTCCTCCTATACTCTTCATCATTGCTCATCCCATCTCTTGATAAAATCCTCTGCATCCTTTTCAAGCAACCTGTCTCTAATTGTTCCTTATTTCTTATCCAAATGATAAACGCTCCAGAATCGTACGGGACCGTAAAAAACTATGTGAGTTTTTCTTGTTATGTTTCTTGAGAGTAGCAGCATATTCTTTTTCGTAGCAGGTATTTATGAACGGATTTCTAACCTGAAGTTTATTTCACTGATACATTTTGAAATGTTTGAATTAAGTTCAGTAAAATTAAATTAAGAATAACGATACACTTATTAGCCTACGTCTTATTACTTTATTCTTAAATGTGAAATGTTGATATGATTTTTTGTTACTGGTAATAAACAGTAAATCAGTAAAACATTTGTCTACGTTAATTTGCCCACAGTGTCTTAATTTTGCAATACTTTTAAATGGGGTATTTGACATTCTGATACACGCGATATTTTATTATCTCAGCAATGTTAATCAACCTCGTATTTCGTGTTGATGAAGCTAAATATTTATCACGCGTTATAGTTGTCAAACAAACTATAGGCCCTATATATAACAACTGCTCCGTAACACATGGGTAACAATACAATCATGCTGGCATACTGTACTAATGACGTACTACGGTTAGCAGTTTCATAACAAATTACGATATTCGCTTGTTTAAAAATGTTACAACGAACAGTCGAAAATATTCAGTCCCAACGGGGCAAATGGAACACTGTACAGAGTAATAGGAGATTTAATGACATGTCGAAGAATTACATAACATTAAGTGTGAAGTTACCTGATTTGCCCCTCCAGTACCCAACGACGAAGGTTAATCGTTACAAACATGTTATTGTTGTAGTACTGCGGTTAGTTTTACTGATCCAATAATCAAAGTTTTGACCTTTAGCGTCAGAACTACTCTGCAACGATACAATAACACAGAAAAACACAAACGTAACGAAAACGATAAATATGTATAAATATACTCCCCATTTACTAACTTGAAACTTAAAGAATCATAAAAATTAATTAGAACAACATTTTTTATATCCTGTTGTATTCTATGGGCCTATAAGGAAATTACAATTATATCCAATATAGGACGTACCTATATTCACAACTGTACAGACTTTTCAATTTTTATGTAATTCGCTCTAATAGTCGATGTATAATACCAATCCTTGTACTGGAATATTTTCTGGTGTTAATTTTAAATATGGCGTTACATGTGATCCTACATTGTCAGTCACTGTGGTTGATGTTTACGTATCATTTACTTGCAAATGCAATTAAACCTCTTCCCTTATCGTATAAAACCAAGTGTATGAGATTGAATGACTGTAAATAGATCAACTCATTTTTGTCTCGACATTTGCTGCACGTAGTGTGTGGTACACGTATATCGTCACACATGTACATATAGTGCATGTACACACGCAGTATATGTAGTTCTGATAAACACAATAATATATGATGTATACAGGTGGAGCTCACGAAGTACAGTTTTTATCAGACTAAGGCTTCACGATATGTTAATTTTACCTTTTCCGTATTAGTCGCGTATCTGTAGAGCTTAAGCCTACTTTAGCTTTCTCCTGACGCTATAGCGCAACCCACATGGTAAAGTTGAGCCTCGTGCTCTGTCTCCATTACTTTTTGTCTTCCCACACCAGTCTTCCAGTCTCTTCCATCCCCCCACACGCACAAACACTTCGCATGCATGGCCACCCACTCCGAATGGGCCCATGTTATTACATGGGCAAGCTGTCAAGTACCGATTTGGATGCTTTGTACAATGTGTTTTGGCTTTCCGTCATTTCCTCAGATCTTCCGATTAGATTTACGTCGTTGTGACGGAGATTCGGGTTTCTGATGCTTGATGCATTACTACTTCAGTTTTCTGTATATTTTCAGTGTTTTATATTTTTTGTAATCAATTGTCCTGAATAGGTTTCTGTGCAGTGTGATAAGAATCATTCCCTTAAGTTTCGTGTAGTCTCTTATTTCTTCAACAGCTCGTTCTTCAATTTAAAAATTGTCAACATCTTTTCGCACACACATTTTATCTTTTGATATTAACGCAAAATCGTATTATTTAGCTGTGTTTTATAAATTCTAGAGAAAAGTTTCGCTTTTCAATTTTCCTATTTGTCGACAGTAGAAATCTACTAATCCACCGTTGTTTACATACGCTACTACCTGTTTCAGCCTGGATGATATCCAAAGTCAAGTTTGCTCATTGCGTGATGTGCGACAAAGTTGAAGCCAGTAATTGATAACGTATCCTCCTGCTTGATATCAGACAATTTTTTTCTTTCTTTACCTTGAACCTTTACTCTTTTAATGGTTCGTTAATCCAGATTTATGTTTTCTTAAATCTGTTTTGTATATATGTTTATGTTCCTTAATAGTATGATCTTTGAAAACAAACATCACGTTTTAGTATTAATATCATGTCTGACCTACAGTGACGTAAAATAAAGATAAAAATACGGACATACAATAGAGACAGATTTCGAATAAATGTGTGTGTCTCTTGTGACGTTGCGAAAACCCTGGATGTGCTGGATTGGTTTATTATAAAGGTTACTTGTAGACACCGTTTAAGAGCGATGTATGTGATCTTGTAATCGTTCAGAAAAAGTCAGGAATGTGTAACTATGCCGTACTCCCAGTTTCAGACAAGTGTTGATACGCGGTAGTAACGCACAAGGCGGTACATCATAACACTGAAGCTTTCACGGCCGGAATTATCTTCAGTAAAATTATTTTGCTGGCCGTTGGGCCGCGGTCCTTTTCTTGTATAACCAAACGTTTCGACTGCGGTTGCGGCAGTCATCATCAGTGATCTTCTGTTCTGCTCCCCTGTCGACTAAAAGTGCGATGGATTGGGGTCGCGTCGTCATTTAGTCGCCAGAGGAGCAGAACAAAAGACCACTGAAGATGAGTCCCGCTGGTGTAGTCGAAGAAAAGGGCCACGGCCCAACGGCCCGGAAAATAATTTTATTGAAGCATAATGCGATAGATCATCACAACCACTATACAAGTGACAGTAGGACATTGCAAGTCTTAATTGTTTAGAGTCAGCCTGCAAACTGTTCTGCGTTTTGGTATATGGAATCGCAATTATAAAGAGAATGTACTTTTATGAGAAACTGTCGGAACTGTAATCAGGAATATGTTTTACTCGGTCGTTTCGTAAAACCGGTGATTGTTTACAGCGGGTGTGTCTACTATGACATCACTTAGAAAAATGGCGTAACCAGAAACCAGTGCATTTGGAGTGAAACAGTATCATAGATGTCGTTATAAGTTAACAATACATTTGTTGTTGGTAACATACTGAACAGATATTCTAAAAGGTAGTCACATGGGTCATAATAAGAATAACTTACTGCTGAAAGTTTACATAGAAAAGGCGTAGCCAACACATCTGGACTGTAACAGTATGCACGACTGTAATGGAATAGTATAAATCGTTTCTCTTTTGTGTTAATTCCGAACGTCGTGATTCATGACACGGGATACTAGTAATCTGTGATGTCCGTTTTTGCGAATGGTGCGACTTCAGCGATCCTCGTGTCTTCAGTTGGTGGGAGGTTTGTGAGGTTTGACACTTAGTAGAGGTATATTTTGGACCTTTGTCCGTCTACCTTGACGTGGGTGGTCCAGTTTTTCAATACTGTGTCGACTAAGAACGTGTACCACATAGTTTAATGTGGTAATAGTTTCTTATCGTTAATGAAGAGGTTAAGTGAGTATATATTACGGGTAATTCGTAACAGGGGTTTTTTTAATGCGTTCAACAGCGTACGTTTGTACGACTTTACCAAAGATAGTCTCACAATAAGAACGAGCCATTGCTGGTATTTCTTATACGCCTAGTACTCCCGAGTGAATTTGCGTAAGGACTTGAACTTGTCTAAATAATCAAACGACTCAAGGTCCAGCAGCTACCTTGTGCGTGTCGTGCGTGACTCACGCTCATTGTGTTAACCTGAACAGACACTTTCACATAGTCAATTTCGTAACAACAACGAGATTCTAAAAAACTCTCAAAGACAATCACTACCGACTAAAAATATTATACACACACGGTTTTAACTTCTGTCTACATGAACTTGTATTCTTGCATAATGAAGTGGATTTATGGTCATTTAAGTTTCGTGTCGATCTGAAATGTTATTTTAATTGGATTACAAAATTTGTGTATTTTTACATCGGTCTTTACGATGAGATTGCTCCTCTCTCTCTCTCTCTCTCTCTCTCTCTCTCTCTCTCGCGCGCGCGCGCACACACACACACACACACAATTATACATAATTTTTTTTCCGTTCTCATTATCGTGTGTAATTACGTTAATTACGTTCTCATTATTTATTATCTGTCCGCTGAAGAGCGACTAGGTCTCTCCTATATATCACCAGTGATTTCGCTCAATTACACATTTGCGTGGGTTTCCTGTTACTGTTGTTACTATTCGTCAATCGTCATTACCGGTTTAGGCCATGTAAATTTATTACTTTTGTTTCGTGTACGGCGATTGGCAGTGTTGTGTTTAAATCGATATTCTATTTTAGTGGACATATACAGATTGTAATGACAATGACCGTTTGTTTACGTACCCAAGTATGTGCACAAGTAACGTAAGAAACCAAATACAAGAGGAAGTAAACAAAATTAAATAAAAATGGTCATTATACGTTATTTAATGATTATAATTATTATTATTATTATAATTATATATTAGTACTTAAATGATCAGTCAGTTATTTAATAGATTAACAAATGTATCGTGTAACGAACAAACGGAGAGGTCAAAGCTTCAAAGCTCGTACTAAAAGAGAGAAAGAGAGAGCGTGTATTGGGTAGGATGAGTACACACGCGCGAACCCCGTTTCGTGACCAGATGAGGCATGTTAGTGACCCACATGGGTTTGCATAAGCAAGGGCATAATTGTTATGGAAGGAAAGTGAAACCTGCTGTTTGACCTTGCTACGAACATCTTCATAGGTCTATCCTCTCTTCTGCAACGTTCATTCATTCATACCGTCGGTGTGTTTGTTTACATTCCGTTTCCTGTAACCTCTACATTTCATCACTTTTTGCACATGGTTCTCAAGTATGATTACCTTTAATAATGTTTTTTTTTTAATTCACAATACAATCATAAATATGATAATTGCAAATAAATTTGGCATAGCTTGTATAATTTCTTACATTAACAATGGATACATTATGTTTCCTTATTCTATGCTTTCGTAACATGTTTAGTTTTTTTGGTTAAAAATACAATTTAATACTAGTATGCTCTGCGCTGTAGAACTCGCTCACTATCTTGAACGAAAAACCTTTACTATTAGATAAATTTCAATCTTAAGATAATTTTCCAGTTATCAGAAAAATTACGAAAAAACGTCCGAACTACTGCATTGGTTTTAGTTAAATTAGTAACCATTATGTTCAGTCTAGTGACAAATAATTTGATCCTAGCTTTAAACTTATGTTTGTTTTTACAGATATTTACAGGCCTGCATCTAATACTTTTCACAAATACACATAACTCATAACAATATATACAGTTTTTTTTTTTTTTTTGTAAACATAGCTTCAAAACTTATTGAAGACGATCTTATTATGCAAGGAGTGTTGACAGAATTTAATACTTCTGTCAAATCATTAAAGGTAATGACTTTGTGTTTTGAATAAAATTCCTCATACCTTGATTCTCCACATAGACTTTTACAATTTTCTTAATTTGACTCCCATTTTTGGTCCTGGTGCTCGTAAAGTTAACAAATTTTCATAGTAAACACTACTTTCGGGTTTCGGTTAAAATTCCCTTTACTCTGACATCCGACTGGATTTTTTCAATTTTTTCAGATTTTGTATCCCTAGGTGGGCCGTAGTTTCCAAAAATGTTGAAATTACCAAAAGTGTACTCTCTATTATATTTGGTTTAAAATTCTCTTTAATTTGATACCCCACGTGGAATGTTGTGATTTTATCAAAATTTTGATGATCCCCTTTTTGAGACCTGGCGTCCCGTAATCTTGAAATTTCTCAAACTTAAAACTGCATTCAGATTTTAGTTAAAATTTCGTATAATTTGATAACCAACTGCAACGAAACAATATAATATTTTCGCGTAGGATATTGTGTGTGTAACTAACTACAAACAAGTCTATATTGGAGGTAATGAAGAATTATTTATTATCACACAAGTAATGATAGTTTATACGATATATTACATAAATGTCATGCATAATATTATATTTGTTTATTAAAGAGTCTATATAGTTCAGTTTGGTTGTTTTTTACTCGAAATGACGAATTCCTTATACTCGGCGTAACGCCGCTCCTGCTGCGAATCTCTGCTCGATGATACCGCTCTCAGCTCTCTCCGTCTCTCTCTCTCTCTCTCTCTCTCTCTCTCTCTCTCTCTCTCTCTCTCTCTCTCTGCACTGACCGCTCTCCTCTCTCTATCTCTCTCTGCGCCGTGCTGGGTCCGTAGAAACTGATAACACTAATTACAGATGTCACATAAACTGTCACTTTCCGAGCTTTGAGTTTATATCGATAGGAAATTTGTTATTATTTTATTTAATCGAAATGGAATTAAATCTCAGGGTTATAATGAGTTTAGTTATAAAATGCGGTGTATTTGGCTTTCACCGTCCGGCAACTCTTGAAGTGTTCCGCGAAATTACAGATTTACCGCGGTCAGTAAATCTTCCTAAGCGGATATCTTCCACTCACGCGGATAGCACTTTATATTATATAATGGGGTTCATTAGCTTGGTTCTTAACGAATAGCTCGAAAAGAGTTCCAAGTCTAAGCTTTACTTTCGATTTATATTAGTTCATGCAAGAAAAACTCTTGCAGAGGAACACACGTTCACTTGGCAAATGCTTTCGATGAACTGCCTCGATGCATGCTATACAACGTACGGATCTTACTGAAATTAGGGGTTTCTGATTGGTCAATCAGCTGTCCACATGGTTGATAAAACAAAAGATAGTCGGGTTGCAGGCAAATCTTTGTATAAGTTG
The DNA here is from genome assembly GCA_034769895.1 of Magicicada septendecula. NCBI lineage: Eukaryota > Metazoa > Arthropoda > Insecta > Hemiptera > Cicadidae > Magicicada > Magicicada septendecula. The sequence goes on along the minus strand of CM068368.1, from coordinate 153,223,238 downwards.
CAAATCTTTGTGCAAGGGCCTGCATAGATTTAATCTCAAAATTTTATTACTCTTCCATAGATAAGAGTAAAAAGTTGAGGTTTTAATTATTAGAAAAAACGTTTATAAAATAGCTGAGAACCACAGAGTATATAAAAAATGTTGCTATTACCCTAAATAATTCACTGTCCAAGTTTCAAGCCGATGGGTTAATTAACACGGAAGATATAGTGAATAAGGTTTATCACATGCGCACACGCGCACATATTCACACAAAAAGTACATGACATAAAAGAACAAAATTTTACAAAGAGTTTGATATAACATAAGTCCTTATCCATCACTAAATACAAAACTTATAGCTAATTGACAAAAAATTGTATAAATCCATTTGAAACCTGTTAATGTCTTAACCTCTGATATACTTAATATAGCTCATCATCCTGTGTTTTGTTGCACTAAATAAATTCTTTCGATTTTATCAAAATTATGACGCAATTTTTTGGTGTGGCCTCCCAGAATTTTGAAATTTCCAAAAGTGAATACTACGTTTACATTTTAAATGAAAACATACGGCAGAACTTAACAAGGCGTTATGTGTGGTGTGTAACGTAGTAAAGATGCGAGATCTGGACTGTTTGAAAAAGCATACAGAGGCGTTTGAAATGTGCTGCTAAAGCAGGACGATAAAGATATTTTGGATTAGTAAGTCTGATAGTTAGGAAGTTCTGAGACGAGTGAATGAAAAAAGTGAAGAATTTGAAAAGCCATAAAACAAGAAAAGGTGGAAGTGTATAAGCGATATGAAGAGGCGCATTGACTACATGGGTTACTGTAGTACAGGGATGAACAAGAAGGGAAAGCAGTTTATGAAGGAACTGGGAGCTAAAACTGAATAGGGAACTTTGAGAACACCAAAGTAGGTATCCAAGAATCTCTTAACAGAGATCGCCAGAGAGAAAGGTATTAACCAACCATTACATCCTTCTGGTGTGTGCTTTTACTCTCCTGAGGTTTCGACGGTTCTGTAAGGTTTTGGATTAACCGACCATTACATACTCCTGCTGCGTCTTTTACTCTCGTGATGTTTCGTCGGTGCTGTTAGGTTTTAGAATAATCAACCATTACATACACCTGCTGTGTGCTTTTACTTTCGTGATGTTTCGTCGGTGCTGTTAGGTTTTAGAATAATCAACCATTACATACACCTGTTGCGTGCTTTTACTCTCCTGAGGTTTCGACGGTTCTGTAAGGTTTTGGATTAACCGACGATTACATACTCCTGCTGCGTCTTTTAGTCTCGTGATGTTTCGTCGGTGTTGTTAGGTTTTAGAATAATCAACCATTACATACACCTGCTGCGTGCTTTTACTCTCCTGAGGTTTCGACGGTTCTGTAAGGTTTTGGATTAACCGACCATTACATACTCCTGCCGCGTCTTTTACTCTCGTGATGTTTCGTCGGTGCTGTTAGGTTTTAGAATAATCAACCATTACATACAACAACCAGTTGATTATACTCCTGCTCTGTGCTTTTACTCTCGTGATGTTTCCGCGGTGCTGTCAGGGCTTAGAATAATCAACCACTACATACTCCTGCTGCGTCTTTTACTCTCCTGATGTTTCGATTGTACTATTAGATTTTAGTATCTACTTGTTCTCGTCAGGATTCCCTTCCTCCGTTAGTTGCTTCCTCTAGGTAATGTCCCAGACCTTCTTAAGAACGCCCCCCGCCTCCTTGGATGTCTACTTCTGGGTCTTGTACATTCGGCTACAATGTTTCTGCCGTCTGTGTATTAGAAGTAGCATAGGTATGCTTTATTACTGTTTTATTATTTTGGTAACCTGTCATTGATCTGCAGTTCTTGAAATATGGAAGCATTCGTTTACGCTCTACCTATGCTATGATTAGAATACGTCTGTAAACTGACAATTAAAACGTATACACAGTAGGAACTACACGTTCTTTTAGCATATCGCTGTTTCGATAGTTGTGTAAATCTGCTACTAACTTCTCGCGAAATAAAGTGCTCACAACGTGTTTTACACTGTTGGTAGTTTTCGCTTATACCTACGGCAAAGAGGAATTCGTCTGTGGTTGCTACACCCAACACGTATCCCAGGCCGGTGAATGGGCGTCTAACAATAACCTTCACGTGATTGTCTCACACCATCTTGTTGCCTATACAAAAATATTTCCATTGTCTCTTTGTTACACGTATCAGCCGATACAATTGCGGGCGTACGATTGGTTATAAGAGCTGTATATTACTGTTCTTATTGTTGTCGTTTTCCATTATTCGAAACTGTTACACATTGTTTCGGGTTCTTCGTGACGAACTCGTTCAGCACAAGAGTCTGCGCACATTAACATAAATACTTCGCCCCGTTCAGTTGATACGTGTAGTTTATTAAAAAATACACCTAATTGTTTCAGTGTTGTCGAAACTTATTCACCGACGATATAGAATAGTGCGTACGCTTCCTCAATTTTTTCTTTCATGTTTCAGAACGCAATTTCCATATTGTCTTGTGTTGGATTAAACGATATTTAACTGACGATAATTTAATTTTGCTGAGCAAAGAAAATTAGTGTGTGATCAGTATTTGAATACTTCGTTGAGACCAGCAGTTTAGTCGCACGTATTAAGACGCATTTACATTAAACGTACAGATCGTGTAGGTTTTTATTAACACTCGGCATTGTAAAGACAGTTTGATTTTTCGTGTTTTTTTTTCAGATTTTTAATTCGCCAACTGTGAATTGTAATGTTACGCGTGGCTATCTCATTTATTTTTGTCCAGAAAGGTGAACTGCCTTCCTCTCTATTTCGTCTTTCTTTTCTCGTTAGATATGACACGTGATGATACGTTAACGACGTACGTGAAGGAACAGGATACAGATGAGTGATAGGAAGGACGATGAAGGATACAGGAAGGACGTTCTGATAATTCGCTAATCACTATTGTCTGTATTTAATTCCATATTATACGTTTGGAATTTATTTACTAGCTGTTGTAATAAAATTTTCTGTATTAAAAAAATGAATAATGTACTAGTATTCAGTATTCATAATGATAACTTCAATAATAAAAATCAGATAGTTGTAGGCTATTTACGATATACGATATACAAATTAGAAACAATATCTTATATGATATGTACAGTATATTGAGTGTAAATTCTTGTACAAACTTAGATTATGGTGTTTAATGTTTTATAAAATTTAGTTACAAATTAATGTGCAATATCAGTGAGTATAATTACGCAGGAATGTTATTCATACTTTAATTTCTTCTCCTGCTACTCCAGTGTCTTCGCGGAACAGAATTCCGTATTCCGTTGATGCACGTACAAATCATCACTGTATCTACAGGCCGGGAGGGTTTGAAACAATAGCTTGGGAAGCCGTAATTATTATTAGACTCTTCAAGCCGTAATCCTCCAAAACTCTTCATAGAGAGATCCTTTAGGCCTTTTTAAGTTCTCAACCCTTTTAAGTCCGGGACCCTCCTTGAAGGATGTTGTACCCGTAAGCATGGGCGCTGGCAGAATTACTTATATGGGTGTGCACCCAGTTTATAATCATATTTTTCCTAACGTGGAGTACTTTAAGCTCTCTTTTACGCTTAAACAAATTATACATACTTAATACTAAAAATATGTTTCTAAGTTACAGTAAATAAATTATATCGTCCCCGACTTTGCGACCCACCAAACTTCGCCTCGAGATACAGCAGAGGGTCGTGCCCCGTAGGTTCAGAAACGCTACTCCAGACCGATAACATTTCGCTATTACTTCTCCCTTTCCCTAGGATCTACTGTCTGACTCGCACGTATCCGTTCAATCCCTGGCATCGGTCTTCTCCTGACACAAGCCTCTGTCTATTTTCGCTTCTTCCGCTATAACCGTTTCCTTCCACACTTAAAGCGGAAACTCTCCTCGAATGTTTCGTGCATAGCAGCTTTGTTTCTTGAATAGTCGTCTGTACAGGCGCAACCAGTTGTCGTAGCTCTCCGATCTTTGTCCAGCCACTAGACGTTACGTAATAACCTATCGCTGAAGATCAACGAACGCTGCCTAGCAACCGTTTCTGTGTATATCCTAAACTGTTATTGATTGCTGTTTCCGTTGTACTTAGATTGCTTTAATAACCAGTATCCCAATGATTCTACTTGCCCTTGATTCTACATCTGTTAAGATATATAATCATACTATGTGAACATGATCATGCCAGACTATGTGTAGGATATACATGATCATGTTCAGACTTTTAAAATGTTTATGATGTACGCATGCCTGTTCAACTGAAGGGGGATTACAATTGAACTTTAAATTATAAAACACGGACTGTTATGCGAGATTTCGCTCTTCCATTGTATAGACTATACAACGGCTTGAGAAAACGTTGTGTGAAGACGTTTTACAATGAACAAAGACTTTCACTTTATTCCTCAGGCCAGTAGGCGTACTAGTGGAATATGTCACCGGATGTGTCGTGTTTTGTAATTTGCATTTCTTAAAAAAAAAAAAAAGTTTATAGGTTTTCGGATTTCCTTTGTTTAATGGTTGGCACTCAGTAGCACGGAAACTGCGATCCTCATGTTACGGCAAAAAACTAGTCTTCTCTTAGCCAACGTCATAAGCCCAGAAAAACACCTGTAAGACGTCATTTTTTGTTTTAGTGAACAGATTTTTTACAGACATTCGTTGCATGTAGGGGTTCGTTATTCATCCATATCATTAAAAAAGCCGTCTAGCAAGTAACTCGGGTAGTAAAAAAAAAAAACGACTCTTCTTTGTGGCTATGATTGAAGCTTAAAACATTGAACCGTGGGAAGTGGTACAACAAGGCAGTTAAATTATGATACGATTCTTTTATTCATTAAATTCATAGATGGGCACGTAATTGTCTTGCAGAATCAAGGAGGTTTTGGAGTTTATGAAGTGCAGTTTGTTAACATAATAGGTCTACGTAAAATTCTTATTACAAATGGACATGTAAAACATCGATTTTGCAAAACAATGTTTTTGTAATTTTGAAACGCTTTAAACAGAAAATATCGAAAATGCAATTTTCAGATAATCAGTAATATTTGCCAATTGATTGAAAACCTATTAACAATATACAAGGCCAAGAGCATAAACTCTGATTTATAAGACAAAAAAAATAACAGAAATGCCTGAAACAATAAGTATTTAATACAACAAAACCTATGAAAAACTATGTATTGCGTAATTATATCCAATGATATTGCTTTGGATAATCGATAAATTGTGTTTAACTTACGATACTACTTTTGTCGCTCATAAATTTTCTATATAGATTTAGAAACCACCGTAAAAACATATGGTAACGAAAGTCGGTAATAATACTGTAATGTGATCAATAGGATCCATTTAATGGTACGAAGAAGAACGTGTTGAAGTGTGTCTTCCCCTTGAAAGAAGGATGGATCTCGACAGATGTCAAATTGGGTGTCATAACTAAAGCCAGGTGAAAAAAGGACTTTTTGTATCACGTTTGGCTTCGAGCCTCAGTTAAATGCGACTAAGTACAGTCACGGTCAAGAGAAAATATTTTTAAAAACTCATTTATACATCTTTCAGGATTCTGACCCTGGACTTTCAGCGCCTACAAAAATGACGCATTAACTCGCGTATTATGATAAAACTGGCCTACTTGTTAATTTTTTTAAACGATGGGTGTGTGATTTCTTAGAGCGAAGAAAATTTACAGTTCATTAAGAGCAAATTGATAGAATAACATCAAAAATTGTAAGTAATAGAAAGGCGTCAGTTTGTAATAATATGGTTGAATACAAACAGAACCCTGATAAAATTGGTAATGCAAAACGATCTGTACAGTGCACGACAAATCAGTTGAACTGATCCTCTCGTATCAGGAGATTAGTTAATTTTTTGTTTAAATATGACTCAGAGAAATCATATTGTAAACACAATTGCAAAAATTACATACAAATGATGAGCATTGAGTAGATCGCCGTGCAATAAAATGAATTTATACATACTAGGTCAGCGTGTCCCTGGATTGGTATCACGCGCCGTGAATATTAAAATCCGTTAATTACGGGGTCTGTATCTTTATTGTTGCCATCTACAAAGCCCTCTGGTATCGTGATCACGTTTCTTCCTTTGTTTCTGTTAAGATCGCGACAGATAACTATTCATTAAGGCACTGTGATTTATTACACATATAACGCCGTTTTAATTATGTAACAAGCCCTTCGTTATGCAGAAAAGCGAGACAATTCAATAACTTATTAATATGTTGAAGACTTATCAGTATGATCAGAGCTGGAGAGAGTAAGTGTAACAATGGATAAATTCTGTAGTTGCCAGCAGCGTACGACGGCGACGGTAGTGTTCATGAACGACCAATTGTTATGGTATCTGTTTACACACGAGCGACCAGCGTACGTACGTACGTTTCCTGGTGAAAGCGAACAATGTCCGACCTTGCAGACTTCTCCATGGCCGAACGGTCGTGCCGCCTTATTTAAGGATTATATCATAGCGTCGTTTCCATCACGTACTTTTCGTTTGTCCGTAAAGGTTATTGTTCCCCGCCTTCCGCTGCCACTGCCGCTACCGCTGCTAATGCACTTTTAAATTGTACCCTGTACAGAAGTAAATACAAGTTTTATGGCAGCACAATTACACCTGAACACTAAATCACGCTCCAGTTTCACCGCTGCGCTCACTGCTCTTTATATCGGGGTAATTAACACTGACAACACAATTTGTTAAACAACTACTCTATAACCGTTCCTTTTCCCTTAAGTACTGACCGTAAAACTCTTGACTTTTATCAGCGTGGCTGTCATTGGCAGCAATATGTTTTCTACGTAGTTGTCGTCTTTCTTCAGTTACAAAATAATTAGGTTCGTGTTTTGTTGTTAGAGCTCACTAACTACGGTACAAAAGACGAAGAGTTCAAATTCGAATTAATCTTGTAGAACAACATGACACAGACGTCCGACCTGGTTGACTTGTGAAGGTACGGTCGACCAAAATTTCGACTCAGCACCTGAGACTGTGTAGAATAGTGGCTCCCAGTCGTTAACATGACTTCCTCTCCTACCAATCACTTGCAGGTCATTAACGACGAGTAATATTCCTCGGCCAGAAAGACGGCAGTCGAAGCCTTTGACTTAATACTTGTTCTTAATTGCACCTTTGTGTAATTGCGTGACCTTTGTATTCTTAATTGCACCGCACTTACCGACACTGCCTGTGTAGAGCAGCAATTAGATTGAACCGTCACTAAGATAATATTACCGTTTTGAGTCCACGTTGCCGCTGTGTTGCCACAATTTGTATTCATCAGCTCTATTCATGTAGTTCTATTTATTTATTATATCTGTCTTTAACGTTGGAAATTCTGTTCCTGAAATTCACCGAGTCTGATAAAATCTAAACCAATTTAAATTCCACTCTGTTTTTGTTTCAGTTTTTTGTTTTGTCACTTTATCTTTCTAAAGTAATTTTTAATATATATTTTAAATAAGATGTGTAAGTTTTAATGTGATTTTACAGTTAATTAGCGTGCGCATTTTATTTGACATCTAAAGGTCAGACCTTGTTAAAACCAGGGACTTCTGATTCTCGCCATTCTTTTGAGTGCATCATACCTTCACAGTTCTCATGATTATCTGTCATCTTCCCAATATTTCCTCCTTGACCTTCCACTCCTTGTCTTCCCCAACGGTTTCCTTCAAAATATTTATAATAAATATGTTTTGTTCTAACTGAATTTAATTTAAAAAACAAAATTTATAAAAAAATATTAAATTACCTATAATTATAATTATAAAACAGATTTTGACAGGATCAAACCTAAAACAACTAATCTAATTCATAATTTAAATGGTATATATAAAATTTAATGACCTGACTGTAATAAATTTTATTCTAAAAAAAGTTTAAAAGAAAGATTTATTCAACACCGAAACTTATATTTAAAACTAGAAATTTACAAATTAAATTTAGCTACACTTTCAGTTAAAAATAATCACACAATCCCGCAATCCCCAATTTAAATAATACTGTATTGCTTTATTAAAACATATTTCCAAACGTGAAAGTTTAAAGCATTTGACCAATCATAAAATAAATAATAAATTAATACCGGAACAAATCCAAATTAATTCTAATAACGGTAGTAATTTCAAAATTTTTAATTTAATAAAAAATAAACATTTATACTATACTAGCCGTGTGCCCGATAGGATTTTCCATCGGCAACATCTCAGGAACCATCCGACTTTTCTCAAATGTTAGAGTTTTTGGGTAACCTGCTCTGCCCATGCCCTCTTTTTTACCCTTTGGTCGCGGCGAGGAATTAGTTCCGCGTAAACAAGTAAAGACTAAAGAGACTTTAACAAACTATCCATGTAACCCTGCAAAGAAAAATTAGACTGCACACATCAAAGAATCACCTATAGGACTTCACGATATACCACATTTTGAGTCCAGACTTGGGAGCCAATCCGTCCTTGATTCACGGAATCTGCCACAAAAACTTACATCTTCAAAGCGCCTGACTCGAGAAAAGGCGACATAAATTTGACCATGTCCAAAAGCTGGAGCTGGAAGATAAAGTCCGATTTTGTCAAAGGTCTGACCTTGGGACTTGTTGATTGTCATGACGAACGACAGCCTAATAGGAAATTGTCGCCTTCTCAGCCGGAATGGAAGCTCAGCTTGGCTTGGAGATAGATTAATCCGAGGAATGAACACACGTTCGCCGGCATGATCACCAGTAAGGATTTCGGCATCAAGAACATGTTCACCCATATTTCGGATAATCAGGCGTGTTCCATTGCACAATCCTTTCATTGTGTTTAAGTTACGCTGCAGCATGACGATCGATCCTATCTTCAGTCTCAGTATGTGCGGAGGCATTCCTGAAGGAGTCTGCGAGTTAATGAACTCCATTGGATAATTATTTTGTTCCTCTGGATCATCACACTCGATATTGTCGATGCTGCTGTAAATTTTGGCTTCTCCGCGGATTTTGTCGACAATCTTATCGTTCATCTCAAGTGAATCTTCATTTCTCGGTGTCAGGATCGCAACATTTTTGAATGACTCACAGGATGAGGGGTCAAGATCGTTTCCAAAAATTAGCTCTACCAGATCTTTTTTAGCGACGCAAGGCTCAGGAATCTGGAAGCTATCGTCACCAAAAACTTCTGCATGTGGCAGACGGGCTTCTCCAAGTTTCAGAAGCCATTCAGCAAATACTTTCTCGTTGCGATCCGCTCTCATATTTTGGGTGAGCTTGAATTCTTTGAATGAGTAGAAGAGGTTGCATCGCTTGAGAGATTCTCCGACGATTGCTGCTCGACCTCCTCTTGGAACAACAGGTAAACATTGCCTGAAGTCTCCGCCCAACAAAATGATTTTACCTCCAAATGGAATTTTACTTTTCATCATATCCCGAAGAAGCAGATCGAGAACTTCAAGAGCGCGTCCTTGTGCCATCGCTACTTCGTCCCAGATAATCAAGCTGGCAGCCTCCAACTCGCGATATGCTTTTTGGCCTTGGGTCAGGAGTGATGTTGATGTTTCGTTAAGTGGTACCGGTAACTTAAACCTTGAGTGAGCAGTCCTTCCACCTTTCAGCAATGTCGCTGCGATTCCTGTTGAGGCTACTGGAATTACGATCTTTCCGTCTCCTCTTAAAATATGCATCAAAGTGTTGTAGACATAAGTTTCCCAGTTCCACCAGGACCGTCAATAGAAAAGAGTTTGTTGTCTCCTCTTCCTTCACAGGCTTGCAGAATGCTGTCAACAACGTGTCTTTGCTCTCGATTGCATTTGGCATAGCATTCTTCGCCAAGTCTCTTCTCTTCCTCCTGGTCATAACTTTCATCTTGATCGACGCGGAAGACTGGATCAGGAAGTCCAAAATCAGAATTCTTCGTTCCGTGAAGTCTCAGGATATCATTGATTTCTGCAAGGCATCTATCCTTGGAAACATCAGCCGAGTGATCCCTTCTCAAATCCTCGCTTAAACTATCCAGATGCCGATCAAATAATTCAAGAGGTGTAGGATTTTGAGGATTGCAGAACACCAGATGACGGCAAAAAGATCCCTCAGAGATTTTGCCGACTGATATCTTGAAGCTTCCTCAAGACATCTCGACCATTCCTCATCGTTTTCAACCAATCCCCTGGCTCTTGCTGTCTCCTCGAATGTTCGACATGTAATGCCATTCACAGTTCTCAGGTTCTCAGACGATGTTGGCCCTCGAACGTTTAGAAGGAGAAGTCGCAGGAAATATCGCTCACGATCCAAAGGGCTGACGCTGTACATCCGAGAAATTGTATCCAAACGACGCACTCGTTTTTGCCATTTTCCATTAACGAATCGATATGATTCTCCGACTTCTGTGTAGAGGAGCTCTCTTGCATCAGGGTCTGACTGACACAGCTTGAAGTATGCAGTCAGAGTTGTATCTTTTGAGGAAGCGTTCTCTAATGCCTGACGTTCTTGACCTTCCAGAAACGTAACATTCTGTTGATAAGGTAAATGAACTGCCAATCTCTCAATGTGGTGGCTTTGAGAGTGCAATTTAAATCCAAGAAGTCGCCAAGCCGCTTCCGGAGCCGTCACCATTCTACCATCAACGTATCGAGTAATTTCATCGTGCTCATTGTTTTCGGAGGTGATTTCCATCTTTGCGCAATCATGACCTTTGTATACATACTTGTAAAGATACTTCGTCGCCTTCACAGTGGCACAAATCTCCACGTTGATGTGAGCATTGAACTCTTTGATGAGAAACTTGTTGTACGGAACTACCCATCGATTGTCAATCCTGACTCCATTCTTCATGAAAGAATTACCATCTCTTCGTCTGTAAAGAGGGTAGCCGTCGACATTCTCTTGAGTCTCAGGGTTGAATTTCTTTGGGAACTCCTTCGTGCATTTGTCATGTTCCATACAAACACAGTCATGGTTAAGTTCTCCAAACGGTCCATGAATCATGTGCTGGGTCACGATGCTGTAAAGATTTGGTTCGGCAGTCTCGTCAGGTATCTCAGCACAGACTACTTCATCAATCATTTCTCTTCCTCTGATTTTGTCATCACTTTTCAGCATCATCAAGATGTGGGCATGTGGAAGACCCCGTTTTTGCCACTCGACAACGTAAATGAGGGCAAGACATCTCCCAAAATGACCATCTTTGAGCATGCCTAAAAGAACTTCGAGTTTGAGGTGAAACACTCTCGCCACCAAGTCTGGTCGGTCTTGAGGAGTTTGTCCAGGCTTCAGTTCGTTTGTTATCTCAGGCCAGTTTGGATTACAGGTGAACGTGATGAAAATATTAGGTTTTCCGTACCAGTTCACGATTGCCATGGCGTCCTGGTAATTTTGTTGCATATACCTTGGACCACCGTGGAATGTCGAAGGCAATATGCAGACTCTTCCAATCGGTCTCTGGTGGTCAGCTGCATCTTCAGCAAGGGCATCCATAAGTCCTTGATACTTCTCAATTCTAAGTTTGCTTTGATTCTGACGAATGTAGAAGAGGTTGTTCGACTCATATCTCACGTAGGAGAGAACCAAATACTGCTGAAAGAGCTTGCAGCCATGATGAAGAGGAGTGAATCCATGGTTGTCTCTCTCCATTAGCCTGTATTTGTAGAACTGCTGCATTGTTAGCCTGTTGTGAGATGCAGTTTGTCTTCGTCCCGTGTGAGTCATGTTTGGATCCCATCCAAGTTCACCTCGGGGAAAGAGCAGAGGAAAGGCCATCGGATCAATGTGGGGGCTCATGTTGGAGTATTTGAGGAGTCCATGCTGGTTATGGAAAACAGTAAAGTCAATATTCTGAGGAGGGTTTCCGCTTCCTCCCGTAAAGACGATCGCAACCTCGTTTGCACTCGGTCCGTTGTATCTCCTCTTGTCCTTCTCCGGGTCTTTGAAAAACATGAGCTTGACTATTTCAGGCTCTCCAACTTGAGCAACAGACCATCTTGTAAGCCTGTGCGTACACATTGGATCGCCGCAACACAGTGTCCAACTTGCTCATGACAGTCGCCAAGCATTTGTCATTCTCAGATATTCCCATTCTCTCCTCGAGTGCTTGTTGAGAGTCGACGTAATAGAGACAAGCATATGCAGGTCTGTCGGTTGACATCAAGTGAGAGGTCATGAACCGTACGTCTCCCGAGACTTTGTACGGTATTGGTCCTCTTCTTCCGGCAAAACTGTGATCCACCTTGGCATCAATGGATGCAAAAGCCAATGCGCTGTTGTAGTTGCGAATGTACTCGCGAAAGTTTTTGGCCTATGTGGACTGGCTGACAAAGAGTTCTTCTAATTCCTTGGGCACAGATCTGACAATCCGCGAATCCGGCATTTCGACTTTTCCGTTGCCACAGCACATGGAAAAATATCCGCCTGTGACTCCCTCGCCAGGAAACATTTTTGCCAAGCAGTCATGACATCAGTCAGACATTGATCCTACTGTGAGAGATGGTTTGCTGTCATCGTAATTGGTGGCATATGCAGTCTTCAGGTTTCTTCTTCTTCTGTTGACCTCTGGATGTGTGCGTTGATACTTGGCCACGGCTTGTGTGTGTACCTCTGTATGTATGAGTTGATACTTGGGCACAGCTTGTCGGTGTACTTCAGGATGTGATTCCTGATATTTTGCTACCGCTTTCTGATGCGCAGTACGGTTATTTTTAGAAGATTTTTTTTCTGAATTTTTCGGGTTTTATTTGTGTATCGAGCCCTTCATTTTTTGTTTGACTTTTGTGTTAGACTTGGAGCAATCTGTTCTAAGCTTTGGTATGACGAAGATGAAGACAGGGACTGACTCTCAGGCGACGGAGTTACTGGTATTTCTACTCTTCGCGTTGTTATTTTTTTAGCAGTAATAACTTGTGAAATACTTGTGTCCAAAACTTGCGAAACCGAATTTTCTTGTGAAGCATATGCATCAAAATGCCCACTTGAAAGATTTGCTGTAAACCTAAGCCGCTTAACAGGTCGACCCTCAGTTCCTGTTTTCACATAAAACATACCATTTCGATAAACTTCGAAAACAAACGGAAAGATTCGCCCAGCAGCTTCCAACTCACATAAACTACCGAACGTTGATGTTTTTATTATATCGTTGTTATAATCGGACGATGTGGTATAGTTATCTCCATTTTCGTCACATGACATAATAAAAAATTCTATCCAGTTATCTACAACATACCTAACGATCTGCCCACGCACATCATTATGCGTTTCCTGGGTTTCATTAATAAAAAAAGATAAGGCCCGAAATAAGCAGGCTCCATCTCCTACAATAGGAACAACAGTCTGTGGGACATTCTGCCCCTCAATCATCAAAATTTCCACAACCATTTTAAATAAATACAATGAAAGTAAGTGCAATTAGCACGAACAAATAACTATCCCTATTTACAATACAAAACCTAACTCAAAATTACTCAAATGCTAAACCAAAACAAATGAATAAACCTGAAAACTTACATATAACTAAGCTATGAAATTGTTCATTGTCATGAACCTAACATTGACAAAAATATATTGACAGAAATATTTTTTCTTAAATTAGAAGAAAAACCATGAAATGCGAGTTTCCTCTAATTAAAGGCATAATATTTCTGAAAAGTATTTGTTCCTCATTATTGTGTCTATCCATTAGTGCCATAAAAGGCAGGGTGACGTATTTGTTGTCATTAAAGGCCGGTTCGATTCCCTGTTCAAGCAAGCGGTTTTTTAAAATAAATTACTTAATTTCAACCTTTAGAAGGCTGATTTAGAAAAAAAGCACGTCTAATTTTTGGAATAAGAATATTTATTTAAAGTTAATACTTCAATATTTTATTGCATTACATGTGTTTCAACATAAATATCTCTGAATCTCTTTCTTCCCCGTCAGTTTGTATGCGTGTTTCGTACTTTTATTTTCAGGTCGATCCGTGACATTTCCCTTTTGATAAATCAACCCTTAAATCAGTCAAAACGTATTTTTTTATTAGGTACTTACTTTCGAAGTTCTTCAGAAGCCTAAATACCAACTTCTACGTTTCTAACTTCAAAAATAACGCACTTCCCATACAAACTTTCGTCCCTTATTTTACCCTCTTAGGGGATGAATTTCCAAAAACCCTGATACAACTGACTTTTATTTATTAACAGAATAAATAATTGGCCTAAACACCAATTTCCATATTTCTAACTTCAAAAATGACGAACTTCCATACAAACTTTCATCCCCTATTTAACCCCCTTAGGGGATGAATTTTCAAAAATCTTTTCTTAGTGCTCACCTACGTTATATAAGGAACTCCTGTGCAAAATTTCATGCTTCTAGACACACCGGTTTAGGCTGTGCGTTGTCTGTCAGTCAGTCAGTGTTAGAGTTTTATTAAGTAGATTTCTCTATTCATTTATATAACAGATTGTATATACATATAAAATATATATTAAATATAGCCTATATAAAACAACTGCTAATAACAATTGATTTAAAATTTCGTTAATTATTTTTGTATATTTCTGAAGATGACAGTTAAAATACTATCGAAACATTGTAAGTTATGATCAAAACATGTATCGTTGTGTAAACAACAAATGTTATTTATTATTAATAATTATAATAAAGAAGAATAATTGTGAGAAAATATGAATGGTAAATCTTAAATTATTCGCAGTAATCTTAGACTCTTGTAAGCTTGCACATGAATTTCCTGAAACAAATATGGACATTAATTTTAGAAATGTGTATTTTAAAAATACATAATTTGCAAATAAACATAAATCTGCAAAAAATTTCACTGTTTATGTAAATAATGCGACGCCTAACAATATTGTACACTGTCAACATGCACTAGGTTTCCGTACCTGTGGTCGAAACAAACTGTAACGAAATTAGAGAATACAACTAAAGTCGCAGTTATTTAGTCGCATAATATAATTTTGTTATTTCATTAGTGCATACAAATTCAGAGGATTTCCTAATTTAGACGAATATTGTTAATTCTCTAAAGACTTCATTGAGTTCATGTTGCAAGTTAAAACGGAATAAAATGCCAATGTTTGCAGCAGGACATTAACTGAATTTGTGTAGTATAGTGTATTTTTGAAGTGCAATATTTGTCTTGGTTCATATTTCGCACACATTTTTCACTTAAGGTGTGCGATATCTCTCCATTACCATTAATGAGATATATTTCTAGCAAATCGTGTTGGATATATATATATATATATAATATATATAATACTATAATACTTATAACTAATTTACCTCAAGATATACTTTTTTCTTTAGGAACATGTTTCGGGAGATCTTGTTCTCCCATCTTCAGCCTTCGCCATCTTGTTTCTGGTGAAGTATTTGTGTGTTGGCTTCTGGATGTTATTAAGGTAGTTTGTTGGTCTTTGGTCCTTCAAAGTTGCATTATTGTGTGTGGTTGTGGTATCTGTTTTTGTATTTTGTGTATTTTCGATGTTGAGTGCTTTGAATATTGTGTCATGTTTTGTATTGATTTGTATTTGTTCTGGTATTAATTTGTTTTGTGTTTTATGTTTGTAAATCTGTAAATTTTCCCAAATGTTCATTATGGTGCCTTTGTGTGGTATATGTTTTATTAGTGTTACATTGGTTATGTCTGGGAATTAATGTCCTGTGTTTATTGCATGTGTGGCTAAATTGGATTTATATATATTTGGTTTTTTGTATGCATTTAGGTGTTCAAAATAACGTTTTTTCAGCTGTTTTTTTGTTTGTCCTATATAACATTTAAAACAGCTGACAAACAAAAAAACAGCTGAAAAAACGTTATTTTGAACACCTAAATGCATACAAAAAACCAAATATATATAAATCCAATTTAGCCACACATGCAATAAACACAGGACATGAATTCCCAGACATAACCAATGTAACACTAATAAAACATATACCACACAAAGGCACCATAATGAACATTTGGGAAAATTTACAGATTTACAAACATAAAACACAAAACAAATTAATACCAGAACAAATACAAATCAATACAAAACATGACACAATATTCAAAGCACTCAACATCGAAAATACACAAAATACAAAAACAGATACCACAACCACACACAATAATGCAACTTTGAAGGACCAAAGACCAACAAACTACCTTAATAACATCCAGAAGCCAAAACACAAATACTTCACCAGAAACAAGATGGCGAAGGCTGAAGATGGGAGAACAAGATCTCCCGAAACATGTTCCTAAAGAAAAAAATATATCTTGAGGTAAATTAGTTATAAGTATTATAGTATTACATATACATCAAGAAACGGACTGTAGCAGAAAGTGATTGATATAATATATATATTATATATATAATGTTGGATAATTTATAAATATTAAATGTATTATATACATCAAGAAACGGACTGTAGCAGAAAGTGATTGAAAATATATATATATATATATATATATATATATATATATATACATTTTAAAGTTAATTTAGAAAACTAATGCACCTTAAACTATTTTTAATTTAAAAACTAAAGAAATTCACAAAAAAAAACTGTTAATTTTGTGTTCTTTGCTACGCGTTAACGAGTCACAGGCTGGTTTGGCTGCCAGTTAATGCCTAGCATGGCAGTTTAAATACAGAATCTACAATTACCTCCCTGCAAGAGTCCTCACATGCAAATCTGTACTTGAATTGTGCTTCCAATCCAGTTGTCTGCGCGTCTCCGAGTAGTCTTAGTTATTGTATAAATAGTTGTATAGGGTAATTATTGTATTCTAATTGCAGTATCAAACATAACAACATAAATTCTTTTTTCTTGAGTACACAAGATTGCAACTTAAAGCAGTTTTCGTAAACTGCGTTGGATTGTTGAAAAAACGAGACGACTCGTGGTCTTTGTTCTTAGTGTTCTTAATCGTTGATTAGGAGAAAATTTTTGAAAACATCCTGTAGTAAATCTTTCTGAAGTTCGCAAATATGTAAACTCGACGGCGGGGATTCGTGAGTTGTGTTGTAATCATAGTGAGTAAATAGATATAATAAATACTCATTGCTGAGATTATATGATGAATATATATGTAAGTAATATTAACTGTTGAGACATGTAAAAACTTTCAGGTACCTAGTTGGCGAGTTTCAGACTTCAAATCTAGGAGAGGCGGGAATAAGTTTTACGAAAAATAAGATACTCTAGAAAGCCTGAGCTCAATATGAGGAACCTTCTTTAAACGCTTTTGTGAGTAACTATGGTTTTGCGTGTCACTGAGTCAGAGGAGAGTCACGGAACATTTGAAGACTTTTGAGGCGCAGGTGTGGAGGAGAGTGCAAGGGATTTCACGGAAGAATATAGTATGCAGTGATGAAGTTATTAAGAGGATTTATGAAAAAAAGAGTGTATGAATACCTGGGCTACAGTGTGTTTTATATGCATTCAACGACGTTGTAAGTAAGTTGCGTAAGTTCAACCTTATGTGCGGGACCATTAGGCGAACCCTTAAGTCAGCAAGTAAAGGAACACGCCTAAAATTCTACAAGGTGATGGCTCTTCCCACACTTCTTTATGGGTCTGAGAATTGGAATCTAACGAAAGGCCAGGCCAGTCGCATCCAAGCGACTGAAATGAGATTTCTCAGGCATGTGTCAAGTATACTCTCCATGATCATAGAAGAAACGCAGATAAACTGCAGGAACTGAATATTATGAGTATACTCGACAGGATCGCCCAGTATCGGCTGAATTGCTGGGAACATCTGTGCCGAATAGATGACTGCCGCGTCCTCAAACAACTCTGGAACTATAAGCCGTGGTGACGGAGAGGTGTGGGGCGCCGAGGAAGCGCTGGAGTGACCAGCTCTAAACTTTACCTATTCGAGACCGGAACAAACCATCCTTGGTGTAATCCGTGAAGATTGATGATGATGATAATATGAAAAAAGAGTGTTTTAAAGCGTCGTCAGATGATTGGGACATTTAATAAGGTATATGACTTTAGTATCAGAGCGATGAGAGAACTACTGCAGGAAGTCTGTACTGTGTGTCTTCTATCACATGGTTACAGAGAAACAACACTAGAAATTTAAACAGCGTGCACAAGACGACATTTAATGACTTTACATTACAGCCGAGCACCAATATTCGAATAACAAGCAAATACTGGAAAATAAATGTAATTTGTAGTCAGAAACGTACGCCACGAAGCCTTCGCGTCTAGCCTAACTTGATCCCGTTTATTATCTTCTACAAAATGATTCGTTATGATCATAAGTTTTGTCGTTTCAAAACGAACCAGATCGTGTTCAGTTACTATTGCCTTTTGCGAAGTGAAAGTATCGAATATACTTTTGTCAGGTTTAAGTCTATGGGTTAGATATTGCCACTTATACCGGTTGCTCGTTTTATCCGATGACTTCATTCATTACACCCGGTGGGGGATTATTTAACTTTGTCGAAACATAATTATAACAGTGTTTAGTTTGTACGTATTATCTGCGGGCTACAATTTGGTATAAAGGATTTGGTGTTGCGAAGTTTAGGACTCAAGTAGCCACTGCGTAAATCACGACAGTCTGCCCATGACCGCTGCGCGCTACGCCGCAAGACGCAGAACACGCAATCATCGTTATGCAACTTCCAGACTTGCTCGTTGATTCTGCCAGATTACGCTAGATGGTGAGATAATATTATAAAACTCTTTGTTTATACGACGTTTCTTTACAAAATGCGTTACACACGTACAATTTCACAGCAGTGGCGTTATAATTTTTTATATATAAAAAACTCAAAGGTAAATTTACACAAATGGATACGTTTAAAAGCTTAGGTAGCCTACAGCAATGTCACGGAATGGAAAGTTACGACGAAAGTAACAGAAAGACTGTTTATCAGTATAAAAGTACGTTCTCTAAGAGACTACGAAATGTATATCCGGATAACAACTTAAGGGCCAAAGTCATTTACAGGGCCAAAAAACCTCGAGGGAAATATAAATAACTGAAATGAGATTCATGCGAAATATAGGCAATAAAACAAGCATGAACAAATTACAGAAAAACCCCTAACACTTTAAAAAATAAAACCCAACTAGTATGTTATCTAATAGAAAAGTCAGTTTACGTTCTGGTCATATCTGGAGAATGAGTGAAGAGACGGTAACTCGAATATGGTATGAGGCGAGACCAATACAGAATAGAAACAGAGGTAAGCCTAGGATAAACATGGAACGATGAAATAAGAAAAGCAACTGATAAAAAAGAAAGAGGAAAACTGCAGAGAATTCACTCAACCCCAAAAACTCCTTACATCTGTAATATTATACATGCGTACATGTTAAATAAATTAAGAATAAATTTAGTACTTATTTATATTATTAAATATTTTTTTTTGTTCTGCAAGTAGTTACGTTTTCATCGTTTCTATTCACCTGACGTATGTTTCACTGAAGCACATCAGTGTCATAAGAGGTTTGTAGATGAATTTAGTACTTATTTATATTATTAAATTTGTTTGTTTGTTCTGCAAGTAGTTACGTTTTCATCGTTTCTATTCACCTGACGTACGTTTCACTGAAGCACATCAGTGTCATTAGAGGTTTGTAGATGAATTTAGTACTTGAAAATTTAAATGATAAATCGAATGTAAAACTATGCACAGTAGAACTTTTATGTAGGTCCACCCGCGTTCAGACAGCTCAGACCTTTAGTGGAAAAGTCATGCTTTTCGATACATTGAGAATTCATCCTTCTGGAAAACCACTAGCCAAGGTTATGAACTTCTAAAGAGCAGATTATGTCCTCAGGAAATGTGTGCGTTCTTTAACAAATGTGTGTTGTACTGTTGATAGTTTGAACGTGTGTTCGTGTAAGTTTTATGTGCACGTGTTGGTGTGGGTGTGGGTGTTCGCGCGCGCGTTTTGTTTGAGTTTTTGTTTCATTAAAAAAAAAAACATGACTTATGTGTGATTAAAGCTGTGAGAAGAACCAAAGTTTTTAGTGTTCTAAAGTATGCATTAAGATTACTTAAAATTTGATGTAAAAAATTTCTGCAAGAATCGTAACACAAACACGTAATAAAATATAAGATGTATTAGATGGTAGTACATGAGTAATAAAATTCTAAGTAATTCGTAATAACAGAGATCCGTCAGTGCTGACAACGCCCTACATGAAAAGTATACGATTTAGATAAGAATTCTTAGTGTTCATAATTAACGATGAAGCTAGAGCGGTTAGTTTGTTTCTACGTTAGCTGCAAGTTATGTTGTAACTGCGTCAGTTCCAACATGTAAAATGTTATTGTGAAAAAATTAAATATTTATTTTGTATATCATTTTTTACTTTCTAAAATAATTTATTGTAACTTTTTGGGGTTTTCGTACGGGAATATTTGTTGCAAATGTTAGCTTGTGTATTTGTAACATTGTGGGAGAGGTTTCCTGTGTAAACAGGTGTGAGTCAAGACTTTGTGCTCTGTCTGAGTCGAGCCACTGAGGATGCCCATCGTAGTGTCGGCGAAACGTTTGGTGTTGAAGAAGTAAACGACGTGTGTTTAATCGAAAAACAGTGTTGGTATTATTAACGAAAGTCACGAAAGTTTACGAGTGAGATTTACGTTACGTCTTGCAGTTTGTTGTCGACATTTACAAAAGGAAGTTGTACGGGAGATAATGAACCAAGAAACTGCGTAACAGCGAATGGCATCTTATGGAGATTACCCGTACATTGTATACGAACACATATAAACCTCCTCGTTCAAAAATGCAGACCCGGAACAGTCAGAAATGTCTTGTCACATCCGTTTTTTTTTTTTCATTTAAGCGTGTTTATTCGTTCGTACTTGTCGCAGTTACAATGTCGGTAATACAGCACTGTCGTATTAAATTGAAGCTTATTATTTGTAAGTTAAGCTTATTTATACTGCTGAATATACCGTAAACATTGGCATCTTGAGTGGGCGCAGACGATTAGGGCTCCGTACGTTATGATTATCTCGGAGAAAACACTTATTCAATTGGCTTAAAAGGGCGTGGAGAAACCTTAACCCAGATTTCATTGTAAATTCCATTTTGTTAATGTGGCGGTTTGACAGTACAACCATGGCTGAAGATGAATGTAACAATACAGAGACTGGAACTGATGAGTTAACAAATTAGACTGACATTAAGTTTTACCAATAACAATTGTGTGACTCTGAAGATAAACCTGTGGTATCGCGGCTTAGAAAACTGCGGTAAAGGTTGAAGGTCGATATGCGGGTAAATGAAGAGCAACGGATTTAAATCAGTTGGATCATTACTACAAACAATTTTCATGTAAGTAATAAAAAGTGACGAGCAATTACATAAAACTTTTATAAAGAATTTGATTGATAAATAGTAATGTGTAAAGACTGTCATACCCATTACGTACTAAATTTTGTTGTTTAATAATGACTAAAGCTAAATACGAGCTTTTGATTAATTTTTTGGAGGTAAACAGGGATAAATGACTTTTGTGTCATAGTTAAAAAGGCGTATGTTACACTGTCCACAAAAATGTTTAATTATTAATCCAGATATTTAAAATATTTTATGCTGTCGTCAATACCGCATTATATTATAGACCAATGAAATGTATACTCTGCTTACTTTTTAAATACATGTGCTCGTGCTACTTAAGTTGTCAGTATTATGACTTCAGATTCTAAAGTTTTTGTTTCTACAGTATATTGTACTATAGTAAATAATTCCGTCGTGCATCGGCCAAAGTACAGTACTAAACGTTTAATTATACATTTATTGTTCACTCGACTATTGTATGTTGCTAATGTTTACCATGTTGGATTGTTCTAAATTTTTACACTGATTATCCGTGAATTTGATTAACCGTGGTTCTCGTCGTCGTCATTGTGCTGGATAATCGGGAGTTGAACGTATCCGTGACATTGTGTCGTTGTTCACGTGTGGAGAGATATGTAAATAATGAAGTTCTCGCTGTACACCTGACAGCCGAGTAGACATGAGTACTATTATACTCGTATTCATTATAACAATCGAAGTCGCAATTGAATCGATGCTTTGTAATCGTCGTGTACATGATAATAAACATTATCGAAACATTGACACAAACATGTTAAATAGTGTACAAAAATTTTCTGAACCTAACCTTTTTATTAGTCATATTAGATGCTGATAGAAGTCTGGATATCCAAGACGTAAAAAATAATAATATATGTAATTATAATCCTTTTGTCGTGACTCACATTTTTCTTAATGCGATGTCTAACGGGAAACTATCCGACCACTTTGAATATTACGAGAACGGGTTGTGCAACTGCATTTGTAACTCTCTAGCTAATCAGACGGGACCTTTTTACGCATGTGTGTGTACATTACTTAACGTATTGAACTATTCAATTAGTTATGAGGCTTGTGTAAACGCGTGTTGTCTGTGACTGTCATATTCATATGTGTCAACGAGTAGGTGAGCGAATTTGTATTAAATTTTGCGTAAAACTTGAACATTCATCCGCCGAAAATATCAGAAAGAGTAATGAGGCTTTCGGGGAGGACCCAACGAGTAATGCACAGATAAAATTATGGTACAAACGTTAAAGATGGTCCGGAATCTGTTGAAAGTGATCAACGTCCTGAAATGCCTTTAACAAGCATAACACCCGAAAATGTTTAATGTGTGCAAGCTGCAATAAGCGAAAATCGATAGCTGACAGTGAGAAAATTAGGTGAAGATCTGGGGATCCACCATCTTGTATTTCGAAGATTTTGACGAAAGATCTTGGAATGAAAATTGTAGCAGCTAAATTCGTGGCACGGTTGATGATGCAAGAGCAAAAAGAATTCTGTACTGTAGTATCTTTTCTCGATACCACTAACTTGAGCCAGACTTCGTGACTGCACATGACTGGGAGTTTATGGCTATGACCGCGAAACAAAAGACCGATCTTTCCAATGTAGAAGAAAATTATGAGTACGACAGTCACTATCAACATGTGTTTACACAGTAGAGTCTCACAGCTAACTGGATACTCCAATATGTTAATGAATGTTCACGTATGTGTCTGATTGGCTACCGAGTTACACAACCGGCTTAACATTGAGAATGGCCGGATACTTTCTGATCATACCCCGTATTATTCATACAACTTTGTTCTTTGATAGCCGTTATTTGCTGACTCATAAAATTGTGTGCTTCACCAGTAACGACGGATTCCATTATTTCTAAATGAAAAGGTATCGTTATAAATAAAATAATATGCGTAATAATTCGTGCAATTTAATAATTTATTTTTTTAATAACCAGAATACACTCAGTGTAATAACGAACAGCATGATACTGAAAAAGCTTTGGCTGTATGTGTTCATTCTTCTCATTTGAATTAGTTCATTGTGTAACAGTATAATTTATCTGCGTTTTTATAAGATTTATCAGTAAATGTGGTACCGCGGTAACTGTGGCATGCCGAAATTTCCTCGAACTCGTAGTAGGTCAGTGTTAGAGTATCTACCGAAAACTCTAAGTACTTACCAGAAAATTGTACGACACGTAAATGGAATGTACGCCTTTTTATTGGCCACGGTTTCACGTAAATTTTATGACGAAAGCTTATGCAAATTTTAAAATCATGTGTTCGTGTCCTTTCCTTGTTGCACCACTTACAAGTCAGAGCTGACTGTCCTATTGGTTTACAGATTTTAATTTTAATTTCCATCCGTAGTTTGTTTCTTCGCACATTTTAATGAAGCAGAAAGGTTGGTAAACTCGCGGATATTTATCTTTTTGTAATTGTCAAGACACAATGACGTTGGGCGTGAATCAGCCTTTGTCTGCATCGAGAAAGTGGATTCGATTTGGAGGATGAAGTTGCAACATGCACCATTGTTATCCTCACACTGGACCTAGCTGTCAAAACAATTATGCAATTCCTAGCCGTTATCACAGTGTTGCTTTGAACTTTGTATTTAACATACTGAGCTACCGTTGTATGCAGACGATAGGCATTCAACACTTTGTTTATTTAAAATGAGTTTCTAAAAGAAATAGTTTTAGGGCTTGAACTAAAAAGTACTCCCTCAGTTACTCTGTAAATTTTATTGCTGACCGTAATTGTTTACTGTTTAGTTCATAATAACTGCAAAAACTATTGTTGACTGACTATTTGTTGATGTTGACTGCAAACATCTCAGTGAAGAATGTTTTACCAGCAGGCATCACTTTTTAAGTTTACACTGAACGCAAAGTTTTGTAGTGGCATTTTTGTGTACGCGTATAGTGCAATTTTTAATCGTAAAAGAAATTACTTTCTTTATAGGAGAGATAGGGGTAAGAGTTAGCGAGGCTTTAACCTGTGACTCAAGTAGAGCAAGTATGCCTAAATCGCCTTTAACTTTTCCAGTTGATGTTATTAAGTAGCCACTGGGATTGGATGGTTCCAGACTGGACGTCACATTGTTATAATAAACGATTCGTACTGAAATAGAATCGAAACCACGGTACCCCACTTTTGTAAGCGAGTCTGCTGATCACTACTGCTTCCGGACTCAATTTGTTAATTCTTAAAGAGAATAAGTTTGGTCGGTATCCAAGCAGGGTAATCGCGACAGGACATATCCAACATCACAGGATATTCGCGTGTTTCGAGACTTCGGTGTTTAATTTTTACATCGTAGAGACCTTGTATTTCACGTTTATTTTAGAATTTCGTATAAATCGTTTATTTCATCGTTTTGTTATCCCAGATTGGGAAAATGTTTAGATCTTGACTATTCTTTTTGTTTAAGTATATAGCCAGCGTTGTTTTAATTCATTTTGTCTTTTAATTTTTATTTAATTCTTGAATTATGTTGTAAGATATGCTGAAATAATGGTTTAATAAATGGTACAACAATTGAATGAGTAACCATTTCCACTACCTGGGATATGATGTCGTCTACGGCAAACAGCAGTGACATAGACGCTATATTTGCCAAGTTTAATTCAGTCTTTGGTGTAATAAGAAGGATTTAAGTAGGAAAACGTGGAATGAGAGCCAGTTAACGTTTTGTTTTAAATCGTGGCAGTCCCTATTATGTTAGATGGGTCCGAGAGTTAAGTAATGACAGAAAGAGATGTGAACAGGATTTAAGATTCTGAGAAAGAATACACATGAGCAGATAGAATTCATAATGACAGTAGCCTATACGCCGGCAACTAAATATTACCTCACTGACTGGAAAGATCGAGGAATATCGGAATCGATGTTTGCATCAAGTGACGGCTGACAGGTTGCCCAGCAAGTCCTCTTTTATAAGGCCAAAAGGAAGCGACCTTCCCGCTTGATTTTTGCTGAACGGAACAGGTGGTATTACGTAATCCTTTTAGGGTGAAGATGTAGAACGAAGAAGAATTATGTTGTAACATTTTTCTGAGCGTGAGATCGATGGTTTTCGATGTCAGTCATGATCCCACTTCTCATTTTAATTCTCACTTAAGTCTCTTCCAGTTACTTTCCGCGTCGTAAAATAAAATCGTGTCTCATTACAGTTCTTCGTGCTTTCTTATTTCAGTAAACGTAATTTTGTACTATAATTGTACAAACGTACAATTAATACGTTTTGTATACTAATACGTAATTGTATTACAACAGTATACGTATTTGAATTGTAACATACGTATCTTTGCAAAATACGTTTTGCGCCTCTATTTTGGCGTAGCTTTTTGCGTTTAGTGATAACCAATCTTGCATAAAACAGATTTATAAAAATTAAGAAAAACAATTCATAGGAAAAGTATTATTTTATATAAACGATAATCAAATACGATAAACATCATTTACGTCTAAAGGTAAAGGAATTATGTTTACTGTATGCTACTTAAAGGAGTGTATATATTGCCATACATGCTTTGGCCCACACATATCGGATGTATACAATAATGTTGAACGTGCACTTAAAAAAATTCATGAACTCAGATAGCGGTAAAGTCGTGTATTCGTGATGCGATGTAATGGTTTTGTCAGTGTTTAGTTATTTTGCCTTAGACTGGGCTTTTAAATATTGTGCATTCATTAGGCGTGTACACGAACTGGCTGAGATTGAAAACTAAGGTTAACTTCACCGATTTTTTTTACCAAGTTTTATAAACTTACCACGCCTAAAGAGGAACGAAAGAAGTTTAGCATGCGTTCAATATGATTATCCCATTAATTTTATTCTTATCTGTTTCAGGTGAGTTCACAGATTACTGTAAAAACAATCCAAACGTCGTATACCTGGTAAGTCATTAGCAGCATTAAAAATCTTACATACTGATTCTGTCTTTTATAACTGTAAAATGTTGTACTATAGTCCCCGGTTTTCTGGTGGTGGATTATCTCGACAATTATTACGTGATATTGTGATATTCGTTATTAACTATATCATTCATTCCACATGGTACTATACTCCTTACACATGTTTTCCTTACACCTGTGCTTTTTTGTTAGTCGTTTTTAATCTCCGAGATTAAAGTGTTAAACGTAATACCTACGTGTGTTTCATTATTTGACGGTCCATAATTTGTTTTCCCATCTCAACAGCCTTGCACAGTGTCCCAGTGGCGATCTGCCAGTGCACATCGAATTGGTTTAATAAGATGCATGTAATACAGTGTAGTGGTTTTGAAATGCTAACAAGCAAGTAGGTATTATTAGTCTGGTCGTGGCGCATCTCGTATAGTTGTGAAATAAGACATTTCCTGATCAATTAATTTCATCGCTTAGACCGTGATGACATAATATGCACTACATACATACGCAAATGAAATAATATTAGTGTACGTATTACCTTGCTTCAAGTTACTGTAATTTTCTAAAGATAAATTATTTATATTATCAGTTCAATTCTGAAACTTGGAATTTAACCAAGTTACTTTTAGACCTAAAGTAGGACGAACTATGTTAAAGAAAGTTTAAACATATAGGTATATAATGTGTCTATGTTATTGTACGAGCGAAGCGAGTTCTCAGTGTCAATTCGACCGTTTGGCATTTATCTGTCTGTCTGTTTAGGGTAAGTCTGACGATAACTTTTGAAAGGGTCAACCGATTTACGTAAAAGTCGACATAAGTGTTCGTAGTTTTACACTACAGAAGCATATTGTTTTTGAGATTGATTCCCCAGAAATAGGGGGATGGCAGGCTAAAATGTGAGAACGTAAAAATTGTCAAAAAATCGCACAAATTCACGTGTGGTATCAAACTAAAGAAAATTTGAACTAACGTCTGAATGTAGTGTTAAGATTTGGAAATAAGATCCCAAATATCCCAAATAAGGATCCCAGATCCCAAAAAAGAGATAAAAATTTGAAATAAAATTATGAAAATCCAGCAGGCTGTCAGACTAAAAGGAATTTCAGTCCAAATCCAAATGTTTAAGCAGAGCGTTTGGAACAGCCGGGTTTGTAATAGCCTAACAAAACCAGTAATGCTATATGGGAGTGACACGTGAACGATGACACTTGGACAACAACAAAAGATAATGAGTTTTGAGATCAAAGTTCTAAAGAAAATCATGGGAGCGGTATACAGGAAGTAACACACAGCGAAAAATAAAAAACGAAGAAATTTGAGGAGTAACAGGTAGATCCTCAAAGATTAACAAGCGAAGTTTAAGCTAGAAGATTAGAGTGGATTGGTGAAGTTTTACGAGCAGAAAATAAGAGAGACATCAAGAAAATGTATATGAAACAACGCGCCGGAAGATCTCGAACATGGCTTTTAGATAATGTACAAAGAGACCCTGAAGAAATAAGAAACAAGAAAACTGGGAAGCAACGCAGCGTAGGAACACATGGAAAGGTATTGTCAGAGAGGCTAAAACCCTACACGGATAGTCATGGTAGTAGGAAATAGCCTAAGTAAGTAATGTAGGCGTACATGCAGCAGAAGTCTGATATATTCTCGGCAATTGTGAACAATACGACATTAATGCAAAGAAGTTGTAGAGCTGGTGTGAAGCAAAATGCGCGAGCGAGCGTGCACGCAAGCACACATCAAATGTAATTAAGTGATCCTAAAAATACAATTGTGAACAGTGTAGTATACAATTATTACTACATTATTTATTTATTTTAATAAATATTAATATTTAACGTGTTTTAATTTTAAATATTTTAAATGAATAAAATTAAAATATTATAATAGGAGTAAATATTAGCGTCTTTAAAGAGGATACGCTAGGCGACAATTGGCATTAAACTTACGTAAGATGTGTGTAGTACGCAGTATTACTTTTGTGGCCGTGTAAGATATTCTATCCTATATTCTACAACCAATTCATATCAGTGAATAGAAACCGGTTGTCATGCAGTGTGCCCAACGATCAATGTTTCATAACGGTATTAAGGTTTATCACTCATCGTTTCCCGGTAATGCCGTTACGCCACCGGTAATGCTCTGCTCGCTTTCTTTACAGCTGACATTCTTCTGGGAATTACAGGAAAACTGATCCGCCTTAGCGCCACAAATTCGTGCAGAATAACGGTAAATCAAAGTCATTATTTTGTGGACATTTGCGTGCAGTACATTAGACCACAAATGTATCCGGCGGTCTATCTGTAGTAGTCTGTATTTGCTGTACAGTACATGCTTAATAGCTCTCAAGAATGTTTCAGGACACGTGAATGTCTCAAGAAAGATGTAGACAGTTTTTCCTGGCGTTTAATGTCTGACTACAGTATGAGGCGAGTTTAAAATTTAACCGCGTTAACTGGTTTAACGTTATAGACGGAGAGATAGAGGGCTTTTATTTTTTTTTTACTAGGTCGATGGGATAATTTTGTCGCAAAATGTTCTATGACCTATATCGACCGTAAATAACTGACGGCGGAAAGCGTTTCAGAAGATGAAAATGGGGGCAAGCGGTGAAAGTCGGAAAATTTTTAAGGTTTTTAAATCACTCGGTATATGGCTGAAAATTTACTAGTAAGCACCAAATGTCATTCTTATGCCCCATGCAAAGTGGCGGAAACAGGAGTGGAGTATAAATGGCCGGCGGAAAGCGTCAAAGTTAGGAAAAGTTTGAGAAAACTTAAAGCACAAGGTACTATCAGCAGTTCGCCTTTGCAACCGAACAAGGAATGTGGTGACGTATGCCATTCCACTGCACGCATCACTGTAATACTACACATTTAAAATACGTTTAACACAGTTTCGGTATTACTTGACTGTCTCTCACAGGGTATTTCTTGTAGCGAATAAAAAAAAAAAACTTTAACAAAATATTCAGTAAATTACACTTGCATACAATGTACGAACGTTCAATCTAATACGCACACAACTTTACAACTAAATACGTATGAAGAATGTTTTCAGAACCAGTAATACCGCACCAACACAAGCACGCACTCAGTAGACCCCCCGCTCCTGAGGCGTCTCGTCAGCAAAGCTGGTGTATATGTCCGCCAAATTGTGTATGCAATGTTTATAAATGTATAAGTTTGTGTGCAAAAGGGCGGAAAAAATCGGTAGTTTTCCCTCTGAAAATCTCGATCGAAAGTGCCTTGAGCGCTACGCGTTTTTTCGACGATCGTGAAATCTGTTATGCAGACTCAGACGGAACTCACCAGATTCCGACGCCAAGGCTTACTGCTTATTGCTCCGAACTATGCTAGGCACCAGTAGGAACACAATTTATTGGTAATCACAGCGTTAGCGTACATTGTTAATTGTTTTTACCCATTTACCTTTGTTTTTGGTGTGCGAAGAAAAATAAACTTGAACATGAAATCACAAAATAAGGTTGCTTCACACTAATCACACGACGCGCGTTTGCCATTTTACTGTTTACAGATCCACTCTTGTCTCTGCCACTTTTGTGCAGTGGCAAAAGAGAACGTCTTTATATTGACGTTAACGATTCAATATCTTTTTTATGACGTCACAAGACCCTACGCGTAGTCCAAAAATTAGTAATCTTGGCATTTTTACACTGATAATTCACCGTACACAGGTTCACTGTCCGCAGTGCCAGTAGACAAAACACGGCACTGGATGCAGAAGACAGTATATCTAGGCGTTGATTCATTCTGCACACTTTATTAATGGTTTTACAATTTCGAGGAAACGGTATTTTCATAGAAAGTAAAAATAGTTTTTTAAATTAAAAAAAATTTACAGCCAAACTGCAAACGACATTTATAGTTTGAAACCTATTCTTCTTTCCCGTCCCCTTTTCTTAATACGTCGTCAGTGTTACCAACTTGGTCGTGCTAAAACAAAAACGCCATTTTCGAAAAAAATCCCCTATTAAATAGGTTTAAAAAATATATTATTTAATATTTTGGATTGTTTTACTACGATTCGATCATGTATTTTTCAAAATCTCTGGCATACATTAATAAAATAATAAGTTTTCAACAATTACATCCAAATGTAGGCCTATTAATGATTTGATGTATTATGGAACTCACTATGTAGGGGTATATAGGCCTATACCAGGTGATGAATATTTTCCTAACAGAAGGGTTACGTCGGACTATTAACATTTTAGAATTCACAACATAATGTTTCGACCATTAAACACTCGGTGGTCGTTTTGAGGTGTAAGTTAAACTGTAGTTTTTCTATACCGTAGGTGTTTAACTTTGTAGGTGGTGGTGGTGTTTTATTATTTTTACGGTTCACGGTTGTTAGTGAACGAATCTCGGGTAGGCGTAAGTTTGCATTTAATTATTAATTTAACTTATTAACTTACACTTGAAGACGACCACAGGTTCCTTAGTGGTCGAAACGTTACGCGGTAAATTCTAACGATGGTAGACACTCCGATCTAACCCTTAGTGTTTTCGTACCATCGAAAGTTAGGTGTAAACATCGTGAATATTTCTTAGTACGGTATTTTGACTCTTGCTTATTACAAATCATAGAAATAGAAACTTATACAGTATTTGAGTCATATTTCTATTATAACTCGTACATATTACAAGACTCGGAAACAGAAACTCCTCCTTGAGAGAATAACAAAATTATTATTTGTTTCTCACATACACAGAAGTCTCGGGGAGTGATTCACAATATAGGCCTATTCATTGCTCACGGATGTGTGTAGTTGAGACAACAAATAATTATCCGTGTGATCTCCCTCTAGTTACCACATACAATACTATTTTTTTTTTTTTGGTCCTTCAGTCTTTCGACTGGTTTGTACCCTCCCCGCATATACCCGTGGTTCGTGTGTTACGGAGTCTCTCACAGGTATATGGGACCTACAGTTTAACGCCGGATCCGAACAGCATAGTTGGGGAGGGTTTATACTAGGCAGGATGCATCTCGCTGGTTTGCCATCGCCTTGCGAGGGGGAACGGTCGTATCTACGTAAATCAGATGGCCACGGCGGGAATAGAACCCGCGCCGACAGCGTAGCAGCGCCAAACACAATACTAATTAAGTGGGAGTAATTCTTTCGTTGGCTTTGCAAAAACCTCAGCCTGTAAAAACGATCATCAGGTTCTAAACTATCGTACAGAGATGTTTAATAGAACGTTGTAGATTAAATTATGATTATAGATGAAATTAACGTTTAATGCAAGGCCATAATGTTTGTGCCTAAGTCATATATCAAAATTTCCCCAAATTTTTCCCTAAAACGCTTGATCTGATCTCATAAAAGTCGCTCATTCTAAATATAAATGTTTGTCGATAATGCGATCTCCAAATCCCCTAGGTTTAGCGACTTTTCCCCCCAATTCGCATCAGCGTGGTGGTCCATCAGCCACTTCCAATATTTCCGCTGTTTATTACCCAGCTGGTCAAATCCAGTCCAGTCTTCGTCTTGCTCTTCCTCTCCTTCCGTCTGGACGCGCTTCCCATCCTGATTATCTGACCAAACCATTTCAGCGCTCTTCTCTCTACTATCTCAACAACTGATTCCAACTGGAACAGATTTCTGATGGTTATACATATTTCGTTCTCTCCTATTAGTCTGAAAGCAGAAAACCTAAATTTGTAAGTAAATTCAAAATGCATTTCTTCCGGCTGCTCTAAATGATAAAGTATTCCGTTATAAAACCAAATAGGTTTGTAAGATTCCCTTTACGTATTGTAGAATTTTATTTATAATTAGGCTACGTATCAAATTGTGTGCCTTCTCAGTCCTTACCAACTTGACGAAACGATATCCAGGAAATTTCGTATGTCCCAGTTATTGATATGATTTAAGCTATTTAACAATAAATAGCCGCTATAAGTTATTTTAATGTATTAATATTGTTTTTGCAATTGTTTTTTACACTTTTCCGTAAATACGCATTTATTTATCTTTTGTCATTTACAAACCCGTTAAACATCTCTGGCCAAATCTGTGAAGGCTTTGAACGTGTCAGGTTCGTCCAAACCTGTTTAATGTTTGTTCGTTTATGATGTTTTTATGAAATAATTATACACGCGAATAAAGTTATTGGAAATATACACGAAAACAGTAATACAGTATTATATATTAAGTTGTTTCTGGTTTAGGTGGTGACGATAATCAACTACCTTTTAACGCCAATTATTTTTTATCATGTACCTTTGAGCACCCACGGACCGTTCTATGCAAAACTACCGACAGGAATGTGTCATTCTCTGAATGACTTTGTGAAAATAAAACATCGTTACATTCACAAGTAGTTATTAAACCACCGTTTTCATGTAAGTCATGATATTGCTAGACTGACGTGAGGCATTTTAATTATTTTGAGTTTTGTTATTAGTGATGTAATAATGGAAGTAATTTAATTCTCACGAAAGTTGTTATGTAAGAAATCATTAATAGTTTTGTACCAGCTGTATTCATTATGTACGACTTGTTACAGTCAGTAGGCTGTATTCTAGACAGATCCGTTATAAAGGCTTGATTATATAGCACGTACAACACATAAATTTTCTGCATATAAATAAGTACGGTTGCTCCACTACCAGCATTTCTGTAAATAAAAATTTTAATTTTCATTTTATACAAATATACATCGTACTCAAACGGCTACAGCCTGTTAGTGTGTATAAACGGTAGTGAATAACGTGTGTTATGAATAGTGCCGGGATTATTTTTAAAGCGGAGTAACGTGTCACTATACGGTGAAGTGAATGGCGAAACTAAATGAAAAAGAAACAAAACGTAAAAAAAATGTTGTAGACCTACATTTACGGGAGGGCGAGGCGCCTGTTGCCGCTCAGTTTAGACCTGTCTACCTCTGCCAATAGTCATTGCAGTCTGCGCCGAATGAAAAGTTACAGCTGGAGTGCTTTTGTAACAGAATTATCTATGAATCATTAGGGCATGTGGAGTTCTCTGCTTTCGTCTTTGTTATTTGATTCCTTTTCTTCTTTAGTTTAAGAACTGAGTTGTAGTATGGTTTTTTATTTTGGAACCTACTTTGGAGCGACAAAGAGGGCATCTTTACACTTGCTTCCTTTAGCTCTCTCCATACCGGTCACAGCGCCTAGTTGCCACCGGCGCTGGTTTTATACTTCTATTCTTTATTTGATTAAACAATATCATTGTTTTGTAACATGCGTAATCTGTTACGGAAGGTACTACTTAATTTAACAGACAGTTAAGTTATTCGTATGCTGGAAGTACGTATGATGAAAGTAGTAGATCTTTCAAAGATCTACCGGCAAAATTAAACGTCATTTCAAATACCATAAATTACGTGTAGATATAAATTCAATTTTAATACCAGGTTTTTAATGTGACATTAAATTTATTGTGCATCTGTTTGAGTACGCTCGTTAGTTAATTGCAAATAGGAAAGTGACTAACGTTATATAACCCATGGTATCATTTAAATATGACCTAGACTAACGGTTCGTTATAAAACGGAGCGAAACGTTGAGTGCTGTAAATATAGCAAATGTGTGTACGATTGTGAAGAAAGTGTCGGTACTGGACAAGCAAACGTTGGATCCATGTCGTGGTTACGGCAAACGAGTTTTCTGCTTTAACGTACATACCTTCAGCACCTGTTCGCGCAAACGTTCAGCAGTCACTCATTTAACCGGATTATTAATTTAACGTTTGCTGGCTTTTCGTTTAATTTTAATATAGTTGGTCTTTATGAACCAGTTTACTAAAATGTAGTTTGACAGTAGCACGTTTTCATAAAGAGTTCTGATTAATTAGATTGGCTTACAGATGACTCATTGCTGTAGGCTACCATTTGCCGCATTCGCCGTTTCGACAAGAAACTGTAGCTGTATAAGCATGCTATTTGTACAGCCGCACACATAGGCTATAACTTCGAGAAACTTTATTAACTCCAAAAAGTATAGGAGTAAAAGAAAATACGCTCCCATATACATTCCTCGTCTTGTATAGATTTTATGGCATTGTTCCAATAACCGTACCCGCACTCAGTTTCTATATTTTATTATGTGATTATTGGCATCGATACGTAGTGAATGTCGCCTGATTTTAGTTGGGTAATACAAATCGTGAAAATTTATTTGTGCGCGTTACAAAATAATTTGTTGACGATTGCAATCGTGTTTCATTGTCATATTTTTTTTACGAAAAATGTTTCTAGCAATAACTTCGATGTATGCCTGTGACACCAAACGTTGGCGTTGTTAGGTTAAAGCATGCAAACTGAAATTACACATGGAAACCAATATGCCTTCAAAATAATATTCGCTTTTCGTGAAATCAAGGTAAATAAACCAACTCGAAGTAAGGCCGGGTGGCCCCACCCTTTGCCCGTCACTATACATGTCTCTCTTTTTGTAACAGAACTCATTTTCCACTAATACTTGGTTTTTATGCAGATCACTGGAAAAGCAACCACCTCGAAGTAAGGCGGGATGGTTTACATGACTTCAGTTTTTTTGTGTTCGCACAACATTTGCTTCCATTGAAGTTTTTGAGATTTCACTGAATAACATAAAAGAATGTTGTACATAACAGATAACAAATCTTTCATTTTTTAATACAAAAAAAGTATTTAATCTAACTATGTAGGAATAATTGTATTTTTCACTTTTTCTCTGTTGTTGTTTTTTGTTAAAAATACGTTTTGTTTATTTTTTTAATGTTTCTCTCTTTCAAGCATTGTGTGGACACATTTAAATGTCCACATTAAAGTTATTTCCCAACCTTGGCTTTTATTTCTTTAAACAGTAAGCTAAAAAACAAAAACCATTACTACCTAACCTCACAAATGAAAACAACACGTAGGGCCTATTTTCGTTTTGCACTAAGAAATAGAATAATTCACAATTATATATCGATACAGATATATAACTCTGAATAGAGATAAATACGTCTTCTTCACATCGTAGTATTATATCGATACAGTCATGTATGCAAAACGTCGTCGAAAATGTAGTGCGGGTACGGATATTGGGACAGTTCCGGTTTTGTTTAGCATTAGTATTAATTTTTTGTTAAAACATATACGAAAGCTGTATACGTATATTCTCGATTTCTATTACATGACTACTTATTACATAGGTGTACTATTACCTTCCCAACAGATTAAATAGCTCTTTTATATCCAAATAAGATTTCCCTTTTGTATTCAGATGCTTCATCTGACTGCAGTTAAAACAGACCAAGTGTATAAGATTAGAACTTTTACCATCAAAAGTACAAGTGGTATTGGAAACTGTTAGGACACACTAAATTAAGAATATCTACGCTTCTGGGCTAACATCATACCTAATTAAAGATTACCCCTGAAATAGGCACCCTAAAGTGGCTTAGAACGAATTTCGATATAAACTGTAAAATACATACATGAACAAAAATGAGGATAATATAAACAGTTTTCAACCCTTCGCTCCTCCACTACACCTATATCATTAAAAAACGGCTTTTATGGTTTTTGTTTTTCTTCAAAGCTGTTTAACCGAACCTCTCAAAAAAGCTTATCTACAGTATATAGACCTACATCACCTGAAACTCTACTGAAAATTTTGTTTCATGTCCAGATACTATCTTCTATGGTAAAAAAATCTAAATTGTGTAAATCACGATATCATAAAAAATACGTACATCATACAGGTCTAAAACGTGTTTCATTTATGTATTTTCATTTAGTTTTATACTCAAATTCATGGTAATTTTTTGGAGGAGTGGATCGTAGTCAGAAATACCAAAGCCATATTTTTTAGGTATTCTTCATTTCTACCAATTTAAGGCAATACATAAATTAAATAAGATACTTACGGTTCTTTTATAACAACTATTAAAACCTAACACTAAAGCAGAAAAATGCGTTTTTGAAGGCTACTTCCTTACAGTTTTTTTCATGTAAAGCTAAAAACATACATGAAAATATTTATCAACAGGATTTATTGTTTTATTATCATCATCATCTTCTTCTTCTCCTCTTCAAGGATTAGGTTATATAAACCTGTTCCGGCACCCATCTCATCCTCGGACGACCCACGTCTCTTACTCCGAGGCTGCTATGGATGCTACAAGTATTTCAAATTTTTACATGAACAGGTTACTGGCCTGTTGCACAACCCCCTACCAGGAGGACCAGAGACTCTTCTGTCAGGGTTACTATACCTTAGCCGAAAGGCTCCTGTTTTGTGGCGCAGGAAATTCGCTCTCACCTTTCCATTTCTGATATAGGATTTGGTGGCTTTGTATCAGTTATTCTGACTGAAAGTTTCTTAGTATTTCCAGTACTCACCTGTCGGCATCTGTGAGCACTCTAAGATCCTAAGCTACCAAAAATTAATAAATTAGAATTGAAAGAGGAAGACACCTTAGCCCTTGATTACTCTAACAGCGTCGGGATCAGAAAAGAATAAGAGGCAGTCAGGAGAGACTAGACAGAAAAGACTAAAGGAAAGGATCTCACCCAAGACAAGTTGAAGCAAAGTGAGAATCCAGCTAGGGCACATCGGGATTGCCAAACCCGTAGCCACAAGATGTGAACCCCTGATGTAATCATCATCATTATCATTATTATTTTCTGTCCCCTGAAGTGAACAGGACTCCCAATACTACGTCATAGGACAGTGGTATATTATAACCACTATCTGTAAACGAAATTCAAGCTTCAACCGCGTCAATTGCAAAAAAAATCACAAAAATCTACATTTTAAGGTTACAATTTACATTTCATGGACTTTTTGGCCAATTTGTTACTAAAAGGACATGTATACAATTATTCAGTTTTATTTCTTATATGTATTATAAACCATTCGTAATATAATATTTTACTAATTATAGATTATAGCTTTAGTATTTTATGATACTCAGATGAAAGTACCCACTAAAGTATCAGTAGGTAAACTGTAGTTTAATATACATTTTATTATTTAATAAAATTATAGAAAAACAGTGTATTTAAATGATTACTACATCCTTTTGGTTTGAAAATTGTTTAATCCAAAACTTCAGTCTTCGTCACTATCTTCATATATAACTGGATTAGTGTTCTCAAATAAATGCGGTCGTACTGTTTTTTATAAATAACGTGCATAGGCTAAATAATATAGCCTACCAATGCTACAACATGCGAGCAACATCCAATAATCCTAGTACCATTATCTCAATAATACTGAACGTACTGTTAATTCCAGTACTGTTATTTAGCACGTAACTAAGACAAACAAATTTTAATAGAAATTATAATGCTTCTGCTATCCTAAAGATAATAGCCTATAGTTTAATGTCACAGGCAACTTTGAAACAAGCAACATGTAGGAAATAAGACCTAGCATTTTATAGAAAACCTAAATAGTAAACAAAGAGGATCAACCAATGTTAAACTTTTTCAGTTGATTTTAAAAAGTTTCTTGTATTTCCGATATTATAAAATAATTTACAGTTTTTATGAATATTCCTCAAATCATGCTAAAATGCGAATTGCGAGTTGAATACAATTCGGCGTATTTTTATTAAATATACGTTCTTTTCAGTAATTATTTAAATACTGTTATTTTAATTATTATCTGAATACAAACTTAGAAGCGAAATGCAGTAATATAATCTGGTCAAATCTCTAAATTAATTAATTTACGTTATATACCGAATTTGATGTAACGTAATGCAATTAGCACAGAAGACTACTGTGCAACACTCTTTGAAAAATGTAAATTATTTGATAGGAATGAAAGAATAAGGGAAACAGTAAAAATTAACTTTAGAAAAATTATTTATAGTATATTTTACAATCATTTTCAACAAAAAATAATGTTATTCTAAATTGAAAAAAATAAAATCTTTTTTGTAACTCGTAATTGGCATGTTATGCGACTTGTCAACTAAATACTAACACACAAGGTGCTCGTTGGTGTCAACTTGGCGCTGTAGCCGCTGTGGTAGAGAGCTAAAGTAACCAAGTCTAAAGATGCCCTCCTTTGTCGCTCCAAAGTAGGTCTATAAGAAAGTAATAGCAGCTACCGTAGTAGAAGGAATATATTCCAAAACCTGTCATCTAAGCAAGGGGTACCTACTGAAATTCTCTAGGTCAATATGGAAACGATGGGGTATTTTATAAATTTATATACATCATTCGCACTATATATAAATGTACAAAAGTACCCTAATACCGCCACATTGCCCATGAGAATATTGTAACTCCGCTTCTGAGCGAATTAAATTTTGTGCGTAGCCTTTGACGAGAAAAACTATTAAAAACAGCCTTGAGTTGTGATTTTTTCTGATTTTTCGCAATTTTTTCTGTTTTAGCTATTCTGTTCTTAAATACGAGGACATAATTACGTTCTCGTAATTCTCATAAAATAACTGTAAATAATATTGTCTGTATTGTTTTATTGTTTCCAATTTGTAACAATGAAAAAATATTCTAAAAATGAGGTTTCCTGAATTTTTTACTATGTCCCGCCACTCCAAGAAATTTGAGTATGTAAAATAACAGAAAATGTATAAAATGAAGCAAGTTTCAGACCTGCTTCATAGTTTTTAGAAATCGTGATTTTCAACCTTTTGGATTTTTTTTTTAGGCGCCTCTGGAAGTGGAAACAATTTTTTAGTAGAGTTTCAGGTGATGTGTATGCTCAAATCTTTCTGAGAGCTTGATTAAATAATTTTAGAGAGAAAAAATCTCTCTCTCTCCTATGGCGCTACAGCCCAAGTCGGGCCCTGGCCTCCACCAATCTTCGCCTCCAATCCACTCTATCCACTGCAACCCTCCTCCAGTTTCTTATCCCCATGTCTCTCGCGTCCTCTGCAACGCCATCTTCCCACCTCTTCGTCGGTCTACCTCTAGGTCTCGTTCCTTCCCATGTACCCAGCAAAGCCCTCTTAGGGTTCCTGCCACCCTCCATTCTCATAACATGTCCGGCCCAACGCAATCTTTGAATTCTTATAAATTTTGAGACTGGTATCTCTTTATATATTTGATACAGTTCGTTGTTGTATCTCAGTCTCCATGAGCCATTTTCTTGTATTGGGCCTATAATGCGTCTGAGGATTTTCCTTTCAAAGGTGTCTACTATGTCGACTGTTTTCTGTGTGATTGCCCATGCCTCACACCCGTAGCATAGCACCGGTCTGATGACACTCCTATATATTTTCATTTTTGTTTCCCTGTGCACATCCCCAGACCTAAATGATGGCAGCAATGCGAAGTACGCCTTGTTAGCCATGGTGGTCCGTCTTTGGATCTCCGGCTCCTCTGATCCAGTCTTTGCTAGATTCACTCCGAGATAC
Organism: Magicicada septendecula; assembly: GCA_034769895.1. Taxonomy (NCBI): domain Eukaryota; kingdom Metazoa; phylum Arthropoda; class Insecta; order Hemiptera; family Cicadidae; genus Magicicada; species Magicicada septendecula. The sequence goes on along the minus strand of CM068368.1, from coordinate 153,183,605 downwards.
GTGAAATTGTCCACCACCTCAATTGTGTCCTCCTCTATCTCGATGTTGTTATGAACCTGGTCCCTTCTTGTTTGGATAAGCATTTTTGTTTTATCCATATTTATGGCTAGCCCAACTTCCTTGGCTTTGTTTTTAAGCTCTATAAATATTTCTTTAGCTGCCGTGATCCGTCTTGACATGATGTTAATGTCATCTGCATATGCAGCTATCTGTACAGTTTTATTTGTTAACAGATTGGAGCTATTTATTGATAAGCCTCTAATTACATATTCCAATGCAATATTAAATAGTGTTGGGGCCAACCCATCTCCCTGCTTTAGTCCCCGTGTAATATTTATGGGTTCAGTTAGTTGGCTATCCACCTTTACTTGGGCTTCAGTCTGCTGCATAGTAACTTGGGTTAATCTTACCAGCTTGCCTGGTATTCCAAATTCATGCATTATGGTGTAGAGTTTGTCTCTATTAATAGAGTCATACGCTTGCCTGAAGTCCACAAAGATCTGGTACACATCAATATCACGTCCCATCCGCATCTTAGTATCTGTTTTACCGAGAAGAGTTGGTCGATTGTAGACCTTCCAGGTCGGAATCCAGCTTGGTATTCCCGTATTATATTTTCTGTGAGGGGTCTCAGCCTTTGGTTCAAGATGTACGCAAAAACCTTGTAGGAGGTGCACAGCAACGAAATGCCTCTGTAATTTCTACATTGAAGTTTGTCGCCTTTTTTATAAATGGGGCATATAAAGCACTTATTCCATTCCATGGGGATTCGTTCCGTTTGCCATATGTCCACGATTAAGGAGTGCAGTGCGACCGCCACATCAGCACCTCCAGCTTTAAGCAGTTCTGCAGGAATCAAGTCTGTACCTGGTGCCTTGTTGTTCCTGAGGGCACTAATAGCTTCTTCTATTTCCTGAATTGATGGTGGGTCAGATTCCATCCCCCCAATGTTTGCATTCCGCGGAGTGTGAGCAACAGTTTCTCCTCCCTGTAGCATACCACCAAGGAGACCATCGAAGTACTCTCGCCAGATAGTTTTAATTTTCTCTAGAGTATGTAAAATAACAGAAAATGTATAAAATGAAGCAAGTTTCAGACCTGCTTCATAGTTTTTAGAAATCGTGATTTTCAACCTTTTGGATTTTTTTTTTAGGCGCCTCTGGAAGTGGAAACAATTTTTTAGTAGAGTTTCAGGTGATGTGTATGCTCAAATCTTTCTGAGAGCTTGATTAAATAATTTTAGAGAGAAAAAATAAAAACAGGAAAAGTCGTTTTTAATTATGTAAGGAAGAGTAAAAATTAACTTTAGGAAAAGTATTCATAATGTTTTACAGTCATTTTAAAATCACAAAAATCCTAAAAATTACGGTTTTGGGATTTCTTACTACAATCCACTTCTCCAAAAAAATTACCATCAATTTGAGTATAAAATTAAATGAAAGTACATAAAGTTAAACACGTTTGAGACCTGTGTGATGTATGTTCTTTTTGTGATATCGCGATTTAAAAAATGGTGTGACGTAGAAGGGGGTTGAAAACTTATTAGTTTTTTTCTCTTGTTTTGTTCACGTATATGTCTGTATAGTTTTTACTCAAATTCGTTCTAAGGTACTTTTGTGTGCCGTATTCGGAGGTACCGTTATTAATTATCAGCCTTAGTAAGATTGAAGATTTCTGTTGAAATCACTGTCTGTTCTATAACAGTTGTAATAAAAATGGACTATAAATAATCCATACATACGCTCGGTGTCCGAATAAATTTGTAAGTGGAAACAGAGATGATTAGTAAGATTATCTTTTCTGTTGAAATCACTGTCTGTTCTATAACAGTTGTAATAAAAATGGACTATAAATAATCCATACATACGCTCGGTGTCCGAATAAATTTGTAAGTGGAAACAGAGATGATCTCGCAACTGTGACTCTGAATACTTATTGCCATAAATCTGGACATTCTGTGTACCACTAAATTAGAGTTAGTTTTATGAAGAAAAATTTACATTGTAGTATATTCGTGAGAAATCCTCAGCGAGTTTAATATCGTAATTCACGTATTCAGTGATACGTCGTGCACCTCATAATTAAAATATATATATGTGTGTGTGTGTGTTATATTGTAATATTAGAATTTACATCATCTCTATTGTAGTACGTGAATTCAGTATTACCACCCGTCGGGTTGTGTTGCGTCGCGTCAAAGTTGCCTTTCTGTTTCCAGTCGGGTAACTCGGGACCGGTAACGTATCGTATTACTGCGTGTTTGGGCAGAAAACTGCATAATGTTCATGCATAAATCAAATATAAGTTGGACGCTGTCTTAGATGTGTACCACGTTACTTTTACGATCACGGCAAAACAATGTTTTTGAAATCGCACATCCAGTCGAATACTTTGCAGTGGAAAGTATGGAAAATAAAGTGCATTCTATTATTTATAGTGAAAATTTTGACGACATATTCGTCCTTTCCCTTAAGGGTATACTTTGCGTAAACCCCAAATGTATGTGGCTGTTGATACACTAGGAAAGACCATTTCCTTGACGGTATCTTCAGGTACGTATATTTACTCACACATTTGCGAAATAGTACAGCCATACTCCAATTTCTTATATGCACTATAAATACACAGTTGTGTTATACGGATTGATTTATCTTGTAGTAGGATTTTATCCATTTTCACCCACGCTTTGCTTATTCTGCAAAGCAGGGTCGCCATTAACAGGACAAGAACTGTAAATTCGGAAATAGGATAACTCTCAGACTTATAGCCCGTAAAATCATTATGACGTTAATCTCAGCTACCCTTTTCTTATTTAATTAACTAAACAAATAACAAGTATTATTTTTTTATTAAATATGTTCAATTTCATTTGAGCGATTAAAAAGGTTTTTAAAAGAAGAAACAAGCATCATTTGAAAATATGATTTAAGAAAATAATTCATTAATTGCCGAAAATATTTATTGTGCATTATGTTGTTTTTTCTCTCTTCATCTAAAGGCTAGGCCTTGTCGTGGTAACCAGGAACTCCCGTTCTTCTGTTCCGTACCTTGTTTTGAGTGTATCGTACCTTTCAGCTACCATGATCTTGTTCACATCATCCACGTATTTACTCTTCGGTCGACCTCTCCCTATACTTCCAATAGTTTCTCTTAAAAAATATTCAGAATAATCCGTTGCCTCCGCGTATATGGCCTTGAATTGTATGTTACTTGTCATTGCGTTTGTAGTTTCTCCTTGTGTTTCACTTCTTTTAGAACTTCATCGGTTGTTTTTCTTCCTATTCAACTTGTCTTTTCATCCCTCTCAGACCCACATCTCTGCTGACTCGAGCCGGGCCTTCTCATTTTCCTCCAAAATCCGTGTTTCACTTCCGTAAAGTTAGATAGTGCAAACAAAGGCTTATAGAAAAGCCTTCAAGACTTCTAAATCGAAACGATTATTTGTGAGTAGTTTTATTCTGAAAAGCTGGTTTATTATGTGGCGTATTGTAGTGCATATAGTGTACTCTATGAAGGGTTTGGTGCTACTACTAGTCTTAATACTACCTCTGGTTGTAATATTTTGTTAACACCAATTAATATTTATCTTACACCAATCAGATCCAATAAGTAATTATCAAGAACTCGATAATATCACTGCATTGACTTGAGATTTATATTTTCAATGAGTGAAATCGTTAATAATAACTTAATTGTATTTATTAAAGATGTGTTCTAATTAAGTTATTTATTCATGTTGGTGTCATACAATAATATTTATGCATTACTTATAATTGGTGTCAATTCAATAGGTATATATGTTCTCTTGTCTTAGGGTAATATTATAAATAATTATACAATACACAGATATATGATTACAATTATTTGTTTAATAAGGTCACTTGCAAATTTATACAAAATTGAACATTAATAATATTAATAAATGGATTATACTTTGTTTAGTGAGTTCTTTGAGAACATTGAATTGAGTTACTTTTAGTTAACAATTTTAATTATGACAGTTTATATGTTACTTGGTTGTTGAATTCCAAATTAATGTCGGTGGTGATGTCCCTGATGTCTTCCTGGTGAGTAGTGTTGTGATGGTCTCTGACGTTGGATCCCGTGGCGAATTCCTGGTGACGCTAACACTACACTCACTTCACTCACTTTTGTGGACGAGTTGGTTTACAATATTAATATGATAACCGCACAAGTCACATGCACATATAATATTTAATACAATTTTATTTATAAATACTTCTTTTATCATATGCAACGCAATATGATTTCTTAATAAAGGCACTTTTATATCAGAATGATTGAGTCGTATCACTCGGATATTATTGTTAGCTGTACTTGATTTTGTAATTGACGTAACTGATTTAAACTTGGAAAACTGTAAACTCGAGAAGTTGAAGAAAGATTGACTTGGATGTAATACGATCTAGCTGACGTGAACAAAACTTGTAACTGATTGAATGACTAAATAAAACTGATAGAAATAATTCACAAAACAACTGACGTGAAGACTGCTTAAAATTGCTGAAAATGATTTTGACTGACTGCCTCTCGTCTTCGCGTTCGAGTTTCTATAAGAAAATCTTTCTTCCCATTCCAACGCTAGACTGTACAATTTCTTCATTGGTAAAAATATACCGCGATGTTTAAAATATTGTATATTCCCCAATAGCAAACTCTAAATTTTCCCTCCAACTACCGACGCTACTCCTAATTGGTTTGAATGTGCGGACTGAGTTAAACTGACTTTTTTGAAAAGGAGACGCTTAGTTTTCGTTCTCTGTCTAAATTTCTCGCTTGCACCTCTTACGGTAGGTATTGTTATAGCAAGTACGTTCACCTTATTTTAATGGCTTTCGTACGTGTTTTTATAAAATTTTCTAACAATACGATTTTTATGGCTTTGCTTGCCAAAAGTACCTGCTAGTACGTTTTATAGAACTTTGTGGTAGACAACCGGCGCCGTCTTGGGTGTGTACATGCCACTTTTATCTGGTACTTTTCCACTACATTTCACATATTAATATTTTAATACATTTCTTATTAATTAAAGACAATTAAAAGTTTTAATATTGAATTATTATGCGAAATTATAACATATTATAAATTTCGTTACAGTCTCCTGTGAATTGTTCTTTGTCCTGAGCTGACTGTACTGTTTCGTATTTTCGTATTGCTTCCATAAGACTGTCCTCCCAACACATTGGGGTAGTTTTACCCCTCAAGGTAGTCTACAGCTCAAGCTTTTCATTGTGCTTTACATTCCACAAGATTTTCCAAGCATCTTTTTCTGGTTATACGCTCAAAGCAGTTCCCTATCCCTTATCAGCAGTTCTGATAGAAGCATTCGTTGTCCGGTTCCCCATGACATTACAAATACCCCGTTATACCCATCACTCGGAGGCGTCGGTTCTTTTGCGATCTTCCTGTTCAGAGCTTAAGTTTCAGATGGATTGCCGTTAGTAATACTTTTACTATTTTTGAAACGTTGTATCAAGTTTTCTCCAACAGATTGGAACGCCATCCTTTCAGTCGTCAAGGACTTGTCTTATTACGTATTCGCCGCATATAAATATAAAAGGAACAGATAGTGTATTCAACCCTGACACTGAATCTTGTCGATAATTTTTCCGTCCTAACTTTTTTTTCTCTTACGTAGGAACGGTCATTTTATACAAAAAATCTTTATGTGTCGTAGAATCTACGCGGAAAAACTATGAAAACATGATTTTAATGCATTGAAGAAATACTTAATAACTGCGCGTCCTGGATTGTAATACTGATTCTTCGACTGATATATTTTATTGATATGTTAATTACCCCATTAGCGTAGTGTAATTTGATTACATGCCACGTTTCTGCGCATATAAGCTTTATTTAGTAAACCACAATATTCTTCACAAGGAACAAATCTCTTCAAGCCCATCATCGCTACGATAAAAAAATTGACCAAGTAGAGGAAGTAATTTGTTCTCATAAATTAAAAAATGATTTTATTTCAAAGGCTGGCGCCTCCGCACACCCGCCGATCCAGTTTGGGCTCGCGAACCAGTATATTTTTTCTTTTCTCACGTAAATTACGTAAAAGCGTCGTCTAAACAAGAATTTAGATGTTGAACAAATGTGACTAAGCAAGGAAATGATTTGACGTTTTCGTATAAAGACGAAGAGATATATTTCAAAGGCCTCCGCCTCCGAAGACCCGCCAACGCAACTGGCCGTCGTGAACCAGTTTATTTTATTTTCTCACGTAAGTTACGTAAAAGCGTCATCTATGTATGTTACATATTTAGTTCATGTGGTAACATTCGCAACATTGTAATTTATTAGTTTATCGTTGCAAAATAATTAATGTTTACGTTTAGCGCGGAGAAAGTTTGGGAGGCGTTTAATTATGAAATGCGTGAAATACTTGATTCCCCGATACGAACGTGACCAGTAGCTTATACGATGGGTACATTTCCGGCTTGCGATGTGGCCGCTTCATCGGCGTTTATCAGCTATAAAAAAATGCACCTTCTTAGCGTACATAGACTAATCTGGCTTGATGATAAACAGCGAATACCCCTGTGAGAGCGCGTGTAGGAAGTGCGATAGATATTTGTGTCTGCATTCCATGATGCGTTTATGTAGGCTAAGTGCCGTGTTGTGGGTGGCCGTGGTTGCTGGGCGCATCACACGTTTCAGATTATATTCCAAGTGCTGACAGAAATAATTTACTTCTATCGGTCAGTCCACTTGTAAAGGGGACCATCATATTGTACCGTATTTGACCAAAGCAGCACACAGTCTGTTTCAAACTATTCCATGCACTCTTCTTGATCCATCTACCCATTCTGTTGGGGGTTGGCTTTCTGCTATTGCTCTCCAGTCCACCGTTTTCTTCACATATCTATCGTTCCTCATTCGCGCATTGTGTCCTGCCCACGCCCCTTCTTCGAATCAGTTATTGGATAACGTCAGTTCTTTGATCGTTGCCTATGTTCTTTGATCGATGTCTTGTTCTTGCGGTCTTTTAAAGTTATCGTTCCTTAAGGTCATACGTTCCATTATTAAATCTTCTCCTCTGTTCCTTCGGTCAGGGCCATCGAGAGTGCAATGATCAGATAACTCCACCGTTGACTGCATGACGGTGTTGCAGAAATGTGGGAAACTTCCGAGCGATTTCACTTAAACTAAAGTGAAATATAGGTTTTTGGAAGGGAATTCTGAGATTCTCTAAATGAAAGAGTTTGCACTGTGAGATAAGCTATGCCTGCGACGTAATACTAAGAAGGTAATTTTACTTAGAAATAAACTGAACTAAGTAAAGTTCGCGTGAATGACTGACTTACCTAGACTGCGGTAACGCTATCTCGTATCTTTTACAACTGTTTATCCTTGTGTTGTTACAGTAAACTAGAGGAAACAGTAGACTCGAGAGAATGTATCATTTTAAAATAAGCCGTGGCCAAATCAAGTCTGGTACTCGAAATATTGGTGTTGCGTTTACTCTCATAACTGAGTTACGAGGTAGCACTACTATTATAACTATTATTATTATATTATATTATATATCATTATTTCGATCAGACTGAAGTATTATAAAGTCCTTACAGGTTTGTGATTTTATTTTTGAGAAAATATAAATTGAGTTCACTGTAAATTATTAGAATTAAACTAATGATTTTCTGTTCGGCACTTAATGAAACTTTTTTTTTTTTTTTTTTTTTTTTTTTTTTTTTTTTTTTTTTTGAAACTGGTCTAAAAGACCAACCATCAATTTACATCTAATGTTTGTTATAATTTTAAGTTACTTATACAGTCGCCCACTGGTGTACTATATATTACTTTCTAGATTTTCTGCACACACTGCACTACACTAATTCAAAAGTTTTAGTTCTCTTCAGCCTTCTCACACTTAATGAAACATGTAATACACATTACACATAACTTGCAAACTTTTGGTAGTTTCACACAAATTAATTTTATTAATAAACTATAAGAACTGTTTGAGCAAAAGGGCCATTTTTAAAGCGCTGTATGAAAATGTTACTGTTGTCATATACCTCATTGAAAAAACCTCGTTGGCTGAAACAATTGTCAGAGTTTGCTAATAAAGTTATCTTCCGTGGTGAAACGACCAAAGGTGTTTTAGTTTCTTATTGATTTAATGAAAATTTATTGATTTAAAACTAAACATTAGACTAGTAATTATGAAATACAGCGTTAAGTCAAAAAGTTCTGCAACTTGGGCAGTTTATTTCCAAAATACAATTTCTTTGTAATAAAGGCAATAACTTTTTCACGTTTCTGAGTTTAGTCTGTCATAATATTTACTTACCGCATCCAGTCATTTACGTTTCGAAGACGTCATATTTCATTATTCCGATATTCTCTGTCCAACTGTCTGTCTACGTACCCTCTCCCCCCTCTCTTTCTCCCCCCCTCTCTCTCTCGCTCTTTGTCTCACTCTCTCTCCTCAAATGATTGTCATGAATGATTTATTTCTCTTCGTACGTTTAGAATTTATTCAGCTGTTTGTGGGTTTAACAGTGTTTTCTCACTTTTCATGTTAAGTGGACCGGTGACGACATTCGTCAGCTGGGGCAACGGTTTAACAGTTCGAGACGGTCATGGTCACAGCGCTAGGTTTCACAACAAGCGAAATAATTTTTGAAAAGTACCAACTCATTGTACATACTTACCGGTGAAAAATTGATTCCATTACACACAATAGTCAATTAATACACGAGTGTGTTTATACGTGCGAGTGTTGGTTCATTAGGTCGCGTCGTTGGCTCATTGTCTTTAGGAACATGATTTATCGCGTCCAATTTAGTACGAGGTAATGCACCGTAATGTTGTTAACGACGGATAATCGCTTGCATCGCGTCACGTTCGATTGCCTGCTTTACGTAAACAATAACTACGGACAAATCTTGTTTATGCAGCGGCGTTAGTTAGCGTCTGCTGCATAATTGTCGTGAATCCTGCTCGCAGCCGAGAAACCACTCTTCCCCTTATCCGTCACGAGGATTCTTTTATTCAATCGTTTAAATTTCACATATTTATATTTGTGTTTTATTCATCTAGTGCAGACACTTAAATACGTACAGATAATTACAAACACAGTAGATCTGAGAAAGCAGGTATAGATAAGTGAAACCATTGTCCGCGTGCGTGTTCTAACGAGAGTGACAGTAGTTTGGCCTAATAACATTTTGCAACAACCTTTGTTTGCTGCCACTCCGTGGTACGCCCGTGTACACTTTTTAATTTACACTGTTTCATTGTGATTATAGACTTCAGGCGCTGGTGAATTAATAACATCTGTAGGGTATTAATTCTGTCGCGAAGTAGTTATTAAAATCACAGCATTAATGTAATACTCTAAAGCCAGGTTGAATTACTGTAGTAATGTAATGCCATCCATTATGTTTTCCATCAGCGCGTCCCCATTACCAAAGATGTACGATTTTGGAGGACTTATGCTCAAATCGTTACGGTATCGTTTAAACAAAGCAATCTGGAAGCCCTGTGTAGGTTATAGATCAAAACAAGAGGCGACCAGTCATTAACACCTATAAAATATTGGCCCTAGGTTTAATATTACCGTAGACTAAGCGACTTCTATTATGCCAGCAACAAGACTTATAAGTAACCGGTACGATGAGAAACCTACTGTCAAGTTCTCTTCCTAGACATATAGAGCGTCCGGAGTCTTCAAACGGAGGCCCGCTAAAAACTGAGACATCTAAGCTCATTGCATTCATAGTGATACAGGTACAGGTCTCGTATGTATTATTATCAAAGTGTAATTACTTCTGCAAGTAGACTGTAGTATTGACGCACGTTTCGCTGACGGTATCAGTATCCTCAGAGGCTTCTAAAGATTTTTTACGTGCATCAGATCAATTAAAACGATAAAAGTAAAACAATCTACTTGTAGAAGTAATTACAATTTGATAATATAAGTATCTTGGAAGAGTCTCAAAGAGTTACGTATGAAGAAATGATATGTATGTATATAACTATACTGTCTTTGTTTCTTGTAGTTTTGCATTTTACTACCATGTTCCGTAAGGAAATGGAAGTATGGTGATCGCGAATAAAATCGTGTTACAGATAAGGACTGATCTGATTGTACTACTCTCCTCAAAACATGAAGAAAAGTCGTTTTCAGAAAAATGTCTGTATAATTTTTTCTATGGCGAATGATAACGCGCAAATTAAAACAGAATCAAATAATTTTTACATATGTGCCCGAGTTGTGGAGGACTCAAGGCCTATTGATTTTGGTGAAGATCGGTTAAGGGGAAGGGGTAGTTTTACGTTTTACGTTTTAACAAGAGTAAAGTATATAATTTTGATAAAGTATTCTGAAAATAAAGTCATAATAATCCACTGTACAAAGGTAGATGAAATATCTATAAATGAAAAGGATAGTTGAAGAGGGAGGGGGTAATTTTTTGTATTGATGTCATAAATTTATTCAACCGAAAACTTAAAAATTTCAATAAAATATTCACAATTGATATCGTTCCATGCCATGTCACCACGGATAAGTAAACAAATTAATTTTTCGTTTTCAGAAATTCACAGATAACAATCGCTGGGTGGTATCCGTTTTCTTTCGCGTTGTTTAAATAAAAGATAATTTAATCAAATTAATTCGTTATTTGTAAAATGTTAACAGAATAGCTACAATTCGTATTTTGATTATCTTTCTCAGCAGTTTTACCAAAAGCATGCTGATATATTTAGTTTCGTTCTGAGTGTATGCCTATATGTTAAAAATAATTTTATAATTAATTAGAACATGGAAGTCATGTATGGTTCTCCATACCAATTTTTTTATTTATATTGTCAGTTCGATTATTTTGTTATATTCTTAATTTGTATTTTATTCGATAAATCTGAGGTAACATCATTAGAATTAAAATGTGCAGGACGGCTCTTACAACAAGAATCCTCTGTACATTTACTTCGTTACCGTAACAGTATAGTGTTAAGAACAAATGCTCTTACGATAATATCTGCTCCGTCTCACCCTTCAAGAATTGGACCTGCGGCGTTCCACATTCCACCACTGCCAGAAAGAAATCAGCCATCTAGCAGTCACGTACCGTGCTTGTGTTAATATTTTACCGCAGTTATCACGGTCCGCCCCCCTGTTGTGTGGGCAACCTACTAAACCTGCTGTGTTTGCAATATCAATTATTTATATTGTTTGGGTTTATTTTTGTAATCTCATTGCTCATCCGTTCTCTTAAAACGGGCAAAGCCTACGATGGTGTAATGCTTCCATAGAAATGATTCGTTTATTTCTTTCTAACACGCAGTATGACTTCCTTATCTCATATGGCACGCAAACTTTGTTTATCCTCAGTGTATAGTAACTTTACGATAATAGTAATATAATAATATCTCTGTCAAAGAAACATGTATTTGCAGTGGTGAGCATGCTGAGTGTTATTGGTGTACTACAATATTCTTAACAATTGTGTATAGTTTATTAAACAAATGCGTTTTAAATCTACATTTGGTAATGCGGAACAGATCTATTGTACTACGAATTCTGCACCCATTACCACGGTATGGTAGGATACATACGAACCGTATGTGTAAGAGTACTTATTGCCTACATTGTTCACAAATATATAGCAACACACACACGTGCCCTTGTGGAATTTTGTCAGCATACATACGAGGTTTGATCAAAAAGTTCGTGCAATTTTGCAGTTTCCACCGCTACAAGTATTCGAATAAAAAACTGTTTTTATGTGATGTTGGTACACATGTTAGTTACAATCATCTAAAATTTTAGCCCTATTTGATGCATAGTTTAGATTTCACAGCTAATTGAGTAAGTCATCTTCAGGTATATTACGGGATTTTTTTTGTCATTCTACAATGCAAGATTGAAGAACCTGCATAAATTTTGTGTAAACTGTGAGATAAACTGCTCTGTCCTGGTAAACGTGTTCAGAAGGCTTCTGGCGAGACTGCTATGCCTGAACAAGCGGTTTACAAGCTTCAAAGAATGCCGTAAGTGAGTTGGAGATCTTGGTTGTCAGCTGAAGATTATGTTTTTGTGTTCCACGAAATTTCATCGCTAGGCACAGTGGTAAATAAAGAGTACTATTCGGACATTTTACGTCATTTTTATGAAGCTGTTCGTAGAAAACGGGCACATTTACGGAAGAATAATTCATGAACATTGCAGCCCGATAATGCGCCTGGAGGCACGTCATTTTTTGTTAAGAATTTTGTCAGGCTAGGATAAAGAAAACGCCATAACAATTACACGGCACCTGCCGTATTCACCAGTTGTGTCCCAACGCAATCTTTTTCCCTTCTAATAGTGATATTTCCACGAAAGGACAACGTTTCGCGATCGTTGAAGACGTGAAACGAAAATCGCTAAGCGAGCTCAAGGGTGTACCAAAAAGTGCGTGCTTGAAATATTTTTAAGACTGCAAAGCGGCTGACGTAATAGTGTTACATTGGACTGAGACTACTTTGAAGGTAGCAGTGTAGTGTTAACTAATGAAGGCATAATTTTAAAAATAAGCAAGAACTGCATAAACTTTTTCATCAAACCTCGTAGTGTAGTGGTATAACAATATTGTGTGTTATTGTTATTATAGGCTTTGTTGTAACTAACATATAAATAGAAAAATATTGGACGCGACGTGTTACGTTTAAAATAATAACTTTAGTACGTTCAGTTGGACTGAGCATTTCTTTCTGAAGTATATACAGTTGTATGTATGTATGTATATAGAAAGACGATGGAAGGTCTGATACATTCTGAAGATATCAATATTCACAGATCAAAAATGTCTGGTACCAGTTATAAATAAACTGGCGCGGCGCAGATGATAAATGGGTTGAAACTCGAACAGTGGATAAAAATCGAAAAAAGCATAGCATGATATAGGTACTGTGAAACATAGGTAGGCCTATCCGACATGAAATGAAAAGAAGCGACTATTAAATGCCATGCTATGGTATGGTCGACTCTATAATCTTATATACGGCGCGGAAATGTGGCATCTTACAACAGTGTCCTTTTAATTTTTTAATTACACAATCTGTGTAGTCAACTCCTTTGACGGTTGACGGTTGTTCGGATTATCGAATTAGATATACACCACGGCTCGTCCACAATGGTTGCAAGACTTTTAAAATTGTCTCATGGACGTACATTGCAGTTGGTAGAGGTTTCCCAGACCCACATTTCGTAGACGATGTAGTTTTCTCGTTAATTTAACAGCTTATTAGTCTTTGTTAATTGTGACTGATTACCTGCCAATCATCCAGCACAATTGTCTCTATTTTGGCCCTAGCTGTTTCACAACAAATGCAAAATTAGAATACGTAAACACCATTTCCGACTAATGAAGTTTTTTGCCGAAGAAGAGTTTCCTCTTTGATCATCTCTTTACCTTCAATCGTATCGTAAGTCCAGGCTCAAGCGCATCTTCAGGTCTTTTGATACTAGTATCCCTACGTACTTTAGTCCGCGAGGTTCCAACATTTATTCAAGTCTCATCAAGGTAAAATACATTTAGTTTTGATTGGCAAAATTCTTTATTTCTCGAAAGTAGGAATGGTGAAACCTATTTCTTTTAATAGGGAAAAGGGTTCTTTTAAGGGTTGGGAAATCACGATCATCGTGTACAACTTTCAAAATTGCGTCTACAGTTGACGACATATGGTATCCAAAGAAATCGTGCAGTTTCCTTCTGATTGCGCCTGTTTAACAAGTCGTGTTTTAGTTTTTGCTTGGCGTTAACACGGATCCTTGTGAAACTTGGTTCTTTTTTCGACACAGAGAAGAAATTAAATTAATGAAAACTGTGAAAATTAAACAGTGTAAAATTAAATAAAATTTATGATTTATTAAAGCGTTTACTGAAGTAGTTAACGTAAGACATCATTGTATACCTTTCATATACAATAGTGTGTAATGTTGACTTGTGACCTCAGTATTGTATGGTTTAACTTTTTGTGTCTGTGCAGTCACCTCGTTCCTGGCTGTATTTGAGCAGTGTGAAATACTCAAGTGGAAACTTTTAATATTATGTTTGCCACAATTAAAACAACAGAGCAGTGTGTGTGTGTGTGTGTGTGTGTGTGTGTGTGTGTGTGTGTGTGTCGCGAGCATGTATACGCTCAATCACGTCCGCCCCCATGCACTTGTATCCAACATTACATGTGCATGTGTGCGGGAATACGAACTTTGAAGCAACGCAAGCGCGCACCTTGCATTCTCCCAAAATTCGTAGTCTCACACGAATACACGTGTATATTGACGTACAAAATGTCCCCGTGTGTATGACCCCCAACGTACATGCGTATGCGAGCGAGAACGTAAAGCTGAAGGCAACGCAAGCGCGCGCCTTGCATTGTCCCCAACTTCCCAGTCTCTCGCGCATATGCATGTAATATTCGCGTCCCCCCTGTGTGTGTGTGTGTGTGTGTGTGTGTGTGTGTGTGTGTGTGTGTGTGTGTGTGTGTGTGTGTGCGCGCGCGCGTTTGCCTCGTTTTAGTTGTGACAAACATAAGATTAAAATTCCACTTACCTCATGTCTTTCACAAAGGATAAATGCCACGAGATGAATTTATGTGCAGAGACACAGATGAACGCGCCTGAACTCATTTTACTTCCATGTTCCTTAAGGAAATGAAAGTATGGTGATGGCAAAAAAAAATCGTGTTCGAGATTATTACAGATTCTGATTGTACTACACTCAAAACATGAAAAAAGTCATTTTTCGAAAAATGTCTGTGTGTGTGTCTCTGTAGATTTTTTTTCTATGGCAAACGATAACAGCCGCAAATTCAAACTGAATCAAATCATTTTTTGCATACAGCCCTGATTTGTAGAGTACTCACGACCTATTGTTTTTGGTGAAGATCGGTTGAGGGAAAGGGGTAGTTTACCTGCAACGGTTTTTTTAAAATCAAGGGTAATTGTTTTCTATGGCAAACGATAACAGCTGCAATTTCAAACAGAATCAACTACTCTTTTGCATACAACCCTGAATTGTAGAGTTCTCAAGACCTATTGTTTTTGGTGAAGATTGGTTAAGGGAAAGGGGTAGTTTACTAGCAACGTTTTATGTTTTAACAAGAGTATTTTATATGGCAAACGATAAAAGCCGCAAATGTAAACAGAATCAAATAATGTTTTGCATACAGCTCTGAATTGTAGAGTGCTCAGGACCTATTGTTTTTGGCGAAGATCGGTTAAGGGAAAGGGGTAGTTTACCTGCAGCGTTTTATGTTTTAAAAGGGCATTTTCTATGGCAAACGATAAGAGCCGCAAATTCAAACAGAATCAAACAATTGTTTGCATACAGCCCTGATTTGTACAGTACTCAAGACCTGTTGTTTTTGGTGAAGATCGGTTAATGGAAAGGGGTAGTTTACCTGCAACGTTTTATGTTTTAACAAGGGTAATTTTTTCTATGACGAACGATGACTGCCGTAAATTCAAAGAAAATCCAGTTTTTACACACCTTCCTAAATTGTAGAGAGCTAAAGGCCTGTTGATTTTGGTGAAGATCGGTAAAGGGAAAGGGGTAGTTTACCTGAAACATTTTATGTTGTAACAAGAGAAATGTTTCCATGACGAACGATAACTGCCGCAAATTGAAACAGAATCAAGTATTTTTTTGCATGCATCCCTACATTGCAGAGGACTGAAGGTCTATTGTTTTTGGTGAAGATCGGTTTAGAGAAACGGGTAGTTTACCTGCAACATTTTATGTTTTAACAAGAGTAAAGTACTTAATTTTGATAAATCTTGATAAGAAGCTCATAATAATCCACTGTAGAAACGTAGATGAAATATCTATAAATGAAGAGGTTAGGTGAACGGGGTGGGGGTAATATAATATAAATGAAAATTATAGTTGAAGGGGGAGGGGAGAATTTTGTGTGTGTACTACGTTATCGGCAACAAAGAAGTACTATTACTTTTTTGAAATTGCTAACTGCTACAATTTTTATTGTTTAGACAAAGCTTTTCGTCATCACTGACATCATCAGGTCTAAAACAACCTGATGATGTCAGGTTAGACCACCAGGTTAGATGGCGTTGTTTTAGACCTGATGATGGCAGTGATGACGAAAAGCTTTGTCTAAACAATAAAAATTGTAGCAGTTAGCAATTTCAAAAAAGTAATAGTAAGGATGGCTGCTAATTTAAACAATACGAAGAACAAAGAAGTAGTTCTTTGTTAAAATTCCTTCCCGGGCTGTTTAGCCGTAGTCCAATATTTTCTGCAAAACCAGACTTTTCGGCAGTGCCATCGACTTCCATCTCAGTGAAAATCGTGGTATACGTTAGTGACCACAGTACTGTGGTTTAAGGCTGAAGCAATAAGTAGAAAGAAGTAGTTTCTATGGAAATATTTCATTTCGAATATGATTTTAAATATAAATCTTAGAACATGGAAGTCCTGTATGGTTCTCCATACCGATATTTTGATAAGAAATAAACAATTTATTTCAACTTGCGTTGCCTAGAGACGATAATATTAGACTAGTAGCAGTTACAACATTAAAAATGTTGTGCTATTAATTTTTTCAAATGGCGGTATTATTTTGAAATTATATTTGGATTAAATGAACGTGACACAGAAGAAGGACAAAAACATTGACCGTAAATATTGGAGAATATGATCACTGTGTGCTCTTGTTGTCACTCAACATTCAGACTATTGGTAGATTACTAATAGCTTCGTTGTATCTTCCGTCATACCTCTGGCGGATTGAGTTTTGCTGAGCTGCATTCTCTTCCAAATCTTACTTTTAGACATACACAAACTTATTTGATTTTTTTATCGGATTGTAGTTTCCTTTAATAATCGGACGTGTTGAATAAAAACTATGTTTGCCCACGACTAATCGCCATTTTACTTTGGACTGCCGGCGTCTTCCATTCAATAAAAAGTATATTTACAAAATTGAAAGCTTGTGCAAGTTGAATACAACGAACTCTTAAACTGGAAGAGCTGAAAACAAAAAGTAATAATTTCTCATAGTGCGTAAGAAACTGTAAGTTTCTACAGAAACGTTTTGTTGCACAGTATGAGAATAAAATCGGCGCTTTACACACCACTGAGTACGGGTATTACTGCACAGCGCTTTAAAGTCGTTCTACTCTCGAAGTATCAATACGTTTTAATAAAAATCAGCACACGTAACGTAACTGGAAGCTCCCGACATTACGTTTGACTAATGTTACTAATAAGGAACTTCTTAATAATTACACGTACTAGTGAAAAAAATATATTACCTTAGTGATTTGTGGTAGTAATCGGAGTCCGCGAGTAAAACGGTTTGCTCATTAACAATGAGGAAGACGGAGCATTTATGTGGATGAACGAGCAGGTGATGACTGGACTGCGGTGACGCAATCCTCCAGGTGAAAGTACCGTATAAACTATACGCACTCGAATTATAACGTTGTAGGATGAGACGACGGTAATTTCACCTGATTCTAAATAATATCCTTTGCATAAGCGACAAATCAGAATCAGGTTGCAGGGTGTGCCCGTACGTAACTAGTCTGTAAACTTGAAGAGGAATTTCCTGTTATAAGTACGAAAGAAGTCTTCACGTCTTTCACAGACGTGTTGCATTCTTCTGAGTGGGCGTGTATATTCGTTCTGCGTGTGCATTTGTTTGCGTCATCCGTTATTAAATAATTCTGCGTGTCTCCTGATCGTTAACACTAATTTTAGTAAGGAGATTGAGAATTGTAGGGTGAAGACAGGACTGTCCTATTCATGGTCTGGAGAATATGACAGATGGTCGTTGGTTCATAACTCGACATTCTTAACGTGGTAGCTCAGATAATCTATAAAGTAAAACGGCAGTTTTCATAGGGACTGTCCTATTTGTGGAACTTATCAAAGAATTGCTGTTGTAAAAGATATAATTCAGTCGATTATGAAGTAAACATTGAAAATCGGACTTTTAATTGTCTACACTCACTTACACCTAGTATCCGTTTTTCAAATGTAAACACAAACATTGCATCACTGTTGACGTTTAAACATGCGCGTGGTTCTCACGTCGTTTTGTGTCAAACTTTTGTACGTTTGAAACGTCATAGATTAAATTTTTTTATTATTTTTTTAAATTCTTTTATATAGCCTAAAGGTACCATATAATGTTATTATTTATATTTTAAAGCGATCGATTTCGGTCACAGACCATCATCAGGTTATATAGCACATTCACAATATTATAAAACACTATTATTTTATGAATGTGCTATATAACCTCTGTGATCGAAATTGATCGCTTAAAAATATAAATAATAACATTATATGGTACCTTTAGGCTATATAAAAGAATAAAAAAATAAATAAATAAATTGAATTATAGGTACCATTAATAAAATATCGGTATGGAGAACCATACATGACTTCCATATTCTAAGATTTATATTTAAAAACATTTTCAGCCAAACAGCCAGGCTGTGTCTTACCTGCCTTTTTATTGCTGTATTAAATGAAAAATATTATATTACATTAAAATGAAAAAATTATAATTTTATTGCCTGGCAACAAAATTATTTTATTTTTAACAATTACCATTGTTTCAAAAAGTTTAAATAAATTTTCAAGTACTTTACTCTTGTTAAAACGTAAAAGGTTGCAGGTAAACTACCCCTTCCCCTTAACCGATCTTCACCAAAATCGAAAGTCATTGAGACCTCTACAATTCAGGGACGTATGCAAAAAATTATTTGATTCTGTTTGAATTTGCGGCTGTTATCGTTTGCCATAGAAAATACGCTTGATAAAAAAACGTTGCAGGTAAACTACCCCTTCCCCTTAACCGATCTTCACCAAAAACAATAGGTCTTGAGTACTCTACAAATCAGGGCTGTATGCAAAACATTATTTGATTCTGTTTGAATTTGCGGCTGTTATCGTTTGCCATAGAAAATAAAACGTAAAAGGTTGCAGGTAAACTACCCCTTCCCCTTAACCGATCTTCACCAAAAACAATAGGTCTTGAGTACTCTACAAATCAGGACTGTATGCAAAACATTATTTGATTCTGTTTGAATTTGCGGCTGTTATCGTTTGCCATATAAAATACCCTTGTTAAAAAAACGTTGCAGGTAAACTACCCCTTTCCCTCAACCGATCTTCACCAAAAACAATAGGTCTTGAGAAATCTACAATTCAGGGCTGTATGCGAAACATTATTTGATTCTGTTTGAATTTGCGGCTGTTATCGTTTGCCAAAAAAAAAAAAAAATTTCCCTTGATAAAAAAAACCGTTGCAGGTAAACTACCCCTTCCCCTCAACCGATCTTCACCAAAAACAATAGGTCGCGAGTACTCTACAAATCAGGGCTGTATGCAAAAAATTATTTGATTCTGTTTGAATTTGCGGCAGTTGTCGTTTGCCATAGAAAATACGCATGATAAAAAACGTTGCTGGTAAACTACCCCTTCCCCTCAACCGATCTTCACCAAAAACAATAGGTCTTGAGTACTCTACAAATCAGGGCTGTATGCAGAAAATTATTTGATTCTGTTTGAATTTGCGGCTGTTATCGTTTGCCATAGAAAATACCCTTGTTAAAAAAACGTTGTAGGTAAACTACCCCTTTCCCTTAACCGATCTTCACCAAAAACAATAGGTCTTGAGAACTCTACAATTCAGGGCTGTATGCGAAACATTATTTGATTCTGTTTGAATTTGCGGCTGTTATCGTTTGCCAAACAAACAAAATTTCCCTTGCTAAAAAAAAACCGTTGCAGGTAAACTACCCCTTTCCCTCAACCGATCTTCACCAAAAACAATAGGTCGCGAGAACTCTGCAAAACCGGGCTGTATGCAAAAAATTATTTGATTCTGTTTGAATTTGCGGCAGTTATCGTTTGCCATAGAAAAAAAATCTACAGACAGACAGACACACAGACAGACAGACACACAGACACTTTTCGGAAAACGACTTTTTTTCATGTTTTGAGTGTAGTAGAATCAGAATCTGCAATAATCTCGAACACGATTTTTTTTGCCATCACCATACTTCCATTCCTTAAGGAATATGGAAGTAAATATCGGTATGGAGAACCATACATGACTTCCATATTCTAAGATTTATATTTAAAATCATTTTCAGCCAAACAACCAGGCTGTGTCTTACCTGCCTTTTTTATTGCTGTATTAAATGAAAAATATTATATTACATTAAAATGAAAAAATTATAATTTTATTGCCTGGCAACAAAATTATTTTATTTTTAACAATTACCATTGTTTCAAAAAGTTTAAATAAATTTTCAAGTACTTTACTCTTGTTAAAACGTAAAAGGTTGCAGGTAAACTACCCCTTCCCCTTAACCGATCTTCACCAAAATCGAAAGTCATTGAGACCTCTACAATTCAGGGACGTATGCAAAAAATTATTTCATTCTGTTTGAATTTGCGGCTGTTATCGTTTGCCATAGAAAAACGCTTGATAAAAAAACGTTGCAGGTAAACTACCCCTTCCCCTTAACCGATATTCACCAAAAACAATAGGTCTTGAGTACTCTACAAATCAGGGCTGTATGCAAAACATTATTTGATTCTGTTTGAATTTGCGGCTGTTATCGTTTGCCATAGAAAATACCCTTGTTAAAAAAACGTTGCAGGTAAACTACCCCTTTCCCTCAACCGATCTTCACCAAAAACAATAGGTCTTGAGAAATCTACAATTCAGGGCTGTATGCGAAACATTATTTGATTCTGTTTGAATTTGCGGCTGTTATCGTTTGCCAAAAAAAAAAATTTCCCTTGATAAAAAAAACCGTTGCAGGTAAACTACCCCTTCCCCTCAACCGATCTTCACCAAAAACAATAGGTCGCGAGTACTCTACAAATCAGGGCTGTATGCAAAAAATTATTTGATTCTGTTTGAATTTGCGGCAGTTGTCGTTTGCCATAGAAAATACGCATGATAAAAAACGTTGCTGGTAAACTACCCCTTCCCCTCAACCGATCTTCACCAAAAACAATAGGTCTTGAGTACTCTACAAATCAGGGCTGTATGCAGAAAATTATTTGATTCTGTTTGAATTTGCGGCTGTTATCGTTTGCCATAGAAAATACCCTTGTTAAAAAAACGTTGTAGGTAAACTACCCCTTTCCCTTAACCGATCTTCACCAAAAACAAAAGGTCTTGAGAACTCTACAATTTAGGGCTGTATGCAAATAATCTTTTCATTCTGTTTGAATTTGCGGCTGTTATCGTTTGCCATAGGAAATACCCTTGTTAAAACATAAAACGTTACAGGTAAACTACCCCTTTCCCTTAACCGATCTTCACCAAAAACAATAGGTCTTGAGAACTCTACAATTCAGGGCTGTATGCGAAACATTATTTGATTCTGTTTGAATTTGCGGCTGTTATCGTTTGCCAAACAAACAAAATTACCCTTGCTAAAAAAAAACCGTTGCAGGTAAACTACCCCTTTCCCTCAACCGATCTTCACCAAAAACAATAGGTCGCGAGAACTCTGCAAAACCGGGCTGTATGCAAAAAATTATTTGATTCTGTTTGAATTTGCGGCAGTTATCGTTTGCCATAGAAAAAAAATCTACAGACAGACAGACAGACAGACAGATAGACACACAGACAGACACACAGACACTTTTCGGAAAACGACTTTTTTTCATGTTTTGAGTGTAGTAGAATCAGAATCTGCAATAATCTCGAACACGATTTTTTTTGCCATCACCATACTTCCATTCCTTAAGGAATATGGAAGTAAAAACAATAAGTGTAAGTATAAAATACATCACATTATCATTAGTCAAAGATTAGTTGCAGTATCTGTTTTATTTTGTAACTCACAAAAACTCTGTGTGTGTGTGTGTGTGTGTGTTGCAAACTATAACTCTTGGCATTGAATATCTACCGAAACGTGTAACAGTTTGGGCAAACCATTGGCAATACAACCGTTTGAGTATTTGCTACTTGTTGCACTCCAGTTTCTTTAACGCTTCAACGTATAATGTAAATCTTTTTATTAAATTTTGTTTTGAAGAAGCTTTTTAAAAGTGAAAACCGGTTCAGGTTATAAGGAAAAACTTTTACGTTTTTACCCATAAAAAACTTTGTCTTCCGAGTCGGTAGTGAAATAATTATATTTAGTTAAGTAACGGACACGTCATGGACAACGAAATCCAAGAATAAATGACGTTATTAATGATGTGCTCGAAGGTACATTTTGCAGGTTTGTTAACTTTATTGTGTTAGAAACGAAGAGTTCGCCTCATCTACTGACTCAACGCTGATTAAATGTTGTGACGGATAACAGAAATGTTCACTCGTAAATATTCCTGGTTTGCATTATGAAAATAACACTCTTTTTTATCTGTTTTCGTTAATAACAAACAGTTCGCTCAGACTGCGAGTAGGCATTGAGGACTCAGGATGCTTCATCATAGAACAGGCAAAGTGTTTGTTGTTAACGAAAACAAAAGGTGTGTTAAACCAGACAGTGCTGTTCGTGATAAATAAAAATATCAGAGAATACAAAACGCATGTTAAACGAAAGTGTAAATATTATTTTCCGAAGACGGCCAGCTTATCAAATACCGAGTAGGCCTACCGTAAAGTAAAGCAGGAAAATTTCGACCGCACTAATAGCCAAAATTAAGGAAGTGCTTACTATACAGTGGTCGCTGTATAGTGTGGCATAGTGTATGTAGTTCAAAGTCAGGTGGGGTGTGGCGCGCGCGCATTTCTTACGTAATGGGGAAAGTTGTTGTCGCAGTTATGTGTGTGCTCCACTTAGGAGCCACTCCACCTCTAATTGCGATCCACATGACGCAATACTGGAGCACACACACACACACACACACACATACACCAGTTATGCAACTATTCAAAATATCGCGATTTCTGCTCGTTTACGCCAAGAACTTTGTACTTGGTGAAGTGCACTGTGTTTGGCCACAGTTTTTTATCTTACTGTACGGTGTTCACGCCTATTATTAACCCTTTGGGTGTTTGCTTGCCGAATTGTGAAATGTACGGTAAACGTACTGTACTCGTCTGTTGTTGATTTGGTGTGCATGTTGTCACGTTATTATGCGACTCGCTTCCTTGCAGCTTTTATCCAAAAAACGAAGGATTCTGTCAATTCCTGTCGATAAGCGCTTTCGACTTATTACGTCAGCTTCAAGCACCGTCATAGCGATGTGTATTCCTGATAATCATCCATATCCGCAAGTGCAAGTTGGAATAACGATTCAAACGTCCATTTTTACCTTGGAAGTGTATAATATTTACAAGGAATAGTTGGAAACCCGAAGATTACAATAAAGACTGTTCCAGACGTAGGAACTGTGTGTTTCTTACTAATGAACGATGTAAGCTGCGGAGAACTATAGTAAATAGCAGTCTAAAATCAAGTAAACAAGTGGAGATTATTCTACGACCACTACTTTATTAGTTCATGTTGCTTAATTGCTTTACGTAATATTCGACATCTAATCCTATAGTTCTCTTTCCAGATAGATATGTAAGTTGTAAGACTTTGTCGTTCCTACGCCTGGGAGAAGTTCGTAAGTGAACTTACCCTTTCTATAAATATCTGTTGATAACCTGTGAACGTTTACCATATACAACTGAATACTTTTAGCGTTTACTCTATAATTATATGACTACGCGGTATTTAATTTTGCTCGCGTAAACAAAATAAGAGAGAAAACGATTGACAATACAGAAACGTAAAGGTGGTGATGAAAAATAATTATGTATATTAATATCGTTTTACCTTAAATTAGCACGTGTTGGTCGATTTACTAGCACAATAGAGTTATTGTTCATGCTTTCTTATGATTCTAGTTTACCATTAATAGACAGTGGCTCGTTACATTGTTTACAATTGGCTTTTTATATATATAAATCGGTTCATAACGTTATCCTACGTCTTCCGATCCCTAGTCTCCATTGGTCTCGATCTAACCAAGATTCTTCTTCCAATTCCCGGTCTCTCATTGCCCGGTTGATGCCTTCTCTCCAACTCAACCAGGGTCTTCCTCTTCGCCTACGACCGTATGGTGTCCATCTCAAAATTTGCTTGGGGAGTCGATTATCTGGCATTCTTTGCGCATGCCCAAACTATCTTAGCTGCTTTGTTTTTATGTCGTCGACAATAGAGCACTGTACCCCCATTATCTCCCGGATTCTGACGTTTCTTACTTTTTCCGGTTTTGACCTCCCTGCCGCTCTTCGCCAATAATCCATTTCAGTAGCTTCCAACAACTTTTCTGTTCTTTGTATTATTGGCCATATTTCACACCCGTATGACGTAATTGGTTTCACGATTGTATTGTATATACGATGTTTATTTTGTTTTGATATTTGTTGGTCCCACAATATGCTGTTCAGCAATGCTATTGACTTTCTTCCCAGGGTATTTCTTTCTCTTATCGCTTTATCTAGACTACCATCTTGTGTAACTGTTGTTCCTAGATATTTGTATATCTGCTACTGCAATTTATTATTTCTTGTTCGTCTTCTAAAATTAAATTCTTCTGTTCCCCACCAATGAACATATACTCAGTTTTCTTTGTGTTTACTTCAAGGCCCCATAGCTTATATTCCTCTATAAGTTTTCGTGTCATGTATTCCATGTCGTGATAGTCCTGCGCTACCACGACTTGGTCGTCAGCGAAACACAGTGTGTACACTGTGTAGTCAATTAGAGGTATCCCCATTTTGTGGCATTTCTTACAATTGGCTTTCTGCCTTCCGTTTTTAACAAACATTCCGCATCTCTTATGAGATTTCACAGTTGGAAATGTGACTCTTGAAACAGGTAAACGTCGCACACTCTTTGGTTTTGCTTATTAGTAATTTACATGAAACACGAGTAATTCTGTGATATTCTGTGCTTAAATTAGTGTCAAAATACTTGTTTATTAAGTGGACGTCACCGGAGTAAACATGATACCAATGCAGGCTCGTCTCCTATTCTCCTATACTATTGCCACTACTTACTGCTTTGAGCATAAATTTATGCAGCTCGTGAATACATAAACATTTCGTAAATGTTTAATTGATAAAATGTTGAAATTGATTTCCTCAATTATTAGTACTGTGTATTGACACAACTTTGTTCGATTAGTTTAACTTTACCAATAGTGTCTCACCTAAGCGTCCTTTGTCGTCGTCATCTTTCGTGTTTCAAAAGAGTAAGTTTTAAACGTTTCAGTAATACGGCGAATTAGTCTTTAAAATTAATTGTCTGACCAGACTTAACAGGAAATCATAAGATCGTTTTTTCTTATAATAATATTACTGACCAGCGTCGTTTCATTTAAAAACTGAGTGATTTTATCACTTTTATTATTGATTAGCTATTAAATAATACAAGAGTTTGTAATTTTATAACATTTTTCATTATTGGGTGTTCCTTTTGCAAACGGACGCGCTTTGTTTCTTAACGCGAAGGATTTCAAACTCGTAACCTGTAGCTTATACGTGCCTGTTCATATGTTTCAATTCAATGCATTCTGTTGTATTTCCTACATCGATTAAAGGTAAGTTATAACGTATTGAGTTGTTAACAGGCTTCAGTTTACTCGTTCGCAGTTTAGTACGATCCCGGTTGTAGGTCTTCGGAGCGCTAATCCTAACATGATACCTTTATTTTTACATATCGGCGGACCGTTGTCGGTTGATCTCATCAGTATGTGTGAAACACGTACTGGACGTAAAACCTGCACAGACTATATTTCGTGGAAACTACGTATGCTGTTAGTGTTTTTGTTAAGTACGAGGTAAAATGTCAATAATGCACTTTGTGTATTCACGCGAGCTTACAGTTAGTTGCAAGATTATTACAGGTTAGTATAAACCAAGATTCCCACACATATGAAACCAAAGTAGTTGACACGTAGGTTCCAATTAGAAGTTCTCTCGTATATCCCAAAATAAAAGCGGCGGTGAAAACTACGCTGCTATAGAAAATTCTAAAAATTGTTGAATATGATTGCGAAATCTAATTTTAATTTAATTTGTCTATTTTTTTTTCATTTGGTAAGCTTTCTTTGAAGCAAAATTTAAATAATGTCTTATATCGTGACTGTTATTAGAATCAGCAAGTCTTGGGGCAGTTAATTTGTACTGAGGGTCTGTAGACTTAACTATTCAGATAAATGTGTAAACCCCGGAATAGAAATCGTGCAGATACTTTTTTTAGATTATGTAAATTTGTGTAACTATTTCTCCTGGCTGCCCGGGCCATCAGAATGCCAGGTGGCAGTTTTTTGTTTTTTTTTAATAACCGAATATCTTTTATTACTGTTTGAGAATTGCCTTTTAATACGAATTATTTAAGTACTGCGAAAGATGAAATTGTTTTAAGTCAGTTATGACAAAAAATGTTTAATTTATTAAAATATTAAAAAATGTGTACGTAAATATAAAAATACGTTTGTGTTTATTAAGTACACACGGATGTTTACTTATGGTGTTATGTTAATATGTTTAAGCACAAATAATGGAATACTCAGTGGAATAACTGATTTGCTGTTCGTTACGTCTTCATTTCACCTCTTTAAAACTTAACGTTAGATTTATTTAACCCTACAAATAAAAATTCTAAATTATGTGCAAATTCATAATGTTTTACGTATTGTAAAGAAAATTCTACATAAAGCGTGTGCAGCCAGAATAAAATGGAAGGAAAACAAACTTGTAGTAGTGCGTTTGTTGCAGATTTTGCCTCGCCAGCACGCTCTAGCAGCAAGTGGTAAAACGTGTAGCGAATTTGCAATTACACTGTGCTGCTATCTGGTGGACAATTTTGAACGTTATGGGTACTGAAATGCATTACTTTGCCAACAAATAAATTAAAAAAAATATATATCACACAAACAGTGACGTACAGTATAAAATACGGTTAATGAAGGATCTAAAAAAAATAAAAGAATAAATGAAAGTAGTCACTACAGAATTTGTATCACAATATGTATTCATAATAATTTTTACTGTATTTTCCAGTTCTTTTATTTTTTGTATTAAATAGACTGATATAAAGTGATTTAATTCGGACATAGAAGATCGAGATTAGTGTATTTTTGTTTGAGGGGACAAAAAATTTCATTGATATCTGTTCCCTTAAGAAGCTAAAGGATTTCAAATTCTTGGAGTGCAAATGCATTATATACGAACATAGCTTAAACGTAGTACTTAAAATCAGTAATTTCGTATCATTTGATGCGCAAAGAAATTTAAAAAAGGTGATATGTAGTCATCATCCAAACATAAAATAGCATACTGAAAATAACAGTAATACCAACTGTGACGGCTGAGGATCGAAGTTTAGGTTATTGGAAAAGTCGAAACATGTGGAATACAGTGCAAAAGGACTACGCCAGAAGGCGTGAAGTGACTAGATTTCGACTGATTACATATAAAAGGTTCATAGTGTTCGTGTTGACAGTGACAATGTGACAACGGAGCTCAAAACAGGCTTAGCCTTGATAGTGATTATGTTGAAATATTTTGAACCAAGTGAAAATCGTTACACTATGTATAATGTTCTTTCTTGTTTATGTTTAGTATGTAAATAAAGTTATTTCGATAAAAGATACTATTGGGTGATATTACATTGTGAACGATCTTGGTCACAATTACAGTCTTGTGTAAAGCTGCCGACAAGTGTAATGTAAGACCGGTCAGTCAATTAGCGCGTGAATAATGCTGTTACCGAGTATGAATCACACGATAATCGAGGTAAATCGTGTAACGCCGCATGAAACTGAGTAATACAGTATAGATCAGTAACAGACCTGCATGATTTCTCCAGTTTCAAGTTTAATATTGAAGACTCAATAACAAAATTGGTCTGTTTATGTGTTCCGTTGCAAAGTAAATATTTTGTTATTAAACTAGTATTCCGTGGAGGCCATAAAAGATACTGGCTGAGAAAAGTAATTGTTTAAAGAACAGGTGACTTATGGATTAAAAATCGTCACACTTCTACAGCCAATACGTTTTAATACTGGTGGTAAATAGGCCTATATCATCGCGATTCAGTAGTTACATAATATACAATATCTGTTGTTTTATTGTGTGTGTGTGTGTGTGTGTGTGTGTGTGTGTGTGTGTGTGTGTGTGTGTGTGTGTGTGTGTGTGTGTGTGTGTGTGTGTGTGTGTGTGTGTGTGTGTGTGTGTGTGTGTGTGTGTGTGTGTGTGTGTGTGTGTGTGTGTGTGTGTGTGTGTGTGTGTGTGTGTGTGTGTGTGTGTGTGAAATATCTATATATGTCTATAATAAATGTCCAACAATCAGCTTTGTTTAAATGTGAAGTTTATGCAAACTTAAAAAAAAATTTAGTATGTAATTGCCGATATGGAGTCTAAACTATTTAACATAATAAGCAAAGATTTAAAAGAAGAAATATAACAAATATATAATTGAATACATAAACGAAGTAGCAATGTTGAAAATATAGTAGTTTTGATCCTTATTGAGCAATTTTACATCATTTTTCGGCTTGACATTATCGTGTATGTATAATTATTATTTAACTCTATAGAGCCGAGTGACTCTATGGAAACATTACCATTTCTCTACTAAACAATAGAAGAATGCTTAAAATGGTAACAATCCTTGAAAAACTGTCAAGACGGATATGCCGACAATTGGGTAACTCAGTTGTAACGCAGACTGCAGTGCTCCAAACAGTCTGAATTCACTTTGAGTGTTAGTACTATTGAATGACAAAGCACTATCTTCGAGAGCAATCATCCGTATGCGAACTAAAGTGTGGACGTTAATTGTAAATGGGAACAATTTCCTAATACCCCAAGCTGCAGATTTAGACATAGAAATGAAGCCCATGCTTGAGCTACGTAAAACCGTCTAATTAGTGTTATTTAAATGTAACCTTTAGTCATTCTGAATGAAGTCGTAAGTATAAGTATTTGTGTTGTTTGTATCAAATTAACGTGTGCTATTCACATTAATTGTGAGAGCAGGCTACGTATTTTAAAGTTTTTTTTTGTATCAACTTGAAAGTGACTCTCGTCATTTGGTTTCGCAACGATTACATAATATATACATAGGTTATATTCCTTAACTATATATATATAGTATTCATAAATGCTCATATTTTTCTTGTATATATATTTCGTATTATTATTAATAATAACAAAACTTTTTACAAGAATATATTTTTATTATTTTGTAAATTACAATGTTTCGATAGTATTCAACTATCAACATCAGATATAAAATAATTAAATATAAAAATTTTTTTAAATCAATTAATTGTTCAAAACAGCTGTTTTATATGTGTTTATAAAATATGTTATAAATTAATTGTAAAATATAATATAAACATTTATTATTTTATTAAATTAGTAATTTTAATAATATTTTCAATATTTTCCGTAGTTGCCAACCTCGTACGTTCTTTGTTGCAATTCGAAACACTCCGTTCTTCCAAGTAGTCTTTTTTTCCTCACATGTTACTGTTACCTATAAATCCATCGCGTTTTTTTTTAGAAACCTATAACTCAGTGACTTAGACTTTTTTGTTTCCATGAGAGAGTAACTAGTCCCCTAGACAAAGATGATCCTAAAATTGGAGGAACAGGTAACTTATATATTATTCAGATTGTCTTCTTTAACTTTCTTTCGTCTAACTAAATTTTTTTTGTTTTTTTTTGTTTTTTTTTTTTGCTGCGTGATGACCCCGATTTTTCTCTGCCCATCGACTTAACACGTTCAAGCGATTCATTACTATAACCTTGCGGTGGAATGTTCGATTACCCGTGTTCACTCGCAAAGAAATTAAAGTTGTAAACAGCATAAACAGTTTCAGACATTGGTCACAGTGTAGCGGAGAACATATGATTTTTTTATATGTTCACAAAAATGACAAAGGTACGCTTTTCAAGAAATACACAAACTCTGATAAATGTGATAATTTAACATGCGGCCGATTTTTATTATTTGAGCTGCGGTGTTAAACATGACTGAAGTTGGGCGCATAAAATCAGTAAGTTCAGGCACACATGGGCTATAATCTAGATAGCATTTCCTGAGAATAAAGGCCGTCAAATATAGCTAAACGTCTTCAGAGTTATATTCCCATTTTGTTAAATTATTTATATTAAAAATGGTACAGTCAGTTCATTCTGAGTAAGAACTAATATAGTGTGATAAGCAGAACAAGTAACATGTTTTAGGCCTGTGAATGATTTCACCGTCGTAGTCGGTCTTATTACGCTAACGTAATGAACTTAATAGTTTAGACGGAATTTAACCATCTGTACTTTAAAATGTAGGAGGAAATGGATTAGGATCCTCTGGGTATGGGGATGTTTAGCTTCCAAATATGAGTTTAGAAAAAGAAAAACTGTAATTTCTTATACTTCCGATTTGCCTTGCAAAGATTTCATAAACATGTTGGCAAGGGAGAAGTTAGCAAAAGTAAAAAAATCACACAAGAATGCAAAATTCACTCATATAATTGCGCGATTTAAAAAATCCGCAGTTATTAGCAGATTTTTAAGTCCGCTCAGCCGTCTTTTCTCTCCGTAACTAAAGTCCATAAAAATACAACCGTGTTTGCATCATTTACGGTAGTTTTAAAGGTTACGGTATACGCACGTTGTACAGCAAAAAAAAAAAAGTTAAAAAGATTTTGGCGAAGTAATCGCTGTACCAACTTACAAATTTTGGGTCTATATACTGTTACTGGGTTTCTGATTTTTTCAAATTCTTTAGACGGTCAGAAGCGTGAGCTTTATAACGTCGTTATAAATTACTATTTAATATGCTAATATTATCATAAAGCATTATTCAGTATAAGAATATGATTAATAATATTTCGATGCCGTTAATATAAAAACGAAATTTATGAAAAAGAAGAAAAGTGTAATTGTGACATTTACAACAGAAATTATAACCATATAGAAATATGTGTTTAAGAAGACAGAGGAATCAAGACACTGTACACACATTGTAAACAGAATACTTTAACATTCCATAAATACTTAAGTGAAGAAATTTACAATTTAGCGGCGACTGTGGAAGAGATCTTCGATGACGCAAAAAACTAAGTAAATCAAACGTAACAACACATCGACAAACCATTGTTTGTGCTTTTTAATAAATTGTTGTTTACTATCTTAATGGTAGTTTAACTTTCTATGAGTAAACTATGTTTTACGCCGAAAAATTTGAAGCTGTTTTATTAACAGAATAATAAACCGTTGATTATATTTCAATGATAATTAACGGTTGTTTATTACGATTCCAAGTGGTGTCTGTGTCAGGAAAGAGACCCAGTCCTTACAGTTTTACGTTTGTCGCTTACACTTGCCACCTCCTGGTTACACGTTGTTACATTAGAGAAAAGAATTTTACGAATGTGTTGATCATAATCAAATTTCTTCGTGAACAAACGTGCTAGATTTAACGATCTGTGGATACAGCCGAGGAACCCGATGCATCGTACATAAAGACCAACATATTACCATTGTCACTAACTTTTCGGTCATGTAATCTGAGACTGCGATAATTTTATACTTGTGCGAAAACTTCCCCGAAGCCTCAAAATTAGCCCACCGCTCCTACGTGTCGACAGTTTCTTCTCTAAACTAATTGTTTTTGTGGAAATTTTTTAATAAATTTGTCGTCAATACGAGCACGACGGCGACGACCTGTATGTGAAGCGTGCTAATTGCGCAACTGTTTGCTATACCGGGTACGGAACACGTCTCTGAAACCGATTTTGTCCAACATAGGCAACGTACTGCATTCTTCGCGTTGGGCTTATAAAGGATCGTAACGGGTAATACTTTACCACAGTGCTCTGACAGAAGTAGCAATGGCATTTAAGGTGAGTCTGCGTGTGTGCGTATAATGAAGACAATTCAGTGTCGCTCGTGCTTGAAAAGTGATTAAGTGATTGAACTTTTCTTCTTTGGATATATCTTCGCGCCCGGAGAATAATGTCACTGGTGATTCTGTGGTTTTACGGTGTGAACAGGGACGTTACGTTGTAAAATAACGTCACGAGTTATTTATATGTTATTACATACTAGTATACACGTTTTGTTACACTTGTGTAGGCACATGTGTACGTAATTGAAGCCTAAACGTTATGTCGTGTATCTCAGAGTAATAGACGTTTTGCAATTCGAAGACCCAAGGCGTACATAAATGTGGGGAGTGAAATACGTGGGCAGTCAACTTACGAATTCTGGGTGTTTTTATTAACACAGCCATAAATTCAGAAGCAGAGATTAGACAAAAGTACTGTCATCATTGTGAACCGTTGTGACGATGACAGAAGTTCATGTTCCATAATTTAGACACGCGCGCATACATAGACGAAAGAGCAAACTTACGAAAGTTTTTTTTTCTGACTACAATTTCAGTCGCTTGCGTGGGTTTAGTTTCAATTTTCTGAATTCGTAAAAAGAATATGAACTCTGAAGATTCTTAGTTGGTTATAGTGCGTGAGGCATAGTCTAGTAACAATTCAAGGACTGATGTCTTTTGTTACATTAGCGATATACATCGGTAATAACATAGTTATATAGGCTATGTACGTATGTTCATACCTATACGTTCAGAGTAGCTACACATCTGTGTAGGTCTACGTGTTATGTTGGGTAACTGTAGTCTGAATTTGGGTAAACTGTAGTTGATATTTAATCGAAAATTGAAAATAAGTTTGTTATTATATTACGTGCAGGCTTATATAAATATAAATGTGTAAATCCATATTTTGATTGAAAGACACGTGAGCATATAGGACTGTATATCTTTAATATTAGAACTTAGAGATTCTAAGATTAACTTATTGGAGTTGATTTTAAGATTGTGTTCAAATATCAGTACAGTTTTTCTATTTGACTGTATGAATAAATTAAGGTAGTAATTGTAAGAATGTTTGGTGTACCCACACTCGTATGCATATGGTATGGTTATACTTGAAAAAAAATGAGCGTCGTTTACGAGTCACAAAATTAGACTTAAATTGAAAATTAAGGTTCGTAGAAAAAATAACATCTTTTGTTAGTTTGTTTTACTCTTTCTACAGAAAGAAAATTACTTAAGAATTCATGCTAGCGTGTTCCACTTGTATGCTTTGGTTTGTAAGCTAACGATTAGATATGTTCGCAGCTAGCAGTTCTGTGTGCTGTAGCAGCAGTTTGCAATGCTGGGTACCTAACGTCGTACGCCCCGTCCGTATCTTACGCAGCGGCCCCAGCCGTCTCCTACGCAGCGGCGCCCATCGCTAGAGTGGCTACGGTAGCCGCCGCTCCAACAGTCGCCGTCTCCGCTCCAGTGGCTCATGCACCGGTCGCCGTAGCCAGAAACGTCGTCGAGCAGTTCGACCCTAACCCGGCGTACCAGTTCTCGTACGGCGTCAGCGATCCGCATACCGGAGACTACAAGAACCAAGAGGAGACCCTTTCGAACGGCGTAGTACAAGGCAAATACAGTTTACTGGAGCCGGATGGTTCGGTCCGCGTGGTGACATACGTGGCCGATCACGTGAACGGCTTCAACGCCCACGTCCAGAAACATTTGCCAACAGTACATCACTAGTATGCCGTGAACGAGTTTGTCGATCGTTTTTCATATGTTGTAAATTTCACAATAAATATTATTTGATTACACGTTCTCCTCGATTGTATGTAATTACATTCCATCAATTTCATTGTACGTGATCACTTCTTGAATTGACATAGTCCGATTAATTGACTTACAAACTCACAAATACATACATTTGCGAGGGTTTGTGTATATTTCATACAATTATATATTGATTGTAACAAGAATCACATTCATAAGAGACAAAAACGTCACAAACAACAACAAAGCAAGAATTGTGATTTTGGAGATTAATTTTAAACTGAAAACATTTTCGTTCACTCTAATAATATGTAAGTAGAGATTAAGAGTAAACGATTAAATAAAATTAATTTTTATGAACTTGTTGAAAATGTATTTCGTGGCCATATGAATGAACTCAGGTGATTGTACGTATTAGTCGCTAACCACAACTATCCAGTGAGAAATGAGAAGGTCCTATCTGGGCCTGTTAAAAAACTTAAACAATTATTGAAGTTCAAAAAACTAACTAAGCCAGAAGAACGCGATCATTGAACACAACTACTTAATTTCCAGGCTCTGTTTTGTGCCTTTTTTATATCTTTTAAGGGCAAAGCGAGATTTGAGGGCAGAATTATTTTCGAACTTCAAACTTCAAAAGGGAAAGGCTAATAAATTCTATCTTCAAATTGCTTCAATCATATTGCGTGTCAGGGAGTAAACTTCACCAAAGTCTAATGCAACTGACAATGAAACTCCGATGGAACATTTTTTTAAATGAAGAGCGTTACACCATTCGCTTTGAGAACAAAAACAGTGTCCTCTGACTCAATGCAAAGAAAAAACCATGTTTTATACCAACCACTTGATGTGTGAGACAGCAAGACAATGAGAGAAGCAGTAGGCCTACTTTTTTTTTGAGAAGCTAACTTTTCAATCGCTAATTCTTCAGAGTTACGTGTGATCAATTTTATAGGGTTTACTGTCGGTATGAAAGGTGAAAGGCCATATTAAAAGTCTGAAACTTAAAATTAACAAATACTTTTTAAAATCTTTTCTCATTATCAAATTATCAGCTCATCTCGTTACTGCATAGTCTGCATTTTATTATTATTTTTAAATATAGTCTTTTACATTTTACACGATTATAATACTCCAATAAATGCCAATAACATATTCCTCGAGTCGCCTTATATGGGACTACACCGGTACGATTAATCAGCTTACCGTGTGACCGTATCAGTTTGATCCAGATTTGATATCGGTTCCACGAATGTAGGCCTACATCGGGCAGGATATATGCTAGTACTCTATGCTACGCTTTGATTTAATGGCGGTATTATTCTTTTCGTTGATGATGAAGGATTTTACTTCCGAATTGTGCGCGGTGTTTCCAAAGCGGCATCTCGTTTATTCGAATCCATCTCAGAGTTGATGTTTATTATGACGTTTAGCCGGGATCTGTGTCCAACACAAAAATCGGCCTAGGTTTCGTGCTAGCCACATTGCCGTACGATCCTGTCATCTTGACAAGGTAATAGAAAAGTAACTTTAACGTTACTATTTATTTATTTATTTTGAGTTGAGTCCTGTCTGTTATGTTATCTGGAAACCTTTCGAAATTCCTTTACATGAAGCAGGCTGACTTGCTTATCTCCAATACGCATTCGATTACCAAAAAAATGTGTTTTACAGCAAACACAGACGCCACTATATGGATAATGTGTCGGGAGGAAAAAGTTTCAGCATGTCCAGTCGATTACGTGCGTGTTACGAAAAGACAAATCTGAATTGATGTATGGAAGTTAGTGATAGCTGTCATCGGTGAGGAGTACGCTGCCAAACCCAGTTTACCTGCCAAAGTTGGCCACGCCCAGCAACGGTTTGTATCACTGCCAGTTTATGTAATTAAATAACACAAATTTTAAACACTCGAAAGCTTGAGATTGATGTTACTCAGGGGTGCGCGACATGCAACCTCGTTTCGTTGTTTACAACTTGTTATGTATGTGTTGCATCACCGTTTCAGGAAAACTTTTTCTGGATTTACAATGTATTTTGCCTCGAAATAGAGAAAGTGCAGTTTTTGTTTCTTTTAGCGAATTTAAATTGTGTAAGATGGAGAGAGAAAGTGAGTCATTTAGTTATTAAGAAAGAATAAGTCGATTTATAAAGATTAGGACAATATTTAAACAGCTAATTAAGTTCTGTATTCTAACATATCTAGGCGTAGATGCGTAATTCCAGTTATTAGATATTAAAAGGTTATTTAAAAGATATTAAAAAGCTCGTCGTCATCGTCATTCTTTACGGCTTAGGCTAGTAGCCTGTTCCAGTCTCAATGGAAGTCATCCAACCATCGCTTACGGGGTCTTACCACACTTCTCTTCCCCCTTGGATGATAGACAAGGGCTCTTCTTAAAAATCTAGTTGGATCCATTCTCTCTACGTGTAACCGCCATTCTTCTACTCCCTTTCTACGATCACCACAATCATAAAAGACAAAGTTTCATAAATTTAGAATGTAAGGTTAAATTAAAGAATACAACGCTTTACAAAAGAAAACTGTACATATTTTATTTAATATAAATTGTACATAACCATTACTGGGCTCGTGCTGTCCCCAATCACACTAAGGTCTCTGGCCATAAATAAAACACTAGAATCTTTGATTGAATGTTATACAGTTAGTGAACTTTGTGGAACAATTAAAGCTGCACCCTTTGTGCTTTGATTAATGGAAACCCATTAATAGGCGGAAATGGGGTGCCTATTTTCCGTCCTCACACCAGCCGGTTCTATTGGGGAGGAGGGATTCTAGCTTAACTACTAGGTATGAGCCTGCTGGAGGTAGTCCACATTCTCGAGCTGTCATGTTGTCTTCTTGATCGCTCCTTGCCGAAATCCTTGTATTCTTTAAAGTCGGTCTTTCTTAGGTACAGAATTTAGTATATCCAAAGGATCTATACACTTATTTCTCCTCTCTGATGTTTTACCATTGGGCATCTAACGGTCGGTCGCCTTTAGGACATTTTTCCACCCCCAGGGTCAAGAGGATTCCTTGATTCTCCATCCTCCGGCGCTTTACATAGGAGACTCCTCACTTTGTTAAGTCATTCGATCGCCAATGTTTCTTCTGTACGAGAGGATGCATTTGTAGAAGAGGATAAGATAGGATTAGAGGTATAGCCCAATCTCGAATTATGACTTTTACCTTAATATTGTGATTTTCAATAAACAAGAATTATACGTATGTGGATTCGACGTTGTTTTTCTAATATTTTGTATAGGAATATTTGGAATAAAATATTTAATATTTAATTGGCAAGACGCACCCGTGACTACTGTATCTTAGCATCTATGATTTTTTCCCATTATATAAGTTTAATAGGAGTTTAAATTATCAATGTACTATTAACAAAATAATATAGACTAATAACATGTGTTCTGGAGTAATTGCTAGTTTTACGTAGGATGTATTAATGCTATAAAGCCTGTCATTCTCTGACAGAATTGATGATTCTGAACAGTTACGATGGCCAAGAGCAGTATCGTTGTGTTCGTTGGCGGCCGACTGACTCGATATGACTGGACAATAATTGTACCTTTTGTACATTTTTAAAAATATATTAAACATTTTCAAGTGAAAACTAAGACGTTTCCGTATACGCAATAATAATAGTTTCTTATATGTAATTTTGATTTTTGCTTTTTCAAATTTAGAGCGACAAGTTAATTTTTCCTGGCTATTCCATGAAAGTAAAGGAACTTTTATTGATAATATCAGTTAACTAAAGTGAATTTAAAAAAACTGATTCGAAAGTAAACAGTAATCGGTAAATTCGACGAGTTAATTGCTTTGTTTCTCATCTCATTAGAAGTAAATTTATGTGTAAGTAGTCTCATTGCGTTTGATTCAGTTGCTAACGTTATGTTAGTTTAAGCATACTGAATTCGACTGGCAGTACTCCGTGCCTGTTTTAGAATCCAGATCACGGAATGTGGCACACTTCTTTGTTGATATTATTTCCCGATTTACCATGTCAGAGTTAAAATTATTCTCACCATATACAATGGTATTCTCGACAGTCTACTTTCCCAATGCTACCGTCGTATCGTTCTAAACACAGCAACATCCTTGAGGTTCACTTCGTATTTGTGCTGTGTGGTCATCACTTTTCAATTCTCAATTTTGGACATAAACATCGATTTCCCTTTCAGCTTTAAAATAGAGAACTGACTTCGAATATCCATAATCTCCCATCGTTCCCATGTGTTCAGACATTATTCTTTTTAGTAAGAAAACATTCAGTTCTACTTCTACTCTTCGATTTCTTCGTTAACCCCATAATTTCAGCCATATTACTTTCTAAAAATCTCGTTTCGTTGGTGGTATTTCTGCCACTCTGTTTTTCGTAGAGCCCAGTTTTCAGTTTGTATTGGAGTGGAAATTGTCATTACTTTATAGAATTTCTAGAAACCAATCTTGTTTCCCGAGTTGCGTTGTTTCAAACGAGGTTTGTATGGCATATGCATAAGCATTGCAAATTATGAAGTTTATTGTATCGCATTTGTGCATTTCTGC
Source organism: Magicicada septendecula (assembly GCA_034769895.1). NCBI lineage: Eukaryota > Metazoa > Arthropoda > Insecta > Hemiptera > Cicadidae > Magicicada > Magicicada septendecula. The sequence continues at coordinate 153,145,407 of CM068368.1, read as the reverse complement.
CTTGATAAACTATACCGCTCACTAAACACTAAAAATCTGGCGCGTGATCTGTTTCCATATTCTCGAAAACTGTTTTGCTTATTATTTTGTATCTGAATGTCCAAATTTTGACAAATACAGGGTAATCTACAAATGTCCGTTGTAACGTTTGTTCGTTGTCGGAGAGAAGAATGATAATATCAGACATTAAGAAACAATCTGTACAGTTTAGGTTAGTAGTCTAAGTAGCCGCACCTGTTCTAGGTGTGGACTGGTAATTTATACTACAGACCAACTCTCAGTTACTCGAATCCTTTATAGAGACAGCCGGTCGCAATTATATGCGCTACCTGATAATTGAAACTGTTTAAGATATAGACCTTCTATGTGTTTTGAATACGTATCTTTCTGTAAAATATAGACAAAGGAATCTCTATCAATAATTTGTAATTACTGGGTCAGTATTGTACAGATCGTTGTCTTAAGATGCCGGGATCGGAAGCTAAAACTTATAAAAAGACCGTGTTCAGCTCATTCGGTAAGACACATCAAAACCTTTCTACAAGTTAACCAAAGTTATGTTAATACTGTTTGCTTAGCAAAGTGTCATAATTCTGCGCAGAAATCGTGACAACCAGTATGCATTTCCTTAACACCCAACATTGAAATAATACGATATACAAATCTGAAAGTTGACTCAGCTTTCGGTCAATATTAAACGTACATGTGCTTGTCACGCTCCAAGTTCTCGAAGATAAAGACTCTTCTGAAATCGTGTCTCAATTTCAACACGCCGTTACGTACTGACGTTAAAATGGTCGTACTTTTATTAAGTTTGCCCATTGTGTTTTACAAAGTGCATATTATGAATTTGTGTTCTATATTATTACATCTATTATTACACATTTAAATATTCATAAATAGACGACCACGAAATTTTGAACTCTAAACTGTTTTCAGTATTTTCATACTGTGTACTTAGAGAATATTGTACCCTCTGTTCAGTTAAAGCTACAAGATCCTAATACTGCAAAACACCCTAATACACCAGAAGACCGGAGTATGTGCACATAATTTTTCTCATAAAACAAAATCCACTGTTCCGCCTGCATTAATGAATAACTGACGTAATGGTAATACTTCAATATGTACAAATACAATTTGGTAATTAAGGCGTTCCTCTTCCATGTTATTTACAGAATAGTTCATGTTATTTCATGTATGCATTAGATGGGCCTACTTGTATTTGTTTTGGACCCGTTCGTATGGGTTTTTCAAAAACTGCATTATTGCTAACTACTTTACAGGTACAATAATCACTATCCACATCATAATATAGGCCTATTTTAGTTTTCACATTTAATATCCGCTGCTGCTACAGAAGTTCATCTATGTGCATACCCATGCTAAAATTACAATTACTTTCCGTTATTTGTTGAGCATTTGTATATTTTTAATATGTTTATATAAAAAGGTATACTTCAATAGCAGAGAAGCAAAAAGCAACTGGCTAATATATGTTAAAAATAAGCTGTATTTCTACAGTAGGATAAGCTTCCGTTGTAGAAGTTGGACTTATTAAGAATTAAGCTCTTAGAATACTACACAACATTAAAAAATTAAATGTTCGTGCACACACTTTATTATCATCGGTTAAAAAAATGCGTCTGTTCTTTCCACACATTTTACTTCATTCTTTCGGGGTTGAAATCTCCACACGAATAAATCTTGTCAAATGAGGCTGCAACTAAGGTACCACGGGTAACCATCTCCGAAACCCCGCTTACAGTAATTAAAAAATAATTATGACAGAATCATTTACAAATTTCGATTTATATGGGATACAGTAAAATACTTTTTATGGCAATAGCTAGTAGATTGTCCAATCTGTGTCATTGAATGTTTAAGAAATTACTCCTCCTCACCAGAACGTAGTAAATGGTCAAAATTAAATATCTAATTATCATCTAATAGCGTTCCTTTGGGACTGTCAAAATAAAAAATTGTAAAATGTTGTACACTAGATTACATAATACGAGTACCTAATAATTTGTACACGTACCATGTAATTGATATGTTAGAAAAATTTAATAATATAGGCGTAGATTAATGAATTTTTAAAATAATTCAATTTTTTGGCTGACCCGGAACAAATCTGTCACTGCGTTCACTTACACTGTGAATGGTTCGTACGTCCGTTTGAAACAAGTCACTGGGTCAGAGTAAGGTGACAACAGTCAAACGCTGAAGGGGAACACTTCCTTTGCAATACTGTAGGTTCAAATTAGTGGTCTATATGCCGGTACATTTTAGAATTTTAAATTGTATTAGCAATGTAATAAATTTCCTCTGCTTAAAGAAGCTGGATTAAAGAAGTCCAAAAGGATTTAGACAAAAATAATATAAACGCAGAAGCAGCAATTGAAAGAGACGTTTTCGGGCAAAATTGTTAAAAATGGAAGGAGTCCAGGGTAGGAGAGAGAAAAACGTAGATTCAAAGTAGACAGAAGACAGGAAGAAGAGACACAGTGAAAAGATGAAAGAATATTGGAGAAAAAGAAAAGAATAAAGAATTGAAATTGGCATGTGATCCTTTGATGGCCGATTCAAAAAAAAATTTCCTCTGCAAGTAAATTCTATAATATTATAGTATCATTGTATAATACTGTACTATACTTTTAATTTTAAGGACATATTTTTAAATCTCTCACGATACAGAAATGTCGGCCTATATAAGGTATATATAATAATACATAATTCGTTTGCAGTTTGAATTTATTAGCTTGCTAATACAGTTTAACGTTCAGTTAAATGCATGAAACTTCAAAACATCAAAAGTTACTATCAAGACAAAGTTTTTAAGAATAACGTGAAACTATGAAAACTACATATACAAAATAAAACACCACGAAACGCAAAAATGTAATCCCAATTAAGTCCTTGTTTTCTCCTTCATTTAAATCATCTTTATCTCTTCATTTTTTAATTGTTTTCCATTTTCCTTCCTTAAAATATGAAACTGAATCACAGGGCGAACACAAAGCCGCTGGGGTAACACGAGGCGCGCTGCCTGCTAATTAGAAACTCGTAAATAATATACTGTACTTGCTTAGCGACAGCGGATCAGTAGGTGTTACACCCTTCATTATAAATTTTTAAAATCTACGCGTACACCTCTGGAAGTCCACAAATGTATTGATATTCTTGTGTATGTATCGCGTAATTGTCCGATTTTATCGTAACGTATACAGACGTAAATGTTCTTGCCACTTCTGCGCTTACTTCTGTTGAAATCGGAAGGTCTAATGCGCCAGGAAGAATTACGCTATCAGTTCGTCATCTCTCTTCTACTCTTCAACGCTTTGTTTTAGAGCTTGTTTACTGTAGACAGTTTATAAAGCCCGTAGTCTGTAGTCTGCGAGTTGTCTGCAACAGTATTCACGACGAATAACACGCCCTGATTCAGCGAAGAAGTATAAAAAATAGACATTGCGTGACAATTAGAAAATATACTTCAAAAAAATTTTCTTCAAACTATCAACAAAGTATGCGGCAATCGTATTAAGTTGGCCTTTCAAATCCCGCATAAGTGTTTTATGTTACACGACAGCTAACACGAATAGCTACATAGGCTATTCGATTTGATTGGTCACTGTGTTGGGTTTTGAATTAAATAGAGTGTATTACTGTAATATTTTAATGTTGGTTAATCCTCTATTCTTGAATTCATTTATTGGTTTGTGGTGCGGACAAATACTTCTCCCACGTCTAAACGGATAGAATACGTTTGAATATAAAGTATTTTTTATTCTGTATTGTGTTTCTATAAGTTGAACCAACTTGTTAAAGTAATTTGTAAACCTGAATGGACACCGGTATTTATTATCGACAAAACCTCAATCTTATTTGAAGCGTGTTGGAAACTACGTTGATGGCGTTCGCCGCAGGTGAGGTACGGTACAACACATGTGCACGACCGGCTGCATGTCGTGAAATGCCACGTGACTATCCTATACGCGCCACGATAACCTGATTGTAAATCGTTTGGCTGCATTCTGCGCCACTTCGTGTCGGTTTTGAAAAAAAAAAACCAGCAAATGTTAATAGCCGGAGATAATGCAGTAGGCTATATTGTAAAGTATAGGCCTACTGCTGTTTTTACGACTTTATTTTTACATTGTCATGACAAGAAAGTTCTATTTACCTGTTGCATTTCTAATTACAGAAAATAGAAAAAATTTAGAATTGCCTGATTGGATTAGATTTATGATAAAACGATTTCCCATCTCATTTTCTGTCAGGCAATATAAACCGTATCTACAGCCTGGGTACGGAGTTATACGAATCTTAATTGCAAATTTCATTCACGTGTGTATTTTACTGTGCATTTCTGCAGTTAATAAAAACAATCCTTTCCGTGTATGTGCGCGCGCACTTTGGTGTGTATTCAGGATTCATTTAAAAAGTACGTAAAAACAAATACAGAGTCTATTTTTAGAAAAAAATAGGTCTATTTAATAGATAATAATGTCTACTTCTACCATCCAGATATTGAAAACATCTAGTAAACCCTGGTATTAAGTTATCACGAGACAGATATGTGAATGTGCTGTTGTGTGGTGACGACTTGCTTGTACTTCAAAATACAGAATCTGATTTGCAAAAGTCTGTTTTTAAGCTTCATCAGATTTGCAAACAATACAACATGAAAATCTTCACTTATAAAAACAAAGGTGAAGGCATTTCGAGGCAAGGAGCCAATACGAACAAAAATAATTATTAAGATCGAATTATAGAACAGGTGAGGCACGTTAATTATTTGGGAAATGATATTGGCTATGATAGGAATTATGATATTGATGTTAAGTTAGGTAAGTTCCAGACGATCTGTGGGAGACAATCAGCCGTATTTTTATAAACAAGGTATCTCGAAATACAAAATTAAAGTTCTACAAAGTAATGGCGGTCCCTGTACTGTCCTATTAGTGTGAATTATAGATAACAACCAAGAAACAAGACAGTAAAATACGGCCCTCGGAAATGGCGTTCGTAAGAGGAGTTAAAAGGTGTTCTAAACTTGACCGTATAAGGAGTGAGGCCATAAGAGAAGTTTGCAAGTTTTTAACTTGAATGAAAAATAAAAAGATCACAAGCAATGGTGGAAAGAACACTTAGACTTTAAAGACCTGTACTTTAAAAGAACACTACATAGGCTTATTAAATAGTAACACAAACACGTTGCTCATGCACCCAGATTTCTCCGAGTTAAACAGGAGAGCGAATTTCTCCCAGACCGGAGTAAAAGTAAACGGCTGTGTGTGTGTGTGTCGTTCCTGAGCATCAGCGGTGAGTGAGAAGCAGTAGGACACTAGCTTGACGTAAATCGGTAAAATGGACTGTATTTTTAGTAATTGGAAAACGGGTAAAGTAGGTTATCCGAGAAACAGGTTAGTCTTTCTTTCCCCACCCTCTCTAACTTCCTCACTCAGTCAAGACGTAGGCCTAAGTATTGTAACTTTGTTGCGGAGTTTCTTACTGTCAGCCAGCCGCTGCAAAACCGTATTCACAAAACAAAAGGTGGCGGCAGTTGTCAGTTCCCGTGTCTGTTACTATCGACCAGATCCGTAAACATGAAGGAAAAATCTTTACCTTGCTGCACACCTATTGGAATGGACGAGAGTTCGAACATTAGTCGAACTTGTTAGAGACATACTTATGCAGTTTCTGTGGTAGTTAGTCCGAGTCGATTTTTGATAAATTAACGCTGGGTACGAAAGGTTAGTGGTCATCAGAACCAGTTTCGCATGAAGAAGTAAATAAATCACGGTGTGTTTGATTGTATTACGTGACATTCGCTTTTTGAGTCTTATAGTAAGCGTAAAATTCATTAACGATAACATTATAAATGTTTATAGTAGTTTATATCGGTGGGATGATAGAAACATACGAAATCGTTTGATGACACATTTTAAAAGGATCGTACCATATCTGAATAGTAAAAGTTGCTGATTTAAATAAGTACTGTCTATATGCGACAGATTATGTAAAGTAAGTATCGTCGTAATACAGTAGGGTGAATCCCTTTGCAGTGCAATACGTAGTTAGGGTATGTTATCTATGGCAGCGTTTTCAACCTTTAAGTCTGCCCTCCAGGTCGACCCATAAGTTAATAAGTTACTTAATAAAACTAAGTTTCTTCAGAAAATAAATTTAATTAATTAACCTGATGCTCAAATTAAATACTGAAGCAGTGTGACGGAGGATCTGACGTTTTTGTGTTTTTGTAACGTAAGTTACAAAAGTTACAAATCTGAGCATATGTCGAGTCTATTTATGAATTTGTTTCCACTTGAATCAAAGAGAAAATCAAAGAGAGAATCCATTGTGGACGGCTCGCAGTAAAGTGGGCTAAAGGTTAGATGTTACCCAAAATAAATGTGATGTGAAGAATAGTGAGAAATTCTCCATAATAACATGCAGGGATGTGTTAATCTTAAATTTCACAATATTTACCTCTTAATAACTTCAAAATTCCTTAGCTATGCATAAAAAATTTTCTTTAAAACCAAAACACCAGAAATTTTCTTTTATAATCATAATACTCGATGTTTGCTTAGTTTTGCTAACAGAATAAGTGAACTTTTATAATCAAATTGTAGGAATACATCGCGAATAAATTTGAACTGTCTGTCGCTTTCTGAAAAGTATGTATCAATCTCATTTCTAAGGGTAGAGACAATACGTTTTCTACAATCGGAGATAGTTTAATACAATCAGGGTAGGTTGCCCGCATGGCATACAAATAAGACACACTTAAACCGCCCCTAGGTGTTACCGTAGGTTGAGTCGACCAGGGGTAAGAAAATTAACTTTGATTTTGATGATGCTGCAGAAGGGACTATCAGTATGCCAATTGATGTCACTGAATAAAAATTAGTTTACGCTTGCGGAATGTGTGTATTTTAGACAGTGTAAAAACAATACAGTTTACATGTTTAAGGCACGCTTTATTTTGGGTAACATCTAACCTTTAGCCCACTTTACTGCGAGCCGTCCACAATGGATGATGTCTACGATGACTCACTGTAGAATACGCGAGACGTTTCAAACTATTAAACAGTTCATGTGTAGAATCTAAAAATTACGTTGATGAAGAAACCACGAATGAGATTTAGTATAGATGGATTAAATGTAGATGGAAAAACAGAAACGAGTTCAGTAGTCATGAATTTTCTGAGCGATTTGGTTAAGACGCTAAAGTATTTTGAATAAGCGCACTACTGGCGGGCGGGCGGTAGTGGTGGCTGTTGTCGTTGCTAAGCAACCGGGCAAGGTCGACGCGTGATACAAACCTGTTCCCTGTCATTGACATTATTTCTGCTTCTTGTTTAATTTTTACATCTCCGCTTTTTGTTAATTCCAGGTGTAGGTATATTTATTTTATGTTATGTTTTTAATGGTGATTGATTTACGAGCAGCTTTATGTTTACTTTCTCCGTAGAATTTAATAACTGAATATTATGGATTAACTGATGTTTTAAATTAGTTGGTTACATCAACGTAAAACTTAAATTTTTTCGTAATTACTAACTCGTAATATGTTGAATTAGCTTATTCAAATGTCGACACAAAACTCCTAATTATATGAAAGTAGATTTGGTGTAAATAATAGTTCTCTTCAGCAACCAAAAACGTTTCTTTCCGTATATAACCACGAGCATCGAAGGAAAATTCTTTTTACTCTAAACAAATGTTTCTTCTGTTTTATTTGCTGTTTAATTAATATTTTCGAAGATGCCTACATTGAATTACATATTCAACTACCCGGGCAATTTTGTACGCGTTATATTCAAAGTTCTTCAATGCGAAATGATGCACTTTTCTTGCAGATTTAATTAAAGCTTTAAATTTTTTACACACTTACAACTTAACCTTAAATTTTGGGTTGAGACATCTTCTTATTCGTTTTAGTTTACCTGATAAATATCGAATAGTTGATGGTGGTGGTAGATATAGCCTACAGTCTATACAAAGACAGTTTTATTTTTGACCGTAAGTCAAGTATGTTGAAAAGAAATTTTGGGGTGTATGAAAAGTAGCATAACACTGAACTTCTCTTCAATTGATTATTCCTTCAATTGAAAGGCCAACCAGCACATGCAAAGTTAATATACAGAATGTCGTGCATTTTAATTTTATTAAAAACACTCATGATTAATCTAATTAACGTAATCACAAAAATAATTTACCAAATACTTGTTTAGTAACGATGAGGTAACATTGAGAAGCCCGTGTACCGCCACCCTGTAACAGCAAAAATAATTGTGCTAACTTACCTTCTCATCCCCGATTTCACTTTAACCTCTCTATGTATCTTGTTTCAATTCACGTTTGAATATATCGCAGACTGTACATAACTTCGAGAAAAGGGGAGATGCCACTCAGAACTAGAGTCGTTCCTTAAATAACTAGATAATTCATGGTATATTTTACACGTCAGCTGGCGTCATCATTTTCAAATTTTTTAAAGCTTTGAGTGTTAAATTAAAAAAAGTTATATCGCATGCTGGCTCTTTTCTCTGTTTAATGCTCACGTTCTTTTCTTTATTCTTATCACGCTTTCGTTCTCTCTTTCTCTCGCCCTCTCCCACTCTTTTCCGTTGTCTTCGTTTCCTTTCCGTTCACAAACACGTTTCTCTTTTCCCATCCTGGTTTATATAAGTTTCTTAATTAGAAACTATAAATACACACAACTGCGTATTCTGAATTTTGAAGCAAAGGGAGTGGAACTAAATTAGAAATATAAAATGTCCCAAGGGATTCATATTTTTAAAGGAGTCAAGATCCTTAAAAATGATTAAAACTAAGATCAGATTAAAATTAAGAATTTTTACATCAAATTTTATAATTCATAGAGCAAATATATTTTTATTTTTGTGTTCTGTTTAATTTTTTAGCACACGTTAGGCCTCAGGCTATTTAATTTTCTGTTTACGTCAGGCCACAGTGCAAATTATATAACTGTACTGTGTGTTGTTTAGTAAACGATGCGCTCAAATTGTACGTAAATAAGCGGACAGAACGCGAGACACAAGCGGCTAACACGAGACCGAGGGTCAAACTATTGTAAGAACCAATGAGGCGCGCTTACTGACCGGCCGGCTTTGGGTGGGTCTCAACCTATATTTTTGTTGCAACAGTGGCTACAGAGATTGTGAACTGCAAAAAACTGGCCGACGCCCCAATCCGCCCGCACTATTTTCGCGACCCTTACCTGCTCGCCGAGCAGGTGGTGGGGTTGTCATATTTTTACTATAAAAGTCACAATTCTCTTAATGTTTGGTACAGTTTAATCTCTCGAGAGCAGCTGATCTACAGAAATGGCGTACAAGGTGAGTACATCGTAAACACAAGATACCATATCTTTAGATCAGAATTTTGTCAGTAAAAGGATAACTATTATTATTAAGTTATAATCAACAAGGTGCAGCAGAAACGGATTATATTTAAATTGTTTAAATTAGCTTAATTCAGACACTTAAGAAAATTAATGCCAATTTCTGTGTCACTTTGTTGTTGTAGCTGGTCCTCTTGGCTGCCCTCGTGGCTGTCGCCAATGCCGGGTTAATCGGAGCTCCAGCGGTAGTTGCTCCAGCATACGGTGCTCCTGCTTACCGTGCGTACGCTGCTCCTGCCTACGCTGCTCCCGCCTACGCTGCTCCTGCTTACCGTGCGTACGCTGCTCCTGCCTACGCTGCTCCCGCCTACGCTAAAGTGGCCGCTCCCGCTGTAGTCGCCGACGAATACGATCCAAACCCACAGTACAGTTACGCATACGACGTTCAAGACGCCCTAACCGGAGACTCAAAGAGCCAGCACGAAAGCCGATCCGGAGACGTCGTCCAAGGTAGCTACAGTCTAGTGGAACCCGACGGCACCCGTCGTATCGTAGAATACACCGCCGATCCTCATAACGGATTCAACGCAGTCGTACACAAGGAACCAGCTGCAGTAGCAGTGAAAGCAGTAGCCGCTCCCGTTGCGTACGCTGCTCCGTTCGCCAAAGTCGCTGCTCCCTACTACCATGGTTAATTATTCGGATTAATTTCAGAGCAAACGTTGGTTACCTTTATTACCTTTTTCTATTTTTCATTCACAATTCCATCAAACGCATCTTTGTACAGCTCATAATTTATTGTAAGTGTACATTTTAAATACATTCCAGTCAACACTATTGCAATGGTTTATTTAAGTAAATATCCTACACCTACTAATCATATATATTTATATTTATTTATGTATGAGACACACTTACGAAGGGTACTGTTTACATTTATAAACACAACGACGAAAACGTAATACGAAAATCATTCTGATCTTAATATTTTAGAAATTCATCCCAAATATTCAGAGTGTTCATGTTTAATATTCTTTAATGAATAACGCCCTTCTCAGTTCTTTTTTAATCCTCAGTTTTTATAGTTTTTATTTTTTATAATGTATGCAGCCGCGCTGTGAGGTTATTATTATTCCTTAAATAGTAGATCTAAGGAAGGTCATTGTTAACTTTTATATATATTTATTTTGTCATTTGAGGGATTCGTTTTCAAATTAACATGAGACTTTTTTATAGATAAGAAATGCATTTGTTTTTCGCCAAGTATAATAACTTGTACTTGGTTATTGAATTTAAATTACTTTATAACCTTATTCAAGAAACAGACTTTTACGTTGTAGGCTACGTTTTGGTTTAGTCTATTACGTGTGGGAGAGAACGCGAAGAGAGAGAGAGAGAGAATGAGAATGAGAGAAAACAGACATTCAGGCAGGTAGAAGTATACTATAATAATAATAAGTTGCCGTGCATATTTTTGTATTTTAATATTGTCAAAAACAAAAGAATAAACAAACCAGTTTCGTTAACTAGGTAATGTTTTTAAAACGCAAAATGATTGCGAGAACCAGTCTCAGAATTTACGAAATAAGAAACTCTTCTAAGGAGATTTAGTTCCACAAGAAATCAAAAATAGCCTGGACTGAAATCATAATACAACTAATTTCGCCATACTCCTAATTCGCTTAATTTGCGCAGAAACTCTTAAATTAATTCCTACCCATCCGTATATGTATTCGATTTACGCTCTTTCGATTGAATCCAATCGTATACATGATTCGATTACTTTTTGTTCCTGGAGCCCGATAATTTAATGACCGACGAGACTTTACGAAAACGCAGTATAGTCAGTCGGCCACATTTGTTGCAGCATTCTTATTTCGCTATGACGTTCGTGTTTGCGACGAGTAACGAACATCGTCATTACAATCCGATGTCACTGCATTTGTTCACTACACGTCCGCGTTTCAAACGCATCATAATTTCACGTGCAGTGCTTACAAACAGTCTCTCCTTCTCCATCAGGACCGAAAGCCGATCGAACCAAGCCGAAACGAAATACAGATTAAAATTATTAAGATAAAAACTTCACATTTTATAAATTGGACATTTTACTTGTAAAATCAGAAATCTGCACGTTGTGAAGTTAGAGCGGATACCACTTACACGTTTAGTATATCCACCCAACTTCATTGGCATTTTCCCTAACACTTTTCATGACGAGTCACACAGAAGTACACAATCTTTGTGGTCCCATATTTGTCAGATTCCTATGTAAGTTAATACCTATACAAAAACAAAGTAAAGAAATGTGAAATGCTGTATATTAATAAAAGCATATTCACTAGTTCTCTTTTCTAAAATGGTCCACTACACGTTAAGCAGATACCGCTATAATGGGCCTACTCATTAAAACGTATTACAATGTGTCATAACCGCTAGATAAGCTACTTTTTTATTGAAGGTTTCGTTTTGAGCGAGTTTTATGTATCAGAACTCTACTTAGAACGTGTCCATGTTCACAGTCGGATTGTGCTGCTAGCTGGTACTAAGACGGAAGACATTTCTGATATAAAGTATGAATTTTTCATGGTACACGTTGTGAGGCGCTTACTGCACTGAACACTGAACACTCGTGCAATATTTATTCACCTGTCGTTTGCAGAATCACTCGTAATAATACAGTCACTGAAGCCGAAAAAAATAGAAATTGCAAATTAAGTGGCTTCTACGAGATTTTTTGCATAGGGCTAGATAAAAATGTAAGAAAGAATTTAAAAAAAAGTTTACAAAAATTCAGTCGCGGGTTTTCGAAAAAAGGGAGGGGAAGGTACAAAAAAATCATTTTTTGTGATTATCTTAAAAAATATTAAATTTATGAGAAAAATACAAAATACCAAAAAGAAAGCACATAACATTCTGCATAATAAAGGTTATTAACTTTTTTTTGTCAGGGCGATACTTTTTCTAGAAAAACTAATTCAAAGTTGGCCAAATTTTTCACAAGGTGGATTTTCACATAAAATACATGTTTATGTAATAGACAACCCCAAGCCAGCTACCATCTTAAGAACCACTCAGCACCTAAACATGCATCCACAGATTTAAAACTAAAGCAATCAGCTTTGCAAACCATCCACGAAGATTATCCCGAGCAAGAGTGGATCCATATCTACACTGACGGCTCATCAATTCCGGGCAATGGAAAAACAGGAGCTGGGTACTATAGCCGCCTTTTCCAGGGACACTTAGCCGTGGGCAGCCCCCTTAGTAACTACGATGGGGAAATCGAAGCAGTCCACGCTGCCGTTGATGAACTGGAAAAAATCACTCCCCCTTCAAAAGCCGTGCTCCTAGTCGACTCGCAGGCCGCAATACGCAGTCTATCACGGAACTCTCAAACAGACTGTAGAAGGAAACTGGAGACCCTGGCGAGCCGAGGGTGGATCCTAAAACTCCAATGGATACCCAGTCATGTCAACATCTGGGGCAACGAGGAGGGCGATAAACTGGCCAAGCAAGGCACAACCCTACCCCAGCCTACCCGCCCAGTCCCTACAATCTTCCAAAGCTCAAATAAACTCCGCCGTCAGCATATGGAATAAGCGAAGACTGTCTGAGGCGGCCGCCGGTAAAAAATGGGAAAGCCTCGTCACCGACGGTCCAATCAACCCCAGCCTCCCTCGTGCAGTGTGTGTCGCCAACTTCAGACTGAAAACCGGACACGACTATCTCGCTTCTCATCTGCACCGCCTCCACGTGCTGCCAACCCCTGAGTGCCAGCTGTGCGGCCACGCGATGATGGACGCCGACCATCTGAGAGACTGCCCGGCCTTGGACCACACCCCATCTAACGAGGACACCGAGATCGCCGAAGCCCGACGCTACTGGTCAGCGCGTCGCCTAATGGCTCAACAGCCAAGGGTGGGCGTTGGCTAGTAAGTAAGTGTAACAGACATGCAATTTTTTCAGGAATATAAGTTTACAAACTCATTGTTATTCATTTATGTATATATTATTATGTATAATTTTTACTTATTTATTATGCATTATAATAAAAATGTTATTAAAAAATGCACTTTATAAATATATTCACAAATAGTTTTTCTTCCAATCATTGAAGATTTTGACAATAAAATAACTTTTAAAACACAGATAAAACAGAAGAATTTATAGTTAATAATAAATTGCATAACATTAAATAAAGATCCCACAAACAAATATCAAACACAAATAACAAATATACTAAAAAATAGTACCCCCAAATCATAAATCCTAAAGACTCCTTTAAATATAAAATGGATAATCCTTGTGCACCAAAATTAAATTCTTTAATAAAATTACACAAAATCAATAAAACTATCAGATCTTTAATAAATGCTAGAACCGCACCAAATTATAAAATATCAAAATTACTAACACAAATCTTAAAACATAAAATTGAACTTCCAGCAAAATTAAATATAAAAAATAGTATCGAACTCACGGAACATTCGATATCGAACTGCGTTAATTCAATATCTGTATGGCGCATGTACCAGCTGTCCTCGCTCTCCCTAAAATTCTTCAACTTTCAGGGTCTGTTCTTTTTATGCCCATGCACGGATATAAATTCTCACTATGTAGAAGAGAAACCTCAAATATTGTAGTTTTACGTACAATAGTTACATATTAATATTTTTTTTTAGTTTTTAACTATTAATATTAATACGCGCAATGGACATATTTTTACATTTATTAATAAAAGTTACATTTATTTAAATTTAACTAAATGTTAACAATTCTTTACACCGCAGTCTTATAAAAGACACTTTGACCAATAATACGTGTTCATAATTTTGTTAAAAAATATTTATTTTGAAAATTTCTATAGAAATTTTAAGTTAAGAAAATGATGTATAGTTGCGAACTCAAAAAAAATGATAAAATTTAAAACTCGCTCATTTTATGCCAATAAATCAATACTAATTTTTTTCAAAAACCTATATATATATATGTAAAGTTCATATTGTGAAGTTTTTTTTTAATGTAGACCTAAATAACTTTGTAATAAATTGTTAATATGTTTATGCATTAGTTGAAAAAAATAAAAAACAAAAAAGTTATTACTTTATTTTAAGTATTTGTTAATAATTTAATTATTTTCTTTTCATTTTATGTAAAAGTGCAAACATTTAGCTTTAAAATTCTTTTTGATTTTTAACTCTACGATTATTACAACGGATTTTATTAAAATTTGTATGTTGCAATGTCAGAAAAAATTAGCCTTCCCGCTCATCGGGGCGGACTCCGACAATCAATTTTTTTCTAATATTTCAATTCCATTTTTCTCACAAAGTATTGGCCTGATAAAAAAATGGTAAATAGCTTTTTTATAGAGAATTTAATGCTCTTTAATTTGTGTGATTTATCTTTTTTTCGTAAATTTGTTATTTTTCAAGATAATTTAAACAAACTAATTTTTTGTACCTTCCCCCTCCTCTTTTTCGAAAAACCGCGACGGAATTTATGTAAACTTTTTTTTTTTAATTGTTTCTCACTCTTTTATCTAGCCTTATGCAAAAAATCTTGTAGAAGCCACTTAATTTGAATTTTTTCCTTCAGTGACTGTACTATAATGTCTATCTAATGAAGTTGGTTGTCCTTCATTGTATGACAGATATAAATATTGTAGAATATTATTTGTAATTTATAGAATATGTTAGTATAATGATTACGAAAGTAATTGTTTTTCTTTAGCCACTGAATTATTACGGACCCACTGCCACTGTGTGTACCGTTCCCGGAAATGTTAATACTTGCACAAAATTAACCATTTTTTTAAAGTATATTAAACAACAATAAACTGTCGACACTGTTAAAACGATTATATTTCGGCCTGTTGGTTATGTTCTCGTGTCTAAACGTTTCGGCCAAACTTTTACCCCCCAATTGTGAGGTACGTTCGGCCTGACATCTTTGCGAACGTTTTCTTTCTTCTTTTCTATTGAAGGTGGCCTCCGGAGGTGTGGCCGAAACGTTTAGACGCGAGAACATAAGCAATCGACTACGGCTTAACAGCCCGGAGTATAATAGTTTTACCAGTGTTGACTCTTGGTGTTATAGCCTTCGGAATAAAATGTCGAGTTTCGTTTAACATTTAGCCCCCAGTGTTAGTCGTAGTTACTATCAGTTATTTGTTAAATTTAATGATAAACCTTACAACAAAAAGAAAAAATATGTTGTCGCTGTCGTGTTTGTGTTGTAATATGTCGGGCGTTACCTCCGCGCACTTTTTGTTACTTACTGATGACTGGATCCTCTGCGGTGATGTAGTCCTGTAAAACAACTTAATATACTATGTGTTTGTGGGCGCCACTTGGAATCTTTTGTTCCAAGAAAAATGTTATTAAAATTAAAATTTTGAATTCTTAGCAGATAGTTTAATTCTATGAAAAAAATGTGAACAAGACAGTTTGGGTTTGAAAAAATAAAGTTTGTTTAATGATTCTTAAAAAATCGTCTGAAGGTCTAAAATCCGTAAAAAAATATAAAATTACAGAGTTACAAAACAAAATATAAATTATTATTATTATTGACAAGTTTTTCTCCAATCAAGTATCGGCTAACAAATATATTATTTTTACTCAGTTGAAAAGCATGAGTTTAATATGTGAAAAATCTTTACTCTCAGGACGTGACTCCTTTGAACTACCAAGACATATCAATAAGATGCTTTACAAAAATTATGTGATTTGAAGGTGTGTGTGGCATGTGTAGTACAACTGTGTGACAAATATAACCAGGTAAAAATGACTTTAACTTTGACAACTCACGTTCCGATGGGTAATTATTCTCGCACTGGACACTTCTCTCGGGTAGTTTTCAATCTCGCCTCTTCATGTCGACGTTCCTTGTGCACTGAATTTATTTTAAGTCAAAATGCGATTTTTTACAACTTCCGCACTTTCGTAAAACAGTTTGGCAGTAGATTTACGCTTGAACCCCGCCGCCAGCAATCAGCTGCTTCGCGTTGGTTCTCAAATTGGCCGCCACAGTGCTGATTCCCTTGCAGTCGAGAGAAAGGCTTTGTGTATGTTACGTTATGGGGAGTTTTTGTCAAGTCAGTTTGTCTTAGCGATACAGCAGAATTGATTCTCTATTAAAATTTTGATCCCTCCTGGGCCGTTGATATTCTGGCTGCGTGTGTTCTATTAAATGTGCCGTGTTGCTGCTCTATTTCAGCAACACATTGGCGTAGAATCTTGTAGAGGTTAAGTCAGTCGTTTTGTCAATGTACGGGAAAAGCCTTTCTTCGTTCTTGTGTCGACTTCTCGCCTTCGGTTTCGCCTCGGTTGCGGTGATCAGTGTCGTGGGTGATACGTCTGTTCTGGATTCCAAGCATGAAGTGTTTTTGGGTCGAATTTGGTCTTCCTTTTATACTTTGTCAGGCTCATTGTTTTAGCTTTTCGACATGAACTTCCGGTGTATTTGTGTAAAAATTCCTTCTAGAACGTTCGAGAATAATGAAATGGAACACCATGGAACAAATTTAACTTCCGTCGAAGCTTTTAGAACAAAATTTCTTATTCTTCACACTAAGGATATTACAAAAATTATTCTGGTATTTGTCAAACAATTTTACATCAGTACTCACAATTTGCATGCCATTACTACATTTGGATTCTCTGCTTTCAACTGAATCTAATGATACTAATTACGATTGGTTTTTGAATAAATTAACTATAATAAAACAACACAACATACAACTCTTACCTTGGAATGTTTCCACAAAAATTCAATTTTTGAACTAAAAAATTGTTGTGAAGCTGTTTGGTTTCTTCTACAACATTAACACATAATATTACCATCTTTCTATAACAAAATAAATAAAGTTTAACATATATAATACACAAATAAGTTCAGATTTACATGGTCCATGCCTATGGCCTACGTTGTTGTCACTGTTAGAATACAATAATTAGTCTTTTTCTTTAATATATATGGGATTTTTCTATTATACACTGAGAGTTTATTATATTGTCTGTCTTTTGTGATACCTGGTTTATCCTGATACATATTATTTTTATTGTAGGATAACTTAGCATCATATTGGTTTGCCTGAGTTGTCCTTTTTCTTTGTGTGACAAATCTCACTCTTATAAGTCAGATTCTTTAATAATTGATCTTATTCTCAACTGAGTCTGTTTGTTTTCATGGTACACTAAAGTATTGTACCCTTTTCTTTTATTTTTATTAACATTTTGTAAACATTTAGTCAAATATGACTATTTCTTGTAATGGTTGCTTGGCCTTAGCCATACATGGTATAGGTAAATAGTTTGCTAACTTGATTATTACAGTGTTTAAGTTAGTCAGATATATTAGTATAGTCGCTTTATATTATATTTCAACTTTCTAATGAAATTTGGTTGCATTTTGTCAACATTACATCCATAAATATCACAATATTAGATGCCTACTACATGTTTTTAGTTAATACTGTTTTTGGCTATTTTAACTGACTTTTATTCATTTGACAGCTTTCTTTATTTAAGATAAATTGTTCATCTTTGTCTACTTGACAATTACATATAGTTTTTATCTTAATTTGATAATAATTAATTTTTACATGAAATCTGAGTGATTGGTCTCAAATCCAACACCTTAATATTTTTTGTCATAACATTTATATAGTTTTTATTTTAACTTAGATCCTTTCTAATAATGTATTCAAATCATTTATACATTTATTTTGTTTACATTACATAATATAATAATGGATCATGTCCATTATATAAATAGTTCATGTCCACCATACATAATATATAAATAGTTCTTTATACCCTATTCAGAGTTACAAAACTTAATAATTAATGACTTCATTTTGGTTGTTTCTGATATTATTTGTCTCTCTTATAGTATTTTATGGGTTTTACACTGTTCTTCACTTGAATAATATATATGGGGTTTGAGTCTTAGTCATAGTCTGGTCGTTTTTCATATTAGTAGTATTAATTATTAGACAATATTACAAAATTTTTAGGACTACTTGGGTTCGATACTGTTCACCTCACTTTCCTCTTATGATAAATTGCTGTGTAAATGATTTCTTTTATGGAACGTTCTGTGACGTTACATATGCCTCTCCGTTAAAATTGATAATTTTTGAGAAAACATATTTTTGGTTTTGATGAAATTATCATTTCTATATTCACCTTTTATTATCTTCTTTATATTTCATTCTTTTATCTTATAATTAAATTCCTGTACTACTCCTTTAATATATTAATCCATCTCATTATTCCTGTTTTGTTCTTTGTCGTATCACCTATTCCTTTCCTTTTTACCTTGATGTTAATTATTTAATCTTTGATATAATTCCCTATCAATTCCCTAACTTTTATAGTGGGTTGGAAGTCAGAGTGGCTCGCTATGGCATACATTCTCTGCCCTTCCCTATCTATAATCACTGAAATCAGAGGCAACACATCCCTGTCCAGAAAATAATAATTGCACCTTCGCAACAAATAATAATACTAAAAAAAAAAATACAATATTCAAAGATCATAGGCTCCTACACATAAATTCCCTTTCTTAAACTCTTCTGATTATTTCACAATTATATTAATATATCGTTCTCCACAGGTAAAATTATCGTTTAAAATAACAGCTATATTTATATTCATCATTACCTCCTTATGTAACACACTGATTCCCTTTTTTTTCCATTTATCATTTCCTTTTAGTATCAATTATATGACAGTATTTCTCCTTCTTTTCTCCCCCTTAGTAATATCAATTGTTATTTGATCGTTTAATAATTTATTTAACTAATTATGTCCTTTCCTTTGTTCCTCTTTCTCCTCCTCTAAGTACGGGTAAGCTGGTAAATATACGTTGACTTGGCTATTGGAAATAAATCTATATTTTATATATATATTTTTGCCTATGGTGTAAGGTGTCCTTCTCGTAATATTTATTAATAATAATCTCTCTCCTTCTCTAAGTAGGGCTAAGTTGGTAAATATACGTTGACATGGCTATTGGAAATAAATCTATATTTTATATATATCTTTTTGCCTTTGGTGGAAGGTGTCCTTCTCGTAATATTTATTAATAATAATCTCTCTCCTTCTCTATTTATATTATAATATTTATATTTATTTAATAATCTCTATCCCCTTTCTAATTATGGGCAAGTTGGAAAATTCGCGTTGACATGTTTTTAGTCATGGTACCTTCTCAATGATGCTGTATTTGACTTGGGTTTTTATTCATGGTACTTACTCACTGATTCTGTATTTGACTTGTGATTTTTAATTATGGTACTTTCTCAACGATGTTTGGTTATACGTACCTTTTACTTTGTTACTAACCGTGTCGGTTACCTCGTATGTATTGTTTTCATTGTCTTTAGTGATCGTGAAAGGTCCTGTATATAAAAGTAGCAATTTCCTCGTTATGCCTTGTATAGCACTGGGCAATTCTCTATTTTTGACTAACACCTTTTCTCCTACCTTATATTTAATTGCCTTGGGCTGGGATTTGACATATTTTTTCCGCTGCTGTTCCGTTTTTTCTAACACCTTGTTATAAAATTTGGTTCTTTCAAATTGGTATTCGGGTTCGTCGGGAAAATTAATAATCTCTTTTATCTCTCGTGGTGGGGGTCTTTCGAACATAACTGTGTATGGTGACACCTCGATGGTATTGTGATATGAGAAGTTGAGAAAATCCTCGGTGGATGCTACGTATTCATGCCATCTTTTCTGTTCGTTATGGCAGTATGTTCTCAGCAACCGTCCTACTTCCCTTAACACTCTCTCGGCTGGGTTACTATTCGGGTGATATACGGATGTCTTATACGTTTTTATCCCGTGTTCTCCAAGGTTTTCTTTCCAAAGTTTTCCCCTAAACTGGGTACCGTGGTCTGTAATTATAGAATACGGTCTGCCTACCTCCATTATATACCGTTCTATTATGATGTCTATAATTTTCCTGGTCGTAGCCCTAGTTATAGGATATAGCTTGGTATATTTGCTAAAATGGTCAAAGATGATTACGATAAATTTATATCTGTGTCTCCCACCGCTGCGTGGAAATGGTCCACAGATATCGAGAAATACCTTTTCCAATTTTTCGGTGGATGTTATGGGTATCATGACCCCTTCCTTCCTCTCGTTATCACATTTTACTTTCTGACAAATATCGCACGACCGTATCGCCAGTTGCACCTTCTTATTCATCCCTTTGATGTATGTTTGCTCTTCCAATGCCTTCCTTACTTTGAGGGCACCCATATGTCCGTACCTATCGTGATAGTTGATTATTAGCGGTCTCTCTATCGCTGGTGGAATTACTAACTTTCAATTCTCCTGGTGCGGGGTATTCCTTATAAACAAAGTGTCGTTGTGTATACAGTAATATCTATTTATGACCTCATCGCCTTCCTGTACCCTTTTTCTAATATCTCCTAATTTTGGATCGGCCTCTTGTTGTGACTTTATATCGTTTAAAATATTTTTTAAATCTTCCCCGCTCTTAATAATATGGTATACTTTTGCTAATTGTTCCTTTTCGCCGTCAAAGGTTTGGTCTTGTATATTGATGCGAGATAGGACGTCGGCTGCCACGTTCTGTTTGCCGGGTATATATTCCCACGTGATATTATATTCTTGCAGGGCCAAAACCCATCTCGTCAGCCTCCCGTGGTTCAGCTTACAATGCTTTGAAAATGATATAGATTTGTGGTCACTTCTAACCGTGATGGGGTACTCTAATATATACGTCCGAAATTTACCGCATGCGAAAACTACACTCAACAATTCTTTTTCGGTAGTATTGTAGTTTCGTTCGCAACTGTTCAGCACGCGGCTAGCGAAGCTAATTACTAAATGGTTACCATCCTGATCTTCCTGATATAGGGCTGCTCCTAAACTTACGTTACTGGCATCGCAATTTAGAAAAAATGGTTTTGTAAAGTCGGGATGATGCAACATTACTGCTTCTAAAAAATTTTCCTTATTAGATTGAGCACTCCATCTTGCTCTGGTCCCCAAGTCCATTTGTCTTTAGCTGATAACTGCTTTTGGAACCTGGCAGTTAGTTCTGAATAATTGGACCGAAACTTCCTGTAATAGTTACAGATTCCTAAAAATGACTGAAGCTGTTTCCTGTTCTTTGGGGTGGGGAACTTCTGTATGGCCTCTACTTTCTCTTTGGATGGAGTAATCCCTTGTTCGGTTAGATTAAAGCCTAAAAATTTCACCTCATTTGCAATGAATTGGGACTTGTCTAATTTGAGGGTGATATTATTCTCTGATAGTTTCTCTAACACCTGTTCAACCCTATTACAATGGTCTTCCCAATTCGCTGAAGTTACCAGTAAGTCGTCGACATATACTGTCGTAAACTTCAGCACTTCCTGCCCCAATATTCTGTCCATTATCTTTACAAACACCGCCACAGAATTTATTAAACCAAAGGGTAACCGCTTAAACTGATAGTTTCTGCCCTCGAATATGAACGCCATATATTTCCTACTATCAGGGTGGAGCTCTACCTGCCAGTAGCCGCATACTGTATCCCATGAACTTATGTACTTTGTCCCTTGAAACTTTTTCAATATCTCTTCTATCTCCCCAGGGGATGTGCGGTCGTTAACAATCATCTTGTTAATCTCCCTAGCATCGAGACATATACGTACCTTTCCATTCTTTTTCGGCACAGCTATGATTGGGCTGGTAAAGGGCGAATGACTATACTCGATTATGTCGTCCTCTATCATCCTGTTCAATTCCTCCCTAACTTCGTTCTTTAGCGAGTAGGCGATCGGGTACGATTTTCTGTTAATTCCACCGGTGTTTTGAATTTTATGGTGCATTGGTAATCTCTGGCTTTACCTGGAGCGTTTGAGAATATGTGTTTGTAATTGTTATATACCGTAATTAATTGTTCCGCCTGTGCTTCGCTGCTCAGACCACTTGCTTTCGTCCTTTGGAAATCCCGTATTTCTTCTAATTTTTCTAACCACAACTCTGGGTTTCCTCCTGATATAAAGGCATATTTAGTGGTCGATCGGCGCAATAATAATGGTTCACTGTCGCTTGATAAGGTGTGTTGTTTGTACCATCTCCTTGGACATCAATTAAATTATCGGTCCAAATTCCCTCGTTAGTTTTTAAAGTTATAATCTTACCTTCTAAATCTATTATTGCATTATATGGCCTAAGTATATCGCAGCCTATTAGGATACTCATGGGTAAATTATTCGCCACTAATAACCCTATTGGTAACGTTACCCCATTACTAGTCATCTCTAATGACACCTGTTTCTTTATCGATTTGTTCTGCCTCCCCGTTGCTCCGACTAGAATGATGTTATTTATAGGCAGAGTGGGTATGGGTAAATTACTGTTTTGTTTGATCCTCTCTAACTCTACACTGTCGATAAGCGATACGTTTGACCCCGTGTCAATGAGTAATATTGCTTCTATGCCATTGATATTTGCCTTGATTTGTACGATACCATTATTCCCTTTGTTATGATTTTTAACGATATTGTCACTCTCTTCTAATAATTCCTCTCTAATATCCCTAAGATAATTATTCGTTCTTAATGTCATAGTCCCGTCTTTGTCCTGTCTATGTTTGTATCTAGTCACCCCATAATATTGGTTCAGTGAAGGGCGGTTTTCCTTTTTCACTGCCGCGTTTAGTTTAAAGGAGCCACTGTCTCATTGGCCCGGTCTCCCGGAACATTGGGTTGCTGACCTGTCTGTGGTTCTTGCCTGACCTCGGGTTTACCACTAATAGGTTGGCTATTCGTCGTATTACCCTGGTTACCTTGCGTCTGTTGTGGGTAAAACATGTAAGTGGGTAAATTGGGTGGATATGGCCGTCGGTTATTGGCCATTGTATAGTTTACCTGGGGCCTATATTCTTGATTTCTCCTATCACCTCCTCTTTGGTTACCCCCGTTACGATAATTATTACGCTGACCATAATTATTTCCCCTATAGTTATTTCCGCGATAACTATTTCCCTGATGGTAGTTCCTACCGTAATTATTTTCGGGGTAATTATTTCTGTTTGGTCCCGGATTGTTGCGGTTATTTGGACCTTGAGTATTATTATTTCGGCCATTTGATGGGGTATTATTGTTCTGGTTATTTGTGTTAAAGTTGTTACCGTTTCCACCTCCATTCCGGTTTGGTCCGTTATTGTTGCTATTATATTCTACTTTACGATTGGGGGGTTGGTAATCCTGGAACCTTCCAGCGGATTCACAATTTTCTAATAATTTAGCTAAATCGGTTATTTTACTGAGCTGTTGGTACAATTGGGCATCTTTGATACCATAGCTGTAATGTCCAGCTAACTGCCTCACCAAACATTCTTCCGGGATCGGCGGTATCAACTTCCGTGCCAAACATATCTTTCCTAGGAAATAAGACGTCGGGGATTGTCCATTGGACGCGTCGTATTTGCCGTAGAATATGTCCATTCGTACCCTGTTTTGTGCAGTTTCCGACCAATACTTCTCTTTGAATTGGCGTTTAAACTCGGCTAAATTCGTGATTTCGGGTCGCACCGCTATCCACCAGTTATCCCTAGTGTTTCTAAACGTCTCGTCTAACATCTCCCTTATTCTGTCCCACCTTGTTTCTCTATTTCTTTCAATAAACTCTTCCATTCTCTCTAAAAATTCCATTGGGTTTCGACGATAGTTTTGGAAGTTGATTACTTCCCTGTTCTCACTATGACACGTATGAGTATTTAATATAGGTGTGTCCCTCAGCGCTTCTAATCTTTCCTGCAGGTTTTTCTCTCTCTGATCTATCTCCTGTATGTTATTTCTGTTAGTTTTTATTTGCTCGTTCAGCCTGTTAGCGATGTCATACGTTCTCTGTATCCTCTCGCTAACATCTTTCCGGACTTCTCCCACCTCCTGCATGATTGCGTCTTGGTTCTGCCTTACCTTGTTTTCGAGAGTTCTAACATCTTGTTTGGTTTCTACTGTTTGTTCCTCTATATTTTCAAAACGGGTATTATTTCCCTCCTGTAATCTTTCTAACTGTTTCTCCATATTTTCGACCTTCCTGTCACTGTCGATTCGACTATCATCGATCCTTTTGTTTACTGTTTCGTACTTTATGCTAATTTCTTTTTTCAGGGACTCTATGTATTTTTTATTCTCCTCCTGAAATAGCTCCATCTTTTTCCCATTATCATTTATTTTCTCGGTTATATACTCCCTTAAAGATTCTATGTTTTTGTCTAATTTCTCCTTATCTTCCAATCTGTTTTTATTATTCTCCTCCTTATCTTCCTGTCTGTCTTTTCTCAGCGTTTGGAACATCATCATTATTACATTCGCGTCAACGCTCCCTGTTATTTTTTCTGGTTCGGGTTTCTCTGTTTGTTCTACCATTTGTATGGGTTCTTCTCCCGTTTGTTCCTCTAGTTCATCTGCCGTTTGTATTGGTCTTTCCATTTCTAGTGTGGGCGGTTCTAATTCCGTTTCCTCGACTTGTACTGCCTCTCCGTCTTCCACACTTAACTCGGGTTCCACATTCTTCTTCACATTTTTTCCCTTTGGTTGCGGCATTTTGATCTGTTGGTAGTTGCCGGGCTTGTTCCTTTTTTTCAAGCCTCACTAGTTGGGCTGCCAATTTATAACAAAAAGAAAAAATATGTTGTCGGTGTCGTGTTTGTGTTGTAATATGTCGGGCGTTACCTCCGCGCACTTTTTGTTACTTACTGACTGGATCCTCTGCGGTGATGTAGTCCTGTAAAACAACGTAATCTACTATGTGTTTGTGGGCGCCACTTGGAATCTTTTGTTCCAAGAAAAATGTTATTAAAATTAAAATTTTGAATTCTTAGCAGATAGTTTAATTCTATGAAAAAAATGTGAACAAGACAGTTTGGGTTTGAAAAAATAAAGTATGTTTAATGATTCTTAAAAAATCGTCTGAAGGACTAACATCCGTGAAAAAAATATAAAATTGCAGAGTTACAAAACAAAATATAAATTATTATTATTATTGACAAGTTTTTTCTCCAATCAAGTATCGGCTAACAAATATATTATTTTTACTCAGTTGAAAAGCATGAGTTTAATATGTGAAAAATCTTAACTCTCAGGACGTGACTCCTTTGAACTACCAAGACATATCAATAAGATGCTGTATAAAAATTAAGTGATTTGAAGGTGTGTGTGGCATGTGTAGTACAACTGTGTGACAAATATAACCAGGTTAAAATGACTTTAACTTTGACAACTCACGTTCCGATGGGTAATTATTCTCGCACTGGACACTTCTCTCGGGTAGTTTTCAATCTCGCCTCTTCGTGTCGACGTTCCTTGTGCACTGAATTTATTTTAAGTCAAAATGCGATTTTTTACAACTTCCGCACTTTCGTAAAACAGTTTGGCAGTAGATTTACGCTTGAACCCCGCCGCCAGCAATCAGCTGCTTCGCGTTGGTTCTCAAATTGGCCGCCACAGCGCTGATTCCCTTGCAGTCGAGAGAAAGGCTTTGTGTATGTTACGTTATGGGGAGTTTTTGTCAAGTCAGTTTGTCTTAGCGAATACAGCAGAATTGATTCTCTATTAAAATTTTGATCCCTCCTGGGCCGTTGATATTCTGGCTGCGTGTGTTCTATTAAATGTGCCGTGTTGCTGCTCTATTTCAGCAACACATTGGCGTAGAATCTTGTAAAGGTTAAGTCAGTCGTTTTGTCAATGTACGGGAAAAGCCTTTCTTCGTTCTTGTGTCGACTTCTCGCCTTCGGTTTCGCCTCGGTTGCGGTGATCAGTGTCGTGGGTGATGCGTCTGTTCTGGATTCCAAGCATGAAGTGTTTTTGGGTCGAATTTGGTCTTCCTTTTATACTTTGTCAGGCTCATTGTTTTAGCTTTTCGACATGAACTTCCGGTGTATTTGTGTAAAAATTCCTTCTAGAACGTTCGAGAATAATGAAATGGAACACCATGGAACAAATTTAACTTCCGTCGAAGCTTTTAGAACAAAATTTCTTATTCTTCACACTAAGGATATTACAAAAATTATTCTGGTATTTGTCAAACAATTTTACATCAGTACTCACAATTTGCATGCCATTACTACATCTGGATTCTCTGCTTTCAACTGAATCTAATGATACTAATTACGATTGGTTTTTGAATAAATTAACTATAATAAAACAACACAACATACAACTCTTACCTTGGAATGTTTCCACAAAAATTCAATTTTTGAACTAAAAAATTGTTGTGAAGCTGTTTGGTTTCTTCTACAACATTAACACATAATATTACCATCTTTCTATAACAAAATAAATAAAGTTTAACATATATAATACACAAATAAGTTCAGATTTACATGGTCCATGCCTATGGCCTACGTTGTTGTCACTGTTAGAATACAATAATTAGTCTTTTTCTTTAATATATATGGGATTTTTCTATTATACACTGAGAGTTTATTATATTGTCTGTCTTTTGTGATACCTGGTTTATCCTGATACATATTATTTTTATTGTAGGATAACTTAGCATCATATTGGTTTGCCTGAGTTGTCCTTTTTCTTTGTGTGACAAATCTCACTCTTATAAGTCAGATTCTTTAATAATTGATCTTATTCTCAACTGAGTCTGTTTGTTTTCATGGTACACTAAAGTATTGTACCCTTTTCTTTTATTTTTATTAACATTTTGTAAACATTTAGTCAAATATGACTATTTCTTGTAATGGTTGCTTGGCCTTAGCCATACATGGTATAGGTAAATAGTTTTCTAACTCGACTATTACAGTGTTTAAGTTAGTCAGATATATTAGTATAGTCGCTTTATATTATATTTCAACTTTCTAATGAAATTTGGTTGGATTTTGTCAACATTACATCCATAAATATCACAATATTAGATGCCTACTACATGTTTTTAGTTAATACTGTTTTTAGCTATTTTAACTGACTTTTATTCATTTGACAGCTTTCTTTATTTAAGATAAATTGTTCATCTTTGTCTACTTGACAATTACATAAGTTTTTATCTTAATTTGATAATAATTAATTTTTACATGAAATCTGAGTGATTGGTCTCAAATCCAACACCTTAATATTTTTTGTCATAACATTTATATAGTTTTTATTTTAACTTAGATCCTTTCTAATAATGTATTCAAATCATTTATACATTTATTTTGTTTACATTACATAATATAATAATGGATCATGTCCATTAATTCACAATAAATAGTTCTTTATACCCTATTCAGAGTTACAAAACTTAATAATTAATGACTTCATTTTGGTTGTTTCTGATATTATTTGTCTCTCTTATAGTATTTTATGGGTTTTACACTGTTCTTCACTTGAATAATATATATGGGGTTTGAGTCTTAGTCATAGTCTGGTCGTTTTTCATATTAGTAGTATTAATTATTAGACAATATTACAAAATTTTTAGGACTACTTGGGTTCGATACTGTTCACCTCACTTTCCTCTTATGATAAATTGCTGTGTAAATGATTTCTTTTATGGATCGTTCTGTGACGTTACAACCTCCGTACTTCATCATCTCTTAGCACTGTCCACAGTTGGTTCTGGGTACAGAATCATATGCTTTTTCTAAATCAATAAAAACAAAATGCAACTTTCGGTGCCCAGGAGGCGTAAAATGGCCGTGATCAAGGAAGGTTACACAAACGTCAGACGTAAACATTTATATATAGTAACTATTAACATACCGTGATACATGTATCATTTATTATAATGTATAGGCTTAAATGTAATGGAAAATATGTGTAACTATATATGTGAATAAACTATATTGTATAATTACGATTATATAAATCGTACGACTGGAATATAAGTGTGTATGCGTAAAGACGTATATATTGTAAAATACTATATAATGGTTGATATGTTTAGATGTAATTATCTTTTTTTGTTTGTCGATCTACTTTGATTTAACGCCCCAAGTTGTGGACGCCATTTATGTAATATAAGAAAAATAACGATTTGAGTTGTGTTGATGCGTTGCGCCTCACGTTGAGGACACCTTTTCTCTAATGTTTAAATTATTTTGGAATATGCTTTAATAAATTTCAAATCAAATTTTCTTAGTTAGCCCTCACGTTGTTTGCGCCAATTTATGTAGATATAAATAAATTTGGAATATAGACTTGTAGATATACTTGTTACGCCTCACTTTTGAGCGCCAATATATGTAATAGTAAAAATTCTATAATCGTAAATTGGAGTATGCTTAAATTTCTACCTGTACTTGTAGGTATATAACTATATTGTTCTAATTTTTTGTTACTTTTTTTTATGAATAATTAACGTCTTGATTAATTAAAATTCTTGAATTTCCTTTAATTTCTTCCTTTATTCCGTTTGAATTCACTTACCTATTTAAATAATTCAAATCGCACGTGGTACACAAGAAATAGGTACTACCAACTTCTTCTTCTAATGTTTATGAAAACGCTAATATTCGTAAACTAATAAAGATGTTAAGTATTAAAAATAATTATTCGTACACAATTAAATTCCCTTCAATATTCTTTTATTTCCTTTTTAAATTCTGTTCCTTTCTTCTTAAATTAAAATGAATAACATTTTTCTTAATTTTAATTGTCCAGGCTTGTTAAATTTATAGCTCCGCGGTTGGTACAATGATCTTCTTAAAACTCAGGCCTAGTTTAATGGTTACGTTATGTAAATATAACCTCGGGTTCTTGTGACTACAATAATTAATTACGAAAATATCCTTTGTGAAGTACAAAACATCACAATACAAAGTTGACTATAATATAACAAAACAGTATCTTATATCTAAAATAACGAATAGTTCGTTTGTGCCGAACAGTGTCTATTTTGAAGTTAACCAAATCTTAATAGCTTATACTGCTTTAAACATTAAACACAAAGAAATAATAGTTTAAACGTGAAAAAATTACAATAGTGTTAGTGTTTTTGTTCAGTGGTAATGGAATAAATAGTTCACAAGTGTACATAAAGTGTTGCCGTTTGTATTATTATAATTAGTTATAAGCCGTTTAAAATTTTAAGTATTAACACTACTTTCATTTACTTTGCACACACTTTCTTACTCACTGTTAATATTATTAATTCACTATAACTCCTTTCTGATTGTGTAAACAATTCACATCACTTTTCTCACTTTTTTGGTTATGTTATGTTAATCACTCTTCACCTAACCTAGCCGGGGTTCGATTCTGATGGTAATGTCGTGGCTATAGGTGTCGCAGAGGAGCTGTTCTTTACTGTACGAATTCCAGCTATATACTCACTTGCTTGGCTTCACTTTTTGGGTCGCTAAACGGAAAATGTGAAAAATTTCCATTGGTTGAAATCTCAAGCATTGTTATGGATGGCGTTGTTTTTTTGAGATCAAAATTACCAAAAATTCTTAAATTTAACATTTTTCCCTTATGCTATGTACAATTGTAAAGATATTATTACCAATGAAATGCTTTTTTTCTCCCGATCATTTTAAGATCTCACAACATATGTATCTATACAGTAATTCCAAAAATAACATTTTCCAAAAATAACATTTTTAAAGTTTGGCCTAGTCTAACAAATTATGCTTAAAAGTTATTTTTTTTGTTACATAACTAGTTTTCTTGGCTGTACATATGATTTTATGTTAATAACATGTATTTTAATACTAGTGATTACAACTATGAACATTAACTTTTTATAAAAACATTGGCTTGTACAATAGGCATAATAATGTCTTGTGTACTTTGGACTATTATTTGTTTCTTAAAGTAAATTTGCTTAATTCTAATACAAGTTAACCTTTATTCTTTATTCATCATAAACTACATGATCTATTACTAGACATATCATGATCTAATGTAGCATTTATACATTGTAATGTCCCTTTCTACCTTCTAAAGTAGATGTAGGTTTTTTGCCCAAGTTAACATCTTGTTGATTACATTATTACTTGTCCATTACAAACACTTATGATTACTTATACCTTAATCTAATAAAATACACTATTTCTTATTATATGTGGCATTGTCTAGCACAATTTTTATACACAAAATTGTCTCCTTTTACCTACCAAATAGATGCAGGTTTTGTGTAACATTAATCTCTTACTAACTACAGTATTATCTTGTCCATAACGAACAATAGTTATTTTTTTTTCATAATCTAGTACTCAGCTTATGTGTTACACTTTCTATTACTAAATTATTTACATCACATTCTTCTTTACATCTTTAGCATTCTTTTAACATACAATAGTAGTCCTTCTTTCCTACCACACATTATAACATTTTTATACAAAATAAAACTTTTGTCACCCATTTATATCATAGTAATCTCTATCTGAATTGTCTATGTGCCTATCAGTGAAAATCAGATATAACTACTTAATCTAGTTTTATAGTTTTATCTTAAATTTTATTTAGTTTATGTTATCATGTTTCCAGTTGCTGGAATAGGCTCTGCATTATAGGCTTTTACCTATTCTGTACATCATTTCTTATGCAGTCTACTGGAATCGTTGTTATTAAGTTCAATATAGACATGTTTGATATTTTAGTTTTCTTATTCTACCTTACAATGGTCTTAGATTTACTCGTTAATACCTATCTCCCATGACATAGGTTTATTACTTTATTATTGTTTTGTACTTCAGTATATTTATATTACAATCTTTATGTTGAGGGAAACGTCACGGTCACGTTACAATGTGTGTGTGTGGGGGGGGGGGTTTGGACACTTCAGATAAAGCACGTAATACGTTATGGGTTAATGTGAGAGCCATGAGAAAAACTTGGACAGAACGAGAGCACTAGACTGCACGAAGCAGACACCTAATTGTCCATGCATATTACGGCACACACGGGCAGTGAGCGGTGGAACAATAATAAAGGTTAAACACTGGGGCGGCGTGCACTAACACATTTTGTTGTTGTTGTTGTTGTTGTTGTTGTTGTTGTTATGTAAACTCAGGTTCGGGCAACAGAATTCCCGTTATTTGGGCAGTGTGAAACGGAAGATGATGTCCATCCAAAATAAACCAGGTAGGAACTGCAGTGTTAGAAAGGACAAGTGTACGAAATATTAACGAAGTACGTAGGGGATCATAAAGGTAAATAAATATGTAAACGCGAAGAATAGGAACTGTGTTGTAAAGGATGGACATCATCCGAAAACCGCAACAAAGATCTGCTAACGTTTATCTGTAAGTGGCTAAGAAGAATTTTTAAACTTGGTGAATCCAATATCGAAACTGTAGATGAACGAAACGGATTACTATTGAGGAGTTCGCATATAGGTCGTATCTTGGTTAAATCTGAAGTGGGCATGACATGTCACATCAGATGCCTCTCGTTTAAATGGACCACCAATAGGACAAATAATGAAAGGGAGATAATTGGAGAAACGTAATGCGAAGGACTTAAGGAAAATCAAAATAACATGGAAATTAGTAAAACAAATCATGATAGAAACGCTCTGCTGAAACTAGAAAGGTAATTAATTACACGTATGTATGATAGTAATCGCGTGCCGTAGTTGTTACGTTTGTATTGTTCGTTTCACAAAATACGTTCTCCAAGTAGAAAAGCTCGAAACCACAGCAAAAAGTTTTGCTTTATTACAAACGGGCGGTTGGCTTAAATTTAAGCACGCTAGTCCGTGTGCGGTAATTTTTGTTTTTGCGATCAACGGTGACCGATCATAATCGACAATTGTGGCCAAATACGGGCAAACACGCGCTATTATTTTCGTCCGTTTAAGACACACAAAACACGCCCACACACACTGGACAGGTTGTCTGGTATAATTGAGCTGCCGGACAGTAGACCTACTGTGTAACCTAGATTTCATACCGCTTGAATTATATCAGATATCATTAAAACACATTTAACTGTCCTTAATTTGTTGAGACAGTGTACACACACGCGCGGTACATATTTGTTCAATACGCATTTTTCTGTGTATACAGCTGTGGCTAATTTACCGTCTCGTTGCGCCGGCTCAGTGACTCATTTTTGAGATTTTTCTATTTTCACATTTACCATAATGTTGTCTTTAAAAAAATATATGTTTTATATAGTTTATATATTTAAAAAACTATAAGTTTTTTAAGAGTTTATAACCCACACCGAAATAATTGTCGACATTTTCATATCCGAACCTTGTGTTTTATTAACATATCCATTTTTTTATTGATTTACTAAAGGGGAGTGTCGTGTGTGACCAGTTGTTTACTACAAAATTAAAAAAAAAATGCGTCCACAAATAAGACAGAAATGCAAGTGAAAGTCTTTTTAAAATGGTTAATTGGTTCAAAAACCTATTTAAGGGGTTGTAATGTTCTAGAATTTGTTGGTATGATGCAATATCAACAACAAGACTTAAGGAAACCGCAAGACTGGTGGTGCGGCCAGTCTAAATCATCTCGGATTCTCTACCGCCCATACGTTTTTTGAGGGGAGGGGTTGTTTCTTGTACACCGCCACTAATATCTGACATATGCACGCGCGTGAAGAAAACAAATTTTTACGTAATAAAATAGGCCTATCTATTAACACCGACGGTACTGAACACAAGAAAAATTATTTAAAAACTAGGATGTCACACATAAGAAAAATAAAATAAAAATATGTTTGTATATATTTCCAGTTTTCGTTAATTGTTAAAAAATATCGTTAACAGTTTTTAGTATAATGGTCTTAATATTTTCCTAATTATTTATTTCAAGAACTCTTTTCAGTTCATGTGCTTGCATGAAAATGATTTGTCGTATCGTGTGCATGTAGGAACATTTATTGAAAACTCAGTAATTAAATTCAATTAACTAAAATCAGTAATTTAAACCAAACAAAGTAATTAAATTAATCGAAAATGGTATTGTACATTTATAGTTAACTTTTTATTATGGCCATGTTCATGGTGAAGTCTAAACAAAAATATGGAACAGATGATAAAATAAATACACGAATAATGTGGAGGAAGTAAAATACAAACTCGTTGGTGTACGCTTTTGATCGATACTTATTTTTTTCTTCTCCTTCGGGTTGATACAACCCGTGATTAGTTATGGTTTCCTCTCCATATCCTCCTATTGGAGGACGTCCGAGGAGGAGATGGTGTGAAGGTGAGGAAGGGGATTCGAGGAAGATGCGAGTGGCATATTGGAGAAGTAAGGCTCTAGACCAGTGGTTCCCAAAATTTTCAATCCGCGGACCCCCCCAAAAGTTTAAAAATTTTCGGACCCCGTCTGAGTTCTGAAATGAAACAAACAGTAAATATGGTATACCCTCTTATGTTTTAATTAAAATCTGTTAAAATCAAAATTCTCTTAACTTGAAAAATTATAATATTAATAATATCAAACGTAGTTTAGTGTGAACAATGAAGCTGCTTTTGAACAATTAGCTCTGCAATATTGGGTTTAATGTCTGATAATTTCAATATTAAGTCACTCTCGACGTCAAGTTTATTTCTTAACTTTGACTTCAAGTACGTGAGCAGTAGGGAATACGGTTTCACACAAATAAGTAGAAGGAAACACAGTTGAATTCTTCAAACCTTTTTTTGCGAGTTCAGGATAATCAGCCATAACCAGACGTCAACTAGCTCTAATTGCGAAAACTATAATTTTAATGAACTGTCAGTTGAAAGTTCTGCCAATGAATCTTTTTTTTTTTTTTTGTGGTGTAAGAGAGAGGTCTAGTCAGTTCGGCTGATAAACAGATCTGCTACATGACATGATTTAAAGACTATTTACAGCCATTTGTTTGAAATTATTTTTACAATTACAATTTAGTTTGAACAAAAAAAAATACTGGAATCTTCTACTAATTGTTATAATATTCTAAAATGTAGATTTTACAGCATACAAAATTGGAACGGTATATTCTATTTTTTCTTAAAACTGTCTGCGGACCCCCTGAAACATTGTCGCGGACCCCACTTTGGGAACCACTGCTCTAGACAGATGCAGCTCTCCATCATTGGCCTCCCTTCCCATCGACTTTCCTTTGGCCTCCTCTAACTCCCAGTTAGTTAGTATTTAGTTAGTTAGCAGTTGTTTAGTATGTTTATTTAGTTAGTATTCTGTTGTTTTCGTGTCTCAACGAGCCTCCATTCTTTGTATGTGGCACATTTATCTATTTATTTGAGCCTGCATAAATCTAAGTCTGTATTTCTATTAATTCTTTATCTCGAACGTTTTTATTCGAGGACTCTTTGCGCCGTGTCGGTCTTTCACAAATTTTTTTAGAAATCTTTCTTTCGAAACGCACAAGTTCGCCTTCTTTTGTAGTGAAGTCATCGTTTGTAGATCGTAAGTTTGGAGTTCGTAATTAGTGTTTCGGAGAAAAACTGGTTTTTATTTGTAAAACTACTTCTGTTACCATTTGAAATCTTTTATGTGAACTCTTGTAATGTTGCATTTGTACCTGTTAGTTTTGATAGTTGATAAGATGAACAGGATAGTAGAATATTGTCTAGATATTTCGAGGTCTGGAACGAAGTTAAATTAACTGAAGAGTGTAGGAAAAACTATACGAGATTTCAAATATTCGTTTGTTAAGAACTTTACATAGAACATGCAAATATTTTGTAAAAGTATATCACAGACGGACGAACGATTACAGACGTTTTGGAAACAGTATTACACGTTATTGTTTTGTCTAAATTTGCAAATAAAATAGTCTCCGGACTGACCTATTCTGAAAGGCAGTAACTGTTTAGAATTGAGTAGCCATACTCGGTGACATAGTAACAGTTCAAGATCCAACACACGTAGCGAGAAGATGAAGGAGGCAGACTACTGTTCCTTAAGGAACGTTGTTAAAACTGTTTTCAGATTGGTTAATTACCGTTCCTCACGGAAACGGTCTTTTGTATGGTCACCTTTCACTCGAAACACGTATAAATATTAGAAATCTCGTGACACACACGAGCGCACGCAGTCAAGGCAAAATTAGGTCTCCGCCTTGAACATACACGCCGCAGAACGTGATAAAAGGGGTATCAGCAGTTAGCTATCTGTATCATGCCTGGTGGAACAATCAGCTCATTAACGTCGTTAGCAACTGGAAAACGTTGTAATGTCGGTTGGTCCGATCTTTGGAATTTCTATATAGAGCAGTAAACTATAACACTACTGGTATTGTTTGCGAGATGTTAGATAGGCTATAGTTCGTGCCTGCTGCTTATTACAACATAACCGTGCAACTTTACGTGTTGGGCAGAAAACGTTAAGAATGTGACAGAAAGTTCTTGAATGCCCTTAAACAGGCTAAACTATGTTGTTACAATTCAGCGGCATAATCGAGAAGTAACTGTGTTACCAATCGAAAGAAATAAATGAATCGTGTTAATTTATTTTGGTATTATTCTGATATAGTCATCTCATTATCTTTAATTCCAAAAAGATGTATCATCTATGCAAATAAATAAGTACTTTAAAACGACAGAAAATTAATAACTTACTTTAACAAATATAGATTATGGATGATTTAGGTCGTAGTTTAAGGGCCATGAATATGAGCTACACCGAGTTATTGCGTACATATTTCTGACAAAATATTATTGACAGCGCTCAGACCAGGCAAAGTTATTGTGTGCATTGGTTAAGGAAGAAGGTGTGAAATGTGAGTTACTGGTCAGCCAACATAACATCACCGGTGTTGTGTGAGTGAACGAGGATACACAAATAGTATATATAGTGTTAAAGAAACCGTGACTCAAGTTCTTCGTTTGTTATAAAATAAAGAAATAAAGGAAAAGAAAAATCACGAAAACCCCCGACTTCTCTACTGTTGTTAAGTAAAGTAACAATTAAAGCAGTCAGTTTTAATATTTTTATTATTATGAATACTAATTATAAGTACTAGATATCTATAGGCAGTTTACCTAACAGATAACAATGTGTCGTTTTTTATCAGTTTTATGAAGGTGGTCAAAAATGTTTAAGAGGTGTTAATAAATAGTAAGCTTGTCAGATTGTTTATTCAATATACCTAGTTCGTATTTAGTATAGAAGTCCTCACAATTTGATGCCCCACATAGACTTTTACAATTTTTTCAAAATTGTACTTTCCATTTTTGACCCATGGTGGTTCTAAAGCTAAAATATTTTCAGCGTAAACATTCGAATTTGAGTTAAAATTCCCTTTAGTCGCATGATACACGGCATATATTTTTACAATTTTTCAAAATTTTTATCCCTTTTTTGATAAATTTCCAAAACTGAACACTATATTTTGATATAAAAGACTGTTTCATTTGTTATCCTGCATGGATTTGTACAATTTTTAGAAACTTATGATTCATTTTTTTGGCCTTGGTGTCCAAAAATACTGAAATTTCAAAACTTCAACATTATATTCAGTTTCTGATTAAAATTCTCTTTAATTTCATACTCCGCTTGGAACTTTCAAGCTTTTGATCCGTCACATTTTTGCCCCCCCCCCCCCCCGTCTCTACTTTTGGTTGGGGATCAGTCTCATAAACAGTAAGGGTATGTGGGAGTAAAAGTGTCGGCACGCATGCTAAGTTTTGCGAAATTCGGTTGAAGGATTCATAAGTTATCGTGAGACAGGGTTACCCCAAACAGACAGATACAAACCAAACGATCGAGTTAAAACTAAGAATTCGCTTCGCTCGTTCAGTTATTGGTATCCTTACTAGCAAACTCCCTAAGCTGCAGAAACCGCTCACTGTTTGTGTGAAATACATCGATTATTACAAAAATAAAAAAATAAAATAATCAGTATTATAAAAAGGAAAGCGTGTTAAATGTTATATTATTATATTTAAATATTATTTAAATATATTAAATAAATTTTCAGTTATCATAAGAATTTCGATACTCAACTGTGATTACTCAACTAGTCTTTTTAGTAAAACAACAAATTGTAAAGCAGATAAGCGCTAAACATACAATAAACACTGAAAATTCTAACCAATTGCATCGTTTTTTTTTTTAGTTAAATTAATAACCGTAATTCGTAAATGGCAAATAATTTAGTCATAGCTTTTAAGTTTATATGTGTTTAAATATATATCTAATGTGTGTGTGTGTGTGTGTGGGGGGGGGGTAGAGGGACTTAATGTGATACCCAATACTTTTCTCAAATGTACGTAACTGACATAAAAATAATAAGTTTTTGTGTAAATAGTTTAAAAATGTTTTGAAGACGATCCAAAATTTTGAAGGAGTGTTGATAGATATAAATTCTGTCCAGTTATTAAAGATCCCGAGTTTATATTATAAGATTCCTCATAATTTGATCCCTGACATAGACTTTTAGAATTTTCTTAAAATTTTGGATTCCGTTAAAATTCCGATAACTCGAGGTGCTAAAATTTAAAAACTTTTATAGTAAACGCTACATTCCGATTTAGGTTAAAAATTCCCGTTAGTTTGACGCCCGGCTGTTTTTTTTACTGTTTTAATTAAATTTTTTATTCCTTTTTTGGCCTTGGTGTTCTAAAACTTTTAAATTTCAAAAATTTTCGCTATACTCAGATTTTGTTTCAAATTCCCTTTAATTTGATACTGCACATGAATTTATGCGGTTTTCTAAACTTTTGGGGTCTAGCGCTTACAATTTGTGAGATTTTGAAAATTGAACACTATATTCAGTTTTTGATTAAAATCTCCTTTAATTTGATAATACCTCGTATGGATTTTCGCGATGTTCCACAATGTTGACTCCCTCACATTTTTACCTCCTGCCCCCCGTATTTTTGCCGATATCAGTTTCAAAATCATTAGACATCTATAGGGTGAAAGTGTGGACACGCCTGCCAAGTTTTACGAGAATCTGTTGTTGTATACCTTGAGACATACCCCTAACAGACAAATGCCAAACGCTCGAGTTAAACATTCTTGCTGCACTCGTTTAGTTATTATTATTGTTATTTTAGTTTTATTTATATTATTTTAAAAACGTTGGAATACCCTTATTTTATAAAATAATTTTTCATTGTAGTTCTAGGTAGGAGATAGGAGAAAAGAAATAGACACATGATATAACCAAATTTGTAATGACGTTAGTCATCGGAGCACTCGACAGACGTCAAGGAGAGTTGCAGTTTATTTTTCTCATGTAGTTTTCTTTGAGTAGTGTACTAAACGTATTAGTACATTTACCGAAACTTGTCAGTACAGAATTTCTTAGTGCACGTTGTTTTTGTGCCCTTTCCGTAGACAGTAGGCTTCTGAATCCACCGTGGTTGCGTCCTGGAATTGTTTCTATAAAACTATCCTGTATTCCCTGAGATATATCATTACAACTCATGTATTATTTCTACATTCTCTCAGAGAATTAGAAAAAACGGGCGGCAAACTCCATACCACTGCACCGAAAATGGGCCTCACCATTTGCGTGCTTCATCGTACAGATTATCTTTATCTTTATCTTTATCGTATAGATTATCTCCATTCTTTGTGTTCAGTGAACTAGAAAAGTAGTTAAGCTGTCATACCAAGTTAAAAAATTATCGATACTTAGACAACCTAGTGTCTAAGAATGTTTGTCAAGGCTTGTGCTGTCAGCGAGCTCGCGTGCCCCTGTTTGTGTATGTGTGTTTG
Source organism: Magicicada septendecula (assembly GCA_034769895.1). Taxonomy (NCBI): domain Eukaryota; kingdom Metazoa; phylum Arthropoda; class Insecta; order Hemiptera; family Cicadidae; genus Magicicada; species Magicicada septendecula. The sequence continues at coordinate 153,106,433 of CM068368.1, read as the reverse complement.
TGTGCGCGCACTAGGTAATTGTAAAAACACGTTCGTTGACAACGCCCACATATAGCATTCAAACGTGCCCGTTACAAGACTATTTATTTGAAGCGTGTAATAATTAAAACAAGTCTAAATAATTATTGGTCAAGTGGAATACGCAGCAGTTAGTTGTCCTTTGATGGAGGGCGTACCACTGTGTACGTGATACAGTTTACTGATATTTCGTGTTGGCTCTGAACTGGCCGTGCGCAGTAGCATATTGTGTACACCAAATAGGCATATTATAGGGAAATAAAACCATTGATAACAACTGTACCAAACGAATGTCGTAAACATCCAGAGTATGAAGTACAACACCACTTCCTTTATTTGTAGCATTTACAAAGTACACTGTCGATGCCACGACTCGCCGAGTTTTTCAGACTACCCATACACACGAGTATCGAATTTTCAATTATCTTCCCATCAAGTGTCTTTTTTCCTCTCATGTGATTTTGATGTGTTCCTTGGCTTGGTAAAGATTATGTCACGTGTACGAATCCATTGACGACGGCACTTCGGGTTTTTTCTTCTGTGTAAATTCGTCGCCGGTATCTTGTATTCCGGTTTTTTAAGTTCTCTACGCGTCTTATTCTTCATCTTGACGGAATTCACAATCGTACGTTCTTTTTGAAGTGGTCGGGTCTCTTGCTTAACTGTATGAATTTACAGTAAGATTTTGTTTACCACTCGTGCAAGGCCTTTTTTTTTTACGTCTCAAATTGTGTAGTGATCAGTGTTAATTCACTGTTCGTGAACACATACGCTACAGAATTACGGGGGACATTGAAATGAAAGTGGAAGGAATAAGTATTACCATCACCCATCTCCTAACATTTTTGTAGATACACAGAATGAGTTACTAAGTTACTATTGCGTATTGTAAGTAATGTTTAGGCGTTCTTTAAAAGGACAATAAAATGGTACAATTCGATAGAACACAATGCAATAGTTCGCGGAGCGACATCTATAGCATCTAAAGTTGTTGGTGTATTGTAAGATTCAAAGTACGTTTAGACACCTGATAACTTCTAAATAGGTCTGTCATTTGATTCATTGTTTACCAGCTGGAGTCGCACGTGTTTTGAAAAATGAACAAAGTCAAACATCTCGCTTGTAAACTTTCGTGGTTTTCGTTAATAACAAGACTAATTTTTGGTTTAACACGTGTCGTTTTTTGCTTCACTTCAGCAATGGTATAATTCGTTGTTATATCGACTTATCGACTATATATCGACTTGAATTCGACGGAAGAATAAAATCCACTAAAATACAGATTTGTAATAAAATCTGTGTTATGTAGTTCAAAGACAATTCAAAATTACCTATCGTTACCCATGATTTGCCACAGCCGATTTATGTAATAACGTGTGACTGTATTAAAAACCAAAATCTGGAAACTAAACTGTTTTAATTATAAAATTTAGGTTGTCTGTTTGTAATTTTACAACAGACTGTCATCATTTTTCTCATGTATTTAAACAAAGTTAATTAATTTTGTTAAAAGCATTTAGACAGGATTGCGTAAGTCGTAAAGATTATATTTCATATTATTTCAAATATGTGTATTGTATCTGAAACTATTGCATTTAACGCTGTAGTAAAGTTTCGATGTTCACTGCTAGAGCGTGCTGACATTCGCACTACATTCACAGATACTGCACATATGAATAGTACAGTAGACCATTTCAATACTATAAATTATTAGTATGTATTGTGTAAAAATAAACAATATTTACTATATATCTTAACATATTACTGTATTTCGTTGTCAACACCTGTAGAACATGCGATGTGATTAATCTGACGATAAATATGATACAGCTCTGTGTTTAGATTGCTGTAGGTTTTGTAGATCCACTGTCTCTTCCGGTCAGATTTTCATATCGTGATTATGAGTTTACTCATACGTTTATTAAACTACCTGAAAAATGTATGACAACATTCATTTTAAAACGAGACATTTTTAAGTGAATTAGTAATTAATACAACATATTATTTGAATCTTTTTCATAAATATTATTAAAAAACTAATATTAAATTCAAAATATCAGATAGAGCCTTCATTTTCTATTTTCAGAACGTTCTTTAATACTAATGTACGTAAACAATGTTTTAATCATTTGTTAAAATGTTAACTACTTCATCGTCTTCTTCTTTTTCTTTACTCCTCTTCCTCCTCTGATTCTGCCCTTCTCCGTGTCGTCAGCCCCTCCTCATCGCCCATCCGCTTCTTTGTCGTCAGATTCTTCGTCTATCTTTTGAACAGTTGTCGCGAGTCCTTTCTAAGAATTCCGTTCTGTTCAGTTATTGTATTGCCCTGGCTAGCAGTCATGAAAATAGACTTCCCAGAAATATTTTTGAGTACAGTATCATAGGTAAGGGAGAGATTATGAGACCTTGCTAACCTGAACAAATGAATTCATGTAGCCCTTGATGGAGGATACAAAATATAGTCGAAGAAACTCTATTCATAAAATAGATTCTTCAACGTGTGTAAAAATAAAATCCACACGTTTTCTTGAAGGACGACGTCTGCTTTAGTCTGCGTAAGTTTAACGTGTTTTGTAGCCATCATTTCGACGTCTCTGTACGTACTTTATGCTGCTTAATAGTTGTTATTTGTGCCTACACTTGTTATTATGTTATATTTTTGGTGTCTGTGACTGTTCAAAGTTTTTCCAAATATTGAACCTTGAAATTAAAGTTAAAGTCAAAGTTTGGACGAAGTTGAAGTTGATCACTGTAAACTTGTACAGTTAACATTGCAAATTGCTAGTTTATGAAAATAAAATGAGTTAGTACGAAAACTTACCGATAAGTCACAAACTAAAATCTCTAGCTGGTAGAGTAGATAAACACATATGACAGATACAAACCAAAAGAGCAATGTTTACATTAATCGAAGAAAAGGCAACGCAGGTGGGAAATACGTTTAGAAAAAATTTATCAGTAATGGGAATAGTGCCCCATTTCGGGAATCTATATTTATTTTGAGTAGGACTGTAAACTAAAAATTATTTTTTATACTTTATTAACATTATTAAGCGCATGACATCAGCCATTAATTTCTCTGCAGATTGTCTCAGCACTACCACTTCAAATGCTTGTTATTGTATGGTTTCTTGCGGGACAGATATTTAGCTCTACATTTAGCACTTGAAACGCTGATGTCAAGGATAGAGCAAGACACGTATTCTTTTGGAAAATGATAAGTGAATAAGACTATATTACCGCACAAATTCGTGATGTAGATTTTTTATTTATATTATTCGAAGAAAAAATATCAACCTACACAAAATGTTAAATATACAAGTTCTTAGTTTAGTAGTGATAACGAATTAATAAATGACGAAAGGTTTTGTGAGGTCTGGCCATTAACTGGACACAATTTTTAAATGATTTCTGTTGATTTTTCGATAAGTTGTTGTCATCAGGACAAAGGAAGATGAGTTCTTTTGGTAACCAAAACACAACTGCTAGACAAACTCAGGTAACGAACTATAAAGGCAAAGCGAAACATCAGGCAAAGGTAACGAAGAAAAGGCAAAGCATCAGGAAATAACTTTAGGTAAAAGTGATAGATAATAATTGAATGAGTACCTAATACATTAAAAATTACTTTTTACACTATGTTAACTAAACACAGTTGTTTTTTTGGGTGTCATAACAACTTGTGTACGATTGTCCCTCTCAGTGACGAAAATAAATTTATCGAAGTGTCAACACTTGTGTTATAACGCTTATATTTTACCTAAGGACAGAACCTCACAAAACCGTTCGTCATTTTTTAAATGTAAGACGGAAGAAAAACATAAATCAGCACGATTTAAATAAACATTTTTTAATACGAGTGAATTAGTTACAAAAGTGCAAATACAAACTAATTTTACAGTCACCATAATGTTCTATGTAAAATTTAATCAGTATCATTTATCCGATTACTCTATGTCGTGCTACAAAGACAGTGTGATTCGTTGGGCTTTGGAGCGCCATAGTTTCAATCCCCATGTATCCCGCTCAGCATTTTCTATAACTTATATGTTGCCAATGCTTTTGTATGTCCCATGAGGTTATGTACATTAAACAACATCAAATCAAATTAATAATTTAGTAATTAGTAATTACTAATTTAATATTACTAATTAGTAGTTTAAACTAGTGACAAATTAGTAATCCGTCTGTACTTACTAGTACAGTGTTAGCGTTTAATAATTATTTTTATCGCCAGATCATGTCTTTTTTTGAAATCCTTTGTCCTGTCTGTAATTTAGTGAAGCGTCCCGTTGGCATTATCAGAGCATTGTACTCTTTGGATGTCATCTTAGTTAACGTAAGCGCGAGTGAAAGTTATATTTGCCTCGCGTTCTCAATAATATTTATCAAGAGATAAGTCACTTCATTTTTGTAAAGTGAAGCTCATATGTAAGTATAGCAGAAGGGGTCATAGGCGTAACTTGGGAGGGGCTAGGGGAGGCATTTGCCCCCCCCAATATTCCAAGCATTATAAAATTTTGTTTCCAGTTGTTATAAATAAAAACTAACAAATAGTCAAACAGGAGACAGTTTCTATGCTTGCGAGCACAGTAAGGACTATTTATCAACGTCTGTAATGTTATCAGACGACTAGTTGCCATAAATTTATTATTCTTATTTCTTTTGAAGAAACTTCTAAGGGAAATATTTGACAGATTTGAATGATATACGTCAAAATAATATTTCTGTTCGAAAAAAACAAACGCTAGAGACCTAATTAACTGGAATACAATGCGTGTCTTTTACACAAACAAAAACTTGTTTCGGACTGAGAATGGGAGATAAGAAATGCAAAGGAGTAACACTGCTTAATTTCTTTGAAAATTGCCTGACTGCCAATTTGAAAATTTCTTTGTTGTGACTGATTCGGCTTACTGCTACTACTGCCGAGGATTTTGTGACAGTGTGCCTAAGGGAGTGGATGCGTTTACGAAAATTGGAAGAACTGAAATTGTTTATGTTTATAGGCCTACAGGATATTTGTTGTAGGTAAACATAACTGGAAGTACAACTTATGAAGAAAGGTTTGTTGATCATTAAAAAATAAAATTGTCCCTCGTTTACTAACTAAGAATTTTTACTAAACTTTCTAATTTTGTATATAATATATTTTATTATATAGATGGTCTCACTACACACTCGAATTTGTGAAGCTCTACCCTGCCCCCCCCCCCAAAGTTAGGCCCCAAGTTACGCCCATGGAAGGGGTAAACACAGACCACACAAAATATTTGTAATATAAATTTGATTCTAGTTGATACCTGTCGTGAAGTTAGATGTATAAAGAGTATAAAGAAGTTGCACTGAAGGTAAAATTTCTCCTTGTTTGTGACAACATGTAATTGGATGTGAATAAGGCGACCAGTATACTGATGTAGCAGTTTCTGTGTCATTTCCCCCAAAAAGTTTGGGTCTGCCCCATTTTCATTTTCTTATAGAACCATCTTATTCCGGACAATCTGTTTACGTGGCCAAACGGTTTCAATCGTTTTTCTGTGATGGTGTCTGTGATACGTAGATCCACTCCAGCTCACCTCCGGAAGGCACCTGGAATTCAGAGCTTTATCCGCGGCTATCCCTTTCACACAGCCAGCGGGCTGACATGATGACTCACCCGTTACACATCACATCTTATCAGTGGCGGATTAGACGCCCTTGGGCCCCTAGGCCCGATTTGCTCTGCGCCCCCCCCCCCCAACAACCTCATGTACAACAAGGTTTTTACATTGACCTTTAAAAATAGAAATTTGAAATGAAAACAAAAATAAAAAAATATTTTAAAAAATTACAACACCAGATTAAGTTTCAAGGAAATAGTTTACGTGTTAATTGATTAAAATTTGATCAGTATTATGAAATTATGTAAAAAAATCAATTATTTATTAATTTAAGCTATACAAATCGTGAAACTTTCCTTTGAAGCATAGTTTTTGGATTGGATATAAAAAATAGCCTAATCATTGCTAAATAAAAGATATTTTTATTGAAATGTAAAGACAGTTAATTAATAATTCATTATAAGATCAATAAGGAAATCAAAAGTACATAGCAATAGCTGAAGTTAGTGTGCTAAAAACAGTTTTATTAAAAAATAATAATAAACTACAAATCAACTTTCCGTGCTTTCATTAAAGAAAAGTCCTTAATAATATCATCAAAGTTCATTTCTGACAATATTTCTGCATTTGCTGTGAAACTGGTTAAGCTTGAAAGTCTGGAATTTGTGGTTGAGTTACGGAGATAATTTTTTACTCGTTTCAAAATACTCAAAGATCTTTCACCAGATGTATTTGTTGACATCATACACAAACAAATTCTCAAAGCTGTGTCAATGTTGGGGAAAAGAGGTGTCAACTGTTTTTCACGTATAAACTTCAAGAACTCAGCAGGCAAATGGTGATACTTTACATTTAAGTTAAGAGCCTCGATAAACACCTTAAAATGAACAAATTCTCCACCAAGATCTGAGGCAAGGTCAGCAGGATATTTCTGGGCCAAAACGGAAGCTTTTTCCCGAATTTCTTCATTTTCCAAGGTAAAAAGTTTGTATATGAAACCAAAAACTTCATTCTGATCGAAATAAATTTTCGATCTGTTTTTTAGCTTACTGGAAATGTTGTCGATTATGGGATAAAATTTATTTACAATCATGTCTTGTCTTTCGTCAAGTCTGCAGGTGCTGCAGGTATCATTATCATTCTTTGATTCATCATGAAATGTTTTTCTCTTTCTTGTCCTCTTTGAATCTAGATCGTAGTCAGCAGCCTCACTTTTGCACAATTCCATACCCTTCATCTCGTAATAGTCAAATCGTTCTCGTAATCCTTGTACATATTCTGAAAGGGATTTGTATAGATTGCAAATAATTCCTAAGTCAGTACTAATGCTTTGCATAGTTTTACTTGCCGCATTAAAGCGCTCCAGAATATCATTCCATAATACAAGTAATATCGCTATTTCTATTCTTCCAAAAAAATGACATAATCCTTCTGCTGCAGCTCTGGATTCTGGCTTTTCTTGTGGGTTTTCAGAAATATCTTGAAGTGCTTTATAAAACTCCCAGTAATGAAGTAGTAAAGCTCTTGACGCATGCCATTTGGCTGACCATCTGGTTATATTTAGTCTTTTGGGCAAGAGTTTTTCTTGATGTTACCGTCTTTTATCATGTTTTAAATTATTGCCATCTTGAAGTTGATGCGCTGAAAAACACATATAACTCTTGCATAAACATAAATAGTTTGGTTGCTTGAAGGCAGCAGTTAGCTGCGTGCGTGCCCACCAAATTCAGTGAGTGTGCTGAACATGGAATGAATTCTGCAAGAGGGTTGCGACTTTTAATTAGAGCTTGAAGTCCTGAATATTGCCCAGACATGTTTGCGGCATTGTCGTACGATTGACCTCTCATATCATCAATAGAAATGTCTAGTGACGAAAGCGTGTTCAAAATTAATGCTTCCATTTCAGCAGCAGTGTAGTTTTCCGTTCTAATAAACTTAAGAAATCTCTCTGTTGGACATCCATTATTTAAAACACAGCGAACAATAAAAGTTAATTGGTCATGATGAGTTATATCAGGTGTTGAATCAACACTTATAGAGTAGTATTTGCTTGATTTTAACTCTTCGACAATTGTTGAAACAATTTTATTGTACATTGTTTCAATAAATTCATTACAGATTGTTTTTGACAAATAACTTATCTTTCCTTGCCCAGGATTGCCATGGTTTTGTATGTGGATCTTTAAAAAATCATCGTATTCAGCTATTACCTCAAGAATTCCTAGAAAGTTGCCATTTGATAGAGATCCAAAAACTTCATTTTCAGAACCCCGAAAGGCTAGTCCACGAGCACCAAGAAATTTAATTACATGAACAACACGAGTTAAAACCTTGTGCCAATAGTTCACTTCTATTAAATACTTTTGATGAAGAGCAGAATCAATTTTTCCAAGTACATTGCCTCTCATAACGTAAGATGGCGTGTTAACTCTGTGTTCAGAACTTTTTTCATGTCGTAAAAGTGTAGAACTATTTTTCCAATCGTTAAAACCATGAATAATTGCGTTTTCAGTATCATTTTCATTTGTTTGGAAAAGCTTGCACGGTACACAATAAAAACAGCCTTTAGAGTTCGAATACATTAACCACTCTCTTTTTTGTAATTGTCCATTTTACAAACGAGTAAATAACATAGTTTTGTTGGCATATCTTGTCTTGTCTGGATAAACGCGTTTAGATTTCGAAAAATCACAGTCAGTTATTTTTGACAAGTCGTGTGGTAGACTTTTAACAGTTTTATCTTTTAGCTCATTTGTTAATGGTCAATAACAATAACCTCAAAACAAACAGCTGCTTTGTTGTTCAGGCACGCGGTCGTACATACAGGTCGGGACCAGGGTTGGAGAATGATGCCATGCGTCATACTCGATGACTGTTAGCAGCTAGTGGCACCTGGTGACGCAATAGAGAACGTTGTTTAAATGATGGGAAGAATTTGAGACATTTAATTTAGTTTTATATAATTTATAAATTAACATAAGATCGAAATTGCGATTTTCAACTGTAAAACGCTTTTGTTAAACATTATGAAAAATAAAGAATCTATGAAAATAATTTAAGTAAAAAAAAAGGCCTGCGGCCCCCTTAAGCCTGCGGCCCCTAGGCCCGGGCCTACCGGGCCTAATGGATAATCCGCCGCTGCATCTTATGCAAAGTCAGCGGTATTCTCCCACTGTAACAGTTTTACTCAATGCTACGTACCTCCGTCACTTACTACTTATTGTACTGTATTTACAAAATGTTGTAATTTACAGTTGCAATATATCCAAACGTTATTTTATTATTTTTTATACTTGAGAGTCACATTCATATCGTATTTGATACCTTTTGTCTTATATTTTTCTTATAGTTTGAATATGGTAAGTATTTTTACTTCCATGTTCCATAAGGAAATGGAAGTATGGTGATGGCGAAAAATCGTGTTCGAGATAAGGGCTGATTCTGACTGTACTACCCTCAAAACATGAAGAAAAGTCATTTTCTGAAAAGTGTCTGTGTGTAGAATTTTTTCTATGGCGAACGATTAACTGCCGAAAATTCAAACAATCAAATAATTTTTGCATATGTCCATGAGTTGTAGAGGACTCAAGGCCTATTGATTTTGGTGGAGATTGGTTAAGGGTAAGGGGTAGTTTACCAGCAACGTTTTATGTTTTAACAAGAGTAAAGTACTTCATTTTGATAAATAAAGTATCCTGAAAAGAAGGTCATAATATTCCACTGTAAAAAGATAGATGAAATATTTATAAATGAAAAGGGTAGTTGAAGGGGGAGGGGGTAATTTTCTATAAATGAAAATGATAGTTGAATGGGGAGGGGATAATTGTGTAATATGTGTAATACGTTATCGACAAGAAAGAAATAGTGTGTTGTTAAAATTCCTTCCCAGGCTGTTTGGCCGTGGTCCACTGCTTTCTGCAAAACCAGACGTTTCGCTAGTGCTATCGACTGCCATCATCAGTGAAAATCGATTGCGCTAGCATGAGGTGGTATACGGTTTTGACCACAATACTGTGGTTAAGGCTGAAGAAAGAAGTAGAAAGAAGTAGTTTCTATGGAAATATTTCATTTCGAAAATGATTTTCAATATAAATCTTAGAACATGGAAGTCATGTATGGTACCGTTATTTTATTATATAATTATCAAGTTGTTGCGCAAAACGATAACCCAGTCATACCGGCGATTGGAGATCCGATTCTGATCCACTATATGTGTGCATATTAGGTAGGATTGTCTCTCGATTCAACCGCCTTTACAAAGTGAACAGAATAGACTCAAATATTTAAAAAAAGCATCTGTCTAGCAGTTGCAGTATTTACCTCACAGCAGGGAGCATGTAGTAGGTTACTTGGTCAGTTCAGTTTGAATGCAAAACGTGCAATTATAAGCCACACCAAGTCACGTAGAAAACGAATAAGCGTATGGGGTGTGTGTGTGCGCGCGCGTGCGTCTTTGTGTGATAGAGAGAGGGGGGAGATAGAGAGAATACAGATTTCAGGTAAGATAAAGCAGGAATATTCGCTATTACGTGAGACATGACACTCGTTTTAGGAAGTAAAGATGAACACGTCTGTTATGAAACAATTTTTGTTAGCCTAAAGTATCATTATTAAAGCACATAATATTTGTTATAACTCACATGCGTAGACAATCTTTCTCATGTATTCCCGTAACGTGTTCATTAGCCTTTGAACCTAGCCTCGATTTAATTACACATCTGTTACTAACACTGCAGATCACTACAGTGGGCTATTAGTCTAGTTTAGGGGTAGTATCGTGACTTGTGATTTGGCGCCACTGTTCCATTAACCTTGAAATCATCCGGCTCGTGTTTTGTTCCTCCGGTCTGTTACGTCGCTCAATATCCTCATGTTACCTTGTGTTTTCGTTGTTATTTGTATTTGTACTGAATTGTTTCTTGAGTGAGCGGAAACTCGACATCCACTATGGGGGATGGGTAAATTAACGGTTATGACACCCTATCATATTATCAACATTACTGCCTTCATTCTGTAATGGTAGGAATATGTACAGGGCTTTTCTTAACGCTTGAACCATTAAGTTATTTAAATTAAAATCTTTTATTTGTCCCAAGAAACAAACAGTAAAGTCTACACCATAACACATTTCCGAGGAAAGAGTTGCCCCGTTCTCAGATCTCACTTTGAGTATTCAGGATACTTCATAATGCGAGCAGTTGGGTCGGGATATTCGTTACAGAATTACCTACAGGTTTAAGGGAATGAGACAGTTGTTTAAAATTTTCTGTTTATTAAGTATACAATTAAATATTTACATGTAACATATTATAAAATATACTATAAACGCTGACAAAACGATAGAAACTGTATGCCTAGCTTGCGAGTAATAATAAAATGGCAAGACTGTAATGAATGAAATATGATATGAATATTGCATATTATATTAAAGATTAATAGTGGTAAACCGGGGCAGCGTATGCCAACTTGGCGACGGGTGCAGCGTAGGCGAGCGGGGCAGCGTACCTAGCCAATGGGGCGGCGACGACGGCTTTGGCGGCCGGCTCTTTGTGTATGACTGCGTTGAAGCCGTTGACGGGATCCGCCGCGTAGTCGACGGTACGGCGGGTGCCGTCCGGTTCCACCAGACTGTACTGTCCTTGTACTACGTCACCGTCACGGGACTCGTGTTGGCTCTTCGAGTCGCCGGTAAGCGCATCTTGAACGTCGTAAGCGTAGCTGTACTGCGGATGAGGATCGTACTCGTCGGCGACTACTGGTGCGGCAGCGGCGTGGACGTAGGCTGGAGCGGCGTACGACGGTCCCAGGTAGACGGCTCGAGAGACAGCCAACAGAGCAGCGAACACTAGCAGCTGGAAACAATAGCAAACAAACACACGGTTAGACGATAGTTATTTAGAACACGGGTGGTGTGCAGCCAGTCCCACGCCTCTATGCTTCACACGCGTTTACTATAATGCTGCAAATAAACAATAGGTGTCCCACGTATTGATTTCGCTTTTCTTCTCGCACAAATATGTTTACTTTTTAAACATTACATGTACTCCTGTTTTAACAATTTTAGTCTTGTTTTTATCATAATGATCATTTTCTATTGACTTATGTTTCGTCTTCGAACTGGCTTTTTGAGAGTAGATCGTGTTCAAATGTGTATTTGTTTCGTGAACGAAGTATTAATTCCAGTGAATATGAATTGGATAATAACAACACGGCGAAACGCTACTACCCACAAGACCGGTTAATCAATGGTTGGTAAAGCAAAGAAACCTTACTGAACGATATAATTATATTAATGATGTATTGCACTGTAATACAAGTGTAATTAATGACGTTCATAAATAACGTGGCTACACAAATTAATTTCAATCGTGCGTAAAACTGACAGATTACATCGTTAAAGTGGCAAAATATAGTCGTTTGGCCCAGATAAGTGTCGGTATTGGCCAATTGTTATGTTGTTTTGATTACCGCTTACAGCGGTTCACTCAACCTTGTGAAGGATGAAATGACGAGTAATTCAAGAAATAAGGTCTTTGAACCCGTTACATCCGAGAAGCTCGGACCTGTTGTCTCAACTTGCTTCTCGTTTTCTTCTGGTTCAAAAAAAAAAAGCATTTAAAAACCTTTTCACCATGATGAAGCATATTCAAGACACAAGACTGTCTGCTGTTGACTGCTCTCATAAGAGCGGGTCCACATCAGACTTATACTACTACTACCTGACGCACGAGATCTCCAAAACCAATACGTGCGTTTGACATACGATCAAGAAACGTACACTGTTCCTGTTGATATATTTTATGTTATGTTTATGATATATATATATATATATATATATAACTATGCTTCTAATGTAGTTATCAGCATACGTTTAGTGATTTTGTACAAATTACGTGAATTCAAAATTAGTTTTCATTTATTTTCTTCCTGCCAACATCGGTTTCAGTGATTTAGTGTTTAGTACACAGTTCCTTCTACATTTTCTGCTTAATGAACAATTACATCAGTCTCGTTTGCAGAAACTCTTTGTAATAATGTTAAGTTACTAGTTTTACTAATTTCTTTATTTTGGTTAAGTAATATTAAAACTGTCAAATTTAATGTATTTCAAATTTTTATTTTAAGCATGTAGGTTAAAACGTGTTAAAAAGTTTAAAAGTAGGTTAAAATGTGTGACTCTTTTTTTATATTCCAATTCTTTATGTCTATTCACATACCGTATACAAATAAAGCAAAAACACATTCTGCACACATGTAAAGCATAAAAATGTCTTTGAACTATACGATCCTCACTAATGAAAATAATTTTAAAAATTTTACAGTGGATACTGATTTACGTGAGACAGTCTTTCGGGGAACAAGTATTTTGAGGTCTATGAAATAACTACAGCTTAACTAAACTAAACTAAAATAACTAGAAATACCGGTAACTCTATAAGTTTGGGATTTTTGTATATGTACGTTATAAAATCAACACAACAGTATTGTGTATTTTAAAGTAATCAAGACAAAACGTGTTACAGAGTTCCTTAAAACACCGTCAACGTTAGTATTAATAAATAAGTTGTGTTCACATCAAAACAATAAGCGGGCACGGTCGCCTATTGCGTTCAGTACTCGGTTAGCAATACGCCTTTATGCCTTAACAATGAAACTGAGTGCAGTCACTTACCTTGTGTGCCATTTTTTCTATCGTCGTATAGTGTGAATGTCCTTTGAAGTGTCAGGGAGAATATATTTATACAAGTTATACACCCACCCCCTCTACGTACAGATGTCCAGGCCCGCCCAATTCATATAACTCCACTATTGCTACATATTCGCGAAATGCTGCCAACTCTTCAGTGGGAGGAGCACTGCTTTTTAATTGTCAGATCGGACGTAGACATGCTGATTATCATATCTCAAACTCTCAACCCCGTGAAGACTTCGACGTCGCTTTCTTTATGTCTCGTTGATTTAAATGGACAATGTCTCTGTCATTGCTTGTCTAAATTGATTATACGAATATTCTGAAACTAAAGTCAACGTTTAACTTGTATTACTGACGATTCTGTTCGTTTGGTGACAAGAAGACACACTGACAGCTGTATTCACGCGTGCCTGAATCCTGTTTGACGTCTTGAAATTGTTCACATGTCTTGTTTTCCTCTGGTAATATCCCTAATTTCGTTACTCTCATAGTATGTGAGTACTCATCTTTTACATGTGTCAGGGAAGGAAGGCGAGAGAGATATGGAGAATGGATGTATACGATACACATTGTTGCTGTAATTACTAGCAATCCGTTGTTAGTTGTCTAAGCTAAACCCATGTAGTACTGTTATAATAATTTCCTCCTATTTGTTTTCAGACTTACAAGTTTTTCTCATATTTGATCATTCGCCGTTTTTTTCTCTTCCATACTTCATCGTCGTCTTCAGATTTAAACCAATATTTGATTTGTTCCACTCCCACGTTTCTTGCCAAAACCAGTGGGCCAGTCCAAGACTTAAAAAAGTTTAGCAGAATTTAGCAGTATTTTTGGGTGTGTGGATTCCTTCGTATTTGTTCTCTGCTCTTTTCAGTTTCTTCTGTACCGCTTTGTTTCTTAGTTCGTATTGAACTACCTTTAATTCATGGTATTATTTATTATTTCCTGACGTTCTCAGTTTTGACTCCCCCGTTTGGTATTAGTCTGTTTGGGGTATGTCTCTCGATAACTTTTGAACGCGTCAACTGATTTTCGTAAAACTTGGCATGCGTGTCCATACTTTTACGCTACAGAACGTTTTTGTTTTTTGTAGATTTATCCCTTCAAAAATAAGGGGAGTGGGAGGCAGGAATGTCGGGGAAAAATTGTGAAAAAATGGCAAAAGACAATGTGGTGTGGGGTATCAAATTAAAGGCAATTTAAACCACAGTCTGAATATAGTATTCGTTTTTGGAAATTCTGAGCTTTATGTACTTTTCATTTTTTCTTCGTTACTATCGAACTCCGTCATATATTCTTTTCATTTGTTCTTCGTTACTATCGAGCTCCGTCATATATTCTTTTTCTTTGTTCTTCGTCATATCCGTATAGAAGTGTGGTTGGTATAAACTTTAAGCGCAGTATCCTCCCTTGCTACATTAAATACTTTTACGATTTTGCCACATAGATATTGAAATGTTTTTAGTTTTGTACAATGTTTATATTGCCCACATAAAAGTTTCTGTATTCTACGTAGGTTAACTTGTTCTTCGATCTTGTTGTTCGGAACATTTTTATCCGCTATTAAACTTTATATTTACTTTTTTTGTGAAGATATAAACAAAAGTTATACTGTTATGCGGTTAACACCTCCAGCCCACGTTGTAAATTATCGTCAGTTCCTGGTCTTAGTGTTTGAGGAAACGCGTTGAATCTGGACTGCGTTATAGTAGTTAAGTAGTTCCCAGATTATGAGAATTGTAACAATCGGGCGAAACTGGGCACACGCATTATTTTGTGGGTGTTATCTTCTGGCAACAGATTCCCAATCATAGTCGTGGAAAATTTTTCACCAAAGTATAAACATGAACACCTTTGTAACTCATTGTATTTAGTGTTTAATGAGTTATACTTTTGAGACAGTAAAATTAATGAAACATGAAATTTGGAAAAGTGAAAACGTTTTTGGAGCTTAACTGGTCTTTACTACTTTTAACTACATTTAATTTTATTTAATATCTGGGAAAGAACAGGTAGCCAAACTCGTCGGTCTTATAATAGTTTCAATCAGCGTGGGATCATAGAGCTATGGAAGTAGTGAAATTAATGATGATACGTACCTTGATGTGTGCGTACTCAGGCACTGGAGTGCTTACGACGTGTCTACGTTAATCAGATTATTAAAGCGGATAATGTGGTAAATCGATCGTATCGTTTCTGGTTTTTAATGGACACGATAAAAATATTTTGCCGTACTTGTTTTCTCATTGATTTAGTTACAAAATACGAGTAGTATAAAGGATAGTTTATACTCGCACGATAGAGTAGTTAAACGTATTAAATAAATAACCAATGTAGTGGAGCTAGGGTGCCTACTCTACGAGGGTCAGTTGAAAAGTTCCCGGAGCGACATCTGTAGCTTAGCGGTAAAACTACAATTTTTCGTGTGGTGCAAGATTTGTATTTTATGTGAATTCCTGTTAATTTCCAAATCGATCTATAAATTTATTCATTGTTTAGAAGCTGTTTAAAATTGACGTGTCATGTGTGTTTTGAAAACCGGACAAAATCAAACAACGTGGTGTGATTCTTTGTTAAAAATTGTGTAGCGCCAACGTAAATTCAGAACGAAATTGTAAATGTGTCAGGAGATGCTGCGACTTCAAAGCCAACGGTTTATAAGTAGGCACTTGAGTTTAAACGTGGTCGTACGAGCATTGAAAACGTGGTCGCACTGGACGCCCAAAAAATGCAACTCCAGATGCGGCAGCCATCTTGCACAACGCTTTTTCGCACCAAGTTCTTGAGTTATAGTGTGATGAGTTACACGCTCATATGAGATGCCTATGATTTCAACGTCATGCACTCCTCAGTCATCCACTCTTCCAACACCCTATGAAATGTTTTCAATAACGCCATTTTTTTGTTCCACTTTTTGGACGTTCACTGCTGGGATCGTCTTCAGTGTTTAAGAAAAAACCAAATAAGTCACAAGACGGATGTTAATGCAGGTAATTGCCTAATATTAATTCTAAATATCTCCTAACATGTTTAAAATTTCCTTTTTATTTTCCATTGGCGCAAAAAGGTTTTTAATAGAGAATTCATCACAACACGATGTTTGATTTTGTCCATTTAAAAAACACGCGTGTCAGGAAAATTTCAAACAGCTGGTAAAAAGTGAATAAATTGACAGATATATCTGGAAAGTAACAGGTTTTCACGCGAAATATACGTCTTGCAGCGCACGAAAGATTTTAGTTCTAGCACTGAGCTGTAGATGTTGCTCCGCGAACTTTTCAGCTGACCCTCGTTTTATTAGATTTTCTTGATAGCCCGTCAAGATTTTCTTTTAGCCTCGAGAAGCTAGGCAGAGCGAATGTGTTTACATTTTTGTAATTCAAGTTCTTTTCAATAACTTCTCAGAGAGTAGAGTAATTTAAACACTGACTTGAATTGGACTATACGTAAATACCGTAATTACTTATATCGTTAGTAAATGACATGAAAAGATCACGCAGGGCAGCACAAAGCACAGAATAACATTTTCACCGTTATACTCTGTTCGTATTATGTTCATACGTATAACTATATTATTTTCTGGCTGAGTAATGTTACGTCTTAGTATCGTCTGGACGGTTGTCTGTTCCTGATACTGACACTGGTAATTAAGTTGAAATTCGACGGGCGGCGAGTAGATTACAGACACATCGCAGAGAGTGAAAGCAGTTGGAACGCATTGTTGAGCGTCGTTATCGGCTATCAAGTACAACAAACGTGTAAATGACACCTGCCCTTGTAAACATTCACAGATAGGAAATAGTTGATAGAAGCCAACTGTCGAAATTGAAGGACTCCAGTCAGTACCTTTGTTCAATAGTCGAAGGCTTGTTCCTTTAAAATATTTCAACACAGCCAGCGTTTCGGACACACACACACACACACACGCGCGCGCGCGCGCGCACACACGCACAACGGGTATTGCATCACAAGGCCACTTGTACGCTGCGTTTTTGTCTACAACCCTTTCCACCTTTCACTCGGTTATTATTGGTATTAGTATTATTATCATTCCGATAATAACAATGTCTCATCGAACACGTAATCCAACCAAATTGTAATGTATCATTTAGAATCGCTTATATCACAAACTTACCTGGTTTTCCTGATATCTGAGAGAGCTAGATGACTGAGGCTTCATACTCGTCAGAGTCATAAGAGTGATTAAGATTGGAAACTGTTTTGCAGTTAATCATAAACTGTGATCGGGGAACGTATTGTCTACGATTTCATCGGATATTACACTGTACAGCGCTTGAGGTTTGCGTTTGTTTTCAAACGTAGGAGTCGTCTAATCTTTGAGTATTGTCACTTTCCAGTTGTCATTAAACAACGGACAATGGTGATACGATCATAAGTAAGACAGAAAGGTCAACCAGAGAACATGTGATAATTCACGACTGGAACAGTATCGATGTTCTAATGTAGATAATTTTAAGGAGGCACTCGGCATCACTAAACGTTTCGATGTACGAAATACACACAGTTGGTGTCAGTTACACACAAAGTCATCATGAACTTTGGTTATACCATCTTATTTGATCATATTACGATATCGCGTTCATATTCTGTGCCAACTGTTCGTACACGTACATAGTTATAGTGTAGTGCGTAATAATTTTATCGTCAACAGCCGTGGCTCCACAACCCTTGGTGGGTCTTGGCCTGCTCCAAGAGTCGATTCCATTCCTCCCTATTGCGTGCCATGGCTTTCCAGTTTCTTATGTTCAGCTTTCTGAGGTCCTCCTCTATCTGGTCTTTGAATTTGCTTCGGAACCTTCCCCTTGTTCTACTGGTAGAACCTTTCCCTTGTTCTACCGGAAACTTACCCATTGGTTTCTAGTAGAAAATATGTTTCGTAGGCTGTCCTTCCTCTCTATGTGTCCGACCCACCTTAGGCTATATATTTTGATTACCCTGACAATGTCCGACTCTTTGTTAAGATGATATAGTTCATAATTATAGCGCCTGCGTCACATTCTATTTTCTTGTACTTCTCTAAATATTGTTCTTAGAATCCGTCTTTCAAGTAACCTAGAAGTCTCTCGCTATTTTTTGTCGTTGTCCAGGTTTCTGAAGCATATGTCAGCACTGGCCTGATAAGTGTTTTGTAAATTTTCCATTTCGTGCTTCTTGAGATGAAGCTAGATTGCCAGCTGCCTTTTTAATTCATAATACTGTATGTTTTATTTGCGAGACTTCTTCTTCTTATTTCAGTGTTGGTGTCGTTAGTGCTGTTTATCTGGGAGCCAAGATATACTGCCTCTATATTTTTTGTACCTATTGCAAGCTTTTGAAGGATTGGGTTTAGTGGTAGTATGTTGGTAGCGTACATATATTTTGTTTTCTCCAAGTTTATCTGCAGTCCAATTTTATTTGAGGCTTCCTCTAATTCTGTAAAGGCACTAATGAGATCTCGGTTTTGTCCTGGCAATTAGATCAGTATCATCTCCGTGCTAAAAGTTGTATACTTTTGCTTAGGATCGTACCTCTTGTGTTTATTGTGATAATTGTATGCTGTATGTTAATTTTTATTCAGAATTTATAATTGATTTCTGATCAACAACGTTTACTTCGGACCGACTCATTTATAAGGCGAATGACAGTTTGCACTGTCGTCCTTGTGTGATGTAAGATGTAGTACCTCGGACCTCTCAGTCGACTGCTAGCTTCCATTTACATCTGTGTTCAGGGACTATAGACTGCAGCTATCTCAGACTCCTTATTTCCAATTTTCCGCCTTCCATTATAATTTATCGGTCCATATTTTTTAGTCTGTATTTTCTGTCCCGTCTACGCATATCTTTTTCCCGAAGTAGCGAGATCCATGTCGCACATTCGCAGAGGCTTCACCGTATGTAGGCCTACAGTAACTTATTGAGTGTGGATATGACTTGACCACTGTCAGCTGTACAAAATAACGTCGGTTTTCAAACAACCCTTGTGGTATTTTTATTAGGTTATCAGGTTCCTTCTTGTTTACACTCTTCCACATTATTCACAATTAACTGCAATGTGATATTGAATAAAACCGTGTACAACCTGTCTCCTTTATTGCAGCCTATCGTCGTAAGGTAGCCCCCATGTTCGTGAATTGTGTTAATGGCACTTCCTTTATTCTCGTGACCCCTGTGGAATCTCTCACAGGCGCATGGCTTTCCTGTTATAGTACTGCCAAACGTGTACAATATAACTGATAGATAACCATGTTGTAGCCATGACAGTTATGTATAATTCACCTGATGACGGTGTTCATCCGCGAACTTGCTTGGTCGGAATTAACAGTGTACTTTCACGAATCCCTATCTGACTAAGGTCGGTCTTGTGGTAACGTGTAGGAAAACCATGTATTATATAACTTTTCATACTATTTAAACAAAATAAGTGTATCTTTTTTATGGTTAACACCTCATCGTTCTTAAGGTTAAAGCATATTATTACCATTCTCAGTTACGTGAACTTCTATTTTTAATCTCATCTGTTATTGTTTACAATGCTATAGACATATAAGCTATTGACTACAACACTAAAGAGGAAAATTAATGAAAGAATTGCAAGGGGCAGACCAACTAAATCTGTCTTGACTAATGGCTGGAGAGGTAGCGTTGATTCAAGGATAAGGGAATTAACCAGGAAATCTGGTGACTTTAGAAGACGGTCGCTCACCACCATACGGATTGAGCGACCGCAATTCGGGTTTAATTTCTGTTGATGAAAATGTACAACTACACAACTACACTTCTCCATTTCAAGTGACCTAGTCGATTCTTATTCTTTAGTTGTTGTTTCGTCTACTCACATTTATTTTATAGTGATGTTGTATTGGATTCCTCCTTGTCCTTTTCTTGATATTCCTCACCCTCGAAGAGTTGTTGTAGTTACCCGTGAAACTTCCGATTTTTATTAAAGCCAAGGAAGTCAGTAAAGCATGGTGCCCTTACTTATTCCTAATGAACAATCGTCTCGGGTGAAATTCTTTTCGCCTTTACTTTCAAATAAGATTTTTTTGATTCACTGTTACTATCCAACTCTAAAACTCCTAGGTCCAATTTCTGTCAAGTTTTCTCTTTCACTATGTGCATTCTTATTTGTTTCTCTCGGTTTTTCCGTCTGCAATGGCTCCAGTTTTTCTAATGAAAATTCTTTCTTCGTTCCTTCATTTCATTTTTCTTTTATATGCCCAATTAAGCCATTCGTTTCTTCTTTGTCTTAGTCACTCTTGAAATGTTTTATGGTTTTTATGATCTTTCAACTTGCACCAGTTCCATTCAGTATCCTGATTGCCTTTACTTTTCTGAAACACTAGAACGTTAAAAACTGAATGTAATGTGTATAACTGATAGGATTGCCCAATATAGGCTAAAATGGTTGGAACACCTTAACCTAATGTATGACTGCCGCATCCCCATATGGAGGATGGACGGAGAGTGTGGGGAGTTCGAAGAAGCGTTAGGGTGACCAGTCTAGTCTGTCTGCTTGGGACCGGAACAAACCATTTTTGGTTTAATCCTTGCTGAAGATGACGATTAGAACATTTCAATCTCGATTAAATCTGTTAGCTATTATTTCATCCTTTTTTTATCATGTACTCCTGTTTAGCTTCGAATACTTGTATTAAAATATATAAATGTCATTAAATTACTAAATACAGGAGCAGAGGGAACTATTGTTATCTTTTGGAGGATCATATAGTCTTCCCTTTCTAGTTTCTCTTGGAAGGCTTTCTGGCATGCTATCTTGACCGTACTGTATCACCCCTTCTTTCACCGTATTGATTTCATCTGTTGGAAAGTTCACACATGCACACAACAGTATCCAAAAAACCAGTATGGCTAAATCGTGTCTTCTCTTCACTTATAGAGTTAACATTTTCTCGGTTACTTGTTTAATTTAATGTTTGTTATTGCTAATTTTTATTTGTACCATACCTTCATGCTGACATAAAATTACGGTACACATGCATTTAATGGTGTGTTTTTAGTAATCAGTCAATGCTAATTTTGAATAATTTACGCATGTATGAATATGAACAAATGTATTAAATTGGCATTGCAGAAAAGGTTATTATTATCTTGTAAATGCCTAGTAGCTGATTTCTGATTGACAAATGTGGAGATAACGTTGTCTTGTAGTCGGAAAGTTGATCAGGATTTATCATCGCTTCTTCAGATAAGAGATTTTATAAGATAAAATCTTTTCCTAAATATCGTTGTCATTTATTATTTACTTGTGAATAAGTTGCGTAAGTTCAACCTTATGTGCGGGACCATTAGGTGAGCCCTTAAGTCACCAAGTAAAGAAACACGCCTAAAATTCTACAAGGTGATGGCTCTTCCCACACTTCTTTATGGGTCTGAGAATTGGACTTTAACGAAAAGCCAGGCCAGTCGCATCCAATCGGCTGAAATGAGATTTCTCAGGCACGCGGCAGGGTATAGTCTCCATGATCATACAAGAAACGCAGATATACAGCAGGAACTGAATATTATGAGTATACTCGACAGGGTCGCCCAGTATCGGCTGAATTGGTGGGGACATCTTTGCCGAATGGATGACTGCCGCGTCCCCAAACAACTATGGAACTACAGTATAAGCCGAGGGAACGGAGAGGTGTGGGACGTTCGAGGAAGCGCTGGAGTGACCAGCTCTAATTTTTGCCTATTTGAGACCGGAACAAACCATCCTTGGTTTAATCCTTGAAGATGATGATGACGATGATGATTTATTATTTACGTATTCGTAGTATTCTGTATAGTTATCAGTGAGAAATAATTGGCTAAATGTATTGTAGATGCGTTTCATGAAAATTAGTTTCATACTTCAGATTACGTATAGTATCGACAGCGCACGTAATGAACTTTCGGTTTTTCTGAAACACGCTTCTGAACAGTGATTTCGTACTAGTGTACAAGGTTTGATCATAAGGTTTCCAATTCAGAAACTGCGTTCTGTAATGTTGGTACACCTGTCTGATTATTTTAGTGTGTAAGAATATTGAATATATAGTTTAGATTTGACAACTACTTAAGTGACAGCGGGTTTTGTGTATTAGACGATTTGTTAACCTTGTACAATGCAACAGAGCATTAAATTCTACAGAGCTATGAATTCTGCAACACAGAGATTGCGTTAAATATGTAAAGGACGAGGTATACTGTTCTAACGTGAGGAAAACAGTTCAGAATTCCAGTATTAATGACTCCAATACGCATGATCTAACAGTATTTAAATTATACGATATCTTCAAAGACAATTGTAAATGGGTTGAAAATTGCCATATTCCATTATGTTGTAAATTAAATTCCATTAATTTTTATCACTAGTTGCTATGGTCAGTAAAGAGTACTTTTGGAGCATTTTACGTATCAATTGCTTGAAGGTTTCTTGATAAAAAGAATTTTAGGCAAAACAAATCCACTGAAATGACGCCTTACCCGCTGTATTTGCCCCCATGCGATCTGTTTCTCTTCCACAGTACGGTGAAAAGAGTCATAAAAATGCAACGATTCCCGACTGTTGAAGACATAAAAGAGAAATCGCTGATCGAACTGAAGACTATTCCAAAAATTGGATTCAATAAATGTTTTGAAGACTGAAGAAAAACTATTCAAAATTTTGTTTTAATGAATTTTTCAAATTTCCAAATTTTCCAACTGTGTTAAACTGTGTTACTCCAAATAAGTAAAAATTCCATGTACGTTTGGTAAACCTCGTATATGGAAAACGTGATATTTGTCGTAGATATATCGCGTAATGAATATTTTTACATCATGAACTCCTGAATGCCGCAGACATTTCGCAAGAAATTGTATATTTCGCGGTTCAGATATGACATGTCGAAGAGCTTTGATTATCATTCTCAACTTTGACTTTGTTCTCCGCTAATTCAAATAAATACGCAAGAGGTAGTTTCATGGTATAGTTTCTTTAATGTATCGTAGAATTTATTCGGTACGCGTGTGCTTCCATCCAACCTGAAATATGGTTTTCTATAACGTATGTTTGTGTTTTTATATGTATAAATGTACTCGTACATTAAATATTAAAATTTATATATTTGTATACCTTTATTGGGCGGAGCCTGATGAGCGTAGCGAAATCAGGCATAGCATTCTATCCATGACTCGATGCACAACTTAGATCGCGAACTCCTCCGAAACTACTCAACCGAATGTTATAACATTTTGCATACATATCCGGACTGTATTGAAGAGTGCAAACATATAATTTTTATTTATTTGGTTCAAAAGATATTACGATTTTTTAAAAATCTTGGCTTAAACGTATGAGAGGAAGAGAGATAGAGATATCGTGGCCCAGCGTCGGCGCTCTGTCTCACTCGCACTTACGGGGCGCTAGGCGACTCACCGGTCACCGGCCGATTTCGGCGCTCGCGTGCCGGTGCGTGTGCGTGTGCGGCTCCCGCCGCCCGACCTGGCTGTCGCTCGGTAAGATAAGATTTTGCTGTATACACTTTGTATTCGTGTCTCACACGTGTTTAAACAAACAGTAGTAGAGCATTGTTCTACAGTGTAGCCAGATGTACGGATTGGACTTAAGTGTGAACAAGTGTCAATTTTTAGACGAGAATCTGTGTAGGGTAGTCGCTGATGCAACTGCAACTTTCCATTACATATTGCAACGAATCACAGTTCAGGTAAATTTTAATCCAAGTTATATTTAAATTATTATTCTTATACTTCTTTATTCAGTTTTCCAAATTGTATTAAAATTATTATTTTTATACTTCTTATTCAATTTTGTACTTTTTATTTAAGTACTTTTTTCTGTTATACGCATATTCTATACATTCTTATTCATCAATTTATATAAACGTATTATTTATAGTATGCCTCGGCGAAGAAGAGGTCCAAATATTGGACGTTTAACTACACATCAAAGACGGATGAGACAGCGACAAAATGTTGCTGCAGCAACTGTTGAAGGCCCTGCAGAACATAACATGAATCATGTGTTATATGATCAAAACAACACAGGATATAGGAATCTTCAGAATGAATTTGAAGATAATTTACGATCTCTAGAATTCTATGAATGTGTAAATTGTTCTCGAGTGTTGATGCAGCAAACATTTTTTTATATGTGTCCGCAGTGTAAGCGAAACCCAAATAAGTTTACTGCAGTTAATCGTATGGATCCTAAAGATCTACCTATAGAACTGATAGATCTCACTTATGTAGAACAATTCTTGATAGCAAGAGTGCAACCAGTGATGCGTGTACTCGTATATAGGGTGAAATCGAGAGGCTTTCCCGGTCAATGTGTTTATAAGGGAAATATTATATATATTGGTCAAAATATAACGGAGATTGTTAGTTCCTTGCCCCCCCCCCTTGGCTGCGATGCAACTCTTTTAATGGCTCCTACTGGTGTGGCAGTTAACAATATTGCTGGACAAACTATTCATTCAGCTCTAAGAATAAATACTTCAAAGAGAAGGGGGGGAAATTTCAAAGATTTCGAAGGTGAATCCAAAATTGCTTTTGAAGAAGAATTAAAATACAGTATACAAATCGTAAAATAGTTTTACCTCTTTCTTTTCCGTCTGGTGGCCTTTATCCTTTATGAATATCTACGCGTTTCGGGACATATGTCCCATCATCAGGAATATCCTTGGTGAAGTTCGTCAATTATTAAAATATTAAAAACAACTTTATATACAATTTTACACACATCACAATAAATATAAATATAAACACACAAAAATATATAAAAACCCCCAAACGTGAGAACACACGCGATATCGCTGGTGCGCTCCACGAAATACTATAGTCGACTGCCAAGAATTAAAAGATGTGAGGTTCGTTATTATTGATGAAGCCAGTATGTTGGGTTTGAATTTGTCTTTCAAAGTGGATATGCTACTCAAACAAGCAAAGCAGCGTTCTTCAGCTGTTTCTTTTGGTGGCCTTTGCGTGTATTTAGTCGGTGATTGGTCCCAACTTCCACCGGTTTGTGACAGGAGTCTTTACAATATTGGTAACAATGTTCAGACCATTCAGTCGAATCTTTTATATAAATAGTTCAAAAAAAGTTTTCTTTTTAACGGATATTATGAGACAGCAAGGTAATGATCAAAAAAATTTCAGAGAGACTTTAAATAGAGTCGCAAATGGAACAATCTCTGAACAAGATTATCAGCTCTTATCTAAAAGATTTTATGTAAACAATATCGGGGACAATTTCAAAGATGCTGTCTTATAATGTCAAAAAATGCTGAAATCGAACGCTTTAATTATGAAAAACTAGAAAGCAATAAACAATCCGTGGCTCTAATCATTGCAACTCATAATTGCCCAGAAGTTTCTCTAGCAAAATCTGACGATGCTCGGGGATTATTTGCCCAATTACGTTTATGTAAAGGTGTTCGAGTTATCCTTAGAAGAAACCTTTGGGTCACAAAAGGACTAGCCAACGGTTGAGTTGGGACAGTAACTGATATTATTTATGACCCGGCAGTTGAATGCGAAAATTATAACTATCGCATGCCAATATGTATACTTGTACCTTTCGAAAAATATACAGGACCATTTCTGTACGAGAATTCAATACCCATTGTATCAGTAGTGGCATCAGTCAAGAAAAATGAAATTTCTTGTACTCGCAAACAATTTTCGTTAATGTTAGCATATGCTGTTAGTATACATAGATCGCAAGGGATAACATTAGGTAAGGCAATTTTTAATTTAGGAGACAATGAATTTCAGGTTGGATTAACGTATGCTCTTTCAAGAGTGAAAACATTAGAAGGATTATTATTAAAACCGGCGTTTAATTTTGATAGACTGTTAAAAATTAACAGAAGTCCATCAATGTTTGATCGTAGAGATGAGTTGCAAAGATTGTGGAATATGTCTAATGACAATTAATGTATATTGTACTACTGTATAATGTAGTGTATTCAATAAAAACTGTGTATCATAAAAGTGTATATATTTTGTTGATTGTAAGAATATTGATAAATAAATTATTACGAATCTATTTATCTAACAGATCAAAGACAGTCGATTGTAAAAATATTGATAAATAAATTATTACGAATATCAAATGCTCCGCCCACTTGTGTCAGTGACATTCCTAGTATAATATTTGTATAATTTATGGTAATGTTGAATTACAATTGGATACTTGTGTGGATGTTTGCTAGCGACTGAATGCGCGCGCGCGCGCGTATGTTTTGCATAACTTATTTTTTAATGCAGGTACTAACACTAGCAAATGTTCAGTACCTGAGGCTCAAAATTGTGTTTGCTGAGGGTCGGTTCGTGTAAGCCTTGGTCATCGAATTTCTGATGAGCAAAATACGATTTAACGTAATCGTGAAAGCTAAGAGTCGGTGCAATGGTACTATTGTGAAGCATATTACTTCCAACAACTGCCATCGTTAATGTAATAAAACGCAGCGTTTCGATGCCCGCAAAATCTATCAATTAATAAACACAAATTACTGCCAAAAATTGTGTAACTAAAAACACTAATGTGTCACCTAAAAGCTAAAATAAAATTGAAACAAAAGGACAATTAGAAATTAACTTAAAATGTGATTGTTACGGACTTGTACCTGCCAAGCTACGTATGTGGAATGTCTGGTACTCCCCTTGACGAACTTCTTGATTACCTCCGTATATATTGAGCACCTGGTAATGTTTTTATTTTACTGTTTCTGTTTCTTAAGTGACATATTGGTAAATGTTTGTTATTTCTTGTGGGCAGATGTTTTTTATGAGACATTGACGTAAAAATACATGTCTTTTTTTAAAGACACAACTCAAAATTGTGAAGTCTGTTATTATCGTTTTTCAAGTTTGTAAATATTTTCGGATTGCGAACACCAATTATTTGACGTACCGTAATTAGAGCCTGCGTAAATCGTAACACTTAATATTTTAGTAAACAGTATTAATTGATACAATAAGAATCGTATCGTTAATAAACATTATTATCGTGCTACTAAGCGTTATAATTATATTATTAAAATTATTATTATTATTATTATTATTGTAGTAATAGTAGTAGTAGTAGTAGTAGTAGTAGTTTTTTTTGCGGGGGAGGAAAAATGCATTATGCACCATCAGGAGACACCCGACTGGTCTCCCGGTGTGTGGGACTCGCACCCACTAAAAAACCTCCACTTTTTTAGTAGTAGTAGGCCTAGTAGTAGTTGTTGTAGTTGTAGTTGTTGTTGCTGCTGCAACTGCTGCTGTACCGTAGAAACCTTAGAAATAAATTTAAGTTTTTTTTCTGGACGCCTAGCAGCATTTTGTTAATCCGTGTGGCGAAAATCGTAACTTCATTTTCATTACGTTTTTCAATCAGTTAAGTTCAGTGTTTTTGTGCAAGTACTTTCTCTTCGTCACTTATGTTTCTGTATTCTCCCCGTCTTTTTCTAGTAATCACTTACCTGATTGTTATTAATTCGTGTATTTTCATACATGTGAGTGTTGTGTGTGTGTTTTTTTTTTACTACAAACGTTAGATTTGTAAGCGTAGCACGTACGATAATGGTTTATTTATTTATTTATATAGCGGTTCCGTATTACACGCATTGTCCAGTAGCGTAGTTATGCCAGGGCGTAGCCGTCGAGGTAACTGACCCAGATCCCTTCATTCTGCCACCTACACTCAACCACTCCCAGGCTATCTTTGATTTTAACGAAGATATGGTTGTGCTGCAACAAAAATATCATTAAGATAAATTTTAGTTGTGCAACAATTCTGCGTATGCGACGCTGAGTTATGTGAACGCCTCTGACCGCTTCATCGCTGTCCAGCTGAATTCTGCCATGTCAGCATTCCTTCAGTATTGCTCCACGAGTGATTCACAAACACCATAGGCAACAGGTTATTGTTTCTATTTATTAAAAGATGTACTTTGTCCGATGAAAATTGTAAAAGGTATTATTTCATAGTCTGGTAGGGAATACACTCTAAAGAGAGGCAATGTGGAATTTAACAATAAGAGTACACATGAAATTAGGCGCTTTATATTATAAGTAAACTACATAAGAAGATTACGAGAAAAAGATCATTAAGAATGGGAAAATATGTAGACGGATGGGAATAACATGCTTGCCCACAAATACTTAGATATGTAGAATGTACAGCCCTACATTGGTATGGTCATGTTCAAAGTATACCGTAACAGCGATACTCAAAGAGAATTTTGGTTTGACACCAATCCAGAGTAAAGGCTCACATTAGGAGGAAACCACTCATCAAATGCAAGATGGATTAATTGTAAGCTGGTTTGGGCGAACAAGATTTATGAATTTCGAAACACCTACCTTATAGGGAAAAATGCTGAAGAAGAAAAGAAGATGCCCTTGTTACATTTTTTACAATGGTTTTAAGTATCCCTCAACAGGTAAACGTTTTACGGCCCTTAGGTAAAAACAACAAACGTATTTTTATTAGGTATCATGTAAAACGGATGTTTAAAAACCAGTTCGTCCGTCTTTTACATAAATTTACATACACTGTGTGTGTGTGTGTGTGTGTGTGTGTGTGTGTGTGTGTGTGTGTGTGTGTTCGCGCGCGCGCGGTAACAACATAGCTCGTATCAGGTTATACGGATCGCTTCATAAGCATCCGTATTAAGAAAGTGTCAAAGCAATTTTTGTCTGAACATCTGTAGGTACTAGTCTTGCTAAGTCAACTACATAAATTATAACCACATCAATCGAAAGTTTCCTCGTTATCACTGTGTGTATTGTTTAACACCCAGACTTGTTAAAAACTGACGCCAGTAGAAATCACTATGTCTCCCATTGTACCACATTGCTTTCCTCGTCAGTTCGACGCTGTCATTCATGAAGGACTTATAGATTTTTCACTTACTGTTTTCTTAATTTGTCGTTGTTAAAATAGCATTCTATATCGGCATCACGATTAAAATGTAACAGAGATTATAATTTTTTCTAATTGAATGTGATGCTGAAAAGAAACGCGTATGCCTACAGTTAGACTGTATTCGCGTTGTTCTCGCCTCTATTACGTCTTTGTACCAAACAAAACAATTACCAGTAACGGAAGGATATTGGATATCGCTCGTGACACGGTACTTACCTACACTGGTCGTTTACTGTAACAGGTGCAGCAAAAATAATTTACTGCGTTGTCAGTTTGTTATTCAATTTGTTTATGTGTCGCGGATTATTGATTTATTCAACTCATGCTCGGATCAAATCTCATTACGAAACGAAATTCGAAACGTAAATTAAAATATATGCTAGGTGTTGGAATTCAATGAAAGAGAGGGGGTCTCTAGTGAGACAGGGGGTCTCTAGAAAGACATGACGTGATCTTTCCAACACAGGTGAGTTAGTTGCTTAACTCGAGTCACGAGTTGCTCTCTGTGTGATACCGTTTGTCAGATTTAATCTATTCTTTATATTATTATTTATTTATTTATTCATTCATTCATTAACGTAAAGGCAAAACGAAATTATTAATTGTGAGTGCAGTTTTGTTGTTGTGTACAACTATCGAAATCGGCGTTTGGTCGGAGTACTGGATGCTCTCTCTCTCTCTCTCTCTCTCTCTCTCTCTCTCTCTCTCTCTCTCTCTCTCTCTCTCTCTCTCTCTCTCTCTCTCTCTCTCTCTCTCTCTCCCCTCTCTAACACACACACACACACACACACACAGATTGAAACAAGCAAACAAGCATTAATCATATTTTTGATCGGTTCAGCGATTAGATGGACCTTACTGTTCCCAGTACATGGGGCTACAGCGTGAGATTTTTTAGGGTTTCTGAATTTTTACACAATTTAAATTTCCTATTACTTTTCTGTCACTGCTGAGAGAATGTCTCTCAGCTAATCTCCAGTGATTTCCCTCCAGATTAATTCTTGCTTACTACATTGTGACCAGGGGCGTGTTTACGGGCGGGGAAAACGGAACCGGACCCCCATCCAGAGGGCCGGAAAAAGTTGACGTGGAATTTGTTAATCTCTGAATTTTTAGGCCGTTTTATTATTTTTTTCAGCTTTGTACGCGAATATAGTAGTAACTCTTTTTAAATAGGCTTATTCAGTCAAACAGGCTTATTACACAACATGGTGCATATAAATCTGAAATACCAAATACAGGAAAATAAATCGTAACAATGTGTTTTTTAACAATATGTAGTAGGGGATAATAAATACGTTCTCTTGCGATATAATATTAAACTCTAAAAAATGTGTTCAAACAGTGTGTCCTTTTTGATGTTAACATTTTCGTGGCTTAACTTTTCTATTAATACCGCAGTTATCATTTATGAATGTAATGTGTCAATAAATAGATCGTAAACATTGTTTCGATAGCATGTCCTATTATCGTGTTACTATTATTTACTTCTATGAAATTGATTTGAGGATGTTTAGCAGCCACTTTGAAAATTGTAATCTTGATTGATCTTAACTTTTTTTTCGTGTGTGAAGCCTAAGTGAACACCCTACCCCCACAATGAGAAATTCGAGATACGCAACTAATTGTGTCATAGTTCTGTTCTTAAACACTGTACTAAAAGCTGCCAAAGGGTCGTAGTCATGGCCACTTTGTATATATGGACATATGATTTATCAACCTTCGTATATTTGTCTGACATGTTTTCCTGGCTGTCTTGTTATTCCTGAAGTAGTGCAGTCCGCTGTTTTGTATTATCCTCACGTTCATTATCCCGAGTCAGACCGACAGATCGTTTCAGGAAGCTTGTGCTGATTAAAAACAATTAAAATAAAAGTTACCGCGCTGCCCAATAAACAAGTAAAGGGACAGACACCTATTTGTCGAAGTAAAGAGAATCATACTTTCAGAATCGTATGGCAGAATCACTCACTGTCAGCTTTCGTATTTTCACAAGAAATCGTTATCAATTTAATGCGTGTTTGGCATCTGTTTTAATATAAACAACGTAAGTCAATCATTTAACGATGGAAAGTCGTCTTCATAAGTACATTTTTGAAGAATGATGTTAAGTAATAAGTTTATGGTTTCACTGGGACAAAATCAATTTTTAGAAGGAATAATCATTTGTAATGAGATCTGGATCCATCGTCACGAGCATCGTGTACATAGCAGGGATTGGAAGCAGCGGAGTTCTCAAGTCTCGAACAATCCGGACCCAACCGTCAGTTGGTAAAATTATGCTAAGATATTTTCGCATGCTAAAAGTCCGAAAGGATTTTAAACTATCAAGCTCAGCGCAAAGATGTGTTGAAAATGAATTGAAGCCTGTATACCCAACAAAATACGTGGTTTACACAGAAAAGGAGGAGTGATTGATCAGTATAATGCTTGCCACACACTGCAGAATAAACACTTGAAACCATTAAAAATTAGGCTGGGAGATACTTATTCATCTATTCTATTATATTGCGTACCTTGCCCCATTAGACTTCTTTTTGTTTAGCACCTCGATGATTCATTACATGGAATCAAGTTCAACAGCAACGAAAAAGTGAAATCGAATGTGCGAAAGTGGCTGAGTCTTCAGAAATGAATTATTTCCTATTGGCGTTAAAACTGTAGAGTTTTGAGCGAATTTTATAATTTTAGATTAGAAAAATTAATTTATAACCATGATAATTTATTGATTGAATAAGCCTCATCTCTAAAAATTCATATAGAATAATTGACGAAGGTTTATATAGAATGATCATAATTATAATGAATACTACAGTCACATGACAATGCGAAATTCGAAGAACGTTTATACGTATGCCGAGTGATCAAACGTCAGACACGTTTTGGTATTCGTTCAGCCCGAAAAGGTACCGTATTCAGAACGTTGTTCCTGTAGGCTTAGTCGCGTAATAAAATTTCGCCGATTAACTTGTGACAACAATCCACGTGAGTATGCAAGAACAATGATTATAATTAAAAGCACAGGCTGCAGTGTGTGCGTCAGAAAGCGAGACAATACCGTCCGCTTTCACCTCTACTCGCATTTCGCTGAATGTACAGTATTGACACTGTCACTAAAACGACACCTGATTGTGAGAAGTAATTTTAATTAGATCGTACTAATTTATACACGTTCACTCATGCTGACATACAAACAGGTATGCCCTCAGCAATGCCGTTACTTACAAAATATTGTTGACGTTTACCAGTATTTATAAGTAGCAAGAGCATTAAAAGACATATATGTTATGAGTATACCGAGCGTTGTAACAAACGTCTCAGAGTAAGTAGTGATCATCATTACTGCTGAGTGAATTGCTTCCTAGTAATTTCCAATTAATTCTCAACATCGTGTACTTCAAGTATTAGGCTTTGCGACAGTAGAAAATCTATCCTTTAATCTTCCAGTAAATAGATAATCCCCCCCGGCGCGTTACGAGGTCTGTGCAAGTTAAGTAGCAGACATTTTCTGTTAGAGTTTACTTTGGTTCCTCTACTCCTTCCACCATGGAGTGGAAGAATGTCCACTCCATACAGTGAATGAACGTTCTTCAGACAGTTGACCATTCCGAACTTCGACCAGGAGTTAGTGGTTATTTAAAGGCGGCATTTAATTCCCATGACAAAGTATCGTACAAGGTATTGAGGCCACGACCTAACCTCTCACACCACCGTACTGCCACCTCGGACAGGACTATTTATTCAGATCACCCATTGATCATACTTAACCCGCTATTTGAGGATCTTTCGCTGTCCACCACTTGCAACCCGCCCGGCCCTATAGATTTCTTTTCAGAAGAGTTCTTGTCCAGTTAACTGTAAAACAGTATTTAAACACATAATCTCGCCATCGTCGCGACCTCTTTATGCCACTAGGGTTCAAGTCTAGTAGTCTCCGTCACCGTTCAAGCCAAATGTTCCGTCTGTTTCGGCGTGTGAACCATACAGTTGGTTTCCAGTGGCACCCGTGACCCTAGCTCGCAATTCGGGAGTCCCGCGGCCACAATCGCAGATAGTCAGCAATTGATACAAATTAATAAATAAGAGCACTAATGCACGTAGCCAAAGTCAAAACAGATATTTAATTATTAAAAACAAACTAACACAAAAATCATTAAAGGGTAACGTATCTGTAAAGAGACTAATCAGATACGTTATTTGTGTGCTATTATGCTGTATTGACCATGGAAGTTATTACTTCTCATATTGAGCTTCGCTGAGCCGAACCTATTTATTGCGGGTAGAAAATAAAATTATACTAACTTTACTTTTCATATACAATTTGCCTATTATATGTGACATTTCAGAAAGCGTGATATTTCAAAGACTGCGTTTGGTATTGGCTACTTCGTGTCGAGCTGCATGTCGCCCATTAAAACCCAAATCTGATATTAGCAGTAGTTCCCCACATGTGTAACAAAAATCCGCTGACAAGTTCGTGACCAGCCAACGCTGGGCGTTATCGCGTTCACCTAACGCTTATTGTTTAGAAATTCAAGGAGAAACTTGCCGCTATTACGGTTTTGTTTCCACATATGTTGGAATGTCATAACACCGTCAAAACCGAACTGAAACCCACTGAAAGTTTTTTGGTCGGTAATTTAAAGTAACGACCGAGTTAATATTAGGCCGTTGCAGTGTTGGGCAGTTCCCCCGAAGCTACGTCTCGTACGGCCGTTGGCTGTCTAAGAATTACTTCAACACTACACTAGTATGTGCTTGGACCGTGTCAGTTGTGAATTATGTGGCAGGAGAACGACACTCTTGTTCTTACTTCGTGTAACGATTTTAAACGTACTTCTAGAGAAATGGGTCTGTATATGACAGATGGAGATGGAGATAGAGTTAGGGGGAAGGGAGAGAGTTTAATAAGGCTTATCAGATTTGCAGTATTTTACCCATAAATTTGTGAAAAATAATTTGGCAGTAGTTACTTGAACCGTAATTAAAGTAATTACCATTATATCCAGAGGCGCGGCCACAATTTTCTTCGGTGGGGGTTAGATTTTTTTGAGAAAAAGTACGTAAATTAAAAGGAAAAGTAATTATTATTGCTATTTATTTTGCTGCAATCAACAAGGTAAGTGTGGAAATAAAGGTTACATTAACAGTTATCTAAAATTTAACAAAGACATGAAACAGTAAAGATGACATCTACTGTTGCAACGTAAGTAAAATAAACGATAGCAGGAAACGGGCACCAATTGTCTCCCGTCTCTACAAAACGCTAATACAGTTTGTTTTATACGAATTTTTTAAAGCTTCGCCGTAATGAGTACGTGTTTGTAAAATTCGCAGCAAGTCGAGTTAAATCAGTCTGTTCGTTCTGAAAGATTTTTATAAAATGGGCCCTTCAAAACAAAAATCGTGCTACAGAATGCACAAATATGCGTTTGACGGCAGTTTGTTGAAGTTCTCATATAAATCACTTCAATGCAACGCTCGTAAACGACGTTTCCAACTCTGCGTTCGGTTGTGAGTTTTAAGACTTTAATTGTTGTTTTTTCGAATTGCTAGGAATTCGCAAAATTAAAAAATAACGAAAATATTCTTAACGCCGGATCGTAAATCGTATATAACAATAGGCACACCTGAGTAAGATTCGAATATCAAGCAAAAAAAACTGTAGAGCACAAAGTTGTTAAATTTAACCCCCAAGCGGCAATAGTATATTTTAACGTTGCATTTAACATGCTGATTTTTAATTAAAACACACGCACACTGACGTTTATTCAATGGACATAGACTTTTTAAACGAACGGCGTGGTATTTTCAATAAGTAGATTTGGAAATGCGTGCCCTTTAATGTACAGAACAAACTCAGGCGCCTTAATTATGCGTGTACTACTACTACTACTGCTGCTACTACTACTAATAATAATAATAATAACACCAGTAGCAATAACCGTCATTGTATTCCTGTATGTCACATTTTTTCACTAATGGCAATTACACAAAACGTTATATTTAGTATCCACTGCGCTTATTTAACTTTCTTAGAAGGTAGGTTTTCTATTCACATTCTAGTAATTTGACATTTATTGATTCGAAGACACATGGTATTACCATTGACACCATAAATCCTTTTTATAAATAAATATCGTGAGTAACATTCATTTTCATGTGTTGCGTTTTTGTTTAATCAGTCAGTTTTGTATATTTTTAAATTTGTACGAATATTTAAATACATAATTGTAGAACATTTCGTATCGTTTGTACCGTACATTTATTTCACAGATACAGTTCGATCTTTACTCATTTGTCGGTGGCGGTCTCTAGAAGTATAGCAGAGAAGCTGTCGCCGGTCACCAAAGTGCTGCTTCCTAGTGACAATATGCTTACTGCAGACGGAACGAATAATTTCTGAATTAATTTGTACACTTTTTAATAAGTTACTATCAAAACAACACTTAGTCGCTATAGAAATGCTTTCTGGAGGGTCGCATTCCAGTTTCTAAAGCGACCGCAGACCGGCTTCAAACTGATGTATTTTTGGTTGTTACTCAACAAAACTCGTTTTTTATAAAGTAAGTTACATGTTAAAGAGGGAATTCTCTATTTTCACAGTCTATGGTAGTGGGTAAAAATTTAGTTTTACTTTGAAAAATTCAAATTACAATAAAGGACTTTTATACAGAACTTAATAATTAAAATAACGTTATATTGCACATTGATTAGAGCATGAAATTTGTGGAATGTGACGCCTAGGACAGCCCTTGGGGGAGGCTTACCGTAACAGATCGACGATTGACATTTAAAAGACGGGTGCATGGGGTTTTAGTCTCCGGCTACGGTGTTCGGTAGTAGGATATACGATCTAGGACGGCAGTCATTCTTCACGGGAGGAGAGATATTAAAAAAACTAGGCGCAGCTCCACAGCGCACAAGTACACGCGTAGAGCAACTGAAGCTTTTGTGCGGAATATAACTAGTGTTTGCAGGGTTATTTTTGAGATTCGCCTGTGGATTAAGATTTCGGTAGCAATATTTCTCAACTATGGAAAGACCCTAATCGTCTCTGGGTTTGAAGTTTTGGTGGTTTTTCTGGTAGGAAGTTTCCGGTCTGATGACATAGTATAAGCACTCCAGCTGATGCCCGGGATGGGGCAGTTGCAAAGACGACAAAACAGTTGCTACATTATAGATGTGGGTGTTGTCGCAAACAGCCCGAGAGTTCGAAAGTGAGGCTGTTGTAGATGATACAACTGCAGTTGATGGTGGATGGTGGTGTCTGTGCAGTTACAGCAAGTGGAGAGCGTTTCACGGGGAACTAAAGTTTCCTACGATGACCATCGCCACAGAAGCGTGCCGATCATTGTCATTACGATGCGTGACAGAATGCCAAGACTATCTGTACCGCTGGCAGTTATTTCACAAAGGGAGGATGGGATGGAAATTAAAACTTCATACCTACAACTGAAATAGGAGAGCAGGGAGGGAATAAATTTGCTCAAACGAATGCAACTTTCCCGGCGTATAAAAGGAACGGAAGATTTCACTTTCCGCTGAACAAGGGATGGATCTAGGACGAAAAAATTGTTTATTTTCAAGACTCCTTTGATAGCGCTATTCAAAGGACGACGTCGTGGTGATTTTCAACAAAACAGTTTCAGGGGAATCCCTTATCTTACCTAAGTATAAGTAAATCCTTTGCCTTTTAAACTGTTTTTGACAGCGCTATTCACAGACCTGTGTCATGGGGGAAACGTTTCTCCAGCAGTCGAAAATGTTAAAAAGCTTTTTGGGAGGGAATAAGGATTTCTGTGAAGTTTCAAGCCTCCTGTGGAGAAGGGACAGAGAGGCGGATAGACAATCTGTGTACAATGACGTCGGATCTAGCCAGACAGGATTACTGCTCGCAATGATTGGAGCAAGAGGTCCATTATTGTATTGTGTGCAATCGTAGCAATTGGGTACTATGGCTGAATGAATTAATGATCGTAGCGGTTTTCACGGAAAGAGGAACAGGCATCGACGGTCCGACTAGATCGGATAACAACGGTGGCAGGACGTCAGTACTCAACGCGTCGGTGAAAATTGATAGTCCTTCTTTACTTTATCCTTTTCGGACACAAGTCGGAGTTGGAGTGGTATACGAGGTGTGTTCAAAAAAAGACCGAACTATTTGTGTAGCACGTCCACCTGCGCATAGACCGAGCTGCACAATTAACTGCTGCTAGTGACAGGTTCTGACGCCGGAACGCCGTTTTCTCCGTCCTGTCATGATCGTCAGTCTTCGAGCTACCCGGGCTGTCGTGGGCACGGGTACACACCGTCCGGCGGATTTATAACGAAGTGAGAATGAAGATCTTAACACAACGTGTGTGTGTATAAAATTTTGCTGCTAACTTCGTAAAATCTTTACAGACCAATTTCCATTGCATTGCGAAGTTGTCATTACCATTTGAATTGGTATGGAGTTGTTGACCGATTTCAAAACTAGTGAAATCGTCGTCGTCTCTTTCTGATCGTCGTCAGCAAACGCAGTAAGATGGTTTCAGTGATACGATACATTTTTAATCAAAATTTAATTTTACGATCTTATATGGATGCGCATTCTCTCAGAAAGTCTCGGCAGTTAAACGATGATTTATAATTACCAAATCACGAGCTGTCTTCCCTTGATCTTCGACATTGCTTTGATCTGCACCGACCATTGTTTTTACTCTCTTTAAAATTTCTGAAAATAATCGTTCGGCTCATGCAGGCCTCCGCGTGTGCTTAATTAAAAAACCAGAATGCCTCTCCAAACTTTAACCTAGTTCTACCGCAAAAATTGCATACGCACACGTTTTTCTTCGAGGTCTTTCCTTATCACTTTGTCACTAATCCGGCGGCCAGCGTGCACACGTCCTCACTCAATCTGTTATAGCTCAGAGACTAATGCTAATAGCGGAACAGAATAAATGGCAGTTTGTTGTCAAAAACTATCGCTAGGCGCACTTACAGTCGCAGCGCGTTGTTTGTGCGGGTTGATATGGTATTCAAAAAGTTGTCTTTTTGAACACATCTCGTAGACTAATCCAAGTTGGCCTAAGATTAACCTGTAAATATTTAGGTATCGGGAATCGAAGTTTGATACGTTTTGAGTGGAAAAACTCAAGCGCAAGCGCATTTTGTATCCGGCATTAGATATAAAAGAAGATGACGAGGGTGACTACTGATGGCCATCAGAAAGCAACAAGACTGGCGAGATAGTGTTTACTTTCTGTGCAGTTAGCCGTAGGTTTCGGAAGGCCCTTTTTATGGTCATCGTAGCGCGCAAACTAGGTTTCATTCTCACCACCAGTCACTGGCATCGACGACAAGTGAAACTTTATCTCATTCTTTCATTGCACTTTTATTGTATAAGAGCTTAATCAATAAAAAGAAACAAATAACAGTTTTGTGATATTGTAACAAATAATAGAAACATTTGGTACAATTAATTTCGTATCTTTTCATTAACTTTCTCTTTTCATTAAAAATAACTTCTCTGCACATCTTGAATACTATCTTGTAAATAAATCAAACATGTGGCATACTTTTATGTGGAATATATTTCTTATATCTTCTTTATTTAACAAGTAAATAAAATTATTTACATAAACATATATTTTTTATTACTGTTCGGTAAAAAACAATACCGAAAAATAATACTGTTCGGTACTTTTAAATATCATCAAGTTACTGAAACACGATGAAGTTTTTGTTCTCCTTTACTTGGTTTTACTGTCTGTTGATAGTTAAAACTATCGAAATAGGATATTATATTTTCAATTATAAGACAGTCTTATGAAAGCTTTTATTTATATATTAACCAAGAAGGTGCATGAATTATTCGAACAAGGATTAGGTGAATAATGTTAATCTATTTATTAGTAATTTCTTGGATTTTACGGTACTGGCTTAATGAAACCGTATATATTCGTGAAAATACTTTATATAACAAGTATCAGAATAGTAATAGACGTATTTAGAAAACTGATGCCAAAGCATAATTTCATTATTATTCGCCAAATTAAAAACTAATCTAACAGATCAAACCATACATTTTTGTCTTTATGAATGTAACTTGTATGCAGTACTCATAGTTTAGAAACACAACATGTAAAGCCCTATATCGTGTTACTGACGACAGTACATCCTGTACAGGTGTCGACCGCTTAAGATTTGGAAGGCCGAAACGCCAAGAGGTGGATGTCCGAGGTAGGAGAATTTTTGGCTGTATCAGAATTTATGGATACGGGTTTTTACCAGAACCAGATTGTCTCACAACAGCATACCAAAACATGAAACATAAAGTGAGCCCCCAAATAGAGATCGTGGCATCCAGTCTGTTGCGGAAATACAAATCTTACCACGTGAGTTGATAAAAACCCGTTCATTCTCCATGCCTCACGTTGATTAATAACACGATCTCTGCGAAATATTTTGACATGCTTATTGTCGGTTCAAATGAAAGTGATCCCACCTCTCTGACAACCACTGACAAGGAGCCAAATACGGGAGCCAAGCTGAGGTGTTATTCCGACAGAACTGTTGCTTTATGCCTAATAAAAATCATGTAGCTAGAGAATAATAAAGAGATGATATAGCGTAGCCGCGGAAGACAGGCCGTGTTGCAGAAACCAGTACGTAGCCGCTGTGACACAGTTGTCACTTATTATGGTGGTACAACCGAAAGGCGTAGACCAATAAAGTACCGGTTGTGCAACATCTGTCTGACAAGTACAATATTAAATTGGTCGTACTGTAGACTTGACCTGTTAAACAAACCACAGCGCTTCGATGTTTACACTTCTTTCCGTTGGAGTATTATTGTGGCGGGTAAGGAGTTAACATTAGGCACCGCTCACCGACTCTTACGAATTATTAACGAATTTTCCCTCACAGCTTGTCAAGTGTTCGCAAAGTAATCGTTAAGTTTGTGTTTGTATACGATGCATTAAACGTTTTTCATAGTACTATTAGTTGAGAATACGAACTGTATGAATGTTTCTTCTTGTGGTCGTGTCCGCTGTCGCAGGTTGACGTTCAGTAGCTGTAAGAGGAAAATAAGGTCTGTCGTCTTCCTATACTTCTTTTAACATTGTTTTTCCTCCATTATTAATCTGAACATACATTGGCTTCTCACCTCATCATGTGGACTAAGTATTTCAGTTTTCTTCGAGTGAACGCTGAATTATTATAATAATAAATTATAATTTATAATAATAAACTCGCTGGATTTGAATGCCGTAGACAAATCTGTGTAACAACCTTTATTGTCAACACCAGACTTCTTCGAAAATTTTGTACATTTTTAATTACTTCTTTTTATAGTATTTTTTTTCAAATGCCAGTTGTATATTTTCTACAACTGTTTTCGATTTAAGACAGGTTTTTTATTATTCTTAGCTCCAAACGTTTCATCTGCAGTCTACTACGGCGAGGAATCCTCAGCAGTTCGAGCGAGATGTGAGTTAAAAAAAAACAACAAGAGAGCTGTTATTGATTATGAAAACCATGAAAACTTACAAGCGAGAGCTATTCCTACTAATTACAGTGGAACAGTCATTGTACGCAAGTCCCCGATAAACTGAATAGATGAAATATTGTACTTTCTGTACAGCTTCATTTAACACAGGCTAACCTTTCGCGACTATTTCGAACAGCAATAGAAACAGGGCTACACAAAACTGTTCGAATGGAGCGGGTATGCTAATAAACTTTTATTAAACACAAAACGGATGATATTTCATCACTTCGTAAATACTAGCTAATGAATTAGAACTACCTCTAAATGTCTCGCTCGCGTCTGCAATGGTGAATGTCAAGATTGTAAATTGTTGGTTTTTTCTTCGTATAGGTTGTATATGTAGGTTATATGTGTATCAATCGACAAGTCAAGGCCACTGTAGTTTAAATATCGCCGTAACTAAATAAGTCCCGATGTTGAAAACTGGATTACGTCCCAGCGTGCAAAGAACAGTATTATGTAAACCAGATATGTTACAAGTCTTTATAGTTACAAACGAGATCCGTGTTTATGGCATTTGTTTTTAGCGTGTTTTGTTAAAGTAACGTTGTTCCTTTGTTGTTTTTATTTGTTCTGTTCCGAGAGGATGGTCGCGTCTCGTAATGCGTGTATTTTCTACCCGGCACGCACGCTAACTATGGGCGTGTCTATTGTATGTCGTTGCGTTGCACATGTCAGTATGCAACCAATATTTTAATGTTAACTAAACAGAATAAAACAAAATAGTACAAGCGTAGACTACAACTGTGGAGCATGGCCTACAGGTTTGCTCAAGCGCAGTTCACGTGTAGAAGTACTGGTTTATGATTTTTATCGTTAGTGGCTTGATTGATCTGTGCAGTCAACGGATAATATACAGAGTGGCATTTGGTCGTAATCAGTGAAAGTATGGAGTTACAGGACACGTGGTATTACACAAATATAAGAACCCGTCGTGCTCTCCTGTTACGTATCTTACATATAGAGTAAGGCGGGCAGCTAAGCGAAATTTGTTTCAATTTCAGAAAATCAAAAATTGCGGTATAATTATCAGTGACTTCTTATTAAGTGGTAGTTTTGTAGATTTTTTTTAATTCACCATTTTTTTTATGATAGATATTGTGTGTGTTCAATGCAGGAGCACAACCTTAGCACATAGGTAGGGTAACCAGTGCTTAGTGATGAGAGGTTAAGACTTTATTATCAATAATAATTTTCTTATATTTTTGACGATGTTATTTTTAAATTACTTTGTTACATTGAGGTCTTAATTATAACTATTTCTTACAATAATACTATATTACAAGATTGTTTTTCACACGTTAATATTATTTTTGATATACAAAATTTGAAGTACGTTGGAACACAGAAGCAAAGTTGTCGAGTGAAATGAAAATATTTTTATATAGCATTAAACATTATTAAAATACCCAAAGGTCATGTAAAAATAATTCAAGTAACTAACTTCAAATGCTTTAACTGCATTTGAAAGAGTAAGTAGCAGATTTAAATAAAAACGCAGTTGTATATAAAATTCTAGCTAGCTACATGCGTTAGTTCAATAGCAGAATAATTCTTTATAGATCAAAAAATGATATGTCTATAGACTGAAGCGTGTGGCTGCTGTGAAGAAGCAGAGAAACGACATGAGTATGATAGTTTGGGTGGTACTCTCGGTTCAAGTAACAAAATATAGGACATGAGATCGTCTAGAATTAAAAGGCATGGGTGCTATTGTTTCAAAGCTATTACACGTGCTTGGAAGAGTTGTGGAATAAGTCGGAATTGATGAAAACCTGAATCGTATGGCATCGTAGTTAATGAGAGTGAATGTCAAGAGGAATCTTTCATTTTTCCAGCGGAACATAAATTGACCCAACACAACATACCTAAACATATTAAACTAGACCTAATAAGTTCCCTCGTTCTCCATTCAAAATTTTGTTTTCGGACTTATTTCCTTTGGTACTAAGTATTTTTGGAAGTGTCAATGGAATAGTGTTAATGTCATCCATAGTCTAGTTGTGGGATGAATGAAAGCGATATTGGTAAATACCTCTTCTCAAAAATTCAAATATCTTCTCACGTGAACTTCGTTGTAACCCAGTGTAGCAATTGGCTGTTGTAGAGAAATTTCTAAATATGTTTTACGATTCGTATGGCCAGTCTTTGTCTGCGTAAAACGTATTATCAAGAGCTTTGAAATGAAATGAGCTACAAAATTTTCTTCCATTTAAAAGACAATGTCGCACTTCGATCTGAAGATGGACTTGCATTATCTCTATTCAATCGTAAGCGAAGTGTCGATTCTGGCGTACGTGGTAAATTAGCAATGTGTCGCTTTTAGTAATCATCTTTCTTGCTTCCTCAAGAGCGGCTTCAGCCCATCCATGTCTTACTTATGTGTTCTCTTATGATCCATCAATAAAAAAGTAATTTCATTAATCTAAAAATTATGGACGGATTATTAGATTGTTAAACCCCAAATAATTTTTCAACATACAGAATTGTGCTAGTAGTGTCGTGGTGGTCGATGTGATGGTAGTAGTAGTGGTAGCGGTAGTGATAGTAGTTTAGTAGTTACTGGGAGTGGTAGTAGTGTCGTGGTGGTGGTGGTTGTTTTTGTTGCTGTTTCAGTTTGTTGTCGTTGTCATGTAGTAGATTTAATAATAATAGCAGCACGATTGGTACCACTAATGGTAGAAGTAGTACTGATAATAATTTATGCCGATTATCCGGTTGTCAACAACATCGAAAAATGTGTGCAAAAAACTTTTACAAACTGCCACGCCCTTGGCAAATAGAACTGTAGCAAGTGAAGTTAGTAAAGTGTCTGATCTGTCAGAAATGCACCGTAGTTATGTATTAACTACTGCAACACACATGGCAGTGTTGGGTTATGTTAGGAGATACATATGACTGACGAGACGGCGGCTTCTGTAATGATTCCATGTCTGTTGTCAGATTCAGATTCGGTTGTAATTACGAAATCATATTTGACTATTTGCATGTAGCTGGACCTGCTTGCCTGGTATCCTTGAAGAGTAATAATTCAACCCATAAACCCTCACGTTGTATCACGTTGTTAGCTCAGCAGCCAGGTAACTCCGTAAGGTGGCTGCTTCCCTATGCTGGGTTTGCAAAACAGCGTCTGCTACAGAAGTCAGACAGTATCATTCACTAAATTTAGCAGCCACTTTGCCGCATCGGCTGAGCTGAAACCCCGGTCATGGGAAACCGCGAGTTGTGCAAGTGTA
The DNA here is from genome assembly GCA_034769895.1 of Magicicada septendecula. Classification (NCBI taxonomy): domain Eukaryota; kingdom Metazoa; phylum Arthropoda; class Insecta; order Hemiptera; family Cicadidae; genus Magicicada; species Magicicada septendecula. The sequence goes on along the minus strand of CM068368.1, from coordinate 153,062,438 downwards.
AAGACCAAATTTAGTACAGTAGTTGTATATGTATAATAATTTGTAATTACAAAATAACGAGTAATATAAACAGAAAAATGTCATAATTATGTATATGTGTGTAGTGTAAGTGTGTGTGATATGGAAGGGGTGAGTCGTCTTTTGTTTTTCTCTTACACACAAAATATTGTACTTCACACTTCAATATTTACTTTACTGTATACGTATAAATAGATCAAACTACCATCCCGCTGCTTGTGTATATAGCCTACCCTAGACAATACATAAAATCTCAAGTTAAAAATTCAAAGGAAAAGTTAAATGCAATTAATTCACGTCATTAATAGCTGTAAGTGATTATCTTAGTACCGAAACATATGAAAAAAAGAGAAAATGAAGCGTGTGTCTGTCTTGCTTCTTTTTGAGGAATAATTATTTAGCTTCATATGTTTAAGTCCGTTGTATTCTTCATTGTGTGTCTAATGGAAGCAAACTTTTGTGAGTAGTAAATGTTCACCATCATCGTCATCAGTAGGCCTATCCACTATCCTTCATGGGTCCTGGTCTGTTTCGAAAGTCTATTCCATTCGTCCCCACTCTTCGTTTCAGCCTTCCAGTTTTTAATATTCTGTAATATTCTGCATTCCCAGGTCCTCCTCCTTCAATCTAATTCTTTACCTTCTCTGTTCTACTTCATTGTTACCTATGAGTCTTTGGTAAAATATTTGCTTTGTCGGCGTGCTCCATTCTTTCTGTGAGTCCAATTCACATTACTCTGTTTTATTGACAATTACAGTATCAGGGTATCCGTAGAGGTGTAGATTTCAGCGTTAGATTTGATGTAGATTTGACTGCGCCAAACGCTGCCTTTAACCACACAGTTGTATTGTGTCTTAAGTCGTTTCTCAAAAACCTCTAATAATTTTTAATTACTTTGCAAAATGCAAAAGAAAGAAAGAGGTTAAGTACGAGAAGTAGAATTCCTGAACTGAATACCCGCATAAAAATACTATTCAGGTCTTTCATTTACAAAACCTTTCAGTCTTCGTAACTCTCATGGTACAAGATTAAATTGCCGAGAGGAACAATCTATAAATAACATCAAAATCGCCAAACCACGTAGAAATTTAACATATGAAGGTCGTTTGTAACTTTTCTAGTATGACCACTCTCTCCCTCTCTCACACGTGCATCACACTTTGGTTGTAGGACCAAAATACAGAGAAGCTCTTGCTGAGTAAAGTTTTGAATATATGTGGAATCGTCTTACAAATAATCAAATAAACTGAAAAATGAATTCATAGCTACACTAATTATTGAGGAAAGAAAAGTGAAAACGTGACTCGCAGAGGCTCCAAAGAAATTGAGGAACTGGAGAAACGGAATGAAGCTGGGGTCCAAATTTGGGCCGTAGCGCCATGGTAGCAGTAGAAAGAGGAACACTGTTAGTCCTTGTGCTGTGTATAAAGTGCTGGCAAAGATAAGGATAAATAACCAAAACAAAACGTAAATATTTAGATGAGCGAATGTGACGCTGGGGCGGAAGGTATGATTAATTGACAAGACAAGAGTTTCTGGTCGCAACGCAAGGCGTAGTCTGTAAATGAAGAAGAAAGTAGGGGATATGGTTTTGTATTTTAAAGCAATAAAGTGTTGAAACTGGAATGACAACACAGAAAAATAAACAGAGATGAAACAGAATAAAAGTCAAGTGAGAACGAATGGTGCAATTGGAACAACAACACTTAATTAAGGAGGAAAACACATTTAGCGCGACTGCAGTGTAAAAGAAAGAATTGTAATTGTCTGGTCTTATTACGAACAAAGCAACCAAGCTCAAAGCGACTCGTCCAGACCTGTTAGCTGCTCAGCTGTTAAGGTGAAAGGATTATCTTCTCCACATCGTCGTAAAGCTAACGTAACGGTGGACACAAGAAGCTGACCCAAAGCGGAAAGTTTAGTGTGTAATTGGATTGCAGGTTCCTTCGTCTCATTTTGTTAATTCAGATTAATTTTATTGTTTAATATCATTTTAAGAGATAAAATACAGTTTAGGGATATAATTGTTACTTTTTTTCTATTGTATTCACCGCAAACTGTTTTTCTTCTGTCTTGCTGTTAGGGCTTTATATTCTCCCCTAGCCTCTCCACTTGTCCCGGTGTTCCTATCGTCTTTTCCCTAATCTTCGTCTCCGCACAGACCATACACATCATCCTTTCGCCATATCCCTGGACATCATCGTTTTCTCCCTACTGTTTATCCAGTGTTCTCCGCCCTTCTGACAAGACTAACCATAAAGGCCTCTTGTCCTTATAGTACATTTGTTTTGACTTCTATCTTTCCGAATTCCTCGTTTCTCATTTCACCTCCATTGGTAGAATCTTACTTTGTAGCTCCTCTCGACTCCTTTCATCAACTTCTTTGTGATACTCTATCCCATATAGCTGGGTGTAGTTTTTTTATTGTGCATCGGGTATATTTGGACATTGTTGTCAGATAATTGTTTTTATAAATGAACTAAATTGTGTAACTGAATAACAGAGTGTTTTTCGATGTTCTGCGAATGATATTACGAGTACTTAAAGAATTCTGTAACATTATATAATACTTATGTTTCAGTTATCGTTTTTGAATTCTCTTCAAGGCGTCCTCACATGTAGTATACGCCTCACATATACGGATTCACTGTAAAAGCTTCATATTCTTGACTGCGTTTGCACAAACAACTGCGACACGGATCGACCTCCCTCTTTAGTTCAGTTACTAGTTTAAAGAAAAAGTGATAGTGTTATGTTAATTATGTAAAAAGAAACTACCCCAACAAACATACAAATAGTACATACAAATATTTCATCGATTCCTCCAGTGTCGTCGTGTCTATATTTCAGAACTGATGTGAATGACTTCCAAAAGAAAATAAATTGGCAAGACCGTTATAAAATACAGATGTTTGTTTGATTCAGGTAGTTACTGTCATGTACCTACAGAATACAGTCATCGTGGTAGTTACTGTCATCGTGTAAGAATATACAGTGGGAAACGTTGTAATAAAATAAAAATTGACTCTGTGTGTGTTTAATAATTGGTGTGGCTCTCGAAGTCTTACTGGTCTGAAACACTTCCTTAGTTTCCCAGTTGATCGAGTTCCAGATGTAGCAAAACCTGTCAAATAGTGTTATGCTGTTGAAGAGATATATGTGTAATTTCACCAAAATGTTTTAAAACAAAATTGTTGCTTGTTGAAGAAAATAAAAAAAAATTGTGTTTAAAAAAAAATTTTCTTTTTATTAATTAATTAATTAAAATCAATTAATTAATGTTGTTTTGCGAAGTTATAAAACGTGTATCAATCCTCTAAGAAATTTTATTGAGGTTCTTGTATTTTCTAATAAACTACAACCACTCATAAGATTGTCTCCAGGACAATCGATACTTGTTTACTTTTTCGTTTTGGAGGTTATCTTCCTTTGTATGTGGTAAAATCCTGGTAGTTTATTATTTAAAATTATATTAATGGTAATTTGTAATATTAATGAAAGAATTAACTATTTTGTGGTGAAAAGTATTAATGTTTTATTAAATAATTGAAATATAGACCCTTTTCGATTATAATATCGACTCTCAGGGTATCGAAACAGTTACAAGGTTTGATATATAAAATTCAACAGGGTTCTTTAAACAGCTAATTATTATCAAAGTCAGAGAAATCGGGCCAATATTTAAAAAGTATAACGTTACAACAAGTTAATTACTAATACTAGATACATACATGTAAATTACTATTCACTAATTTGAAATAAAATAATTTGTTGTCACCAACACAGCTGACGAGAACAAGAAGGCGTTTTTAACGACGAATGCAAATGGCTGCCGTCAAGTCGGTCAAAATGCCCTTCGTATCTGCGATGTTCCAAATAAGATATTTTCTGGTAGTATTTACGTCCTGGGGTCTGCAAATCTTCTTCCTGATGTTGTGTAGTGTCTTGAGTGAAGTTTCCGGGTTGTATTTTGTATATCTGTGTATGTATAAGTTCGTTCACTTTTTATGATTCAGGCACTAATGTATGGTTATGTTGTATACTGTTTTCTTGTGTTTAATATTGTTATTCGGTGTAATTATGTTCTGTACTGTGTTATTTAGTCTATATCAATTGTATCTGTCACTATGTTGACGTTCCAAAATTGTTTTGTTCGCCACTCGCGATTTTACAAAAACGTATCGTTCACTTACTCGCCATTACCGTTTTTAGTTAGGTTAGCTCGGTTATAATCCGCTCGTCAAGTTCACCGTACAATTACCAATAATCAACTCTCTTATTTCCTCCAGTTTCGATTAAACTCTTAGCCAATATAATATTATTCTTAACATTGTTCAAATATAATTTTGCATCCTGTGCATATTTCCAAATACACTATATAACTGCCTAAACTTTGGTTATTTATCAATTTTATTTGCTAGATGTAATTTAAATTAATCCTTCAGTTCATTCGGCGTATTTTAAGATTGAATAATGCCGTTTTATAATGTTTTCTGTCTAAAATTAGTAATTTTACTTTCATTTTGTATTTAGTAAAAAATTAAAAATTAACTTCCTGTCATGATGTAAATTCAGCCATTTTTCAGTTATATTTATTATTAATAATCTCATATTGTATTAAAAGGTTTATATTCCCTTATTTTCTTGAAATTAATTGAATTGGTTAAATTCTAAAATATTATTTTGGAATATATGACTCCCCTCTCCAAATTTTTGAGTTTTGTCATTTTCATTTTTATTTATAATTCTGAATATAATTTTATAAAATCTTTCTAAGTGGTATGTGTAACTATATGGCTTCATCTCAGGTTTATTTTATCTAAAACCCTTTTGTTTAATTGCATTTAAATGAGTAATTTCTCTGTTTTGATGAAGTTTGGTTTTCATTCTTTGGCCTAGATTTTTTAACAAGTTTTTTCTTACAAAATATTTTTACAAACAATAAATGATGTGTGATACCCTCTCTGACTTTTAAATATGGTATTATAAACTAAACATTTTTTCAAATAACACAACAATAATTAGTATTGGTTACAATACCATGAGCAGTTAAACAAATAAGGAATATTTTCAAATAAATGGTTGTCTTCAACATTCAGACATTTTTTTTTTACAATCAAATACTTATTTCTAACATTGAAATATTGTACACAAAAAAGGTTTTTTACCAACTAACATCTTAATTACTTATTACTATTAACACCAGTAATAAATATATTCACAGGTATGATGTTAGTTGTTGAAAATTTAACTAAATGTCTTTATATCTAATACATTTTAAAAATCCTTATCCTATATTTACAAAAACCTTACATCTATATTCTTATTTGCTAACTACTATACTAAGTGGGATTATGCAGTTCTTTACACTGTCTTTTAAATATTGTATTTGGGGAATTGTGCCCTGTCATAGTATAATTAAATCTGTTTTTTCTCATTATATAACACAAAATGTCACTTTAAACAGATTTATATCTTGTTATTATTCAAAATAACATATTCACATAATACACATTTTAAGTCACTGAAAGTTGCATATTTCATTGTATTCAATGTTTGTGATTGCCAAAAATGAAACACAAGGTTTATTTTCTATAATACCCAAAACTAGCACTGGTTCACTTTACACTTTTATTTTATGTTATTTCTAAATGGTCGTGTAGTCTTATTAACATAATAAATTGGTTAGTGTTTTACAATGGAGATTTGTTCCTTGGGTACTATATTATTGTTTCATCTTGGTTCACTGGCAACTCTTACTTTACACACTTTTCTCTCTTAATTTTATGTACATGTTGTTATTGTCCATTACTATTTCGTTATACTTTTATTGGTATTTTACTATTTATTTTGGGGATATGGGGATTTGGGTGTCTTTTATAAGAGCATAACATCTTCCTCAGGATGCTGCCTTCTTCTTCTTTCTTCTGTCTTCTTTTCTTCTGTCTTCTGGGACTGGTATCTTCTCCATCTTCTTCTTGATGCCATCGGGTCTCTTGGGATTTCTTCATCTTCTTCGGGTTTCTTGGGATTTCTTCATCTTCTTCGTAATTTTAGAAATACATCACCTGTATTGGTTGATCTTGGCTTATTCAGGGTTTCTTTTCCATTTATATTTCCTCGTTGTGGGTTTGGTCATATTCTGTGTTGCTTTGTTATTTACTTTTTACCTTCCTGGGTTATAATTTGAAAACCTTGGGTTATTAGACTGGTTTTGGATGACTCATCACTAGTAACTCATTTTATTTGAACTTGTATTTTTTAAATAATAATGATTGCTTTCCACAGTTGCTATGAATTAATTTTTTATATTAAACTTAATGCTTTCTTCCAGATTTAACTGTTATAATTTTATTATTCTAATGATCAAATGCCATTCATTATTATTATGCCTTTATCTGTCACGTTACAACGTTTAACGCGAAATGACGGGGACCAGCTGTTTTTTGATGTTAGCCGATTTCATGTTAAACGGGCAAAATGTGAAACAAAATTAGATAAAAGAACAAATACTGTATACATTACTTACGGTATTGTGTAGGCAAATAGATCATTACAGAATATTCAGAAGGTGCTTATATATAAACGTTTTATTCATCGTCCTGGATTATTTCTGGTTAATTTTTAGAAAAAATATAAATTATTTTTCTTAAAGCTTGGTATACAGGCACTGTAGCTGCTCTTAACTTTGTCTTAAGATTTAGGTTTTTTCGACAGTAATGTACAGTAGTATGTCTTTGTAGTATGCCTTTTAAAGTTCCTATAGTGACAATGTTCAGTTCTTTTTAAAATAGTCCTTATATTCTTTTGCACACAATTCTGCACTACTTTATTTTCAACAAATTGTTCTAAGTTATCAGTTTGGTCAAACATTTCACCTTCCGAGTTGCCTTCTAAGTATCCACGAACGAAAACTTCTAAAGGCTCAGCTACAAAAGCGTATTGGTAGCTGTAAGAACTCGTAAATTTTCATTATCGGCACACTCATCACTTTCGCTGCTTTTAACTTGCACTGTTTGGGGCGTGCATGTATGGATTTATTTATTATTCAGCTATTGAAAAGCCAGCAAAAAATTATTTTTAACAAACATTTTTTGTGTTAACCGATATTTTGTAGGTAAAAGTTCCGTGTTAACAATACAAACTGTAATTCTAAAATTAAATGTAAGCAGCAATCGGGACCTGATTGTTCACCAATATTTTTTAAGTAAAACTTTCATGTTAACCTTACTAACTGTAATTGTAAAATATAAGCAGCCATCGGGACCTAAGTCATACTTAGTGTTAACCGATATTTTTTAAGTAAAACTTTCGTGTTAACCTTACAAACTCTAACTGTAATATATAATCAGCGATCGGGACCTGAGTCGGGATATTTCGTGTTAAGCGTTTTCCACTGTATTTAGTTATGGCATTAAAAAGTAAGACGACTGATAATAACAATTGTTATTTCTTAAAAGTGAATGTAAAATTACTAAATTAATTTTAAACACAGCTAAAAATCTTCTCCGCATACTCAATTTGAACTATCCGCAACTCCTTAACTACTTCCCAACTGCTGACGAGAAGAAATGTAAATTAATAATAAAATTGCATTCTGCTGAAATAAGACTTTACATTATATATCAATGTAATATGTCAGTATATTGTAACTTTCCTAACATCTCGTTACCTCAGTACCCCTTGGCGCTAATACATTAAACAAAAACTCTTTCTATGCTTGATCATACGCTTCATCTATGGATTATCACTAATAGGGTAGTAGTTGGAAAAGTCGGAAAGCGGAGAGAAATAATATATTTAATCTCATATCGTATCATAAGATCCGGTAGGTCTCTCTCTCTCTCTCTCTCTCTCTCTCTCTCTCTCTCTCTCTCTCTCTCTCACACACACACACACACACACACACACACACACACACACACACACACACACACACACACACACACAAGAGGACCATATTCACGTACAGTTTGTTCGTTCAAACGTCTTTTTCTCGTTTTATAACACCAGACTTTTTTTAAACACTGACATTTGTTTTTTTTTTTTACTCACATTGTTTTGTAAAATTTGTCTTGAGTAAAAAATTCACAAAAATTACTTGTGCACTGTCACCATCAACATGATGAGTCTAATGATTATTGGCGTTCTTGCTCTTATTATTATTTTATGGCTAAGTACTGGTCGTGTATTGCGTAAGTATTCATTGCAGTGTAACGAAATAAACTAAAATAAAGATATCCATGTGGGCATGAAATTTATGTTCACTAAACGTTCTGGTTTACCTTTAACGCGGTCTTGGACTGTGGCATTTACCTGTCTGGCAGGATGTTCTTAATTAGATCACTAACGAAGAAGTCCAGTTTTTATAGCGTATACGCGAAGAACGGCAGTATCTCACGGCTAATGAGATTAACCGATACTGCTCTTATGATTGTAAAGAGCACCTACGTGGATATTAGTAGAACATTCCGTTCTGTTAAATACGTGTAATTGTGAATACTGTGTAACTTACTATGTTTTAAACCGGTTCATTTCACAGTCACCCATCTCGTCGGAAGTCCATAAATTTTGATGTGCAAAAATAATGAAACACGGATTTGATATTTCCTCTTTTAATTTGTATTTATTCTTTTGCCAGTACGTATTTACGTCTTTTATCTTTTTGCAATAATAATATTACGTGCTACATTGACATTTAATATACTACTTATGGCACACGTTTTGATCTTTATTTAGACATTCAAATACCTACACTGAAAGACACCGATAGTTTCCACTTAGTAAAATCTTTAAAGATATATTTTGTAAACTTTTAAAGAAAATTCTTTAAAGATTATATGTGTAAACAAAAGTAAGATACAAAATAAAGATAAAAGTAATAATAAATTTATTAATAAATAAAAATAATTGTAAATTTATGGCACCTGGCTACTAATCTAGAGGTCCAGGGTTCGACTTCCGGGCCCGCACCATAAAATTAAGGTGCGTTTTTCAGCCCCCAGGTCGACTCAGCCTGTTGAAAATGAGTACCTGGGATAACATCCTGGGGATGATAATGGGCGGCTGAAGCGTAATGCTGGCCACACTGCTTTCCTTGTATGCCGTACGGCTTGCATAAGGCAGCCTACTCTGCCTGACTCCTAAGCTGCTTCGGTGGTACACATGGGAGCCATTATTATTATTATTATTATTGTAAATTAAAATTTAGCTTTCATTGGACGACGAATAAGTAATTAACTATATAAGGAATTTCGAGGATAAATTAGTAAGACAGAACAAGATAGCTTAGTGCTTCGAAGAACAATGGAAATAAAGCAAATTCATCTGTAAAAAAAAGGTACACCAAGTAAAAAAGATTCTACAATGGCGTTATTTTTTTTAACAGAATCCTTGTATTTTAAATTGGTAGGTGGGGCGAGAGCGGGGGAGACAGACCAATGTAGTTTGGTTCACGTTCAAGTAACCAGACATTTTTTCCTTCAGTATTCTTGTAGATATACGTAATCAGCAGAATAGCAATAGAGATGATATTGTAGAGAATCAGTCCCAAGCGAACTATGAACCACAACGAATTTCCAAACACTCGCACGAACGTAGGCAGCGGTTGCTCTAGTTTCTGTGTTGCTCCATATCTGAATCTACGAATCCGACATAATTATATTTATAATAATCCACCTCCTGAACTCATTGTTACTATAATAAGCAGTTCTTTCTCTCAGTTTAAAGACTTGTTGTACATAACAAGTGGTATGGAAGCCAAGGACTGAAGAACAATGGAAGCAGAATGGACTTTTGACAATGGAAAATTGACTTTTTCGTTTCCTACTTTGTTGCTAATAAAAATCATACAGTAGGACTCCGATTAACCGAGCTGCGTTTATACAGGGTGTTCAAAAATGGTCATCCAGTATTTCGGTAACGTACTCCTTGCATAATTACAAGGAAAAAATTTCCTTGTAAACATAGGTCCGAAAACGTATAGTTTTCCATTTTGTATTTTTTAAGGAAAATTTTATTTCTCGAGAATAGAGTGAGATATTCTAATGAAATCGGGTATGTGTTACCCCAGTAACGTAATCTACAAAATGAAATTTTTTGAAAATTTTACATTCACAGATTTCAAAATGGCGGCTGTTTTAATTTGTAAATCATTTATATCTCACAAACTATTAGTTTTATGGAATAATGTTTCATTAGATAAAATCTTAAGCATTATTTCTTGAACAAATTGGTACCTTATATGTTACAATGCGATCTCAAACAACCGAGTTATGATGGAAAATGTCAGTGTGAGCCTACCATCAAACTGCAAAAATAATAAGCATTGAGTGACTCACACTGACATTTTCCATCATAACTCGGTTGTTTGAGATCGCATTGTAACATATAAGGTATCATTTTATTCATGAAATAATGCTTAAGATTTTATCTAATGAAACATTATTCCATGAAACTAATAGTTTGTGAGATATGAATAATTTAAAAATTAAAACAGCCGCCATTTTGACATTTGTGAATGTAAAATTTTTTTTAAATTTCATTTTATAGATTATGTTATTGGGGTAACACGTACTGGATTTCATTAGAATATCTTACTCCATTCTTGAGAAATAAAATTTTCCTTAAAAAATACAAAATGGCGGACAGATGGAAAAGTATACGTTTTTGGACGTATGTTTAAAGGAACTTTTTTTCTTGTAATTATGTAAGGAACACGTTACTGAAATATTGGACGACCATTTATGAACACCCTGTATAAGTAATTTTAGAGAATAAAACACTTAATGCGTAGTGTTGTTTACAATAAGTGTATTTTTATGAACATTTAAAATATACCACAGTGTAAATATATTTTTGAAATTGTAGTTTAAAAGCAGATAGAGACCGAATCGAGTTCAGTAAACTTCAAAGTTTGTGATGTTGACTTGATTGAATTTTTTACATAAGTAGTTAACGTTGAAGATGTAGTATTAAAAGTAATGGAAAAGTCACAAAGGAATTACATGTTAACAAGATCTGTATTCCATGAGTTTCATGATTCAGAACTGACACAATCATGTTGTTATAAACCGTATTACTTAATTAACACAAAACAGGTGGTAAACTATTTTCTAAAAAATAAAAAAAAATTTTGATATAATAACCTATATGCTGAAATTTGAAGAAATATTGACTGAATTAATTTGATAACGTAATTATGAACGGTAGATACTTGTACTTATACTCTGCAAATTGCACAATTTATTTAGTCACAGATAAGATATAATGTAAGCTATAATAAAAGAATTTGTATTTTCGTAGCGTTTCTTATTATTAAAAATTTGTGATGTGTTTTGTTTTGGATGCATTTAGTCGAGGTTTTGGTATCCGAGCTAATAACAGGTCCAGATTCCCTGGGATACGCGGACCTCTATTGGACGTTCCTATCCATTTCACATCATGATTGTGGTTAAGCGGTTAAGAACTGAACTGAACGCTTTGTGATGAGTTTTGTTTTGGATGCATTTAGTCGAGGTTTGGTACCTCAGCCAGGAACGGCTCCTGTACTCGGGACATGGCAGACTCTGCTGGATATTGCTATCCAATTCGCGTCGTGAATGTGGTTAAGCGTCTAACTGAACTGAACTCTTTGCGATGTGTTTTGTTTTAGACGCTATTCATCGAGGTTCGTGATTGTAGTTAAGCGTCTAACTGAACTGAACGCTTTGTGATGTGTTTTGTTTTGGACGCGATTAGTCGAGGTTCTGGTATTTCAACTAGTAACGGCTCCAGTCACCTCGGCTGAGCGAGACTTTGCTGAATATTGGTGTCCACTTCTCATCGTGATTGCGGTTAAGCGTCTAACTGAACTGAACTCTTTGTGATGTGTTTTGTTTTGGACGCTATTCATCGAGGTTCGTGATTGTAGTTAAGCCTCTAACTGAACTGAACGCTTTGTGATGTGTTTTGTTTTGGACGTGATTAATCGGGGTTCTGATATCTCAGCCAATAACGGCTCCAGTCAGTCCGGTCTAGGTCCCAGTGGCCTGGGATATGCCAGACTGTGCTGGATATTGCTATCCACTTCGGTCGTGATTGCGGTTAAGCGTCTAACTGAACTGAACGCTTTGTGATGTGTTTTGTTTTGGACGCGATTAGTCGAGGTTCTGGTATAGCAACTAGTAACGGCTCCAGTCACCTCGGCTCGGTGAGACTTTGCTGAATATTGGTGTCCACTTCACGTCGGGCGTGATTGCGGTTAAGCGTCTAACTGAACTGAACGCTTTGTGATGCGTTTTGTTTTGGACGTGATTAATCGGGGTTCTGATATCTCAGCCAGTAACAGCTCCAGTCACCTCGGCTAAGCGATACTCTACTGGATATAGCTATCCATTATGGTTAAGTCACAACGTCCGCCCCCCCCTGATTATCTTCCGTACATAGCTTATATTTAGTATCGTGTGAGGGCGTTAACAAATACGTAAATGAACTCAAAGGTAACGACTTATCCGTTAGTCCTCATCCATTTCTACTACTACACTATGGAGTGTTCACAAATACGTAAGAACAACTATCCTAAACTATTCAAAAACGTGTTGCGGTTGTTTACCACGAAACAAATAGTGGGTAGCAACTTACTGCTAGTCACACCGTATTCGTCTTTAAGTTAACTAACACGAATTCGTTATCTAACACGAATCAGCTGACTTAGTCAGCATCATTTAGGCTGACGACTTTCGTTGTGATAGAAATTACTGCAGGCGTACTGACCTTGACAGCAGCTCTCGTGTGCTTTCGATCGTGATCATTCCCGATGGCCACGAATATTCTGTTTAACAGATGAATTGTTTCAAAACCAGTATTCGGCCATATGGTCAGTAACGGTTCGTCAAGATTAAATGGAACCCTTTATTGTACAAAAGTGTGGGCGCTGCGATACTATGGGTAAAAAAACAGGATTAATGTGAAAGAGTTGTAAAAGAAACATAAGCAGAATTTATTGAAATAACATTTTAAATCCTGTGTTTCTTATAGCTGAACGCATTATCTTTCGGTTCCTAATTTCTTGATTAAACTGAGTTAAACGAGTAAAAAATTATATGGAAAAGGAGAATTGATTTACAGAGAAGTAATAATAATAATTATAATAATGATAATAATAATAATTATTATTATAATTATTATTAATATAACACAGCATCACCAGCAACAACTGTAATAATAATGATGGTAGCAATATAATGTTTATTTTTTTAAATGTAAAAGTACATTGTAAACATAAAATTCTGTTATTAGACGACACAGTCTTTTAAAAAAATATAGAAATTCAAAATATTTATAATCTGCTTGTTTATATTTATATGTTTATATTATAATGATTATAGAAATCATTTATAATTTTTCAAATTGGAGAAACGCTCAACCATAGGTTTGTATAGTCTGCAAATGGATTAATTTTTTCCTTTCGTTTTAATAATTTATCGATTGAATGCATACAAGATGCTTTCATAACATTGACAGTAAGGTAATTCTCTTGTTTTTGGATAGTTTTGGAAATACTGTCAAATGCCGAAAAGAAAATCGATTTACTTTTTTTTTAATTTATTTTTTGCAGATTTGATACTTTTTGTGGACATTAAACTTTTGACGTCAATATCACAGTTGCAACGACGTTAAAGATATATATTTTACGATATGCCACGTCATGCAAGGCACCGGCTATATTTTGATATAGTCTTTCGGGCAATAGTAAGGTTTGTGTCATGATTATTAAAATTAGAGACATTGATTTCTCAAATACATTCAGGCTTACAGCATGTAAAATTAAATTAGCAAAGTTTAGTTTCTAGTTTGTTTCCTGTATATGCTAAAAGCAACAAACATTTCATACACGATTTCGCTTTAGTAACTCAGAAGGAAAGGACGAAGGATTCCTGCGAGTTTATCTCCAAACAAGGAAAGGTCCTAACTCTCCAAATAACTTACTTGCAGTGTTTATCGTTCCGCATACTTCATACAGTCTATAGACTGCCGATGACTGGGAAATTTAAGACTTACAGGCTCCTTGTTAAGAATTTCCGGCCCCGCCTTTCACCGTGTGTAAATTCACGTGCATAAAATTTGGAATGTTACGTCACTTGTTAAATAAATATTGTTGACATTGCATAATGCAGTGAAATAAAATTTTGCCTGACATTGAACAATCAAATTTAGATAGAGAGATATCTTTGTTTCTATAAGAGATATTTATTTCTTTTATTTGATATTAGAAAGAAAACTGTGGAAGACCATTCCAGTAGATCTTTCGAGAACGTACGTGTTATCAGACTAACAAACTAAATTTTATAATTTAGGTAGTGGTATAATGCGTGTGTATTTTTGTACTCTTACCCCCCAGGGGCGTATTTACGGGGGGACGAACGGGACTGGATCCCCTCCTGGAGTTGACGAAAAAGTTCAATTTTTTTAATCACCTAGGCTGTTTTATTACTTTTTTCAGATGTGTATGTTAATACAGTAGTTACAATTTTTTAAATATACAAACAGGTTTATTACACAGCATTAGCGTATAGGCCTATGTTTGAAATATGAAATCTACGAAAATCAGTTTAGTCAATAAGTATCTTATAAACAATGTTTCAGTAACGCTTATTTTTATTGTGTTATTATCGTATATTTCAATGGGATTGATTTCAGCCACTTTAAAGATAGTAATGTTGATTAGCATTAACTTGTTTTTTCTTCTGTAAGAAGTCGACCCGACCCTGGACCCTCCCCCCGAGGCCAAATTCTAGATACGCCACTGACGTCGTCGTCATCGTCAACGTGTGTTCACCCTTTCCACTCGTTGTCCGGGACAAATCAAACTAAGTTCTCCCTGAATCTTGCAAAGAACATTCGCCTTGGTCTCATTACGTATTTTGGATTCCGTTATTCGTACCGTTAGCCGTCGCATCGCCTAGCCAGATTTCTTGCCCACCTCCAGTATACTTTCTTAATTCCCCAAATTATACCATCTTTTCTAACCAGCTTGCGTAACACTTAATTCTTTTAATTGGCTGCCCTTATCATTCTTACTACGGTTGTTTCTATGTTCTCTTCCACGCGTTAACTGCAAAAAGCATATACCGATTAAAAACTTTCCTTTTTAAATGTAGTGCAAGTTCTTCGTAGTATTGCTTATATTTCCGAAGACAGTCGGCTCCGATCTATTTGACTGACGGTGTCTGTATTGCAGGTCTATTGTCTATTATTGTTTTAACCAAATCTGTAATAACTATATTCACATCTTTCAGACACTTTCCATTATTTCTTACATCCTCAAGTTCGTCTCTACAGAACAACGTGTATACTCTCCATTAATGGCTGTGATCATTAACCGTTTCTTCCAACTCGGCTACGTTTTCGCTTGTAACACTACTCGCCTGCTAATCTTAGATTTGACAGATACATTCTCACTATTTTAATTCCTTTATGTTTTCGTTCTAATCTTTTCAAGAAGCCACAACAATGCTTAGTACAACGTTGGTGACAGTCATACAAAATGTCTTTTCGTATTCAGTGTTACAAGTTTGAAGCACGTTTATTGCTTCCAGATCTGTTAGTGAAATCGCTGTATAGAAACGATAGCAATGACATTCGTCATTTCCACGTCATACCTATTCCCTTTAAAGTCAATTAAAACTACTATACTCTTTTCCCATCTGCAGATATCTTTTTCAATCTTGTAAGTTAAACAGCTCCATATAGAAGCATTTCTGTCGTTACTCGATTATTACCAGCGAATTTTTCTTTTTTAATATTTCTCAATCATCTAACAATCTTCCATTAAAATATCTGTAATTATATCATTATTTACTGTTTATCGTGCACAGTTGGTATATGTGTTATAATTATCTTTTGCCACTGTCACTTGTATGTACCTCTTTACCACATATTTTAGGATCTTCGGTTTGTTTCGTCCTATACTTCCATGTCTGTATTTAATGGCTGTTACTATTTACCTTCCATTTACTGTGATCCTTTTTGCACTCTTTCTGCAGTTTTCTTTATCTTTTATACCTTTCTGGTGAAATATACAGAGTTTCTTCGAATTCCTTGTTTCAATGTTTTTTTTTGCACAGTTCTATACATTTAGTTTTGATTCTTGCGTCATTGTCTTTCTTGTTTATCTTCTTTTATTTACTAGTAAATAGGCCTACCTACGTCTCAAATGATATTTCTGAATTGTCTTGTATGTCAACTACTTTTCTTGTCGACACCAGTATTTACTGTAATTATATTTATTTGAACAGATCAGATGATATCCTGACGACGTCTCATCACAGAAGTGCGAAACGTTTGATGCTGAAAAAATATAATGTATGTTGTCAGTGTACATTAAATAGTATTGTTATCAATAGTCAAAAGTCTCAAACGTTTACGAGCGAGGTTAATGTACGTCTTAATTAACATGTCCAGTAAAGATGCCGTGAGCGTACCGTATCGTGGTTTTCTAATGTAGGTTAATAAAACTGCAGACACTTGAAGGTCAGATTGTTATACGAGAAGGCATCTCGAACACAGACAGATCTAAATCGAGGCGGAGTATTTGAAAACAGATTGACGTCGCTTAGCAGAGTTCGTGACTGCTTTCTCGCGAAATTCGATACAAGTGGTGTGCCGTGGTTTGAAATACGGCCATAGCAGTAAGGTGTTTCAGTCAAACGTATCGCAGAATTTAGGTTCCCTATCTGGTGATTAAAATGTCGTGCAACGAAACTAACGTCGTACAGTAATAACTGTGATCGCGATTTTATAGAGAACACCCTCGTCTCGTTATGCGTTACATAACTGTGTAACATCGCGTCTAATCTGATGTAACGTTAACTCTAGAATCTGATGGGCCATTAACGCTGGCCTTTACCGCAAAAGATACTTCACCTGTTGCCGTAACGTTTATTGCAAACGTGTACATGCTAGAAGCTATACCCACACACTTGCACCTGTACGTTTCTTTTGTACATGAGACGTAGCAAATTTTAAACTACAAATTTTGCGGTTATGTGTTCCTATAGTTACTCTGTGGAGAAAACGGTAACTCTTGGATGTTTCTTCAACATCGGTAAGTGACTCCTGCGCACTGTCATTCCGCACCAGTGTTCACCACTCGTGTATACCCTTTACAATACTTTTTATCCACATGTATGTTATATTATGGGTAGGACACATTAGGCCTCTACGTGAACGCAGAGTTATTAAGAAAATATTTAATAATGCAAAGCCAGAAGGTAAAAGGAAAGTTGGAAGGCAAAAACTGAGGTGGAGGGACGGGATGAGTCAGGACATCAGGACTCTTGGGATTAGAAACTGGAAGAATATGGCTTTGAGTAGAGAAAAATGGCGAAATCATCTGAAGAAGACCTGGGCCCACAGAGGGTTATCGAGCCAATAATGATGATGCTGGTGATGATGATATATTATTATTATCATGTTACAATGCATTTAACATTATTATCTCCAGTGTAGTCTTAGGTCTCCAACTCTTAAATTGTCTGATTGTCGTGTTTCAGAGTGTTCCTTTTTAAATTTGAAATAACTTTCAAGTATTAGAGGTGCTAACGAAAATTAAATTCGTCATCTCTGTGAGTGTTGAGGATAGGTCAGTAGTTTGTTTCTTACACACCGAGACTTTAAATGTCTGCTTGTGTCCGTTTCACATATTCCATGCATCTCCTTTAGGAAACATCTCCTTCAGTACGAGTGTGGGACATATGAACAAAACTTAGAAGTGGTTCACAAGCTGATCAGATTCGTTAATTCATTACAAGATTTTTTTTTTTATTAATCAGATTATCTTAGTTGGTGTACCACTTAAATTGCTCAACGCAGATGACGCATTTCGGCTTACACACCGTTGACACGTCACTTTGAATCACTAGGCTAGCATCTGTGGCTTTACAACTCAAAAATGTTATCAGTTTTTGGGTTTGTATATTGTTAGTGTAATATCTTTCATTGTTTCGTTGTAAAAATTCTTGTCAGTTATACTTCGGATAATTCCATATTCTAACACGTTTTATTTTAGATCTCTCACATTAGTTCCACGTAGTACTACGGCCTGAAGGAATTTAATGCCATGCGCCGTGATTTTACTAATGGATGTGTTCGTTACGTATACCGGTACTACTTTCGAAAAAACCCATAGACTTTTGTGTTATCGTATAATCGGTGACCCCCCTCACACACACACACACAAACACACAAAATATTAATCACATTTTGATACATTTGATGCTGATAACTTCAATCGTACTTTTCAGGAGTACCAATGTTTTTTAGAATGTCCTTTCTTTTTACAGAAACGTACGATTTTTCTCAGTCCGTTTGAAAATTGAGGAGTACTTAAACAATCCAGCCAGTTTGTTAACTTCTAACGTGCTTTTGTTGTTGTGAAACGGTACGCGTACAAATAGTTGTACAATTTTATGTGAATAAATAAAATTGTCACATTGTTATTTAACATCGTAATTGAAAATGAAATCTACTCTCTTCACGTGACTGATTCTGTTTCTTCCTATTTTTTTTTCATGTTGTTATCTTAACCGTGAAAATAAAGTAAATTGTACTTTTCAATACTGTAAAAATCAAATTTCAAAATTTTCAAATTTTAAAATCCGAGTCACGGTAGTCTGTGTCCTGAGACACAGGTACAAGCATTTATAATTCGAGATTAATCCCGTATTTCTAACATTAATCTCGAAATATGGGATTAATCGCGATTTAAGTTTAACCTACATTATTTAAGTTTAACCGATTTAGCTAAATATTTTTTGTTATTTTTTTGTTCAAGCTAACAAAATAGGTCAATGTTATTTTTCAATAGCAATAACCGAACGGTTTCGGCAATGAAAGTCGAGGAAGGAAAGACACGGCAACGACAAAAATTCGGTTAGTGTAAAGTAGGGTTGCCAACCATACTTTATAATAAAGTATCCTACTTTATTTTTGGTGAATATACTTTATATTTTTGCATAAAAATAAAGTATGCGAAAATACTTTGTTTTGAGTCTTTACTGTAATGCGCGAAACGAAACACTCTCATACGTAATTTCCGAACGATTTATCGATGCCTAAGATAAAACAGAACGGAACACACACGATTAACAATGATTATTTATTATTGAACGAAACGGCAGATGGCAGTCCGTATCGGTTTCCTTTCTAGATCATTATTTATACGTTGTTGCAAAAAAAAAATTTTATATTAAAATGGATAATTTATATTCCGAGTCTTAAAGAAATCCAAAGACAATCAACAAATAATGACAAAGAATTTTCAGAAAAAAATACTGCTGAAAAGTGGCAATATATACTTAAGAATGCGTGTGATAACTTACCAAATATAAAAAATTATTTCTTATCTGCTCTCTGTTCCCGCAACCTCAGCTTTCACTGAAAGAGTTTTATCGGTGATGAATGTAAGTGGCGAGAAGAGAGAAACAGAGCGTCCATAAATTAAAAAAAAAATGAGTTCTTTATTTATTTAAATCTAGATTTAGATTGTAATACTAGCTATCAAACTCTCAAAGATAACCAAAAATTGTTAGTTTGTGCTAAAAGCACAAAAAAATATGTATTTAAAGCAATAAAAACTTAAATTTAAATAATACTTTTTTTTCTTACAAATACTTTTTTTTTCCTCTTCCAACAGACAAGTTACGTTATTTTCCTCAAAAAAAGTTGGCAACCCTAGTGTAAAGTAACGTTATGTAAGAGTAACCGAATAGGCCTACCAGTTACATACTGATTGTGTTCGTGATCGATCGGAAACTATCGTCCCGAATGTCGACCGTTTAGTAAGTTTCGTTAGCCATAAGTGTCTTGACAGTTACGCTACAAAACAAGTTATTCGTTATGGTGAGAAGCGGTGGGAGGGGCGAGGGAGAGAACCAACTAGGGAGAGAAAGGTGTGGTGTGTTATTTATTCATTGTTACATAATTTCACAAAGACTAAACATACCATAAGTGAGCTGTTGACATTAATATTCAGAAATTAAATAATCTTTTCAGTAAACTCATTGCAAAGTAGAAACTTCGCGCGGAACGCCTTGACATTATCAGATCAGATCAAAATAAAGCCGTTTTTTTTAATGATAAAATTTTGAGAAAAACGAGTTAGTACAAGTTTTTGTTGTTTCATCCTCAACTAAAACGTCTTGAGACCTTCTCGCAGTTAAGGATTATATCAGAGAATCAGTACAAAGCAAAAATGTACTGCCTTTTGACTCTGAATAAATATGTAGTAGTAAAGTTTTAGTCTTGGTTTTGTTGTGCACGTCATCTCCGTGCATCAAATACTGCGTAATGCACTTTGCGACTTCGCAACACTAATTTTCTGAATACATTGATGAAGGTCATATACAAACGAAAGCTACCTCAGGCACAGATAAAATTTAATTAAAAATTTTGATCTTAAACTTATTATGCGTAAACTTAACTTGTAAATTTCGTACTATTGTCACAGGACAAAAAAGACACCTCATCACTGAAAACGTATGAGCTCTTTGTTAATGGCGTGAGAGAAAGAGACCTGTCTTTGACGTACCTCCACCCGAAACATTTAATTTTGCATCAATTCGAAGATTATGTCAACTTAGCCTTTGTGGCAGCGTGTTCAACTCCCTTAAGCGGATTATTATACATTCCAAATGTAAATTTGCGTCTGACAGTATACGAAATACCGTTTTATTTGAATCTTTAGACATATCTAACTTATCAGTAATTCGGTAATGCATACAACATAATCAAATATGATCTAACGTCAGTTACTAATAGGGTGTACTTAAATACCCCCGTTTTTAGAATTTGTCTAAAAAGCATGTACGATAATAATTAGTCCATGTTATTTTGTCATATACTCTAGCATCTTTGTATCTCGTGTTTGTATAATGAACTATAGGCTAATGAAAGTAGTACTGTTCGTCAGCGCAATAGTTACAAGTAAGGTTTTGTTGTTGGTTCGAATCGAAGTCAGTCGTAACCGTTTTTACACTGCAATAAATGCAGTAATAAAAGTTTTAAATTTACATTGTTTTCTTTAAACTAATTTTTGAATTGTGCGGTGTTTTAGTCATTACAAGTATTTTATTTTAACTAATCATAACGTTTCCATAACCTTTATGTGCAGACGTAAAATTAAAAACTGATGACAGACATTTACCGTAATCAAACTATAATATTAACTGTTGTGAATGAACTCTTATAAGAGGTTTAGTATTGGTAGGACTCGTTTATTTGTCATTTAAACTGGTTTAATGGTTTTGCTGTAATGGTTTCATTAAATAACCAATCAGGAACGAAATAAAGTGCGAATTTACGATGTTTTATAGAATCATAATTCATGTTTCATTACTCTACTCAGTTACCAAGGCTACCTGTAAACGAGTAACAAGAGCTTAATGACGTAGTAAAAAAACCATAGATTGAAAGTAAAACATAATTTCTTACGATCTGGGCACATGGCCCATGGAAAAATTGTTATCTTCAGTGGAATTCTAGCGTTATGTTGTGACGCTAACGAAGGTAGCGTATCCAACGCAGTTCAGTGTAACTGCACTGATGTGGTTGTTGCAGTTGTTGGAGAAATGGAAATATTTTACCTGAAAACTTGTTTTTTCTTAGAGCATTAGTCTTCAGCCACGATATATTTGTGGAAGATTTTTAAAAATATAATATCTTCAAATAAAAATCAATTCGTCTCCGAGTTAATTATTTTCAGTCAGGAAATAAATTTCGAACGCTTTAATAATTAAATTTAACATTCATAGTTTCTTATAGTAAATTTTTTATAGTATTATCAGATCCAGCATTCAGACTTAATTCAAATTTCTGTCATTGACTAATTTATCTGTACACACAAGGTTCTTACGTGGCTATCCGACTAGTCCAGCCTAACATGTAGCGTTAATGTTCAAAATATACTGAAATTAGTCAACGGAAGTTATATATTAATTGCAGTGTTAACTTTAAATTCACGTACTCCGGAGTGAACTACTGCAGACCGTTTCTCAAATAGGCGTAGGGAGTTTGTGGAGGCTACGAGTAATCAGATTACTCTTAGGCGCATATGTAGTCGTAGTTGTCCTCTCTTCGGAAGCGTTCCATCCTCTCTTTGTCAGAGCATATTCCACAGGTTGAAAAATAACGAAAAAATGTCATAAACGTGCGACCGGAAACGCTTTGGTTTCAGGTTACGGACTGTTGAAGATTTTGCTACTCCTTGCCTTGCCCTCAGAGGTAAAAAAATTCGATATTAAAATTCTTGGAACACTATTTCTAGGGAACGTTTATGGTATTATATATGTTTTTTTTTTACCTCAAAATATTTTAAAAGTGGGTTCTGAAAATGGTTGAAACACCTAAAAAAATGTTAGAAAACGCAGTTTTTTTAGGATTGGCATACATTTATTTTGTTAAATTTACAATAAACAAATAAAATTTCAAAACAAAATCTGTAGAACATTTAATTCACAAACACCGCATGTAAATATCTTAAATAGAAAACAAATTCAGACTTAATAAATTAAACTGATAAAACTGAAAACGGGTTAATAAAACTATTTGGGAAATTTTTAAATCATGAGTTGTCAATACACTATTAACAGCTGATCAACAATAAAATTTTAAATACAGAGCCTAAACTAGAAGTTGATGGCATGTCGTTATTACTATTACTTTTTTACATATTATAATATTTCGGACGTCAGCCATCGTTTATAGAAACTGTTTTAATCACAAAGTTTCGTCCTCTGAAAACCTGAGATCGTCCTCAGCTGTAAATAACTTTTTACAACATCATATCTATCAACACAAAAAAGATATCGTCACAACTTTCCAATAAAATATTATAAAGTATTAGAATTCTTTGTTAGTAAGTTGTGACCATATCTTGTTATCTGTTGATTGATACGATGTTGTAAAAAGGTATTTACTGCTGAGGACGATCTCAGATGTTAAGAGGTCGAAATGTTGTGATTAGAATTGTTTCTATAAGCGATGGTTGATGTCCGAAATATTACAATATTTAAAAGTAATAATAATGTCTTACGTATTTGTAACTGAGGAATACGTCGATATGATGTTTGTTTTGGGTGTGGCTGAAGTTGCTGCTGTAGAATATAGACGACGAAGTTCCTAACCGCAGGATTCCAAATCCAAAAACAATCGGGTCATTCTGTATGCTTCAGGTAACAGGTTTACTTTACTAGTATTCGTACCAACAACACACGTTCTTCCCAACATGAGAACGCTCTCGATTGAAACATTATCGGTTCTGTTCATCGCAGTCCAAGTGTCAATACATGACGTGTGTTTCGGTGGTTCGGGGTTTCACAGTCTATAGTATGGAGGACACTTCGTCCTAACAAACTTGATCCTTACCATAAACGATTAGCACAAAATCTACAACCAGGAGAAATTAACAACCTTCGCTTGGAGTCCTGCAACTGGTTAGATAGGAATCGACAGTTGCACAGGTTCATCTTATTTACCGATGAGACACAGTTCACTCGGAGCAGCATCAACAGCATACGCAACGAACACACGTGGGCGGAAAATAATTTTCAACGCCGATTTAACGTCAGAGTGTGATGTGGCATTATCCACGATCAGGTAATTGATCCGTTCATTTTCACAGGTCACGTAACTGCTGATGATTGCATATATTTTGTACAAGAATAATTACCACATTTGTTTGAACATTTACTCTGACCCCGTACGTACTTGCAGCACCTGTCAGCTCATTTACGTCATAATTTTCCAGAGAAACGGATTGGTTGTGGCGGTCCACACACTTGATCATCCAGATCGCCAATATAACATCGATGGATGGATGGATGGATGAACAATAACGTGTACAAAATAAAAGTGCATACCCGTGATACATTACTTGCCCGCATAAATTGAAGACAGTCCTGTGGAACTACAAAGTGTGACACAAGCGTGCTGCCAAATGTACTGAGTAGGGGTCACATTTCTGAAAATTTATTGTAAACAAACAAAATGGACTAGTAAAGTAAATGCATGTGTACTTGTAAGTAGGCTACAACTTCATAAATGGACAAGTCTGTTAAGTTCGCTATTTTTCTTTTACATAAATCGATTTTTACAGGTTTGTTTTTGTTTACTTTAATTCCATACATTTTCACAGAATTAAATGTCCTACAAATTTTTTCAATTTTTATTTGTTTATTGATAGTTTAATAATTTAAATTTGCAGCAAACCAAGAACCGTGTTTTTGTTTTACTCATACTTTATAGACTTTTCAACCATTTTCTCGGTAACTGTTGGAAATAAAGTTCTGGGACCCACTTTTTAAAAATTTTCCAGGTAAAAAAAAACATGCAATCAATGTTTCCATATAACTAGTGTCGCAAGAATTTTAATATCGCATTTTTTTTACCTTTGAGACCAAAAAGTGAGAAAATCTTCGACCGGCTACAACGTGAAAACAAAGCGTTGTCCGACACATGTATATACATTTTTTTCTTTACTTTGACCTTTGCAAGTGGGGGGTAAAACGTCAAGAATCACCTGCTATATATAAGAGCAGTCTTAAAAAGCAGATTGTGTTAAATAAATGTTAATAAACGTCCTGACAGATATGTGTGTACTTAAAGAATGTACTGTTATTAGCTTAAATCAGAATTGAAGCTGGAATTGTTATAAGCTGAATTGTCACATATATGAATTGGTAATAGCCTACTTAATACTTGCGCGTGCGCAATATACATATACTATATACAGCTATATACTTATTTATTTACTTAAAGACTATTTAAATGCAGAGAGGAAGACGAAAGCAACCCACCAGACGGCCCTCTTGTACCCTCGTTACTCCACCAGTACGGGGTTAACGAAATTATATCAGCCTCCTAGAAAAAGGGTATGAAAACTTTTCGCTGACCATTCACTGGGAGCGTAAACGATCTGCCTCATTATGGGAAGGTAATATGTTTTGCCGATTTGACACGGGTTGTTTACAGATCCAGTAGCCACACATATAATGGAGCGGGGACCCTGAGGTTACCAAGATCAGCGTTCATACATGGTTCCCTACAGCACAGGTGACCAGACAGCCACCCAGCGAAGGGCAACACAATACTCTTCCGCCGATACAAAATGTGTGCGTGTGTGTAAAATATATATAAAAGATACGAGACAAGTTATATTATGTGTATATAACTCATAAAGTCCGGCTATGAAGCGCATTACGAATAGAAACACTCATGCTCGTTCGGAAAAGTTCAAAACTTCCAATTTTTGTATGGTGTAATTTTGTAATGGTTTCCCGTATCTGTCATACTGAGTTCGATTCAATTTTGTATAGAACAATAAGTAGGCCTATAATGTTGTATAGCGAGAGGCCGTACGTCTAAAGAGAAAAGAGGGATAGAGAGATAACATTCATATGGTTTCCGAAGCCTTGGATTGAAGTAACACAAAGTGGTTGAATTCGTTTTCATGTGGCAATAAACATTTGCAATCTGGATATTTATCCGTTGCTTTGTGGAATTAAATTTAGATTAACGGATGAAATTTTAATAAATTGTTTTCTTCAAGTACTACAATTATGTCGTTTATATTGAGAAACCAGTGCCGTTGCAGACTATTGAGATATGTGCGAGCTGTATTTAGTTACGTTCGCAAAAACAATTATTAGCAACGTATTTTCCGTACTCTGACCCACTCAGTAGCCTCCGATGCACAATGTGATCCTAAAACACACACACGTTATTGTTTTAGTTTCGAAGGCATTGTTACTAGACTTCAATCCCCATATAAACGCGTGGGGATATGCAGAAGAGTGAAAGCTTCGCAGGCTACGGTCTTGTCACAAATATTTACAGCTCGAAACAAGGTCTAATGGCTCTTAGTTTCGACTCCAAACAAACCGATGCATTTTCTCGTGATCCACTACATGCCTTCAATAAAAATTTAAAATTTTTTGAAAATATTCACAATATTAATCAACCCTATTGGTGTTCTTTCAAACCACCATGTGACCATTTCAGTCGTGTCCAGTACTGTATAAACGCCGCTACACCCTTACGACTTCATCCCAGACTGTTCATTGCCAGACTCTACGGCAACCGTCTGTTATTCTAATGTCATGAACGTCGTATAAATCGGAGTTGATACTGTTGTTTGCCAAGTAAATATATTTTCCGTATGAAAAAAAGTATTTCAATAGAATTCTTCCTGCCGCTATTCTTGTTATATGTCAGTGTTACCGAGTTCGTCGTTCTTAATTCTGAAATATGTTTCTAATTTTTAACGCGTATTTTAACTGCCTCGTCGGCCCGTAATCGTCACCGTATATTTCATTTTTCATAATTTGTTATTACCGCAGTAATAACGTTCTAATTCTTGTCTGTATTTCTATTGCATCATCTTGAATAAATCACACGTCAGTGCAGGTATACCTATATCTTACCCCTGCATTGACTACAAACGTATTAGTCAAAACAACAATACGTTTCAGGAAAACGTAATATGCAACGTGGTGGCTGAAAGATAATAATGCTTAGTCACCTTTGTGATGCATAATGTAAAAAGCACTACTGTAGCCCGTACAACAGAATTTTTGAAGAATTAACACATTTGTTCGGATTGCATTACGTCCGTACTCTTAGTGTCTGCCCCGTACTGACCTATGTTTACAAAACGTCTAGATAATGCAACATTAGGTAATGGATGAAACGCATTGTATGTGTGTAAAATGCATTAGTGGAATGAGTGTGGCTACTACTCTAGCTAACACGTTTTGTTAAAATATGCCGATTTCACGTTATTAATCTTAGAAGAGATTGTATTTCCTGAGGGCTCGCATATGCGTACGCGGGCCGAACCGTATCCACTTCGTGTCAGGGTCACCTCAAGTTTCAGAACGTTCTCTTACTATTTCTATTACGTGCTTGTTGAAATTCGTTTGCACGTTTAATTCTGATTGACTGGACCACGAGACTTATTTGTGGACGCAAAAAACGTGTGTAATTTAATTCGTGCCATCAAAGCCGTAAAAAATGATCGTACAGTATAAATTTACGTAAGCAGATAAATCACTGAGACAGGTATTCTTCATCAAATTTAAATGCGTTTAGTAGTTATAATGAATAGGAATGTTAGTTATAATTGTGTCTTCCGGTGACGTGAAGAAAATATTGTAACTCGCCCGCCATTTCATGTTATAATCATTATTGGAGTGAAATCAATTGATAATGTACAGGAAAGACAAATATATTCAGTGCGTACAAAGGTCTGTTACTACCTTGAAGTCTTCTTCACTGTCATTCATCATTGGAATACAGTCTATCATAGAAATTCGTTGTTGACACAATACAAGCAGTCTACATATCAGAAATTGAACTGAAAAAATATAATGTTTAATATTAAATTGCGAAAGGAAAGGAACAGTCAGCGTAAGCTGTGGAAATTAAAAACAACAGGATTCGTACACAGCATACCTATGACATAAGGAGGAAGACAATCACTCAAACTTGTCAGATATATTCGTAAAATTCTGTTAAAGCTACACGCCATTAAACAAATCATCGAGGTAATAAACCGTTTACGCGCATTTACAAACCAGTAGTCGATTGATTGGTAACACTACGTCCAAAACGGAGGCAGCGCTCTTTGAAAACTTATTTTTACTTACTTAGTATTACTTAACGCAAGATTAGTATTTTAAACTTAGTATTACGCAAAAGTAATACTGAAATATTGTTAGCGTGTAGGCCTGTGCGTTATGTTGTACACGGCGAATGTTATGTAACTTGCCATACAGCGAACATTTACGGTATCTAATGCTTTGTAACATATACGCGAATATGTTCGTCAAGCGAGCGTGTATATATAGCGAGACGTTTTGTACTGAATACTTCCAGTTAAGTACGCGTTGAATATAACCAACAGGTTTAATTACTGTTAGAGTAGTTACTACCGTAATCACTCTGCAGATCTAACAAAAACCTATTGTGAAATGTGTGCGTGTGTGTGTGTTTCTACCTTTTGAGTTGTTATTCTCTCCCAACAGTATATGCGAGATAGCTGTCTCTACGTCCGTAATAGTCAGGTTTCGCTGTATATCTAACTTCGTAACCACTCTTGGACATTACTCCAGCGACAACTCGGTTTAATACCATTGGTCGTCAACATGCGACGTATTTTTTGCTACTTAAAATTACAATATTGCGTTAACAGTTTTAATGTTGCGAGTCCGTGTTCCAATTCCGTAATTGTTTTGTTTTTACTTTTTTCTTAAAAAAAAAATAATAATTTTTCAATGTAGATAAGTCATGTTTTAATTTATTTTCCCAGTACGAATTCGCCTTGTCTCAAGCGTTAAGGCATCCAGTAAAATAGTGTCTGCAGTTGGAATACATTTGCTTTGTACATTGACCGTGTGTAGTATTTAGAAAGTAGTACTGTGTACATTTGACACTTTGCTAGGTCACACCTTGCAATGTCCAACAGGTTGTGTTGTGTGGGTAAAGTGCCCCGCCCCTCTTCTTAAAATGCATACTTATGTAACAACAATTTACGGTTTCCACATTGCCATTTAACTTTTGGGGTAAATTGCTTTCTCTAAGGGACTGATAATGCGATTACTTGAAATTAATATATACCACTGTACTGTACAATCAGATCGCGTCTAATCGTTGATAACTATTGTCCATAAACAAGTATAGGCCTACACGTTTATAAATTCTGGATGTTGTAAATTTATGTATTGCGATATCACATTTTAGAGATGTGTATTCACATTCACTTACGTGAAATAGAAACGTCAAACACGCGCGCGCGCGCGAACAGACTGAAAAAGAAACGGCCATGATGTCTGCGGAAACCCATAATTGATTATGTTTTCCCGCTCCTCTGTAAATTAAAGATTACTTCATTATTGCCCGTGTACCTATTAGACTAGTCGTCAGCGAATTACTTCATATGGGTCATTACCGGGAGCCATGCAAGTATACTTGGTACGTCAGTCCATTATTTCAACAAGTCTGTACATCTAAGTATACGGAGTTGGTAGGTCTATATCCGGGACTGAAGGGTTTGTAGAAGCTGGCAGGCCCGGCACACTGTCATTGCCGAATCTAAACACTGCACCAGTGATAAGTGTTAATAGTCAGTCATTCGTTTAAGGGTTACGTAATTATTTAAAAAAAAATTATTTTCTCACATTTCATACTAATAAAGAATGATGTAACAACGTAGAACCATAAAATGCATCAGAACTTATAAAATACATCAAAATTTGATGTGCGTGTGTACACAGTACATTTAACGTGTGTGTGTGTATGTGAGCGCGAGGGCGCACGCGGGCGTGTTTAATATTGCTATTCCACATTTTTGTATTTTCTTTTCAAAGGAGATTTAAAAATACGACAGAGAATTTGTTTTCGTCGTTTCTTCATCAAAGTTCAGTTACTATAACGGCATAACAAAAGGGAAACGGTAAATAGTTTAGCTCTGTGAAATGTTAATTAAATTAATTAAAAGGTGTAGGCTTGATTAGATGCTGTAGCTAATTGGCGGCTCCCAAATTCTTCAGTGCGCGCGTTTGTGCGTGTGTGTGAGGATATTAAACAACCGCATTCTTAACAACTGTCGCACCCGCTACCTTTCTTCTAACGAGACAGTAGCGACGACATACTTTCCCCGTGCGTCTTTGTGTGTGTGTGTGTGTGTGTGTGTGTGTGTGTGTGTGTGTGTGTGTGTGTGTGTGTGTGTGTGTGTGTGTGTGTGTGTGTGTGTGTGTGTGTGTGTGTGTGTGTGTGTGTGTGTGTGTGTGTGTGTGTGTGTGTGTGTGTGTGTGTGTGTGTGTGTGTGTGTGTGTGTGATTAGGTAATTTATTGTAATATACAAATTTACGAATTATTCGTCAATACCATTTAGTATGCATAATGATGTTATAAATTAATTATCTTAAAACATCGATTGTATAAGACTTCTCAGACAGGTTTTTGTAATTGCATGTCGTTTTACGCCGACTAAACTTGTTACTAAAATTTGTTTGTTTTCCAGTCTGAACAAAACCTCTTCGTAGTCAAGTAGATCGGTCATTGTATAATGCGATCTGTAAACTCTGTAAACACTTGTACATTTATATAACGTGTTGAGCTTACAGTATACAAGCTCTAGTGTCTCCCTCTCTCTCTCTCTTTTGACCCTCCACATTCACTTTCTTTCTATCCATCATTCTCGCTTTGTCTTTCACACTGAACATAGTCTTGACAATCGTCTGTATTATTTCACTGTACCTACAAGTATTTTATTGTTTTTGTACAGTATAGTAGAACGCACAGTACTTTATTAATCTGCACTCTTTTTTCAAAGAAACCGGTGACGTCACCGATCAGTGCACCGAAAGAGTTTGGACTGATATCACGTAGTTTTTCGTAAAACGGTAAAACAGCTCCTCCCCCAAGCTCTGCCGGCATAGAGTTGTACACTGTTATACTCATATAGTTTTTAAACGTTATTAAGTATGATGTTTTATGTCTGATGTTTTAGAGTTATGGGAATTATTTAGTTCGTATGAATGCAAACTTCGCTTTCCAAATTTTGTTAATTTCGATACACACATATAAAGTAGTGGAAAAATTCCAAGTTTTTTAAACAGAGGTCTACATTATGTCCATCTGTTTATATTTTTAATTACAGTACATTTTTACATTATTAATGTTTTAACTGGTACTGGTTGTGTTTGGTGTACTGGGTGTTGGGTATGGTGTATGATGGTCGGTGTGATGAGTTAGTTCGCTCTCCAAATAATATTGTTACGTCGGCAAGATCTGAGGTCTACACGTGGAAATAAAATCGTCGCCCTAGACAGTACAACGCTCAAAAATATAATCGCATGTCTACAAGACAAATCTATCGGTCAGTTGTGTTGGCAGTACTCAGCCGACGGTGTTGCGACTTGATGTTAAGTTATCATTTATTATTGACTGCGATTTAGTAACTTACTGTTGAACAGTTCGTTATTACAAAAGATTGTGAACTCTAAAATAATGTTTTGAATTAGTGTGTTTCTGAAGAAGAACGGAATTAAATGCAAGGATTAAGGCGATTAAAATAGTCTCAGAATTGTTTTACTGTATCCAATTTAAATTGTCGTTAATCAAAAGGTGCAGCGGTAACAGCAATAATTTGTTTTAACTTATACGTATATTCCGTTCCTGTGTCTGTGATATTTATGAAATAGACGATAGCCTTTACCCAAACTTTTCATAGTCGCGAATGGCAGTTTTATTCGATTTACGGCTTACATTATTTTCTAGACATCCACCAGAACGTTGAAGTCTGCCCACAGCCGAGCTGATCGGGTAGGTTTCTTCAAGGTTCGCACGTTCCCGCCCCGCCCAATAGAATTTAAACTAGAACGTTTTCTGTACATATGACAATATTTGTCGTAATACCACAGTTGTCTTTATATTTTGTCACTAATTTTCGTATATTCATATACACATTAATCACAATGAATGTAATGTGTGTGTGTGTGTGTGTGTGTGTGTGTGTGTGTGTGTGTGTGTGTGTGGTATATAATTAATTTATTTATTTACGTACGAAAATGGGTTTATAAAGACAATACTCGCACACTTAAAATATTAAATATTTGAGAGATCATTATCTGATGTAGTAGATGTACGATGGAACAAAGAATGTAAAACGTAATTTTCAGACTACGTAAATGCTATAAGCTGTTGTGTGCATTATATAGAAATCGCTTGGAATTGTAATTACGCAGTTTGTATGTAACTGCAATTTTAAACGAACGATACGAATGTTAGCGTCAGCGTCTTCTTCTTCTTTTTTTCTTCTTCCTCCTCCTCCTCCTCTTCTTCTTCTTCATCTTCTTCTTCTTCTTCTTCTCCTTCTATCAAAAATTAATTCGACTGTCAGTTGGGGAAATTTATTTTTAATTTGTTACCAACACAACAAACTACAGTAAATATCAAGAGGACCGGCACAGTATTTATTTATCGTTAAATCGTTTTTATAACTAGTCCGGACTCTGATTAACACGCAGGTGTCTTCTGTAAAGGAGGGACCTTTTTTATAGCCGCGAAAATCTAAATATAATGAGCAACAATTTGATATATACTGAAAGCAAGAGGGAAGGGGGAACGTTACAACAGCTCGCTGGCTACACGGACAAATGTCAAGAGACCACATGCCTTGTACAGCATCGCTGCGCCCTACTTATTAGTTATAAAGTGATTACCGTGTTTCCGTACTATTATCTGATGATAAGCGACTGCAATCTCAGTTTGTTTAAAATGAATTGAAATAATTGCATGACCGTTCGTAGGCGAAAATAATTTATCATTCCGTCTCTCCTGTGCGCGCGCATACCCGCAGAGTATTATTGAAATTTTGTTTTCTTCACAACTTTTCCATGTACGTTCTTTTTCAACAGACACATTAAAAGATCGTTGATCGATATATTTCAATAATTCGTTTAAAATTCTTTTGAACAATGGTTGCAAAACATTTCTGTCTATGGACCCCCCAAAAATAAATAAAAATTTCGTGAACCCCGTTTGAGTTTTGAAATAAGAAACCAGTAAGTGTGTAGTAAAAACTGTTTTATGTTTTAGTTAAAATTTAAGTATTTTTATTAAAAAGCTCGTAACTTGGTAAACTGTAATGACTTCACACATAGTTTATTGTGATCAGTGAAGATGCTTTGAACAATCTGAAGGTCCTGCAGTGTTGGGTTCAGTGTCCGATAATTTCAACATTAAGTTCCTCTCAACTCCAAGTTTATTTCTTAACTTTAATTTTATGTACGTGAGATGGGAGAAAACGCTTTCGTACAGATTTTAATAAGTGTAGTGACACAGAGTTAAACACTTCAGTCTAGTTCAGGGTAGTCACTCGTTAAAAATAACCAAAAGGCGGCTAATTTAATTTCGGAAACTGTAACTTTAATGAATCGTTAGTTATACTTTCGTGTACAACCAACTACCTATAAAATTGTATGTTTCTTATCGCAGCCGTCATTACCACTCAGTTCGGCTAACAAACAGATCTGCTACACAACATGATTTGAAGGCGTTATTAAACGTAATACTTTGAAATTATTTTTACATTTACCATTAGATTCAACAAAAAAGTATTTGAATCTCGTACTAATGGTATTAGATTCTAAAATTCATATTTAATAACAGATTTCTGTATTTTTTAGATAGTACATTTCAGTTATTCTCAGAAGTATCTGCAGATATACATATTTGTTTATGTATATAGCGATATTCAGCGTACTGGGAATTATACCGGCACCAGACGGCAAAAGAGTAACTCGTTTTGTTAAATTTATCCGAAACGCTCTTTATGTAACAGTCCTTCTGTACAAATACGTACAGTAAATCATTAAAGCTAACTATAAATAGTAACGTTCACGATTAAAAAGCCTCATTAAATGTGCTAAAAATGCAGTTAATAAAATATAAACGTTTAAATATCAGTTGTAAGTATCTCTTCTAACCGTTTGTACTTATAAATAAACAACTGTAAGTAAATATTTATTTATAGCTATTTGTGTGTAAATAAACATATAATATCACTTCTGTGTGGTGATATTAAATAGAATGAGTCATGCTCATTACGCATTTAATAAGAGGAAAAGTCTGTTCACTTTCACGAATAGAACAGCTTAAAGCTGATGACAAATTTGATAAAAAGTTATATTTTCAGCGAGTGTTGCTTTATATGGAGGTGTATCGTTGCTGGTAGGAAAGGGAGACAAGAAAGTATTCCTAGCTTTCGGGGTGTGGTGTTATAGAAAATGATGAACAAAGGTTCCAGAGAAAGTTTACGAATTATGAGGCGTTTCAGAGACTTCAAGAGAACAGAAGCTATTATAGTATTTGAAAAGGAGAAGACGAGCACAGTGAATTTATAAAGAAAATAACTGAAGTGAAAGTAGAAGGAAAAATTTTAGAGAAAGGGCTCGTTTGGAGTGTATGGCCCAAACAGTTAAAAACGTGTAATGATTATATTGTGCATTGAAGAGAAGCCTAAAGCTCGAGAAGCGGGGATAGAATCTGCCAGCCAGAGTCGTGGTGAAAATTTACGAGATCGTATCGTCCCAATTACAGAGTACATCGTAATAGGCCTATAAAAAACAATTCGTTTAACTGATTTCCTTGCACTCCATATGTTTATGTAGGTAGTAGCCAAGGTCATCTATGACGCACGAATCTCGACGCCGCGAGACACGTCTCTTGTCATGTGCGGAAGGTTCCGAAGTGTACTGTAACTTCGCTATATATATTGCATTACGCATCGTTTCATTATCTGATTAATAAACATGTTGGGCAAACACCGCGTTTTTGTTATCTTTTTGTTACCACATTTCTAACGTTTCTTGGGGTCGCACTGACGATACCTCAAAATTTAGCTGAAGTATATAATATTTAATTATTACGTCTTGATGTATTAAATGTTTTAGAATCATTTCCATTAAAGCTGCAAATGAAATTATGACGTCTATGGACAGTAAAATATAAAACCATATGTAAACAGTAAAGTATGTGATACCGTGCGTAAATATTCCTGGATAGTTATTAGCATATAGTTCAAAGTTTTTAGCTATTTTTTCCTTATCGTGTTCTACTCGTTAATATATATTTTATATCAACGTACGTACATTTTATACCAATACTTCTAGAAAAATTGTAACAATTTTGCATTCGGCTGCCAGATACGATGGAAATCTGGCCTCTCGGTCTTATAAAGCAAAACCTTAATCATCTTACCATTTCCATGATAAATAAATCAAGAAACATGTTATTACTTTTATTGTATACATTTGTACTTAATTGTCAGTAATTTAGGTTGACAGCTAAATTAGTGATTAGATTTAATGGCAAAAAACGTTGCAAGTCAGTAAATGGTTGTTTACGCGGAAAGATGTTACGGAGAAAGACTTTTTGTCGGACAAATCTGTAAAAGTTTTTGACTTCTGACACTAATGTTCAAATGTAGCTAAACAACTTCATAAAATAGGTAATATACGTTTCATAAAAGAAGAAGGAGACGTTTTAGTAGAGTCACCTAGGCCTACATATTAATATGTATTACACATTACATACTGTACGTATACATATTATACAACTGAATCGTTAAAATTAATTTATTACATAACTACATTGTAAATTAATTTATTAACCAGGGTAGTGTGTAATACGTGGTTGTGGAACAAACACATAACAATCCTCTCCATCTCAGTGTTTTAATTGCATATAGGCCTACTTACATTCCTTCATAGTAATCGGCCTAATCTAATTTGTTATTTGTTTCATGCCTACCGGTACACATAAATAAATATGCTGTTATAAAATATTTTGTCGACGTTTCACCAGAAAATTTATTGTCGTCTTCAGGATAATTGTAGACGATTTATTGTGACATCCAAACCACAACTGAAACAAGTCATATTAATGTATACGTAATAATAATTAATAATGAGTTCTAATTACGGTATTGGCAGTATTTTATTAAATGAAACTACTTTGTAAGTTTATGTTTTATTACATTACCACTTGGTAAAACCGTGTAAAGATTAAGAGATTTACATTTGCAAATTATATTAATTGAAACTCATACTTATATATTCAAAAATTAACCAATAATATCGTCGTTTCTCAGTTTTTAAGTTTTTAATAATCTCGTTGGAACATGTTATACGTTCCCGCTTGTTAGAGAAAGCCAATAAAAATAAAAAATAGTTCGTAACATGATATATTGAGTATTAATCGTCTTATGAACCAGTTCATTAGGTTATTCACTAAATCAAGGACAACAGTAATTATACCGTTAAAACATCGCTATTTTTCAGTAAACGTATTTTATACTTACGTAACACTACCACATCGTAGTACGAATTAAGTGGTATTGCAGCATGGAAATAATAAACCACTGGAGACAATCGTAAAACAGTTAGTTACTGAATTGTTTAAAAACAATTCATGAAAATGAATAGGTAGGTGTTGTTTTGGAAAGTGCCCAGGCAACAAGTGAAGAGATTGAAGATCAAATTATAAGCTGTTGGAATACTTGGATGCTTCACAGGAGACAAACGCCTAAGACAGGAGACTAAAGTTAGAATACAGTCCTTAGTCGATAACAAGATAAATAATGTCAGATAGTGTAGAGAAGACAAATGTTTCGGCGAGAAACAAAACTAATAGCAGAGGTGTCAAAACTGAATGAAGGTATTAAACAAAATCTGCGGAAAAGATGGAGAAAGAAATGGCGGTTTCAGAGAAAGATGCAGAGTGGACAGCGTGGGAAACTGGATGACAAGAATGGAATGAGCTTATTGATGGAATGGAAGAGAACAGAATAGCAAAATGTGCAAGGATATAAAGAGAAGAGTCTGTTGTCCCAGAGAAACATGGAAAGAAAGCTTTCATCTGCTATTACGGACAAGCCGTTGGTTTATATTCGTATGTTTAAGAAGTAAGAAGAAATAACTGCATGTAGACTTATTATTATGTAATTGTATACATATTTATATATATTCTTTATAATTTAATTGAATTAAAGAAAGGAAAGTTTTAGTCAATGTTTAATTTCTGAAATTACGTATGGGTCAAAAACGTGATACAGTGACTGCCGACTGCATACAAACCAAGGAATCAAGGAATGGGAGTCTGCCAGTATCAATAGAGACATGAAAAATAAATGTTATACGCGACAGACTAGGATATATGATAGTATCTACATAATTAATAAAATAAATATTTGTCTAGGCGAGAGAGATTAAGTACTGTGGTACGGTGAAGAGGAAAAACTTGTTCTCGAAGGAATTCACTGGAGGCACTCGCTCTTCAGAGGGGACGCAAGTGGTAATGGCAATGAAATAATTATTACTTCGTTGTAATCTCACGTCATTAACAGAATAATTCTGTCTTTATAACTCGAGTACACTTCGCTTGAATCCAAGTTTTTTTCATTCAAAAGCGATTACTTATCTGATAACTGCAATAAAGGTAAAATAGTTAAATGCATAGTGTATCACTATATAAGGTATGTTTCAAATAAATTTCTTTATAATTATTTAAGAGAAAATTCATTATAAGTGTTCAAGCAATAAAACTGCATGCAATCGTCACATTCTTATATGATCATTTCATGATTGATTAAACAAAAATGCGTAAATGTTAAACAAATTAAAGAAATAATGCTACCACGTTTTAAATATAAAATCAGTTCTTCTTCGTATGATCTTGGGACAGATTTTTCCATCAGGCTCCATATGATCCGCCGAACGTCAGTGCGTACGGAGACATCGATTTTAATAACCGATAAACCCAGAAGTTTTAAATAATGACATAGATAAAACCAGTTATGTACGTATTTACCGTAAAGAATATTTTCTCTAACATGTCGGCAACTAGTAAAGAACGATTCTGTACGTCTTACCCGCAACAGGAAACTTACGAAACTAAAAAGTGGTTTCCTCAGATTTGAAGCTGCACACAGAGAGTTATCATCCATAGCACACATTGAGATTTTAAAACCTCCGTTTGAAACACACATCTTATCAAAATACACTGAAGTTAAGACAATATGTTTCGTATGGTTAGGCCACGCATCTAAAACAGATACACATACACGTTCCCCGTTACTTTGTGCAGTGAGTGCGCAACTGAACGTAAATCGTAATTCTCTTTAACACTGAGTACTGTAGTTATGTATTTATTAGATAACAATATACTTCTTCTTCTTTAGCACTACAGCCCAACGTGAGCTCACGCTTCCAACACCAATCTTTTCAAATGTCTCCTATCCATTGCCTTCTCAGTGTAACCTCTCACATCCATTCTTCTTAGATCTTCCAGCACATAATCCAACCACCTTATCCCCTCTTTTCTAGGTCTGCCCCTCTTTTTGCTTTTATAGACTTGCGCCCTCAGGATTTTCTTTGTCACACGCTGATAATCCATCCGATCTAAGTGACGCAGCCATTGTATTCGGTGAGCCTTTGTGAATCTTACAATGTCCTCATCTTCTTTGACCGGGCCATAGACACATCTTACAATCTTTCTTTCAAACCTTCTTAGCATTTCTTGTTCCTTTTTGTTAATGTCAATGTCTCGCCTCCATAAGTAACAACCGGTCTGATAAGTGTCTTATTTATTTTTGTTTTTGTGCTACGACTAATGTGTTTTCTTCTCAATAGTCTACTGTTGGCATAATATCCTCTAATTCCTATTTGTATCCTGTCATGTACCGTGTGATTAGACAGCGATATATGCACTCCAACTCTTTGAAATAAAAAGATTTTAACAAGTTCAATAATTGTTATAATTTTTTCACTCAACCGCCATTTAGCAACATAACCGACGTAAATATTTTAAGACGATCTGGTTTCATGAGTTTACGCATACGTGAAGTTTTGTGATTTTCAAATTACAGTAAGCCTTCTCATTCAAACATTTCTGACTACCCTTTGCAAAATCGTATCGTGAGTAGCAAGAAGTTACGATTAAATTCCTTATGAAACTTTTGCTGTGTTTTATGATTGCCACTAGTGCCGCGGTTAGATGTTACTGAGGGTTCCCTTTGTTTCCCTTTGTTCTCGCGCCGGTCAAATCTAATTGCTGTGAAATTGAAATCTAATAGTAAATATTCAGTTGTGCAAATGGAATTGTATCTGCAAGTCAGTCGTGAAAAGTGATCAGACAGGTTTATTCACGCAGAGGAACACCAACGCTTAGCATTTTAATTACCTACCACTGATAATCAGGTTAGCACGTGCAAAGTGATGTATAGACTTGTTTTTGATGTTACACAACATCGGTGACCGACACCATTCGCAACTCATTTGCCTGTTTAGTGACAATGTACATATATAATGTATATAACGTTTTATTATTCTCATATGCCTTGCCCTTGTATAGGATACATGTCTTCTTATTATTTAATAAGCTGCTAAAACCCTTTGTGTGAGACTTTTGATAAGAGAATTCTTTTTTGTAATTACGTAGGAGACGAAAAATAGTTACTTTTTTTTTAATTTTTCGTAGGTATAGGCCTATATGAAAAACACTGAATTTTTTGTTGTTAAAAGATAGGCATTATTTTCAGTATACACCGAACAATTAAAAAAATATCGGTATGGAGAACCATACATGACTTCCATATTCTAAGACTTATAATCTGAAATATGCTTGCCTGCCAAGCACGATATATTTTGTAATATATACATAATTTACATTAAAATGAAAAAATTATAATTTTATTGCCTGGCAACAAAATTATTTTATTTTTAACAATTACCATTGTTTGAAAAAGTTTAAATGAATTTTCAAGTACTTTACTCTTGTTAAAACGTAAAATGTTGCTGGTAAACTACCCCTTCCCATTAACCGATCTTCACCAAAATCTAATGGCCTTGAGTCCTCTACAATTCACTTATGTATGCAAAAAATTATTTGATTCTGTTTGAATTTGCGGCAGTTATCGTTTGCCATAGAAAATACGCTTTATAACAAACGTTGCAGGTAAACTACCCCTTCCCCTCAACCGATCTTCACCAAAAACAAAAGGTCTTGAGTACTCACCAAGCCAGGGCTGTATGCAGAAAATTATTTGATTATGTTTGAATTTGCGGCTGTTATCGTTTGCCATAGAAAATAAACTTGTTAAAAAAACGTTGTAGGTAAACTACCCCTTTCCCTTAACCGATCTTAACCAAAAACAGTACATCTTGAGTACTCTACAAACCAGGGCTGTATGCAGAAAATTATTTGATTATGTTTGAATTTGCGGCTGTTATCGTTTGCCATAGAAAATAACCTTGTTAAAAAAACGTTGTTGGTAAACTACCCCTTTCCCTTAACCGATCTTAACCAAAAACAATAGGTCTTCAGACCTCTACAATTTAGGGCTGTATGCAAATAATCTTTTGATTGTGTTTGAATTTGCGGCTGTTATCGTTTGCCATAGGAAATACCCTTGTTAGAACATAAAACGTTACAGGTAAACTACCCCTTTCCCTTAACCGATCGTCACCAAAAACCAATAGGTCTTGAGAACTCTACAATTCAGGGCTGTATGCGAAACATTATTTGATTCTGTTTGAATTTGCGGCTGTTATCGTTTGGCAAAAAAAAAAAAATTTCCCTTGATAAAAAAAACCGTTGCAGGTAAACTACCCCTTTCCCTCAACCGATCTTCACCAAAAACAATAGATCGTGAGTACTCTACAAATCAGGGCTGTATGCAAAAAGTTATTTGATTCTGTTTGAATTTGCGGCAGTTATCGTTTGCCATAGAAAAAAAATACCCTTGTTAAAAAAACGTTGCGGGTAAACTACCCCTTTCCCTCAACCGATCTTCACCAAAAACAATAGGTCTTGAGAACTCTACAATTTAGGGCTGTATGCAAATAATCTTTAGATTCTGTTTGAATTTGCGGCTGTTATCGTTTGCCATAGGAAATACCCTTGTTAAAACATAAAACGTTACAGGTAAACTACCCCTTTCCCTTAACCGATCTTCACCAAAAACAATAGGTCTTGAGTACTCTACAAACCAGGGCTGTATGCAAAACATTATTTGATTCTGTTTGAATTTGCGGCTGTTATCGTTTGCCATAGAAAATACCCTTGTTAAAAAAATGTTGCAGGTAAACTACCCCTTTCCCTCAACCGAACTTCACCAAAAACAATAGGTCTTGAGAACTCTACAATTCAGGTCTGTATGCAAATAATCTTTTGATTCTGTTTGAATTTGCGGCTGTTATCGTTTGCCATAGGAAATACCCTTGTTAAAACATAAAACGTTACAGGTAAACTACCCCTTTCCCTTAACCGATCTTCACCAAAAACAGCAGATCTTGAGAACTCTACAATTCAGGGCTGTATGCGAAACATTATTTGATTCTGTGCGAATTTGCGGCTGTTATCGTTTGCCAAACAAACAAAATTACCCTTGCTAAAAAAAAACCGTTGCAGGTAAACTACCCCTTTCCCTCAACCGATCTTCACCAAAAACAATAGGTCGCGAGTACTCTGCAAATCAGAGCTGCATGCAAAAAATTATTTGATTCTGTTTGAATTTGCGGCAGTTATCGTTTGCCATAGAAAAAAAATCTACAGACAGACAGACACACAGAAGACAGACAGACAGACAGACAGACAGACAGACAGACACACACACAGACACTTTTCGGAAAACGACTTTTTTTCATGTTTTGAGTGTAGTAGAATCAGAATCTGCAATAATCTCGAACACGATTTTTTTTGCCATCACCATACTTCCATTCCTTAAGGAATATGGAAGTAAAAACGGATGATAATATGTTGCGGTTACTTTTTTCTAACCTGCGAATTACATGAAAATATGATTAAGCATATAAATTATACTCTCCAAACAAACAAATTTTTAAAATAAACTCATGAACCTCCTGATACCTGTTTAAACGTTGTAGACAAGTTTTTTTCCCAAGTCTTGTAATACTATCCCGATCACAGCATATATATTACCAACTTGTATATTTTTGGACCCATTTTACATTGCTTGTGGAATATGAAAATAACTACAAAAGGTCTGCACTGTGTATGCTGAACGAATTTTGTACATAATTAAATTTTACGAAATATTGTAATTACGTCTTACTAATTTTAATGCAGTAGACACCAACCGTTTTAAAATTAATGACCAGAAGGGCTTTCGGAAAGAGTTTGGGTTTAAACTACTGTTAATTTATACTTTTCTTTTATAAAATTGCTAAACTGCTATAATTGTTTTTATTATTTAGACAAAGCTTTTCGTCATTACTGACATCTTCAGGTCTTAAACAACCTTCCAAATCTCTAAACCCTGGTCAAAAGATGAAAGCGTTTATAAATTTATACGAAATTTGTTATAAAAGGATTTTCAAGGTAGCTAACTCATTATATTGTTTCAAAAAAATTTTTAATTTGTATGACATTAGATGGCTAAGAGATTTCAAGATACTTAATTACGAATTTAAATAGAATAGCAAATATAATGTGCATGGGAAGTGATTATAGGCTTAAATACTTTCAGAACGCGTTATTGTATTTATATTTCTATAAATAGAAACCATAAAAGGTAGTTTAGCTTGATGAATAAGTTAATTTCATGAACAGAACACTGTTTATCGCAAAATTTCAAAAAAAGGACTTAAGACAGTTTTGTTCTTAAACATGGTTAGAGGTAACACTGAACGTGCATACACGAAAATAAGAACACGGTTCAACAGAATATCAACATGTCGCGGTTTATCCTATTAACCTTCTCCTCTTCAAGCATTAGGTTATATAAACCTATTCCGGCACCCATCTCATTCTCGGACGACCCACGTCTCTTCTACCAATAGCTTTAGAGTTCAGTGCCACTTTCGGCAATTGATCCTCTGTCATCCATTAAATTGTCTTCTGTAAATTGAAATAATTTCATTTATGTCCTTTGCTTCAAGTTCTGGTCTAGTATATTCATTTCTTATTCTATCTTGCAATGTATTCCTGTTTATGTAAAACTTTGAAATACTTGCAGCATCCAAAGCAACCTCGGAGTAAGATTCTAAAGCAAAAAAATCCTAAATGAAATTAGGCGTGTTTATTTTTTTTCAATCTCAAACTATGTAAAAATTATAAAGTTTTAAAGTTCATCAACTATTTTTCTTTGAACAGGTTATTATATTCTTTGAATAATCCTATATGTTATTAAGAGTAAATGTCTTGTTGTTTACAAGAACGCGGGCCTAAGGAATAATAAAACAACATAAGCACTGGTATCATTTGAAGCTATAAAACAAAAACAAATGTAGTTTATTCTTCGTATTGTTTAAATTAGCAGCCATCCTTACTTTTCTTTTATAAAATTGCTAAACTGCTATAATTGTTTTTATTATTTAGACAAAGCTTTTCGTCATTACTGACATCTTCAGGTCTTAAACAACGTCTATCAACTGTACGTTGTAGGCTTTTATACTTTAGGCTAGTTGTTTACGAGCCTCTTATACTAGAGGTTGTTTAAGACCTGAAGATGTCAGTAATGACGAAAAGCTTTGTCTAAATAATAAAAACAATTATAGCAGTTTAGCAATTTTATAAAAGAAAAGTAAGGATGGCTGCTAATTTAAACAATACGAAGAATAAAACATGTTAATTTATAATTTCTCCATCGATGTTTAAGATTTGAGTTTTTTTTCATAAATTTGTTGCTTGTAACTTTGTACATTTACACTGGGGTTAAATTGTTTTTCAGGTATGTATCTATATATGAGGTTTCTCTGATTAGTCTTTAATTTTATTAGTTACAATGAAAATGTTGTAAATATTCGTGTGTCAGGTCCGGTCGGGAAAAAATAAATCAATATGTATTAAGGCTTTCT
The DNA here is from genome assembly GCA_034769895.1 of Magicicada septendecula. NCBI lineage: Eukaryota > Metazoa > Arthropoda > Insecta > Hemiptera > Cicadidae > Magicicada > Magicicada septendecula. The sequence goes on along the minus strand of CM068368.1, from coordinate 153,019,002 downwards.
TAACATTATTCCACTAAAAAATATGCACACGATGTAAAACGTGTCTTCAAAAAATATAGTAGCCAAGACAAGCTTGGGGCAAAAGAAACATAATTGCTTGGACAGCAAGCTACCCTCTCGCAAACTTAAATAGATTAACCCGCTATCCATCTAAATGTGGAATGTTGAAGAAAAAGAGAAAATGTGTTGTCTCTGTTTCTAAAAATTAAAAATAAAGATAAAAGTGTAATTTTAAAAAGGTACTTTTAAAAAGGTAATTAAAAAGTGTTAATATTTAATTTTCTCTTAATTTTTCCACCGTTCTGCCTAATTATATCATTATTATTTCTGGCTTTGTAGGGAAACAAGACTAGAGGGGCCCTGTGTAAATTAACACAGCTCGTAATGGCCTCTTACGTCAGTGTAGTAGTTTTCTAAAAGATCATGCAGTTACCACGCATTCGTGTATCTTCGCTTTACATCGTCCATGTTAAAGTGAATATTTATTTGTCGTTGGTAACATTGAGGTGATATGTTTTAAGGCTCTTCTCTACACTATTTTTAATATTTCTTGTATTTTGAGCCAAGATTTTCTTTTTTCCCTCCCATATTTAATTTTATTTAATCAAGATATGCATATATTACAACCTTTAGAGTTTTAAATTAAAGTACCGTCGGATAGCTTGTTATATTTTAATAACATCGTCGATGTAATATCTAAACTGGTACAGATATAGAAAAGCATTGTTTCATATCACGTTTCTGTTGCAATTCAAACTGAACTACTGGAAACTGAACTTTAGTGGAGTTTGAATCTGAAAGTGTGTCATGGTAATGTGAGCGTGGCATGGCCTGGCGTGCTCAACAACAGTATAAATCTGTTTTCTTGATATTCGTGATTTAAATAAAGGATATTGTAATTAGAGTTGCTTGAGAAAATATTTGCCATATTGCCGATACCGCTCGCCGTCTGCGTCATATCCACTTAGTAGTCAGCTACCATTTGGCTCATTCGCTGAAGATGCGGTTTCTGTCTTCTTTCTCCGTAGACGTTTGCTGAGTATCACAACTATCACGTGCGATCCTGAAGGGTTTTATTATTTATTAGCTACAATAGTTTTGATTTAAATAAGATACTTTCGTAAGTGTTATCACACTTACCTGAGTGAAATATGTTTCTATTTGTAATCTAACGTAAAGTAATTGTATCCTAAATTAAATTCGTTAGGAAATGGAAGCTCACAATCCCTGCAGTGAAGTTTTTAGTACAACGCCCCTTTTTTTTTGACACTGTTGGTTAACAATAAAATAGATTCGACAAAAGCAGACAAAAATGCCACGATCTTCCCATTGTAGTCTACTTTAAATCAAATTGGTACTCCTGGTAAAATTGAGTTCTCCTTGTTTTTATTTTTATTTTTTGTGAAATAACCAAATTAAAAATTTCGGTAAATAACCAGTCTATGTGATCTACAAACTTATTTTATTTGTTATAAAGCGGCCATATTATATAACTTGTAAAGTTTTGTTGCTGTTCCCTTATGAATATTCATACCTTGTCCATTTGTGTTGTTGGATGAGTACTATAAAACATATGTTCATAATTGTAATTCCGCGTTCCAAAAAAAGTGGTTCTTAATAATAATACATCGAAAAAATAGAATAAAATTATATACATCGTTGTATAAAAGAAAAATTGTCATTTTTGCATATTCTCGACGAGCAAGGGTTGACATTTTACTAATGTAGCCCACTCTACAGTCTCAGATGCATGCTGCGCACTCTGTAGTAGCCTGTTGAGCCAGACTTCGATTACTACATCAGGAAGCAAAGGTAAATTTCCTCGGAAGAGTGATAGGTTTTAGTCCATCGGGACACTATGACAAATCGTCAGAGATGCGCTTGGTGACTTGCCGTACGCTCCTCAGTACATTACGGAGTACTGTTTACTAACTTAAAACGTAAAGACGGCACCCACTGTGAAGTCATTATGACACAGAATTCTCGTAGAATCTAGTTCTCTTAGTGATTACTGTACTGTTTTATTGAGTCTGATACATACGACTAAATTGTACAAAATTTATATGAGTGCGAATCACATAATCGTTCCTTTTTTCCAGGGAAAAATTAAGAAACAACGCACCAAAGGTTTTTCACAACATTAAAAGATTACCTTTCATGAGTCATTTTTAGATGTTGTTCAACGTACGTATACGGGTTTCTGTCTACATTAGTTACCAGTTTGTGTTTATTCCTGACCTCTAGGGTAGGTGGACAACACAATGCCAGTGGCTCCCCTCCGTCAACAGCTTCGCCCTCGGTAGTACCGTCATTTTAAGAAACACAGTTCTCACAGTACTTAAGAGTGCACATATAATATTCTGTATGACGATGATTTGCTTTTAATCTCACCGGATCTAAAGAGTTTCCTTTTCTAATAATTTTCATCCTAATTAAAGTGTGTGATGTTTAGTGTGAAGATTATAACATAGGCTACTTATATCCTTGGTCTAGTAAAAATTAAGTGTACTTTTCTATAGCATTCACTAGAGAATAACCGATTCTGTGTTCAAAGTGACGTTATATTAGTAGCGTACTAGCACAGATTTTGAGCCTTTAAAAGTAACAGGAAAGACAAATTATAACTTATAATTTTATAATTTATATAGGAATTTTATAGTATATATTGTATAATTTATTTAAACGACTACACAAGCATAGTACGCAAATGTTTGGAGAACTATTATTGTTGTTGGTCACATTTAAAACTATTATCAGTGTTTCCACATATTATGAAACTAAAAATGTAACACGCTTTATCTACTCTTGCAGTATTCAATCTACGCACGCAAGTATTGTTTCTATATTTAAAACTTGCCTTTCCTTGAGGGTATTTTAGAGACACCGGTGTTTCGGACACCACACACACAAACGCACCATCTGTGTGTGTGAGTTTACCGTGCGTGCGTAGTTTGTAATCTTACAAAAAAATGATTACAAAATTAATAATAATACACAGAGCCCAGCCAGTCTCGTCCGTTTAACAGCAGACTGCAGTTAACACGCCTGTGTGTGTGTGTGTGTGTGTGTGTGTGTGTGTGTGTGTGTGTGTGTGTGTGTGTGTGTGTGTGTGTGTGTGTGTGTGTGTGTGTGGCGCGCGCGGCGTTTGACTTCGCAACAGCTATGGATTACACACCACGCCCACCGGCCAGCTACGGACTAGCTTGCTCCGTTTTTTCGCCAACGAGAAACTGAAAGAATAACTTTTTAATAATTGGAGCAATGTTATAAGTTCAACCCTTTCGATTTTAGTATAAATACATTCTGTCCGAGCACATTTAGGCACACTTGTTCTCCTCTAGTAAGCCAGGACACATCATGGCTAGCAAGGTAACAGATACACACAGACCGTGTACAGTACATAAGTAACATAGTAAACCGTTTAGTGTTTGAACAATCGATAATCGTAGTACAGTATAGTGTGTATGAACGATTGTTGAAAAGTTTGATTTTATAAACGAGCAGTTTCAAATATAATTCTGAGATACAATAGGTGTGCAACAGGATAATAAAGACAATTCAGCAAGTTTGTAATTTAGAATTAAATAAGTGAAAATAATCATATCTTATTGAACCGTTTTTTAAATTTTATATCGATATTAAATAAATAACACGCTGCCTTAAAAATTTTAAGAACATGTATTCAGTGATAAGCTTATAGCTTGATTATTTCAACATAATCTTACATTGCAGACTTGTCACTTTAACATAACCTTAAATTGCAGTGAGAAGTCTATATATACTGTTGTTAATTTCGTATGCAGTAAGATATACATTCTAAGTGTAGCATGAATATAATTTTTCATATAGTCACTATAACAGAATTTCATCGGGTACTGTATATTACATTTGGTTTAACATTTTTTTGTATAATTTATATAATTTTTAAAGAACATTGTTGCTATATTTTATGGTGAAATTTAAATTGCCCTCACGTGATATTTTCTATAATTATTTATTTTGTTTATTGAGAGTATTGTATGTGTTGTGCAGTTGATCGTTCTCGCAGCGTTCCTGGCTGCCGCCAATGCCGGCTACCTCGGTGCACCAGCAGTAGTGGCTCCAGCTGCTCCCGCATACAGAGCATACGGTGCCCCCGCATACGCAGGATACGCCGCCCCCAGCATACGGACGTGCATACGCCGCACCAGCGTACGCTGCCAGGTACGCCGCCCCCGCTTACGCTCCCGCAGCGTACGCACGTCCCGCTTACGCTCCCGCAGCGTACGCAGCAGCACCGGCCTACGCAGCTCACGCCGCCTACGCTCCACGCGTCGACGAATACGACCCACATCCTCAGTACAGTTACGCTTATGACATCCAGGACGCACACACCGGTGACGTGAAGAGCCAGCACGAGAGCCGAGACGGTGACGTTGTCCAGGGTAGCTACAGCCTGATCGAGCCCGACGGCAGCCGTCGTACCGTCGACTACACCGCCGACCCGCACAACGGTTTCAACGCTGTCGTCCACAAGGAGCCCGGTGGCCATCCGGTAGCCGCGTACGCTCCAGTAGCCAAAGTAGCCGCTCCAGTAGCGTACGCCGCCCCAGTTGCAAGGTACGCGGCTCCCGCCTATGCTGCACCGTACGCGCGCTATGGATACGGACATTATTAAACCGTAACATTTCGATCGGCTTTCACCAACGCATTTCATGTTATTCATATGCATACCATTGATGTAATCATATTTTGTCATGATGTACAAACTTGTCTTCATTTAGCCTGTAGAGTTCTTTAATGATGTATTATATGTTGTATTGCAAAGTTTTATGATAAATAAATAAATATGACGTTTTTTTAAATAACAGGATATATATTTACTTAACATGTAAGACAATTAATTGTATAGCATCTAAATGCACTTTGAATGTGTGTTTGTACAGAAGTTAATTTAGCACAACTGTTAGTTGTGTGTGTGTTGTTGTTGGTCAAACGACTGTAGTTCAGACTTCGTCAGAAACAATAATAGGCCTACATAATTGGTGTTACTTTCAGATTAGTTAAGTGTTTAAATATTTTTAATAATGTGTACAGTGTTCTTAAGCTATAAAATAAATTTGTTTTTTTAAATTATTTGTTAATAATAGTAGTTACGGCGTGCACAATGTGGAGAGAAAGAGACAGACAGGACAGTGATGAAGAAAGTGCTTACCCAATTTAGATATAGCTTTTGAATATTGTGTACTCCACGTTAAATATTTCAACAGTTTAAATAGTTTGAGTTCTTTGTTGATTTTAATAGAACGTTTTCATTTGACATTTTTAGTTCCGCTCTTGATAAAGATATTAATATTATCGCTTTATATAAAATAAAGTTTATTATGTTAAAATTTTAAAAAGGTTTGTGTGTTTAAAAATATCTGAGAATACCTAATAATATTATTGCATTAAATCACGGCTATCTGTAACATGTGAGTTATTTTATAAGTATCGAAATAGCAGAACAAAAATTTCTTAAAGTCTCCATCACTGTGGTTGAGAAAATACTGGACGGTTCTAATTCTAAAACCTACGTTTCTTCTGTGTAAACCGTGAATATCGCATCAAGGTATGAGTAGTATTATTTTTACCAGAGTGGCAAGTTAATCAGTGCCACATAAAGTTCAATCATTTCATAAACCTTGACACTTTAAAAGGAATTAATAACTCATTAGATTAGCTCAGTTTGTAAATATAAGCAAGTAAATAAAATAAAAGTATTCTACACATTTCTCTCAATGCATTCACAGTTGAAATGTCTGCTTCAAGTTAATATGGAAGAGATAAATCATTCTGCATGCAGTAGAGGTGGGCCGATATACCTATAACAGGTATTCTGGAACGATGTTTTTGTGGAACGGATATGACAGTGACTGAAAAGTTGAAATACGTGTTGGGATTCAACAATAACTGAAAGTCGAAATACACGCTTAGATTTGCATAAACTGGTATTTCAGACCACCTTATTACCTACCCCTCCTGTCTGAAACAGTTGTATTTCCATATTGTAATGCTTTTTACTTCTGTATGTTTCTTCCATTCAATAGCATTTCATTACAGCGAGCCGCCTTAAGTTCTGGGTAGTCGTGGATTCTTCCGAAGTATTTAATAAATATAAAAAAAAAAATTGAGTGGAGAAACTACGAGTAGAGAAAAGAACAGGTACGGAACAACGGCAACTTACAAATTAAAAATCGTTTAGGCCTGTTCGTGTGAGCATTAATTTATATCCACAGAAATCGTGAAATATTTTTTAATTTGGTTTGTAATTAACATGTTTGCCAGAAAGTATGTTATATGTCTCTTTGAGGCACCAAGGGAATTTTGCTAAACCAGAATGTTAATGGCTCACGTAGTTCAATTTACTATTTTGATGTGGTAGAAGAAATGTGTCCTTCTGCCCCAGTGTACTGTGATAATACATAATAATTTCAAGTATTTTGCTGCTGCAAGTATACATTTTTAACGTACAACCTATATTTTTACCTTGTCATATATTAACATCACTTTTCGATTTTAAATAAGACTCCCCCCTCTCTCTCTCCTCTCTCTCTCTCTCTCTCTCTCTCTCTCTCTCTCTCTCTCTCTCTCTCTCTCTCTCTCTCTCTCTCTCTCTCTCTCTCTCTCTCTCTCTCTCTCTCTCTCTAACGCGCGCGCGTATGTGTGTAAAAAGTAAAAGGGTAGAGAGATGGTAAAAGACACAGAGGAAAATAAACCAAGTCGAATTTTCAAATTTATTAGAAGTATGAACGTTACAAACAACAGAATTGATGAAAACGAAGAATTAACAATAGAATTGTTGGAATCAGTAGATCTGTTCCCTGAAGTACTCCGGAATGGTACTTATAAGAACTATTTAAGCCGTGAGACAGCTTGTGCACTCATTGTATCCGTTTTACTGATCATATTATACTGAAAGAACACACTTTTTTTACTGTTTTTGATTTTAGTGCACATTATTACACTGTAGTAACGTAGTTTGAATTACAACAACTATATTAACAGAATTTACTGCTTGTTATATGCATAAAACATATAGTGAATTATTTTATCAAAGTGTGTTTCATATGTTACGGGTTTTACAGGCATAAACATTAACCGTTATTGCTTTGTTACAGGTAAGGCACTGGCGCATCTGGTTTGTTTATCGACATGTCAGTGAGTAATATTTTTGTTTCCTTGAACTAATTTTATCGAATACTTCAGCGATTTTTAAGGAACAGTAGGCCTAATGTTTACGCTCTTTATAGATTGACGGCGATCATCATATTAAACGGTCATATTTTTATGTCATTAGACTCTGTTTTACTTCCAAGTGGAATTCTTATTGACATGAAGTGATATTAAATTACTTTAAATTTAAAGAACGGCGATTTTAAACTTTCGTAATATGTTCAGTGTGATGTGAAAACCAAAACATATACCCAGACGCGCGCGTATACGTCTACAATAAAAATTCTACGTATTAATCGAGTAAGCCTATCGGTTTAATATTAAAAGTCGCCGATAATTAAGATAAAACAGTAGTAGGTGAAGACTGGGGAAATAAGTCACGGTGAAGGCCGTACAGTACTAATTAAAAAGCAGTACAGTTTGTAAAACACACAAATGGTGTTCCATTCAACGGTGATGCAAATCCGGGGCGGTCGTGCGCGACGGACAGGATTCCTCGGTCACCAATAAACTGTGGTGAAAATTCAGATAAATCGTGACTGAATTATTTTGATAATTGATTAATTATTAGGATATAATAATACAGCAGCAACATCTGGACAATCTACCGTCTCCACAAACTGCACGAATTCTACTTTGTTGTTGAAGTGCTAATGCGCTACTTATAGAGTTTGTTAGCGTTACTTGTATATGTCTCAATCAATAACAACTCGAATAGGCTTAAGCTACCTCCCGCTGTAAGTAAGTGTGTGAGTGTATAGTGTTAAGCTTACCTTTTTATATTACATATTAATTAACCGCTTCTACATTCTACCGCCCAACCAGTCCACTTTGTTTGCCTAATATTTTATTACGTTGTGTAATTTTGTGAGAATAACACCTAGATGACCGTTGTACGGATGATTGTGTTCATTCTGTAATTTTGAAATGTCGAAAATGAACTCTCCAGACTGCTAGAGATTCTGTAATTTTGAAATGTCGAAATGAACTCTCCAGACTGCTTGAGTTGTTGGTTATAAGTCTGCTTACTTTTATTGAACGCTGCTTTAAATAAAAACTGCTTGAAAATAATATTGCCAAGAATTTTGATCATCATCAAGCTATAAGGATCATCATGTGCTAAAAAGTTCATAATTTCAGTATAATCATTAAATATATTATTTAATATATTTTAGTTAGGTACTGGTAACTTTTTAAATCTGCTCACCTGATATTTTCGTTGTCTTTTAAAAAAAAAAAAAAAAAAAAAAAAAAAAAAAAAAAAAAAAAATAGACGTTTAATCTAAAATAAGAAGATTATAAAATATAGAAAAGAAATCCTTACTTAAACATTATTTTATCCAGTTTTGTTGTATTTGGCGTGTGCAGAGCATATGGTTACTTGAAAATATATGGTAATCTTGTTAACGAACTGTAATATAAATAATGAGCTCCGGGTTGTGCGATTTGTTGTAACGTCGGAGAGTTGTGAACAATTATTTTGGAATCTTGCCAGTGTAACCTGATTACCGTTGACGACATATACGACAGTTTGTGTTGTTTACAGGTAGGACAGGAATGGTGTCTCTTTCGTAAGCATTGGAGTCATAACAAACGTCCTCCTTGTAACTCGACAGAACGCTGTTCCTCCTGCCCGCGTCTTCGCACTCGCATAAGAAAAGACACTGTGTTAATAAGGCTACTCATAATTTATTGAATGCTTGAAGGAGATTAAGAGAATACATTATCCAGACAGTCTATAATAATGTCCAGTATAACATATACTTCCTCCAGTGAGGGGTATCAGAAACTATCATTCAAGGCACTTCAATGAATCTTAAGTTAAACAAGAACTGAGATATTTCTGTTTCACGTGAAATAATTTGATGAGAAAAGTCTTGGTAACCAGCAGCCAATAGGATTTTGCTGTAAACTTGCACTGTACTGTAATCACAAGTACACAGTTATACAGTAACATGTGTATTAGCCTAATTACTGCGGCTAGCATGCGTCATATTATTTAGTTAATCATGACATGTGCGTCGATTGTTTGGGACTCCATTTACGGCTAGTTAACTACTGTATATGGCTCCTTGTTTGAATGCAATCGTTTCTTTACCGTTAACCAGCATTTAAGAGCACAAAGCAAAGTCTTCAGGAAGGAGCGTATTGTCTGACGTAACTTTCTCTGAGCGTGCGTGTGCGTGAGTGCGTGCGTGAGTTGGTAGCATATCGATCAGAGCGAGTGGATGTGATTGGACGCCAGAAATAGCTAGAAACGAAAGGTACACAGGGCGGTCAAGGCCGGCTCTAGGCATACAGTGAACTGCCATTCAACGCTACATAATTAATTTAATTGACTGCGTTCGTTCGGTGACTCTATTTATAGTCAAGATATGTGAACTGTACATTTAATATTTTGTTTTTTTAGTGTAAATACACTAGTGCCTAAATTCAGAGAGGAAACTCTGTGTTTAAAGCTTAAATGGATTAATACTTATTATGTCTTCTCTTTAGTTTTTAATCGTAATTTTGTATCAGAATAATATTGTTACTCTAGCGTAAGAAGCAGGCGAGATGTCGGGCCAGTTCTAGATATTGTCTTCTTAAATCTCAAATCATTATACTCATCTGTCTTACCCAGAAATAGAAGCCCTCGATAAGTACATTATTATAATGAAGGAAACACTATCGTGACTGTAGAAGTATTATACTGTATTACAGTCACCTTCCTAAACGGGAATATAACTCGGAAACATAATGTGAAATGATTTACTTTATGTGTATCGAAAAACAAAACTACTCGTTTTTGTAGCAAGTTTCAAGCTGTTAACTATGCGGATTATGTACGAGACATCATCATTGGCTCGATAGCCCTTTGTGGGCCCTGCCCTTCTTCAGAAGATTTCTCAATTTTTCTCTATTCTTAGCCATATTCTTCCAGTTTCTAATTCCAAGAGTTCTCACTCCAAGGACTAATTCCAGGGTGATGTTCTCACTCACCCCGTCCTTCCATCTCAGTTTTTGCCTTCCAACTTTCCTTTTACCTTCTGGTTTTGCAATAAATATCTTCTTAATAACTCTGCTTTCACAAGCACGTATAATGTGTCCACTCCATTTTAATCTTTTTAATTTAATAAAATTGACCAGATTAGATTCATCATACAAATTATAGAGCTCTAAATTATATCTTTTCCTCCAGGCTCACCCCCTCTTCCACTGGCCCAAAAATTTGCCTGAGGATCCGCGTTTCAAATATATTTAAGTTGCCTCTCATCTGATCTAGGTAGCGTCCATGTCTCTGATGCATAAGTCAGTACTGGGCGCACTAGGAACTTATACATCGTTATCGTGGTCCTCCTTTGTATTGACGGGGGCTTTAGATGTTTTCTGAGGCCCTGCACACACCTATTTGCTGACAAAATACGCTTTCAGATTTCTACACTAACATTATTTTTTACAGTTAACTTCCGAGCCGAGGTAGGTAAAGCTGTGTACTATTTCGAATATATAACATCCTATTTCTAAATGTTTAGGGCCACACAACAGTCTTTTCTTGTCACTGGCATATACTTTGTTTTCCCCTGATTCATCTGCAGATGCATTCTTGTTGCAGCTTTCTCCAATTTCACAATGGCTTCCATCATAGCTGTTTTTGTTCTTCCTATAATTTACGAGACAGCAGTTAGCAATTTCTGTAGCATTCACGTAAGGAGACTTCATCCAAACTGGGCTATCTGCTCGTACCTATTCGTGCCACGTACGTAGAAGAATTTTGTTCATTATTAGTTCCTTCGTGATTAGAAGAGACAAAAATTAATGTTCACCAGAACAGCGGTCACTCGTGCTCCTGTCAAAGCTACAGTCAGTGAGTCACCAAGCTTGCCACGGCAGAAAGTAACGTACTATCATCCACGACTTTGTTATTCGTTCTGCAATTAAAGGGTTGTGTTTTCAACAGCCAGTACACCGGCAGGATTGGAAAACCTCGTATTTCGGCAAACTCGGTCCTGCCTTGGAATGAAATATTAGTCTCCCAGCCATGTGTACTTGTGGTTGATGTAACACAACAGATAACGCCGTACTTAAAAAACTAAATTGTGGTTTTTTTAATTTGTACATCAGTTAGTACAATGTTTGTTTACGCTTAGACATGCGTGGTCTGTTTCAGCTATTCGAATGAGATTTCCACATCATAGAATGTGCAAAACGTTAAGTGCTGTAATAATATTACTTATAAATACGAATAAATAAAACGTATATATATATATATATATATATATATATATATATATATATATATATATTGTAACGTACTAATACTTAAAACCTCGTGTTATTCGTATTAAGTTTTGTTACGCCTCACGTTGTGGACGCCAATTTGTAACGTTTAAATAAATACGCCTCAAGTCGCTTGAGCGCCAATTGTAATGTATTGAATACAAAATATTATAGTGGTATTCAAATGGTTCGTTAGAGATGAGTGAGTTGCTCGGTTACCTCACGTTGTTTGCGCCAAATTGTTTAATAAAATAAACAATGTATAAACAATTATATAATATATTTCTTCCAGCTGATTTAATTAATTATTAATTCTTCAATTAATTGATGGATTAATTTCTTACTTTGTTACTGTTGTGTAAACTCAGTGAAGTTATTATTGAATTTATACCTATACTAGTGGGTATATAACTGTATTATTCTTAATTCTGTTTAAAGTTTATTAATAAAATATTTATGGTCTTGACGTTTTAAAATTCTGAACTTTCTTTTATTTCTCTTTTTTTTTATTCTATTTAATTAACTTACCAATGTAAATGATTGAAATCAAACGTTGTACCAAAATAGGTATTGCCAACTTCTTTCCTATGGTTAAAAAAAACTAACATTCGAATATACAAAAAATTATTAATTACCAAAAAATAATTATACATACAAATTAAATTCAGCAATACTCTTTTATTTTTCTCTTAATTTTTTTATATTTTTTCTTTAAATCAAATTAAATAACTTTCGTCTTAAGTATATTTGTCCAGGCTATTAAACGTTTTTCGTTCAGCGGTTGGCATTCCTCCTTCAATTCAGGCCTCAGTCTTACAGTAAAATTCTTTATGTTTTAATTTCGTGGATCCTTTTGACTACAAAAATATTAACGAAAATCCCCTTTGTGAAGTACAAAACATCACAAAAACAAAGGCAACTATAATATAAGACCACAGTAAATTAAATCTAATATTACAAATAGTTCGTAATATTAACAGTGTCTGTTTATAGGTTATCTGTTTTTTAGGAGGTTATTCTCCTTTAATAATTCTCAAACGCAAAGAAATAATAGTTCAAAATTAAAATAATTATAAAAATATAAGTGTCTCAGTTCAGTGATAGTATAACTAATAATTCTTAAGTGTGTGGAAAGTGTAACAGTGGATTATTGGTAATCGTTATTAAGTCGTTTTTATAATTTAATATCTTATTACTATACTTTCCTTTTTATTTGTTTTATACACTTATTTAATCACTCTAACACTTTTCTTCTCTTTTAAAATCATTGAACACAATTTTTCTTCTTCACTAATTCTTCCTGTTAGGTCTTCCTTCACCTAACCTAATCTTCGGTTCGATTCTGGGTCCACTTTCTGTACTTACAGTATTACAGATTTTTTCGAAGTGTACTGTCTGAAATCCAACAAAGAACTAACTCTTCTCGTTTAAATTTTGGGTGTCAAAATACAAAAAGTGTAAAATTCCCATTGGTGGAAATTTATAACATTGTTATTGATGTCGTCACCTTTTAGGGTCAACATTTACTAAATTTATTAAAATTGACATAATTTTCTTATACTAAGTACTATCTTGAAGATATTAGTACCAATAAACAGCTTTTTTCTTACTGCTTATTTTAAGATCTCACATAACCAGTTTCTATTCAGTAATTCAAAAGTTACATTTTTTAAAATTTAGCCTACTTAAATAAATTAGGTTTACAGTACTCTTTTTAGTACATTGCTTATTCCTGTTGTTGTACAAGTAGAGCTATGTTCACAAAATACATTTTGACAATAGTGATTACATATTTGAGCATTTAAAAAATCTCTTGATTTCCCTGTTGGTATTAGAAGCCTAGTGCCTTTTATGCTAAAACTCATTTTATATAACAAAATTTCTTAATCCTATTACAATTCAGCATTTGGTGAATAATCATAATGAACAATTCTATCTATTACTATACATTTGATAGTTTATAACATGCTTAATACATTGTAATGACCCTTTCCTACCATTCTAGGTAGATGTAAGTCTTTTGGTCACAGCAAATATATTCCTAGTTACATGATTGATTATTCATTATGTACTCTTACAATTACATATAATTTACTAAAACAAAAATATACAACTATTACACTAAATAGTAGGTTCATACACCAATTTATACACATACAATGTTCTTTTTATCTATTAATCATGTGTAGGTTTTTATGCTAATAGTCTTTGATTGAGCGCATCATTATTTTGTTTATAACTAATAATGGTTATTGCTTACACCATAATATATTAGTTAATATAATGGTCACATTTTCTATCACTATATAGTTCATGCAACATTATTTCTTACATTTCTATTATTCTATAATATATCGTAGCAAACCTTACTACACTTTTTACAAAATATAACAGTAATTACACCTTTGTATAGTAACAGTCACTATCTGAAAATGTTTAGGTGCTTTCTAGTCACAATCAAATATTATTCTTAAAACCTAGGTCACAGTTTTATTTTAAATTACATTTATTTTATTAATCAGTTTTATAGTTACAGCTGGTTGTCTAGTTAGTCTTTGCATAATAGGCTTTTTACCTATTTGAACATTGTTCATAATGCAATTCCCTGGAATAATTGTCATAACAGTTCCCCAAAGACATGTTTTACAATTTAATTATATTTTTATACCCTACACTGGTTTTACAAGTTACTAATTACTACTAAGAGTTTATAAGTTAGGCTCATTATTGTAACTGTTTTGTACTTCATTGTTTTTTATTAAACCATCTTTATGTAGAGGGAACCATCACGTCACATAATGCCCACCCCCCTTTTAAGACTGGTTATTTCAGTACTAATTTTGTTAAAATTGCTGAAATAAACGGCTCTCAATATATTTTCTTTAATCCCCATAAAGTTTCTTTATTTCTGCCTGGTTATATGTGCCTTTGACCTTATTTGTTTCTGTTATTGTAAGTTCGTATGTGTTATTTCCATTGTCCTTTGTAATGATATATGGCCCATTATATAGTAATAATAGCTTCTTAGCTAGGCCTTCAATTGAACTAGGAAGTTGTCGATTTCTTAACAATACTCTGTCCCCTATATTATATTTTACTATCTTTGTTCTAAGTTTTTCTTCCCTTCTTCTGCGCAGTTCTGCCCGGTGAAGGATTCTGTTATGCAGGGTGGTTATAGAAAATTCTTCTTGATTCCTTCTTCTGCGCAGTTCTGCCCGGTGAAGGATTCTGTTATGCAGGGTGGTTATAGAAAATTCTTCTTGATTCATCTGTGGGAATTGGATTATGGATGTAATTTCCCTTGGTGGTGGTTGATTGAACATTACTTGATAAGGCCTGGCCCCTATGGTATCATGATAAGCCAGATTCAGGAAAGTTTCGGTAGCTTCTACGTACTCACTCCAGGTACGGTGTTCATTATGGCAATACGTTCTTAAGATCCTCCCCACTTCTCTGAGGACTCTTTCAGCAGGATTACTGCTGGGGTGGTAGACGGATGTTTCATATGTCTTAATTCCCTCAGTCAGTAATTCCGTTCTTCATTTCTTGCCCTTGAATTGAATACCATGGTCCGTTATTATCATCTCCGGTTTTCCCACCTCGGGTATGTACTTATTCTCGATAATGTCAAGAATTTTTTTAGTTGTGGCTTTACTAATTGTATATAATTTAATAAATTTAGAGTAGTGATCAAAAATAATGATGATGTATTTGTATCGTCCCCTTCCTGTACGGCCCACATAGGTCGATAAAGAACTTTGCAAGGTTCGTGTTAGAAGTGATGGTAATCATGGCGCCTTCTTTCCGCTCATTATTTACTTTAACCATCTGACAGATCTTACATTTCCTTACTGTCTGTCTTACCTTTTTGTTAATGCTCTTTATATACACATGCTCTTCCAAAGCCTTTATCACCTTGAGGGGTCCCATATGACCATACCTAATGTGATAGTCTATTATGATGGGTGACTCTGTTGCCTTAGGTATATACAACTTCCAACCGTTATTTCTTGTAGTGGGACGTGTAAATATTAAATTGTTCTGTATACAATAATAAGGTGTGATGAAGGGGTCATTTAGCTCTAAACGTTCTTTTATTGATCTTAATTTTGGATCTGTGGTCTGCAGCTCAGCCACCTGGTTCAGGATTCTTTCCAAGTCTTCTCTAGCTTGAATAATACTAAATACCTTCCCAATATCTTCTTGTTCAGTCTCATAAGTTCCCTTCTCAAAGTTTATCCGTCCGCGACCACTTTCTGCTTTCCAGGCACGTATTCCCAGTTGATGTACTCTTGTAGGATTAGTACCCATCTGGTTAGTCGGCCATGATTTAGCTTACATTTCTTAAGGAAAGATATTGACTTATGATCCGACCTAATCGTCAGCGGATATCCCAGAATGTATGTTCGGAACTTTAAGCAGGCGAAGACTACACTTAGTAGTTCCTTCTCCGTTACGGTATAATTCCACTCACAACTGCTTAGTACTCTACTAGCAAAACTGATTACCACGTGATTTCCCTCCTTGTCTTCTTGATACAGTTCTGCGCCCAGGCTGACGTTGCTGGCATCACAGTTCAAGTAAAATCGTTTACTAAAATCGGGGTGGTGTAGTATTACACAATTTAGAAATTTATTTTTAATTATTTGGAAATTCTCGTCTTCTGTCTTACCCCATTTCCACTTATTCTTGGATGATAATAGGTGTTGAAACTTACCAGTTAGCTCAGAATAATTTCGTTGGAATTTTCTGTAATAATTACAGAAACCGAAAAATGATTGCAACTGTCGAAGGTTTTTTTCGTTTAGGGAAGTTTTGTATTGCTTCTACTTTCTCAAGTGACGGGGTTATCCCTGTTTCTGACAGTATGAATCCCAGAAATTGCAACTCCTGTGTTATAAATTTGGATTTTTCCAGTTTAAGGGTGATATTGTTCTGGTGAAGTTTTCTTAGTATTAATTCTACGCGGTTGCAATGCTCGTCCCATGTTGCCGAAGTTACAAGTATGTCATCAACATATACAGTGGCAAACTCCAACGCTTCTTTCCCCAAAATCTGGTCCATGCACTGTATGAAGACGGCCACTGAATTTACCAGTCCGAAGGCAACCGCTTGAACTGGTAGTTCCTTCCTTCGAAGATAAAGGCGACATACTGGCGACTGTTTGGGTGTAATTCGATTTGCCAGTAGCCGCAGACGGCATCCCATGTACTCATAAATTTGCACTCATGAAATTTTTTCATAATCTCTTCTATCTCCCCTGGTGATGTCCGATCATTAATAATCAACTTATTAATCTTCCTGGCGTCGAGGCATAAACGCACCTGTCCATCCTTTTAGGGTATTGCGACTATTGGGCTGGTATACGGTGAGCTTTTTCTTTCGATGATATCATTGTCTGTCATCTTTGTATTTCTTTCCTTACGGTTTCTTTTAATGATTGAGCTATCGGGTATGATTTTCGGTTGAAATTAACTGAATCTCGTAATTTTAATTCGCACATGAAATTTCTTGCCTTTCCGGGCGAGTCGGAGAACACGCTTCTGTATTTGTTGTAAATGCCAATTAGATTTTGTCTTTGTTCCATACTGATTCCTTCCGTTAAGCCCTTTCCTTGGAATGACAGTATTTCCTGTAATTTCTTCCTCCTTAAATCCGATTCTGTGGTTACAAGTTCATTTTTTCCTAATTTCCTCCCTAACATAGTATGAACGTCGACACTGAGGGGCACATTGGCTTCCTATTATCCCAGTGGACCATTCATTACCTTCCGAATACAGTGTTACTTTTCCACTGTTCAGGTCAATGATAGCAGAGTGGCGCCGTAACATATCACACCCTAATAACACCTTAAAGGGTAGCCACTGGGCTACTAAAAACACCATAGGAATTCCTATTCCTTCAATTGTAATATTCAGGATTACCTGTTGTTTCACTGTCTTATTCTGTCTTCCTGTTGCTCCGATAATAGTGATGTTGTGGATAGGCAGTGTGGGTATCTTCTCCGTGATTGACTCTTGAATTCTGTTCGATTCAGTTTTATCGATTAACGAAATATTAGCCCCCGTATCAATCATCAGCTCTGTAGGTACCCCTTGTAGTTCAACTTTAACGTATACAATCTCGCTGTTTGGCTTCGCCTCTTCCGCCATTCTTTCTTCCATTAAGTCACATTGGATATTCTTTAAACAATTATTTCTAATAACAGTTATTGAATCTTCTATTGGCTTAAACGTTCTTAATTTGCCCTTTCTCCTCTTGCAGTGACAGGCCGTCCGGGGTTCTCACTTCATACTCTCGTTTCCCGTATTCCGGTCGCTTGTCACTGGTCGCTCTAGTTCGTCTCTGTGCTAGTTATTGGAGTGTACCTCTCTTCTCCCGTCCCAGGTCCTAGACCTGCGACTCTCCGCACTCCCACTCCTTGGTCGATGTCTGTTTTCTTCATCTTGTCTCTGTTGAGTCTGTATGTCTGGTCGTTATTGAAACTTCTTCTGCGACCTCGGAATCTATTGTTATTTTGACTCCAGTTGTTGTTGTTGGCCCTAACATGATTTACTCTTTGTCTGTTATCTCTGTTTTGATCGTTTCGCCGTTCATTTTGTATCTCTGGCCTCCGGCGATTCCTTCTATAATAGTCTTCTTGTTCATAACTTTCGAGAAGGGCTTCCATTGCTCCAATGGTCTTTGCTTGTCCGCATAATCGGGCACGAACTATCCCCTCTTCGAAATGGTATGATAATTTAGTTACCAGACATTCTTCTGGAATCCTGGGTTCTAAGTGTCGGGCGATACAAACCTTGCCTACGAAGTAGGCCGTAGGTGATTGGCCCCTTGCAGAGTTGTACTTCCCGTTGCACAGGTTATCCCTTATTGTGTTCTGGATAGACTCCGACCATTATTTGGTCTTAAATGCTTGTTTAAACTCAAGATAATTGTGAACCTCATTTCTTATGGCCGTCCACCAATTGTCAGTAATATGCTTGAAACTTTCGTCTAACAGATTCTTAATCATGTTCCATCCGTTTTCTTTAGTTCGGCTGATGAGCTCTTGTAATCTTTCTATAAATTCAAGAGGGTTTCTTCGATACTCTTTAAAGCTGATGGCCTCTCGATTTTCTCCCATTGGTATTTGTGTGTAGCTCATTGGTTTATTGCGAAGTATTTCCAATTCTTCTCTAATATTTATTATTTCCTTCCGTTGTATTTCCTCGATCTTTTCTTTATTATCCGTGACTTGGCATTGTACTCGTCCTAAATTGTTCCCTATGTTGTTGTATTGTTCATCCATCTTTCCTTGTAATTGCTCCAACTTTTCCTGTGTTTCCTGTTGGAGTATCTCCACCATAATTTTACTGTTATCTTCAACGTTGTTTATTTGATTTATTATTTCTTCACGAAATTGTATCAGTGTTTCATTGGTCCTTTCTATTTTTTCATTTGTCTCCATTATTCTCTGTTTTATTTCTTCCCGGTATTCTTCTAACTGTTGTCTCATTTGTTGTTTTAATGTTTCGTTATTTTCCTCCATTTTCTTATTAAGTGTTTCATTACCCTTTTTCATTTGCTGTTTTAATATTTCGTTATTTTCCTCCATTATCTTATTAAGTGTTTCATGGTTCTTCTTCAATGTTTCATTATTGCTTTCGATTTTTTTATTTAGTTTTTCACTATCCTCCTTCATTTGTTTCTTTAATTCTTCGCTACTCTGTTTTGATATTTCGTTATTTTTTCATTATTCTCTTTCATTTGTCTAAACGCCTCTCTCTTGAATTCCATCAGGCTATTAGATTTCGTTTCTTCTGTGGTTCTTTTTGGTTCTGCCGGGGTAATATCGTTTCAACTTCTTCAGCCGCTGTTGCCTCCTTTTCTTCCATGTCTAGCTCAATTTTCTTGTCTGCTGTTCGTTTGCATGAAGTTGCTCTTCGTGCCATTTTCGTTTTTTTGTAGTCGCCGCTAGAATAAAAACTATTAATGAATATAACACAATAATGTAATGTTATCTTCCACTTCTAGCCTCACTAGTTGGTGCGCCAATTTGTAACGTACTAATATTTAAAACCTGGTGTTATTCGTATTAAGTGTTAACACGCCTGTGTGTGTGTGTGTGTGTGGCGCGCGCGCGTGTTTCACTTCGCAACAGCTATGGATTACACACCACGCCCACCGGCCAGCTACGGACAAGCTTGCTCCGTTTTTTCACCAACGAGAAACTGAAAGAATAACTTTTTATTAATTGGAGCAATGTTATAAGTTTAACCCTTTCGATTTTAGTATAAATACATTCTGTCCGAGCACATTTATGCACACTTGTTCTCCTCTAGTAAGCCAGGACACATCATGGCTAGCAAGGTAACAGAGACACACAGACCGTGTACCAATACATAAGTAACATAGTAAACCGTTTAGTGTTTGAACAATCGATAATCGTAGTACAGTATAGTGTGTATGAACGATTGTTGAAAAGTTTGATTTTATAAACGAGCAGTTTCAAATATAATTCTGTGATACAATAGGTGTGCAACAGGATAATAAAGACAATTCAGCAAGTTTGTAATTTAGAATTAAATAAGTGAAAATAATCATATCTTATTGAACCGATTTTTAAATTTTATATCGATACTAAATAGATAACACGCTGCCTTAAAAATTTTAAGAACATGTATTCAGTGATAAGCTTATAACTTGATTATTTCAACATAATCTTACATTGCAGACTTGTCACTTTAACATAACCTTAAATTGCAGTGAGAAGTCTATATATACTGTTGTTAATTTCGTATGCAGTAAGATATACATTCTAAGTGTAGCATGAATATAATTTTTCATATAGTCACTATAACAGAATTTCATCGGGTACTTTATATTACATTTGGTTTAACATTTTTTTGTATAATTTATATAATTTTTAAAGAACATTGTTGCTATATTTTATGGTGAAATTTAAATTGCCCTCACGTGATATTTTCTATAATTATTTATTTTGTTTATTGAGAGTATTGTATGTGTTGTGCAGTTGATCGTTCTCGCAGCGTTCCTGGCTGCCGCCAATGCCGGCTACCTCGGTGCACCAGCAGTAGTGGCTCCAGCTGCTCCCGCATACAGAGCATACGGTGCCCCCGCATACGCAGGATACGCCGCCCCAGCATACGGACGTGCATACGCCGCACCAGCGTACGCTGCCAGGTACGCCGCCCCCGCAGCGTACGCAGCAGCACCGGCCTACGCAGCTCACGCCGCCTACGCTCCACGCGTCGACGAATACGACCCACATCCTCAGTACAGTTACGCTTATGACATCCAGGACGCACACACCGGTGATGTGAAGAGCCAGCACGAGAGCCGAGACGGTGACGTTGTCCAGGGTAGCTACAGCCTGATCGAGCCCGACGGCAGCCGTCGTACCGTCGACTACACCGCCGACCCGCACAACGGTTTCAACGCTGTCGTCCACAAGGAGCCCGGTGGCCATCCGGTAGCCGCGTACGCTCCAGTAGCCAAAGTAGCCGCTCCAGTAGCGTACGCCGCCCCAGTTGCAAGGTACGCGGCTCCCGCCTATGCTGCACCGTACGCGCGCTATGGATACGGACATTATTAAACCGTAACATTTCGATCGGCTTTCACCAACGCATTTCATGTTATTCATATGCATACCATTGATGTAATCATATTTGTCATGATGTACAAACTTGTCTTCATTTAGCCTGTAGAGTTCTTTAATGATGTATTATATGTTGTATTGCAAAGTTTTATGATAAATAAATAAATATGACGTTTTTTTAAATAACAGGATATATATTTACTTAACATGTAAGACAATTAATTGTATAGCATCTAAATGCACTTTGAATGTGTGTCTGTACAGAAGTTAATTTAGCACAACTGTTAGTTGTCTGTGTGTTGTTGTTGGTCAAACGACTGTAGTTCAGACTTCGTCAGAAACAATAATAGGCCTACATAATTGGTGTTACTTTCAGATTAGTTAAGTGTTTAAATATTTTTAATAATGTGTACAGTGTTCTTAAGCTATAAAATAAATTTGTTTTTTAAATTATTTGTTAATAATAGTAGTTACGGCGTGCACAATGTGGAGAGAAAGAGACAGACAGGACAGTGATGAAGAAAGTGCTTACCCAGTTTAGATATAGCTTTTGAATATTGTGTACTCCACGTTAAATATTTCAACAGTTTAAATAGTTTGAGTTCTTTGTTGATTTTAATAGAACGTTTTCATTTGACATTTTTAATTCCGCTCTTGATAAAGATATTAATATTATCGCTTTATATAAAATAAAGTTTATTATGTTAAAATTTTAAAAAGGTTTGTGTGTTTAAAAATATCTGAGAATACCTAATAATATTATTGCATTAAATCACGGCTATCTGTAACATGTGAGTTATTTTATAAGTATCGAAATAGCAGAACAAAAATTTCTTAAAGTCTCCATCACTGTGGTTGAGAAAATACTGGACGGTTCTAATTCTAAAACCTACGTTTCTTCTGTGTAAACCGTGAATATCGCATCAAGGTATGAGTAGTATTATTTTTACCAGAGTGGCAAGTTAATCAGTGCCACATAAAGTTCAATCATTTCATAAACCTTGACACTTTAAAAGGAATTAATAACTCATTAGATTAGCTCAGTTTGTAAATGTAAGCAAGTAAATAAAATAAAAGTATTCTACATATTTCTCTCAATGCGTTCACAGTTGAAATGTCTGCTTCAAGTTACTGTGTAATATGTAAGAGATAAATCATTCTGCTTGCAGTAGAGGTGGGCCGATATACCCATAACAGGTATTCTGGAACGATGTTTTTGTGGAAAGAATATGACAGTGACTGCTTTTTGGTGTTGAATACGTCATTGTGCGCATGTGCCGATTACCATACAAGTACGAAACGAAGCAAAACAGGAAGTTCAGAATATCTCTATGCCAAACAGGCGAAGCTGTTTTTATAAATGAAAAATTTTCATACTGATGTTACATTTATTCTCGTGTGTTGTGCAGATATTTAATACATATTATAATAACAGATTATATGTTATACTAGTCACTAATTTCGTAAATTTTGAAAAAGCGAATTATATTGTGTTATAAACTACAGAGTGGGTGATAGGCCATATAGTACTTTTTGTTAATGTGATTTCGGAGATGATTTTAACTTCACTGCACATCAAACGTAATTTTTTTTGTTGACATTCTTTGTTGGGCTATTACGTACGCTCTAAATTTCATTGCCTGAGTTTCCCAACTGATTTGTCTAACCAAAATGGAATCAATAATTTAATATTAAACCTATGTGAGTTTGTTTACTCCTAGTGAACACTTAAATTGGTATTCCCAAACGGAGATAGATCTATAAATTCTCTTGTTTCTTTTTCTTTTTAACAGTAACAGCTTAATAAAGTCACAGTGTAAAGTAACACTCTTAATAATTTTAGTTTCAATTTATTTTTTATTACAAATTATATAATACAGGTGTATGTATAATAAGTATATAATAACAGGTATTTGTCCGTGTTACATTTTTGGAACGGTTTCGTTCGTACCTGTTATTTTCAAACACTAGCTTAGCACACCTCTAGTATGCAGCAGTAAAGGTAAACTCTTAACAACGAAGTGAACGATGGCAGGTCAAATCTTTCTAAGCGGGGTGGGGACAATAACGGAAAGGTCGCAGACAAGAAATGTGACACGCTTAGATTTGCATAAACTGGTATTTCAGACCACCTTATTACCTACCCCTCCTGTCTGAAACAGTTGTATTTCCATATTGTAATGCTTTTTACTTCTGTATGTTTCTTCCATTCAATGGCATTTCATTACAGCGAGCCGCCTTAAGTTCTGGGTAGTCGTGGATTCTTCCGAAGTATTTAATAAATGTCAAAAAAAAAATCTGAGTGGAGAAACTACGAGTAGAAAAAAGAACAGGTGTCAGGAACAACGGCAACTTGTAAATTAAAAATCGTTTAGGCCTGGTCGTGTGCGCATTACTTTATATCCACAGAAATCGTGAAATATTTTTTAATTTGGTTTGTAAGTAACATGTTTGCCAGAAAGTATGTTATAAGTCTCTTTGACGCACCAAGCGAATTTTGCTAAACCAGAATGTTAATGGCTCACGTAGTTCAATTTACTATTTTGATGTAGTAGAAGAAATGTGTCCTTCTGCCCCAGTGTATTGTGGTAATACATGATAATAATTTCAAGTATTTTGCTGCTGCAAGTATACATTTTTAACGTGCAACCTATATTTTTACCTTGTCATATTTTCATTAACATCACTTTTCGATTTTAAATAAGACACTCTCTCTCTCTCTCTCTCTCTCTCTCTCTCTCTCTCTCTCTCTCTCTCTCTCTCTCTCTAACGCGCGCGCGTATGTGTGTAAAAAGTAAAAGGGTAGAGAGGTGGTAAAGACACAGAGGAAAATAAACCAAGTCGAACTTTCATATTTATTAGAAGTGAACTGGCATTCAACGCTACATAATTAATTTAATTGACTGCGTTCCTTCGGTGACTCTATTTATAGTCAAGATATGTGAACTGTACATTTAGTATTTTGTTTTTTTAGTGTAAATACACTAGTGCCTAAATTCAGAGAGGAAACTTTGTGTTTAAAGCTTAACTGGATTAATACTTATTATGTCTTCTCTTTAGTTTTTAATCGTAATTTTGTATCAGAATAATATTGTTACTCTAGCGTAAGAAGCAGGCGAGATGTCGGGCCAGTTCTAGATATTGTCTTCTTAAATCTCAAATCATTATACTCATCTGTCTTACCCAGAAATAGAAGCCCTCGATAAGTACATTATTGTAATGAAGGAAACACTATCGTGACTAGGAGTATTATACTTACAGTCACCTTCCTAAACGGGAAGATAACTCGGAAACATAATATGAAATGATT
This sequence comes from Magicicada septendecula, assembly GCA_034769895.1. NCBI lineage: Eukaryota > Metazoa > Arthropoda > Insecta > Hemiptera > Cicadidae > Magicicada > Magicicada septendecula. The sequence continues at coordinate 152,994,640 of CM068368.1, read as the reverse complement.
TACTTTATGTGTATCGAAAAACAAAACTACTCGTTTTTGTAGCAAGTTTCAAGCTGTTAACTATGCGGATTATGTACGAGACATCATCATTGGCTCGATAGCCCTTTGTGGGCCCTGCCCTTCTTCAGAAGATTTCTCAATTTTTCTCTATTCTTAGCCATATTCTTCCAGTTTCTAATTCCAAGAGTTCTCACTCCAAGGACTAATTCCAGGGTGATGTTCTCACTCACCCCGTCCTTCCATCTCAGTTTTTGCCTTCCAACTTTCCTTTTACCTTCTGGTTTTGCAATAAATATCTTCTTAATAACTCTGCTTTCACAAGCACGTATAATGTGTCCACTCCATTTTAATCTTTTTAATTTAATAAAATTGACCAGATTAGATTCATCATACAAATTATAGAGCTCTAAATTATATCTTTTCCTCCAGGCTCACCCCCTCTTCCACTGGCCCAAAAATTTGCCTGAGGATCCTCGTTTCAAATATATTTAAGTTGCTTCTCATCTGATCTAGGTAGCGTCCATGTCTCTGATGCATAAGTCAGTACTGGGCGCACTAGGAACTTATACATCGTTATCGTGGTCCTCCTTTGTATTGACGGGGGCTTTAGATGTTTTCTGAGGCCCTGCACACACCTATTTGCTGACAAAATACGCTTTCAGATTTCTACACTAACATTATTTTTTACAGTTAACTTCCGAGCCGAGGTAGGTAAAGCTGTGTACTATTTCGAATATATAACATCCTATTTCTAAATGTTTAGGGCCACACAACAGTCTTTTTTTGTCACTGGCATATACTTTGTTTTCCCCTGATTCATCTGCAGATGCATTCTTGTTGCAGCTTTCTCCAATTTCACAATGGCTTCCATCATAGCTGTTTTTGTTCTTCCTATAATTTACGAGACAGCAATTAGCAATTTCTGTAACATTCACGTAAGGAGACTTCATCCAAACTGGGCTATCTGCTCGTAGGGTAAAGGCCCCTAAATTGTATCACTTTTACTAAGTTTCGTATTTTTCTTGAATCCATTATCTAGGAACTTTTAAATTCTTGGATTTCGTTGTCCATGACGTGTCCGTTACTTAACTAAATATCACTATTACTTTAACGACTCGGAACACTAGGTTTTTTATAAGTAAAAGCAAAAAGTTTTACCTTTTACAGCCTTAACCGGTTTTCTCCTTTAAAAGGCTTCTTCAGAGGCCTCTGAAGAAGCCTTTTAAAGGAGAAAACTGGTTAAGGCTGTAAGGTAAAACTTTTTGCTTTTACTTATAAAAACCCTAGTGTTCCGAGTCGTTAAAGTAATAGTGATATTTAGAACTTTTAAAGCTTTCAGCAATACAAAGTGCTCGTTTTGCGAAGTTATTACTAACCGCAAAATGTTATTCAGCGAACTAAACAATTTTTTTTTTTATGAAAAAATAAAACTATGTCAAGTGATACAATTTAGGAAACCGTTCCTTAAATTGTGCCACCCTTCTCTTAAATTTGTACCAGAAAAAAAATAATAATTTGATGTCCAGAATAATACTAGGTATTTGTTAAGTGGTTTTAATTATCTGAAACCGCGGCCACTGAGCTTGACAAGAAAACCTCAAAGATTTTTTTTGAACGGAAAATTTAAAAAAATTTTACAATATTTTAATGATTCTTAATTTATTTAGGTTAAAAAGTACAATAGGCTGCATTGAAATATAAACATGTTATTTGACCTAAGAATATACTAACCTTGTTACATATAAATCAAAATATTACGTGCGCACGCACGCGCGCGAGTGTGTGTGTGTGTGTGTGTGTGTGTGTTTGTGTGGTTAACTTATTTCAATAAACAAATATTAAATTTAAACAGATAGTACTATAATATTAAAAACATTATTCGCAGAAAAACAAAACATAGGCCTATTTAACAAATATAAAATTACATAGAGTCTTATTATAGTATCACATTACACACAATTGTCACAATAAAAAGTCTTCTTTCTGTTGCTTACACCGGCACACTTCGTGTGAAGCCAAACTTTACGCCGAAGACACTGAATCATTTCTTCATGCCTTTCTTCGGCACATAAACGACAGAACCAGTTCCCTTGCACTGTTTCCTCAGAGCCTTGAAATATTCGGGGTTTTGTTTTTTTAGAAGATTTTGCTGGCCGAACTTTTGTTGAAAACTATTCGTCTCTAGATCATTTTTTTAGGGGGGCTTGTAATTTCTAAGGAAGGGGCAGGCTTTCTGGATTCTTTTCTCTTTCTTGGTTTAAGGACTGAAACTGGGGAGATTTCAGCAACAGAAACTTTGGGTTTTGAAGTGTTTTGCTCAGTTGTTGGTAATGTCGAATGGGTTTTGTTCTTACCCTCCAATCTTCGTTTTAGCGTTGGTTTTGGACACCGTACCTCCTACAGATTTCGTTTATTCCAGCGTCCCCGTTTCTAAATGAATCAACAGTCCGATCCATATCCTCCTCCGACCAAAGTCCATATTGGTTTTTGGCATCTGCGTTAAAGATACAGCTATGATTAGAATTTAATAATTTAAAAAACAGATTTAGAGAGTATGTTTAGACTTTCATACAAAAGGTGATATTTAAGACGAAAAAGTGACAGGAAAATTTTATGTCCTTCATATTCTCATTAAAAATAAAAGATTTACTACAAGAAAATCTAAAAATTTAGTTGAAAACAAAATGACGACTTTAAACAACGTTGTATGTTAACCCACTTTAAGAAAATATTTACAGTAAGGTGACAGTATTAGATTTTTGAGTCTAATTAATAACCCATTACTTCTGTATTTTCTAGGGAAATAAAAAACAGTAGGTTTACTTATAGATGAATTACTGTCAACTAAAATATCTACAGCAGTTTTAAGTATTTATTTTGCTGAGAAAATATATTTAGTATCATGATCTTAAATTGGACCGGTACTATTTAGGAGAATGTCAGTGGTACAATTTAGGAGACGTAGCCATCTTGGACGCCACGTATTTTCTTTCCACAGTGAAGTAACTATTTCTTAAAACAAACATGGTGTATTACTGGCAATTAAGTATAGAATCTCTGACTATATATTAATAAGTACTTACACATTCCTTTTGTTCTGTAGAATCTTAAGTTCCCTTGACGAAAATTAGATGTCGAGTAGTCAAAACATAAAAACATTCACTGCAGACGAACAAGAACTCGTTGACTGACGCTGATGCGGAAGGTGAGCAAGGACACTGATAGGACACTGTAGTACGCATTCTAGCCACTTGGCCGCGCCAAATAACACACCGTTGTCGAAATATCGTAACGGTACAATTTAGGAGCCGGTACAAATTAGGAGCCTTTCCCCTACCTATTCGTGCCACGTACGTAGAAGAATTTTGTTCATTATTAGTTCCTTCATTATTAGAAGAAAGGAAATTAATGTTCACCAGAACAGCGGTCACTCATGCTCCTGTCAAAGCTACAGTCAGTGGTGAGTCACCAAGCTTGCCATGGCAGAAAGTAACGTACTATCATCCACGACTTTATTATTCGTTCTGCAATTAAAGGGTTGTGTTTTCAACAGCCAGTACACCGGCAGGATTGGTAAACCTCGTATTTCGGCAAACTCGGTCCTGCCTTGGAATGAAATATTAGTCTCCCAGCCATGTGTACTTGTGGTTGATATAACACAACAGATAACGCCGTACTTAAAAAACTTAAATTGTCGTTTTTTTAGTTTGTACATCAGTTAGTACCATGTTTGTTTACGCTTAGACATGCGTGGTCTGTTTCAGCTATTCGAATGAGATTTCCTCATCATAGAATGGGCAAAACGTGAAGTCCTGTAATAATAGTACTTATAAATACGAATAAATATAACGTGTATATATAAAACAATATTCATGAAGAATATAACTTAGAGAGGAAAGTCTTTTCTTTCAGTGTTCTTCAATCCACCTGCGGGTGTGAGCCTTCTCTTGTCTCTTCCTTTTTGTCATTGTTCTCCAATAATCCCGTAGTTCCTGTTTTGTCGTCTGCCCATGTTTTGTGGTCTACCTCGTCAGGCCTTCTGTGGTGTCTTTCTCTTTGTCATCGTTCTCCAATAATCCCGTAGTCTCTGTTTTGTCGTCTGCCCATGTATTGTGGTCTAACTCGTTAGGCCTTCTCTGGTCCCTTTCTCCTTTCATTGTTCTCCAATAATCCCGTAGTTTTTGTTTTGTCGTCTGCCCATGTTTTGTGGTCTACCTCGTTGTCTTTCTCATAATCAAGGTAGGCATTATACTATCTTCGTGCTCCAGCTGTTACCTATTTGTCACACTGTGGCTTACAAAACTCCTGGACCTGTTACACGCTTTCTTACATCAGCTACTCTTGTTTTCTTCGTCTGACTCAACTATTTTTTTTCCAGCAACAGAGAAAAGTATGTAGCATTTTCCGTTCCATTGTTTGTCGCGATTCCCATGTTTTGTCCTTATTTTGTTATATGGGCCCAGGTTTGATGAGACAAACAGGAATGTATTCATCATACAAACTAGTCGTTAACGTTTGAAGGTGCCCTGTTACAACATAACTTGACTTGATAAACCTGCGCGCACCAGTTCCGTCTTTCACGTGACTTACTAAAGCCATTTAACCTCAAAAGATGACTCTTCATCTTCGCCATTTGGGTTTTTTAATTTGACTCAAGAATCTGACCTGATTTAGTCAGTTGCTCTAAACTGAGGGTTTTTACCGTGTTTTGTAGTATTTATTGCACGCCCATGATGTTACATATTGAGATCTTCTGTAACAGTTTGGACTTCATCTTGGTTACTTCTGGCTACCAACAAGTTCAGCATACTGGCTACCAACAGCTTGGTGTCGTCGTCAGGTAGAATCCATCGATCCTTTGCCTTCCCAATTCAGTTTTTTATAAACAGAGAAACAGACAGAAGGTCCACGGGGCATCTCGCGCTCTGGTTTGTGTGCGTTGTCCAGGCCGGAGCACGCGGTCGTTTGCTCAGCACAAGGTGTTATGGTGCGATCATGCATGTATGACGTGGGGGCATCTCTGACTGTTATGCTCCTCCGTGGGGCCCTTAAGGCATAGTCCGCAGGCGAGTCATCCGAAACGGTGGGTTGCCACTTCAGGGCGTAAAGCTTCCGCAATTAGGCGTTGCACACACGCGGTTCCCCATGATCTGAGTTTCAGTCCAGCCGAGACGGCAAAGTAGGTGCTGTCTGTGGTGTTAAATTCTGTGTTGTCTGCCAGACACTGTGCAACCTCATAGCCGGCAAGCGGCAGCTTCGGGATTAGCCTGGTTTTTCAGGCGGACTTCAGGGATTCCAGGAGGTGGTTGGGGGGCACTGTTCTGAGGTTTTTATAACGTCTGCGAATGCAGTAATGAAATGCTTTGGTGACATTATATCACCTTGACGTACGCCTATTCCTGTTGGAAGACTAAAGCAGTTCTACGTAAACGAATTTAAAATTTATGATTTGGTGTCTCACGACGATATAAATGTCTTGAATGAGAAGACGTACATTTCAGTTCGTTTTTTGTAAAACTCATTGTGTATGTCAGAATTTTAGCTATCGCTGTATCAAACGCATTCAATTTTTTGGTAAGCTATAATGTGGACAGAGCAAAACCGCCTACGTCGTCCCGACTGATTAGGGAAACGTTATGACCTAACCTACGCACACGAGCTTAGCCGGTATTAGTGTCACAGTGAATAACGTGAAATACGACGATTTGCCAATGAGTATCGTGCGTCCGCTTTCGCGATGAATCATATTACAGAACGCTTACCGTTTGCGCAACGTCGCTGTGGCGTCGTCCACTGCACTGCACTCTGAGGATATGCAAATGACAGCGTACAGCATACGGGTGTCTGTACAGTAGTAACTTCTGTCCGATCTAGACCGGTGCTTACTTTATGCAAATTGAATCATATCAACACGGACTAAGTGTGCACGCGGAGTCGCGTTTTATGTGCAAATTCCCGCGTGCGCTGTAGTTTACATCATAATCGTACGTTACCTGGCTCAGAAGTAGCGGTATACGAATGTTCGACACGAACCCTTGTGTTCGCTAGAAACTTGTGTCGATGCTTTATTTTATTAATGCAATGAATTTATTTTTTACTTTATTCGAATTTGTCAAACGGTGTTGTTTACATGTTAAACAAATACAGTCATCAATTGATATTTTACTGAATTGTTATATAAGCTACTACTATAGAGTAAGTGGAATAAAGTTTATGTTGAATGATAATTAATAGTAACGAATTGATTCTAAATACAGTTCCTGGTACAGGTACTACCCGGACTTATTTTAAAAGTAAATAACTTGTTTAAAAACACATGTTTTATTTTGACTGACATCAACGTTTCATTCATTCCATAGCCTCTTTCCACTCGTTGGTATATTCGCAATGATCAGAATGATGCCCTTTATATGTTTTCAGTTACGCAAACAAAAGATTTCCAGTGAAATCGAATTTTTTATAAGGTTGGAAAATAAGATTCGAAGGAAGATTCTAAGGAAACTATATAGGGACACTTACAAAAACTATGTAGTTCTTGGAAAATGGTGATGTACCATGAGTTGAGCCACATCACAGGGAGTGAAAAGAAAATATGGTTCATTAAAAGTCGAAGATTCGCCTGGTTAAGTCGCATGGAAAAAATGGATATCCATCACGCATACTAAAGAGAATTTAAAAATTAAAACAATTTTAAAATACAAGACGAGGAAGACATGAAGGATTGATGATGTGGTGGGTGACTTGAGAATGACGTGGGTCAGGAGTTAGAAGGGACTGGCGCAGGAGACATCATAATGAAAGAAAACTGTAGTAGAACAGCCAAAACCCGTGCCGGTTTGTAGAGCTATAGTGTCGTTGAGTGGGATAAAAATTAATAGATAATGATGTATGAATACTAATAACTACTAAGAGAAACCAGAAGAACAAATTACAAAGAAAACATGTGACCTATAGTGTTCATGAAGAAAGAGTCGTCTCTTTTTAAGATATTTTATACAAAAAGAAAAAACATGATGATGATGATGCACGGGCGTCTTAAGCCCTAATTTGTTTGCGTTGTCCAGGCCTAGGCCTGATGAACGCCAGGTGCCAACAGGTCAGTGCGGTCGTTTGCTCTGCACAAGAGAGTTCTGGTGCAGTCCGCGAGTCCATGATAAATTACATGGCCACCACGGAGGCAAACTTGAGCTTTTGCTTCAGCCAATTGTCCCGCCGAGGCGCGATACCATGGTCCCCTCGGGCAAGCCTTTGGGAAATGTAGTGACGCACTGGCGAGAACAAAGCGCCCTAGGGCGTCGGCCGAAACGGTAAGGAATGACTCCGAGACAGCCAGCATCCGCCAGGAAGGCACTTGCACAACCTCGCGCGAGCCCGTGTCTCAGGTCATTACCCTGCCGAATCAGCAAAGCAGGTGCTGACGGGGATCTCAGTTGTCATGGCTTGAGCCAATTACGACGCCTGGGCGCGGCTCCGTGGTCCCCGAGGGCATTGTCCACGGAAACTTAGAGGAGCGCTGGCGAGGACAAGAGGCTCGACCGCCCGAAGGCGGCGGCCGAGTCGAAGGGACTCGTCACTGGGGCAGTCGGCTCTCGCAAGGAAGGCATTTGCACAACCTCGCGGGAGCCCGTGTCCCGGATCACAGCCCTGCCGAGTCGGCAAAGCCGATGCTGGCAATAAATCTATCCAATCCAATCTGCCGCAGCATGATTGACTACAGTTTCGGCAGGCGCAGGTAGTGAATGGTGGTGATCATTTCAGTCTCCAGAAGGTTGGGGAGTTCGTTTCTGGGGGTTCATGTGATGAACTTAGGGGGGGTCGTCTAACAGCGCCCTAGGGCGCCTGACGCGGCGAGGGGGCGGTGTATTCTCCATGCTATTCAGCCTTTGGAGGTGCGGATAAGGGGACTCGCCGGCCTTGGCGAACAAATTCATTGCCAAGGACCAGACGAAGGCCTCTAAGGTGGGAACACGGAGACCCCGGTGAATGGCGGAATTTCGCACAAACCACGGCGACCCCGTGAGGGAGCGTAGGGCCCAGTTCTGGAATGTCGTCAGTCTATGCCTGTTGGTGGCCGACAGGAGAGGCCACCAAGCGGGCGCCGCATAAGTGAGTACTGTCCGGAGGAACAGTAGATATAATGTAAGTTTTGTACGGACAGCCAGGCGGTTGTTCCGCAAAAGCATAGGTGATAGTTTGGCTCTGACGCCACGAGCCTTGTTGAGGGTTGCGGTCACGTGGGCGTTGAAGTTTAGGCGCCGATCAAGCCGAACGCCTAGGTACTTCACCGTCGCGGTCCAGTTGATGGGTCTCCCCTCTAAGGAGAGGGGTCGGCATCGGGAAATGGACTTATGAGTAAAGCAGATCGCCTCGGATTTCTCCGTATTGATCGCTACCCGCCATTTCCTTAGCCAGTCCGGAAGCATAGCCAACTGGCGTTGTAACATTACGCTCGTCCGCCAAGGCGAAAGCGAGCTAAAATGAAACATCGCGTCGTCGCCAAATAGAGATAACGTGACCCCGGGATAAACAGGCAGATCGTTCGTGTACAGGACGTACAGAACGGGGCCGAGGACAGATCCTTGTGGGACGCCGGCGGCGACAGGGCGAACCCGAGAGAACGCTGATCCTGAAGGTGCGATCCGTCAGATAGGATCGGAGCAAGTGGACGATAGATGCCGGGAGTGGCGAATCCGCCAGTTTGTAGAGCAGGCCTTCGTGCCAGACTTTATCGAAGGCTTTGCTCACATCCAACAGGACGGCGCCTGTTGCCTGATGATTGTTGGCGGCGTCGGCTAGACAGGTGACAACCCGTACTAGCTGAAGAGTAGTCGAGTGCCTCGGCCTAAACCCAAACTGCTCCTCGCGGATGAAACCATCCACCAGGGGCCGAATACGGGCCAGGAGAAGACGCTCGAATACCTTCGAGATTACTGGCAATAGTGATATCGGGCGGTAGCTTCCAGGTAGCGTGGGCGGCTTTTTAGATTTCTGGATCATGATGACGTTAGCGGTTTTCCACAGGCGGGGGAAGTACCTCAGCCGGAGACAGGAGTTGAACGGCTCAAGAAGAACGTCAATTCCCGAAGGCGGGAGATTCTGCAACGCAGCGGCACCGATGCGATCTGGACCAGGGGCCTTTCTCTTCTTCAGTCGGCTAAGGACAGACGCAAGGTCTTCCTCGTCGACCGAATTAGGAGGGTCATTGAGTGGAGCAGAAAAGTATCCAGAAAGGAAATCCCTGACGACGGCCGTATGAGCCGGGTCAGAGATGCCTCTATGGACGGTGAACTGTTCCTCAATACAGTCGGCGAAGACTTCCGCCTTGCCTTCTGCGGCGGAGCTGGCGCCGTAATCGGATGGCCTGGAGAACTTCCGGAGGAAGGTCGGAGCGTTTATTACTCACCGGAAGAGTATAGGTGTGCTTGTCCATTGCAGACTGGACGAGATCCTAGAGCTGATGTACCCGGAGATCCACGTCGTCAGAAGAGACGAGTGGGTCCGGAGGGACAGATGCCAACTGCCTATCCAGATTATCGTGATAGGATCGCCAATTGACTCTCCTAATAGGACGATCGGGAAGTCGGCAGCAAGACAGTTACAAGCAGGGGGTCGTGATCGGACGAGAGGTCCGACACCGCGCTGACTTGTAGATGAAAGGGGACGGCCTTGACAATTACAATATCAAGGACATCCGGCGGATGACCCGCACGGGAAAAGTATGTCGGTTCGGACGGGCCGATGATGAGGACACTGGGATCATCTTCGACAGCCCTACGGAGAGAATTGCCGTAGGGGTTTGACGTTCTGCTGTTCCACGAGGGATGCTTGGCGTTAAGGTCGCCGGCAACGATGGTTGGGAGATCGCTGTCTAGGAGGGCGTCCCACTCCTCGTGCGGCGGAGCTCGATGGCCGGGCAGTTGGTACGCAGAAACAAAGCGCATCTCCAGGCCGGCAACATCGAGCGCCACAGCACATGCTTCGATGAGGGTCGTTGCAGGGGCAGGGAGTTCTCGATGAGATTTCCGCCTGTGGACTAAGATCGCCACTCCGCCAGATGCTTGGCGGCGATCGAGACCATACCTGTCTTTCCTGTAGCAAGCGTAGTCTGGCAGGGGGAATCGACGGTTAGGGGCAAGATGAGTTTCAGAGAGGAGTACGACGTCTGCGTCGTACTCCACAAGGAAAGCTGCCAGTTCGGCCCGACGCGCCGGAACACCATCAACGCGACGAACCGAACTGTCTAGCCATGGTTAGATGTAGGGACAATCAGGGCGATCAGAGATGTTAGGATCACCATGAGTATAGACGGGACATCCCGAGCAGCAAGAATTTGCTGGACAATGCCGCTGACCCAGGCCATCAGCTGAGCCTCAGTGACCAGTGGTGAACTACTGGCCGCAGAGGCCTGACTAGCCAGCGCTGGGGCCGCGGAAGGTGCAGATGCCGCCTCCAGGGAAGGTTGGGCAGTTGGAGCTGGCTGCTCGGGGGCTTGCGAGACTTCCGAGGAAGTCGCAGGGGACTGGGCAACAGAAGCAGGCTCCTGGCCGGGTAGATCCTGGGCAGTCGGAGGCGCGTTGTTAGCCTCCGGGTATAGTTTTTTAGCCACTAGTGGCTGTCTGGCCTTATGCTTAGAGCGCCGTTTCTTAGGCGGCTGGGTCTGTGAGGGGCGTACTGCGGGCGTTGCCGCTTGAGGAGATGGCACTCCGGCAGGTGCTAAGGTTCTGGGGGCCACAGGGGGCGCCGTAGCGACCGCTGCAGCGTAAGTTATGGTTCCTCCAGCGGCAGGTGCCGCAGGAAGAGCCATAGATGCCGAGGCGGGTGGTTGGACTGCCGCCCGCTTCGAGGGTCTAGGAGCAGGGCGAGGAGGTTCAACCTGACGGTTTTGCTCCCGCTGCTGCTTCTTTAGGGCCTTCTTGAAGTGATTGCAACCCCTAAAGTTAGCCGGGTGACTGCCTCCGCAGTTGCAGCACGTCGCGGGTTGAGGCTTCACAACGGGACAATTCTCGTTGTGGGCCTCCTCGCACCGTACACAACGCGGCGGCATCTTACACAAAAGGCCGATGAGTCGCCGAATCGCTGACATTGGAAGCACTGGGAAGGCCCAGGCTTACTATTGAATGCCCTAACCTGTACCCGGAGGCACAGAATGGTTTCCAGTTGATATACGTCAGCGAAGGAACCAACCTTCTGGATCCTGATGTAAAAGGAATTAATTTTCCTTTTACGATCACCGGATAGGAGAGGGACGACAGAGGTAGGGAAGAAACCCTTCTCCGCCAGATCCTCCCAGATCCACAAGATCGGGGTGTCATGAGGGATCCCGGACACCACAGTCTTGAGTTCCCTCTCCTCAGGAAAGGGGAACGTATGAAAGGCGCGACCGGAGTCGGTCAGGAATTTCTGGCAAGCCCGAAAGTCCTGCACCGACTTCGGCGGCAGTCAATGGACGAACCTTGGAGGAGGGTATGCCAGTCGCCGCACTGTGGCACGACGATTGGAGGAATCTTTGGTTGTTTTGGTGTTGTTTCTGGTTCTGTGATTTCTGGGGAAGGTGATATGCGGCCTGCCGACTCTGCAGCCACGGCTCGTGTCGCCGGAACAGTCCGTTTTGGGGACGTCGGCATGCTTCCACCGCTACCTCGCCGTTTCCGGCTAGGCACGGGCTGGAAGCCGTCCTCCGTCTCCATCGCGGAGTCCGACGACAACGTAGTGCCGAGGGCTGCGGCATAAGCGATGGATAAAGGATTCTGAGAAGGACCAGCAGAAGGCTGGTCCCTCACGGGAAGGTCAGATGGTTGGTGGCCCTTAGCAGGACCAGCAGAAGGCTGGACCTGCAAAAGAGCAGAAGACGATTGGTGGCCCTGAGAAGGACCAGCAGAAGGCTGGACCCCCACGGGAAGGTCAGATGCATGGTGGCTCTCAGCAGGACCAGCAGAATGCCGGACCTGCAAAGTAGCTGTAGACGGTTGGTGGTCCTTAGCAGGACCAACTGTAGGCTGGGCCCGCGAAGAATCGCCAGATGCTCGGCGGGCCTTAAAAGGACCTTCGCCGCGGACTGGGACAGAATCAGGTTTAGCAGGACCAGCAGAAAAAACACACAACTGGGGGTTGCGCGGCCCGCGCGGAGCGCGGGTCGCGAGTAGTACAGTGTCCCGAGTCTCAGAAAGGACTCCTGCCACTGGGTCTGTTGGAGTTCAATTTATACTTTTATCTACTTATGGGGGGGGGGTCTGAAACGACCTGCGATTGGTGGATTATACCACCGGGACTAGCAAACGAGGTCGCTTCCAGGACTCACCTGGTCGCGGGGTGTATTTACCAAGTCCGGCAATGAGGGAATTGTGGGTCACTCTGTCGGAACGAACATAGAATCGTCGCGCCAGGCGTCTCACGGTGTCATCAAGAGAGCGGACACCGAGTCCTCTCCTCAAAAGACGAGAAGAGTACCTCCGGGGGACTTTGCACGCGAGCTTCAGTCCCCGGTCGAGTACGCGCTGGAGCGTGATTCTATGACCACGAGCCAGGTATCCCCAAACAGGACAGGCGTAGGTAATCACCGGCAACACGTACGTGTTGACTATGAGCTTACCTAGCCGGGGGGTCATTGCCGGATTAGATAGCACGGGCCAGAGTCTACTGAGTTGCGCCGAAGCGCGTTGTCGGATGTAATTTGCATGGGTTCGCCAGGTGAGTCGGGAATCCACGTGGAGCCCGAGGTACTTGACGCTGTTGGTCCAGGGCACCTCGACGGGGCCTACTTTAAGCGGCCGAGGCCGCTTGCGTTGTCGCGAGAATATTACCGCGGCGCTCTTGGAAGCGTTAACGGCAACTCTCCAGTCATCGGTCCACCCGACATACGCGTCGAGTTGGCGCTGGAGCTTAACGGCCGCATAACTCGCGTTCGGCTCTGAGGCAAAAGCCGCAGTGTCGTCCGCGAACAGCGACAGTTTCACTCCAGGAACTCGGGGCGTGTCGTTGACAAACAACGAGAACAGAAGAGGCCCAAGGACACTTCCCTGAGGGACACCAGCGGTAATACGCCTCTCCGAAGAGAGAGCGTGGTCTACTCTCACTCGGAAGCTACGGTCTCGCAGAAAGCTGCCGATCAAATGAACGTAGCAGTCTGGGAGAAGGACCTCCGTGAGTTTGTAGAGGACACCCTCGTGCCACACGCGGTCAAAGGCTTTCTCTACGTCTAGGAAGATCGCAGCCGTCTGTTTGCCCTGGCAGCCAGCCTCGGTTATGCATTCCACGAGTCTCATCAGCTGATGAGTCGAGGAGTGCAGCTCACGAAAGCCGAACTGTTCGGGGATCAGCACGTCTAGTCTTTCTAGATGGTCGCGGATCCTACGCTGGATCAGACGCTCAAAAACCTTGGACGTCGCGGACAAGAGGCTGATGGGCCTGAGGTTCTCCACTCGAGAAGAATTCTTTCCCGGCTTCGGTATCACGATGACGGTAGCCGTTTTCCATTTCACCGGAAAATAGGCCAGTCTGAGGCATGAATTGAACAGGTCAGTGAGGAACTGGGTTCCTCGCTCCGGAAGGCGATGGAGGGCGGAATTCATGACTCCGTCCGGGCCAGGCGCCTTCCGGGGCTGGAGCTGAACAATCCTCTCAGAGACCTCCTCCGGGGAGATGGGCTCCGGTTGGACTGTGATACCGGCCGATAGAAAGCGCTCTACCTCGCGGCAGATGTGCTCAGTGAAGGCCGGGTTCTTGGATGGGTTGGGAGCGAACTGACGCTCTAAACTGTCAGCCAAGAACTCGGCCTTTTCGAGGGGGCGGCCAAGGGGTTGACCGCCAGGTCCGGCCAGCGCGGGGAGAGGCGCGCGTTTGCGCTTTCCCGTTAGGGCACTGGGAATCCGCCAGACATTACGGTCCTCAGCAGGGCCATCCATCTGTGTTACAGCTAGCTCCCAGTTGCGTCTACGGAACGCCAGCATGTCACGACGCAACTTGCCGGACGCTCTGTTGAACGCAGCCTTGTCCGCCGGGTCACGAGTCCTCTGCCAGCGTCTCCGGAGGCGATTCCTCTCGCAAGCGAGCTGAGACACCTCTTCGGGGATCCGCTGATAGTCGGGCGTGAGCCCCGGCTTCATCCGGGAGGACACGTCAACCGCCGAGACTACGGCTGTGTCGAATAAGCCAACTGCCTCTTCGACATGCTGGGTAGTGTCGAGCGGGATATGCTCTGGTAGGCGGCGACTGAACGCCGGGCCAAAGCGGTCCCACTCGATTACCCGCCGCTCGTCGCGGACGGTGGCGTGCTGGGTAGCTATATGCACACTGATAGGGCAATGGTCCGAGGACAGTTCCGAAATGACGGAGACGTGGACCGGGCAATAAACGCCCCTGACCGCGGCAATGTCCAATACGTCAGGGCGGGAGTTAGCCCTCGAGGGATAGTATGTAGGCCCGGTAGGACCCATGACTGTGACCCGAGCCGCATCAGCATACCTGCGTAAGCGGGTCCCGTTTGGGTTCGCCAAGCGGCTCCCCCAATCGGGGTGCTTACAGTTCAGGTCGCCCGCCAGGACTACCCTCCTGTGTGCTCCAAAGACGGCCTCCAGATCGTTCGACAGGAGCTCCGTGTGTGGAGGCTTGTAGGCGGAAACCACGAGTAGACCGCCGAGAGCACCATGGAGCTCGACCGCGGTGCACTCGAGGTTCCGCCGCTGAGGCAGGACAACGCGGTGATGGCGAAGACTCGCCTTCACCGCGATGGCTGTGCCCCCTCCTGCGCGACCCGACCGGTCATCCCGGTGGCACACGTAGTTGGGTAGTCGGAAACGACGATGCGGGGTCAGGTGCGTCTCGCCAAGAAGAAGCACATCGGGCTTGTGACGGGCAACGAACTCTAAGAGCTCAGAATGCCGGGAAGCGAGGCCGTTGGCATTCCACGCCACGAGCTCGAGGTCTCGCTTGAGGGATTGCCGTGGTTGTCCGTTCATAACAGACCTGTTACACGGCAGGCTTCCACCAAGAGGAGGAACTTGTCCTGGGGCGAGGCTGTTGCCAAGCGTTCCTTGATTTTAAGGAAAGTCTGGGCCACTTTCTGCAAGTCGTAGCTTGCCAGAAAGTCTGAAACGACGGCGAGATCATCGGAAGATGAGGCCGGGGGAGAACGCTTGGCGGCAGCTGCATAGCTGCGGCGGGGCGAGACGGTGGAAGCCTTGGGGGCTGGTACTGGAGCGGGTGGCCGCTCTGGCTTTTGGAGGACGGGCTTGGGTCCAGTGGCAGGTGGTTTAGGCTGGCCCGTGTTCTTGGCCTGGTTCCTAACTTTCTTGCCCGATCTGGGGAATCTAGGCTTGGGTGGCGGCGGCAGTGGAGGATCAATTTCCTCGTTGTCCGGCAGCGGGACTTGTGTGAAGTGGGGTATTTCGCGTTCCGGTTCCGGGGGCGCGATGATGGGTTTGGCCTTTGGAGCTTCGCTCGGGCACACTGTACTGCTGGGTTTCGGAACCGGAGCAGACCTAGGGGCTGGTTTCCGGACCACAGGTTCAGCAGCTTTGGCCGGTTTGACTGGCTGTCTAACATCATGTCGAGGCTTAGGCTGGACTGGTTTCTTCAACTTGTCCAGCTGCTCGCTATAGACTGGGCAGCGCCTGTTATTAGCAGCATGGGCGCCGCCGCAGTTGATACAATATCGGTGGTTGTCCGGGACAGCGCAGGCCTGCGTCAAGTGGTCATTTCCACAGCGGACGCAGGTCGGCGCGTTCCGACAACCGAAGCTGCTGTGGCCGAACCGCTGGCACCTGTGGCACTGGGAAAGTCGCCCGGTCTGGCGGCAGGGCTCGACGCTGACGCAGAGCCCGAAAAGCCGCTTTAAGTCTAATAAGGCCTGGGAGGATTCGCCCTTCTCTGCCAGGAGTCTTATCAGCGGGAGTGGTCGACGCGAGCCATAAGTAGTGTACAGCCGTGAGGCTCCCACAACCTTATAACCCGCGTCGCACAGTTCGTCAGCGACGACCTGCGGATCCGCCTGTATGTCCAGGCCCCGAAGGACGAGGGCTACAGGCTTGGTGCGGTTCAATGTGTATGTGTGGAACTGGAACGATTCACGTTCCAGCCACTGGACCACTCCGAAGTGCTCCGATGCGCTGCGGCAGGTAACGCGCACAGTCTCGCTCGCAAGGAGCTTGACAGATGCGTTATCTGCCAGCGCAACGGACTTACGGAGTCGGCGAACGAAGCCGATCACGTCCCTGACGTTCGTAACGAACACCGGCGGGACCCTTCCTTCGGAGGTGCGACTAGGCGCAACCTCAGCGGAGGCTTGGAGTGCCGCCGAGTCCGTGGCCGAACTCAAGGAGGTCAGGGAAGGAGACTTTCGCGGCTTGCCACCGTGCCCTACTGCCACCCAGTCGGTGGAAGCCGAGGTCTCCATATCTGGGGAGTCAGACTCCGGCAGAGGATTCGGGCTGCTTGGCCTACTAGCGGCCGTGCAGCCGGAAGGTCCGGCCTTAGCGGGCTTGGTCGGCCCTAATAAGGACCGATTATTGGGACGAACTTGCGCGGGCTCAGCAGGGCTTCCCGCGCGAGTCGTAGGGTTCCCGACTGGCCCAAGTGGCCTGCCGGGGGGCTCGATGCTGCCGCACAGTGCGTTGGGGACACTAGCAGCTGGGCTACTGCCGACTAACTCGGCTCTTTGTCCAGCGGGTACCCGGGGGCCGAACTGTGACACCGTCACAGTGGCGGCGCAATGCGCATCTCTATTCGTCAGTCCTACTCTCGGACTCCCCGGGTTTCGCTGGACAGCGCTACCTATCAGACTTACCGGCACTGTGCGGCAGGTCCCAGTTGTGTTGTTGCTGTCTTCGTCTTGCAGGCAAGGCGGCTGATCAATTTCCATCGCAGCAGCTGGATGGTGGCGCTGGCGATGAGAAGATTCATGGTCTGGCGGTTTCTTCTTGACTGCCGCCGCAGTAGCTTGTGCTGATGGCCTCTTCATGGCAGTAAGTAGAGGACGAGGCTATCCTCTTCTGCGATGCTCTTCTGTGACGTCCGATCTCTTCCAATGCTGAGTGCAGAATGTCGTGTCACTCACTCTGTCACCTGTCACAGCAGAAAAAAACACACAACTGGGGGTTGCGCGGCCCGCGCGAAGCGCGGGTCGCGAGTAGTACAGTGTCCCGAGTCTCAGAAAGGACTCCTGCCACTGGGTCTGTTGGAGTTCATTTTATACTTTTATCTACTTTGGGGGGGGGTCTGAAACGACCTGCGATTGGTGGATTATACCACCGGGACTAGCAAACGAGGTCGCTTCCAGGACTCACCTGGTCGCGGGGTGTATTTACCAAGTCCGGCAATGAGGGAATTGTGGGTCACTCTGTCGGAACGAACATAGAATCGTCGCGCCAGGCGTCTCACGGTGTCATCAAGAGAGCGGACACCGAGTCCTCTCCTCAAAAGACGAGAAGAGTACCTCCGGGGGACTTTGCACGCGAGCTTCAGTCCCCGGTCGAGTACGCGCTGGAGCGTGATTCTATGACCACGAGCCAGGTATCCCCAAACAGGACAGGCGTAGGTAATCACCGGCAACACGTACGTGTTGACTATGAGCTTACCTAGCCGGGGGGTCATTGCCGGATTAGATAGCACGGGCCAGAGTCTACTGAGTTGCGCCGAAGCGCGTTGTCGGATGTAATTTGCATGGGTTCGCCAGGTGAGTCGGGAATCCACGTGGAGCCCGAGGTACTTGACGCTGTTGGTCCAGGGCACCTCGACGGGGCCTACTTTAAGCGGCCGAGGCCGCTTGCGTTGTCGCGAGAATATTACCGCGGCGCTCTTGGAAGCGTTAACGGCAACTCTCCAGTCATCGGTCCACCCGACATACGCGTCAAGTTGGCGCTGGAGCTTAACGGCCGCATAACTCGCGTTCGGCTCTGAGGCAAAAGCCGCAGTGTCGTCCGCGAACAGCGACAGTTTCACTCCAGGAACTCGGGGCGTGTCGTTGACAAACAACGAGAACAGAAGAGGCCCAAGGACACTTCCCTGAGGGACACCAGCGGTAATACGCCTCTCCGAAGAGAGAGCGTGGTCTACTCTCACTCGGAAGCTACGGTCTCGCAGAAAGCTGCCGATCAAATGAACGTAGCAGTCTGGGAGAAGGACCTCCGTGAGTTTGTAGAGGACACCCTCGTGCCACACGCGGTCAAAGGCTTTCTCTACGTCTAGGAAGATCGCAGCCGTCTGTTTGCCCTGGCAGCCAGCCTCGGTTATGCATTCCACGAGTCTCATCAGCTGATGAGTCGAGGAGTGCAGCTCACGAAAGCCGAACTGTTCGGGGATCAGCACGTCTAGTCTTTCTAGATGGTCGCGGATCCTACGCTGGATCAGACGCTCAAAAACCTTGGACGTCGCGGACAAGAGGCTGATGGGCCTGAGGTTCTCCACTCGAGAAGAATTCTTTCCCGGCTTCGGTATCATAATGACGGTAGCCGTTTTCCATTTCACCGGAAAATAGGCCAGTCTGAGGCATGAATTGAACAGGTCAGTGAGGAACTGGGTTCCTCGCTCCGGAAGGCGATGGAGGGCGGAATTCATGACTCCGTCCGGGCCAGGCGCCCTCCGGGGCTTGAGCTGAACAATCCTCTCAGAGACCTCCTCCGGGGAGATGGGCTCCGGTTGGACTGTGATACCGGCCGATAGAAAGCGCTCTACCTCGCGGCAGATGTGCTCAGTGAAGGCCGGGTTCTTGGATGGGTTGGGAGCGAACTGACGCTCTAAACTGTCAGCCAAGAACTCGGCCTTTTCGAGGGGGCGGCCAAGGGGTTGACCGCCAGGTCCGGCCAGTGCGGGGAGAGGCGCGCGTTTGCGCTTTCCCGTTAGGGCACTGGGAATCCGCCAGACATTACGGTCCTCAGCAGGGCCATCCATCTGTGTTACAGCTAGCTCCCAGTTGCGTCTACGGAACGCCAGCATGTCACGACGCAACTTGCCGGACGCTCTGTTGAACGCAGCCTTGTCCGCCGGGTCACGAGTCCTCTGCCAGCGTCTCCGGAGGCGATTCCTCTCGCAAGCGAGCTGAGACACCTCGTCGGGGATCCGCTGATAGTCGGGCGTGAGCCCCGGCTTCATCCGGGAGGACACGTCAACCGCCGAGACTACGGCTGTGTCGAATAAGCCAACTGCCTCTTCGACATGCTGGGTAGTGTCGAGCGGGATATGCTCTGGTAGGCGGCGACTGAACGCCGGGCCAAAGCGGTCCCACTCGATTACCCGCCGCTCGTCGCGGACGGTGGCGTGCTGGGTAGCTATATGCACACTGATAGGGCAATGGTCCGAGGACAGTTCCGAAATGACGGAGACGTGGACCGGGCAATAAACGCCCCTGACCGCGGCAATGTCCAATACGTCAGGGCGGGAGTTAGCCCTCGAGGGATAGTATGTAGGCCCGGTAGGACCCATGACTGTGACCCGAGCCGCATCAGCATACCTGCGTAAGCGGGTCCCGTTTGGGTTCGCCAAGCGGCTCCCCCAATCGGGGTGCTTACAGTTCAGGTCGCCCGCCAGGACGACCCTCCTGTGTGCTCCAAAGACGGCCTCCAGATCGTTCGACAGGAGCTCCGTGTGTGGAGGCTTGTAGGCGGAAACCACGAGTAGACCGCCGAGAGCACCATGGAGCTCGACCGCGGTGCACTCGAGGTTCCGCCGCTGAGGCAGGACAACGCGGTGATGGCGAAGACTCGCCTTCACCGCGATGGCTGTGCCCCCTCCTGCGCGACCCGACCGGTCGTCCCGGTGGCACACGTAGTTGGGTAGTCGGAAACGACGATGCGGGGTCAGGTGCGTCTCGCCAAGAAGAAGCACATCGGGCTTGTGACGGGCAACGAACTCTAAGAGCTCAGAATGCCGGGAAGCGAGGCCGTTGGCGTTCCACGCCACGAGCTCGAGGTCTCGCTTGAGGGATTGCCGTGGTTGTCCGTTCATAACAGACCTGTTACACGGCAGGCTTCCACCAAGAGGAGGAACTTGTCCTGGGGCGAGGCTGTTGCCAAGCGTTCCTTGATTTTAAGGAAAGTCTGGGCCACTTTCTGCAAGTCGTAGCTTGCCAGAAAGTCTGAAACGACGGCGAGATCATCGGAAGATGAGGCCGGGGGAGAACGCTTGGCGGCAGCTGCATAGCTGCGGCGGGGCGAGACGGTGGAAGCCTTGGGGGCTGGTACTGGAGCGGGTGGCCGCTCTGGCTTTTGGAGGACGGGCTTGGGTCCAGTGGCAGGTGGTTTAGGCTGGCCCGTGTTCTTGGCCTGGTTCCTAACTTTCTTGCCCGATCTGGGGAATCTAGGCTTGGGTGGCGGCGGCAATGGAGGATCAATTTCCTCGTTGTCCGGCAGCGGGACTTGTGTGAAGTGGGGTATTTCGCGTTCCGGTTCCGGGGGCGCGATGATGGGTTTGGCCTTTGGAGCTTCGCTCGGGCTCACTGTACTGCTGGGTTTCGGAACCGGAGCAGACCTAGGGGCTGGTTTCCGGACCGCAGGTTCAGCGGCTTTGGCCGGTTTGACTGGCTGTCTAACATCGTGTCGAGGCTTAGGCTGGACTGGTTTCTTCAACTTGTCCAGCTGCTCGCTATAGACTGGGCAGCGCCTGTTATTAGCAGCATGGGCGCCGCCGCAGTTTATACAATATCGGTGGTTGTCCGGGACAGCGCAGGCCTGCGTCAAGTGGTCATTTCCACAGCGGACGCAGGTCGGCGCGTTCCGGCAACCGAAGCTGCTGTGGCCGAACCGCTGGCACCTGTGGCACTGGGAAAGTCGCCCGGTCTGGCGGCAGGGCTCTACGCTCACGCAGAGCCCGAAAAGCCGTTTTAAATCTAATAAGGCCTGGGAGGGTTCGCCCTTCTCTGCCAGGAGTCTTATCAGCGGGAGTGGTCGACGCGAGCCATAAGTAGTGTACAGCCGTGAGGCTCCCACAACCTTATAACCCGCGTCGCACAGTTCGTCAGCGACGACCTGCGGATCCGCCTGTATGTCCAGGCCCCGAAGGACGAGGGCTACAGGCTTGGTGCGGTTCAGTGTGTATGTGTGGAACTGGAACGATTCACGTTCCAGCCACTGGACCACTCCGAAGTGCTCCGATGCGCTGCGGCAGGTAACGCGCACAGTCTCGCTCGCAAGGAGCTTGACAGATGCGTTATCTGCCAGCGCAACGGTCTTACGGAGTCGGCGGACGAAGCCGATCACGTCCCTGACGTTCGTAACGAACACCGGCGGGACCCTTCCTTCGGAGGTGCGACTAGGCGCAACCTCAGCGGAGGCTTGGAGTGCCGCCGAGTCCGTGGCCGAACTCAAGGAGGTCAGGGAGGGAGACTTTCGCGGCTTGCCACCGCGCCCTACTGCCACCCAGTCGGTGGAAGCCGAGGTCTCCATATCTGGGGAGTCAGACTCCGGCAGAGGATTCGGGCTGCTTGGCCTACTAGCGGCCGTGCAGCCGGAAGGTCCGGCCTTAGCGGGCTTGGTCGGCCCTAATAAGGACCGATTTTGCTCACGTACTTGCGCGGGTTCAGCAGGGCTTCCCGCGCAAGTCGTAGGGTTCCCGGCTGGCCCAAGTGGCCGGCCGGGGGGCTCGATGCTGCCGCACAGTGCTTTAGGGCCACTAACAGCGGGGCTACTGCCGACTAACTCGGCTCTTTGTCCAGCGGGTACCCGGGGGCCGAACTGTGACACCGTCACAGTGGCGGCGCAATGCGCATCTCTATTCGTGAGTCCTACTCTCGGACTCCCCGGGTTTCGCTGGACAGCGCTACCTAACACACTTACCGGCACTGCGCGGCAGGTCCCAGTTGTGTGCTGCTTGTCTTCGTCTTGCTGGCAAGGCGGTTGGTCAACGTCCATGTCCATCGCTGCAGCTCTCTGATGTTGGCGCTGGCGATGAGGCGATTCTTGGTCTGGCGGTTTCTTCTTGACTGCCGCCGCAGTAGCTTGTGCTGATGGCCTCTTCATGGCAGTAAGTAGAGGACGAGGCTATCCTCTTCTGCGATGCTCTTCTGTGACGTCCGATCTCTTCCAATGCTGAGTGCAGAATGTCACGTCACGTCACCAGCAGTAGCAGTAGCAGTAGCAATGTAGTAGCGGGGCGTCTTTGCACCCGGTGCATGACTGCAGCATCTGAGTCGAGCTCAATGGCTGCCTGTAGATATACATAGGTCTGGTTCTTCGACTGGTGCCTAATATCAGGAATGGACAACCGCCAACCAGTTAACTGAGAAGGCGGGGGAGAAAGGTTTTTTAATTTTTATTTATTTAAATTATCAGCAGTCAGTGGGCACTGCCGCAAGGACGGGTTCAGGTGACAGATGTCGCCCTTTCCCAGTCCCGCGTGCAGACGCCGTGAGGCGTCGGTCGCTCCCCGCGAGGCAGAGAGCCTCCGTGCCAGTGATAGCGCGTAGCAGCAGCATTCAGCGCGGTCGGCATACTAGGAAGGGAGGAAGGAAACAGCTTTACAGGTAAATTCTGGGGCATGGGCAGATAGAGAATATACAAGTTAAGGGAGGTTTAAGTTTACTTAAACTTATGGCGGGTCATCGAGAATCGCCCGAGGGCGTTTGACCCGGACAGGGGGAGGTGGTTGCGTGGTGCTGATGGTTCTGAGGTAAGGGAAGGAAGAGGTCTCAGCTGCGGCAAAGAGAGTCGCAGCTAATGACCAGACAAAGGCTGAGAGAGCAGGAACTCGTAGACCTCCTCGAATTACACTGTTTCTAACAAACCAAGGAGATCCCGACAAGGAACGGAGGGTTCTGGATTGGAAACTTTCCAGCCTACGCCTGTTGGTGGCGGAGGCAAGTGACCACCAGACAGGTGCCGCATAGGTCAATACAGACCGGAGAAACAACAGATAGAGGGTAACTTTCGTGCGCAGCGCCAGGGGGCTGCGGCACGCGAGGTATGGGTAAAGTTTGGCTCGGACGCCGCGAGCCTTGGCAAGGGTGTCCGTCACGTGGGCGTTGAAGCATAGGCGACGATCTAGCCGAACGCCTAGATACTTCACCGACTCTTTGTAGGCGATAGGCCTCCCTGCAAGGGAGAGGGGCTGGCATCGGGAGATGGACTTACGAGTGAAACAGATCGCCTCGGATTTCTCCGTGTTGATCGTCACCCGCCATTTCCGTAGCCAGTCCGGAAGCTGGTCCAACTGACGCTGCAACTGTGTACTCGCAAAACGCGGGGACACAGAGCTGTAATGATACATTGCATCGTCAGCGAACAAAGACAACGTGACTCCGGGCAAAACAGGCAGGTCGTTCGTGTACACGAGGTACAGAACGGGGCCGAGGACAGATCCCTGGGGTACGCCAGCGGCGACAGGACGAACTGCAGAGCAGGTTCCGTCGACGCTAACCCTGAAGGTTCGGTCGCTGAGATACGACCGGAGGAAAAACACTATGGACGATGGTAAGGGGGAGTTAGCAAGTTTGAAGAGAAGACCTTCGTGCCAGACTTTGTCGAAGGCCTTGCTCACGTCCAGCAGTGCGGCGGCCGTAGCCGCTCGCCTGTTGGTGGCGTCAGAGAGTTGCGTTACCACGCGGACTAGTTGAAGCGTGGTCGAGTGCTCTCTGCGAAACCCGAACTGTTCGTTGCGGATAAAATTATCCAACAACGGCGAGATGCGGGCCAGCAGGAGCCGCTCGAACACCTTCGAGATAACTGGCAAGAGAGATATTGGCCGATAGCTTTCAGGAAGCATGCGCGGCTTGCGGGGTTTAGGAATCATAACGATGTTGGCATTTTTCCACAGGCGGGGAAAGTACTGTAGCCGGAGACAAGAGTTGAACAGCTCGAGAACGAGGTCAACGCCTGAGGCCGGGAGATATTGTAATGCAGCGGCCCCGATCCGGTCAGGACCGGGGGCGCGACGGCGGTTTAGTCGACAGACAGACGAAACGAGTTCGTCCCTGTCGAACGGGAGGTCTGGGCCAGCGGGAGGGCGAGAAAAATAACCAGATAGGAAGTCCCGGACGTCTGCCGAGTGGGCAGGGTCCGAAACGCCTCGATGAACGGTAAATTGCGACTCCATGCAGTCGGCGAAGACCTCAGCCTTGCCTTCTGATGAAGACACAACCCCGTTCGGGGTTTCCAGCGGGTTGCGAGTTCTCTTCTCGCGGGTCAGTCTACTCACCGCTCTCCAGACGGAGGCGTGGTCGACTTCAAGAGACTCAAGGTATGAGTCCCATCGATCAGAGTTTACGTCCCGCAGTAGCTGCTGAACGTAAAGGGACTGTTGTTGAAATCGTCGCTTAACGACTGGGTCACGGGTTCTTTGCCATCTGCGGCGGAGCTGGCGCCGAAGCCAGATGGCGTGGAGTACTTCCGCAGGTAAGGCCGATTTACGATGATTCACCTCGAGTGCGTAGGTGTGTCGATCCATGACACCTTGGACCAATTCCTGAAGATTTGTAGCGCGGAGATCCAGATCGTCACGAGTGACGATTGGGTCCGCCGGGAGAGATGGTAACCTTCGAGAGAGCTCGTCATGATAGGATCGCCAGTTGACTCTCCTAACAATCTGAGCGGGAAGTCGGGGTGACGCCGACAGCTCTCGAACAGTTATAACAAGGGGATTGTGATCGGACGAAAGGTCCGACACAGACGAGACCTCGATGTTGCGGGCAACGTTCTTGACAACTACTATGTCAAGAACGTCCGGCCGATGGCCGTGAAAGGGGAAGTAGGTAGGGTCTTCAGGGCCGATGACATTAAGTGCCGGGTCGCCAGAGACGAACCGGAACAGAGAATTTCCATAGGCGTTGACAACGCGGCTGTTCCATGAAGGGTGTTTGGCGTTTAAGTCGCCGGCTACAATGGTTGAGAGGGGGTGGTCGAGGAGGGCGTCCCACTCCTCGGGCGGTGGCGGAGTTCGCCGGCCAGGCCGGAGGTACGCAGAAACAACGCGCAGCTCCGATCCGCCGGCGTCCACCGCCACCGCGCAGCCTTCAATAATAGATGTATCTAGAGGAGGCAAAAGCCTGTGGGATATCCGCCTGTGGACTAAAACAGCTGTGCCCCCCGAGGGGGGACAGCGAGGCCGTAGGGGACGATCCTGACGATAACAGGCATAGGCAGGAAGGGAAAACGAGTGGTAATGAGCCAGATGAGTCTCGGAAAGAAGTATGATATCAACATCATACTCCGTTACAAAAGTCATCAGTTCAGATCGCCTGGGGAGTAGCCCGAAGGCGTTCCACGCAACGATCCTCAGGCTATTAGCCATTTAGGGGAAGTAGAGGAAAGAGGGCAGCTAAAGATTGGAACACCAGGGCAAGCACAGTGGTAGTGTCACGAGCAGTCCTGATGGATGCAACAAGATTATCTGCCCAGGCAGTCAGGGGATCCGCCGAAGCCCGGGAAGATTCCCGGGATTCAGGAGGACAAGCCTGACTGGCCTCGACAGGGGTAGCAGATGGCGCTGGGCTGAAGGTCTGAGTAGTAGACTGCTCGCTGGAAGGTTGAGGACGATGGCTGGGGGCGGGTCGAGCCCGCGGAGAGGGTACAGGTGGAACCTGTGATGATGTAGGTCGGCCGGCGGAGTTCCGGCGACGACGAGAGCGCTTTGATTTGCCCGATCGGGCTGGAGGCGGGGCTGATTTAGCGGCCATGGCCGCGTAGGAAGGTGCGGGCGCTCCGGTAGGCGCCGGGATTGAGGCCGCTGCAGGCGGCGCCGAAGCGACGACTGCAGGCGAGACAGCGGCACCGGAAGCAACCGGAGTTGCTGCCGGGACCTGGGCAGATGAACCGGTGAGAGGCGGGAAAGCCGCTCGCCGGTTAGGGCCAGGACCAGCTACACGGCCTGCCTGCGCGCCAGGGCGCACAGGAGGTCGCTGCGGTTTCATGGCGGCGATAAAGTTAGGGCAGCCTCGGTAATTAGCCGGATGGGCTCCTTTACAGTTGCAGCATTTAGCTGTGTACCCCGTCGTAGGCTTATCACAGCCACGATGAGGTTCAGCACAACGCACGCAACGCGGGGGCTGATGGCAGAAAAGACTGCTGTGGCCGAACCTCTGGCAGTTGAAACACTGCGAGGGGCCGGGCCGCGGGTCAAATGTTCTGACTTGCACCCGTAGGTGCAGAAGATTCTGGAGAGTGTAAATCTCCTCGAAGGGGCCTACTTTCAGTAATTTACAAAGAAAGCTGTTGACAGGACGGCGGTCATCACCTTTGCCAACATGCAGGACGCTTACCGCGGTCGGCGCATAGCCGAGCGCAACAAGTTCCTGCCTGATGGCATCAGGGTCGGTAAAGGATGGAATTCCCGACAGAACGACCTTGATTTCACGCTCTGACGGGAGGGCAAATGTATGAAAAGATATCTTACGCTCTGTCAGGAATGACTGAACAGAGCGGAAGTCCGGGATCGTAGCGGTCGCCAGCTTTAGCGAGGGGCCTTGGCACCTCGCCTCGACCTTGACCGAAGGGAGAGCTCGGGATAAGGAACGTAACAGGTCAGAATAATTCCTATTATCCGGAATTACAATAGGAGGAATGCGAGGAGGAGACACAGTTTGGGTGGTAGCTGGATACTCACGTTGCACGCGCTGAGTGCCGCTGTTACCATGATTAGATGGCAGATCTGCAGCTGAGGCGGGCGGCGGAGTTTGGGCCAGTTTTCGCTTGCGTTTGGCAGATTTGCCCTCCACAAGCGAGAACTGTCCGTCCCCCGACCCAACACTGCACATTTCTACCGCACTATGATCACTTTCACTATCACTTTCACTGTCGTGAGGAAGTGGAGTGGTACGGAAGCCGGTTGAGCATGTTTCCATTAAGGAAACAAGCGGCGCCGGCAGAGGATTCGGTGGCGTATTCGACGCCATTTCGGACAAGCCGAAATGAACGTCTACGCAGGTCTAGGATTGAGGGATCACCAGACACTGAAAACTATCCACAGGCACAATTGAACACGAAACAGACCGCACAGCACACGGAAACAAAAACACTCCCGCACTGATTAAATAAAGCTGAGTCGCACTGAACTGTAGGTGAAATCTGTAGTGATGATGATGCTGAATACGATGATGGTAAGAAAAATGGTGAAAACTGAATATTTCCGCACAAATTGGTAAAATTTTGCAGAGCAAAAACAGTCACAGCCTACCCGGGCAAATGCTCTAGGTAGACTCCCTCTCACCAGCAGAAAAAAACAGATTCGTTCCTTAATTAAAAATATATTCATTTACCATGACTAAAAACATTAACTTTATATATGAGGGAAGGGAACCTAAAGTGGGTGTATCCACTTTAGATTAGTTAGCAAAAAGCATTTATGAAATCTAAAAGGTACGAAGAACAAGTAAGTCTAATTTAAAGTATTACTACGTTCGTGTATCCAGTAATTTACATCAAGTGCGAGGGTATCTATCTACTCGCTGAATTATAGCCAAGATAATCACAGCAGTAACCCGATCAAGTCACTTGTTCTGTACCGGAAAGCAGAGGCGTAGTATTAGAATATGTACTCCCTTTCGACACTAACATACCCAGCAGTAATGAACAACTATCTTGTACCGAAACCTAGCCATAAATCGAGACAAAAACATAACATGCGCGCGCGAGCGATGTAATCAAACTGTCTAGAAAATGCGTTGAGTTTACCGTCTTTTGCGTAGGTTGTCGGCCAAATCTCATTTTGCATCTGGTTCAAATTTGGAAAAAACGTAAATGAGAGATACCGGTATGAAGTTAGCTGGCAGTCTTTGATGAAATTTTAGTTGAAACGTGTTCGTATTTTCGTCGTCTACAAGTAGATTTCACAGCCACGAGATGAGCGTATCGATTTACGTTCATCGACTCTACGTTCTGTTACAAGGTTACCAACATGCTTATTGTGGCTGCAAAAATCTGAAGGAGTTTAATTTAATGCTGTACCATTAATAAGCAGAACGTCTCTGTGGGGCCTAAACATCTGTTTGTGTGTACGTATCGTCCTGGAGACTGATGAAAATATTCGTATAGATTGTTAACTTTCAAACAACGTTTGGTACCTGACCCAAATAAAACCATGCTAACGTTTAGCTTCTTGTCATTTTCTTCATTTTAAAAGTGAAATTGTAAAGATCGTAAAAAAGTTTTTGTATCTTTAAAAATGCAGCAATCACTTATGACTTAGTCATTTTCAAATTACAGTATACTTGAATATTTTTTTAAAGTTTAGGTTTTGTTCCAATTACGAATCTATCGGAGTTTTGTATTTTAATTATTGTAAGCTGATCGCAACCAA
This sequence comes from Magicicada septendecula, assembly GCA_034769895.1. Lineage (NCBI taxonomy): Eukaryota > Metazoa > Arthropoda > Insecta > Hemiptera > Cicadidae > Magicicada > Magicicada septendecula. The sequence continues at coordinate 152,966,428 of CM068368.1, read as the reverse complement.
AGTGTACTGTTACGACGGTCTACTGATCGTCGTATGGTACAGTGAAAAACTAAATACAAGAAACCAATTAAGTCACTAATCACCAGCTTTAATTATCACAATTAAACAGTTTGTAATTAACAAGACAGTGTCTTACAACAAATCAAATAAAAATTGTTCACACGCAATAAAAATGTTAACTGATATAAAACACAATAAATTGTATTACAATCGTCCCGCACAATTATAAAACCCGTAACACTTCGCCACAATACTTGAACCGCACTGAGATATCGCAACTCAAACTCACAGAGTTTCGCCCGACAATAACTGAACTGAGTGTCCCTGAGTACTTATATTTATACCCCGCTGAGGTTCCAGAATATTCGCTAATAGGCTTATACTAGAAAACACTAGAACGTAATTCATTGCGGCCTTGACACAGTGCTTGCGGCCGCGCGAATTCTGTTACAGTCTAGCAAATGCGCTGAGAATCACGTACGCCACAACATTCAGCCGTATTCCTCTGGAACCTTCGATAAACACGTAGATTGTTCTGTAATGTCGTAACACTTCCCCCTCCTTAACCCTGTTCGTCGCAAACTGGCAAACTGTCTCTGAAGTAATATTTAGCCAGGCGATCTAGGTGGACGACCTTGAACTTTCGCTGTCCTTACTGTTGAATCCGATAAACAACATCGTTGATTCTTTGTTTCACAATATAGGGTCCTTCCCAGTTAGTTTGCAACTTAGGTGAGCGACCACGATGGCGCTTTGGGTTGAACAGCCAGACCTGATCTCCTTCTTGGAAACCCACACTATTGCTCCGAATGCCATACCGAGTTTTCATTTTATCACTGGCAATCTTCAGCCGTCCTCTTATCAAGCGATTCATTTCTCGCAGTTGGTTTTCTAATTGGGAGGAATAGTTCTGAGGCTCTTGGGACTGAGTCTCAGGTGATCCGAACATCAAGTCCCCAGGAAGACGAATCTCCCGCCCAAACACCAATTTTGCTGGAGTCATGCCGGTTGTGTCGTGTACTGATGACCTATACGCCATGAGGAATAGTGGTATACGTTGGTCCCAGTCTGTTTGGTTCTCGTCAACAACCTTCGAAAGATGCTGTTCAAGTGTCCTGTTGAATCTCTCAACCATTCCGTCCGACTGAGGATGCAGAGGCGTTGTCCTGGTCTTTCGAATTCCGAGTAGACTGAATAATTCTTTAAAAACTACTGATTCGAAATTTCTCCCTTGATCCGTTGATCCGTATGGATTTCCATAGGGGCTCCATAACGGCAACAGAAGTTGTGAACTAACTCCTTTCCCACAGTGGTAACCTCCTGATTTGGAATTGCATAGGCTTACACCCACATAGTAAAGTAGTCACATACAACCATGATGTACCGGTTCCCATCGTTAGTAACTGGGAGTGGTCCAGCATTGTCTATGGCAATTCTCTCGAAAGGCAGTTCAACGTTATACTATCTCATTTTCCCCTGCTTCTAGTTTGTGGGCCCTTGCTTGCAGCACGTATTTCACATGTCCAAACCCATTCCTCTACGTCGTGGTGAAGATGAAGCCAATAGAATCGCTTCCGTATTTTGTCAAGGGTTTTGTTAACCCCAAGATGGCCTCCAGACGTTCCATCATGCTTCTTCTTCAAAACAGACTGCATTTTACTTCGGGGAACTATTAACTGCATGACCACGTCTCGTCCATCTGCACTTTCCCAAGCCCTTTTCAACAATCCGTTCTCTAAGGTAAGGGATTCACGTTGTGCCCAGTAGCCCTTCAGCACTTCCGAACCATGGCGTATATCTTGCCAATCCGGCCGGCGACCTTCCTCTTTTTCTGTCACGATCGGTCCAATGTCTTCATCAGTCATCTGTTCTTGTCGACAATCTTGTGTCGTCCAGCCGTCTGCTAGGAAATCTACAGTGATGGCTTAAACATGTTCGCTGCCGTTTTGTTCTTTCTTTCTGTGGCAATGTCGGCAGTCTTCCGGGCACGGTCTCCGTGATAAGCCATCCGCAGTACCATGCAGGCGCCCCCGCCAATGTTGTACCTTGAAGTTGTACTCTTGCAGACGTTCGAGCCACCTTGCCAACTGCCCTTCCGGATTTTTAAATCTCAAGAGCCATGCAAGCGCGGCATGGTCGGTGCGTAGCGAAAACTCGCTTCTTCCATAGAGGTATTTATGGAAGTGCTCCAAAGCTCGGACGATTGCCAGCAACTCTCTCCTTGTAAAGCAATAACTTCTCTCTGGTTTAGAAAGCGTCTTGCTGTAATACGCTATTACTCGTTCTTCACCGTTTTGCACTTGAGACAAAACTGCTCCTAGACCAGTATTGCTTGCGTCTCTGTCTATGATGTACTTCCCTTCGGAAACGGAGAAAGCGAGAATTGGCTGTGAACATAATGCAGTCTTCAAAGTCCTAAATGCTTGATCACACTCTCTCAGTCACTGGACATTTCGTTTATTTTCCGTTAGCTCATGTAGTGGTTTAGCAACAGGCCCGGCTCCAGGCAGGGGCGAACCGTGCCACCGCCCAGGGCGGCAGATTCCGAGATTTTGGAATAGAGGGAAAATATAAAATTATTCACTTAATTTCATCACAATATGTAAGATCAGTAAGAATTACTTTATGTATAAAGTCAGCTGAGTTTAACGAAGAGTCGAAAACTCGTGAACGAGAGAACGTAAACCTGACAATGAGTGTTGCCTTGCACGAGTCATCAGCAGATAATACGGCCCCACTACGTTAACGGCTGTGCCACACCACCAGTCACCATTTGAAGGCAATCGCAATATCTTTAGAGTACGTCTAGTGTGCGTGAATGTGTTCAAAGTTAAAATAGGAAGGGGGCGGCATTCATAAATACTGAACAGGATAGCAGAAGGGCTGGGGCCGGCCCTGTTTAGCAATAGTTGCGAAGTCTTTCACAAAACGTCTGTAATATGAGCATAACCCCAGGAAACTCCGAACTTCGTGTTTACTCTTCGGCACTGGCCAGTCTCTTACGGTATCTACTTTATTAGGATCCATGCTAACACCCGCTGCCGAAACCAGATGGCCCAGATACTGTACTTCCTTCTGGAACAGAGAACACTTCTTCGGGCTCAGCTTCAGTTGGGGACCGTGAATTCTAGTTAGAACCACCTTAAGGTTTTCCAAACGGTCTTTGAAAGTCTTCCCGATGACTATGACATCGTCTAAGTAAACGAGGCAAGTTTTCCACGTCAGGTATCGGAGTACCAGGTCCATCAATCTTTCAAATGTTGCCGGTACATTACGGAGTCCAAATGGCATGACGTTATTGGAATAAGCCACTTGGGGTCGAGAAAGCGGTCTTTTCCTTGTATTTTTTATGAAGACCCACTTGCCAATATAACGCAGTCCACCATCCTTCTTCACTACCAGCACTACCGGAGAAGACCAAGCACTTGACGAAGGCTCGATTACTCCCTCTGTCAACATGTCCTGTACTAACCGAGACATTTCCTCTTGCTTAGATAATGGAGGTCGTTAGAAGATCTGTTCAATAATTCCTGCAGTTCCTCTAGTAATTTGGAATTATCCGAAGCACTGGATTTTTGTTGCGTCATTCCGGCTACCCAGGCCACAGGAGCAATTTGCCTAGGAGCGTATTGCTTTGTAAAGTGATAGCTTGATCCAAAATATTCGCCACTCTAATAGGTACATTTCCTAATAGGTTTCGTCAGGTTTTACTAAACTTCTGGCAATTAGTATGCCCGGTGTACAGACTACCTGGGATTCGAATATAGAGCACTGGTTGCCCCTAGTATCTACCTCGGTTCTAACCATGATGATCTTATCGGAGTTTGGCGGAACAGTTACGGCCACTTGGTTTATCATGCCCATCGATTTTTCTGATGTAGTAATTGTGGAGAGCATTACCTCTTCTTCTCCGATTCTCAAGACATTGTTTGTGAAGTCGACTATAAATCCATAAGCGTTCGTAACGTCCACGCCAAGAATTGCTTCATCCACAATGTCTGCAACAAGTACTTGATGATCAAACTCAAGTCGACCGAGGCGTAGGTGTATCTCCACTTTTCCATACACTTTTAAAGGCCGTCCAGTATCTGTTCGCAAGCTGCAAGAGCACCAGATTGGCTTGAGATCTTTCACCACGTCGGGGCGCACAATAGAAACTGTTGCGCCTGTGTCAACTGTAATCGAGGTTGGCCTTCCTTGAACAAATCCGGTAACCACCAATATCCCGCTGTTTTTCTGAAGTTTAGAAATTGCGTATTGTCTAGGGGCTTCGTTCCTCCAGTTCAGCACACGCCCCTTTGTACCGACTACTGCTCGTTTCCCTGCTGCTGAACTCTAACCCGACAATCTCGTTGTATATGTCCAGGTTTTCCACATCGATAACACTTCGGTCTTCCATCCTTTCTTACTTTACTTTGTGGCGCCGCTCGTTGGGTCTCTGTTCCTTGGTTTTCTTCTTCATCGTCTGTGCCGTTGCGATCTTTTAGCGCGCACAGTTTATGACTTGCCCAACCAGACGCTGACTTTGCGGCCTCAAATTGCAAAGCATGTACCAGGGCATCCTCACTGTTCTGGTGTCTTGCCATTCGTAACACTTGCTGTAGTTCATTATCTCGGACACCAGCAGTAAATGTCTGGATCGCAAACCTCGTTCGAAAATCTTCTGGCGCTTCGGGGTAAGTTTTCTGGCCAGTCTAAGTCTGTCTATACTTGCTTCAAACTCTTGAAGACTCTCCCCGGAATGCTGTCGCCTTGCTATCAACTGAGTGCAGTACACATCTCGCAAATGTTTATCACCATACCGTAATTCCAGAGCTTTTATCAGTTCGGCATAGGTGTTTTGGCGATCAGGTGGCACTTTCTGTAATAGTTCTGCTGCGGGTCCTTTTAATGCGAGAACGAGTGAAACTGCCTTGTCTTTGTCTGTCCAAATATTTGCCCATGCAGCAGCTTCAAATTGGCGGAGCTACGTTGCCCAGTGTATGCTTCCGTCAAAGGTTGGAGCCTTGACATGAACTGTCCCTACTGTAGGCAAAGTGACTTTCTGTATTAACTTATTTTCTGCGTCTTTTTCTGTCTTTATCATTGGTACAGTCTGTTCACAAAGTTGTTTTTGTTGTATCTTTAGGCACTGCTCAACTTCACTTTTAATTTTATTCTCTTATGTTTGCCATTGAGTTTTCTACTGCAGATATCTTATTTGACACATATTCTTCTATGACAGATATTTTTGTAGACATCGATTCTTCAACAATCGAGACAGATTTTTCTGCTTCAGCTATTTTTAATGTCATTGATTCTTATACCTCCGATATGTTAGTAACTTGCTTATTAAGCTCACGTCGTAGGAGTCCCAATTCTGCGGTACTGTGTTCTTGCAACTGTTTGTGCTCCTGTATTAATGCTTTGATGTCTTCTGTTTCTTGCTTACGTTTTTCATCCTGTCGTTTTTCTGCTTCTTCCGCCTCCTGTCTGCGTTTCTCATCCTGTCGTTTTTCTGCTTCTTCTCTTTCTTGTCTTCGTTCTTCTTTCTCTCGTCTTTCTGCTTCTTCCGCCTCCTGTCGGCGTCTTTCCTCTGTCTGCAACAGCAGCGCCTGGAAATTTTCCATCATCTGACTGGCATCCATTGTTTACCGATTAATTACGAATTACCTCGTCTTGTACAAAGTGTCCACTGTTTTCACTGTTCCGGTTCTGTCGCATTTCTGACCCACTGTTACGACGGTCTACCGATCGTCGTATGGTACAGTGGAAAACAAAATAAGTACAAGACACCAATTAGATCGCTAATCACCAGCTTTAATTATCACAATCAAACCGTTTGTAATTAACAAGACAGTGTCGTACAACAAATCAAATAAAAATTGTTCACACGCAATAAAAATGTTAACTGATATAAAACACAATAAATTGTATTACAATCGTCCCGCACAATTATAAAACCCATAACACTTCGCTACAATACTCGAACCGCACCGAGATATCGCAACTCAAACTCACAGAGTTTCGCCCGACAATAACTGAACTGAGCGTCTACTAGAAAACACTAGAACGTAATTCATTGTGGCCTTGAGACAGTGCGTGCCGCCGCGCGAAGTCTGACACAGCCTAGCAAATGCGCTGAGAATCATGTACGCCACAACATTACAGCCGGATTCCTCTGGAACATTCGATAAACACGTAGATTGTTCTGTAATGTCGTAACAATATTTTTATAGGAATATCGGAAAAATCTCTTTATAAAAATATTGTAGAAAATATTTATTTTTTTCTCGTATATTTTATACAGTACAGTATAGATAATCTATCAAATATATGACCCAATGGACGAACAGAATTATCGTCTTCAAGCCCTTATTACACATAGTTCTTTATATCACATTATCATATGCATATCATATTATATATGTACTTATGTAAATATGTGTATCATAGTTCTATTATGTATGTTGTATCATTCCGATTTGAGTCGTTGTCTTTTAAAGAGGACCATCGGAGTTCCAGCGGAACCATTACATTGGCACGTGCTAAAATAGTAATAATTTATTTTCCGTGAGCTTGGAAGCTAAAGGTGAATCCTTTCTGCTTCTCTGCGATCCAAAGCACTCTGCTGGTGATGAATACTCAGGTCTGACTCTTTTTGCATTTAATTTATAGATTAGTTCCAGTCTGTTCATTAACCTGTTTTTAGCAGGATATCTGCGACCTCGTAAATGTGGCTGTTCACTATAAATGTGTTAAGTTTTATGGTTCGACCGGAGTTCATACTATGAGCCTTTCTGTTGGCAACTTCAGGACTTTTCTTTAGGGAAAGGCATAACCGTTTTTTACCACACTACCTTTATTAGTGTTAAAGGATGACTATATTGAATAACAATTGAATACAGTTCGTCTTAATTTTTTAGGAATGAGAGGCATGCCGATTATCACATATACGGGAACCACGTTGACATAGTTTGTATTCTTCGCCTCCCGATAAATACGTTTGCTTCTGAACTGTTTGCACCATAATTTGCTCCTTGAGTACTGAAGGAAAAGACAGCCCTATGTACGCTCATTATCTCATATCATATTCACACTCCATAGCTTCTTTTAGTAGATCTACTGTCCACTTAGTCCGTTTCGGGTTTTCTTGCTACAACGCCACCTTTCACTGCCCAAAGTAGAAAACTGTGCAAAAAGTGCACAAATATGAAGTAAACATTTATAGGACAATGATAATAGGAGAAGGTTAAGAAGGTAAGGTGTGAATGATAATGTTAAAATTAAAATGTTTAATTTTCATAAGATTATCATATGTAGGCTGTACACCAATAATAAGGTTATACACCATGTTATTTAAAATGGATGCTATACACATACCGTCATTTCAAATTTTAATTTGAAAATACGTGATAAATAAATAAATATAAATTCAGTATATAAAAGGACTGCAGATAACATGTCAGACTCGGCTTTCTAGAATTACCACAGGATGGTAGTAGCATACAGATGCAGAGATTCATTTTTACAGAACTTTACGGGGTTTTTCACAAAACAATAATTGATCGTAAGATACAGATAAATTGAATTGAATTATTGTATGATCTGTCCCACGTCTGATGTCAGTGCGCACCTAGGGCAAAATGTAAATAAGGTACCCCTAACAAACAACCAGTTAGCCTGTCTTGGTTCGGCCTACTCCCTAAATTATCTGTTGGAGGACCATCAAATCCCAAACGGCTAACTGATAAGAACAGAATCTTATATATATATATCTCACTCACACTTAACTAAGCCGACTAGGCCTCGCGCAGACCAGTAAAACAGACCAATGAAAATTTGTATCAAACAGTGGGTTCATTCTTCCAGGTATTAGTTGTAAGAAAATAGCTATAGTTGATGCATAATCGTGTGTACCTCATAAGCGTCAAAGTTAAAATTTATCAGTCGACTGTATACTGACCACCGTAAAATTGTGTATGGTCGTCCCCAAAATTAATTGTATTTTAAAATTTTATTTAAGTCATAGTTTTATGTTTGTTAACAACAGTACAGTGTTGGTTTTAAGTAAACACTGATTCGCATTATCGAAACTAGTATCCCGTTAAGGATGCCCCTGCCATTCTGCGTTGTTCAGCTGTAATGTCACGTGTGAGTCGTTACAGGTGAAATATTATGTATCAGTTTTCAACATTTGCACACGCTAAATGCTTCACACAAAATTGTTGCAGCTAAATTGATACATACGGTAGCGTTTCCAAAGCTATAATTGCTGTGTGGATAATGATGCATGTTAACTGAGAATTTTCAGGTGTTATTTTTGAAACTAAATGTATAATAAACCTAGACGAAGTCTAGCGTTAGAGTCTAGGAAATGGTGAAGTTTACCGTTTATTGCTTTCTAATGGCGTAAACAACACAGCGGGTCAATGTTTAGGATATTTTGATTGACCTTTTCCATAGGGTAAAATATATATAAAAAACTAATGTGTGAAACGTGATGAATACGAGCTATTAAAAATGTTAATAACGTATTATTTAATAACTATATTATCTAGCCATAAAAACTATTGTTATTAACTTAATAACAGTGGTCATCAAAAGTAGCTACAATAGTTATTGAAATTAAGATCTAATAACTATATTTAATTTTTAATAAAGCTATAATAATATAATTAAGTTTATTATCGTACCTCTGAAACAAATTGTACTTCTATAGTGATACATCAGCTTCATTAACTGAATGAAACACTTACCCCAGGTATATAGTTTTTTTTTTAATTTAGGAGGAAGATAACAAATCTTCTTGTTCCAGTCAAAAACAAAGGCTGAATTATGAGTGGATGGTGCAGGCATTGGTATGGCGTTCATGTTTATGTTTAACAACACTTCCGTCTGCCCTCATTTATCGAACAGCGCTACGACTTCCCCCGGTACGATTGTCGAGCTTGCCTCACAGAGCCTGTAACCACCTTTCTCCCGAAAGTGATTTTTTCAAGTTTTACATTTCTGTGCACCTTATGAAAATAAATAGTGTTATTGTGGTAAGTTCTTTAATTTATTTTTATTAAAATGTTTTCCTGTTTAACAATTTTTTCATTTAAAGTTTTGTTAGTTTTAACGTGCGTGTGCATGATGACAAACTGTTGATGACCAACTACTAATGTGAATAATTTTCACAAATTTAAATGAAAAACACTACAAAGCTTTTTTTGATTCGGTGTTCCACGTCGCTAGATATAAGGGCAAGTGTATTATAATGCGACAGTTAATGTTTGTAAAATCCGGCTATTGAATTCCTCACCTTTCTAGTTTCCATTCATGTTGTGGGGAGGAGTGCGCCCATCGAACTGATCCTCAGTTACATATGCGCCCCCCACAGATTCAAAGGTTGCCTATGACTGGTCTAATACTTTTAAAACATCTGGTGGGCGTACTGCCCCTCAGAATTCCACTGTCAACACAACATGCACTTTTATTCGGTTGACGATTTAGTGGAATCTTCTGCATTTTGAATGCGCTAATCTCTGGACTCCCACGAGTTGTCTTCGCGACCAAATGACGTTCCGAGCAGTTGGTATCCACACGTCAAAACACGTTCTTTATCCGCTCCAATATGTCGGTCACTCGTTTGGTTGGCTGGTCTCGTTCAGAATTGTAATATTTGCTTATTTAATCATTTGTTTAGTCAGATGCGTTTTGAAATATGCTCAGTCTCTTCACTAGCAGGTATTTTTTCCGAACAGTGCGTTGTCCAATGTCTTTGTAGTCGCCTGGCACCCAAGAGTACATACATGGCTTTAGCGTAAATACGTTAGTTTGTTCTTCCTACATGAATATTAGCTTTGTTTTGAGATTAGAAGATCGGTTTTTCATTTTGTGCTCGCTAACGTGTGTTCAATATATTCTTAGTTTTTCACGACAGGAATGTAATCTTCACTTTTCTAAAACTGTTGGATTCTTTCCGCCAGCTGTTTCGGCTACATCAGTTGTAGTCTGCTTCAGTGGCAGTCGTGACCTTTCCAGCGACTGTGGGTGAACTCGCTGGCCACTTAAATCTCGTTGGCAAGCAAGTGACTGACTCGTGGATTTTCGTGATTGATAAAGACTACTGCCAGTATATGGATTAAAAACACATCCAACATTGACCACTGCCTTTAATTTCGGAAATCCAAAGCAAAGGCGAAGAAATAAATGGTGAACTCCTTTCTTTACATAAAAAAAAAGTTAAAAATTTCAAATTCCATGGTTTCACAATTTGATTAATGAGTAAATATTAACAGTGAATATTAATTATTCGGTTGCGTATCTAGAATTTAGCCCGGGGGTCCGGGGTCGGGTCAAAAGAAAAAACAAGTAAAGACTAATCAACATTACTATCTTTAAAGTGATTACAGTTAGGGTAATGACAAAGGTTTTGCAGTTCAAGCTATTACAGCATATTAACTGCGAAGAAGAACAGCATGGATTTAGAAATGGAAGATCTTGTAATGAAGCATTATTTGTAATTCAGCAAATAAAAGAAAATGGAATTGAGTACCGAAACCCAGCTTTTATGTGTCTGATTGATCTCGAGAAGGCTTTTGATAGGCTCCGAGTTTCGGATATGTTAAAGATTTCACAGCAACGAAGAGTCCCAATCGACATCACAAAGCTAATAAAAGAGATCTACATGAACAACTTCAATGAGAGTAAAGCCAGTGGCGAGTTATCACATAATATACCTGTAACAAAAGGGATAAGGCAGGGGGATTCTCTACCTAAGTCCCATACTCTTCAGTGTAGTTATGGATGAAATTATTAAGGAGGTAAAGCATGTGAGAGGATATAGGATGGGTAGAAGTGTGTTTAATATTATATGTTATGCAGACGACGTTATTTTAATAGCGGGAATGAAAATGACTTACAAAGACTTGTGTATAATTTTAACAAAGCGTGCCAGAAATATAACATAGGGATAGCGGAAGAGAAAACAAAATCAATTACAATTTCACGTGACCCATTAAGGTGTAAACTTGTGATAAATGACAGAATAATAGAACAAGTAATGCAGATGGACTACCTGTGAACAAGGCTTACAAGTAACAATAGGGCAGATGAAGAAATGGAACATCAGTTGGTGAAAGCAAGAAGAATTGCTGGATGCATAAATAACCTCATATGGAATAATAAATACCTTACACAAAAAGCAAAAACTAGGGTTTACAAAAGCACAATACGTCCAGTAATATCCTATGCATCAGAGACTAAACCAGATACAGCAACAACTCAAAGAAAACGTCAAACTATTGAAATGACTTTATTACGGAGGGTAGTAGGAATGACAAGGTACGATAGTTTGCCAAACAGTAGTATAAGAGAAACGTGTAATGTAACAGATATTAATGCTGGGATTGCGGAAAGAAGAAGGGTATGGAATGAACACATATCAAGAATGGATGACCCATGGCTAGTGAAAAAGGCAAGAGATAGCCAACCAAATACGAAGAGCATTGGTCGGCCAAGAAAGAGGTGGAGTGACAGTATGTAGGACCGTTGTTATAGAACAGGACAGAGTCCTAACTAGGAAGCTGAAGAAGAAGAAGACTATTTTAAATATTTTTAAAGTGGCTGAAATCAGTTCCATTAAAATAAACGGTAATAACACAATAAAAATACAAGTTATTGAAACTTTGTTTACAAGGTAATTTATTGACTGAATTGATTTTCCTATATTACATATGCCAAACGTATACGCTAATGCTGTATAATAAACGTGTTTGTATATTTAAAAAAGTGTTACTAGTATATTAACGTACACAACTGAAAAAGTGTTACTAGTATATTAACGCACACAACTGAAAAAGTGTTACTAGTATATTAACGCACACAACTGAAAAAGTGTTACTAGTATATTAACGCACACAACTGAAAAAGTGTTACTAGTATATTAACGCACACAACTGAAAACGTGTTACTAGTATATTAACGCACACAACTGAAAAAGTGTTACTAGTATATTAACGTACACAACTGAAAAAATAATAAAACAGCCTAAAAATTAAGAGCCTAACAAAATTCGTCTCGCGGGAGCCCCCCCCCCCCCCGGTAATACGCCGCTGTCAAATAACACCGAATATCACTCGTTTGCTTCTTTATATGCTTGTAATTAATTAGTTTGTGGGAATAAGTGAAGTTGTAAATGCACGTTGAGCTGGATCGAGACGAGCAGTAACAGGTAAGTTATTGAGAGTGTAATCAGTAGGCGACCTTGCTTTATGAACTTGTACGGTTGGGTGGGTAGGCCTATAAAGTGGGCGCGAGATGGTAACGGATTGCCCTACAACCGTAACGCCTCACGTTTTCTTCACGGATTCACTTTCTCACAAGGTCGTATACGATCTGTCACCGTTTTGTTTGTTTGTTTGTTTGCGTGTTCGTTTTTTTTCTTTTTAATGACGTTCGTAAATATTTATTAATGTCAGTAATGGAATGCAGATACGCTCGGGTCTGTTGGATAAAGTGGTGTTTTCCTTACCTTTGATAACATCGTGTTATTTTAAAATGTGTTCTGTTGAAAAGATCGGTCATGAGTTTTAAGGCGTTGCTTATACCGGCGGTTATTATGTTTCTGACTGCATAATATAGTTTCGCTTGCACAGCAGGCGGTGACTGAAGTATCCCAACCTATGAGCAACTTTTGTCAGCTCTCGATGTTCGTCCAGTCAGCTTGCCAAATGACATAATAACATATCCTCCCCCTCCCCCCGCGATTGGTAGCAATACGAGAAAGGTGCTTTTATTTTTTTACTTATGAAAATTTACTAAACTTTTAGCCTCTCTACGCGTAACATCGAGAATTACATTTTTATCTACACAGTTACTGTTAAGTTGTAACTACTTTTATGATTTAAAAAGTAAATAAAAGTACACTTTTTCTGCGTATTATAATTATTTAATCGAAAAAACATAGACACACAGAATATACAAAAAATATAAATTTCACAAAGGCGTAACAGAAATAAGTAATTAATAGTAGGTTATGCTCGTATTTTAATATTTCAAGAATTTGTATTTGAATTTGGAAGTAATAGATTTAAGCACATCCGAATTCGCATGAATTAATTTAAAGATGTCTTGACAGATATTCAATAAAATACAAAGTTCTGCTTTCACCAGATCAACACTAAAGTTTAGAAGTCCTTACAATTTTCATGATGCTAAAAATCCGTACAAGCTGCAAAATTTCCTTGTACTGACTATATAGGAATACCGGCGTACAGTGTAGGGTGCTTGGAATTTTATCCCCCCGGCCGTTTGGTAAGCTCAGTCCATTTCTGTCTCTATATAATCAGCCATATATAGGTCGTGGATAATCACATGCATTTTTGTGAAGGTTTATCCGCACAAAAAAATAGGTTTTATTTATTTTTTTTTCAATTTTGCACTACGTGTTGTAATCTAGTTGTGTCTGGACTACTGATCGCGTACAAATCGTTGTATTTTATTTACAGTTATAATAGCTGCTGTACCTCATATAATTGTATGGACGGGAAAATTAAAGTTTTAATTAAATTGCTTCTACGTACCACTAAATATAGCTTTTAATAATGGTAAACAAAAAAATATGGAACGTCTGGTAGGCCTGTTTGTTCGGTCTGTGTCTATCTAAACGTAACTTTCAGTATCGACAGGAAAGTCCTGTTTCTGTGTGGTGTTTGTGCGGATTGGATAGTAAGTTATGAAAGAACCGTCAGTAAAATTGCCTTGTCGCCGTAGACTTTGCGTTCTGGTTTGCAATATCGTTCGTGGTTTCGGGTTTTATTTACAAAAGTAAACGGGTACGTAAAACTCGTGTATTTATTACTTTATCATACACAAATTATTTTTATGTTTTTTACACTTTACTGTTACCAATTATTTTATGTTACAAATAGACAGTTCTAATTGTAGCTAGTTCTAGTTAGTTCGGATTGTCGACTACCTACTGCACAGTAGTTATGCTTGGACGATATGTAGCCAAAATTCTCCATTAGTCCAAATAATAGGAACGCTGTCTCGGTTACTCGGCATCACAAACGTAACGAATAAGTGATTGTTGAACCAATAACAGCTTTGAGAAACTGCATGTAGAAGTAATTAAACATGGTTCTCGAGAGTTGATTATGTATCCGCTAGTTTTGTTTTCGTACGACTACTGTTCAGCAGTAAATTCACTCGATTCAGTTATAGAAGACGTAAGTATACACTGTACTTTGTTTGTCAAGAATTGAAAATTCATGTAGTTATAAGATTTCGATTTCCAAATGGCATGTTACAGACCATTTTCGATATAAAATTATTAAAATGTTTCCTAGTTGTGGTATTAGGCAATTAAGTTACCTGAAAGTCGACACTCATCGTTTTCTACTGAAAGCTAAACTGGAGTACCCGGTAAGGTGTTTCTAGGTACATGGCAAGTGTACAGTACACGTAATGAAAAAGTATATAAGTGGATTTGAATAATGTAGATTCCATCTCATGAAGAATATTGGTAATTAGAGCCGTAAATTGCTTGGCCGTAAAATGTGGCCAAAAAGAAGTTTGAAATGGCAGTCATCCAGGAAAAGGGAAGAAAATTGCTAACACCAGATCCTGAAACAGTCGTCAGAATGGCAGTGTAGATAGAGAACTGCAAGCTGGTTGAGGTATAAAGCGGGATTAATAGAGGTACAAACAGCTAAAACTTACTCTGGAAAAACCGAAGAAGAAAACTTAACTTGAAATTTCTACACTCATTCAAGCTGAGGAAAGATTTTATTGTATTGTATTTATTTTTGTTTCCTCTTTTTGTGAAAAACGTCTTAACAAAAGTAATATCAGTTATCGAAAGGAGGTCCGGACAGATTAGAACTGAATAATTCTAAGATTTCTAGAATTACCTTATTGAAAATTAGCTAGCAGTTGTGTTCCCCCGGATAAACTCTACGTTGCCTATGACATGGGATTAGTCACAGAGCACCAGACTGAAGTCATGGCTTCCCCGTCTGCATGCTACTTTGTGTAACAAGGATCCGCACTCAAATTTTCTTGTTCTGAGAACGCTTGACGATTAGACTACGATTATCTCGCTCGACGAGCTTCTGTCCGAACTCGGCCCACAACTCACATGCAGACATCCAGCGCAACTCAATAACAATGGTTCCTTTTTTACCTATATCCTATTTTTGTATCACTGGTAATCTTTTCTACCAGTGACAGTCAAGTTTGTCATACCAATCATTTTCATTTTCTTTTATTACTTTATTCAGATATAGTATGTTTCATTATTTCTCCATAACGTTGATCCCTTTCTGTCGAAGAGCGAATATTCCTAGAGTACTTCTTATAAATCACAACTCTGATTATTATATTACCTTGATACTGCCCACAGCTCGCTGGCGTATATCACTATGGAATAGCTACACTTTGTAGAACTCGGCACGTGGGTTCCCACCATATTTTTTTTTTCGTATTGGCCATCTAAGGACCACATGCCAATTTCAACTCTTTACTCTTTGTTCTTTCCTTTTTTCCAATATTCTTTCATCTTCTCACTGTGTCTCTTCTTCCTGTCTTCAGTCCACTTTGAACCTGCGTTTTTACTTCCATGTTCCATAAGGAAATGGAAGTATGGTCATGGCGAAAAAAATCCTGTTCGAGATAACGGCTGATTCTGATTTTACTACCCTCAAAACATAAAGAAAAGTCATTTTTTTTTTCGAAAAGTGTCTCTGTGTGTGTCTGTCTGTCTGACTGTCTGTCTGTCTGTGTCTGTGTGTAGAATGTTTTCTATGGCAAACGATAACAGCCGCAAATTCAAACAGAATCAACTAATTTTTTGCATACTTTCGTAAATTGTAGGGAGCTCAAGGCATGTTGATTTTCGTGCAGATCGGTTAAGGGAAAGGGGTAGTTTACCTGTAACGTTTTATGTTTTAAAAAGGTTAATTTTTTCTATGACGAACGATAACTGCCGCACATTCAAACAGAATCAAATAATTTGTTGTACAAATCCCTGAATTATAGAGGAATCAAGCCCTATTGATTTTGGTGAAGATCGGTTAAGAGAAAGGGGTAGTTTACCTGCAACGTTTTATTTTTTAACAAGGGTAATTTTTTCTATGACGAACGACAACTGCCGCACATTGAAACAGAATCAAGTAATTTTTTGCATACGTCCCTAAATTGTAGAGGACTCAGTGTCTTTTGATTTTGGTGAAGATCGGTTAAGGGAAGGGGTAGTTTACCTGCAACATTTTATGTTTTAACAAGAGTAATTTTTTCTATGACGAACGATAACTGCCGCACATTCAAACAGAATCATATATTTTTTTGCATACTTTTCTGAATTGAAAAAGGACTCAAGGCCTGTTGATTTTTGGTGAAGATAGTTTAAGGGAAAGGGATAGTTTACCTGCAACATTTTATGTTTTAACAAGAGTAAAGTACGTAATTTTGATTAATAAAGTATCCTGATAAGAAGATCATAATAATCCACTGTATAAACGTAGATGAATATCTATAAATGAAGAAGGTAGTTGAACGGGGTGGGGGTAATTTTCTATAAATAAAAATTATAGTTGAAGGGGGAGTTACACATTATAATTTTTTATGTGTACTACGTTATCGGTAACAAAGAAGTAGTTTGTTGTTAAAATTCCTTCCCGGGCTGTTTGGCCGTAGTCCAATGTTTTCTGCAAAACCAGACGTTTCGGCAGTGCCATCGGCTTCCATTATCAGTGAAAATCGAGTGCGATAACGTGAGTTGGTATACGTTAGTGACCACAGTACTGTGGTTAAGGCTGAAGCAGTAAGTAGAAAGAAGTAGTTTCTATAGAAATATTCATTTTGAAAATGATTTTAAATATAAATCTTAGAACATGGAAGTCATGTATGCTTCTCAATACCGATATTTCTCTCTCCTACCCTGGACTCCCTCCATTTTTATCACTTTTGCCCGAAAAACTTCTTCTTCAATTGCTTCTTGTGCATGTATATTATTTTTTTTCTAAATCCTGTTGGACTTCTTTAATCCAACTTGATGTTGACTTCTTCCCCCACAGATATTTGAAGATTTGCTTTGTCAACCTATTGTCGTCCATTCTATGTAAATGTCCAAAAAATAATAGTCAGTAGTCTTCTTTTTCTCATTGTTTCTGTTATATTTTCTATACTTTGATATACTTCAACATTACTTCTTAATTTCCAACCTTCTGAAGTTTTTCGTGGGCCTAATATTTTCCTAATAATTCGTCTTTCCAATATTTCTAGTTTGTCTAAATTAGAATTCAATGCTAGACATTCACTTGCATATGTCTGGCTTCACTACTGTACTGTAATGCCTTATTTTCGCATTTTTATATATGCACTTTTTATTGTAAATGTCTTTAGTTATACCATATGCCCTTTCCATCTTATGAATCCTTTCTTCTATAGCAGATTTTCCCAAGCCATTCTCTTGAATTATCTCTCCTAGATACTTAAATTTTCGAACCCTCTCTATTCGACCAATATCTGTTACTAGGAATTTTGGCACGTTTTTAATGTTTGTGAGAAATTTGTTTTTTCTGCAGAAATTCTTAAGCCTGTTCTACTGTCTATGTCCACTAAAAAATTAACTTGTGTTACTGCAGATGTCAGATGTTCAGAAAGTATTGCAAAGTCATCTGCGAATGCCAAACAGTTTATTTCAATATGTTTGTTCCTTCTTCCCAACATGATTGGTGATATTTTGCATTCCTTTAACTTTTCATTCCAAATTCTCACTACTTTCTCCAGGACACAGTTAAAAAGAATTGGGGATAAACCATCACCTATCTTACACCTGTATTTATTTTGAATGGTTGAGATATTTCTCCCATAAATTTTACTTTTGAGACTGTATCCGTAATGGTTTCACGGATTAGATTTGCCAGTTTAGATTTAACACCAAATTCCCGGATGATTTTATCTATAGTTCCTCTATCAACAGAATCAAAGGCCTTTTTGAAATCAACAAATGTTACTAGATCTCCTTTGAATTCAGTAGCCTGTGACAGATTATTGACTTCAGAGTGAATATTTGTTCTGGACAGGATCTGCCTTCCTAAAGCCACCCTGATATTCACCCAAATTGCTATCCCATGTTTTTTCTACTCTCTTCAATAGAATCTTTGAAAATATTTTTATATGCAACTGGAAGTAAAGATATTCCTCTGTAGTTATTAACCTCTTGCTTATCACCCTCTTATGCAGCAGATGTATTAAGGCCACCTTCCATTGGCCATTAAGGCCACCATTCTTTTGGGGTTTTTCTGTTTTCCAAATTTCTTCAAAAATTAATTGTAGATCATTTTTTATATTTGGTAGAGACCATTTCAAAAGTTCAGCTGATATGGAGTCTTCTCCACTAGTTTTATTATTTTTCAAAGTTTTAATTACTTCTTCAATTTCTTCGATAGTCGGAGGTGTATCTTCTTCTAAATTTTCATAAATGTCTGACAGTTCTAACCTCTGAATCGGTTCCGGGCAATTTAAAAGTTGATCAAAATATTTTTCAAGTATTTCACAATTTTCCGCATTGCTTAGGCCAGTTCTACCACTCTCATTTTTAAAACAAACACTTGGTGTTTGGTAACCCTTTAGTTTATTTTTTATAAAATTTTCCTGCATTTCAACAAGTTTTAATTTTTCAAAAGACCTTCTAGTTCCCCTTATTATCCTTGCTGCTTCCTTTCTTTGTTGCTTAAATTGCTCGTAGTGTTCAGGTTTCGCTGAGCATTTCCACTTTTTCCATTTTTTTGCTCTCTCTCTGCTAATGCTTCTTCACACAATTCATTCCACCATACTTGCCTTTTATTTTTAACTAAACCAAATGTTATCTTTGCTGAATTATTGATTTCTGTAGATAACTCTTGTCAGTTACCTTGCTTAACTATTTTAATTTCTTCTTGATATTTTCTTATTGATTCTCCTGTTATGGCAAGTCTGTCTGTATTATATTTTAATAGCTTTTGTAATTTTCGATGAACTTTATTACGTAGGAGTTTGAGTTTAATTTTAGACAAGTAGTGATCAGAATCAAATTCGCCATTTCTTATTACTTTCACATTCATAATTTCTTTTATATTTCTTCGAGAAATAGCTACATGATCTAACTGAAATTCTCCTAACATCGGGTTTGGAGATATCCACGTTTTAGCCTTTCTTGGAAGCTTTCTGAAGAAAGTAGACATTAATTTCAATTGAGAACCTTTACATAAATTAATTAGTCTAATACCATTTGTATTAGTTCTTCTGTGAGCTGGATATTGCCCTACGATGTTCTCAAATTTCTTCTCTCTGCCTATTTGAGCATTGAAATCTGCCAGTATTATTATAACATTTGATTTAGGGATCCTGGATATTTCAATTTCTAAAAGATCCCAGAATTTTTCTGTTTTTTGTGGATTCTTCCTGTTGTCTTCATTTATTGTTGCGTGGCAGTTAACAAGCGGGAATTTTTCGTTTTTACATCTAATTGTTAGAAGAGATATTCTTTCTGAACTAGATTTGAATTCCGTTACATTCTCTATTATACTTTTATGGACATAAAAAGCTGTGCCTAGTAATTGCTTTCCCTTCATAATTTTGATTGCTGGTTTACCCTTAAAGATTCTGTAATTCTGTGTATCTGCTACATTTTCCTCTAAGAATCTGGTTTCTTGCACTGCTAAAATTTTAATTTTATTCTTGTCTAAAAGTATTTCCAATTCTTTTTGTTTCAGTCTTGAGTAAAGAACTTACATTTACGGTGCCTAAAAAGATTTCTTCTTAAATTCTTTTATTCTTTAAAAGAATACTTTATTTTATTCTTTAATGTTTTGTGTAACCCATTAGCAGAACTCAAACCCATGGTCCATGTCCAAGTAGTACGTCACTTGCCAATTATCAACTTTGTATTGTAGCTCTTTATCAAAAACTACATGTACTATTGCCTTGCACTGCAGTGTAAAAGTGCCCTTACCTGATGGTACCTCACTTCGTTGGTAGAAACGTCTGCCTGGCCAAAAGAAAAAGTACATAGAAAGTAGCTTGTGACATTCATGTCCTCTTTGTTCAGATCATATTGTCACAGAGCTCTTTGAAATGGCATCAAGAAGTAGAGAAAAGTTTGTTTATTATCAGAAAGAAACTGTACCAAAGAATTTTTAATATAGAGGGCGAAAATAATCAGATATTACTCGAGCAGTGAATTCAGTTGGACAGTTATATTCGAATTTTTTAAATTTCAGCTGTTAATTCAATCGCTAGTCATCTGAAAGCGTTAAGGTCTCTAATCTCAACAACATAACGTTACAAACTCTCGAACGAGTTATGAGATTCAATCCGTGTAGTGAATATTGATAGGGATGTATGTGATTCTTTCAGTAAAAATTAACAATATTCAAACTGTAGTCAGCGAATAAAAAACAATTTGGGCGGCCCGTCTCGCGAGCGAGCGAGCGTGCGTGTGTGGAATATATACAAAACATACCACAACAGCTCCAGCGTAGTCCCCAGCAAGTGCGGTTAAATAATCTTAATGATATTTTGGGGCGGTGTCCTTGATCAGTAAACAGATAGGCCTATATGTAACATCGTTCTGCTACAGGCAGTTAATTTACAGCCTTGGCATTTACACGTAGTGTTTCGTTTTGTGGGGGCGATTTATGGTGTTCAATAGCACCACAGGGACACCAGCTGTCATATTATATTAAACACCTATTACGGACGAACGCGAAATCTCTACGGACTACTTATTGGTCCTCTACGTTCAGTAACTTGAGACAGCATTGTTAGCAGACCTCTTCCATTATTCCTAATTTGGGTTACTCACACCCGAAAACTTATTATTACATCACTGTTCAATGTTTTTGCACACGCTAGAGTCGGTAAACTGCTATCTACGTACTAGAAATGATGTTAAAATTCTAGACCGTTCGTGCATCAGTGACCTGTGTGAAGAGGGATAATCTGCATAAAACTTTGATAGCACTCATTTAGAGGCAGTGAAGGATTATATGTCAGTTTCCTCCTGAGAATATTCATAAGTTTCTATATTCCATGATGACACTTTCAAAACATAATGATTGGACGAAACTAACCAAAATGAAATAAATGTGAAAAGATATAGCCCTCTCTACTCTTTTATTATTATTTTTGGTTTGGCCATACGTTTCCAGCAGCGAAGTGTGGGTAAGATCAGTGATAGAGCGTATAAGTTAAAAGCAAACATTGATAACTTGACCAAAGTCTTTACTTTGTAGAACTTAACACGTGTTTTCTACCGTCTTTTATCCTTAAATGTTTTATCCTAGTAGACCTCAGACAGATGTTCTAACTCTCAGTCGTATGTCAGTAGCCAATTGGCACAGCGCTAGTAATCATCAGATTTCGTGGGGTAACTTTTTATCAAAAGCTGGATATACCCTTTCCCTTCCACTGTAATTTAAAAAGTGCGTATACGATGGTCGGAGACGGAAGTTCATCGTAAGCTGTGATGGAATGGATTTTAATGTACTGAAGAAAATGACAGGATGGCATATTCAAAACGGTGAATGTTGTGTAATACTTTCAAGTTTTCTCTACAACACCAGTAGTCGGTTCTTCATCGAAAAACTATGTACAAAAAAGATGACATAAACAAAATTAAGCTCCCAATTAACCAGTCACAAGAAAGGTGAGAAGGACCTTAGCAATTTGTAATTATCATATGTTGAGCGGAAATGATGTCAATATGCGACACAATTTAAACGAAACAATTAAATATTTGTTTGTTAACTTATACACACAGTGCGATTCTAATATATTTTCTTTGTAAAACGCAACATTTTTGTAATGCTCCGTACTATTCCACAAACAAACGCTGTGCAACCTGTTTGAACGTTAAATTGTTCGCTACCTACCTGCCCAAGGGTCTAAAAATGTAGTGCCATATAATCTACCTAATCAAAATTATGTTATGGCAAGGAATGTTTGAATTACCTTAATTTATAAATCGATCCAGAAAAATCGGAGTGTAGGAAACGCGAACAGTGACAGGCACAATCTTACATTCACCGCCTACGCTGAATTTATGAAAGTTAGACTCGTTTTTTGTAAATGTGTTGTGACGTTTACGTATTTCAAAATGCATTAACTTTTGCGTTTTTGTTGAATGGTGGTATGGTTAGTAGGTAGGATATAATATCCAATAATAGGATTTATTAATGAAAAATGTATACGGATTTGAGTAGACCTACTCGTGAACTTGCTAGCACCTAAATGCATTTGTTCTATAAATACATTTTAATTGGAGGCGGCTGAAGAGAATCCAATAAAAATCATTTATCTGGTCGTAGTGTACTTTTTCATTGTAAGAAAACGAGTTGTTTTATTGAACGCATTAAGAGTAATGTGGACACTTAGGAAAGATGATAAACAAGATACAGTTGTGCTCACAGGCGTACACCTAATGTTGCCACACTGGTACAGAGGAACGCCATAAATTTAGAATAACTGATTTAAAGTAAAATACAGCAAGATGAGTAAACACGGATGAACTGGTTTTTGTATCGTCAAGGTTAGAGCAGCGGGAACGCCTAGTGATTCCGGTGTGGTCGCCAATCGTAAGCTCTTGTTTTTCGTTTCTTATTTTGTACTTTGTGAAAAGCTGATCTCGATAGTTTTTTCTTTTAGTTTCTATCTGTCCACCTCTGGGTATTGTTCTATATACCTCCGGTACTCAACTCGTCTTTCTCCTTGTATATACTTCCCATCACTAACAGTTTCCTTGATTGCATTACAAAAGACAAATTTTCGTAAACATGAAAAAGGTAATATTTCTTACTTGCTTTCATTCATTTTAACTTTAAACTGAATGCATACATGAAATAGTTAAGGTAGGTGTAAATAATTGTCATACTTTTATCTGTTTTTGCTCAAAGCTATGTTGTAACGCAACGGTCTCTTTTTGCGCACACAGTAATTACGTTGTTAACCAATTATGAGATAGTTTTGATAAACTTATCAAAGTGTGTGTTTACATGTTTTTACATCTGTTACCGTAAATTCACCTATTATTTTTATCGAATAGAATGTTTAGACTGTCTACGGTTAGTGATAGACATTACGTCCACAGAACCCCGCTGAACTCATTCATCCAGGTGTATTCAGGCAGATCAAAGTTATTTTAAACGTACTATGCTATGCATATAAGAGTAAAGTCGAAAATATTTTCCCGTATACAAGATTTGCTCCGAAACAGGACAGACTCCTTTAAAAAATATAGACCAAGAATTCGTTACGGAACTGTAAGATTTCGTAACAGACTGAGCGTGTGCGGTCAGAAGAATTCCGTTACATCACAATAGTTTCGTGTAATGGCTCACTGCATTGAATAGCGACATAACTTAGGTTTACACACAAACAATGCCGCTAGTGCCTCGCCTTTATGTCACCTCGTAAATTTGATAAATTTCTTGTCACCCAATCCACGCGAGTTCACATTTCATAAACGCTAATTTCTTTTTATTAAAATTAAGAATATTGTTGCTGCAGAGGCCGAGACCGCAGTAAATAATTCTCTTGTTTTACATAATCAGACTTAGCATTCTTGCGTACCAACCGTACTTGGTATGGGATGACGATGATGGTCTTCTTACAAATGCTTGCGAATCTACCCCAGACATAGATATAATGTGTCGCGTTATACCTTGAAGCGCTAAAAACATCAGCATTAAGTTAAATCAGACATACGAAATTAAGAACACTGCTACTATCGAGTGTATTCGTAATATTAAGATTGTTCTCCTACTATGTGATTAAGGATGTGCGACTAACGAAGAGACGCATGAAACATTCCGTATCTCGCAGCTATTAAGTTGTGTTGTTCCTTTGGATCTGCTCTCTTTCTTCTTCTTCCTCCATCATGTCAGTCCTCAATGAACTCACGTTCTTGACTTCTGTTTCATTCTCCATGTAGTTATTGTCACCCATTCGAAATTGTGTCCACCCACCTTATTCTTGAGATTCCTCTCGCTCGATGTTTTTATGTGTTCTACTGCACAGTTGTTTCACGCCTTTGTTCTCATACGCTCTTTCCAAATTCCCATTACCTCTGTTCTCTACGGTTTGGTAAATCTCACTGCATCCAGCACCTTTGATCTAATTCGTAATTCATTCGTATGTCCATTGTTTCACAACAAGTGAATAATACCGAGAACGTAATACGTACACATAAGGGAGGAATTTGTTGTTACGGTTATTCCACCTTACGTTAATTTATTCCATCTTATTATCAACAGAGAACAGACGCCATCCACAAAATCCACGACATCCTGAAGAAGAACGGCCATTTTGTTTATTTAAACGAAAGAACTTGGACGAATTTGAACATTTATCTACGTTTAAATACGGTCGGCTAAACAACTACACGCACGCACTAATGGCGCGTTCTCAGTTTAGTTTGATCCAGTTAGCCTATAAGAAAAATTATGATAATGTATCCAGTCTATTTGTAAATAACAAACTTTATTTTCTTTAAGTCTGTCTTACAGTCTGACTGTGGATAACAGATAAAACGTATCATTTCCTTCGCTCTTGTGCCACTAATGTTTATCTACTTTCTAAAAATAAAACGCCTGTGAATACCATTCACAAATAGTTGTAATGTGGCCCAGGGTAAAATTGAATTCTATATTGACAGATTCATCCTCCTACACAAAATTTATCTGATCAGATCTTGGACTCATTCTTATGCCAGTTGATGTAGGTATATGTATTTTCTTTTCCTGATCCCACTATTGCGAAATCCGCTATCATTTGTTTCTATTGTATCCGAGATAGAGTTTATAGAAACAGATCACGTTGTGTGTGCATTATATACTCTTATCGCGAGATAGAAGTAGATAAAGAAAGTGAATCTCGTTCCTTCTCTGAGGACAGAACCGCGAAGCTTTAAAGAAAACTTATAGGTTCTTATTGATTCCTACATTGTCTGCGTTGTACATAAACACGTCATACAAGTATATTGTAAATAATGGAACATTGGAAAACGCAATCTGAAAGCTGTCAAAAAAAAGAAGCACGTCCAGGATGATAGCGACATTCTCAGCTTGGATATTTGATGTTGGAGGCTATGGTTTTGTTACAGTGTTACCACCAGTTTTATGAATTACACTAAAAACTCGTTTATCCGAAACAATTTTTAGTAATTTTAAAAATACACAAAAGCGACAAAGTAATTTGGAGCGACAAGACAGAACTTCCCCTGCAGAATTTCTAACAATGAAACGACTTCGTGATCGGGCAGCCAGCAAACGAGCTTCAAAGCTTAGGCAAAAAACTATGATTAATTACTGTACGAACAAGCAATAGGACTGTTCCAGTACTTCAGAAACTATAATTTACAGTGCGGTGCCGTTTTATAGTTTATTGTGTCATATTCACTGTAAATTTTAAATTATTATAATTAAATAAAGTTACTGTACTTACATATGTATTATTATTTAAATACAAGTTATCCGAAACGGGCGCGATCCCATCAAGTTCGGATAAACGAATTTTTAGTGTAGTAAGCCCAGAGACCATCAGTAAAAAAAGTACACACACACAATGCAGAAAAAAGCCGTTGCGATGAATTGGTTATGATAAAACAAAATCATTGAAATTTCTGAACAAAATAGTTTCATGATGGTGGCCAGGTCTCTAAAGTTCCCTGAGATAGGTTGAAGACATAGAAAATAGGTTGTTGTTAAAGAAAATAGAAGCGTGAAAATACGCACTATTGTTTTTTCATTACACGATCGTCAAAGCACTTACCTTTCGCGCTGCCGATTATGATACGGTACGATGCATTTAGAATCCATCTGTACGCGTACATAGAAATGTTACCGAAGTCGCTAATCGCAAACAAGAAATCTATGAACGTGAGTTGCGAGACGTTCTATGGTATAATTTTTGGAGAGCGGTGTTTTTTTCTTTAAGAGTCAAATATGCTCTTCAAAAAGCCTTCGTACAAGTTAAGAACGACAGCTTTGTACAAAGAAAACGATCGAATCGGGATTTACATTCGAGTCTACGCTACTTAGGGGCGTAGAGAAATGATTAGTGCCACCACAAGATAAGGAGTTGTTAAACATTATAATTGACGAAACTCTTTTGCGCTGAACAAATAAGATTGATATCGAGGAGAATATTTTACACATAAAAAATATTAACAATAAAAACTACAAAACAGTAACCAATAAAGAAAACTAGCTCAAATTTAACATCGATGTCGGGCGTTTGCGAACCTCTTGACTCTTCGTTGTGATTTTTATGTATTCACTACACGTCGAATCACTGACGAACGCCTAATTAAGAGAGCACGAAGTTCTAGCTGCTGCGTCTGAGTATTAACTTTTCAGCACTTTCTCTCATTATAAGTTGGATCATGAGCAATATCCACGTTATGCAAAAATAGGTAATTGTAAAATAAATAATAATTTCCAGGTTTCCCCACCTTCGCTCTTTGGACTGTCACAAAGGCGCCCCTTGTTGGACGTGGAAAACAATATCATAAGAAAAATAATGTAGTCCTGCTTTGTCATTAAATACATACAGGATTATCAAATCATTGAAATTGTAAACATATTTGCTTTCTTCTTTTGTAGTTATACTTAATTGTTATTTGGGCCCATGTTCCAGCTGATTATGTTTTAACACTGAGTTTGCCTTTTAACTTATAGCTTTATTTATTTACTTGTAAAATATGAAACGTTCTGTAAAAACTGTGTGTACTATTTAATCACTATTTGAACGCATATGTTGTGTAACTGTGTTTTCCTTATTTGTAAAAATTAATATGAAACTGAACTAAATTCAGTATTTAAAAAGCACTCGTAGCGAAACCGTTAATGTTACGAGTGATACGCCTGTTTGTTTTTTAAAACGAGCGAATTTATTTGAAGGTCAGAGTTTGGTCAACGGATGGCATTTGCTTGACAGGTGAAGTAACCGGTACCTGTGTGAAGGTTAGCTCTGTATACCGTAAGGGTGAAGAATCGTCTGTCCTTCATACGCGCGTCGCCAAAACGACAACTGACTAAATATAGAGCACTGAATTCTTCTGGAATTAATTGTCTGGATGGATATGCCTTTAAGGTCGTCTACTATTGGTTCAGGGTTGCTTTGTGGTGGGGAGAAGATGGGTCTGGACACTCGTCTTTGGCTCCGGGTACAAATACCAGCCCGTCTCAACCGACTGAATCACTCAGGAACATCTTCTCGAACAGAAGACGGAGAGAGACCACATTTCCTTCGCAATGGCTTTTGCTAAAGTAAGCATATATTCTACATTAGTGCTTCCTTACATAAGGAAATACACGAAATTCATATCGTTATCGAACGTTGTAGTCTTGATTACTTGTGTGTGTGTGTGTGTGTGTGTGTGTGTGTGTGTGTGTGTGTGTGTGTGTGTGTGTGTGTGTGTGTGTGTGTGTGTGTGTGTGTGTGTGTGTGTGTGTGTGTGTGTGTGTGTGTGTGTGTGTGTGTGTGTGTGTGTGTGTGTGTGTGTGTGTGTGTGTGTGTGTGTGTGTACAAGATTTCTGTGTAAAGTTTGTGTAATATAGTACCGGTTATTATTGTACGATAACATGCTAGAATGTCTACGAAAAAAAGTAGTTTAATTAGTTGTTAATGCACAATTTTACGAAAACCTTCAGTGCAGAACCTTCAGTTCTAGCCAAGTAGGGATCAATAGACTAGGCCAGTAGTACGTTAATGCACATATTGTAACAGATTATAATTTCTACCGCTTGTGAAAAATAATGTAATAATAATGACCACTATTTAATAATGGTCATTGTATAATAATTGTTTCGATGTGTTAGACTGAACAGTTTCAGTAAATATAACATTAAATAAATTTTATGTTTTTTAATTAAATCTTAAAAATATTTGCTGATAATTTAAGGATTAAATCAATTTCATTCAGAAACTCAACTTATTTTACGATTTTAATTTAAAAATAATAACTTCATTTTAAAGGTATAATATAAATTATTATAAAAAATATAACAGAGTTTTTAAATATAAAATGTTTAATATACAGGCACGAATAATTTTAATTACGTGTATGTTTGTGTATGTGGGGGGAGGCAGAAAAATTAATTTATATAAGCGATAATACAAATATAAATACAATGGAGAGGTGGAACTGGTAATCCACAGATACGACAGAAACGTCTTACAGTACGGTGCACTCAAACCTCTTCGTTTCCGTCTGTCACTTCTTCACATGTAATTCAAATTAACTATTTATCTATTTGACAATCGATATCGGAATTTGTGTTGAATTTTCTAACATTTTAGAGGCTTTCTGTTTTACTCTGTTCTTCAAATTTAGGCACGAAAATAGCAGTCCGTTAGTATTATTCCATTATCACGTGAAGATATTTACGAACGTTGCTTTACTAACTTACTAAACCATTACAACTAATTATATTTTAGGAATCGCGGGTAACCACTAAATTGTACAATTTCTTATACGCCTCTGTCCTTATTGAATGGGCTCAAGTGCCGTAAAAGAACACAATCGAAAATTTAAAAACTTACACATTTTAATAAACAAATTTCGCTTTCCTTACATTTTGACATCCAGCAACTGTATGTTATAAATTATTGTTTACATTACACTAACTGGTTGATATGACATGTAATTATTTTATTTTTTATTAATTTAGTTCATCAGCGTAGGAATAACTATGAAAAACTGGTTGATATTTCATGGAGTACTGTGTTCCTATTTATTGAAAGAAATTAGTAATCTTTAGAAAATTACAAAGACGTAATATAATTACAGTTGCAACTTTATAGTAAAAAAATGTGTTTGTAAACTAACTTCACTTAGTGTTCTCAATTGACCATTGTTCTTTTTCTGATCTTTTATCAGGTCTTTTTTCTATCTTTTCATAACTCTTATCAGGCCAATTCGCTATCCCGTCTGACTAAATATAGTTCAAGTACAAATTGGCCATCCCAAGTCCTAATCTGTACTTTTAATAACACTTTCGTTAAACTAGATTCAGTTTACTACTTTTTCACGAGGTTTTTGTTAATTTTATTTTAATTAGTATATTTACTGCAGTTAAATCAAATTAAATCTATATAATCTGGTGTAGAATGTTACCACTTTTTCTTGATCAGATCGTATTCTCATTTGGCATGCTTTAAAATGTAACATGGATAGCCTCTTACGAAAAACCGTTTGTTTCGTGGGCGTTTTATTCTCTTTCATTTTAAGTGTGTATTTAACAGTATAGTGGGCACTATTAATTCCGAAATTAGTGAAATTCAAAATAATATCATCATATTCACTTTCGTTTTGATTAACGTATTAGTGTTCAGACTGTTTGCGTAATTTATAGTTTCTATTCAGTTCTCTCAGTATTGAATGTTTAGACGTGTTGAAAAGATTTTTGAATACGAAGCGATAAAATAATACTACCCATTAATGTCCAAGAATTGCTATTTGTCTCTTGTCGTTTTTAGTCTGTTACTCGCTCTTTCATGAAGATTATACCTACCTTTATTTGTTTCAGTAAGATTTAATATAACGAATATTGTCGCGTTTTCGCAGTCCATTTTGCCTACTTCCATAAAATTGATTTTCGTATAACTTGTTTACTTAGCACGGTTAGGTTCTCGTTCATATTATAGTTTCATGATTACCGCTATTACGAAAATAGCGGTGTGTAGGTCATGATATTTTTCTTACTTTTCTATAACGTACATAAAATGTACCATTATTGAAAACGTTTCTGCTTAGAGTGTGTTAAAATGGTGCGACACTATTGGTACATACTGGCGTGAGCACTATGATTTACTGCATAGTTCTGCTGAGGACTAAAAGTGAAGAAAATATAAAAACATGAGTAGTATTTTCTTGCCTACTTTTCACCGAACTAAATCCAGTTTTTCATCTGATTTTTTACTGCTAATCTTGAGCCTCACAAGATCAACTTCAGCTTTCTCAGTTCCGTTATGTGTGTTTTATGTAGAATATCCAAAATAGGTATCTTAAAATACGATTGTGTTGGGTATACGTAATTGGAAGAAGTAATAAGTAAAAATTTATTAAAAAAATTAATTGTAAACAAAATCGCTTTATAGCAAAGTTTCAATTCTAACGTGTATTTAAAATTTTTTTGACATTGTATGGATTTTACAGTATTTTACTAACACTATCGTAATGGGCAAAAATTATATCCAAAAGAATAATTAAAATCGTACTGACCAAAATTTAATTAATATTTTGTTGCCTGATGTTTGGCAGTTAAATTACTAACTTTGTCGCTGGCATAAACTAAACACTCGAAATTAGCCGACTGCACTGATACAAACGTGCCTGAATTGCCTAAACAACAAATGTATTTGCAGTCTTATCATAATAAAGATTTTCTCGGTGTAACACATTAAATTAATTAAAGTCGTACCTCTTTACGACTGTCAATAGAGTTTAAATTAACAGTCCGTACAATACAGCAGTAGGGTACCTCAATCGATGAGGCCCAGTACCTCGGTGAGCTGTGGAAAATGATCCACCTGAGGTGCGTTCTACGTTATGTGAAAATAGTGATGACGTACAATACATTAATGATAACTGTGAGATATAATAGTGTATTATGCAACAGTGTCCTCCCATCTAATCATGGTGTAAATTAGAACGCCCCTGTCGTATGCGTGGTGGATCACGAGCATTCTTCGCCATGCTCGACATTGCTACGTATGATAAGAGTTTACATAAAAGACAAATTGTACAATAGACATGAAAAATACAGTAAGTGCAACGCGGATAGTAAAAAGTTATTTTACATAACGTGTATTTCCGCGATATACTGTAATTAAAAGGCTTAAATGTGAAATACGTTGCGCGCACTTGCGAGTCATGATAATGACAGCAGTATAATGTTACGAGCCATGATATTACAGTATAAAAACATTAGGTATACCGTATTGCTTTAATTTGCTAAAATTGTGCATTGAATTGTATAGTACCTACAGCGATGCCGAATTTCAGTCACAAGAAAAGCCAGCAGTAGCTGTAAAAATTGTTTTCGAGACTCACATAAGACTTGTACTTAGTTACGCCAACTTTACACTAACTATTTAAGTTAGAGTTATTATTATTTTAAACGTAATTGATCAGCGATAAACAAATAATACTATTTGTATCTGAATAAAATATTTTATTGATAGAATTAACCATAGATTAATAATTATGGCACAGTAGTAATACAAATTATTGTGTTGTAAAGTGTACAGAACGTTATTAATTCACCTATTCAAGTTTCTCTATAAACTTGACAGACTATCAAAAATATACATATATGAAACTGTTTAGAGTCTAACAGTAATTGTATAATAGATTAGGAGACTCTAGCATACAACATTCTACATTACAGTAAGTCCATTTATATTTCATCAAAGTTTTTTTTGCAGATTTTTTTTAGAATAATTATATGAAAGTTCTTTCATTCAAATATCAACTCTTGTTGTTTGTTTCACGGAGATACTTTCACTCTTGACGCTGCACGAGAATATTTTAATGTTATTGTTCAATGACTGGCAGTGGTTTATGGTCCTCTACACTTTTGTAAAGGCTAAACTAACGTGTAAAGGTGAAAAAATGGGGCAGGCCACGTAGAAGTGTTCAGTACATAAAATGCTTAAGCTGTAGATATTTATTTTCGTCAGAAAATTATACTCACTTCTTTACTAGACAGTTCACGTGTCTCTAGGACTTGAACGTAACAGCAGAATATTTTTGTTACCACAGAAGCCGAAAAGAAACTCATGCATTCCATTAGTACTATGTGTCCACCATGTAATGTAGTTTGGATTGACTTCATTTAAACTTCATTTAAATTCCGTGGTCTTCGCTGTAGGGATCATTAGTGGCTCATTAAGGACGTACCACTAAATCTCGATAATTTGATGTGGACTGTAATCTCAGTCATGCATAGTGATGTGCATTGGAATGGCACTCTTGCCCGACATTAATGCAAGAGTCTTCCACGCTGTATCCCTGCAACTTAATGAGTTACGTTCAACACTGATAATCGTCGTGTACATGTATTTCAGGTATTCGCATTGATCGCTTTCGTAGCTGTGGCGCAGGCGCAGTTGGTGCCCGTACCCGTTTCACTGAAAGGGTCCGACGCCGACTACGACCCTCACCCTCAGTACCACTACGAGTACAGCGTAAACGACCCGATCACTGGAGACGCTAAGAGCCAGCAGGAGAGCAGGGACGGTGACGTCGTTCAAGGGTCTTACAGTCTGGTCGAAGCCGACGGCTCACTGAGAACCGTTCAGTACACAGCAGACTCCGTGAACGGTTTCAACGCCGTAGTCAGCCGCAGTGGAGCCGCTGTAGCCCCGCCACAAACCGCAGCCCCAGCTCCAGTTATTGCCGCTAAGTTCGCTACCACCCCCTTCGTCAATGCCGCTCCCTCCTCTCTGATCAGAACTGTTCCCGCTCCGACCACCACTTTGATTAGAACTGCTCCTGCTCCTGCGTACTCTTACAAACCCACTGTGTACTCTTACCCCAACAACTATAACTACAACGCCTACCCATATGCTGCTTACCCACGCTACGCAGGATACCCATACTCTGCGTACGCTCCTTACGGTTATCACGCTCCAGTCTACTCCTACTAATCGTTACCACTGTCCTTCCCTCATATTTCTACACTTCTATAAGTCTTCCGATGTATTATAATGAGTGTAAAAAAGTGTACAAAATTCTGTATGTTTGTTTAAATTCAAATAAATTTCTCTCTGTGTGCTAAATTCTGTTGATTTACGTCGTAGTATGTTACGTCGTAGTTTGTATGTTTTTGAAACATCTCCCTGTATATGCATATACCTAAAATGATTCTATTTATTTTTATTAATAGTATGTATTTACAATTTATGTTGTGAATAATACTGATCGTGTTCGCACATAAATCCACGTTCGGTTATTGATTTTAAGGTTTTAGTGGTAAAGAAAGCCAACGTTTTGAAAATTAAACCCGTGCTGATTTTTATCGTTTGTCTTCTGATCCGTCCTGATGAAGAACGCCTGATCTAAATTTATTGATCACAGACTTACGCAATTTTACAGAAGTTATAATAAAAAATAGCTGGAACTTTATATAATCAGTAGGAGAGCTGTTCTCTTGATGTGTGGATAGTTTTACGAAAAAGTTTTGTATTTTCATAAATGCTTTGATGAAAAAAAAAAATCAGGCACTAACAGCGCATGTTTATTTGTTTAATTCATGAAATAAAGATGGGACGACATGGTAAAAAATAATCATAATAGAAATAGTTTTTTCCGTTTTAAAAACGTTTTTTGATTTTTATGCAAAATTAAGGTTTCACACACACACACACACACACAGGTGAAGTGAACATGTATTATAAAATGTTTAAGAATCTGCTTGCAGCTAAGAACATTTGCAACTATTGCTGAACCATCTGGTCTACTCATAAAATAAATCACCCATCCTTATTTACAATTAGTTTATTGACATATTTGTAGTTGTCACAGACAGCGTAAACGTTTACAAAAATAATTAGTCGTACGGTGGGTCATTAAATAATTTATAAGAACAAGCATAACCTTTATGAAAATAATACAACAGTTTCAGTGAACACTTTGGTGTACAAGTCTATGAATTTTTCTGTTATTTTGAAGCTTGTTAACATTATGAAGATATCTAAGTAAGTTAGAGGGCTATGTAAGCGACAGGTGAAGCCCGTCGCTCGCTTAGACACCGCGTTCCGAGCTTCAGTAGAACTTCTGCGGCGGCGACTACACGTACTGTTGA
This sequence comes from Magicicada septendecula, assembly GCA_034769895.1. Classification (NCBI taxonomy): domain Eukaryota; kingdom Metazoa; phylum Arthropoda; class Insecta; order Hemiptera; family Cicadidae; genus Magicicada; species Magicicada septendecula. The sequence continues at coordinate 152,932,604 of CM068368.1, read as the reverse complement.
GGGGGGGGGAGCTCCTAGATGTGGCGTGCTACCGGTCATGAAATGTTAGCAGATTCGTACTGTTAAAAGAGTCCCTCACATGCGCGTTGTTGTTGCATTAACGCATGCGTATCCATGCACACTCTGACACACGCGCACACACAGATGAAGGAGAAATGATAGAGGACGAGAGTTATGTTCCTACCAACAAATGTGAATTTTCTTTGGCAACCTACAAAACGTTAACGTTAACCATCAAAACAGAAAAATTGTTGCAAGATTTTATATCCTTTGATCTGACAGATTCTTGAAAAATAGGACGAATAATTCAGTCGAATTATTTCTTTTTATACTGATTGTTGTATTCAGTACACTGCACCAGATCCCTTGTGGCTTCTGATCCATTTTACTGGTAACATAAATAGTGATGATTTATTATTAATAATAATAAAAAATACACAAGAATAATGTGGGCAGATATGGAGATATATTATATACTGTATACATATTTTATATAAATAGGTGTGGAGTCAGATTCAGTTGAGCCCCTGAAGATGTCTTACTGTAGAGTAGGTAAAACGTTTGGTGCTATTAAAAATAAAAACGTGTGTTAAGCCGGATAACACTACTACTACTACTATTATTATTATTATTATTATTATTATTATTATCATCATCATCATCATCATTATTTGGTTTATTTATTTTTGTACTATTTATAAATTCATTCAAACTCACGAGGACTTTGATATTCATTAAAATAACAACGCACAAGAGTTTGGTCAACATCACTTTTATTGTTCATTTAGGAATAATGCAATATTCTATGGGGATTTGGTGCATCCGCTTAAGATGATGACGATGTTCTGAACTGAAGTGAGTGAGTCTATGAGTCTGCTATGTAGGAGACTATATCAATTTCAACGTTATCTGCACGTTTCTTCTAACACGTTATATACAGTAAATGGCATTATGGCATTATTCCCCCATGTAATCCGTAAGGTTGCATTGAACTTTTACATCGAACTTTATATTTACAGTAATAACACAAAAAGGGTTCTAATTTCTGTGTCCAGCAGAGTAGAATCGTCTATATGCCCATGAAACAGGCACTTCCGAAAGAGTCGCGCGTAATATCTCAGTAAAATTTCATTCTTTAATAAAGTCAAATCAAGTATTGTTAACGTAGTCGTGTTCTCAGAGATATCCTGTGGCGCCGATATTTTCCCTTCTTTAATTTCTCAACACTGTAGGTCTATAAGTATTCAAGTGAACATACAATAAAGAGAACCCCGTATTTAAGAAATCGTAGACATTTAATAACAATAAATGTATTCAAATTTGCACTTAGCTGTTGGAAATCTCAGAATCAAACATTCAAATGTTTTAGTTCTGCGTAGTCATTCCTTTCATATGTTCACTTCTGAATCGTACTGTGTTATGGTGTACGTTTATAAATGCCGTGTACAAAAAAGTGTTATAATTTGCGAGTCCTTTACAATTATTCAGATGGCGTTCTCTCTAAAAGCCAGCTTTGTTTAGAAACCGTTGGTGTTTAGTAAATACAAGTATAATCACATTTGCGCTTAGTTGGTAAAAACAGCGCTAACAACAAATTTGAACGTCTTAGTTCTGCGTAGTTATTTCTTTCCATTTCCGCTTCTGAATCTTACTACGTTATAGCGTACGTTTATAAATGTCGTGTACCTTGACAGATAAAAAGTGTTGTAATTTACGAGACATTTACCATTATTAACTGTCTTCCTTTGTAAAAGCCAGTCATCCTCAGTTACAGCCGCTGTCAGCTTTGTTCGACTTATTGTGTATAAATAAGCAGGCTAAGACCGGTATATAGACCTAAACTGAATCGTACAGAATAAGTGTTTAAATGTGCCGTTGTGAGCTGAATTATTTTCTGACTTGAAATATAAACATTTTATATATAAACATCCCTTATCGATTCTGAAACGTAAGAATCGGCGCATTCAGTGCAATAGAAGTAACAAATATTGCGCTTATGGGTCACTAGATTACTGAATAGATGGTGAACAATTATTACGCAGGTGTACGTAGCCGTACACGAGAAGTTCAAGAGTAATAAAATACACACGAAACTTCATTTATCTTTTAGTTAGTCAGACTAATCAGAAAGAGACGGTTTATACTGCAGGATAATTCGATCGAATGGATTAGCGTGCACATGTTGTTTCCGCCACAAACTCATGCAAGTCTTAACATTTCCTTGTAAGTGCCACGCTGTCGCCCACGTTGATTTGCCTCTAAGCGTGAGCACTTAAGTGATTCACAGTCGCATGACCAAAGTTAATTCAAGGTACGTTTCTTTGATCTCAAATCACTCCTACAAATCCGTCATAACGACCGTGTCTAACCCGGTTGCTGGAACACCGTACAGAACGATGTTCACGGTATAGAGATAATTTTTTTAAAGTTGCCATATCAGTCCTCGTGCTGTGACTCGACAGATATATTGTGGGTGAGACAACTTTGTGAAGTTGTAGGTACAGTGTATAAACAAGTGTTTGTAATGTTTTATACGTGCTGCGTCAGAGTTTTAGGGTATCGCTATGCCCTGCATGACCTAACTTTAGGCCTACAACAACCGTCACAATTAAAACGTTAAAAGTTGAAGAAAGAGTTAAGAATTAAATTGGTTTTTAGCTTGAGTAATGTTAATGATATGTGTGGCTCTCGCGTCGGACACATTGTGATGACTTTTTTTTGTACATCTAAAACAGATGTACGACGATTGTTCAATAGAAACACGTTTAGAGGCTGTACAGCATTTTTTATTCAACGATTTTAAAAAGAAGTCTCCATTAACGTTAAGGCACGAGTCCCACTGTTGCACTAATCTGTAGATTCCCTGCTGGTAAAATTCTTGCGGCTGTTTGTGGAACCATTCGCTAACAGCAAACTCTACCTCAGCGTCCGATTTGGACCGCAGTCCTCTTAGTGATTTCTTTAACGGGCCAAAAACATTATAATTGCACGGGGACACGTCAGAACTGTAAGGTGGATGTTGTAAGACTTCCCACTTCATACGACCTAGCAGATCTTGAATCGACAGGACTACATGGGGTCGAGCATTATCATGCAGAAGAGTGACACCGTTAGTGAGCTTCCCGGAACGTTTATTCTTGATGCTGACCCGGCGTTTTAAGCTGTCTGCATATCGCTCAGCGTTGATGTTGACACTAGATTCTTTAAAATCTAAGAGCAGCACACCCTGATAATCAAAAATACGGTCACCATTACTTTTCCTGCCGAAGGTTGGGACCGACATTTTTTCGCCTTCGGAGATTGTGCATGCTTCCACTGCGTACACTGAGGGTTGGATTCTGGTTCGTAGTGATAACACCAAGACTCATCACCGGCAACAATTTGGTGTAGAAAGGCGCCTTGTTGATAGCGCATCAAATGCTGTAATGATAAGGCCGAACCAGATTTTTTCTACTCATCAGTAAGCAGTCGAGGAATCCACTGAGCAGCAACTTTGTGATAACCAAGACGATGAATGATGGAATAAACAGTTCCCACCCTGGTGCTCAACATTTGAGAAAGTTTTTTTACTTTAATGCGCCTATTTGCGCGTAAAGCAGTTTCCAGCTGTCTCACATTTTCATCTGATGGTGCAACACTTGCAGGTCCGGGACGCGCCAAATTTTTAGTGGATTCTCTTCCTTGTCGAAATTTATTGGACCATTCAACCACTGCCGTATGAGAATAACCATAGTCACCATATAAGCTTTCATTCTCGTATACATTTCCATTGGGTGACGCCCCTCAGCGGCCAAAAACTGAATAACGGTACACAGATTATCTTTGGACGGATTTTCTATCATAGATGCCATTTTTCAACCCAGTCAACGCTTAGAAAAGAGTAAACTGCAAATATTTTGGCAGACGCGTCACTAGTACTTAAACAGACAATATAAACAAATCAATTCCGTTGCCATGGCGACAAAGTCACGGCTGCGCAGATCAAACATGTTTCTATTGAACAATCCTCGTAATAAATGCTAAAACCATTCGAATCGGGTTGAAACGACGGCTGACCGAGTGTTTAGAGCGGATAAGTAATATTTTGCAAACACTAATACCCACGATACGGAACTTCCGTTGGAGTTGTGACAACTGACTGGATTCCATTGACTAGTAATTTCACTGAATATGTTGTAAATCCTGCTTACATACTTAGTTTCGGTTTAAGTTTTATATACATTTTGATCTTAACACTGGAGTCCTCAGTAAATTTCTGTTGCGAAAAAATGACCGCACTTCACCGGAAGAACCTGGCTTTCATCGGGACAATGCACAACGCGTTTGCAGTTTCCTTGAGCTGCGCCCATCTGTAGTCAACATCCGATAATTTGGCTGCGCGACTGTTTGTCCTGTCTAGAAGTTAGCAAGTCGGTGTCTGTTTATTTTTTATGTATAAAACACTCTAGTCGTCAAGCTGGCCAGTTGTCTACTTACTACCAGTTTCGAGCTCTTTTATGCGCGTTTGATATCAGAATACAAATCCGGTCAGTTGATAGAACAACCAGGTTTTGTTCTTAACACTTGGTTTTACGTGTTTTTGAAAACTCTTATTATCCGTCAGAATATTCTGCCAGTTAATGAGGCACTAAGTTTTTGTTCCGGTCAGTTGATAGATTCCCTTTTGAAGTTCAAAAAACTATAGCATTGCCTACAACTACGGAGTCTGTACGCCAATGTCTGCACGTTTCAATCCCGGAGAAAAAGATTTATGTTTTCGAATAGAATAGATATACGGCTGGAAGGCAAGAAGAATTGCTAGTTTGCTCACAAGTTTAATTAAACTGTGGAGACTAGATAACTGTAGAATTTATTTGATTAAGCTGATGTATCATTAATCTGATGTCTGTGTTCCGCTGTTACGATAATACATTTAATTACATTCTTTTAGATTTGAAGCGCATATTTATACGTTTCGTCTAGTATTTTTTATCAACAATTATGTATTCTTGAATTAAATAAGCTAAAATGTTGGACTAAAACTTCTTTTGCTTATTTATATATTCGTTACATCTCGTTGTACGTATGGATGTAGGGTAAGTGTGTATATATTGAGTGTCGTCGGTTTTGGAATACGACTGCGTCGTTCCTTTTTACTCTCCTTTGTATGTTCCGAAGAAGTATGTGTCGTCAGGATGACATCAGAGAGTACGCGCTAACACGCACGCGCACACAGTATTTAATATTACAATGTAGTAATATAATGTGTACTGCCATAATGTCGTAAATATTTTGATAATATGCATAAATATAATATTTTTGTATGTGTGTAAATTATGTATTTTATGGAAAACGCGTTTATCAGGACCGAGTGGGACCAGTCTAAGTAATCCGATTAACGAAAGTCCAAATAATCCGAAAAATAAGCGAAGCGAATAACATATAACAATACAGATTACACACGGCATTTACCAGTTGTTTCCACATTAATATGCCATAAAAATGCTACAAACATCTAAAGACTGTTAGTTGAACCAAAATAATGAGTAAGTTTGTATTGTGCCAATTCTGTATGACGCACTCAGAGATGGACAAGCAAGGTTTTAAAGCCGTACGTTTAAATTGTTTGACGACAATTAATACATCTGTATTATAAGATTAAGTTTAAATATTGAATTGTTACGGGTAAAACTTGTGTAATGGTGTACTGTATTATAACTCGCGATGAACAGGAAATTCAGATAAATGGGGATCAAATAAACGAACTCCTACTGTGTTAATTAATGTAACAAATATGTGATAATAAAATATATACGAACAATAATCTATGTGATCATAATAATGAATAAGGGACCTGTTGGCACCATATTGATTAATCACAGTAGGCCTAACTCTGTAAGTCTGCTGCAAAGTGCAAAAACGGCTTCAGACAGCTGTGTCAGAATCTTTAAAACCTGTAGAAGACCCATAATTTTTCCCGTTATTCTTCGAACTGTCAGACACGTAACGTATAAGCTGTTTTTTAATATTTCGCGAATTATCTTTGCAACATAAATGAGACTTATTATCGTGATTAAACCATGTACCACAATGTACGTTACCATAAGAACAGTGGTACAGAAGGTAGTATAACTAATGGAGGTTACAGCAGAAGTAATATAATATTTTGGAGGTTATAGCGCTTTTCCAGTGACCATTAACTTCAGCAATTAAAGGGCAAGATCCAGGTAAGGTTCAGTCGTCTCTAGTGTGTTAATTGATGCACGCGAGAGAAGCACATTAGAAACGAAGACATACGGGCAGAAATCGTTGTGTTCTCAGACCTGTTATAAAATCAGTGCACGCTCCCCTCCGTGTACAAAATTCGTGTGATAAAAACATGATTTTACTAGTGTGTGAGTCCATGTTGTGGCAGGTAGATGGGACAATGGAAGACCGTGGAAGAGTTGGGAACAAGTGTTAACGACTTGGTCTCAAGTCCCGAGAAATAAACAGAAACTGACTACTGACACTCGAAAACAATCTACTTGTATCAGGTCCATGGCATATACGACTGTACAGAACCGCAAATAACTCCAACGTTGATATTCTCCAGCGCTTAGAGCCTTAGCAGTTGCTCCGTGGTGTGTCCCAGATAGTATAGTACAAAAATACCTGTAAGAACACTACAGTATCTACCGTTAAAGATGAAATATACAGACACAGTTTCAATTACAGTGTCAGACTCAGTGGAATATCCTATCGAATTGGTCAAGAAACTGATGTCCAATGCAGAACTAAAACGCTTCTGCCAATCAGATACCGACCAAACGGTCTAAAGACAATGCAGCGAAAACCTGGTTAAAAAAGGAAATGCGTCATTGAAAATCTGCGAATATCTATACTGAAATTCTGACCTTCATATTGTCATTACCCGTAGTTTGTAGTAAAAATGTTTAATTGAAAAACTAGGTGGTATCACAGAGTTACATACATACATACATCCTTGGCTGTACAGTCAAGATCGAGCCTTGGCCTCCAAAATAAATTGCCTCCACTTATTCCTGTACTCAGCCATCCGCCACCAATTCACTGCCGACCGGGTCCAACCATCTGTTCTTCGGCCTTCCAATCTTCCTTCTTCTTATTGGCTTGTGTTTCATAATTCGTTTTGCCGTACATTAGTCATCCATTCTCTGAATGTGTCCTGCCCATCTTAATCTATTAATTTTGGCAAATCGGACAAATGTAATGTCATTATACTTAGCATACAATTCATTATTCTTTCCCTTTCTCCAATGAATTGGCCCGTAAATCCTACTCAGTATCTTCTTTTCAAGCACAGCCAATTCCTGCTCATCAATTTTCTTGCGTACCCAGCACTCAGAGCCATATGTCAATATAGGCCTTACCAATGTCTTATAAAATGTGGCTTTAGTTTCTGTGGGTAATAGTCTTGATTTAAAATGTTTATTCAGCCCGTAATAGCTTCTATTACCAGCCAGAATTCTTCTTTCAATTTCTTTTGTGCAGTTATGTCTTGAGCATTTTTGAGCATCGACATATGTCCCCAGATATACGAAGCCTTTTACTCTTTCAAAATTATAGCCATCTATTAGTATATTTGAAATATTATCATTATTTCTTCCCACAGCCATAAACTTTGTTTTATCTTCATTTATAACAAGCCCCATACTCTTAGCCGATGATTCAAGTGCTCTAAAGGCATTCTTCTTCAGATTATTTTAATTTCTGCTGATAGTATCTATATCATCTGCGTATGATAGGAGCTGGACTGTTTGTAAATATGTCCTCCTGTTTGTATTTCAGAGTCTCGTATTACCTTTTAGTCTCGCGTTCTCAGTTTAGTTCCATCTGACTGTAAGAATATTAATGTATCCAGTTAATTTATAACTTTGTTTGCTAAAATTCTGTTTCTAAAATGTATAGCCTATGTGGATAACAGAAATCTGGTAATTCGTTTTTCTGATTCCATTAAAAACTATGGCGTTCTTCAAAATGCGTCAACAGCAACAACAGCCAATAAACGTGCAAACAATAGTATTATGTGTTTACAGTGCATCATGATGAACATTGTAAAGCATTATTTCTACCCTTTGCCCAAGTAGCCCTTATATAAGAAATGTTATCCTTTCACGCGTAGGAATGGAAACCGTTGTTTGTAGCAACACTTTTTTCAGAGAATTCGGAAACAAGCCCGGAAACATTGTTGTTATTGCTACAAGCCTCACTAACACAAGTATCTTGGTGAGACGATGTAGAAATTGACAAAGAACATGTAGGCCTTTCTGCTACACTATCACACTTCGCTAATTTAGTTTTTTTTACAGAGAAATCCAAAGTTCTGACTTTCCTTTTTGGTACTTTTGTCTTGACATCAAGTTTGGACTTATTAGTCTCCATCTTAGACGTAACAAACAATCAAATAATCACTAATAAAACTACAAAAACGGCGGATTTAATAAACACCGTACTGCCAAACAAACACAAACGAGACAATGGCGGATGATGACAGCAACGTGTGTACGAGTGGTGTAAGTATCTCCTGAACGACTACCTCCGATCACTGCAGAAAACAGAGAATATGTGGAAGCTTGTAGAGGCTACCTCTCACCCGTGGCGCTTGTGCAGCGAATTTCTGTTCGCACGAGCATGCGTGAAACTCGAAATTTTGCTCGCACGCCTGCCTGCGGCGTGCAGGATTTGGTAGGTAGGTTAGTTATGTTTATACGTTCGGAAAATACGATACATTTTAAATAAAATATTGTTTCTAAAAATTAATTTTTTTATAATAATATATATAACGATTCTATTTTTTAAGTAAAAAAATTATCCAAAAATTTCGTATAAATGTAAAGTGTTTTTAAAGTATTTTTTTCATTATTATAGCGGCATTATTCAGGATATGAAATTATGAACATTATTAAAATGTTCGTTTTATTTATCGACTGATATAAAAAAAGTGCTGAATTTAACTTAAGTACGTACTAAATAATATTTTTATGAAAAAAGTTTATAATTATACTTATTTAAGTTTCATAAAAACATTATTTAATACTTAAGTAAAAAATCTTAGGGTTCACTGGTAGTAGTGGCTGGTGGCACGTCACTGGTTGACGTGCGTGTGGCCGCGCCTCTGCGCCGTCAAATGAGAGCGAGAGCGAGAGAAAACAGGTAGCTTACTGAATGTTACACTCAGCGTAATACACCGCTCAATGAACTATAAATTATAACTGAAGTAATAATTGTTATTATAAAAACTACTTATTTTGTTAGTATTTATATCCCCGTCCAAATCCGCCGAAATATCCAAATTTGTAATTTTAAACGAGACCTAAGTAAATTAAGGAAGTGCATATTACATTTTTGAGCCCCCCTCGCGTACGCCACTGTACCGATGTAGTTTAGGCTGGGCTGAGATATTAAACACTGTCATACGGAATAAACTTCAGCACTACATATTGTGCCTACCCAGGATATAGCTGCGTGAAGACAGAAAGATAGTGGAGGAAAGACCACAGTGACGTAAGAGCACATTTCCAACATTACATACGCCAACAGCCGGTAGACGTTGATTGGTCAAAACACGACAGAGACGTTCTTCTATACCTTGGCAACATCAAGCAAAAGCCTAGTCCTGTCTTGTTTTGTATATAATCGGATCTACATCGTGTTCGTAGAAAAGAACAAGGCTCAGAATGAACCTGCATCTCAATACGTCAACACTTGATCACTAACACAAATTCAGTTAGTTGATACTTTATAATAAATGCATATCAGAATCTATCTTAATGGATTAAAAACAGCCAGATATTCAATTGTTGAAAATCTTATTTCCAGCAGTGGAGACTGCTGACTGTAAATCTAATTGTTTTCAGAAGTGGGAGAATTGGAAAAGTTTCTGTAAGTTTGAAGACCTTAACGTATAGCAACGAAAGATGAACTGTCTTCAGGCATCAAAAATTATGAAATAAAGAAAGGCAAATTTTTTGGTGAAGAAATCGTTGAAATTTCTAATGGTGTTCAGGGCTTGAAGTTTCCTGACAAATTGTAAATATTGGCTGAGTTCAAAGAAAATAAAGGCGTGAACATACTATTTGTTTTTAATTTCGTTACAGTTCACTTAGACAATACAATAACGGTACGATACGCATATTGAAACCAGCAATACGTTTGCTAAAATATTTCCCGACCTCACTAATCAGAAGTAAGAAATCTATGAAACACTCAGAGACTGTGATTTTAACTTTTTGACAGCCGATGTTTGACCTTTACAAGTTAAATGTCCTCCTCACAAAACCTTTTGAGGACTGACAACTTTATACAAAGGAAACGTATCAGTTAGATTTTACATTGTAGTGTCACTTTGTTTTTGTTTTTTTTTTTAACTTGAAGATGTAACAAAGATGATAATGTGAAAATGATAAAGATGATGGTGTAGGAAATATGATATTATTGCCAAGCATTTTGCTGTGTTTGAAATCAGCTTAGCGCGTCTTTTTTTTGTTACACTTTTGTGTTTTCGATTTTAAAATATATTTTTAATCTTTTAAGTTTTTGATTTTTTTATCAGTTATATTTTTAAGTATATAAAACTGAGTATACTCGTGTGTGTGTGCGCGCGCGCGCGCGTTCAACATCGACCTACCCCAGATTTGCAATGAAAGAAATAGCTTTTAAGCATGATTTGATATCGCCTGTTTCTTCGTAGTTTAGAACTGTTCTTTCATCCTTTTGTCCCTCTCGACGTAGCCTACTTTTTTCTCTTCTTTCGTTCCGTGCTCAGTTCCATTCTCATAGGCATACTGTTGGTGACCTCCATTTATTTTTACAAACATTGTACATCTTTCACATTGGGTTTGCGATTCAGAAGAATGTTGATTTTATGATGCCATCCCTCAACAGCCTTGGTTGGTCGTCTTTGGTAGCTCGTCCAGAGCGATAAATGGATTTCTTCATTTTCCAACCATCGCTCGACAATATAATCGAAAAACCTCGAGAGCTCCTCATTATCCGGACCTTCAAAATGGATCTCGACGAATCCATCTTCTATGTCTGGGTTAAGAAAGGCGAGTGCTGCACACATCCTTACGTGTAGTCTCACTTCTTGGTTTTTTCCAAGTTGCTGGCGAGACCAGTTCCTGTACTCCACTTATTCGCATGAAAAAAGAAGCAACCATTTATCTCCGCCACAGTGAAATCTTCGCGAAGCGTTGATATTGCCGCAGCTTCGAAGTTAGTGTTAATTTTAATGTAGTTTTCAATAACACATAATGTTTCTAAATGTAGTACAATTTTTATTTTACTTAAATATAAATTAATTTTAATTGCGAATTATTGTCTAATGTGTAACTTTTAAATACATTTAAATGTGGTAAATTAAAAACTTTGTCCAACTAACACAAATACCAAATACTGTAAATAAGTTTTTTCAAAATACGTTACGCATATTAAGTAACATCGATGATGTTAAATAACATAATAGATAAAAGTAAAATGTAAATTGATTTCTCAAAAGAACGTCAGAAGCGTGCAAGTTATGTTGTGAAGGATCAGTACTTGTCGCACTATTCGTGACACGGTTAAAACATTGTGATTGACAAAGCGTTTTTGCGTTGCAAAAATCAGGTATGATATCGAAGAGAATATTTTATAAACACAAAAATACAATAATAATAAATAAATAAAAACAGTGTAACCAAATGACAAGAATAAGTTTTAAATTTAATACCGAATGCGATTAATCCTGCGGGTCCACGGCATAGTGGGCCTCTTGACTGGACTACACTTAGTAGACTTCTCTAGACTACACCTCCAAATCATTGAGGGACGGCTAAGAGACCACGCAGTTCTGGCTGCCTCTATGTATTGGCTTTTTTCAGTTTTTATCATTATAAGTTGGAGTATTAACAATACCGGCCTGATGTAAAAAAAATAAAAATAATTTTCTGGTTTCCCCAACTTCGCAATTGTGGACTGTCACAAAGGCCCGTCTTGTTGGCCGTGCAAAATAGTATCATAAGGAAAATAAGATATATTTTCATGAAATACTTATTAGGAGTATCAGACCACTGAAATCGTAAACGTATTTCCTCTATTCCTTTGTAGTTGTAGTTTACTGCTATTTGGCGCATAGTCCAGCTGAATATGTTCGCCTTTCGCTTAGAACTTTGCGTACTTCCAAACTGTACAACGTTTTGTAAACGTGTTTTCCATGTCCATAAAAAGTAATATTAAACTAAACGAAACTCAATATTTAAAAACCCTTGCAGCGAGACTATTAATGTTGCGAATGATACGTCTTTATGTTTTCAAAAAGGACTGAATTTTCTTGAAGGCCACAGTTTGGTCAACAGTGGGAATAATCAACTTTTCTTCATACGGGTGTGTCGCCAAAACGACAACTCACTGAATGTACAGCAGTGAATTTTTCTTATGGAATTAATTATCTGGATGGGTATTCATTTAAAGTCGTCTACTATTTGTTCAGGATTGCTTTGTAGTGGGGAAGAAGATGTGTCTGGATAGACGTTCGATTTACTGACGTTTTCGTAATTACGTCGTGAAGTAATTATGGCGTAGTTATGATAAACTTGATAGAGCCATCTTTACATGTGTGTTATTGTAAATTCGTTATTTGTTGTTTATGGAATCCAGTCTTTATACGCTTAGTAATAGACGCAGGGGCCGCCATTGGTCGCCAGATCCGCCCATTTTTTCGGGCGGATCATCTGTTATTTTAAATCGCTTAAACGTAAACGTGCCGCGTTGTGGTTATAAAAGTACACCTAAAATGTTTTCTCGGTCTACAAGTTTTGCCCTGAAATCAGAAAGATAGGAGCCTTTAAATACGTAGACTGAAAATGTGTTACGAAACTGTAACAGGCTTAGCGTGTGCGGCATTTATAAATATCGGTATGGAGAACCATACATGACTTCCGTGTTCTAAGATTTATATTTAAAATCATATTCGAAATGAAATATTACCATAGAAACTACTTCTTCTACTTATTGCTTCAGCCTTAACCACGGTACTGTGGTCACTAACGTATACCACCTGACGTTTTCGCACTCGATTTTCACTGATGATGGCAGTCGATGGACTGCCGAAAAGTCTGGTTTTGCAGAAAACATTGGACTACGGCTAAACAGCCCGGGAAGAAATTTTAACAAAGAACTACTTCTTTGGTGCCGATAACGTAGTACACATATAAAAAATTCTCCCCTCCCCAATCAACTATAAATTTCATTAATAGAAAATTACCCCCACCCCGTTCACCTAACCTCTTCATTTATAGATATTTCATCTACGTTTCTACAGTGGATTATTATGAGCTTCTTATTAGGGTACATTATTTATCAAAATTAAGTACTTTACTCTTGTTAAAACATAAAACGTTGCAGGTAAACTACCCTTTCTCTTAACCGATCTTCACCAAAATCAATAGACCTTCAGTCCTCTACAATTCAGGGATACATGCAAAAAAATATTTGATTCTGTTTGAATGTGCGACAGTTATCGTTCGTCATATAAACAATTACCCTTGTTAAAACATAAAACGTTGCAGGTAAACTACCCCTCTCCCTTAACCGATCTTCACCAAAAACAACAGATCTTGCGAACTATACAATTCAGGGGTGTATGCAGAACATTATTTGATTCTGTTAGAATTTGCGGCAGTTATCGTTCGTAAAAAAAATTACCCTTCTTAAAACATAAAATGTTGCTGGTAAACTACCCCTTTCCCTTAACCGATCTTCACCAACACCAATAGGACTTGAGAACTCTACAATTCAGGGCTGCATGCAAAACATTATTTGATTCTGTTTGAATTTGCGGCTGTTATCGTTTGCCATAGAAAAAATTACCCCCGATAAAAAAACGTTGCAGGTAAACTACCCCTTTTCCTTAACCGATCTTCACCAAAACCAATAGGTCTTGAGAACTCTATAATTCAGGGCTGTATGCAAAAGAGTAGTTGATTCTGTTTGAATTTGCGGCAGTTATCGTTTGCCATAGAAAAAAATTACACTTGTTAAAAAAAACCGTTGCAGGTAAACTACCCCTTTCCCTTAACCGATCTTCACCAAAATCAATAGGTCTTGAGTACTCTACAAATCAGGGATACATGCAAAAAATATTTGATTCTGTTTGAATTTGCGACTCTTATCGTTTGCCATAAAAAATACCCTTTTAAAACATAAAACGTTGCAGGTAAACTACCCTTTCCCTTAACCGATCTTCACGTAAAACAATAGGTCTTCAGTACTCTACAGATCAGGGCTGTATGCAAAACATTATTTGGTTCTGTTTGAATTTGCGGCTCTTATCGTTTGCCATTAAAAATACCCTTTTAAAAAAAACGTAGCCGGTAAACTACCCCTTTCCCTTAACCGATCTTCACCAAAATCAGTAGGTCTTGAGAACTCTACAATTTAGGGCTGTATGTAAATAATCATTTGATTCTGTTTGAATTGGCGGTTGTTATGGGTTGCCATATAAAATACCCTTGTTAAAACATAAAACGTTGCAGGTAAACTACCCCTTTCCCTTAACCAATCTTCACCAAAAACAATAGGTCGTGAGTACTCTACAAATCAGGGCTGTATGCAAAAAATGATTTGATTCAGTTTGAATTTGCGGCTGTTATCGTTTGCCATAGAAAAAAAACTAGACAGACAGACACACACACAGACACTTTTCGAAAAATAACTTTTTTTTCATGTTTTGAGTGTAGTACAATCAGAATCTGCAATAATCTCGAACACGATTATTTTTGCCATCACCATACTTCCATTTCCTTAAGGAACATGGAAGTAAAATTACCCCCGATAAAAAAACGTTGCAGGTAAACTACCCCTTCCCCTTAACCGATCTTCACCAAAACCAATAGGTCTTGAGAACTCTATAATTCAGGGGTGTATGCAAAAAAGTAGTTGATTCTGTTTGAATTTGCGGCTGTTATCGTTTGCCATAGAAAAAAATTACCCTTGTTTAAAAAAAACCGTTGCCGGTAAACTACCCCTTTCCCTTAACCGATCTTCACCAAAATCAATATGTCTTGAGTACTCTACAAATCAGGGGTACGTGCGAAAAATTATTTGATTCTGTTTGAATTTGCGACTCTTATCGTTTGCCATAAAAAATACCCTTTTAAAACATAAAACGTTGCAGGTAAACTACCCCTTTCCCTCAACCGATCTTCACTAAAAGCAATAGGTCGTGAGTACTCTACAAATTAGGGCTGTATGCAAAAAATGATTTGATTCAGTTTGAATTTGCGGCTTTAATCGTTTGCCATAGAAAAAAAATCTACAGATAGACACATAGACAGACGCACAGACAGATAGACACAGACACACACACAGACACTTTTCGAAAAATGACTTTTCTTCATGTTTTGAGTGTAGTACAATCAGAATCTGCAATAAGCTCGAACACGATTTTTTTGCCATCACCATACTTCCATTTCCTTAAGGAACATGGAAGTAATATGCTATGATGATGGTTATGGTTATCTTAAATCCAGCACTGACTTAAATCGAACATACGAGATTAAGAATATGCTACTGCTGTGCAGTATACTCTTAACATTAAGACTACACTCGTACTCCGTGAACATAGTCTGAAAATGAAAATGTTGAAAATATAGATATGCTAAAAATGAAGAGACGTACGAAACAACTAAGAATTACTTGTTGCCAACATTCCGTAACTGGCAGCTATTGCGTTCCCGCCGTCAGAGGGTTTTCGTTCTTTTTATCCCTTCCTTTCTCCATTATTTCAGTCCTCTATGGACCTTGATTTTCACTGTTCCTATAAACGTTTTTCACGCCCATTATTTCACACCCCTCCCCATTTTTTCTCATACTCTTTGAAACATCTAGTACCAGCCTTAGTCGTGAGGTTCCTCTCGCTCGATAGTTTTGTGTTGTGGTCTCTACTGCACACTTGTTTCACCCCTCTTTTCTCAATCGTTCTTTCCAAATTCCCATTAACTATCTTCTCTATACTTTCATAAATCTCCGCTACCTGTGCATCATTGATCTAGTTCGTGGATCATTCACGTTGTCACAACCGCAGTATGATACTTAGAACGTAATGTGTATCACAAAGGGACAGAATTTGTCATACAGTTATTTACATTACGTTAGTAGAGAACAGACCCCTCCCCCCAGCAACCACGATACCGTTGACTGAAAAAGAACAGGCATTTTATTTATTTAAACGAAAGAACTTGGCTTGGACTAGTGGTCGTTATGTAAACATACGAGATTAATAATATGGTACTATACTTTCAGAAATCTCCACTATCTGTGCACCATTGATCAGAAACATGCAAGCAATAGTATTATGTGTTTCCAGTGCGTAATGATGAGCATTGTAAAGTATTACTTCTGGTCCTTGCCCATGTAGGTTTCGTATAAGAATAGTTTTATTTTCACTCGTAGGAATGGAATCCGTTGTTTGTAGCAAGACTATTTAATGAGGTAGTTTGGGCTGGGCTGAGACATTAAACACTGTTGTACGGAATACACCTCGCCACTATTATTGTGCCTACCTAGATAATAGCTGTGTGAAGGCGGAAAGATAGTGGAGGAAGGACCACTATCACGGAAGAGCCCATTTCTGTCACTTTTTTAATGAAAGAGATCAGCCTGTTAACATTAAACGAATAGCCACATAATTACATTTTAGATTGTATCGATCGAAGTAAAAACATGCCTGCTTAAAGCAAAGAAACGAGCAAGAGGCGAAATCGAAGTAATATGGATAGTCACATAATGGAGGATACGAGTTCGGGACTCAAGTAGCTGCTGAAGATAGTTCGATACAGTGAATAAAACAGGAATCGGATCGGAGTAGTGGCTTTGCCAGGAACGTTGTTTCCACAAGGCGCGATTGGCTAACTTACTGGCCCTTCAAGTTTTATTACATCTACCAACAACCGTTAGAAATTGATTGGCCAAAAGATAGACAGAGCCGTTCTATTGCACCCCACCAACACTAAGCAAAAGTCTAGTCCTGTCTTATTCTGTGCATAGTCGGAACTCCGTCGTATTCGTAGGAAAGAACAAGGCTCAGCACAATCCTACATCTAAAGACAAATTCAGTTGTTTCATAGCTTATAATAAATGGATGTCAAACTCGATCCTAATAGACGACGAACAGGCAGATTTCCAATTGTTGAACATCTTATTTCGTGCAGTGGTAACAACTGTTTGTAAATCTAATTTTTTACACAAGTGAGAAAATTGGAAAATATTTAGGTAAGTTTGTAGAAAACAAGTATCTCAATATATAGCAACGAAAAGCGACCTGTCTTTAGGCGGAAAAAATGAAATAAAGAAAGGCACAAAAACCACTCGGTAATCAATGTTTCGTTGTGATATTTATCAGTTTTCTAAATTAGGAAACGCGTAAACTTAAGTAGGAAAGATGTACAAACAGATCTGAAAATTAAAAAAAATGTTTGGTGAAGAAATCATTGAAATTTCTTATGCGAGCAGTTTTACAAAATGGGGATGCAATTTTCTCATCATGTGAAGGAGCTCAAAGAAGAGAATATCGTGAACATACGGTTTTTTTTCATTTCATGTCAGTTCACGCAGGCAATACGATACATGTACAGTGCAGAAGTACGTACTCTGAAACATTTGTAGGCCTCGCTAATGAAAACATGAAATCGATGAACGGTTGTTCCCAGTAATCCTCGAAGATGTTTCACTCTCAGAGACTGTGACTTTTAACTATTTGACAACAGGTATCTTACCTTTAAAAGTTAAATACACTCCTGACAAAGCCTTTGTAGGACTGACAACTTTATACACAGAAAACATTCGAGCCATATTTCACATTGGAGTGTACACTACTTTGGATTTATTTTATCATGAAGGTTTAGAGAAAATACGAATGCCACCAGTACTGTGGAGTTGTTAAAACATGATTGACGAACCTATTTTGCGCTGAACAAATGAGGTATGATATCGAGGAGAATATTTTATAAACACAAAAACAATAATAATAATAATAATCACTAATAAAGACACAATAACCATTTGAGAAGAGTAGGCTTTCAGATTGACACCGAGTGGATATCATGCGGGACTGTGGCGTCCCAACCCTTCGTCGTGATGTTTGTGTATGGACTATACCTCTAAATCACTGACGGCTGGCTGGCTCTAAGTATTGACTTTTTTTCTCATTATAAGTTCGAGTATCAACAATACCCGCCTTAGGCCTATGTCAAAAATAAATAATCATTTTTAGGTCTCCCCATATTTGCACTTGTGGACAGCCACAAAGGCGCATCTTGGTGACGTGCAAAATTGTATCATAAGAAAAATAATGTATATTGTCATTAGATACTTATAGTAATATCATACCACTGAAATCGTAAACATATTTGCCTTTTTTCTATCGTAACATTTGTAGTGTACTGCTATTTAGCGCATATTCCAGCTGAATATGTTATTCTTTTAGTACTGTGTTCGCCTTTTCGCCCAGATCTTTATGTACTTCTAAACTGTAAAACGTGTAAACACCATCTATATTATTTAATTACGTATTTTGACGCATCTGTGTAAATATGTTTCCGTGTCCGTAAAAATTAATATGAAACTGAACTAAATTCAATATTTAAAAACACTTGCAACGAGACCGATAATTTTGCCAATGATGCGTGTATACTTTTTCCAAAACGACTGGATTTATTTGAAGGCCACAGCTTGGTCATCAAAGGAGATAATCAACTTTCCTTCGTAGGGGTGTGTCACCAAAACAACAACTCACTGAATATAGGGCAGTGAATTCTTCTTCAGTCACTTATCTGGATGGATATGCTTTCAAGATCATCTACTATAGGTTTAGGATTGCTTTGTGGTGGGGAAGAAGATGTTCTGAACATTCGTCTTTGGTTCTGGGTACAAATACCAGCACGTCTCAACCAACTGAATCACTCTAAAACACTTTCTCGAACAGAAGACGGAGAGAGGACCACATTTCATTCGCAATGGCTTTTGCTAAAGTAAGCACGTATATTCTAGCTGTAGCGTGTTAGCTGTTTAAAGGTTTACATTAAAAAAAAAAACAAGTTATAAAGAATTAACTACTATTATTAAATTGTATTAACCTTTGTTATTATAGAAAATTGTCTTATTGCAACTTGTACAGAATATTCTTAACCCATGTAATGTTTTCTGTATAAACGTGACACAAAAGAACTATGAAACTGTTATTTTAGCACTAATTCTGTAGCTTGATTAGAAGAACTCAGTCTCAGACCATCTGACATTCACATTATAGCAGGCCCATTTTACTTGTATCAAATTTTTTAACGGTCCTCTCAAAATAATTATATGAATTTTCTTTCATTGAAATATCGACTATAATTATTTGTTTGACGGGAGGTACTCTTAATATTTGACGCACCACAAATAATATTTATGAGTTATTTTTTGAACGATCGCTACTGTTTTATGGTCCTCTGCACTATTGTAAACGCTAAGCTCGTGCGTGAAAGGTCACGTAAGAATGTTCAGGATATGAACTAACTATAGTACATTTGGTTTAAAAAAAGGCATTTCGAGCATCGTTCTAGACATCTGTTTTCATTAGAAAATTGTACTTAGTTCTCTTAGTAGACTGTTCATTATAGTTTCTTAGGCCTTAAACGTAATAATAGAAGATGTATTTTTGTTAACAAAGAAGCCAAAAAGAACATTTGAAACCCAAAAGGAACTTCTGAAACTTTATGCATTCTATTGGCACTATCTCTCGACCATATAATGTAGTTAGGATGACTTCACTCAAATTCCGCGGTTTCCTCTGTATTGATCACTAGTGGCTCATTAAGGAAGCACCACTGAGTCTACTTAGTTTAATGTGGACTATAACCTTTCTCACACATTCTTGTGTACATTCGAATGGCATTCTTGCCCGACATTAATACAGGCGTCTTCTGCGTTGTATCTCTGCAACTTAATGAGTTATGTTCAACACTGATAATCGTCGTGTACATGTATTTCAGGTATTCGCATTGATCGGTTTCGTAGCTGTGGCGCAGGCGCAGGTGGTGCCCGTACCTGTTTCACTGAAAGCGTCGGACGCTACTTACGACCCTCATCTACAGTACCGCTACGAGTACAGCGTAAACGACCCGATCACCGGAGACGCCAAGAGCCAGCAGGAGAGCAGGGACGGTGATGTTGTTCAGGGGTCTTACAGTCTGGTCGAAGCCGATGGCTCAATGAGAACCGTTCAGTACACAGCAGACTCCGTGAACGGTTTCAACGCCGTAGTCAGCCGCAGTGGAGCCGTTGCGGCACCATCAGCCCTTGCTCCTGCACCGGCCACCTTGATCAGTGCTGCTCCTGATTCAGCCACTCTGATCAGAACTGCTACTGCTCCGACCACTCTGATCAGTTATGCTCCTGCTTCGGCCACTCTGATCAGAAATTCTGGTGCTCCGGCCACTCTGATCAGAACTGTTGCTGCTCCGACAACCACTCTGATCAGAACAGCTCCTGCTTCTGTGTACACTTACCCGTACAACTACAACGCCTACCCATATGCTGCTAACGCACGTTACGCAGGATACCCATACTCTCCATCCTCTCTTTACGGTTCTCACTCTCCAATCTACGCGTACTAATCATTACAACTATCCTTCACACATATTATGATACTTCTGTAACTTTTCCGATGTATTATATGTAATAACTGTAAAAAAACCTGTACAATATTCTGTATGTTTTTTTTAAATTGAAATAAAATTCACTGTGTATAGGCCTATTAAGTGCTGTTCTTTTATAACTGTTTTCGTATACAGTTTCAATTTTTTTAAGCTATTTCCCCTGTATTTTTCTGCTTGTGATTCATGTACCTAAGATGATTTTTACTAATATTTATTATTAGAATTTATTTAAAACTTATGTTATAAATAATATTGATTATGTTTGCTTATGTATCCGCGTTTGATTATTGATATTTTAGCGTTTGATAACATAGAAAACCAACACGTTATGTAGATTAAGTTGATGCAGATTTTTTTATTTTCTGTCTTTATGTTTTCGTGTTGATCAAGAACGCCAAACATTCTGCTCCAAGCCTATTGAACAGACTTACGGAATTTTACACAATTTATTGCAGAAAATAATTGGAACTTTGTGTCTAATGTAACGAGTGAAGACTTCTGCGGACGTATCAGTAGTTTTACAAAACCTTTGCAATTTTCGTAAATGCTTCGATCCAAAAGATCACAGTAATAGCCCATTTTAATTTGCTTAATTCGTGAAATAAAGATAGCAAGATAGGAAGATGCTTCCGTCTCGTCCTGATTAACGACAGATGCAAACCAGTTGAAAGACTTTGAAAATTTTAAGGAGTTTCTTTTGCTGGTGTTATACAATATCTGTTTACGGCATGTAGTTTTACAGAAATGATCACAAACAGTATGTCTACCTTTGCGTCTAATATATTTTACAAAGTTCTCCAGACGTATGGATAGTTATACAAAGAACGTTTCATAAATTCTTCGATGAATAAGATCATTCACTAACAACAGCTCATGTTAATTTCCTTACTGCATGAAGTAAAAGATAGGACGGTAGATTTTAAAGTACATGATAAAAACATGATGAATATTTATCCAGTTAAACTACAGATAATTCATAAACTAAAAAAGTGAATTCCTACGATAATAATAAACTAGAACTTTTCTAACTTCAGTGTTTGTTAAGTAACTACAAATGTTCAGTATCTTTATTTTTTTGATTTAACGATAAATGTCAGTCTTTTGCCTATATTTTTTTTTATTAGGGGTTTGAAACTTGGGCTCTGTATCACTAAAATCAGTGAGAAGATCGTCTTTCTCTTTCCCTATACGTACTATCAGTTTCTTCCCTATTCCGCATGCGGCAGCTGTATGCTCTAAAACTTTATTCACGGAAATTAACGCCCCCTCCGTTGCTTTTTCTTTTTCAAAATATTCACGTACTGAACAGATAAGTTGTCTTGCCTGTCCATTAAGTACTTTCCGTTTTCTTGTCTTGCTATAGCTGAAGCACTCATACTGGCGTCGGACATAGCTGAATGGATAATATTAACTATCACCATCACTCAATATACTAAATATTTAAATTTTACCACAAAATCACTTCTGAATATTAGACTAATAATCGCTAAATCATGCAAAACGCACTAAAATATGACAATATTGTAAATTTTGATAAGACAAAAAAATTTTGGCACTAGGCCTACTATGTGATTTACTATGCGCACGTGGTAAAGCATAAACAGCGGAACAAGTACGAATTGACAACACTGTGCTGTACAGTTTCGGCCAGTCAGACCCCTCTAAACACCACTTGCCCACTCACTTGCAAACAAACCTCCATCCCTCTCCTGTAAAAATTTAACTGTAGGTAATGGAGGAAGGACCACAATGGTGGAAGAACCCATTTCCAACGTATTAAGCAGTAAGCGTATAGCCATGTAACTGCATGTCTGTCGATCGAAAAGTCTTGCCTGCTTAAACCAAAGAAACGAACAACAGGCGAACCAATTTCAGATTTTTATCGAAGGAATTTTGATAGTTACGTTATCGAGGATACGAAGTTGTCAATTAAATAGCCGGTAAAGTAGTTCTGTGCAATGAATCGTACAAAAATAGTATCGGAGTAGTGACTTTGCGTGCGAGGAACGTTGTTTCCACAAAGCGTGGTTGTCTGATTGGCCAAAACACGACAGAGCCGTTCTGCTGCACTCCGCCAACAACAAGCGAAAACCTGTCATGTCTAATCAGATCTCTACCGTGTTCGTAGAAAAGGATAAGGCTTAGCACGGTCCTACATCGCGAGACATCATTACACTATCAGAAAACGGTCCACGCACACATAACTGAAAGCTCGGATTTCTTCTCTACGCCGAGTCTCGAACACAAGAAGGTTATTTGGCGTAAATCGCGGTAAATACAGCTAAACGTTGTGCATAGCAGTATTGTCAGATTTGGTTACTCTCGATGATGTGGATCGTTCATTATTCGTGACTAACGTACATTCACCTAATTAATAGCTTATATCTACGTTTCAGAATCGATGTTAATGGACTACGAACAGGTAGATGTTCATTTGTTGAAGATCTTATTTCCTCCAGTGATGAGTGCTGATTGTAGGTCCAGTTGTTTTTAGAAATGAGAGAATTGGAAAGGTTTATGGAACTTCGACGAAAACTGCCATTTCAACTTGTAGCAATCAAAGGTGATCTGTCTGCAGGGGTTACAAAGACGAAAAAATTAAGGCACAAGAACACCCCGGTAATGAGTATTCCATTGTGACTATGTATAATTTTACTAAGTAATTAAATTAAGGGAAAATGTAACATAAAAACTATGGTGGCAATCCGTGTAATAACTACACAAAATGGTATCTGTTGACCAACCTGCAGGTCTCTTTTCTTTTCCCGATTGCCCTCCTTTGTTTCTTTTGTATCAGAGATAGAATTTGTCTATACGTGTAAAGACACATGTTGTGTCCGCATTGTATTCGTTCTCATATTACGATACTCGTATCGCAAGGTAGGAACTACAATGATGAATGTATATAGGCTAACTGCATAAAGAATGTAACTACCCTTGTTAGTATACGAAGAACATGAGCTGTTACTGTTGATCGTTTTCATCGAAGCATTTATGGAACTGCAAATTTTTTTGTAAAAGTATCCATACGTACGGAGGATACTGTACTCACTATATTAGACACAGAGTTCTACTACTTTTTTTTGTAATAAAAATGTTTGTAAAATTCCGAAAGTCTGTTCAATATGCTTGGAATCGATTGAGCAACGCGAATCAGAAACAGACAGTAAGTCTCCAAATAAAAATCTGCACAGACGTAATCTCCATAACGCATTGGCTTTCTGTGTTACCAAACGCTTAAAACCAGTAACAAAATGTGGATATATGTGCGAACATCATGATCAGTAGTATTTATGACATTAACTATAAATACATTCTAATAGACCTAATAAAAACATTTTAGGTATGTGCACAATAAGAAGGAAATACAGAGACGTGTTGTAAAAACATTCAAACTGTATATGAAAACTCATTATACTGTGATATGATAAAAGAACAGCATTTAATACACAGAACTTTTTTTTTAAATTTAAACAAATATAGCCTACAGAATTTTGTACACATTTCTTTACAGTTATTAAAATACATCGGAAGAATTATAGATATGTCGAAATTTGTGTGAAGGACAGTGGTAACGATTAGGAGGCGTAGATTGGAGAGTGAGAACCGTAAAGAGTGGACGCAGAGTATGGGTATGCTGCATAACGTGGGTAAGCAGCGTATGGGTAGGCGTTGTATTTATAGGGGTAAGAGTATACAGAAGTAGGAGCAGAATTGATCAAAGTGGCCGGAGCAGCAACAGTTCTGATGAGAGTGGCCGATGCAGGAGCAGAATTGATCAAAGTGGCTGGAGCAGCAGCAGTTCTGATCAAATCAGCGGGAGCAGCAGCAGTTCTGATCAGACCGGCGGGAGATGTATTAACGATGTGGGCGGTAGCGATCTTAGCGGCAATAACTGGTGCTGGGGCAGCGATTTGTGGCGGGGCTACAGCGGCTCCACTGCGACTGATAACGGCGTTGAAACCGTTCACGGAGTCTGCTGTGTACTGAACGGTTCTCAGTGAGCCGTCGGCTTCGACCAGACTGTAAGACCCTTGAACGACGTCACCGTCTCTGCTCTCCTGCTGGCTCTTAACGTCTCCGGTAATCGGGTCGTTTACGCTGTACTCGTAGTGGTACTGTGGATGAGGGTCGTAGTCGGCGTCGGACGGTTTCAGTGAAACGGGTACGGGCACCACCTGCGCCTGCGCCACAGCTACGAAAGCGGTCACTGCGAATACCTGAAATACATGTACACGACGATTATCAGTGTTGAACGTAACTCATTAAGTTGCAGAGACACAGCGTGGAAGACGCTAATTAATGTTGGGCAAGAGTGTGTGAGAAAGATTACAATCCACAGCAAACTATCGACATTTAGTGGTACGTCTTTAATGGGCTACTAATGATCACTAAAGCGGAGACCGCGGAATTTAAGTGAAGTCAACTCAAACTACATTATATGGTCGGCAGATAGTCCTAATGGAATGCATCAAGTTTCAGATGTTCCTTTTGGCTTTCAAACAAACGTTCTTTTCGGCTTCTCTGTTAACAAAAGTACATCTTCTGTTATTACGTTTAAGGCCTAAAAAACTAGTGTGAACAGTCTACTAAGAGAACTAAGTACAATTTTCTAATGAAAACAGATGTCTAAAAATGTGTTAGAAATGCGTTTTTTACAGTAAGTTTACTATAGTCAGTTTATTAAATGCTAAACATTCGTACCTGACCTGGTGTATTTTTCACTTTCACGCTTTAGCTTAGCGTTCGCAAAAGTGTAGGGGACCATAAAACAGTGCCAGTCGTTCAGAAAATAACTTACAAAAATTGTAATATTTATTGTTATCTGTGGGGCGTCAAATGTTGAAAGTATTTCCATGAAACAAGTAACTAGAGTCCATAATTGAAATGAAAGACTGCATATAATTAATCTGTTTTGGTAATATTCTAGACTGGTTTATACACATTTAATTAGCTTTAACTGTAGTAAATTGAACTATTTGAAATTAATTTATTATGGACCTCGTGAAACAGTAACAAACCGAATGTAGTGTAATTAAAGTACAAAGTACAAATTAGGATATGGAATGGCTAATTTGCACTTAAACTAGATTTTATCAGAAGGAATAGTGAAATGGCGTGATATGAATCATGAAAGAAGAAAAGGAGAAGAAGAATGGTCAACTGAGAACACTAAGTGAAATTAGTTCATAAACACAATTTGTACTATAAGGTAACAACTTTCATTATATTCCGTCTATGTAATTTACTAAAGCGTACTGATTTCTATCAAGAAATGGAAACACACTACTGCATGAAATAACAACCAGTTTTCATAGTCATCCATGCGCTAATGAACTAAACTGATAAAAAATAAAGTGATTACACATTAACATGTTAATGTATTGTAAAGTAAAGTTTATAACATCTAGTTGCCGTAAGTTAATATATACGGAAAGCGAAATTTACATTTATTAAAATGTGTGTATTTCAATATTCGTTTGTAATCTTACAGCACTGAGCCCACTCAATGAGGACATAAACGCATACGAAATTGAACAAGTTGTGGTTACTACGTTTTCTACAATATAATTAATTTTCATTACTTAGAAACCAACTACTGTAATTAGTATCCATTATTTGATGGCTTTTTGTACTCCTTCACCTTTCGTGTGTTACAGGAATAATATGTAGGCTACTAACAGATTGTACTATTCCGTGCCAGCAGACTGAAACAATAAAGTACAGCCCTACTTACTATAATCCCAAGTATGCTATTACCATCAGTTTTAACACACACACACACACACACACACAATTACAGTCGAATAATATAAAATTTATCTGTATAACTTTGTTACAAAATTTATATTTATGAAGTCAGTTCATTTCATAAATATAAATATTTTTAAGTAAATAAGGTTTTTTAAGTAAACCCGTAAAACAACTTGAGTTTCTGAATGAATTTATGCTAAAATTTCCTGCTGAGCGGAAATATTTGATAGAACTTTGTACAATTAATTTAAATCTGCCTGTACTGAAACTGTAGCTGATCGGTCTCACGGGTCGAGGTCATTATTATACAGGGTTGAAGGTTGTCAATGAGATAAAAATGATGGTCTTAAAAACAGTATGTACATTATCGGTATATTTCGGTTACAGTTGAAGGTCGTGCACTACAAGTACCGCATTGAAGGTTTTGTAAAACTGAGTACTACAAAAACTATGCCATTTTCCGTCGTGATTTGCATATGTTAACGTAAAATAATAGATACCAACTTACACAACATTTTACAGAAAAATCCTGTGTGCCGTCTGCACAAAGGAGCGCGCGCGCCCACACACACACTTAGGTAATGAACAGTAGGTCTTCAGTGTTCAATAACGAACTGAATTTCGTGTATTCCTTAAATAAGGAAGCGCTACCCCGCTACAGCTAGAATGGATGCTTACTTTAGCAAAAGCCATTGCGAAGAAATGTGGTCTTGAGGTCTTCTGTTCTAGAAGGTGTTCCAGAGTGATTCAGTCAGTTGAGGCGAGCTGCTATTTGTACTCAAATCCAAAGACGAGTGTTTGGATGAGGTTGCATCCATCTTCTTCCCCACCACGTAACCTGAACCAATAGTAGACGACCTTACAGGCACATCCATCCAGATACGAGCCTCGTATTTTCTCGTATTTAATTCCAGAAAAAGAATTCACGGCTCTCTATTAGTGAGTTGTCGTTTTGGTGACACACCCTTATGAAGAAAAGTTGATTATTCCCCGTGCTGACCAATCTGTGGCCTTCAAATAAATTCAGTCATTTTGGAAAACAAATAAACGTATCATTCTCAACATTAACAGTCTCACTGCACGTATTTTTAAATATCGAATTTACTCAGTTTCATATTACAATGTATATTAATTAATCAAAATTAATTAATTAACATTCTTTTTAATTATAGGAAATTACTGTGCTATACTTTGCATATCTTTCATTCAATTACGCGCCACGTCGTTGCGCCATGTACAATGTAATTATGCAACGCGTTGGGCACTATATACGAAGTAATTAATGATGCTGATTTAATTGGATAACTTATTTACTAAATTTATATATTATTTCATCTGTATTTATGAAAATGCTATCTGTACGACTCTGTCGTGTTTCTCTACTTTCTTTGGCCCTACAGTTGGATGTCATATACAATGATAATTAAATATATTTCTTTAGTTAATTGCATGAATTAAATTATTGTTAATTTATAAACCACGATCAAACTTGTTAAACATGAAATTGATTTTGGCTTTAACTGCCAAATAAGCTTCTAGTCTGAGTATATTTATAAGCATGGTAATTGATAAACTATATTAAATTGAATCATGAGTTATAGATCCTATTTAGTGAGGAGTTAACTTGTGAGTCAGTTCTTACACAAATCATTATAACACAAACGAATCCAATCTAAAATACGTTTATTAAAATAAAGTATCTCATCCGTATTCATATCATAACATAAATCATAGAATAAGAGCACCTTCAAATCTTCTAAAAGACAATAAAATTCTATACCACATTTAAATAATTGAAAGAACAAGTTTAAAATAATTAAAAGAACAATCAAATATAGGCACTTATTCATGCGTATTGACGTTACTAGCTACCAGTGTGGTGTGCTCATAATTTGCATTAAGTGGTTTTACGTCAAAACACATTAAACATTTATATACGTGAAATACTCATATACTAATAATACACATATTAAGCATATACATAGTTAAAATCATGTTCCTGCAACAGACATATTAGAACACATACATAGTTACAATAAACATATATAGATACTAACAAGAATACATGTGCAATACTCTATAACATAATGATCCCTACCCATGGATTCGTATTCTATCTGACTCTTGTTTGTAAAATTCTCAGGTGGTTTGGTTCTAAGTGTCAGGTCAGTGGTATTATGGTAAATTAATAATTATAATAAGAGATTAATTTTGTACGTTACTCGTTCTGCTGTGATGTATCGCTCCCATGGTGTATCCATGCGGGTTCCTTCGTTGACGGTTGATGTTAATCCATATAGCACTTGTGATTGACACTTTCGATTTCTATACGTACATCGTCCGAGAACACTAGTCCGCACTCCGCGACATTCGCTATGAGTTTTGAGATTGCCACGGTGTAAATTGCGGCATAGCACTTAGAGTCTGTCGACTACGCGTGTTCGCGTGAGTCTATTGACGCGATTAACAGCTTGATACCGTTACGCACTTAATAGTCTTTCATCTTGCGCGTTTTACTCTCCTGCGACGCATGATTGCTTTTAAGTTCATTAGGCAATTATAATCATTGCTATTACTTGACTTTATTCGAAATAGTGTAGTATCACTACTTTATGTAAAGGTTCAAGAATGTCACTGCTAAATATTATCACCCTTTATGACAGCGTATTACACATAGTTTATAAAGTTCGTTATTCGCGCGTCATCGCGAACACTACCGTTCCGTTTTGGCGTTCTAAGTCTCATTCACGCACTTCCATTAGGTCTGAACAGTCTTTATAGTATCTAATGAAATACTGCGAATTACTGGGTTACTGAGATACTGAAAATAACAATGTACTGGAAGAGAACTTTGACTCACTGAAATTGATGAAGTACCGATATAACTGAAATACCGCGCAAAGTTTTTATGAACCGAGTAAAGTTTTGAATGAACTAAGTAACAAATTCGAATGACTGAGAACTGAGAGCGCGTCCCCTTGAGTATTCAGTTTTTATTCCTTTCTATCTTCCCACTCTTGTAACTCCGATGATCGCTCCAACTTCCCACCAAATCATCTCTGATAGGCTTATTGCATGGATCTCCCTGTGTCCTCTCGTCTCCAGTCTGTATTTCTGGCGAATTCTCCACCCAGTGCCGTTTGGAGAGGGATGTCCTTACTCGGGATTTGCTCTCTGGTCGCCGGCTTCTGTCAGCACCATCCCTTTCAGTTGCTCCCTTTGGAATTCTCGTTCCTCATTGGCTGGTTGGCTTTCTTAATTTGAGTTTGACGCAGTCCACGTGGACTCGACGAGTTGCTGTCTTTCGTCCGTTGCCCCGTTGCCTTGGAATCCGTGTTAAGGCCTTGCTTCCGAAATCACATCTGCTACTTTTGGTGTAGCGTGTCAAATTCCCTTATTGTTGAGACACTATCCACTTCCTTCGATGAACTACGGGTGGCATAACATCTGTGTTCTCCACAAGCGTCACTCAGTCGCATGCTCCATTGTCTGTGCACCAACTATTGTTTTACTATAAGTCGCACACATGGTTTCGAACAAACTCTTACCGTTGGCTATGTATTTTTCTCGTTACTGGACAGATGTAAGGGTAGCATTCCTTTGTTATAATTGTGGAGTCAAGCGTTCCCACGCATGGTCCAGTTCGTCGCAACGTGTGCTGTACTGCTCATTGTTCGTTAATGGTTTTTACGTCGTTTTAACGGAAAGGAAGGTTTGTTCCTTTTCGTCGCCCACCCTCGAACAAAGCTAACATGTGTCACTTTTGACGGGCTCTAATTGCTGGTGTACTTCTCTCGCAATACTCAAAATTTCAAAAAAAAATCTCGAAATAATAATCACATTATAATATTAATTTTTGCGGACACGGAAAACATGTTTACACAGATGTGGTAAAATACGTAATTATGTAGTACACATGCTATTTACAAAACGTTTTGCAGTTTACAAGTACATAAAAGGCAAGTCTATGCGAAAAGGCGAACACAGTGGTGAAAGAAGAACGTATTATGCGCTTCCAGCTGGAAGCTGGATTATGCGCCAAATAGCTGTAAACTACAACTACAAAGGAAGAAAGCAAATATGTTTACGATTTCAGTTGTCTGATACTGCAATAAGTTTTAATGACAATATACCGGATTTTCTTATGATACTGTTTTGCAAGGCTAACAATCACTTAACTTTGACTAAGCGGGTTAATGCGTCGCGTCTGTTCGTTTGCAGCATATCCTTATTCACGTAGTACGAGTATAGTCGTAATATTAAGACTAGGCCTATACTGCACAATAGTAGCATACGCTTAATCTTGCATGTCTGTTTTTAAGTCAGTGTTGGTGTTTTTATAGCTACAAGATATAACGCGACACGTTATCCACGTATGGGATATTCGCACGCGTTATTAAGAAGATCATAATATCCCATATTATAAATGCCGTATTCGCTGAGGCTGTTACGAAATCTTACAGTTCCGTAATGAATTCTCAGTCTATGTATAATGTTTAAATGGATTATGTCTTTCTGATTTCAGAGCGAATCTTGCATATCGGGAAACATTTTTAGCAGTACTTTTACACCCTTTACACGGCTCGTTTACGTTTATGTGATTTAAAATAAAAGATGATTCGCCAGAATAAAAAAAAGTGGGTGGATCCGGAGGACCACATAACGGGCCTGTGGAAGTAAACGTCTATTACTAAGTGTAGACAAAGTCAATTTACAGTAACACGCATGTAAGGATTGCGACATAATAAGTACTTAATGACAGAATTACGGAGAAACGTAAGTAAACGTCAAACATTTGAACCGCTGTTGATT
This sequence comes from Magicicada septendecula, assembly GCA_034769895.1. Lineage (NCBI taxonomy): Eukaryota > Metazoa > Arthropoda > Insecta > Hemiptera > Cicadidae > Magicicada > Magicicada septendecula. The sequence goes on along the minus strand of CM068368.1, from coordinate 152,901,363 downwards.
GTAAAAAGTACCTACTGGTAATATCTGAAGTACGTTAACAATATCTGATCGGACTTTATTGAAGACTTAATGAAATATTGAGCGCAGTTCTTTCGAAAACGCCTCATACAATCGCACACTCGTAAAGTTTCTACACTGGTGGACCTAGAAAATTCGAACCTTTTTTTGTTATTATTAGAAGTATAAATGTTTCAATGAAAACATTAACAAACTTACGGATTACGTGGGTTAGCCTAAAATTCAGTTTACTGTAAATAACGTTACAGTTTTACATAGTCTACTGTCGGAGCAGAGATATCACTCACATAAAGTACACTATGCGTCGACTGTTCAGATCATCGTCTCCAGGCTAAGCGGATCCAGCAAGACCCACAGTAAGTAGTACACTTGAATGAATAATAAAAGTGATGTAAATCAAACTATTGCTCGTTGAACTGTAAAGTTTATTTCAATTTAAAAGTTCTGAAATTTAATGAAATTATAAATACAGTGGAAAACTTTTAACGAAATATCGGTTAACATGAAATCGGCTCAGGTCCCGATCGTTGCTTCTGTTTTACGATCACAGTTTTTGGGCTTAACACGAAAGTTTTTCTAACAAAATATCGGTTAACACGAAAAAGTTTTGTTAAATATAATTTTTTTGCTGGCTTTCAGTAGCTGGATAATAAATAAATTATGACACCCCAAAAGTACAAGTTAATAACTGTGAAAGTAATGAATGCGCCGACGAACTTAAAACAGAAAATTTACGAGTTCTTACCGCTACCGATATGCTCTCGTTGCTGAGCCTGTTCGTCGATATTTAGAAGCCATCTCGGAAGGTGAAATGTTTGACGACATTGATAAATTAGAATAATCTTTTGAAAATAAATTAGTGTGGAATTTTGTGCAATAGGCTTTAAAAGACATACTACATAATTGTACAAGAAAATCTAAATCGTATGACTAAGTTTAGAACAGCTACAGTGCGTGTATACTAAATTTTAAGACAAATTAACCATATCTTTTCTAAACATTAATCAGAAATTATTCAGTAGGATAAATAAAACGTTTATATGTAAATATCTTCAGAATATTCTTTACTACTTTATCTTACTACACAATACAGTAAGTAATCAATACAGTATTTGTTCGTTTATCTCAAAATGTTTCACTTTTTGTCCGTTTAACACTAAATTCTGTTCACACAAAATTCGGTTAACACGAAAAATAGCTGGTCCAAGTCATTTCGCGTTAAACGTTTCCACTGTAGTTAGTATAAAATTAAGTAAAACAAAATAATAATAACACTCATGTTGGTGTTAACACACGTTAACACGTTATTATTCGTCTGAGTGTCATACCTTTCGACCCTACAAATAGGGGTTTGATTCAAGCCCTATTTATTCATTAACAAGCGAGGTGGTGGTTTGTAATAAAACAAGGCAGAATTAGGTGGGCAGGTCACGTACAAAGAATAACAGAGGAAAGAGCAGTGAAAAAAGTATTCATTGGAGGACCAAGAAGAAGAAGAGCAAGAGGGAGGCCAAGAAGAAAATGGGTGGACGATGTAGATGACGATATGAGAAGACTGGGGATCAGAAGGTGGCGAAGAGTCGCACAGGATAGACAAGAGTGGAGGCAGGGCTCTTCATGACCTGTAGCGCCGTGGAGTAGTAATAGTAGTAGTAGTAGTAGTAGTATGGAGGTGGTGCCCAAATTTTAAGAGGGGCACCTGGAAATCACTGACGGACACCTAATTAAGAGACCATGCAGTTTTGCAGCGCCGAGTATTGTCGTTTCAATAATTTTTCTCATTGTAAGGTTGAGTATTAACAATATCCACTTATTGTCAAACGTACATAGGCCTAATCGTTTCCACGTTTCCCCATCTTCGCCCTTCCGGCGCAAGTTGTTGGCCCTATAATATAGGCCTACTATATAATATGTATAATATACTGTAATATAATATATTATCATAAGAAAAATAAGATATATTGTCGTTGAATACTTGTAGCTGCCTCATAGGATGAATTTGTAAACAAATTTGTTTTCTACCTTTGCATGTAAGTTAACTGTAGTTAATCACATGGGCGCATTCTCTGGGTGATAATGTTATTCTTTTAGCCTTCGTATTGTTTAAATTAGCAGCCATCCTTATTTTCTTTTATAGAATTGCTAAACTGCTATAATTGTTTTTATTATTTAGACAAAGCTTTTCGTCATTACTGACATCTTCAGGTCTTAAACAACGACATTGCTTATTCTTTTAGCATTGCGTTTCCCTTTTCACACGAGCTTTATTTACTTGTAAATTGTAAAACGTTTTGTAAAGACGATGTGTATTGTTTAATCTCGTGTTTTAACGCATCTGTTTGTATATATTTTCGCGTCCGTAGAAGTTAATACGAAACTGAACTAAATGTAGGGTTTAAAAACACGTGTAGGTAGATCGTTAGAGTTGCGAACGATGCGTGTACTTATTCAAAACGAGTGAATTTATTTGAAGGCCACAGTGGATTCAAGTACTCTACAGATGATTTAACCGGTACCTGTATGCGTTGTGTGAAGGTTAGTTCAGTCTACCGTTAGGGTGAAGAAAAACCGTCCTTCCTACGCGTGTGTTAACAAAACGACAACTGACTAAATATAGAGCAGTCACTTATTCTGGAATTATTTTCTGGGTGGATATACCGTAAAGGTCGTCTATTAATGGTGCAGGGTTGCTTTGTGGTGGGGACGAAGATGGTCTGGACACTCGTCTTTGGATCTGGGTACAAATAGCAACCCGTCTCAACTGACGGAATCACTCAGGAACATCTTCTCGAACAGAAGACGGAGAGAGACCACATTTCCTTCGCAATGGCTTTTGCTAAAGTAAGCATATATTCTACAATAGTGCTTCCTTACTTAAGGAAATACACGAAATTCATATCGTTATCGAACGTTGTATTGTACTTTACATGTGTGGATGTACGAGGGAGCGCGCCACTCAGGATTTTTGTGTAAAAGTCTGTGTACTTTAGTATCGATTATTATTTAACGGTAACGTGTGCGAAATAATTTTTTTCAGTACACAAGTTTACCAAAACCTTCAATGCAGAACTTCTAGTGCAGCAAGTCCTTCAATTCAAGTCATATCGAAGCTAATATACTGTGTCAGTAATGTATACCGTTTTTAACAGAGCATTTTTATCATTTGCGAAAGACGTCAACAATTAAGAAACGTGACCTCGGCGCGTTCTAAACAGCTTCAGTTTCAGTAAATATAGCCCTAACTTTAAATTATTGTATAAAATTCTAACAGACATTTGTGCTAGGCAATTTAAGCATTAAATTCATTGAAGAACTTGATTTGTTTTACGACTTTTCGTAAAAAAACAAAATTTATGAAGCATTAACTTTATAAATATAAATTTTATAACTAATTTATACTTTTATAAAGTATAACAACTTAAGAAACTTTTAATTTACAGGTATAAACCGTTGTAATTGTGTACGTGCATGTGTGAGAGACAGATATCGATTGTAGGGATGACAAAGTTATTTATATAAGGTTAAATACAGTTATAAGTATGGAACTTGTATTCAACAGAGACGATAGAAGCTACTTACAGTACATTCATACACTCAAGCCTCTCCGTTTCCGTCTTCTACTATTTGACACCTAATTCGAATTAACTACTTACATTTGATATTCGATATCGGAATTGGGCTCGCTTCCCTGACATTTCATTTTTAAACCGATGACCGTGCTTGGGATTGTAGTAAGTCTGCTTTATTGTTTCAGTCTGCTCTGTGAATTTCAGCTTAATATCAAGAAATAGTTGTGAGCCATGAAACTTTTCTACGTTCGTATTTATACTATTACGAACCACGGTATTCCATTATAAAGCAATCAGTATACCTTACTGCTTTAGACTGCTAGACTGCTCTCTAAATTTAGAGACGCATTAAACTGTGACCATTTCGAACGTCCTTTTAGATACTGTATATATTTTCCTCAGACAATTATATACTCAGTTGTGTTACTAGATTGTTCACATGTAGTCTCTAGGCCTTAAACGTAACAACAAAATATTTTTGTTAAACAAAGCCGAAACTTTATTCATTGCATTAGCACTATCTGTTAACCATATAATGCAGTTTGAATCGACTTCATCTACATTCCGCGCTCTCCGACGTACGGATCATTAGTGGCTCATTATGGACGCACACTAAATCTCGTTAGTTTGATGTGGACTTTAATCGCTCTCACACATTCTTGTGTGCATTCGAATGGCATTCTTGCCCGGCATTAATGCAGGAGTGTTCTGCGTTGTATCTCTGCAACTTAATGAGTTACGTTCAACACTGATAATAATCGTCGTCTACATTGATCGCTTTCGTAGCTGCGGCGCAGGCGCAGGTGGTGCCCGTACCTGTTTCACTGAAAGCGTCCGACGCTACCTACGACCCTCATCCACAGTACCACTACGAGTACAGCGTAAACAGCCCGATCACCGGAGACGCCAAGAGCCAGCAGGAGAGTAGGGACGGTGACTTCGTTCAAGGGTCTTACAGTCTGGTCGAAGCCGACGGCTCACTGAGAACCGTTCAGTACACAGCAGACTCCGTGAACGGTTTCAACACCGTTGTCAGTCGCAGTGGAGCCGCTGTAGCCCCGCCACAAATCGCAGTCCCAGCACCAGTTATTGCCGCTAAGAACGCTGTCACCCCCATCGTCAATGCAGCTCCCGCCGCGCTGACCAGAACTGCTGCTGCTCCGGCCACTTTGATCAGTACTGCTCCTGGTTCATCCACTCTGATCAGAACTGCTGCTGCTTCTCCGGCCACTTTGATCAGTTCTGCTCCTGCTTCGGCCACTTTGATCCGAACTGCTGCAGCTCCGGCCACCACTTTGATCAGAACAGCTCCTGCTTCTGTGCACTCTTATCCATACAACTACAACGCCTACCCATATGCTGCTAACGTACGTTACGCAGGATACCCTTACTCTGCGTCCCCTCTGTACGGCTCTCAGTCTCCAATCTACGCCTACTAATCGTTTCCACTGCCCTTCCCTCTTATTTCCACACTTCTATAACTCTTCCGACGTATTGTATTGACTGTAAAAAAAGTGTACAAAATTCTATATGTGACTTTAAATTCAAATTAAATTCTCTCCGTGTGTTAAATTCTGTTTTTTTTTTATATCATAGTATAAAAACGTTTTGTTTGCAGTTTGAATGTTTTTAAAACATTTCCCTGTTTTTTTTGGTTGTATGGGTATACCTAAAATGAGTGTTATTAATTTTTGATTAGTATGTATTTTTGTGTTATAAGTAATACGGATCGTGTCTCACGTAAATGCATGTTTGGTTATTGATTTCATGTGTTTGATACCAAATGTCAACTTGTTACGGAGATTAACTGTGTGCACATTTTTATTATTTGTCTTTTGCTTTTCCAGATTAAGAACAGCTTCAAACCTATTGAAATACTTTGAAAATTTGAAAATGTTTCTTCGGTTGGTACTATAAAAATTTTGTTTGTGTATCACGGAAAAGCAATTTTACAACTATTATTAGAAAACGTAAGTAAACTTTTGTATCTAATATGGGTAGTACTAAGTTATCCAGCCGTATTGATAGTTATACAAAAGGTTTTTGGTTTTTCTAAATTCTTTGGTGAGAACAGTCACAGGATTCCTAAAGCTTCGTAATATTGGATTGAATATTTCTTCATGAACTTATAACATGACTGAAGCAAAACTTATACATATTTCATTAAATTTTTAATTCCCTAAAATAGGAGTAATAGATCAGTGGATATCGCCTGTCTACCTATCTAGGCGTCCAGGGTAGCACCATATAATCAGTGTGATGGATGGATGGATGATGCATGGGCGTCTTGCGCCCTAATTTGTTTGCGTTGTCCAGGCCTAGGCCTGATGAACGCCAGGTGCCAGCAGGTCAGCGCGGTCGTTTGCTCTGCACAAGGGAGTTATGGTGCAGTCCGCGGGTCCATGATAAATTACATGACCACCACGGAGGCAAGCTTGAGCTTTTGCTTTAGCCAATTGTCCCGCCGAGGCGCGACACCATGCCCCCCTCGGGCATAGCCTTTGGGAACGTAGTGACGCACTGGCGAGAACAAGAGGCTCGAGCGCCCTAGGGCGTCGGCCGAAACGGTAAGGAATGACTCCGAGACAGCCAGCATCCGCAAGGAAGGCACATGCACAACCTCGCGGGAGCCCGTGTCTCAGGTCATTACCTTGCCGAATCAGCAAAGCAGGTGCTGACGGGGATCTCGGTTGTCATGGCTTCAGCCAATTGCCACGCCTGGGCGCGGCTCCTTGGTCTCCGAGGGCATAGCCCACGGAAACTTAGAGGCGCGCTGGCGAGGACAAGAGGCTCGACCGCCCGAAGGCGGCGGCCAAGTCGAAGGGACTCGTCACTGGGGCAGTCGGCTCTCGCAAAGAAGGCATTTGCACAACCTCGCGGGAGCCCATGTCCCGGATCACAGCCTTGTCGAGTCGGCAAAGCCGATGCTGACAATAAATCAATCCATTCCAATCTGCCGCAGCATGATTGACTACAATTTCGGCAGGCGTAGGTAGTCAGTGATGGTGATCATTTCAGTCTCCAGAAGGTTGGGGGGTTCGTTTCTGGGGGTTCATGTGATGAACTTAGGGGGGTCGTCTAACAGCGCCCTAGGGCGCCTGACACGGCGAGGGGGCGGTGTATTCTCCATGCTATTCAGCCTTTGGAGGTGCGGATAAGGGGACTCGCCGGCCTTGGCGAACAACAGTGTGCTTTTCTCAGCCGCAGATCTACTCAGCCTGTGAAAGTTAGTACCCGAAATAACGTCGGTGTTAATAACTGGTAGCCAAAGCTCAGCACTAGTACATTACCTATCTCGATTACCAGCCTAAACCACTTCTATGAATCCTTTTGGTGTTATTATTTCATTTAAAAAGTTATAAAATAATCTGTAATAATTTTGAAGTATTCAATATGTTGATAATAACGTTCAGCTATTTCATCGGCATCTGATTCAGAATCATCGTCATCTTCGTAATGGTGTTAACAGATGGTGATTCTAAAAACCATAATGCTTGTTTGTGTATGTGTAACATAGGTTTTGATAAGCGAATTTTGCCCTTTTTCAGTAAACGAATCTTGTCGAGTTCGTAATAAAATATTTTGCAATGTATAAGGCTTCTCTAAAAGCACAGAGAAAAAACGACATAGGTTCTCAACAAACCTATGTGGCAAACACTCTTGGAACTCCTCAACGAGGTCGTATTTACGTGGAGGGACGAACGGGCCGGACCCCCCTCAGAGGGTCCGGTTTTGTTATTCTCTTACTTTTTAGGCTGTTTTATTATTTTTTCAACTGTGTACGCTAATATAGTTGTATTTTTTTTTAATATAAAAACAGATTTATTACACAGCATTAGCGTATAGGCCTACGTTTGAAATATCAAATATAGGAAAATCAATTCAGTCAATAAGCATCTTGTAAACAATGTTTCAATAACGAGTATGTTTATTGTGTTATTACCGTTTACTTTAAAGGGACTGATTTCAGCCTCTTTAAAGATAGTGGTATTGATTAATCTTATCTTGTTTTTTCTTTTGTATGAACTCTACCCGACTCCGGACTCCCCCCCCCCCGGCCAAATTCTAGATACCCCACTCTCTCCTCAACATTTATTATGTGCCACATTATTCTAGGCCTATAGTTTCAGTTACAATCTTAGACTCGGTGGGCGTCCCAGCGAACTGGCCAAGAAGGTGATGTACAATGGTCGTGAAGTCTCTAACTTCTGGCAACCGAATATCAACCAGTTAATGAAATCTAAAGACGACGCAGCGATAAGCTGATAAAAAGGATATGTCCATTGGACGTATGTCCTGCAAGACAGTGTGCGTATGTGTCTACTGAAATACTGACATTCATATTGCTTATTTCCCAGATTGCTTATTGTTCATATTGTTTATTATTCATATTGCGTATTGGCCAGATTGGAATAAACATTATAAAATAAAAAATAAAGATTATCACATAATCATATTGATTCCTGGTATTGATGATAACCTGGACTAATGTAGGCCTAACTGACGATATATTGAATCAGGGTGTTCGATAATACTCTTGGGACGAAGCGTTAAAGATGGTCCCCGCAAATATATTTCAACAACGTCAGCATTTCGAAGCACTAATTAGTGGTACTGTGTCGTATTCCAGATACTGGCATTCTAATTAATTTGAGTCAGTTATGAAACCATTAAGATAGTTGCTGTTACTAAACGTTTTTGATTTTGATGCTACGCTTATACTATCGTTTCCCAAAAAGTTGTACGTTTTCTTGTTAAAAGTGGAATCGGATTAAGATCAACACTCAGATGTAATATGAAGTAGAACCTCGTTTATGCGGCCATAATTCGTCCGGATTTCTTGTTTATCCGAACTGAAAATACAGTACACTAGTACACAAGTTCTGCCGGTAACAATTCAATTTTTGAACGTGTCTAATCTTATAATAAAACCGTATTAATTATCATAAAACAATTTAAACCTAAAGCTTTGAAACCTTGCCTATCCATCTCTATACATACTACTACGATCGAGCTGAGCAAAGTGACGGCATATGCGGAACGCAAAACGGAAACAGTATCAGCTGAACGCGTGGTAGAGTGTAGAGTGTCATATAGATTTGGCACAAAAGAAACTTACTCAATATTTTAGTGAAATTAACAATATTTAAATGTCTGAAGAGTTTTTATAATAGGCTAATATGAAAATAAATGCCAATAAATCAATATGAAAATCTCATACCTCTTATAAATCAGTTCAAAGATGCGAGGTGCAGTATCAAATCCTATTGCGATATTTATTTTTGTAAAGGTATAAGGTGCCCTCTGTTATTACTGATTAAGGATGGATCCTCCCGTTTTCTGCCAGGCGGAGAACTTCTTGAACTACCGTAATAGATATAATATCAAAGTGGGGATGGTCTACGGACTAGTCTGTTTATCTGAAAATTCTGTGCTTAACACTCTGTCACCAAAATAACAAAGGGTGATGTTTCGACTGTTTCTATAATAGTTGTTAAAATAATCAACTTGTAACTTTTAAAATATACTCCACAAAATGGAAGACGAGTTAATAACATACGTACCCACACATAAAAAGTTATTTCTCCACGTGTGCCGTAGTTGTCCCTTGCCGATTATGTGTGAGACCTATGGTGACAGCCCAAATACCGACTAACATCGCGTAACACAGGTGATTAATAGAATGTTTATTGAGCACAAACCAGAAAATTTGTTCGCCTGTGGACGGCTTATGTTAAGCAGTGGATAAAATGAATTTTTCAATAGTCTTCGCAGCGATGAAGTAGGAGCAGACCCGTATGTAACCTCGTCAGCCCGCATCGTTGGTTATCGTTAAACCGTCTGTCTCGACGGTCTGTCGTCAGCGGTCAAGTACAAAGTATAACAGTACAACAGAATTTCCTCAGAAAGCAACGTTTCGGCTGCGAATACATCTGGATCCTTTATCAGGCACACTATATAAGTCACATGAACGTAAAAATATAAAATACGTAACTGTATCACGTGGACAAAATCCAGTAGCGGGTAGTCAAACAAGAATGTACACGTAAAATGATTAAACGGTAAAGGTGAAACAAAAGTAGGTAACGATAAAAAGACTTACAAAAAACGGGAATTGAACAGTCCTTGCTACAAAAACTGTTGCGAATATAAAAAGAACACTTCCATCGGTCGAAAAACGGGTTTTTACACCATTGGCGTTTTCTCGATTGGTGTACGTGTTGCTCTTGTATTGGCGCCTGTTTTTGTTATCCATGTTATCAGTTCTACCAACAAGGACTGCTAAGTAAGTAAGTAAGTTTTGTTAGTAGGTTTTATTAAAATATACTTTTATTTTAATTGTTATCAGTTTATTCAATTTTATCATGCACGTCCTTGCTTTATATAATTTTATCTGTTATATGAATTAGGGCAACCTTACATGGCTATAACAGCCAATGAGCAGAAACCTTTCTACAATAATGTGAGCAGACTGACGAAAATTGTATCTACAACTTTTGAATTTTTTTTTAATTTAATTGCAGACGTAGGCCTATTTTAATTCAGTGGTTGTGTAATATGAAGTAGAATGGACACTTTGTTGGAATAGACATGCTGGCTGCAATAAAGTGCTCAAGACTAGTGACTTTTGAATAAAATAAAAATATTATACACGCATGGGTATCCGGTCTGATTGGATATTGCAACGTTAGTGAAAACCTACGCAAGTAGACTGCCAAATACACGTACTCGAGAATTGCTCATCAACCAAAACCCAACTTTCTTAATTGTGTGGACGTACGGTACGAGGATACGTATTTTCACGAACTCCACAACTTTTCTTGTTTTTAGGGTTGGCAGACGTCCGGGTTTACCCAGACATGTTTGGCTTTATTATAGTTTAGTCCGGCTAAAAATAAGCATGTCCGGCCTGTCGGGATTTTGTTAGGATCTTTGTCTGACACGTAGTATTATGATAAAAGTATAGCACATTTTTTATGCCTGAAAAAGGTACTAGATCTGAAAAAATGTACGTACTAGATGTTTATTTCCTTTCAGTATGTTTAGGCCTTTTATGATATTTCTGTTAATCATTGTATTATCTTCAAAGGCGTGATATTCAGTTTAAATTTTGAGATTTAAATATTTAGTTAAAAAAGTCTAAATTTATTTAATAAGTAGCAGGTACCCGCAGCTTCGCATGCGAATATTTGTATATGATTGTTGTGGTAACTGTCGAGTTAGTAGTTTTTACAACTACAACTACCCAGTCTGAGGATCGACTAATTTTAATGTAAAATGATAACCATCTTCTCCTCTGCAAAACATTAAAGGGTACTGTAAAGCATCATAAGCTCGATGTGTTTCTGCAATTCGATGTAGCGTATGATCACTCGCACGGATTATTATATCGAGTTTATCGCATTCCTGGTTAACTAAAACTACTGCCACCTCATTAGTTGTCGGTGCACTGTATTAAGATCGGTGCATTAGTAAGTTCTGTTACTAGTGGCTTATCCAAGTTACGAATATGATCCATTCTTGTTTCAGATTGCTGTAAATAATCAGCTATGAAATACACCTGTAGAAATTTTGGTACTTCGTTTTGTGTGGGGAGTAATGATCCCATGAGGTGATATACTTGCCCTTGAATTTTGAAAGTAGGCATGAAGCTCCCTTCGACTATTTCATTGGCACGAATGATGTAAATTGAAAAGCTGAATTGTACGATCTTAATGCATTCAAAAATGTTTTCGATAAAACATGTTCTCCATTTAATAATGATTTTAACGGTTCTGGAGGAGGAACTATGGGATCTAATCGCATTTTTCCTGCAGAGCAACATAATCCATGTGATTCATTTTTGAAACCACTATTTAATTTTGCATTCCATCGTAAAGTAGGACCTCGTGATCCCATAGTCGCTTGCCTGCGTCTTTGTGCCGCTAATCTGTTTTCACGAATCGTAGGACTTTCAACCCGTGAGACTTCTAATCCAGATCTTTCTGAAGAGTTTCCAGGAGCTGATTGCATTTCGACTCCTTCGACGTCATTTTCAGATTCTCTAAGACGCTTCTTTCTTTCCGCAGCAGCAGTAGATCTTCTTAAACATGATCGTCTTTTTGGCATTGCAAAGCTAAAAAAAGGGAAATGTATTTATTTGATCTATACTAATAAATCTCTAGGGGGCAATTAATAATTTATACAATACAATACATATTGCACATATTACTTACCGATGACGTAAAATTAACCAAAAAAGGCACTGATACTACATCACTGACCCTCATCGCATAATTCTCGATGAAGTAGGTTAAGTATAAAATTCTCGACAATTAATTATTCCTACTGCACATAGGCCTACTGAATATTCAAATGTCGAAGAGTATGGTTTGTCAGAATCAACGTGTACTATATAATCAATGTTACAATATAATCAAACAATGAATTATTGTATTGTTTATATGAATTCCATATGCTGATAAGAATTCCATATCCCTACTAAAATGTAAATATTCAAATGGACTAACTGATATCAATATACTTATGTATACACTATTTGTATTATTCTATACGAATAAACATTTCATCTAATTGTGTTACTGCATGTTTGTAAATATCTACTAAATTATCAAATTTTGATTTTACGTATCGGGGAAACATGAATGATGGATCTATTGCTTCGCACTTTTTGGATATTCATAACTTACAATATAAGAATATTATTAATATATTATAGATACAGCAGTGGAGGTTTGTGGTGTTACTAAAATGAATAATAACAGAAAACAGACGGTATGGTGGACTAATGAAATAAAGGAGCAGAACTGTGGATAACTATAAAGCATATAAGCAACAAAGAAAAATTGTTAAAGAATCAGTTGGAAAAGCGAAAGGGAGTGCATGGAAAGATTTTGGAGAAAAATTGGAAAGAGGTAGGTGGGAAAATCAAAAGCTTTTTTTCAGAGTATTGAAATCTTTTAGAAAAGAAAAAACTGAGTATGATATATGTATATATAATGCTAATGGGAAAATACTGATAGAAAGAAACGATATAATGAATAGATGGAAAGAATACTTTCAAGGATTACTAGGTGGTAAGGAAATCAACAAAGATGATCATAAAGTCAATATTAATGAAGAAGAAGATAGAGAGGATGGTGAAGTTGCAGAAGAAAAAATAACGATTCATGAATTAGAAGTAGTGATTAAAGGACTTAAAAGTGGGAGATCACCTGGAACAGATAAAATTACAGCAGAAATGATAAAGAATACGGGGAAAAAGGGGAAAGAAATACTTTTAGAAATTATCAATAAAGCGTGGACAAGTGTAGACATACCAAGAGAATGGGAGGAAGCATTGATAGTTCCTATTTTTAAGAAAGGTAACGCATGAGCAGATAATTAATAATAAATTGGTCCCAATTTTAGAAAATAGTTTCGAGGAATCGCAGAGTGGCTTTAGATCAGGGAGAAGTGTGCGGGATCACATTTTTACTCTGCAACAGATAGCTGAGAAGTCGATACAACAAGATAAATTGCTATGTTTGGCTTTTATTGATCTTGAGAAGGCTTTCGATAGTGTGCCTAGAACAAAAATATGGGAAGGTTTAAAAAATAGAGGAATAAGGAGTAAAATAATTAAGGTAGTACAGAGGTTATACAAAAATAATGTTAATTATGTAATTGGTAAAAATATGAGGTCGTTAGGAATTACAACAAACTATGGATTAAGACAAGGAGGTGGACTGAGTCCGACATTATTCAACTTGAATATGGACGACATTATTAAGAAGTGTTCACTGAAGGTTAAGAAAATGCATGTTGGATACAGGAACTTGCGAAGTATAGAAGTAGCAGAAGGGGCTTTTGCGGATGATGTAGTGCTAATGGCTACAAGTGAAAGGGCGTTACAGGGTAATTTGAATATATGGAATCAAGTTCTCCAGGAAAAAGGGATGAAAATAAATAAGACCAAAACGAAGGTAATGGTAATGGGGGAGAAAATAATAAATATAGAGATTGGAGGAGTGAAGATAGAACAAGTCAAACAATTCAAATATCGAGGGGTTATAATAGACAGTAATGGGAAACAAGAAGCCGCATTAAATGAAAGAATTGAAAAGGCAATAAAAGTATACTATACATTAAACAGTAGATTTATAAATAAGAAGGAGATATCAAGAAAAACGAAAATGAGTGTGTATAAAACAGTATATAGACCGGTTTTAACATACGGCTGTGAGACGTGGGTGCTATCCAAAAGCCAAAAAAGTAAAATCCAGGTGGCAGAGATGAAATATCTTAGGAGAGTAGTGGGAGTAACAAGGAAGAACAGAGTTAGGAATACACAAATAAGAGAGGATCTGGAAGTGATATCGATTCTGGATTTTATTGAACAGAGACAACTATGCTGGTGGGGACACATGCAGAGAATGGATAGTGATAGAATGGTAAAACAGGTTTGGGAGGCAAAATCAGGGGGGAGAAAGAAGAGAGGAAGACCGCGACTGACTTGGGATGGAATGATGGGAAACATTTTGAGAGAAAGAGGCTTGGGCTGGAGGGAAGCGAAGACATTGTCAGTGGATAGAGTAAGATGGAAAAAATGTGTATATAGAGTGTAGTTGATGTACTTATCATATATTGATGTAACCCGACACCAATATGGTATAAGGGTATTTTGATAATAAATAAAATAAAAATTAATATAGATGTACCATTAGCAATTTACCAACTCGACAGTTACCACAACAATCATATACAAATATTCGCGATCGAAGCCGCGGGTTTAAAAAAATGAGTTTTTTTGCAATAACTTCGGTTCTTTTTAACCTATCGTTATTCGCGATCGAAGCCGCGGGTTTAAAAAAATGCGTTTTTTTTCTATAACTTCAGTTCTTTTTAACCTATCGTTATCAGATAAAGTGGAAGACCTTCCGTTGGGTACCTGCTATCAGCGTGCAAAGTTTCATTGAAATCGGTTCAGTAGATTCCGAGATTACCGGGGACAAACGTAGACCCCCTAGAGATGTATTATATAGAGAAGATAAAAGAATTGAGTTACTTCGATTTCTTTATAATGATGATGATTACACAGCTTGTCTTTCTTTTTAATTCGTATGTCTTATTATGTTTGTATGTGTAATGATAACAAACCTATCTTATGAAACAAGCTGATATCGTTTTATTTTTTAATATATAGTAGGCCTATATATACGCAAGCACCTAATATCGAACGAACATTATATATGCTGTATTTTAATGTAAAAAACTGCTGTCCGGCTTAATGTCCGGCTAAATTAAAATGTGTTCGGCTTTTCTGACTTTTGATCTGGCAACCCTACTTGTGTTTCTAGTACGGCAGATAACGCCACTAGTATTCCACCACTCGTGTTCTTGACAAATAAGTCCAACTTGAACTGTTATGTTATGCATATGTAGAATGCGGAAAGAATTTTACCACATGTGGTAATACACTCTAGTCTGATACCTACTAGCTACCCTATTCGCACGATTACCTCTGTAAACAGGTCTTTACGGTCAAGTGATAGATTTTCGTATCTATATCTAGCCACATGCAATTTACATTGTGCCTGACGACGGCTGCAGATGTATAAAGCCGAAATGTCGCTTTGAGAAACGTAAGTGATGACAAAAGACCGTTGCTTGACAGGGTTGCGTGCGTTTATCATATTCCTCTAGCTGCTGGCTGGCTGGCATATACAGTGAATTTGCCAAAACATTCGCTGCAAAATTATACACCTAAGCGACTAAATTATACTGACGAGAATTTTTGGGCCATTAGGGCAACAAGATGGCACTTGGTGCATCCGCATGAATCTTGATACATTGATAAACAGCGAAAACATAGTAAAATTTATTAAATCACAGAGAATTAGATATCTAGGACATATTTATAGAATGGAGAAGACCAGAAATACGAGACCTGTCACAGAATGGAAACCCTTGGAGTCTAGGCCCAGAGAAAGACCGAGAAAGAGGTGGATGGAGTGAGTTGAGGAGGACCTGCGAACCATGGGGATCAGAGGATGGAAGATTGTTGCTGAGAACAGAAGGGAATGGTGTAGGATTGTTGAGGAGACCAAATCTCATAGATGCATTGTAGCCAGAGAAAGGGGAAGGAGAATCGACTAAATTACTTCCAAGTCGTACTTCATGTTCGCCTACAATGCGTTATTATTTTTTTAGTCCTTCTGCGTAGTTTCTTGGAGCTCTTGTGAACGCTTCGCGTCTGTGTTCCGATGTACAAGTTGTGTTTTTTTATCTAGGCGAAAACATCCGTATTTGTAGCAAAATTTCTGCGTTGTAGAGAAAATATCAGAACGAAGAGGTCTCTACGACATTTTTTGAATTATTTAATTTAATTGCAGACATACTTTAATTCAGTGGTTGTATAACAGGTGTGGCACACATACGCAATTATATCTGGTCGGTAACTTCCTAGTAACATTGACAATCGACAGTTATTGTTAGCCGGATGAACGCTGACAGTTTACACGTCACACACTTTCACTGATCCAATAGAAACAGAACGCCGCCTGAATTCTAATTACCGGTATTTTGTATAGAACTTACGTTGCCCATCGTCTGATGTGTGATAGTGTTACATACAAACGTTAAGTTTCTGTCCAGCAGCGGGTCTAGTCCGCTTACCAGTACAAACATGTTTGTACACAGACAATGCAATTACTGTAAATCATTCT
Source organism: Magicicada septendecula (assembly GCA_034769895.1). NCBI lineage: Eukaryota > Metazoa > Arthropoda > Insecta > Hemiptera > Cicadidae > Magicicada > Magicicada septendecula. Next base: position 152,885,069 of record CM068368.1, on the reverse strand, counting down.
CAATGTGTTTCCGTGCAGCGATTGTCGTGGTTGTCTTACGAGAATGAGGGTCACGCGTCAGCAAGCATTGTTGAATCTTCCTTCATATTCCAAAGATGGAAAAACTAACAGAGGCTATTCACTGGACTTTTTAAAGTTTTATTTCGTCTTATCACGTCTTATCACAATTTCAAACCTTGCGTTCAGGTAGCATAAATTATATAACATCAGAGTTCTTCAGGGTCTCGAATCAGATTGCATCAGTAAAATTAGAGAAAACTAATAGGGCGTGATTTCATGGAGCATCAGTGTTGCGTGACGTCGTTATCGTCAGCAATCACTTTATAGTTGATAATTGTATTCTTGATCTGACAAGAATTCTAGTCTTTTCGTTCTCTTGCTAGTTTTCATATTTTTCAGCCTGTAGCAGGTTGATAGGAGTTGCCATCTTTGCTCCCCTTATTATTTGTCTTATGCATGCCTCTAAACAAATTCAGTAGTATGCTGTCCCATTTCAGTGTCCGTTGTATGAAACCTTAAATAGAGTGCTATTAGGTTTGCTGTTCATGTCCTTCTCGGTATTCACATGTGCAGTTAAATGTGCGCATCGGCTCACTGTAGGTTAGGCAGGGTAAAGTCGGGTAAATGGGATCAGCGGCTGAATAGGGTTATCGTACTAAAATTTGTTGTACCGTCGTAATAAACGTAAGAACGAGCAGAATTGCTACCTGTGGGTGTACAATAAAATGTGCTTGTTAAGTTGCCTCAGTTCATAGTGGTAGGACATTTGTTGTCTTCTACTCTTTGTAGACTATTGAATGTTATAATGTAAGATCATGCTTCATTTTTTTGCATCTAATATCATAATTTTTTTTGGTTCCAAAGTTAAACATAGATAACAGGGTATTTCTACAAATGTATGTTATATCATTTGTACAATTAAGCGTTAACGTAACCTATATTATTATTACGTATCTACATTCGCGTCAGCGCTGCCAACGTGCCAACGTGACAAAAATAATTTCTCTGTAAAGTCGGGTGAATAGGATCATAGATTTTCTAGTGAATCAGGTCAATTAAATTGTAGACTATCAAAAATTAAGCAAATATAAATTTATCATTTTTTTAATGTTTTAGATGGGACAGTATAAAATACAAACGCTTTAAAAATGGAATGAAAATGATATGGACAAGGCGATTAAAATCTATCGTGATAGTAAGGGATTAGCAGCTAGAACACATGGCATTCCCTGTTTTCAGATATGTTTATAAACATAAGTTAAATAAAGTGTAGGCCTATAAACAAAAGAAAAGGGGTCAAACCACACTCTCTGGGAAACAAAAGGAAGGATTTGCACAAGGAATAATTAAATTAGCAAAATGCAGATTCGGTTCAAATAGGAGTTTGAATCCGCCTACGACGGAAGATTTTGGAATTCGTGGAGAAAAATGAAATATCAGACAAGTTTAACGAAAACACAAGAATGGCTAGAAAAGGTTTTTGCAGATTTTTCAGGCATGTGACTAAATAATAACCACCAGGAACCATGAAGGTTTATCTCAGGCCAATTGTGAGCGATCAAGTGAAGAACTTAGATATTATTAAATCGGGCGAATTGGGTCATTGTAGTCGTTTGACAAAAAAATCGTTTCGATTTTTTTACAACCATTCAGTAGAATAACTGCTCATATTTTATTTGCAAAATAGGAGCGAAAATATGCTGTATATATTAATTTGTAATTTTAGCAAACGAAATTCTTTTAATTCTTAAATTTCACTTCAGTAACCCTGTTCATCTGACATTACCCTACATTATTTCAATAATGTACCGAATAAGGCAATGTGGCCAGCACTACGAGTGCCTCCAACTGATTGGCGGGCCCAGAGCCGGCTGAACGTCGTTGTAAAGGATCTATTCTAAGACGGATTCCAACCCACGATGTCTCTTTGTACTTACCACTGCAGCATCTGGATTCACATTTATAAAGTGTAATACGACTCATTACAAGGTTTTTATTAATAAGAAATTCGGAGATATTGCTTAGGTCTTGAATTTGAACTTTACGTAATGACAGATAGTATTGGGATTTCTTTCGTAAGTAATAATTCCTAACGTAATGTTGTTAGCGTATAATGCTTAATGGAGTGTAAGTAATGCGTTAGCTAGTTTGTAGGAAGAATGAGTCAAACTCTATTCTTCTCTGATTTACATATCTATTTAACCACTTCATAAAGACTCAGGACGTATGAATACTAAGATTGGTCCGAAAGTATACACGTGGTTTTGGCGACATGTAACCACTGTTTAGATTACAATAAGAAGTTAAACAGTAAGAAGTATAAATACGGTGTGTGTGTGTGTGTGTGTGTGTGTGTGTGTGTGTGTGTGTGTGTGTGTGTGTGTGTGTGTGTGTGTGTGTGTGTGTGTGTGTGTGTGTGTGTGTGTTCATAGTAGCCTAATTATTTTTGTTTTAATAATTTTGTATAACACACAGTATTTAAAAAATGTATATTATTAAAACACACACACACACACACACACACACATGCACACACAAACATGATTGGCATCGCCGTAATTCTGACAGTATTTTCTTGAAACGTTCATATTACCGTTAGTATCATGTAAATTATATTTGTTTAAAGGTAATGTGTGTACACGTGTGTCCTGTCGACGTACGTAGGGCGACGGAAGTCCTGTGTATAATAAGCTGTTGAATGGTGTAACATTTGGGCTAAACTGATTGACGTAAGCTTAGAAAAAGTTGCCAAGTATACCAGGCCACGTACGAGAAAGTTAGGACGTGATTAGGAGACGTACATTTTGTTCATAGCTGTGTTATGCAATGCGCCGTAAACGCAGCAGAAAGTGATCAGCAGCGGACAGCGCAATACGCCATGTGTTTGTGAAACAAACTCTGCACTGCGAGTCATTGTTCCTGCCGATAATTAGCTCGTGAACATCTGCAATATTAACCGTGACGTTACTCGAAGTAAAAATGTATTGTCGGGGATATTGATAATACTATCAATAACCATACGGTTATACGATTTCGATTGTAAATTATATAGGCTAAATAGGTCAGTTTGTTCTAAGTAGTAATTAAAAGTAGATGGGGAAAAACAACCCGGATTCTTGACGATAAACTAATTTCACTATTGCTCAAGCACAGTGGAGTATCTAGAATTTGGCCTTGTGGAGTGAGTCCGAGGTCGGGTCGGCTTCATACAAAAGAAAAAACAAGTTAAGATTAATCAACAATACTATATTTGAAGTGGCTGAAATCAGCTCTTTAAAGTAAACGGTAGTAACACAATAAAAATATTCGTTAATGAAACATTGTTCACAAGATACTTATTGACTGAATTGATTTTCTTATATTTGATATTTCAAAAGTATACGCTATTGCTGTGTAATAAACCTGTTTGTATATTTAAAGAAAAGTTAACACTATATTAGCGCACACAGCTGAAAAAGTAAAACAGCTTAACAACTAAGAGATCAACAAAATTCAACTTTTTCGCGCTTAGGGGGGGGGGTCCAGTCCCGTTCGTCCCTCCGTAAATACGGCCCTGGTTCAGGAGTTCCAAGAGTTTTTGCCATATAGGTTTGTCGTTTTTTTATAGGTTTTTGTTTTTTCCCTGTGCTTTTTTAGAAGCCTTCTACATTGCAAAATAATTTATTAGGAACTGGAAACGGTGTCATCTATTTTGCTGTCCATAGACCAGTATACTGAAAAAGGGCAAGATTCGCTTAACAAAACCTCTTTTATGCATACATAAGCATTACAGTTTTTAGAATCACTATCTGTTAAACCCATTATGAAGATGACGGTGATTCAGAATCGGATGCCGATGAAATAGCTGAACGTTATTATCAACATGCTGAATATTTAAAAATTAACACAGATTATTTTATAACTTTTTGAATGAAAATAATAACAACAATGGAGTCACAGAAGTGGTTTAGGAGTTAGAAAGAGTCCGGTCGAGTCAGCTTCATAGTTCATACAGATACAAAACAAGTTAAACCTAATGAACAGTACTATCTTACTGTTACTATCTTACTATACTATCAACAGTACTGAGTGGTTGAAAAACGTGTGATAATTTTCTGATATCAATTCCATGAAAGTAAACGGTAATAACACAATGAAAATACGCGTTATTGAAACGTTGTTTAGAAAATACATATTGACTGAATTGATTTCCTATATTTCATATTTCAAACGTTGCGTAAATGCTCTGTAATAAACCTGCTTATATATTTAAAACTACTGTATTATCGTACAAAGCTGAAAAAATAACAGGCTAAAAATTAAGAAGTTAACAAAATTCGTCAACTTTTTCGATTTCGTCCCCCCCCCCCCCTTAAATACGCTCCTACTCAAGTATAAACGATAACTATCTTACATTAATTAGACTTTTTATCATTATTCGGGGTCAAAACGTCCTACGACGTTGTCCGATCCCCAACCTCAATTTGTCTATCATTGCAGTTTTCATGGTTAATCCTCTATCGCTCATTGATCTTCTAATGCCCTCTATCCATGTTTTCTTGGGTCTTCCATTCTTTCTGTACTCTCTACGTATCCATCTCATTATTTTCTTTGGTAGTCGGTCTTGTCCCATTCTTTGTACGTGTCTGTGCCAGATTAGTTGTTTTTCTTCAATGCAGTCGATGATTGTCTTTTGTACGCCCATTTCTTCTTTGATCGTTTCATTTCGTATTCGCTCTAGCCTTGAAGTTCTAGCAGCTCGTCTCAAAGCATCCATTTCTGTAGCTTCTAACTTTCTTTTTACCTGTTCTTTTATTCTCCATGTTTCGGATCCGTACATCAACTATTTAATCATACTATCGTATATTCTTTTCTTCTTTTCTTTTCCAATTTCTGTGCTCCATAGAATCCCATTCAATGATGTAATTATATGTTTTGCTTTGTTTATCCTTGATTTTATTTCAACACCATCTGTTCCTTCTTCATTAAAGTTTATTCCTAAGTATTTGTAGCTGTTGCATTTTTTATACGTTCGTTGCTTTCTAAGATTGAGATTAATTAGACTTTAATAACTTATATTCAGATGCTACTTTTTATTCAGGCTGCATTAGAAAAACAGAAAAAGTACTATAATAAAAAGACAGTAGAGACATCGTATACAACGAGGTTTAGTATCATTCACCACGAAGTACAATAAGCTCATGCTTTGTAATCAATGCAGGCAACGTACAGAATAGAGACGCCCCTCACCAGTCTAACCAATGCATGTTTACAAGATCCTCAAAATTATTCGAATTTACCCGATAATACCCTTCATTTCAGTAGAACCCGTAACTAAAGTAATAATTTAACAATATAATAAGTAATAACTTAAATAATTAAATTAACTGTTTGCTCGTGATTTTTTTTTCAAATCAGGACACTTCCTAGGACTGGTAATTACACATCCAGGATTATCTGGTACCATAAACCGGGCGTAAAAGTGGACATGCTACAGCGTTGATGCCAGCTGCATTACCAGTGCTCACCCACTGCAACTGACTTTGCGTAAATAAATTTACCATGTACCCATACTGACTTCATATGTGCGGATATTTATATCGTAAAATATTGTAAATACTGTCAAAAAGTTCAAAAAATTGTATTGTGTTAACGATTACATATTGCAGGGCGTGCTATTAGTGAATAAGGTACTCTGAAGTGTCGGGGAGGCCTTGTCCTCTGTAGCCAGAAACAGCGAGTTAGCGCGTGCACAGTTAAACTGTGTCATCAGTAACCCTTGTTTAAAACGTCGCACACGCGTTATGACAAATTAGGATTTAGTTATGACAAATTTTGCTGATTTTTAGTAGCACGGCATCACTTCAGCAAATGTTCCCAGAATGGCTGATGTTAAGTAAAACGATAATACATTTGTATTGTTAATAATATACAGGTTACAGTATTGAATAAAAATTTACAATTTTTTGCTTATACCTAATTTGTGTAGATTTGCCCATTATGCTGCAGAAGTCAGCATTTTTTATCCTCTTGTGCAGATTTTAAACATTCTCTACAAATATTTTCATAATTACTTGCTAGCATTAGCTCTGTCTTAATTAGTTCTTACATATTAATATTGGTATCCAAGTCACTTTGTTATTTATAAATTAATAAATTACCTTATATCCGTCGTCATGTGACTTTGTTTTATTTTTAGAATTACGCGTTTCAGAACATATGTTCCATCATCAGATTCATTAACTCAGTTAAGATCGTCAAATGTTAAAATCACATACTCAGTTGTTAAAAACACACGTCAGTATGGGTGCGCACCCTTCGTAGGCTGACCGGATACTCATCCGGTAATATACAGGTCACAGTATTGAATAAAAATTTACAATTTTTTTTCTTATACCTAATTTGTGTGGATTTGCCTATTATGCTGCAGAAGTCAGCATTTTTTATCCTCTTGTGCAGATTTTAAACATTCTTTACAAGTATTTTCATAATTACTTCCTAGCATTAGCTCTGACTCCAGTCCGGATAGCATTACCTGTATCCGTTTGTTTATATGTTCCGAAACGCGTAATTCTAAATAATAAAACAAAGTCACACGACAGATATAAGGTAATTTATTAATTTATAATTAGTTCTGTTTATTGAAGAGCACATTTAAATCTGAACTGTTGATAATGATTACAGGTTATATCATAATGCGTTTAGTGGGGATTATGTATAATTTAAATTTGCCAATCTTGATTGTTATTCAAATATCAGAGAGAAACAGAAGGGTAGCAGAAAGGAGATGGTTGCTATAGTAGATATGTACGTGAGAGTGTTGCTTTTGTGTGCATATAAAACAGCAGACAAGATTTCAGCTAGCACTTCCACAGATGAGATGAAACAGTTTTTAACCTATATAACATTCCTACGTACATGTCAAGGCTAAACAGCAAACAGCTTGTAATCATTATCTTTGCACTCAGAATAATTACAGCTACACCTTTGTTTCTGCATTATATGCTAATTTTGTTCATCAGTCTAAAACCAGTCTTTGGAGACAAAAACATTGAAAGTAAGGAGTACTCAGTACTTCTTTGCTCTTTGTTACAAAAAAAAAGTTCATGCAAAAGTGTGTAATTTACAACACCAACAGTATATGCTGTCATTAGTTATTTTTATGTTCTACCTATTGTTTACATTTTCCAATCATTTTCTCGTTTTTATAAAAGCTATTAACAGTATTTAGTTTATGTTGCCTCACTGGAGGGGTTGAACTGGACAGTAACCCCGACGTGCCACGTTTGGCGGGAGGCACCAAAATCTGAGACCAAACCAAATACTTGATTTTATCGAATTTATTTTTTGAGTAGTTATTAAAAGCGTAGTATTTATTCTGTTATACTTCCGCTATTGTTGTTTAATAAGCTGGGTCTATACTATTTCAAATAAAAGATTTTACTGGAGTTTTTTAATATATTTATTTTTTGTTGGCAATATATGATAGTTTCGGCATACAAAAAAAAAAACAATATTTCAGTTTTTGGAAGAGGCTTCAAAGTTAGAGTTTGCTCCAGGCACAAAATTGTCTACGCTTCAGTTGTATTGGAATTACACTTCCTTGAGAAGATCACAACATACATAAAAATGAAGAATAATTATGTAGTAACAATTATTGTTATAATTATTTCTACACATTTTGAAAATCCCCCCTTGTAAATGTAAAACACAGATATACAAATTTATTAAAGTTATATTTCATAAAGAATATACTGAATTAACAGGCACAACAAACTTTTAAAGTTAACCAGTGATGTAGACAAACAGCTTTTACTTATGATTTTAAAAAACTCATAATTTTTTTCAGTTTACTCCTCATGAACTTATTTTATAAGAATTAGTCATTTTTGTTCTTAAAATTTTGTAGCTGAATGGGTATATTTGCATCTGAATAATGTGAACCAAGTTTCTAAGCTTAATTACCACATTACATAAATTTTAATACTATACCTATATAATTTTCTTGCTTCACTGCAGTTTGTATATTCAGGTGTAAAAACACATGAAGATAGGACAAGAGATATAACTGGAAAATGATAACCCCCCTGTGTGTCATTATGTAGATCTAAATAGACTGAATTATACTCAGAGAAAACCCCTAAGGCATTGCATTGGATGGAAAATGTGGATACACAACCAAATTAGAATAAATATTACGTTTTATAGTATTAAGAAAATTAAATGGAAGTGTCCATGATGTTGGCAGATGAGAAGATGGTTGTAGAGACTGCTAGACTAAAGACCTATGGAGGAGGCTAAGAGTCCTAAACAGACCACAATGAAAGCCTTTCGCAAGATGAAGAAAAGACCCAGATAAGTTCTGTTGTACAGTAAAGTGGACAATATTTGCTCTGGATAGAATTTATGATAATGTTACCTTTGTACTATCATTCAGAGATTTCATTTTCAGGTTGTTAATTCGTTTAAAAAATTAATATTTTTAGGTTTCCAGTTGAAGAATCTTGCTTATTCATCATTCAGTTCAGGCTTATAACAATCCTCTTCATATAAGCCTTAAAAGATGTATGTTACCATTGATTGTCAAAAGTCATGTTCACAGACTACCATTGCTTGTGTAACCTTCTATCAGTCTCAGTGTTCTCTGATATCTTACATGTTATGTACACTGTTCATGATATTTAGTTCTGTGTGCACTTTCCATTCATGTGATCAGATTATGGTGTTGGATGTGCTCATGTGGAAAACTGAACAAAAAAACAGTGTAAACAGGAAAGCATTTACTTATGGTCTCTGGTGATGAAGTACTGTACAGAAACATAACAAAAGTTATTACTAAAAACAAATTACAGAAATTACAGTTTGGTGTCAATAGATCAGTGGGTATGGTGCCTGACTAATAATCTAGAAGTCCTGGGTTCAATTCCTAAGCGCACTGTTGAATCAGAGTTTATTTTTGAACCACCAAGTTAACTCATTTTGCGAAAACGAGTACCTGGATTAATAATGAGTAACTGAAGCATAGTGTATGCTGAACAGCTCACGTGAGCCAATCTGTATGGTAAAATTCTCCACACATACGGAGAGTTTACCATAAACTTTGTATTTTGATAAATCTTCAATGAAAGAGATCCAATGTTAACAGATCATGTTGATTTCTTTAACTCATGAAATAAAGGTATGAAAGAAAGTTTAAAACATATGATAAAAAATTATCATGAAAATCAACAGTTGCTCTCCATTTGAAAAAATATTTTAGACTTTTGTGTAGAAAGAAGACTGAAGCTACACACATGCGCGCGCGTGTGTGTGTTCATTCTATATATCTACACAAGTGAGGGAAACATATAAAAAATGATTATGAAACTGGCTACTGTTACATAATTCTACTTTATGAACATTTGCAGCTACTCCATAGATTCATCTGCTCCAAGCTTAAGTTACGGTAGCCATTCTTACTTGCAGTCATTTAATTGGTATGTTTTATCATTATGGTAGGTAACAGATGGTTGTAAGAATCACTAGACGTATAGTATTCTTGGATTTCGTTGTCCATGATGTGTCAGTTACTAAACTAAATATAATTAATTTACTACTGACTCAGAACACAAAGTTTTTTATGGGTAAAAACGTAAAAGTTTTACCTTATAGCCTGAATCAGTTTTCTCTTTTAAAAAGCTTCTTAAGATATATATGGTAAAACTTTTACATTTTTACCCATAAAAAACTTTGTGTTCCAAGTCGGTAGTAAATTAATTATATTTACAGATCTGCAATCTTAAATCCTACCATGCCTGGCTGTATCACAAGTTGTTATTGAACACATCAGACTTAAAGTTATGTCAGCCAGGACTAAAGCTATGTATTTTAAAGCCCTATACCATAAAGCCACCGTTTTGAAGCTTATGAATAGCACCAAGAATAACACGGGGGAGGTCCGCTGCCTCTAAGTGTTATTCTTGGTAATTATATTTACATATAGTATATAATTGAATATTATAGCAAGAATAGATTAAGTCTGTAAAAAGAAAAAATAGTTTTTAAAAAACATTTTTGTCAATGAATCTGTCTTTATTTTAAACATTTTTTTAAAATGTGTAGAGTACTGCAGTACATACTATTAAAAGGTCCCTCACATGTATGGATGGATAAACAGATGGTTGCACACACACACACACACACACACACACACACACACACACACACACACACACATAAATAAATAATGTCTAATACAGACCAAGAATCTTGTTACTGCTACAAATGTGAAGTACAAATCTAATAAGGCTGGAATCATTAAAAAAAAAATTGTTGGAAGCTTTTATATCCTTTGATGTGACATGTTGACAGTGATCAGGATTACAAATTTAGTTGAATTTTCTGTTTACAGAGATTGAGTGTTCAATATAATATTATGAGTGTATTAGATCCCATGTGGTTTTAAGACCAAATCTCGTTTTCTTCCAAACTGCTGAAGAAGCCCTACCCTTGGCTCTCTCCACTCATTTCTTATTCCTCCCACATTCTCCAATTCCTGATTCCCATCTTTCCAAATCCACTTCTACCTCTTACTACCATTGCCTTCTCAGTCTTTCTACCCATCTCATTCCTCCTCCCACTTCACCATACAGGATACTCTTTTGTTGACTATCTCATCCCATTGTCTCTGCACTCATTTCTTATTTCTCCCACATTCTCCAATTCCTGATTCCCATCCTTCCCAAATCCACTTCTACCTCTTACTACCATTGCCTTCTCAGTCTTTCTACCCATCTCATTCCTCCTCCCACTTCACCATACAGGATACTGTTTTGTTGACTATCTCATCCCAGTGTCTCTGCATGACCTAATCAACCAATCTTTCTGGACTTAATAAATCAAACTGTATCTCTTCCTTCAAGTACAGTTGTCCCTCATCCACCAGGTTTCTCCTTCTTTTACAAGGCCATAAGTTTTCCTTATTATTTTCTGTTCAAACGCTTTTAAAATGAAGATATTTGCTGTTGTAGGAGCCAAAGATTCTGAACCATATATTATGCACAAGTGGCCTAATAAAAATTATGTAAATTCTTGGATTTTGTTGTCCATGATTTTGTGTCCAATTTTTTCAGTAACTATACAAAATAATTCTGATGTGGAACACAATTAGTTTAGATAAAAGTTATTACATTTTTACCTTACTGCCTTATCTACCTTTTGCTAATTATGAGCTCCATCAGAGGCTGTCATCAGAATTATATAAAACTTCATTTTATCAGATCGATTATTTTGGATCGGAAGATGTTCTTATTTGCAAAGTGTGCTTGCTTTCCAGCAGTACCTTCTTGTCGATTCTTCTGATATCTAGTTTTTATTGTTTACATATGCATTATTCAATAAATGATGGATCATAGTGCATCGCACTATGTGTGCTAAAATTGTGTGTTAAAAACTAACTGAGAGACAGGTATCCATCCACCATCTGTGAGGTGATACAGGCCTGTACCTAAAATAAATAATTTGACATTGTGTATTTGCAATAAATGCTTACATGAACACAGATACTTGGATACATATTTCTTGAAAATTGACAAATTATTGTTAACTGATTTCTTTCAGTATCTCTTTCTCACTCCCCATTCATGAAACAAAACATTCATACATTGTGTACAAGCCAGACGTCTAGAGCACACTCAGCTACATTGTGGCCAGTTGTATTAAGTTTTATTTTTAAATTTTACTTTTAATTGTTTTTCGTTTATAATAATGTGAACAGAATTTGTATACGTACATTGGGTATAATGACAGTTAAATTATTATAAATAAAATATTGTATACAGTTGTAGTGGATTTCTAATAGTTTTGTATATGTTATGAAAACTCATAAGTTTAACTTCATGAGTAAAACAAAAGCCCATGAGATTGTGTGAAGCCCACTGGGTGTCAATTTAAATACCGCCAATTTGGAATGACCATAATGAAGACTGGGATAACCTTTTAGTTCAGAACAGATATAAGCATGAACCATATGAGACAAAAAAAAAGCTGCAGAAAATCTGAAGAACATGTATTTTCATTGTTAATATGGATAGAAAAGAAAACCTATTTGTTGTGCATAAATGTTTTATGTTTTAGGGTGAGACAGATCCAATGAATATGATAATATTGGAATTAGTTACTAGTATGTAAAAACATGACATAAACTGTCAACCACTTATTGAGAATTATTGGCTTTATTCATTTAAAACCTCTTGTTTGTCTGAGAAATCACTTCTGAAGATATGCTCATGAACTTCCTATTAATGACAAGCATTTTCTTTAAGTTATATAGTACTCCAAACTGAAGGTATACTAGCTTAGCAGATATGACACATTCAGCACCATACTCAAGATGCATTAATCAGTCCCTCTAGATTCACTCAGACTGGAAAAAATGAATGCTTATGGTAACATACCATAGCCCAGTAGTTATGACAATAGCTTCATGCCGTGTTCCTTGTACACTGAAAAATTCATGTAGGCAGCTTACCCTATCTGCCTCCCTTATGTTACCTAGTAGTGCTGAAAGGAGCCAGTATATTATTGTATTTCTCCAAATACATGCAGGCTTAAATAATTGTGTGCGTGTGCATGCGCGCAGCACTGAAATATGGCATGGTCAGCGATGACGGATCTAACACTTGACTACAAGAGATTAATTTCAAACAGTCATAAACTGCTATCACAAAGTCATACGTCATGGCTTGAATGTTTTGATAACTCTTCAAACCACCACAACTATGTCATATTTACATATATTATTATTCTGAATTAGTGTACATTTTTGTAAAGGCACACTTTTAATTCCTTGAATCTTTATGGATCTGTCATACATTTTACTGGCCTCCGCTGTATTCAAAATTAGCCAGTGTTTTTTAAAAATATGCTGAAGAGCTGATGCAATGATAAAAATATATATGAAATATACTCCTGGCTTCCAAACACTGTAATTATACTATACAATGTCCTACAAATTGCAGCAAGCTGTATTTGGTAAATACAATTTTTGTTTTATTATTTTACATTTAAAATATAAAAGTTTTCTTTGCCATTGTTATCAGCTGTGCTTGTTAGTAATACAAACATCATTGTGAAGTAGACCTATTGACCGAATTAACGTTATGTGCCAAAATGCTGTCCTCAACTCACTTGTAATGCACAGCACATCGAGTGATGAAATAACGAAAACAATAATGTACTGATAGGTTCTAGCTGGAGGGGCTGGTCATCACACACTATATAAACTCATGAAGACACTTTGCTTATCATTGTTCTGTAAGTGTTTGCACCACAAGGACATAAACAGTTACCATGGATTTCTTTAGGGTATGTACTCGCGCAGTTTGTGGACTTGTTTTAGTTGTATACATTTTATTACCGTATGTATTATTGGTGAAAGTGTATTTATAAAGTTTAGTGTAAACAGTTCAGTAATTAAAGTTAAGTCACTTTTTTGTACATCTACATATGCTTTGTGGAATTTATTATTCTGTTATTCCACATACTTCTGTTCTTTTATTGTATTCTATTCTGTTATTCTATATGATTGACATCTTTCCCCTATTTCAAATTAGTGTACATTTCTTTACAAACTACTTTTACAAAATATTCGTACAATTGTTGTTTATTTGATAATGCAAAAAGAAATGTAAATGGCGAGAGAGAGAGAGAGAGAGAGAGAGAGAGTGTGTGTGTGTGTGTGTGTGTGCTCGCAGTACTTTCTTGCCCTTCAATGTAATGGAAAAGAGTATGTAAAATGATCTTCCGATTTACAATATTTTTAATTTTTTTGTGCATTTAAAACTGTGTTATCTATAAAAGTAACTTGTGTGATAATAAATTGTACAATATAATGGCTTACTAGGGGGACTACATAGAGAAATGTGTAGGTAAACTATTCCACATTTAGAGTTTCAGAAGTACATAAACCTACGTATTAATTATCATGGTTAATAATGATATACTGTATGTGCTGAGTATTTTTAATTGTCAGTCAGTAATCAGTTTTATTGAAGTTTTCAACCTTATTATACAAATTATTTTAATATAGTTTCATACTTTACAATAAATCTTAGTCAGATATTTCAAATGAAATGTACAGGCCTACATAAATTTGTGTAGCCAAACAGGGTAGTGACATATACCTCATAATGTTATAAATAATATATGTCAAGTAACAAGTAAAAGACACACACACATATACACACACTTGTAACATTTTTACTTTATTTTACTTAATGTTAAAATTTTCAGATTCTGATCGTCTCCTCATGTATAATTGGCATAACGTTTGCTGGCGTTGCACCATTTGCTGCACCACTAGCTGCAGCATTTCCTTCTGGTGTTGCCTTTGCTTCTCCATATGCTGCCTACACAGCACCATATGCAGCTGTAGGACCTGCTCTTCCATTTAAAACTGCCGCTCCATTTGCTGTCGCTCCAGCACCTATTGTGAAAGCTGCGCCTGTAGTTGCTGCAGCTCCAGCTGTTGCCAAAGTTGAAGAACTTGATGTCTACCCACAATACCAGTATGCATACACAGTTCAGGACGTGCTCACCGGTGACTCAAAAGTTCAGGAGGAGTCTCGGGATGGTGGAATTGTCAAAGGAAGTTACAGTTTAATTGAACCTGATGGAAGCAGACGAACAGTCAACTACTATGCTGATCCTGTAAATGGATTTAACGCAGTCGTACAGAGGGATATTCCAACAGCTTTATTGAAGGCTGCTCCAGCTGCTGTTGTAGTTTGAACCGATCAATACTAAGAATTATAACCGATATTGCCTCATTGGACTGACTACTTCTCTTGTTTATACTTCATTTAATTCATATAATAATATCACTTCTGAAATGTATATTTAATGTTAAAGTCATATTCACTGTGATAAGTAAACAAATTGGTTTTGTTTGTAAAAGTAACTATATTTAAAATTTTACTGACATGTAAACTAAGTTCATGAAGTGATCATTCTGTATATTTTATAAAAAATTATTCTGTATTTATGTATGTATTTATATATTCACGCATATGGATTTGTACATATGTTCCTATTTCAATTGATTCAATAAAATTGTTGTGCAATTTACTGTAAAGTGTTCAGTTAAAACAGAATTTAAAATGAATGTAATAAAAAATATATGTGTATAGTGTTTCAAGTATATTTTGTTTATTTCCATTTTATAAAATCCTGAATGATTAAGATGAATGGTTTTCCTAACTATGGAATCACTTGTGATAACAATGTGAACATGATTCCCATAATCATAAAACACAATTGGGTAAAGCATACATGACTTGTTTCTATAGTAGTGCACATGTTGGGTGTTTCTCTACAGATTGTGTTCGGTAATATTTTTGCTACATTTGTAGTATTTAAATAGTAATTGTACTGTATTTGTTAATTTCTTTCCTATCATTTTATTTCCTAGTCACATAGTATCATAAATCCAAATTATAACTTTCAGTTAACAATAACCAAAACTATATTATAGAGCAATCGAAGAACATATGAGGACCACTGTCTTTGAGGAATATAATTACCCAAATCTTTTGTGATGTAATGCAAGTTTATGAAATGGACATTTTACTTGCCAAGAGTTACTGAAGTCTCAAAGTTGACATTCTTTAATTAAAATTAATCAATAAATATAAATTTATATCATAAATTGGAAGAAAATCTACCACATTTGTAAGCATGAGTTTTGTGTGTGTGCGCACACAAAAGCATGTGTGTCTGTTATAAGTATTCAAATTCGTAGTATACTAATTTATATGTTTATGTGAAAAATGCATTACTCTGTTTACAATAGTCAAAATTTAACCAGATTATGATCAGCTAATAACATCTTCTAATTCCCTTTTGACAATGTTTCCTCATTCCCCTGTGTTATTCAAATTTGATTGTCATTTAGGAACAACTTAAATTAACATAATATGTTATTAAAAAAAAAAAGAAAAAAAATGGTTGTAACAAGGTCATTCCTTAGTAATGATATTGTATGAGCCGTAATGAACTAGGTAATCCAATTGTAGAAATCATAACTACTCACATGCTGTAGACATCTGTAAAGTGCTAGATGTTGTAAAGCACATTGATAGTTATTGTAATTTATTTGTATATTGAATTCGATAAACATATCAAACTGTACAATTATCTGGAATAACAATTAAGCACAATTGATGTGCAGGACCAATAATGTGTGTAGTTGTGTTTTCTAATAATGTGAAATATGTTTCAGTTTAATTCTCTCTCTCTCTCTCTCTCTCTCTCTCTCTCTCTCTCTCTCTCTCTCTCTCTCTGTCATTTTATGACCATTATTTTGGTCTTACTGTGTCTAATAACCTGTTCAATTCTTGCTTATCTTTCCATTCTTCAGAAGGGTTTCTTAAAATCGTAAAAGAAAGAAAAGTAAATACAATACAGTCATAGTAAAACAATGAAGAGAAAGCTGAAGACAATAAATAATGTGCTTATGAAGGTTTTGTAAACTCTGTTATTAAAACCTTATGTTATGTCTTGATTACTTCAAGTATGTTGTGCTTTTATTGGACTACATGACTCCGACAACATTCCGGATGGTCTTCATTTTTGTTTGGTTGTTGGGTTATAGGCCATTGCCAATTGTTTCTTCAGCCAGACGCTTTAGTCTTGTACTAGCCAATATCCACAAGAAGACCCGTATAAAATTACTAAATGTTTTGTTATACAATCTTGTGTATATATTATTGTGTTGTGTACCTGTTAACATCTATATATTGTATAGTATATGTTAATATCTGGAATTTTTATAACTAGAAAGAATAGTCTGTAGGTGTTATTAGGTGTATACACACATAATAACTAATGCAGTTCGAATAATACTGTTGGTTTTTGTTTCAGTTGTGTGGAAGAACGGCACTGGAAGCTCTCTCATCATGAGAATTTCTCACGAATGCGTTTAAAGTTAGATCCTAACTTGCACTTCAATCCCCACACTGATGCCAGTAACTTGCGTGATAACACAGGTAAATGTTTCCATGAGATAAATTTATTAAACTTTTAAGTCAATTTAATTTTCACTAAGTGGATTAAATTGAATTAAGTGATATAAATTATTTTAGTCTTCCTTAATGTTATTTTACTATACATAAGCAAAAAATGTTTTTGATTGTTTAACTCGCATTATAATAAAATTTAACAGACGATAGTTATAACCCTTCAGTTAATTAGTGGCTGGAAAAATTTCAGGTTTTTGTCATAAAATTATAGTAACTGCACATATATGTAAATCAGCTAAATTATATGTAAATAACTTCCACATTATGTAAGATAACAACTGTGTAACACATATTTGTGGTTTAGTTGAGTGGTCACATTACAGTTACATAGTGCCACTTTGATCTGTTAGAAGTTGTCCTTGCTCGTGTTTGCAGTGCTGCTGACCATAATTAAACAAGTATTTTTTTATTGGTCTGAATACTTTGAAGTATTACTGGAATGACTGTTGTATCTTTGACATTTGCACAAAATATACAGATAATAAACAAATTGTATTACAATAAGTATCCGTCGTGTGATTTGGGAATCTTGTAAAACATTAAGAAAACATTAAAAACTGTAATTATTTTAATCAATAAACATTTGACGTAAAGTCTACAAAGTTATAGGACAGCCATTCCTTAAAAATCCCATTTAAGTAAATCAAAGGTGGACACACACAGAGTCTCTCTCTCTCTCTCTCTCTCTCTCTCTCTCTCTCTCTCTCTCTCTCTCTCTCTCTCTCTCTCTCTCTCTTCTCTCTCTCTCTCTCTCTCTCTCTCTCTCTCTCCCCCAATCTCTCTCCTTCCTCCACTTTTGTATATCCCTTTCCAAACATGTACATAGTTGTAATTCTTTTTCAATAACATGTACTTAACTTGAACCCGATTTGTTTCATGCAGCCAAGAAAAACAGTGTTGGTATGTATTCTTGCATGCATCGCGGAATTGTAAACTGGTGGAAAAAAAAATTATTGCAATTTTATAAAATAATTTCACAGCATTTGAAGCTTTATGGAAGTATATATGGTTAAATAGCTACAGAGTTTTGCATGCAGGACTACGTTAAGATGGAATTATGAATTCAGTTTAATGGCATTAATAGAAAAAGCAATGTTATACTTTATAAACCTGTATTAACTTTTGGGGTGTATTCAGTTTTTAAAGTTTAACTGTTAACTTTCTTTTGACAATTACATTTTGCACCATGATACAGTAGTAATTTTTGTTACTTATGAATGTATTTAACTTACATGAATGTGTGTGCGTATGTTTTTCTGTATTATTATTTTGCTCAGTAACAGAATGGCACTCAGATGTTCTTGACTGTGTAGGATGGCTAAGTCGCATACGATCAGAAGAAGTACCTTTATCGTTAAACATAGCATCAGCAGCTGTTAGAGGAGAAACTGAAGAAGCTGACTATATACCTGAAGAGGATCTCAGAAGTTTACCTGAAACTGAGTGAGTTTCAAAAGTAATTCCTAATGGCCACACAATAAATTTTAAAGTAGCTATTATTGAAAAATAAGCTTCTTCTCAAATAAAATAATTAAATAAAGCTAACGTTAGTGATAATAACTTTGAATTGTTTTTTAAATATTATTAAATATATTATTTTAATATTATTGGGTTGTATATTAAATATTCTTTTCATTCATAAAAACGTTTTCCCAGTTTTTATAACAGTTATAGTACGGGACATAGCATTATAAGCTTTGAGGTTCCACAATAGTAACAGCTCTTCCCCCTCCCCTCGCCCAACAGCATTGTCGCACGTTACACTTGGTTATGCGTAGGCAATGGCGGGAAGGGCGAGGAGTGAAGCGACATGGCAATACTGCAGTCGCCTCGAAGCTTATTTTGATACGGACTCACATAATAGTAACATTTCAGTAATTGTTTATATTGTTCAAAGATATTGAATACCGTAGAAAAGACCTAATCTGTATTTTCATTGATGACACTTTTTGATAATTACAACATTTACTTCGAAGTAATTTTGTCCTAGTCCAATAAATTTTATGCTAAAATTTGATATAAGTTTTGTAATTGGGAAATTTGGATTATTATTTTGTGTATTTATTAAAATGTAGTTCATAAATTAATACCATAACTATGTATACTAAATAAATACAAAATAATGAGAAAGTTGGCGTAGAATTTTTTTAAATATAGTGGTCACTGTTTAGTGTAATCACAATGGAACACTACCCTTTTTATAACAATTACCAAGTTACAACAGTAACAAGGAGATGGCAGTTGTATAGCCACATCAGTTATAAATATTATAGTCTTACAGTATTTTATGACCCTAATTTAGGCTGAACTGTTCTATTTTAAGAATCGTACTTTCTCCGAATCGATAAATGACATTGACTAATATAAAGTTTTGGCTATTTCTCTTAATTCTGATAATTAATTTTGTCTGTTAAGTAAGAACTACAAAATTTAAAAAATAGTATATGTATAGCATATGTATTAATATACTAAGAGATTGATAAATGTGAATAGTGAATCATAAATCAAAATAAAATACATAACCGGTAACCAAGAATATATTCATGTACTGTACTTACCAAACTGTTGTATGAACCATGTTTTCGTCATAATTTTAGCTCTTCAAAATGAAAGTAACTCATCAGCATTAAAACATTACACAAATCAAAAATGCAGGGAATAAATTTTAAAGAAATTGTTTTGTTTAAATTTAACGTAGATGAAGGATACTATTTTCACACATGTACTATGTACACAGTTTCCCTACATTATTAACACATAAAAAAACTGAAGTTAAATTTTTTTAAATAAACCTTAAATATAGTAACAGTGATATAAGTAAAATAAAGAGTGAATTTGTAAACAAGGTTCAAACCTGTACTTCAGCTACACTAATTTTTTTTAAATGTACCTATAAAATGTTTCTAAAAATGTTTAAAATATAATCTATTGGCCAATGTCTTTTACCAGAAAGTCATAACTAAATCTCTCACCTGCATAATGGTTTTAGAAATCTTTAGCTTTCTGGTGGACTTACTGTTGCAGGTCCTCTGAAGCTTGCCATACTTCTTTATTTGTTCTTACCATAGAATTTCTTCACTGACATCTCTATCAACTTCATGCTCTTCTACTTATGTTGCTTTATTGATATAGAATCGATTGCTTCACAGACATCTTCCTCCATCAGTTTCACTGTTATGGTAACATGTTCATCAGTTTCCATCCAATCACTCATCAGTTGTGTACTCCTCTCTTGTAATGTCCTGAGGCTGGATATTTTCTTCCAAGAAAATACAGTTTCTTTAATGAACACGCCTTGCTTAAAACAATTTTTAATTGTATTTTCATAGACCTGATTCCACCACAGTGTTAAACGGTGCAAAGCATCTTTTCTTGGCCATTGCAATAATTTTCTTGGTCAATCTGCAATTATAGCTTGAGTTTGTTCCATGTCTGCCAAAATTCTTGAATGTATTTCTTGATAGTAATACACTTTTGGAGTGCTAATTATTTGTTGGTCACTCCAAAGTTGGATAGTGGTGTTGTATTGGCAGAAAGTACACCACATATCATGGTTTTTAACAATATGCTAACACTTTATGGTGTACAGTTGTACGGTACAAGTAAAACAAGTCTTATGATAAAGAACGTATCCCATTTAATTAAATGCTTATTGAAAATGGCCCCAGTCATCCTTATGCAACAGATCAAATTTATTATACTATAAGGATATAGTGAGTGTATAAAGTTCACAAACAAGTCTATTATGGAACAGATGAAAAATTATTTATTATACACATAAATATTGTTTTTAAAGATGTATATTGTATTATAAATTGTCATGTATTGATAATAGAAATAATTGTTTGTATTGTTCGATAATATAAATCGATTTTACTTGGTTTCTGCAAGGTCCTCCTCTCCTCTCATCGCTCCCGTCCTGGCGTCCTCTTCTTCAGCGTCACTCCTTCCTGGTGTCCTCTTCGTCCTGGCGTCCTCTTCGTCTCGTCGTCCTCTTCTACAGTGTCACTCCTTCCTGGCGTCCTCTTTGTCGTGGCGTCCTCTTCGTCTTGTCGTCCTCTTCTACGTCAGGCGGCTCCAGCGGCGATATTTCAATGAGTCTCGTTGTTATGTTTGACTGCTAACATTAATTAGTTTCTTCATAAATTGTTCACTCACAATGATTATAAATTTCACTCGTACAGTTTATTTTTAATTTATACTTTCTATTTTCTTAATCTCAGGATTTATATGGGTGTTACTTAATGTACACCTTCCATGATATCTTGAAGTGTCTTTAAATTCCCTAAGCAGATATCTTAACTTACACGAAAACAGCACTGTATTATATTTTTAATTTTATCTAAATATTTTACCCAGTCGGTTCTTAATGCAAAACTTCATTAAGAATTACCACGGTTTATTTTATATATGATATTTTGACGTTCGTAAGAGAACAACTCTCTTCACCGGGCACAACTTCCCCTTGCAACTTCTACAGACAGACTGTGTCCATCCTAACTGTACAACGTATGAATCTCACTGAATTTAGTGTATTCTGATAGGCTAAGCCAAGTCACATGATTGATGGAACAAACAGGTATACAAATTTCATGAAAAACTTTGTATAATTTAGCAAAGTCCTGCATGGAAATTATCTACGAATTTTATTACCCTATTATTGATAAGAGTTACAATTGAGTTTTCTTCACTTTAAAAAACCATATTTCTAAAATAGTTATGAACCTCAGAGTATACACAAATTGAAGCTATTTACCTAAATAATTCTTTGTCAAAGTTTCACGTCAATCGGTTAACTACCACTGAAGCTATAGTGATCACACATTATCACACCCGCACACGTGCACAAATTCATTCAAAAAATACATGACAATATAGAACACCTTTTTATGAAGAATTTGGTATACCCTACATGCTTATCCATTTCTAAATACAAAACTTACGACTAAAAGACAAAATATTACATAAAACCAATTTAAACAAGAAAATGCTCGTCACCATGTGCTCTGATATAAACAACATAGCTTATCATCCTGTGTTCTGTTGCAGGATTAAAACCACCACGTGTAAAAAAAAAAATTTTTTTATAGAATACAAACTTTTTTTTTTCTTCGAAACCTAAATTGACATAACTTCCTCCCAATAATCATAATCAAAATAACTGAATAGCTTCTATCAAGCAACATTTCCCCAACTATCACTTTGACAGGACTAATTGTAAACAAACAACCGCACATGGCTGGATATCACCAAACATTCCTGAACACTGATAAGGATGCACATGTCTGACGTCATTCGGCTATATCTACAGTTCATCCATACATTTTTCCCACATGATCACAATTATTCTTACTTTACACATATTTTTATACAGTTTCCTACCAGTCATTTCACCTATACCCTGGCATTCTAGTTTAATTATCTTTAACATAATATTTTCTTAAGGATGATGCATGGAACTTCCCTATCACCCTGTTTGTATTTGGGTTAGTGACAATGTATGTATTTTTACCCACTTCTTCCGATAAAATATATGGACCATTGTATAATCTAAAGAATTTTGCTGCCGTATTATCTTCCCTGTGGCCAACATTTAAAGCACGCAAGAGTACCTTCTCGCCAGTTTTGAACGCTACCAGTTTGTGATCCGCATTAAATTTCTCCGTCCGTTCTTCGGCACACATTTTAATGCATCTCCGTGCCTCTATCTTTTTAACCAAATTTGGAATAAGCAAATTCTGCGTTGCAATCCTCCGGATGTACCCATCCCAGACACGCTTTGGCATTTCCCCGGTTTGTAGTTCGTTAGGTGTAAATCCTGTCATGTCATTGTAATTCCCGTTGATGGACGCCTCGAAAAACTCGAGATAATCCGGCTACCTACTCTGGTTGGTATTACAATAAGTGCGAAACAGACGCCCTAACTCCCTGTTGACCCTTTCGGCGAGGTTACCTTGCGGTCTCCGGATTGCTGTCAACACTGCCTGTATATTGTGCTTCTCTAATTCGGACTGCCATTTCTTGTTGGTGAATTGCTTACCCTGGTCAGATAGAATTTTCTTCACCGGACCATATTTCGGAATGTATTTATTTAATACAACATTTAATACTGCCATCATGGTAGGTCGTCCAATTGCATATAAACTTACGTTCTTAGAAAATAACCAAGTTCTTCATACCCCTTGCAGCACGTGGTAGCGGACCTAAAAAATCGATACACAGTAGATCATTCTTATTCTTGGTAATGATGTTACCCATCTCCACATAGGTGTGTTGATTTGGGTATTTAGCTGTTTGGCATATGTGACATGTTCGCAAAATAGACTTAATGTTCCTTGCCATGTTCAACCATACAAAGTCATCTCTCATCGCCAAATAACATTTATAAGCTCCAGCATGAGCAAGACTTTCATGACAAGCCCACGAGAAGATTAGACAGATTAAATAAAGTTTGTATAATACTTTAATTGCAAGTTATTTTTATTCCTTTGAAAGATTAAGTGATTTTTGCTTCTTCAGTAACCAAACACTGGGATATTTTTAATTGAGCAGCCCATATTTTTTTCTTTGGACCATTTTTAGCAACTTATCGAATCATAGTAAAATAGCCAGTTTTTCTTTCATGTTTAAATCACACCGTTTCCTTTGAGATTCTGTCACTGTTCTGCTAAAGAAACACTACTGATTTAAAAAACAGAGCTCCTACATATGAAAGTAAAATTTGATACAGTAAATTTGAAAGTAATTGTGTTAGTTAATAAGGATCACAAAAACCATGATTTTTAAATATGTTTATGGTTCAAGTTAAGATGCAAATCTGGCTGTATGTTTTACAATAAGAGAATTAATTGCAGTAGGATGTGTATCACAAGCATGAAAAGTTCTGGGCACATTCAGCATTTTGAATTCTTCTACATCTGTAGAAATAATCTTCAACATGTGTAAAAACAAATTATTTCCGTGATCCCAGATATTATTTTTTCATCTGTTATTTCAGCAATTATTGATAAATCATTTTTAGCAACATCAAGAGTCTCAACAACTACTGTAGCTATTAACAAAGAGTTCACTTTTATTTCCCAGTCAAGAAAAATGTTCTTCTAATGAAGTTGACACTAGAAAGGTTTGCTAAGGAATATAACTCCTGCATAACAATAGTATATTAAACTACTGTTTCTCATAAAACATTTTGCCATGATTTGTATATTATAATAGTTTTCAGAAAAATACTAATCTTGGTATCTTCTCCTACTTTTAAATTACATATGATTTTCTGAACCTGTGTGTTTTGAAATTCCCATTTCAGTGTCTAAATTATGCCCTGGTCCATAAAGTAGTTTCAATACCATACTACTGGGGGAGAGACTCTTAGTAAGATTATGTTTGATATGAATTATTTTATGTTTAGGTAGTCATATGTATGTTGTTTGTCTGGTGTTGTAAATAAATTTATTTCATGTTTTGCAATGTTTAGATTAGTGAAGTAGTCTGAGTTTTTTACTGTTAGTTGAAAAACTAACATAGTATTTGCATGTAATAATATTTATATAATAACATAGTACTGACATAATATATTTAAAATTATTTGGTATGTATTAATTATAGAGCTGTATGAGCAAGTTAGTTGTCAAGTACTAATAAAACTTGTCTCCATTTTTTACTACTAGAAAATTTTATGTAAGTCATCAAGTCATGTTTAGAGAATAATAAGTATGTTGTAGGTAAAATTATGTTATATACTGTATTTTCCTGAAGGTTAAAGTAGATTTAATTTTTCAGATCTTGTCATGTTGGCAAAAAAAAAAGTAGTATTTCTGTCTTTATAGAAAACCTGATTCTCTCTTTAGACAGTTATATAAGCCTACATATATATATTTTTTTTTAATCAAAATTTTAGTCCTCAGCTGGAAAAATAACACTGTACAATAATGAAGATAGTTGAAAAAAATATCTTTGTTACTGTAATCTTCACATAATTTCATCCATTCTGTATTCAACAATTGATGAGGAACATCAGCTGTTTTACAGGAAGTTTTTTCCTAATATAGCATTATGACAATTATGAAATCTAAGAATCCACACTATACAACATGCAGTATTCGTTTAATACTTCTGTAAATGTGTGGGTTCTGTCCACTAACTAGTACATGGCTACACAGACATTTAAACTGAGTCTTCTATGTTATGGATGTTCACTAATCTTAATGTGTATGCTCAGCAAATTGTTTTATTCAAATAATTTTAAAAGGTTTCTTTATCTTTCTTTATTGTTTTACAACATATAATGAGGTATTTATAAATTCTTGACAAGATATCTAGAAGATTCACTGTTTTCTAAACAAAGATTTGTGTGAGTTTTTCATCAATAGAGAAAACCCTGTTTCTTTGACATGTTAGCAGCAGTTGCCTTTTTTGTTAGAATGAACACTGCTAAGAATAACACTGCTAAAAAACAGCAAGACACAGACTACTTCTTCATTATTTTAAATATCACAAAACATCAAATAAATTGACTACTGTTTGTGCAGCTTCAGATAAAGAAGATATCTGACTGTCTAAACATCTAAAATAATTAAATCATGTCAAACATAATCTTACTAATAGTCCCTGCTTGAATACCATACATGCTATACTTTCTTACACCTGTTTGCAGTAACATTAATAAATGGGCTCTCCTCCCTCACACGCACACATGCGCACATGTATACACTATGTACATATAATATTGTTTATTATTATAATTACTGATAAATATTACATTGGTAACTGATAGTAGTTAAAATTGTGTTTTAGGTTAGATACAGGTAGTGATTCTGGTAAAGAAAAATTTGTTTTGTCACAAGAATGTGATCTTGTCTTGTTAATGAGTGTAGTTAAAGGTCGTCTCGACATTACTACTACACATGTGTATTTTCATGATCTCAGCTCAGTAAAGGAAGATGTAGAACGCCAAGACTTTAAGGTAAGTTTATAGTATTTATCTGAAATAAGTGTGGCTGTACTTGATTTCACTAAAATTAGATAAGACACTAAATAGGGACTTGTCTTTTAAGTTATTAGCTTTTAACGTTTTTTTACCTGGCAATACAATAGTGTGTTAATGCATCATGTCCCCACTTGGAATATTAAACTTCAGTACAGAGTCTTGGACAGATGACCACACAGCAGCTCAGTAGCCAAGGGCATGTAGATTGCAAAGGTAGATGGAGGGAAATGATTAAATTAAATTATAGGAGACTCATGACTATTCGGTCCCTGATTATTCAGCCATCCGTACTATACAGTGCAGTCCTCAGCGTAATTAATAAAATTTTTTACTTAAATCAATTTGATAAATCAAGTGGATAAAACAGTTGATTTGTAGTAATGTTTAATCCTACATGACCTCTAAAATAAGTGCTTAGCAAGAAAAGCATAGAATAATCAAAAATGTTTTCAAGCTATAGCTTCGTGTCTGCGATTCTGTCTGTTTTCATATACGGTATTTGAATCTTTATAAAAATAATATGATAATTATATTTAAACTGTAGTAGCTCAAATAAACATGTAAACCATTATTTGAATAAAAATATCCTGTATATGTAATAATTGTCTTAATATACCACAATATTCTTTAAATAAATGCTAAGGTTTGTAAATATTGTATTTTTTATTTATATTTCATACAAAATTATGTAAAAATCAAATGTAATTTATTTGTACACTGTATGAACACAAATTTTAATAAACTGAGACATGCTATAAAATAGTTATCAAAAGTACCATATGTTGATAGTTATCAGAAGTACCATATGCTTACTGTGGTTCACCATCAACCCCAGCTTATTCAGATTTTTGATTATCCGGTTTGGCTGTTCGCCACATTAGGCAAGATAGTCACAAGTCTACTATAAATTAATGTTTTTTTTATCTAAATAAATAAAAACAGTTTGGTACTTAAAAAGTTACAAAACTTTATGTTTAAAAGAGTTAACAGGAATGATCCATATAGGAGATAATAGTTATTTGCCTGCTGAATAGTATAAATGTTAGTTACTGAAAAGAAAAAGGTTTTGTATGAAAGACCCAAAGATATCCATTTTCTTCCTAAAAAGAAAAATTAATTATGCACTTTTAAATACTAAATAATGTTTATTGAAACGTCTTTGTGTTCACAGTGGCCATTATCCAGACTGCGAGAGATTTATTTGAGGCGGTATAATCTTAGAAGAAGTGCTTTAGAGTTTTTTTTAATTGACCAGACAAATTACTTCTTAAATTTTACTACAAAGGTAACCAGCGTATATAATTATTCGTAATGTTAATTCTTTTATTCTTTTAAGATTATGTATGTCCCTAAGTTTACATACGCCAAGTTAGTAATAAAATTAATGAAAGATCTTTAACAAAAATGTGAAACCATCGTTAGTTTCAAAAAAAAAAAAAAAAAAGGCTAAATCATGTACCAGTATTGCTTACTAGCAATTTAGTTACTTGCAATTATTAGAGTGTCAAAAGTATACAGAAGTTAGAAAAATTTTAAGATAAATAGCAGTTAACATTGATAAATTGTACTAACATTAATCATGTTGTATGTATAATGTACTAGATAGCTCTCCACACTCTGTGAGGTAATTACATTTTGTTAACAAAATAACATACGTAAAATATAATATTTAATATTTTCTACTTACATATATCTATTTTAACTGAAATACAGAATAATTCAAAATTGAATTATGAAAATTAATTATATAAAAAATGTTAGTACCGTACATAATTCAGTGGTTAATAAAATTTTGCTAACTCTGCATGATTCTTCAAACTTACAAAATTATCCTACATAATGACGTCAACATCAAATCACAGAGGTTGCGTTGGTTGGGACATGTGGAAAGAATGTCTGAGGTAAGAATGCCTAAAAGAATGCTAAAGGGAAGAATATAAACTATAGACGTAGAGGCAGACCAAGGGTGAGATGGTGGGATGGCGTAATAGAAGATCTTGCTAGCGTGGGAATCAGAGGGTGGAGAGGAAGGGCGGAGAACAGGGAAGCATGGAGGAGTATTGTTGAGGAGACTAAAGACCACCAAAGGCTGTAACACCAGATAAAGAAAAGAAGAAGAAGAATAAAAACAGCTATTTTCTCTTTTTGGAGAAAAATATAGTCACTATGGTACTAAGTATAATAAAAAAGAAAAGAAATTTCTGGAACTGCATAGAACATGTTTCCCGCCTTCTGTGATTCAGTTGAGTAATTCATTTAAGAAGGATGATATACAGTGATACCAGTGACTTAGAAATGGTTGTTTGGGGAAA
This sequence comes from Magicicada septendecula, assembly GCA_034769895.1. Lineage (NCBI taxonomy): Eukaryota > Metazoa > Arthropoda > Insecta > Hemiptera > Cicadidae > Magicicada > Magicicada septendecula. The sequence goes on along the minus strand of CM068368.1, from coordinate 152,856,735 downwards.
GTCAGATTTTGTAGAACTAAGTTTATTTACTATGGAAACAGGTAAACCCCTCAGAATAACAGAGAAGAATATTCTGTTAATATCTGGAATCCTACCAGCAATAACTTTCATCCAAGTTTATGCTATAACTGCTGTCTCTATAGACAAGACAAGAGTATCTGTAATGGATAATGTTAAATGAATACTTGTTCACAACTTTGCTTTGGCAATTAGTTTATTGTTACAGAATATTTATATTTTCTCACAGTTATTCTTGTTTTATTATAACTATTAATAATTAATCAATAATACTTGTTATTTTTGTACAAGAATATATTTTTTCTATATAATGTACAGTGTTTTGACAGTGTTTTTTTAACTACCCTCTTCAGAAGTACCTGTTGTTGCAGTTATCGGCATCCCCACCAAGTATGTCGTTATTATTATTAATCTAAACAATGATGCATCCGTGAGTATCGTATCGGGTTGGTAGTGCAATCATCTGAGGTTTGTTTTTGTTGTTGTTCGATGTCACGCACCCACTTTTTTGTTACAAAACTATTCAGTACTCAGCCAGTCGAACTTTTTTTGCTCAGTCTGGTGTCGAAGCTTGTAATTGGTTGAACAGGGTCAGGCAATTTTCTTCAAACTGCCCTCTGTACTGGAAACTCGATATACCAAGCTTTGGCTTGGTCAAAGAGTACCGGCAGTTGTGATTTTCTCCAGGAAGCTCTCATTCGCTGATGTAACCTGCGCGTACTTAAAGAGACCGAGGCTGACACCGCGTGAGAGACATTGATTCTAGTCTGCTGGCTGGCTTGATTTTTTACACTTAAAGAGACTAATCTTTATTATACTAAAATAAATCAATGCTGATTCTGCTCACTAAAACTTACTACTAATTATTTTCTATTATTCCTTATTAATAGCATTTAATGTAAATATTACAGTTATTGGTGCTAAAATATTTTTGTGTTACGTCTGTTTAGGCCCACCAACTCATCGTACAATTTAATACATATAGCACATAACACTGTATACAAAAATTTGAAATCAATTGTCATATTAATTTCAAAATATATTAATAAAAATGTTTCAAATTGTATTAATTATTTTTGGTATACTTCTGTCGGTGACAGTTGAAATTACTGTCAAAACATTATAAATTATATGAAAAAAAAAATTAAACAAATTTCGACGAAACCGAAACATCGAAGCATGATAATGTTTTTAGGCTTTTGAAACATATAATGTGCATATAACAAATATTTACTATATAACAAATATATGTACTATATAACAAACATTATCATGTTAAAACGACAGAGACCGAAGATTTCTAGACTGTGGGGAATCGAAAGTGTGGAAGCGTTACATTTTTTGATGACGTACATTTTTGTGGAATGACCCCCAGCCTAAAAACGTTATCATGTTAAAAATATTCTTGTATAAAAATAACAAATATTACTTATTATTAATAATTATTAAAGAACATTTTGAATAGTGAAAATTAGCTTAGCATATTGTGAAGAATTGTTAAATTATTAAGTGCAAGTTGGACTGAGGTAATTAATGAAATTGTTCATTATTTTACTAGTAATGGTTAGATTTTGACTTAAAAAGATCAAAGGTTCCACAAAGCATTCGACTGTGAAATGATGTACCTTTGTGATAAGTGGAACCTTTAGTGGTAGGAATCAGATTGATGGAATGTAGAAACACCAGATGTAAAAGGATTCATGGATTTCGTTGTCCATGACGTGTCCGTTACTTAACTAAATATAATTATTTCACTACCGACTCCAAACACAAAGTTTTTATGGGTAAAAACGTAAATGTTTTACCTTTTAACCTGAACCGGTTTTCGCTTGTAAAAAGCTTCTTCAGAGGCTGCCGCTGGGAGCACTCTCAAGAATAATGCGTGTGATTTGAATTGTGTCTGTTCGTTTAGGATGCTGTTTTTATTTGTTTTCATGTGTTTGTATATTTCCAATTGTTCTCGAGTGTCTAGTTTTCGGCCTTTTGTGTGTACGTGTAGAATGTCCATGTTATTGTCGATGTTTTTGTATGTGTGACTTTTTTGAAGCAGGATACAGAATCGCTCAAAACTACTAACAAAACAGAACACACACACACACACAAAGCACAAAACAAATTTGATCTACCTGGTGTTTACAAACTAAATTGCTGAGATTGCAACAAATTCTACATAGGCCACACAGGACGTAGCTTCAAACAAAGATACACTGAACACACAAAGGCACTCCAATCCACTACAGAATCCACCTTCGCAAACCACCTCATTGAAGCAAACCACACATACAAAAACATCAAACATAAACATGGACATTCTACACGTACACACAAAAGGCCGAAAACTAGACACTCTAGAACAATTGGAAATATAGAAACACACGAAAACAAATAAAAACAACATCCTAAACGAACAGACACAATTCAAATCACACGCATTATTCAAACATATCACACCCCACACACACAACATCGATCTTTCAAAAATTGATACTGCCGCCAACAACAAGACGGACAGTGCTCCCAGTGACAGCCTATGAAGAAGCTTTTTAAAAGCGAAAACCATTTCAGGTTATAAGGTAAAACTTTTACGTTTTTACCCACAAAAACTTTGTGTTCCAAGCTGGTAGTGAAATAATTATATTTAGTAAAAGGATTAGTCAGAGTCTGGGTAAAATAGTTAAAAACTAAATTTTAAGTGGCATAGAATACAGTCAGAAAATTTGAGAGTGAGTAGTTTGTACTCCGTCTAAACAGTTGCTGAATCTGCTCATGGATAATATAAAGAAAAACTTTTTAAATTGTCCTGTAATAAGTACACTATATATTGTAACGTCCTGCTTTTTGTGAGGTACTTTACCACTTACGAGTGTATTGCAAGTTATATCGAGCTTCGTTAATTCCGCCCCACAGTTGTACGCCAATTCTGTAACGTGCGGTTTCTGCGAGAGGCGGGTGTTAGCGAAACGTCCTTCTCATTCAAGCCCCAAATGTTGGGTTCGCCAATTCTGTAACGTGCGCTTAATGTGAGGTGTGCACTTGCGAAAGTGTTATTATATGCCTCACGCAGTATGCGTCACTTTTGAATTATACTAACTGACGTTTTAAAAGGTATAAATAAAGGATTTTGTTTATCTTGTTTTACTCAATCTAAAAGAAATCGAGAGTGTGTGATTTGGGGTCAAGGAGGTAATTTGTTCAGCCTTATGCAGAAGAGAGAGTAAGTATCATTATTGCCCCTCAGTTGTGACGATTTCTTCTGTATGTTGTGCTGAAATTTTCATTAACTACCCACTACAATAAATTATAACACGTTATAATTCAATATTAATTTTCAATAATATTGCTTTATTGATTATTGACTTTTGTCTCCTGCCACCAAAATATAGGTATCACAATTAATCTTATTTGAAAAAAAAAACATCATCTCGACTTTACCGAGAAAACATAGATCTGTCTAAGGAACAAAACATATATGTTGTTATTTACCCAATATTACGCTATAATAAAAAACATCAGTTATTACATAATTCTTAGTAATTCCCCAGGGTTCAGGGTGAATTCTTTGTGTTATGAGAGTGTCAGAAATGGATAATTGCTACGCTTTACAAATATCAAAAAATTAATAAATAATTTTGTTTATTTTTCAAATATTACGTAGTTTCCGGAATTGCCGTAAGAGAGCAGCATGTATTTGTTTACTTTGAAAGAAACATATGATAAAATGAATATTTTTTGTTCTATTTCACTGTTACAAAACGAGTTTTCTTCTGGACTTATTATGAAAAAATGTTTATATTACCTCGCTCCGTGTTGTCCTTACTGGATTGAAGTTTTATTCTGTGATGAGGTATGTCTTGCGTTATTATTTCCTTTTCGTTTGGAATATTTTCTAATTGTCTACTGGAAGTAGGCCGAACTATATTGGATCCTCAGAATGTTTTCATCCACTGGTTTTTAATGTATATCACCATTTAATTTGGATTCCTCAGGTATAATTAGTTAGTATTCACTTTGTTTATTACTCTTGCGTGAATTTCGCCTCCTCCAACGTCCAAAAAAGGTTATTTTTTATAATTTTTGTCGCATCGTTTCTTCAACTCTCCGGTTTAGTTCAAAATTTTTATATCTTATTAACAATACTTGTTATTTTTCGTCACTCTTAGTAACACATAGTATTTGTATTATGTAGGCAGTTTGTGATTATTATAAATTTATATTTTATTTATGGAAAAATAATTCCCTTCCATTCCGGTTTCTTTACTAATTTAATTTACATAATATGTTTTGGTTAATTTTTTTATGACATCGTATATAAATATTTTATCATTTTATTATCATTAAATAAATTTATATATTATTTATTTAGTCTCGAATAGTGTTCATACCCGGTACTACTTCCTGTTGCCATTTCCTTCATAGGATTATTTTAATTTTATATTATCTTTGGTAGTTAAAATTTTTATGTCTTTTAAAATTAACCCTGGGTTTTCTTACAATCTAACACAATTATTTGAAACAATATAATATTAACTTGGGTATAACAAATTGTGGTTCATACAATATAAATTACAATAAATAAATAAAATTACAAAAATCAATTAGTATTATTACATACTACTTCCATAGTTTTATCCTATCCAAAACATACAGCACAGTTTAGTAATACATTAATTTCACTTTGGTTTTTCACCTCAATGGGTACACTAGAACTCACTTCGCACTATATACCACTCGAATTGTTCATTATGTTGAGTGATATAATTAAATTTTGAGCGAGCTTTAGTTTTACCCATTTCTGACTTTTATTCTCATGATTTACTTTATTGGGACCGGGTTATGTACCGTTACATAAAGCCCCCCCACTAGAACAAATTTATATTAGTTCAACTCGTTGATAGAAATAAATTGTTGATTTGTTCAAGTCTCCTAATGGTCTTGACTTTGTTTTCATAATAGTGTTTCATTTCCGACTGATTATACACTCCCTTCATTTTATTATTGGTAATTGTTTTAATTTCGTAAGTATTATTACCCTTCACCTGGGTTATGAGGTAAGGGCCAGTATAAAGTAGCAATAACTTCCGGGCGATACCCTCTATAGAACTGGGTAGTTGTCTATTTTTTATTAGTACTTTATCTCCCAACTGGTATGTATCCAATCTTCTCCTTTTTACTTGATCCCTTTTTTGTTGAAGTTCCACTTTATGTAACACTCTGTTGTGCATTTCCACTTGGTCGAATTCTACTCTCTCTCCTGGAGGGAAATTTATCAATGACATAATTTCTCTTGGTGGTGGTTTATCAAACATTATTTGATAAGGGCTAGTACCGATAGTGTCATGGTATGACCAATTAAGAAAAGTCTCGGCTGGTTCAATATACTGACTCCAGTTTTTATGTTCTTGATGACAGTAGGTGCTTAGAATTCTGCCAACTTCCCTTAATACACGCTCAGCAGGATTGCTACTAGGGTGGTACACGGATGTCTTGTACGTTCTTATTTGCCAATTTCTCAATTCTTCCTTCCACCTTTTCCCCCGAAATTGCGTTCCATGATCCGTTATAATCATTTCCGGTCTTCCCACCTCAGGTAAGTATTTTTTTATAATTACTTCTAGAATTTTCTTCGTTGTAGCTCTACTAATAGCGTAGAGTTTTGTGTATTTCGTATAATGATCAAATAATATGATGATATATTTATATTTATGTCTTCCTCCACTTCTGGGAAAAGGTCCGCAGATATCCAAAAAAATCTTTTCAAGTTTTTTATTAGATGTTATAGTAATAATGGTGCCTGTTTTCTTCTCATTATTTACTTTTACAAGCTGACAAATGTTACAGGTTTTTACTATCTCTCTTACTCTTTTATTTATAGCTTTCACGTAACAATGTTCAGATAAAGCTTTAATAACTTTGAGTGATCCCATATGGCCATACCTTTCATGATAATCCTGAATCAATGCTACTTCTGTTGCTGCTGGTACATATATCTTCCAGACATGATCCTTAATGGTAGGACGAATAAAAAGGATCTCTTCATAAACACAAAAAAATTTCATTATTATAGGGTCATGTTGTAATATTCTTTCCTTAATTTTTGTTAATTTATTGTCACTTTGTTGATCGATTTTTATTTTATTAATTATATCTTGTAACTCCTTTGCCATCTTAATTATGTGATATATTTTTCCAATGCTTTCTGGTTCTATTTCACAAGTTCCTTTTTCAAGGTTAATCCGGGATAATCGGTCTGCTATTACATTCTTCTTACCTGGAATATATTCCCAGTCTAAATTATATTCTTGAAGTATTAATTCCCATCTAGTAAGTCTGCCGTGATTAAGTTTACAATTCTTTAAAAACGAAATTGATCTGTGATCAGTTCTGATAGTCACTGGGTATCCCAAAATAAATGTTCGAAATTTTATACATGAGACCACAACACTCAGCAGTTCTTTTTCGGTTACTGTATAATTTCTCTCACAACTGCTCAGTACTCTGCTTGCAAAACTGATAACTCCATGATTTCCTTCTTCATCTTCCTGATATAGCTCACTCCCAAGGCTAATGTTACTAGCATCACAATTTATGAAAAAACGTTTATTAAAATTTGGGTGATGTAACATGATGCAGTCAAGAAATTTATTTTTTACTATCTGGAAATTATTATCTTCACTTTCTTCCCATTTCCACTTGTTTTTCTTTGAAAGTAAATATTGAAATTTAGCTGTTATTTCTGAATAACTCTGTTGAAATTTTCTATAATAGTTGCATATCCCCAAAAAGGATTGTAATTGTTTCAAGTTTCTGGGTTTGGGAAAATCTTGAATAGCCTTTACTTTTTCAGGAGATGGTTTAATTCCAGTAGCAGATAAAATGAACCCTAAAAATGGTAGTTCATGGGTGATAAACTTAGATTTCTCCAGTTTTAAAGTTATATTATGTTGCAAAAGTTTATCTAACACTGTTTCCACTCGGTTACAATGCTCCTCCCAAGTACAAGACGTAATTAGTATGTCATCCACATATATGGTAGTAAAATCTAAAACTTCCTTACCCAAAATTTGGTCCATGCATTGAATGAACACAGCCACAGAATTTACCAATCCAAAAGGCAAACGCTTAAAATGATAATTTCGTCCTTCGAATATGAAAGCAACATATTGTCTGCTGTTAGGGTGCAATTCTATTTGCCAGTATCCACAGACTGCATCCCAAGTACTCATGTACTTGCATCCAAAAAATCTCTTCATAATCTCCTCAATCTCACCTGGAGACGTGCGATCGTTAATGAGCATTTTATTCAACTCCCGAGCATCGAGACATAGTCTAACTTGACCATCTTTCTTCGGTATAGCCACCAATGGGCTGGTATATGGAGAGTTACTTCTTTCAATTATGTCTTCTAATATAATTCTTTGAATTTCTTTCCTTGCTGCCTCTTTCAAAGCTTGAGCAATAGGGTATGATCGTTTATTAAAATTTACATTTTCTTTAAATTTTAGTTCACACAAGAAGTTTTTAGCTTTTCCTGGTGATTCTGAGAATACTGGTTTATATTTATTATAAATTTTTATAAGTTGTTGTTTCTGTTCTATACTAATTATTTCCGGTGCCTGCCTATTCTGAAACTCCATTATTTCTTCTATCTTCTCTTTCCAAATCTTTGATTCTGTTACTTCTATATTATTACCTAGGGTTAATCTATTATTCTCCCTAACAAAAAATGAGCTCGGACACTGAGGGGCACTTTGGCTACCAATTATCTCAGCCGTTAACTCACCATTTTCTGTGCTCAAGGTTACTATACCCCTGGCCAGATTTATAATTGCAGTGTGTCGCCGTAGCATATCACACCCTATTAACACCCTAAACGGTAGCCCTTTCGCTACTAAAAATCCCATAGGTATTCCTATTCCATTAGTGGTAACATTCAAAGACACTTGTTTTTTGATTGTTTTATTTTGTTTCCCGGTAGCACCAACAATTGTTAAATTGTTAATTGGTAAAGTAGGTATTCTCTCAGTAGTTAACTCAGTAATACGATTTAATTCTAATTGATCAATAATTGAAATATTGGCCCCTGTATCAATCATGGCCTCTGCTGACACTCCATTTAATTTTATTTGTATATAGACTATGTCATTGTTCAGTGATGACTCTTTGATTACTCTTTCTTCCATTAACTCGGACTGTATATTTTTTAGAAAATTATTTCTGATAATGGTTATTGGTTTATTCAAATTAGTATTATAATTGGGTGTATGGTAAATTCTGTGCCCTGTTGTTTCTAGCAGTGACGGGCAATCACATCTTCTCACTGCTGGTACCCGTTTCCCCTATTTATATCATTACTATTGGTTGCTTCAACATTTTCATTATGTTGAATGTTGTTTATCGGTATCCTTTCTTCATCCCTCTCTCTGGATCTAGGTTGATCGATGTTCATACTCCTTTGTGGACCTTCCTCTATGATAATAATCATGTCTGTAATTCTGTCGATTATTATTAGACCATCTTCCGCGATATCTGTTATTGAAATAACTGTTGTTAGCATGTACATAATTAACTCGAGGCCTATTCTCTCTTGGTGGTTCATTCCTCCGCTCCTCGGTATTCCCTGACCTCCATCTACTTCTCCTATAATAAGATTCCTGTTCATAATTTTCTAGCAGCGTTTCCATGCCTCCAATAGTCTTGATTTGTCCACTCAAGCGTGCACTTATGATCTTTTCTTCAAAATGATACGCCATTTTGGTCACTAGACACTCTTCAGGTATCTTAGGGTCTAGATACTTGGCGATACACACCTTCCCTAAAAAGTAAGCAGTAGGTGTTTGTCCCACTGTACGGTCATACCTACCATGACAGATATCGTCCCTAATAATGTTTTGTACTGATTCTGACCAGTACTTAAGTTTGAACATAGTTTTGAAACCCTCATAATCACACACCTCGTTCCTAATTGCTGTCCACCAATTATCATTGATATTTTTGAACGATTCGTCTAATAGACCTTTTATCATATTCCATCGATTCTCCTTTGATCTGTTCAAAATTTCATCTACTCTCCCTAAAAATTCAAGTGGGTTTCTGCGATAATCCCGAAAGTTTACACTTTCCTTATTGTCTGGATAAACATGATGACTGCTGCATGCAGATCTAGCACTTATTCTATCTACATCACATTGAAAATTGGTTTGTATTTGTTGCAAACTATCTAATTTCTCTGCTTGGCTATCACATTGATTTTTTACATTCTCTACAGTTTTATGAAACTCTGAAAATTTACAGTTTAGACTGCTTTTAATGCTATCTAACTGGTCATTATTTTCTTGTCGTATGGCCATTACACGAACTTGGTTATCTTGTTCTTCTTTTTCCATTCTTGCCTCAACTCCAATTTTAATTAGTTCCATCTTCTCTTCAGTGGTATCTAATCTTTGGTTAGTTTCTACTAATTTCTTCTCTGCCTCTTCCTTATATGCCTCTACTCTTTGGCTTAACGTATTATTGACCAGTTCAATTTTACCTTCTAGATTTTCTCTTAATTCTTTATTGAAATTCTCCATCTTAACCTCAATTTGTTTTAAATTCTCATTATTCTCTTCAAATTTTGCATTCATCTCTTCTCTTTGCCCTTCAACCGCTTCCTTCAGTTCATGGTATTGTTCATTCATGGTTTGTTTTAAGTTTTCCTCCTGTTTTCTAAAATTGTCATTAGTTTGTTTATTCTGTTCCTTCAAAGTTTCCTCCTGTTTCCTAAATTTTTCGTCTATTTTATCATTTGTTTGTTTATTGCTTTCCATAATAATTCTCAACATCTCCTGCATGCTCATATCTTCTTTTTGGGTGGATTTATCTGGTTGGTCCCCTTGGGCATCCTCTTCCACTATTTCCTTTTCCGTATCCATAACTACTTCGGTTTCTTCTATATCACCTGTCTGTTGGTCCATTTCACTGTCCGTAACTAATTCTATTTCTTGTTCCTGTCCACCTTCTTCAATCTCCTTTTCTTCTGCCCTCTTCTTCGATTTGCCTCGGGTATTAGGCATTTCTTGTTTTCTCATAACTGCCAACGATAATTAGATTTTTTGATATATATTTTATATTAAATATCAAAATTCTTTTCTAATTACCGCCCTTTTACGTTGAGCGCCAATTTGTAACGTCCTTCTTTTTGTGAGGTACTTTACCACTTACGAGTGTATTGCAAGTTATATCGAGCTTCGTTAATTCCGCCCCACAGTTGTACACCAATTCTGTAACGTGCGGTTTATGCGAGAGGCGGGTGTTAGCGAAACGTCCTTCTCATTCAAGCCCCAAATGTTGGGTTCACCAATTCTGTAACGTGCGCTTAATGTGAGGTGTGCACTTGCGAAAGTGTTATTATATGCCTCACGCAGTATGCGTCACTTTTGAATTATACTAACTGACGTTTTAAAAGGTATAAATAAAGGATTTTGTTTATCTTCTTTTACTCAATCTAAAAGAAATCGAGAGTGTGTGATTTGGGGTCAAGGAGGTAATTTGTTCAGCCTTATGCAGAAGAGAGAGTAAGTATCATTATTGCCCCTCAGTTGTGACGATTTCTTCTGTGTGTTGTGCTGAAATTTTCATTAACTACCCACTACAATAAATTATAACACGTTATAATTCAATATTAATTTTCAATAATATTGCTTTATTGATTATTGACTTTTGTCTCCTGCCACCAAAATATAGGTATCACAATTAATCTTATTTGAAAAAAAAAACATCATCTCGACTTTACCGAGTAAACATAGATCTGTCTAAGGAACAAAACATATATGTTGTTATTTACCCAATATTACGCTATAATAAAAAACATCAGTTATTACATAATTCTTAGTAATTCCCCAGGGTTCAGGGTGAATTCTTTGTGTTATGAGAGTGTCAGAAATGGATAATTGCTACGCTTTACAAATATCAAAAAATTAATAAATAATTTTGTTTATTTTTCAAATATTACGTAGTTTCCGGAATTGCCGTAAGAGAGCAGCATGTATTTGTTTACTTTGAAAGAAACATATGATAAAATGAATATTTTTTGTTCTATTTCACTGTTACAAAACGAGTTTTCTTCTGGACTTATTACGAAAAAATGTTTATATTACCTCGCTCCGTGTTGTCCTTACTGGATTGAAGTTTTATTCTGTGATGAGGTATGTCTTGCGTTATTATTTCCTTTTCGTTTGGAATATTTTCTAATTGTCTACTGGAAGTAGGCCGAACTATATTGGATCCTCAGAATGTTTTCATCCACTGGTTTTTAATGTATATCACCATTTAATTTGGATTCCTCAGGTATAATTAGTTAGTATTCACTTTGTTTATTACTCTTGCGTGAATTTCGCCTCCTCCAACGTCCAAAAAAGGTTATTTTTTATAATTTTTGTCGCATCGTTTCTTCAACTCTCCGGTTTAGTTCAAAATTTTTATATCTTATTAACAATACTTGTTATTTTTCGTCACTCTTAGTAACACATAGTATTTGTATTATGTAGGCAGTTTGTGATTATTATAAATTTATATTTTATTTATGGAAAAATAATTCCCTTCCATTCCGGTTTCTTTACTAATTTAATTTACATAATATGTTTTGGTTAATTTTTTTATGACATTGTATATAAATATTTTATCATTTTATTATCATTAAATAAATTTATATATTATTTATTTAGTCTCGAATAGTGTTCATACCCGGTACTACTTCCTGTTGCCATTTCCTTCATAGGATTATTTTAATTTTATATTATCTTTGGTAGTTAAAATTTTTATGTCTTTTAAAATTAACCCTGGGTTTTCTTACAATCTAACACAATTATTTGAAACAATATAATATTAACTTGGGTATAACAAATTGTGGTTCATACAATATAAATTACAATAAATAAATAAAATTACAAAAATCAATTAGTATTATTACATACTACTTCCATAGTTTTATCCTATCCAAAACATACAGCACAGTTTAGTAATACATTAATTTCACTTTGGTTTTTCACCTCAATGGGTACACTAGAACTCACTTCGCACTATATACCACTCGAATTGTTCATTATGTTGAGTGATATAATTAAATTTTGAGCGAGCTTTAGTTTTACCCATTTCTGACTTTTATTCTCATGATTTACTTTATTGGGACCGGGTTATGTACCGTTACATAAAGCCCCCCCACTAGAACAAATTTATATTAGTTCAACTCGTTGATAGAAATAAATTGTTGATTTGTTCAAGTCTCCTAATGGTCTTGACTTTGTTTTCATAATAGTGTTTCATTTCCGACTGATTATACACTCCCTTCATTTTATTATTGGTAATTGTTTTAATTTCGTAAGTATTATTACCCTTCACCTGGGTTATGAGGTAAGGGCCAGTATAAAGTAGCAATAACTTCCGGGCGATACCCTCTATAGAACTGGGTAGTTGTCTATTTTTTATTAGTACTTTATCTCCCAACTGGTATGTATCCAATCTTCTCCTTTTTACTTGATCCCTTTTTTGTTGAAGTTCCACTTTATGTAACACTCTGTTGTGCATTTCCACTTGGTCGAATTCTACTCTCTCTCCTGGAGGGAAATTTATCAATGACATAATTTCTCTTGGTGGTGGTTTATCAAACATTATTTGATAAGGGCTAGTACCGATAGTGTCATGGTATGACCAATTAAGAAAAGTCTCGGCTGGTTCAATATACTGACTCCAGTTTTTATGTTCTTGATGACAGTAGGTGCTTAGAATTCTGCCAACTTCCCTTAATACACGCTCAGCAGGATTGCTACTAGGGTGGTACACGGATGTCTTGTACGTTCTTATTTGCCAATTTCTCAATTCTTCCTTCCACCTTTTCCCCCGAAATTGCGTTCCATGATCCGTTATAATCATTTCCGGTCTTCCCACCTCAGGTAAGTATTTTTTTATAATTACTTCTAGAATTTTCTTCGTTGTAGCTCTACTAATAGCGTAGAGTTTTGTGTATTTCGTATAATGATCAAATAATATGATGATATATTTATATTTATGTCTTCCTCCACTTCTGGGAAAAGGTCCGCAGATATCCAAAAAAATCTTTTCAAGTTTTTTATTAGATGTTATAGTAATAATGGTGCCTGTTTTCTTCTCATTATTTACTTTTACAAGCTGACAAATGTTACAGGTTTTTACTATCTCTCTTACTCTTTTATTTATAGCTTTCACGTAACAATGTTCAGATAAAGCTTTAATAACTTTGAGTGATCCCATATGGCCATACCTTTCATGATAATCCTGAATCAATGCTACTTCTGTTGCTGCTGGTACATATATCTTCCAGACATGATCCTTAATGGTAGGACGAATAAAAAGGATCTCTTCATAAACACAAAAAAATTTCATTATTATAGGGTCATGTTGTAATATTCTTTCCTTAATTTTTGTTAATTTATTGTCACTTTGTTGATCGATTTTTATTTTATTAATTATATCTTGTAACTCCTTTGCCATCTTAATTATGTGATATATTTTTCCAATGCTTTCTGGTTCTATTTCACAAGTTCCTTTTTCAAGGTTAATCCGGGATAATCGGTCTGCTATTACATTCTTCTTACCTGGAATATATTCCCAGTCTAAATTATATTCTTGAAGTATTAATGCCCATCTAGTAAGTCTGCCGTGATTAAGTTTACAATTCTTTAAAAACGAAATTGATCTGTGATCAGTTCTGATAGTCACTGGGTATCCCAAAATAAATGTTCGAAATTTTATACATGAGACCACAACACTCAGCAGTTCTTTTTCGGTTACTGTATAATTTCTCTCACAACTGCTCAGTACTCTGCTTGCAAAACTGATAACTCCATGATTTCCTTCTTCATCTTCCTGATATAGCTCACTCCCAAGGCTAATGTTACTAGCATCACAATTTATGAAAAAACGTTTATTAAAATTTGGGTGATGTAACATGATGCAGTCAAGAAATTTATTTTTTACTATCTGGAAATTATTATCTTCACTTTCTTCCCATTTCCACTTGTTTTTCTTTGAAAGTAAATATTGAAATTTAGCTGTTATTTCTGAATAACTCTGTTGAAATTTTCTATAATAGTTGCATATCCCCAAAAAGGATTGTAATTGTTTCAAGTTTCTGGGTTTGGGAAAATCTTGAATAGCCTTTACTTTTTCAGGAGATGGTTTAATTCCAGTAGCAGATAAAATGAACCCTAAAAATGGTAGTTCATGGGTGATAAACTTAGATTTCTCCAGTTTTAAAGTTATATTATGTTGCAAAAGTTTATCTAACACTGTTTCCACTCGGTTACAATGCTCCTCCCAAGTACAAGACGTAATTAGTATGTCATCCACATATATGGTAGTAAAATCTAAAACTTCCTTACCCAAAATTTGGTCCATGCATTGAATGAACACAGCCACAGAATTTACCAATCCAAAAGGCAAACGCTTAAAATGATAATTTCGTCCTTCGAATATGAAAGCAACATATTGTCTGCTGTTAGGGTGCAATTCTATTTGCCAGTATCCACAGACTGCATCCCAAGTACTCATGTACTTGCATCCAAAAAATCTCTTCATAATCTCCTCAATCTCACCTGGAGACGTGCGATCGTTAATGAGCATTTTATTCAACTCCCGAGCATCGAGACATAGTCTAACTTGACCATCTTTCTTCGGTATAGCCACCAATGGGCTGGTATATGGAGAGTTACTTCTTTCAATTATGTCTTCTAATATAATTCTTTGAATTTCTTTCCTTGCTGCCTCTTTCAAAGCTTGAGCAATAGGGTATGATCGTTTATTAAAATTTACATTTTCTTTAAATTTTAGTTCACACAAGAAGTTTTTAGCTTTTCCTGGTGATTCTGAGAATACTGGTTTATATTTATTATAAATTTTTATAAGTTGTTGTTTCTGTTCTATACTAATTATTTCCGGTGCCTGCCTATTCTGAAACTCCATTATTTCTTCTATCTTCTCTTTCCAAATCTTTGATTCTGTTACTTCTATATTATTACCTAGGGTTAATCTATTATTCTCCCTAACAAAAAATGAGCTCGGACACTGAGGGGCACTTTGGCTACCAATTATCTCAGCCGTTAACTCACCATTTTCTGTGCTCAAGGTTACTATACCCCTGGCCAGATTTATAATTGCAGTGTGTCGCCGTAGCATATCACACCCTATTAACACCCTAAACGGTAGCCCTTTCGCTACTAAAAATCCCATAGGTATTCCTATTCCATTAGTGGTAACATTCAAAGACACTTGTTTTTTGATTGTTTTATTTTGTTTCCCGGTAGCACCAACAATTGTTAAATTGTTAATTGGTAAAGTAGGTATTCTCTCAGTAGTTAACTCAGTAATACGATTTAATTCTAATTGATCAATAATTGAAATATTGGCCCCTGTATCAATCATGGCCTCTGCTGACACTCCATTTAATTTTATTTGTATATAGACTATGTCATTGTTCAGTGATGACTCTTTGATTACTCTTTCTTCCATTAACTCGGACTGTATATTTTTTAGAAAATTATTTCTGATAATGGTTATTGGTTTATTCAAATTAGTATTATAATTGGGTGTATGGTAAATTCTGTGCCCTGTTGTTTCTAGCAGTGACGGGCAATCACATCTTCTCACTGCTGGTACCCGTTTCCCCTATTTATATCATTACTATTGGTTGCTTCAACATTTTCATTATGTTGAATGTTGTTTATCGGTATCCTTTCTTCATCCCTCTCTCTGGATCTAGGTTGATCGATGTTCATACTCCTTTGTGGACCTTCCTCTATGATAATAATCATGTCTGTAATTCTGTCGATTATTATTAGACCATCTTCCGCGATATCTGTTATTGAAATAACTGTTGTTAGCATGTACATAATTAACTCGAGGCCTATTCTCTCTTGGTGGTTCATTCCTCCGCTCCTCGGTATTCCCTGACCTCCATCTACTTCTCCTATAATAAGATTCCTGTTCATAATTTTCTAGCAGCGTTTCCATGCCTCCAATAGTCTTGATTTGTCCACTCAAGCGTGCACTTATGATCTTTTCTTCAAAATGATACGCCATTTTGGTCACTAGACACTCTTCAGGTATCTTAGGGTCTAGATACTTGGCGATACACACCTTCCCTAAAAAGTAAGCAGTAGGTGTTTGTCCCACTGTACGGTCATACCTACCATGACAGATATCGTCCCTAATAATGTTTTGTACTGATTCTGACCAGTACTTAAGTTTGAACATAGTTTTGAAACCCTCATAATCACACACCTCGTTCCTAATTGCTGTCCACCAATTATCATTGATATTTTTGAACGATTCGTCTAATAGACCTTTTATCATATTCCATCGATTCTCCTTTGATCTGTTCAAAATTTCATCTACTCTCCCTAAAAATTCAAGTGGGTTTCTGCGATAATCCCGAAAGTTTACACTTTCCTTATTGTCTGGATAAACATGATGACTGCTGCATGCAGATCTAGCACTTATTCTATCTACATCACATTGAAAATTGGTTTGTATTTGTTGCAAACTATCTAATTTCTCTGCTTGGCTATCACATTGATTTTTTACATTCTCTACAGTTTTATGAAACTCTGAAAATTTACAGTTTAGACTGCTTTTAATGCTATCTAACTGGTCATTATTTTCTTGTCGTATGGCCATTACACGAACTTGGTTATCTTGTTCTTCTTTTTCCATTCTTGCCTCAACTCCAATTTTAATTAGTTCCATCTTCTCTTCAGTGGTATCTAATCTTTGGTTAGTTTCTACTAATTTCTTCTCTGCCTCTTCCTTATATGCCTCTACTCTTTGGCTTAACGTATTATTGACCAGTTCAATTTTACCTTCTAGATTTTCTCTTAATTCTTTATTGAAATTCTCCATCTTAACCTCAATTTGTTTTAAATTCTCATTATTCTCTTCAAATTTTGCATTCATCTCTTCTCTTTGCCCTTCAACCGCTTCCTTCAGTTCATGGTATTGTTCATTCATGGTTTGTTTTAAGTTTTCCTCCTGTTTTCTAAAATTGTCATTAGTTTGTTTATTCTGTTCCTTCAAAGTTTCCTCCTGTTTCCTAAATTTTTCGTCTATTTTATCATTTGTTTGTTTATTGCTTTCCATAATAATTCTCAACATCTCCTGCATGCTCATATCTTCTTTTTGGGTGGATTTATCTGGTTGGTCCCCTTGGGCATCCTCTTCCACTATTTCCTTTTCCGTATCCATAACTACTTCGGTTTCTTCTATATCACCTGTCTGTTGGTCCATTTCACTGTCCGTAACTAATTCTATTTCTTGTTCCTGTCCACCTTCTTCAATCTCCTTTTCTTCTGCCCTCTTCTTCGATTTGCCTCGGGTATTAGGCATTTCTTGTTTTCTCATAACTGCCAACGATAATTAGATTTTTTGATATATATTTTATATTAAATATCAAAATTCTTTTCTAATTACCGCCCTTTTACGTTGAGCGCCAATTTGTAACGTCCTTCTTTTTGTGAGGTACTTTACCACTTACGAGTGTATTGCAAGTTATATCGAGCTTCGTTAATTCCGCCCCACAGTTGTACACCAATTCTGTAACGTGCGGTTTATGCGAGAGGCGGGTGTTAGCGAAACGTCCTTCTCATTCAAGCCCCAAATGTTGGGTTCACCAATTCTGTAACGTGCGCTTAATGTGAGGTGTGCACTTGCGAAAGTGTTATTATATGCCTCACGCAGTATGCGTCACTTTTGAATTATACTAACTGACGTTTTAAAAGGTATAAATAAAGGATTTTGTTTATCTTCTTTTACTCAATCTAAAAGAAATCGAGAGTGTGTGATTTGGGGTCAAGGAGGTAATTTGTTCAGCCTTATGCAGAAGAGAGAGTAAGTATCATTATTGCCCCTCAGTTGTGACGATTTCTTCTGTGTGTTGTGCTGAAATTTTCATTAACTACCCACTACAATAAATTATAACACGTTATAATTCAATATTAATTTTCAATAATATTGCTTTATTGATTATTGACTTTTGTCTCCTGCCACCAAAATATAGGTATCACAATTAATCTTATTTGAAAAAAAAAACATCATCTCGACTTTACCGAGTAAACATAGATCTGTCTAAGGAACAAAACATATATGTTGTTATTTACCCAATATTACGCTATAATAAAAAACATCAGTTATTACATAATTCTTAGTAATTCCCCAGGGTTCAGGGTGAATTCTTTGTGTTATGAGAGTGTCAGAAATGGATAATTGCTACGCTTT
The DNA here is from genome assembly GCA_034769895.1 of Magicicada septendecula. NCBI lineage: Eukaryota > Metazoa > Arthropoda > Insecta > Hemiptera > Cicadidae > Magicicada > Magicicada septendecula. Next base: position 152,838,438 of record CM068368.1, on the reverse strand, counting down.
ACAAATATCAAAAAATTAATAAATAATTTTGTTTATTTTTCAAATATTACGTAGTTTCCGGAATTGCCGTAAGAGAGCAGCATGTATTTGTTTACTTTGAAAGAAACATATGATAAAATGAATATTTTTTGTTCTATTTCACTGTTACAAAACGAGTTTTCTTCTGGACTTATTACGAAAAAATGTTTATATTACCTCGCTCCGTGTTGTCCTTACTGGATTGAAGTTTTATTCTGTGATGAGGTATGTCTTGCGTTATTATTTCCTTTTCGTTTGGAATATTTTCTAATTGTCTACTGGAAGTAGGCCGAACTATATTGGATCCTCAGAATGTTTTCATCCACTGGTTTTTAATGTATATCACCATTTAATTTGGATTCCTCAGGTATAATTAGTTAGTATTCACTTTGTTTATTACTCTTGCGTGAATTTCGCCTCCTCCAACGTCCAAAAAAGGTTATTTTTTATAATTTTTGTCGCATCGTTTCTTCAACTCTCCGGTTTAGTTCAAAATTTTTATATCTTATTAACAATACTTGTTATTTTTCGTCACTCTTAGTAACACATAGTATTTGTATTATGTAGGCAGTTTGTGATTATTATAAATTTATATTTTATTTATGGAAAAATAATTCCCTTCCATTCCGGTTTCTTTACTAATTTAATTTACATAATATGTTTTGGTTAATTTTTTTATGACATTGTATATAAATATTTTATCATTTTATTATCATTAAATAAATTTATATATTATTTATTTAGTCTCGAATAGTGTTCATACCCGGTACTACTTCCTGTTGCCATTTCCTTCATAGGATTATTTTAATTTTATATTATCTTTGGTAGTTAAAATTTTTATGTCTTTTAAAATTAACCCTGGGTTTTCTTACAATCTAACACAATTATTTGAAACAATATAATATTAACTTGGGTATAACAAATTGTGGTTCATACAATATAAATTACAATAAATAAATAAAATTACAAAAATCAATTAGTATTATTACATACTACTTCCATAGTTTTATCCTATCCAAAACATACAGCACAGTTTAGTAATACATTAATTTCACTTTGGTTTTTCACCTCAATGGGTACACTAGAACTCACTTCGCACTATATACCACTCGAATTGTTCATTATGTTGAGTGATATAATTAAATTTTGAGCGAGCTTTAGTTTTACCCATTTCTGACTTTTATTCTCATGATTTACTTTATTGGGACCGGGTTATGTACCGTTACATAAAGCCCCCCCACTAGAACAAATTTATATTAGTTCAACTCGTTGATAGAAATAAATTGTTGATTTGTTCAAGTCTCCTAATGGTCTTGACTTTGTTTTCATAATAGTGTTTCATTTCCGACTGATTATACACTCCCTTCATTTTATTATTGGTAATTGTTTTAATTTCGTAAGTATTATTACCCTTCACCTGGGTTATGAGGTAAGGGCCAGTATAAAGTAGCAATAACTTCCGGGCGATACCCTCTATAGAACTGGGTAGTTGTCTATTTTTTATTAGTACTTTATCTCCCAACTGGTATGTATCCAATCTTCTCCTTTTTACTTGATCCCTTTTTTGTTGAAGTTCCACTTTATGTAACACTCTGTTGTGCATTTCCACTTGGTCGAATTCTACTCTCTCTCCTGGAGGGAAATTTATCAATGACATAATTTCTCTTGGTGGTGGTTTATCAAACATTATTTGATAAGGGCTAGTACCGATAGTGTCATGGTATGACCAATTAAGAAAAGTCTCGGCTGGTTCAATATACTGACTCCAGTTTTTATGTTCTTGATGACAGTAGGTGCTTAGAATTCTGCCAACTTCCCTTAATACACGCTCAGCAGGATTGCTACTAGGGTGGTACACGGATGTCTTGTACGTTCTTATTTGCCAATTTCTCAATTCTTCCTTCCACCTTTTCCCCCGAAATTGCGTTCCATGATCCGTTATAATCATTTCCGGTCTTCCCACCTCAGGTAAGTATTTTTTTATAATTACTTCTAGAATTTTCTTCGTTGTAGCTCTACTAATAGCGTAGAGTTTTGTGTATTTCGTATAATGATCAAATAATATGATGATATATTTATATTTATGTCTTCCTCCACTTCTGGGAAAAGGTCCGCAGATATCCAAAAAAATCTTTTCAAGTTTTTTATTAGATGTTATAGTAATAATGGTGCCTGTTTTCTTCTCATTATTTACTTTTACAAGCTGACAAATGTTACAGGTTTTTACTATCTCTCTTACTCTTTTATTTATAGCTTTCACGTAACAATGTTCAGATAAAGCTTTAATAACTTTGAGTGATCCCATATGGCCATACCTTTCATGATAATCCTGAATCAATGCTACTTCTGTTGCTGCTGGTACATATATCTTCCAGACATGATCCTTAATGGTAGGACGAATAAAAAGGATCTCTTCATAAACACAAAAAAATTTCATTATTATAGGGTCATGTTGTAATATTCTTTCCTTAATTTTTGTTAATTTATTGTCACTTTGTTGATCGATTTTATTTTATTAATTATATCTTGTAACTCCTTTGCCATCTTAATTATGTGATATATTTTTCCAATGCTTTCTGGTTCTATTTCACAAGTTCCTTTTTCAAGGTTAATCCGGGATAATCGGTCTGCTATTACATTCTTCTTACCTGGAATATATTCCCAGTCTAAATTATATTCTTGAAGTATTAATGCCCATCTAGTAAGTCTGCCGTGATTAAGTTTACAATTCTTTAAAAACGAAATTGATCTGTGATCAGTTCTGATAGTCACTGGGTATCCCAAAATAAATGTTCGAAATTTTATACATGAGACCACAACACTCAGCAGTTCTTTTTCGGTTACTGTATAATTTCTCTCACAACTGCTTCAGTACTCTGCTTGCAAAACTGATAACTCCATGATTTCCTTCTTCATCTTCCTGATATAGCTCACTCCCAAGGCTAATGTTACTAGCATCACAATTTATGAAAAAACGTTTATTAAAATTTGGGTGATGTAACATGATGCAGTCAAGAAATTTATTTTTTACTATCTGGAAATTATTATCTTCACTTTCTTCCCATTTCCACTTGTTTTTCTTTGAAAGTAAATATTGAAATTTAGCTGTTATTTCTGAATAACTCTGTTGAAATTTTCTATAATAGTTGCATATCCCCAAAAAGGATTGTAATTGTTTCAAGTTTCTGGGTTTGGGAAAATCTTGAATAGCCTTTACTTTTTCAGGAGATGGTTTAATTCCAGTAGCAGATAAAATGAACCCTAAAAATGGTAGTTCATGGGTGATAAACTTAGATTTCTCCAGTTTTAAAGTTATATTATGTTGCAAAAGTTTATCTAACACTGTTTCCACTCGGTTACAATGCTCCTCCCAAGTACAAGACGTAATTAGTATGTCATCCACATATATGGTAGTAAAATCTAAAACTTCCTTACCCAAAATTTGGTCCATGCATTGAATGAACACAGCCACAGAATTTACCAATCCAAAAGGCAAACGCTTAAAATGATAATTTCGTCCTTCGAATATGAAAGCAACATATTGTCTGCTGTTAGGGTGCAATTCTATTTGCCAGTATCCACAGACTGCATCCCAAGTACTCATGTACTTGCATCCAAAAAATCTCTTCATAATCTCCTCAATCTCACCTGGAGACGTGCGATCGTTAATGAGCATTTTATTCAACTCCCGAGCATCGAGACATAGTCTAACTTGACCATCTTTCTTCGGTATAGCCACCAATGGGCTGGTATATGGAGAGTTACTTCTTTCAATTATGTCTTCTAATATAATTCTTTGAATTTCTTTCCTTGCTGCCTCTTTCAAAGCTTGAGCAATAGGGTATGATCGTTTATTAAAATTTACATTTTCTTTAAATTTTAGTTCACACAAGAAGTTTTTAGCTTTTCCTGGTGATTCTGAGAATACTGGTTTATATTTATTATAAATTTTTATAAGTTGTTGTTTCTGTTCTATACTAATTATTTCCGGTGCCTGCCTATTCTGAAACTCCATTATTTCTTCTATCTTCTCTTTCCAAATCTTTGATTCTGTTACTTCTATATTATTACCTAGGGTTAATCTATTATTCTCCCTAACAAAAAATGAGCTCGGACACTGAGGGGCACTTTGGCTACCAATTATCTCAGCCGTTAACTCACCATTTTCTGTGCTCAAGGTTACTATACCCCTGGCCAGATTTATAATTGCAGTGTGTCGCCGTAGCATATCACACCCTATTAACACCCTAAACGGTAGCCCTTTCGCTACTAAAAATCCCATAGGTATTCCTATTCCATTAGTGGTAACATTCAAAGACACTTGTTTTTTGATTGTTTTATTTTGTTTCCCGGTAGCACCAACAATTGTTAAATTGTTAATTGGTAAAGTAGGTATTCTCTCAGTAGTTAACTCAGTAATACGATTTAATTCTAATTGATCAATAATTGAAATATTGGCCCCTGTATCAATCATGGCCTCTGCTGACACTCCATTTAATTTTATTTGTATATAGACTATGTCATTGTTCAGTGATGACTCTTTGATTACTCTTTCTTCCATTAACTCGGACTGTATATTTTTTAGAAAATTATTTCTGATAATGGTTATTGGTTTATTCAAATTAGTATTATAATTGGGTGTATGGTAAATTCTGTGCCCTGTTGTTTCTAGCAGTGACGGGCAATCACATCTTCTCACTGCTGGTACCCGTTTCCCCTATTTATATCATTACTATTGGTTGCTTCAACATTTTCATTATGTTGAATGTTGTTTATCGGTATCCTTTCTTCATCCCTCTCTCTGGATCTAGGTTGATCGATGTTCATACTCCTTTGTGGACCTTCCTCTATGATAATAATCATGTCTGTAATTCTGTCGATTATTATTAGACCATCTTCCGCGATATCTGTTATTGAAATAACTGTTGTTAGCATGTACATAATTAACTCGAGGCCTATTCTCTCTTGGTGGTTCATTCCTCCGCTCCTCGGTATTCCCTGACCTCCATCTACTTCTCCTATAATAAGATTCCTGTTCATAATTTTCTAGCAGCGTTTCCATGCCTCCAATAGTCTTGATTTGTCCACTCAAGCGTGCACTTATGATCTTTTCTTCAAAATGATACGCCATTTTGGTCACTAGACACTCTTCAGGTATCTTAGGGTCTAGATACTTGGCGATACACACCTTCCCTAAAAAGTAAGCAGTAGGTGTTTGTCCCACTGTACGGTCATACCTACCATGACAGATATCGTCCCTAATAATGTTTTGTACTGATTCTGACCAGTACTTAAGTTTGAACATAGTTTTGAGACCCTCATAATCACACACCTCGTTCCTAATTGCTGTCCACCAATTATCATTGATATTTTTGAACGATTCGTCTAATAGACCTTTTATCATATTCCATCGATTCTCCTTTGATCTGTTCAAAATTTCATCTACTCTCCCTAAAAATTCAAGTGGGTTTCTGCGATAATCCCGAAAGTTTACACTTTCCTTATTGTCTGGATAAACATGATGACTGCTGCATGCAGATCTAGCACTTATTCTATCTACATCACATTGAAAATTGGTTTGTATTTGTTGCAAACTATCTAATTTCTCTGCTTGGCTATCACATTGATTTTTTACATTCTCTACAGTTTTATGAAACTCTGAAAATTTACAGTTTAGACTGCTTTTAATGCTATCTAACTGGTCATTATTTTCTTGTCGTATGGCCATTACACGAACTTGGTTATCTTGTTCTTCTTTTTCCATTCTTGCCTCAACTCCAATTTTAATTAGTTCCATCTTCTCTTCAGTGGTATCTAATCTTTGGTTAGTTTCTACTAATTTCTTCTCTGCCTCTTCCTTATATGCCTCTACTCTTTGGCTTAACGTATTATTGACCAGTTCAATTTTACCTTCTAGATTTTCTCTTAATTCTTTATTGAAATTCTCCATCTTAACCTCAATTTGTTTTAAATTCTCATTATTCTCTTCAAATTTTGCATTCATCTCTTCTCTTTGCCCTTCAACCGCTTCCTTCAGTTCATGGTATTGTTCATTCATGGTTTGTTTTAAGTTTTCCTCCTGTTTTCTAAAATTGTCATTAGTTTGTTTATTCTGTTCCTTCAAAGTTTCCTCCTGTTTCCTAAATTTTTCGTCTATTTTATCATTTGTTTGTTTATTGCTTTCCATAATAATTCTCAACATCTCCTGCATGCTCATATCTTCTTTTTGGGTGGATTTATCTGGTTGGTCCCCTTGGGCATCCTCTTCCACTATTTCCTTTTCCGTATCCATAACTACTTCGGTTTCTTCTATATCACCTGTCTGTTGGTCCATTTCACTGTCCGTAACTAATTCTATTTCTTGTTCCTGTCCACCTTCTTCAATCTCCTTTTCTTCTGCCCTCTTCTTCGATTTGCCTCGGGTATTAGGCATTTCTTGTTTTCTCATAACTGCCAACGATAATTAGATTTTTTGATATATATTTTATATTAAATATCAAAATTCTTTTCTAATTACCGCCCTTTTACGTTGAGCGCCAATTTGTAACGTCCTTCTTTTTGTGAGGTACTTTACCACTTACGAGTGTATTGCAAGTTATATCGAGCTTCGTTAATTCCGCCCCACAGTTGTACACCAATTCTGTAACGTGCGGTTTATGCGAGAGGCGGGTGTTAGCGAAACGTCCTTCTCATTCAAGCCCCAAATGTTGGGTTCACCAATTCTGTAACGTGCGCTTAATGTGAGGTGTGCACTTGCGAAAGTGTTATTATATGCCTCACGCAGTATGCGTCACTTTTGAATTATACTAACTGACGTTTTAAAAGGTATAAATAAAGGATTTTGTTTATCTTCTTTTACTCAATCTAAAAGAAATCGAGAGTGTGTGATTTGGGGTCAAGGAGGTAATTTGTTCAGCCTTATGCAGAAGAGAGAGTAAGTATCATTATTGCCCCTCAGTTGTGACGATTTCTTCTGTGTGTTGTGCTGAAATTTTCATTAACTACCCACTACAATAAATTATAACACGTTATAATTCAATATTAATTTTCAATAATATTGCTTTATTGATTATTGACTTTTGTCTCCTGCCACCAAAATATAGGTATCACAATTAATCTTATTTGAAAAAAAAAACATCATCTCGACTTTACCGAGTAAACATAGATCTGTCTAAGGAACAAAACATATATGTTGTTATTTACCCAATATTACGCTATAATAAAAAACATCAGTTATTACATAATTCTTAGTAATTCCCCAGGGTTCAGGGTGAATTCTTTGTGTTATGAGAGTGTCAGAAATGGATAATTGCTACGCTTTACAAATATCAAAAAATTAATAAATAATTTTGTTTATTTTTCAAATATTACGTAGTTTCCGGAATTGCCGTAAGAGAGCAGCATGTATTTGTTTACTTTGAAAGAAACATATGATAAAATGAATATTTTTTGTTCTATTTCACTGTTACAAAACGAGTTTTCTTCTGGACTTATTACGAAAAAATGTTTATATTACCTCGCTCCGTGTTGTCCTTACTGGATTGAAGTTTTATTCTGTGATGAGGTATGTCTTGCATTATTATTTCCTTTTCGTTTGGAATATTTTCTAATTGTCTACTGGAAGTAGGCCGAACTATATTGGATCCTCAGAATGTTTTCATCCACTGGTTTTTAATGTATATCACCATTTAATTTGGATTCCTCAGGTATAATTAGTTAGTATTCACTTTGTTTATTACTCTTGCGTGAATTTCGCCTCCTCCAACGTCCAAAAAAGGTTATTTTTTATAATTTTTGTCGCATCGTTTCTTCAACTCTCCGGTTTAGTTCAAAATTTTTATATCTTATTAACAATACTTGTTATTTTTCGTCACTCTTAGTAACACATAGTATTTTTATTATGTAGGCAGTTTGTGATTATTATAAATTTATATTTTATTTATGGAAAAATAATTCCCTTCCATTCCGGTTTCTTTACTAATTTAATTTACATAATATGTTTTGGTTAATTTTTTTATGACATTGTATATAAATATTTTATCATTTTATTATCATTAAATAAATTTATATATTATTTATTTAGTCTCGAATAGTGTTCATACCCGGTACTACTTCCTGTTGCCATTTCCTTCATAGGATTATTTTAATTTTATATTATCTTTGGTAGTTAAAATTTTTATGTCTTTTAAAATTAACCCTGGGTTTTCTTACAATCTAACACAATTATTTGAAACAATATAATATTAACTTGGGTATAACAAATTGTGGTTCATACAATATAAATTACAATAAATAAATAAAATTACAAAAATCAATTAGTATTATTACATACTACTTCCATAGTTTTATCCTATCCAAAACATACAGCACAGTTTAGTAATACATTAATTTCACTTTGGTTTTTCACCTCAATGGGTACACTAGAACTCACTTCGCACTATATACCACTCGAATTGTTCATTATGTTGAGTGATATAATTAAATTTTGAGCGAGCTTTAGTTTTACCCATTTCTGACTTTTATTCTCATGATTTACTTTATTGGGACCGGGTTATGTACCGTTACATAAAGCCCCCCCACTAGAACAAATTTATATTAGTTCAACTCGTTGATAGAAATAAATTGTTGATTTGTTCAAGTCTCCTAATGGTCTTGACTTTGTTTTCATAATAGTGTTTCATTTCCGACTGATTATACACTCCCTTCATTTTATTATTGGTAATTGTTTTAATTTCGTAAGTATTATTACCCTTCACCTGGTTTATGAGGTAAGGGCCAGTATAAAGTAGCAATAACTTCCGGGCGATACCCTCTATAGAACTGGGTAGTTGTCTATATTTTTATTAGTACTTTATCTCCCAACTGGTATGTATCCAATCTTCTCCTTTTTACTTGATCCCTTTTTTGTTGAAGTTCCACTTTATGTAACACTCTGTTGTGCATTTCCACTTGGTCGAATTCTACTCTCTCTCCTGGAGGGAAATTTATCAATGACATAATTTCTCTTGGTGGTGGTTTATCAAACATTATTTGATAAGGGCTAGTACCGATAGTGTCATGGTATGACCAATTAAGAAAAGTCTCGGCTGGTTCAATATACTGACTCCAGTTTTTATGTTCTTGATGACAGTAGGTGCGTAGAATTCTGCCAACTTCCCTTAATACACGCTCAGCAGGATTGCTACTAGGGTGGTACACGGATGTCTTGTACGTTCTTATTTGCCAATTTCTCAATTCTTCCTTCCACCTTTTCCCCCGAAATTGCGTTCCATGATCCGTTATAATCATTTCCGGTCTTCCCACCTCAGGTAAGTATTTTTTTATAATTACTTCTAGAATTTTCTTCGTTGTAGCTCTACTAATAGCGTAGAGTTTTGTGTATTTCGTATAATGATCAAATAATATGATGATATATTTATATTTATGTCTTCCTCCACTTCTGGGAAAAGGTCCGCAGATATCCAAAAAAATCTTTTCAAGTTTTTTATTAGATGTTATAGTAATCATGGTGCCTGTTTTCTTCTCATTATTTACTTTTACAAGCTGACAAATGTTACAGGTTTTTACTATCTCTCTTACTCTTTTATTTATTGCTTTCACGTAACAATGTTCAGATAAAGCTTTAATAACTTTGAGTGATCCCATATGGCCATACCTTTCATGATAATCCTGAATCAATGCCACTTCTGTTGCTGCTGGTACATATATCTTCCAGACATGATCCTTAATGGTAGGACGAATAAAAAGGATCTCTTCATAAACACAAAAAAATTTCATTATTATAGGGTCATGTTGTAATATTCTTTCCTTAATTTTTGTTAATTTATTGTCACTTTGTTGATCGATTTTTATTTTATTAATTATATCTTGTAACTCCTTTGCCATCTTAATTATGTGATATATTTTTCCAATGCTTTCTGGTTCTATTTCACAAGTTCCTTTTTCAAGGTTAATCCGGGATAATCGGTTTGCTATTACATTCTTCTTACCTGGAATATATTCCCAGTCTAAATTATATTCTTGAAGTATTAATGCCCATCTAGTAAGTCTGCCGTGATTAAGTTTACAATTCTTTAAAAACGAAATTGATCTGTGATCAGTTCTGATAGTCACTGGGTATCCCAAAATAAATGTTTGAAATTTTATACATGAGACCACAACACTCAGCAGTTCTTTTTCGGTTACTGTATAATTTCTCTCACAACTGCTCAGTACTCTGCTTGCAAAACTGATAACTCCATGATTTCCTTCTTCATCTTCCTGATATAGCTCACTCCCAAGGCTAATGTTACTAGCATCACAATTTATGAAAAAACGTTTATTAAAATTTGGGTGATGTAACATGATGCAGTCAAGAAATTTATTTTTTACTATCTGGAAATTATTATCTTCACTTTCTTCCCATTTCCACTTGTTTTTCTTTGAAAGTAAATATTGAAATTTAGCTGTTATTTCTGAATAACTCTGTTGAAATTTTCTATAATAGTTGCATATCCCCAAAAAGGATTGTAATTGTTTCAAGTTTCTGGGCTTGGGAAAATCTTGAATAGCCTTTACTTTTTCAGGAGATGGTTTAATTCCAGTAGCAGATAAAATGAACCCTAAAAATGGTAGTTCATGGGTGATAAACTTAGATTTATCCAGTTTTAAAGTTATATTATGTTGCAAAAGTTTATCTAACACTGTTTCCACTCGGTTACAATGCTCCTCCCAAGTACAAGACGTAATTAGTATTGTAACAATAAAAAAGAGGCCGAAATATATAAAATAAATAAAATACCCTACCAGGACTTACCTGCATGCAATTACAACACTTACCTGTTATTGAAATTTTACCAGAAGACCAAGGTCGCCACGATTATTTTTTATATAAGATAAAATATCGAAAACCTTTATACTCCAACTTAAATAAAAAGGACAATTTAGCAATCTGACCCACCCAATTAATAATTCAGAAGATTCCGGAACGTCTAGACGTATTTTTTTCAACACAGGAATAAGACAGTGGTAATGACGAAATAACTTAGTCTAACACATTTTATCGGAAGTAATCCTTATTTTTAATGAGCGATTATTTAATAAACATTTGTACAGTTAAATTTTTAGTATATTGCTTGAAAACTTTAGTACCTTTTTTTCCCTATGTTTTGTCTGATTAGAATGTAATTATAAACTTGTGTAACTTAGTTATTATTACTTACTACTAGATAGACTGCCCAGTCTGCTTTTCTTCCTCTCTCTCACTCATTCTTATTTAAAACAATAAAAAAACTTTTATTTTTCTTTTATAAATTCACTTGTGTTTCTACGAACTTGCGGTCGCGATTCTGGCCAGACACGTGTCCTTCGTTAACCCGGTTAGTTGCCCGTTTATTCACTCCACTTCACTTATTGGAAACTAGTTATTTCCGTTAATTCCTCGGGTCCCGGTCGGTCCTACTGGATTAATTACATTTACGCAACTCGACCAACCGGGTCCCAAACGAAACTGTAATTGTCTGTAGCGGTGTTGGCGTCCTGTTGATTGTATGGCGTCTCTACTTAAAGTTGACTGTGTCACGGTGGACGTAACAGGTACGTGTACCTGTTCCTGGATGGAATCTGGTTCTCTACTGCCACGATGTTTTCGTCGCTCCGGCATCATTTGTTGGGAAGTAACCACTTTATATATGGATTAAAGCTGGTATGTGTGTGTGTCCAGAGGCCGATATTGGACTTGGTTCCGCTGATGTCACCAACAGTAGGCGGAGTTAATGCGACTTCCGTGAGGTCTTATAGAAGACGACGAATATTTTTTTACGCTCTGGCCATCTTGAGTTTTTGTCGAGAGCGTCCTTTGAGCGCGTGCGGGTGTAGTTGCGCTTGAGCGTTGACACACATGTACAGAGTTCTTAGAATTTTGGTGGAGGTGCAAATGCTCTGCCGCATTCCTCAACAACAACTGCGCCTTATTTCTTTGTTTCACTGTTCTGTTACACTGACTATTATACGTTGCACAATAATACGGTTATTTCGTCATATTTTATAAGGCTTCCGACCCAAAATGAAATGAATAAAATATAATTATCCCATACTGTTGAAAATAAAAACACCCAAAAATTGACCCGCTACAATACCCCCTCGATGAGAATTCTACTGTTCACGACAGAAGAAATCTCATCGATAACCCCGAAGAGGACCGGTGAGGAACTGGTGCCAACAACCCCCTTGTTCTTAATCTCATGGGTACACGACCCCCCTGGCTCAGCGACTATGGACTCATCTGAACGAGATCACTGGCCTTCTCCGTAAGAGATCCCAACACCGAGAAATCGAACAGATTCGCACCACAGCGCGCCTCGCCTTCTAACATGCTGCCCCCGAAAATCCTCAATCCCTGGCTAAAATTACTCCAGCTCCTCAGCCGATATGGTTCCCCTTTTATGCAAGCTGGGCTGCTTTTAGCAAATACTGGGCTCACACACACTAACATTACATATTACCATAACACATTAAAAATAAAAATTTCTTTTAAAATTTACTAAAAATTTTAAAAATTCAAAATTCAAAAAAAAAATAATCTTTTATCAAAAAATTCTCTTCCTCTTTTTTCTAATTTTTGTTTCAAATGACTTAACCTAGACATTTCTAATAATATAAACACATCCTTATTCTAACAGGAGAATCACTTATAGTCTACCAACATAATGCAATATAATAAAAGAAACATGGTTAATACACACATAATAAAAGAATCATCATCTAAAATATTCATTCGCTGGCAGGCGAAAAATCAAGTTCTTTTTTTTTTTTTCAATAAAAAATTAAAATTTTCAAAAATTTTAAAATTCAAAAAAAATTTAAATTTATTCATAAAAAAAAATTGTATTAAATTTATTTATTAAACAACATTTATTAAAATTATTCAAATATTGGTTTGAATTAATTAAACAAACAAATTAAAATTGGATTCCTACTATACAAGTTTAGTAGGTGTCTGACCTCATCAGCTGATCGAAAGTAGGTCAAGTCCAAACCCCTTGACCTACATATGTTATGTATGATTTCTGAAAACACCTTGAACATCTGTAATATCCTAACTTGAAATACAAAACATAATAACATAAAATATTTAAAACGAACAGATATTAATATAATTAATCATCAACTTGACATTTAAATTAATTAAAATAAACACTTCTTGACTTTACATTATTTTCAAATTTTATCAAAATTCTGTCACTGGTTAAAAAAAATAAACAATTGTATATTCTTTATCATGAATCTCTCTTTATTCTTAACAATCCTACTTTAATCTACTGTGGGTGATGTACCTCATTTATTCTCGTTTTTCTGTATTAGATTTCTATACATATATAAACTTTCTCCCTCTGACTCTAATATTAATCAACTTCAATTATCATGACACCCATCTCTATCAAAATATCTACTAATCAGGACACTCCAAACCCCAACTTATCATTTAACACAATTCGCCACTTTCTCTACATATAAAATACTCTCTAACCCTTTGTATATAGGATACGTGTTTCCCCTACCCAAAAAACTCAATTCCCTTATTTGGCCCCTGGTCTTTACCTAAGGCGGCCCCTTCCCCACTAAAATCTATTCCTATCCCGTCCCAACCCTTGTTGCGGACTCCCCAAATACACCACCCCCTAATACAAAATTGCCATCCCCAAAAATCTCAATCTCATTACATTACTACAAATACACAAAATAACCTCATTAACTATAAAAACAACAATATGTCACTCAAAATCTACATAAAGTCTCCATTACCACTGTGTCAACATTAATACTTCACCAACTCTGTTACCTTACATTAACTCAAAACAACATTACATCTCTATCATTTCAAATTCAACTTTTCATTCAATTTGGACAGGTCTACATGTCCCATAAAACATTTATCACCCATCAATTATCTTTTATTAATTGGCATAAATTATTTTTATTTTATTTCTCATATTCTTTTTATCTTTACTTCAAAATATCTGTAGTACATCAAACATTAATTACTTGTAACATTTACAAACCAATATACCAGTGACATGGTATTGCTGATCAGCTGATCCTACTGACACAATGAAAATACATCTCACAATTGAATAAATTATATGAAATATACATATTTATTTATCATCACTCCTCACCCTCTGGTTTCCCATTTTCTCTAATTCTGGTTATTTATGTTAACCTGCCAGACGATTTACTTATTGGCTTAAACAAATACACACAAAATAAAATTACATATTCTTATCAATGCTTATTTAACAGACAACAATAAAATAATACACTTAAAATTATAGCATGAACACCTTATTTTTACGAGTCTGAGCATATAATTATGTGGACAGAGCACAAGCATTTTTGATTGGATTAAACTTTGAATAAGCAAAAACTTTTATGTCATAAACTTTAAATTCGTGACTCCTTTGCGTCACCTCCCAGCCACACACACTATTTCAGATTATGGAGGACTGTCTCGCCCTTTCGCTTCCACAGAGACTGTATATTTTGGAGCAGGTTATGCCTCTCCGTGTCTCTGCTTCCGCTATTAAGTTTTAAGTACTGAACATCATAATGTTCTTGTTATATAATCATGCACCCTTAAAACGGATCTGCCACCGGTCTTGCTGTTCCTCCTCGAACAGAGTGGCAGCCGCTGTTCCCTAGTTCCGGAGATTTCCTCTAATGTCCCCCCATTGAATTTCAAGTATATACCAATTTCAAGTCAGCTATGGTCAAGGGACTTGATATGACCATAGCTGGCCGCTAGCCAAAACCACGGTTAGTGCTGGTAAGGCAGTAACCGCCCAAAAAGTTGAGGAAATCTAACTTTTATTTCACTGCCTGTTTCATCAATACTCTTATGTGCGATACTGTCATTTAGTATTGTGTGTAAAAATTTTTATTTTACACAGATAAGGTGTGCCGCACATTTATCGCCAGTTTGGCCTCCGATGGAGGTAACACTCACGGTTACCCCCAACCCATTTCGCTACCTGTGAGAGCACAGGCAACCCCCACAATAGCCACATAATAACTAATTACAATTGACAACTAATTAAAATTTTTTATATACATTATCATATCATATTTGCATCAACACTCATTTAACCCATTCATAACCTTTTACCGTTTAACTTTCTTGAAATTTTCAAAATTTATTATTGATAATCGTTATTTATCATCTTTCATTTATTATTAAAATTTTTTAATTATTATATTTATTCAACACAATGATTGCATTAAAATTTCACTATTGCATTAACACCTCAATCACACCTGTAAACATTTTTTATTATGATACATGATTATAAAATTTTTCTACTTACTATCCATTTAACATGATATGCGCACAAAACATAATCACCACCACCTCTGAAACATTTCACAAAATTTATTAATTTAAATTAAATAATTTATCATTCATTACCCACTTTGCATCTCGTAAAATAAATTAAATTTACAAAAAATTTAATTATACAACATTTACATAATCAATTAAAATATTTAAAATATATCAATTGTTTTAATTAAATTAATTGTTAACAATATAGAATTCATTACCATCCAAACAATTATAATTCTCTGATTACTTGTTTTCAAAATTAATTTGGTTTATTTATTTAAATTGCAAATATTTTAATATTATTCTTACAACAATTAATTACCTACATACACTGTTCACTTAACCACAACACATACCATTGGCTTTACTACATATTTATTTACAAATTTACTTCAGTATTTATTCAGTTATCACATCTCAATTTCCAAATCAGCCAAGTCAAATAGCTTAAAACAAAATATTTAACTGTCTTTTCTGTTTTATATTTTAGCCACCATCGTCAAAAATTAATCTTGGTTCTAAATAACACTTTTCAATTATATTGACACACATATTGTTGTCTTGTGTGTCATAACCAACAATTTCAATTTATCCGTTATACCATAATAATCATTCACCAAGTCTATGTTAAGTATTTCTGTTAAATTTCCGTCAGTAAATATTTCCAATATCGGGTTAGTTACTTTTTCATCAATTAAATTATTCTTGTTTAAATACACTTCTAATATTTCTTTCAACTCACCACAATCTCTCTTTAATTCATATAACTCTATCTCTCTCTCAACACACAATTCTCTATTTAAATCTCTCTTTTCATAACACCATCTCATACCTATAAAATCATTCCACACAGAGGGTATAATATCATACAAATAAAATAAACTCAAATCTTCTACTAACACGGGACTCTTGCCCTTTAAAAACTCTTGTAACCACATTAAATCATCATAAATAATAAAAGGAAAATTTCCCCTCTGTCCCCACTCTACTACAACATTATTTTTTCTCTCTCTCTCTAACTAACTGACACACATTAACATCTCATTATCACTGCATTCTACACTTTCATTAATACTCTCCTTATTTATTTTTTCCGTATCACTTTCTGATACCAATTTCTCAAACACATTATTATTCTCAATATTAAATTCATTATTTTTGACATTATTGTTATTATTTGTTATTATATTTTCATCATTTGCTTCTACATTATTCTTCACCCCCACTATACTCTCAGAATTGTCTACTATTTCGTCATTTTTACATTTTGTCATATTTAAAACATTGTCACCTAATTTCTCAAACTTCTGTTCTAATTTAGTTAAATTAGATCTTATTATTTCATTAGTACTTTCTACACATTTACTCATTTCTTGTATTTCATTTTTCAACTCGTCAAACTTGTCATTCATTTTATTGTATTTGACATTGGAATCAATTTGTTGCTCTTTATAATTGCTATTTATATTTTCAGACATGGTTTTCATTAGATTAAACAGATCGTCTATTGACACCTTTTTTTCTTCCACCCCTACGCTAGCGTTAGGTCTATTCTTATCTTGTACATCGGTCATTTTCAAAATTTATTTATATACCCTTTATATAGCGTCCCCTTAAATCAAAATACCCCATACAAAAAACAGTTATTAATACGTAAAAGTAAACCCCCGCTCGCTCTACCTAAACATAACCTTATTTAGCGTAATTATACACGATAAATCATATTTATAAATTCGTCATTACCACATCCTATTTTCTGTGTATTAAAATAGGTCTATCTCGTATAAAATTACAATTAAACGAAAATCCTGGCAGGGTCGCCATTTGTAACAATAAAAAAGAGGCCGAAATATATAAAATAAATAAAATACCCTACCAGGACTTACCTGCACGCAATTACAACACTTACCTGTTATTGAAATTTTACCAGAAGACCAAGGTCGCCACGATTATTTTTTATATAGGATAAAATATCGAAAACCTTTATACTCCAACTTAAATAAAAAGGACAATTTAGCAATCTGACCCACCCAATTAATAATTCAGAAGATTCCGGAACGTCTAGACGAATTTTTTTCAACACAGGAATAAGACAGTGGTAATGACGAAATAACTTAGTCTAACACATTTTATCGGAAGTAATCCTTATTTTTAATGAGCGATTATTTAATAAACATTTGTACAGTTAAATTTTTAGTATATTGCTTGAAAACTTTAGTACCTTTTTTTCCCTATGTTTTGTCTGATTAGAATGTAATTATAAACTTGTGTAACTTAGTTATTATTACTTACTACTAGATAGACTGCCCAGTCTGCTTTTCTTCCTCTCTCTCACTCATTCTTATTTAAAACAATAAAAAAACTTTTATTTTTCTTTTATAAATTCACTTGTGTTTCTACGAACTTGCGGTCGCGATTCTGGCCAGACACGTGTCCTTCGTTAACCCGGTTAGTTGCCCGTTTATTCACTCCACTTCACTTATTGGAAACTAGTTATTTCCGTTAATTCCTCGGGTCCCGGTCGGTCCTACTGGATTAATTACATTTACGCAACTCGACCAACCGGGTCCCAAACGAAACTGTAATTGTCTGTAGCGGTGTTGGCGTCCTGTTGATTGTATGGCGTCTCTACTTAAAGTTGACTGTGTCACGGTGGACGTAACAGGTACGTGTACCTGTTCCTGGATGGAATCTGGTTCTCTACTGCCACGATGTTTTCGTCGCTCCGGCATCATTTGTTGGGAAGTAACCACTTTATATATGGATTAAAGCTGGTATGTGTGTGTGTCCAGAGGCCGATATTGGACTTGGTTCCGCTGATGTCACCAACAGTAGGCGGAGTTAATGCGACTTCCGTGAGGTCTTATAGAAGACGACGAATATTTTTTTACGCTCTGGCCATCTTGAGTTTTTGTCGAGAGCGTCCTTTGAGCGCGTGCGGGTGTAGTTGCGCTTGAGCGTTGACACACATGTACAGAGTTCTTAGAATTTTGGTGGAGGTGCAAATGCTCTGCCGCATTCCTCAACAACAACTGCGCCTTATTTCTTTGTTTCACTGTTCTGTTACACTGACTATTATACGTTGCACAATAATACGGTTATTTCGTCATATTTTATAAGGCTCCCGACCCAAAATGAAATGAATAAAATATAATTATCCCATACTGTTGAAAATAAAAACACCCAAAAATTGACCCGCTACAGTATGTCATCCACATATATGGTAGTAAAATCTAAAACTTCCTTACCCAAAATTTGGTCCATGCATTGAATGAACACAGCCACAGAATTTACCAATCCAAAAGGCAAACGCTTAAAATGATAATTTCGTCCTTCGAATATGAAAGCAACATATTGTCTGCTGTTAGGGTGCAATTCTATTTGCCAGTATCCACAGACTGCATCCCAAGTACTCATGTACTTGCATCCAAAAAATCTCTTCATAATCTCCTCAATCTCACCTGGAGACGTGCGATCGTTAATGAGCATTTTATTCAACTCCCGAGCATCGAGACATAGTCTAACTTGACCATCTTTCTTCGGTGTAGCCACCAATGGGCTGGTATATGGAGAGTTCCTTCTTTCAATTATGTCTTCTAATATAATTCTTTGAATTTCTTTCCTTGCTGCCTCTTTCAAAGCTTGAGCAATAGGGTATGATCGTTTATTAAAATTTACATTTTCTTTAAATTTTAGTTCACACAAGAAGTTTTTAGCTTTTCCTGGTGATTCTGAGAATACTGGTTTATATTTATTATAAATTTTTATAAGTTGTTGTTTCTGTTCTATACTAATTATTTCCGGTGCCTGCCTATTCTGAAACTCCATTATTTCTTCTATCTTCTCTTTCCAAATCTTTGATTCTGTTACTTCTATATTATTACCTAGGGTTAATCTATTATTCTCCCTAACAAAAAATGAGCTCGGACACTGAGGGGCACTTTGGCTACCAATTATCTCAGCCGTTAACTCACCATTTTCTGTGCTCAAGGTTACTATACCCCTGGCCAGATTTATAATTGCAGTGTGTCGCCGTAGCATATCACACCCTATTAACACCCTAAACGGTAGCCCTTTCGCTACTAAAAATCCCATAGGTATTCCTATTCCATTAGTGGTAACATTCAAAGACACTTGTTTTTTGATTGTTTTATTTTGTTTCCCGGTAGCACCAACAATTGTTAAATTGTTAATTGGTAAAGTAGGTATTCTCTCAGTAGTTAACTCAGTAATACGATTTAATTCTAATTGATCAATAATTGAAATATTGGCCCCTGTATCAATCATGGCCTCTGCTGACACTCCATTTAATTTTATTTGTATATAGACTATGTCATTGTTCAGTGATGACTCTTTGATTACTCTTTCTTCCATTAACTCGGACTGTATATTTTTTAGAAAATTATTTCTGATAATGGTTATTGGTTTATTCAAATTAGTATTATAATTGGGTGTATGGTAAATTCTGTGCCCTGTTGTTTCTAGCAGTGACGGGCAATCACATCTTCTCACTGCTGGTACCCGTTTCCCCTATTTATATCATTACTATTGGTTGCTTCAACATTTTCATTATGTTGAATGTTGTTTATCGGTATCCTTTCTTCATCCCTCTCTCTGGATCTAGGTTGATCGATGTTCATACTCCTTTGTGGACCTTCGTCTCTATGATAATAATCATGTCTGTAATTCTGTCGATTATTATTAGACCATCTTCCGCGATATCTGTTATTGAAATAACTGTTGTTAGCATGTACATAATTAACTCGAGGCCTATTCTCTCTTGGTGGTTCATTCCTCTGCTCCTCGGTATTCCCTGACCTCCATCTACTTCTCCTATAATAAGATTCCTGTTCATAATTTTCTAGCAGCGTTTCCATGCCTCCAATAGTCTTGATTTGTCCACTCAAGTGTGCACTTATGATCTTTTCTTCAAAATGATACGCCATTTTGGTCACTAGACACTCTTCAGGTATCTTAGGGTCTAGATACTTGGCGATACACACCTTCCCTAAAAAGTAAGCAGTAGGTGTTTGTCCCACTGTACGGTCATACCTACCATGACAGATATCGTCCCTAATAATGTTTTGTACTGATTCTGACCAGTACTTAAGTTTGAACATAGTTTTGAAACCCTCATAATCACACACCTCGTTCCTAATTGCTGTCCACCAATTATCATTGATATTTTTGAACGATTCGTCTAATAGACCTTTTATCATATTCCATCGATTCTCCTTTGATCTGTTCAAAATTTCATCTACTCTCCCTAAAAATTCAAGTGGGTTTCTGCGATAATCCCGAAAGTTTACACTTTCCTTATTGTCTGGATAAACATGATGACTGCTGCATGCAGATCTAGCACTTATTCTATCTACATCACATTGAAAATTGGTTTGTATTTGTTGCAAACTATCTAATTTCTCTGCTTGGCTATCACATTGATTTTTTACATTCTCTACAGTTTTATGAAACTCTGAAAATTTACAGTTTAGACTGCTTTTAATGCTATCTAACTGGTCATTATTTTCTTGTCGTATGGCCATTACACGAACTTGGTTATCTTGTTCTTCTTTTTCCATTCTTGCCTCAACTCCAATTTTAATTAGTTCCATCTTCTCTTCAGTGGTATCTAATCTTTGGTTAGTTTCTACTAATTTCTTCTCTGCCTCTTCCTTATATGCCTCTACTCTTTGGCTTAACGTATTATTGACCAGTTCAATTTTACCTTCTAGATTTTCTCTTAATTCTTTATTGAAATTCTCCATCTTAACCTCAATTTGTTTTAAATTCTCATTATTCTCTTCAAATTTTGCATTCATCTCTTCTCTTTGCCCTTCAACCGCTTCCTTCAGTTCATGGTATTGTTCATTCATGGTTTGTTTTAAGTTTTCCTCCTGTTTTCTAAAATTGTCATTAGTTTGTTTATTCTGTTCCTTCAAAGTTTCCTCCTGTTTCCTAAATTTTTCGTCTATTTTATCATTTGTTTGTTTATTGCTTTCCATAATAATTCTCAACATCTCCTGCATGCTCATATCTTCTTTTTGGGTGGATTTATCTGGTTGGTCCCCTTGGGCATCCTCTTCCACTATTTCCTTTTCCGTATCCATAACTACTTCGGTTTCTTCTATATCACCTGTCTGTTGGTCCATTTCACTGTCCGTAACTAATTCTATTTCTTGTTCCTGTCCACCTTCTTCAATCTCCTTTTCTTCTGCCCTCTTCTTCGATTTGCCTTGGGTATTAGGCATTTCTTGTTTTCTCATAACTGCCAACGATAATTAGATTTTTTGATATATATTTTATATTAAATATCAAAATTCTTTTCTAATTACCGCCCTTTTACGTTGAGCGCCAATTTGTAACGTCCTTCTTTTTGTGAGGTACTTTACCACTTACGAGTATATTGCAAGTTATATCGAGCTTCGTTAATTCCGCCCCACAGTTGTACGCCAATTCTGTAACGTGCGGTTTATGCGAGAGGCGGGTGTTAGCGAAACGTCCTTCTCATTCAAGCCCCAAATGTTGGGTTCGCCAATTCTGTAACGTGCGCTTAATGTGAGGTGTGCACTTGCGAAAGTGTTATTATATGCCTCACGCAGTATGCGTCACTTTTGAATTATACTAACTGACGTTTTAAAAGGTATAAATAAAGGATTTTGTTTATCTTCTTTTACTCAATCTAAAAGAAATCGAGAGTGTGTGATTTGGGGTCAAGGAGGTAATTTGTTCAGCCTTATGCAGAAGAGAGAGTAAGTATCATTATTGCCCCTCAGTTGTGACGATTTCTTCTGTGTGTTGTGCTGAAATTTTCATTAACTACCCACTACAATAAATTATAACACGTTATAATTCAATATTAATTTTCAATAATATTGCTTTATTGATTATTGACTTTTGTCTCCTGCCACCAAAATATAGGTATCACAATTAATCTTATTTGAAAAAAAAAAATCATCTCGACTTTACCGAGTAAACATAGATCTGTCTAAGGAACAAAACATATATGTTGTTATTTACCCAATATTACGCTATAATAAAAAACATCAGTTATTACATAATTCTTAGTAATTCCCCAGGGTTCAGGGTGAATTCTTTGTGTTATGAGAGTGTCAGAAATGGATAATTGCTACGCTTTACAAATATCAAAAAATTAATAAATAATTTTGTTTATTTTTCAAATATTACGTAGTTTCCGGAATTGCCGTAAGAGAGCAGCATGTATTTGTTTACTTTGAAAGAAACATATGATAAAATGAATATTTTTTGTTCTATTTCACTGTTACAAAACGAGTTTTCTTCTGGACTTATTACGAAAAAATGTTTATATTACCTCGCTCCGTGTTGTCCTTACTGGATTGAAGTTTTATTCTGTGATGAGGTATGTCTTGCGTTATTATTTCCTTTTCGTTTGGAATATTTTCTAATTGTCTACTGGAAGTAGGCCGAACTATATTGGATCCTCAGAATGTTTTCATCCACTGGTTTTTAATGTATATCACCATTTAATTTGGATTCCTCAGGTATAATTAGTTAGTATTCACTTTGTTTATTACTCTTGCGTGAATTTCGCCTCCTCCAACGTCCAAAAAAGGTTATTTTTTATAATTTTTGTCGCATCGTTTCTTCAACTCTCCGGTTTAGTTCAAAATTTTTATATCTTATTAACAATACTTGTTATTTTTCGTCACTCTTAGTAACACATAGTATTTGTATTATGTAGGCAGTTTGTGATTATTATAAATTTATATTTTATTTATGGAAAAATAATTCCCTTCCATTCCGGTTTCTTTACTAATTTAATTTACATAATATGTTTTGGTTAATTTTTTTATGACATTGTATATAAATATTTTATCATTTTATTATCATTAAATAAATTTATATATTATTTATTTAGTCTCGAATAGTGTTCATACCCGGTACTACTTCCTGTTGCCATTTCCTTCATAGGATTATTTTAATTTTATATTATCTTTGGTAGTTAAAATTGTTATGTCTTTTAAAATTAACCCTGGGTTTTCTTACAATCTAACACAATTATTTGAAACAATATAATATTAACTTGGGTATAACAAATTGTGGTTCATACAATATAAATTACAATAAATAAATAAAATTACAAAAATCAATTAGTATTATTACATACTACTTCCATAGTTTTATCCTATCCAAAACATACAGCACAGTTTAGTAATACATTAATTTCACTTTGGTTTTTCACCTCAATGGGTACACTAGAACTCACTTCGCACTATATACCACTCGAATTGTTCATTATGTTGAGTGATATAATTAAATTTTGAGCGAGCTTTAGTTTTACCCATTTCTGACTTTTATTCTCATGATTTACTTTATTGGGACCGGGTTATGTACCGTTACATAAAGCCCCCCCACTAGAACAAATTTATATTAGTTCAACTCGTTGATAGAAATAAATTGTTGATTTGTTCAAGTCTCCTAATGGTCTTGACTTTGTTTTCATAATAGTGTTTCATTTCCGACTGATTATACACTCCCTTCATTTTATTATTGGTAATTGTTTTAATTTCGTAAGTATTATTACCCTTCACCTGGGTTATGAGGTAAGGGCCAGTATAAAGTAGCAATAACTTCCGGGCGATACCCTCTATAGAACTGGGTAGTTGTCTATTTTTTATTAGTACTTTATCTCCCAACTGGTATGTATCCAATCTTCTCCTTTTTACTTGATCCCTTTTTTGTTGAAGTTCCACTTTATGTAACACTCTGTTGTGCATTTCCACTTGGTCGAATTCTACTCTCTCTCCTGGAGGGAAATTTATCAATGACATAATTTCTCTTGGTGGTGGTTTATCAAACATTATTTGATAAGGGCTAGTACCGATAGTGTCATGGTATGACCAATTAAGAAAAGTCTCGGCTGGTTCAATATACTGACTCCAGTTTTTATGTTCTTGATGACAGTAGGTGCGTAGAATTCTGCCAACTTCCCTTAATACACGCTCAGCAGGATTGCAACTAGGGTGGTACATGGATGTCTTGTACGTTCTTATTTGCCAATTTCTCAATTCTTCCTTCCACCTTTTCCCCCGAAATTGCGTTCCATGATCCGTTATAATCATTTCCGGTCTTCCCACCTCAGGTAAGTATTTTTTTATAATTACTTCTAGAATTTTCTTCGTTGTAGCTCTACTAATAGCGTAGAGTTTTGTGTATTTCATATAATGATCAAATAATATGATGATATATTTATATTTATGTCTTCCTCCACTTCTGGGAAAAGGTCCGCAGATATCCAAAAAAATCTTTTCAAGTTTTTTATTAGATGTTATAGTAATAATGGTGCCTGTTTTCTTCTCATTATTTACTTTTACAAGCTGACAAATGTTACAGGTTTTTACTATCTCTCTTACTCTTTTATTTATAGCTTTCACGTAACAATGTTCAGATAAAGCTTTAATAACTTTGAGTGATCCCATATGGCCATACCTTTCATGATAATCCTGAATCAATGCTACTTCTGTTGCTGCTGGTACATATATCTTCCAGACATGATCCTTAATGGTAGGACGAATAAAAAGGATCTCTTCATAAACACAAAAAAATTTCATTATTATAGGGTCATGTTGTAATATTCTTTCCTTAATTTTTGTTAATTTATTGTCACTTTGTTGATCGATTTTTATTTTATTAATTATATCTTGTAACTCCTTTGCCATCTTAATTATGTGATATATTTTTCCAATGCTTTCTGGTTCTATTTCACAAGTTCCTTTTTCAAGGTTAATCCGGGATAATCGGTCTGCTATTACATTCTTCTTACCTGGAATATATTCCCAGTCTAAATTATATTCTTGAAGTATTAATGCCCATCTAGTAAGTCTGCCGTGATTAAGTTTACAATTCTTTAAAAACGAAATTGATCTGTGATCAGTTCTGATAGTCACTGGGTATCCCAAAATAAATGTTCGAAATTTTATACATGAGACCACAACACTCAGCAGTTCTTTTTCGGTTACTGTATAATTTCTCTCACAACTGCTCAGTACTCTGCTTGCAAAACTGATAACTCCATGATTTCCTTCTTCATCTTCCTGATATAGCTCACTCCCAAGGCTAATGTTACTAGCATCACAATTTATGAAAAAACGTTTATTAAAATTTGGGTGATGTAACATGATGCAGTCAAGAAATTTATTTTTTACTATCTGGAAATTATTATCTTCACTTTCTTCCCATTTCCACTTGTTTTTCTTTGAAAGTAAATATTGAAATTTAGCTGTTATTTCTGAATAACTCTGTTGAAATTTTCTATAATAGTTGCATATCCCCAAAAAGGATTGTAATTGTTTCAAGTTTCTGGGCTTGGGAAAATCTTGAATAGCCTTTACTTTTTCAGGAGATGGTTTAATTCCAGTAGCAGATAAAATGAACCCTAAAAATGGTAGTTCATGGGTGATAAACTTAGATTTATCCAGTTTTAAAGTTATATTATGTTGCAAAAGTTTATCTAACACTGTTTCCACTCGGTTACAATGCTCCTCCCAAGTACAAGACGTAATTAGTATGTCATCCACATATATGGTAGTAAAATCTAAAACTTCCTTACCCAAAATTTGGTCCATGCATTGAATGAACACAGCCACAGAATTTACCAATCCAAAAGGCAAACGCTTAAAATGATAATTTCGTCCTTCGAATATGAAAGCAACATATTGTCTGCTGTTAGGGTGCAATTCTATTTGCCAGTATCCACAGACTGCATCCCAAGTACTCATGTACTTGCATCCAAAAAATCTCTTCATAATCTCCTCAATCTCACCTGGAGACGTGCGATCATTAATGAGCATTTTATTCAACTCCCGAGCATCGAGACATAGTCTAACTTGACCATCTTTCTTCGGTATAGCCACCAATGGGCTGGTATATGGAGAGTTACTTCTTTCAATTATGTCTTCTAATATAATTCTTTGAATTTCTTTCCTTGCTGCCTCTTTCAAAGCTTGAGCAATAGGGTATGATCGTTTATTAAAATTTACATTTTCTTTAAATTTTAGTTCACACAAGAAGTTTTTAGCTTTTCCTGGTGATTCTGAGAATACTGGTTTATATTTATTATAAATTTTTATAAGTTGTTGTTTCTGTTCTATACTAATTATTTCCGGTGCCTGCCTATTCTGAAACTCCATTATTTCTTCTATCTTCTCTTTCCAAATCTTTGATTCTGTTACTTCTATATTATTACCTAGGGTTAATCTATTATTCTCCCTAACAAAAAATGAGCTCGGACACTGAGGGGCACTTTGGCTACCAATTATCTCAGCCGTTAACTCACCATTTTCTGTGCTCAAGGTTACTATACCCCTGGCCAGATTTATAATTGCAGTGTGTCGCCGTAGCATATCACACCCTATTAACACCCTAAACGGTAGCCCTTTCGCTACTAAAAATCCCATAGGTATTCCTATTCCATTAGTGGTAACATTCAAAGACACTTGTTTTTTGATTGTTTTATTTTGTTTCCCGGTAGCACCAACAATTGTTAAATTGTTAATTGGTAAAGTAGGTATTCTCTCAGTAGTTAACTCAGTAATACGATTTAATTCTAATTGATCAATAATTGAAATATTGGCCCCTGTATCAATCATGGCCTCTGCTGACACTCCATTTAATTTTATTTGTATATAGACTATGTCATTGTTCAGTGATGACTCTTTGATTACTCTTTCTTCCATTAACTCGGACTGTATATTTTTTAGAAAATTATTTCTGATAATGGTTATTGGTTTATTCAAATTAGTATTATAATTGGGTGTATGGTAAATTCTGTGCCCTGTTGTTTCTAGCAGTGACGGGCAATCACATCTTCTCACTGCTGGTACCCGTTTCCCCTATTTATATCATTACTATTGGTTGCTTCAACATTTTCATTATGTTGAATGTTGTTTATCGGTATCCTTTCTTCATCCCTCTCTCTGGATCTAGGTTGATCGATGTTCATACTCCTTTGTGGACCTTCCTCTATGATAATAATCATGTCTGTAATTCTGTCGATTATTATTAGACCATCTTCCGCGATATCTGTTATTGAAATAACTGTTGTTAGCATGTACATAATTAACTCGAGGCCTATTCTCTCTTGGTGGTTCATTCCTCCGCTCCTCGGTATTCCCTGACCTCCATCTACTTCTCCTATAATAAGATTCCTGTTCATAATTTTCTAGCAGCGTTTCCATGCCTCCAATAGTCTTGATTTGTCCACTCAAGCGTGCACTTATGATCTTTTCTTCAAAATGATACGCCATTTTGGTCACTAGACACTCTTCAGGTATCTTAGGGTCTAGATACTTGGCGATACACACCTTCCCTAAAAAGTAAGCAGTAGGTGTTTGTCCCACTGTACGGTCATACCTACCATGACAGATATCGTCCCTAATAATGTTTTGTACTGATTCTGACCAGTACTTAAGTTTGAACATAGTTTTGAGACCCTCATAATCACACACCTCGTTCCTAATTGCTGTCCACCAATTATCATTGATATTTTTGAACGATTCGTCTAATAGACCTTTTATCATATTCCATCGATTCTCCTTTGATCTGTTCAAAATTTCATCTACTCTCCCTAAAAATTCAAGTGGGTTTCTGCGATAATCCCGAAAGTTTACACTTTCCTTATTGTCTGGATAAACATGATGACTGCTGCATGCAGATCTAGCACTTATTCTATCTACATCACATTGAAAATTGGTTTGTATTTGTTGCAAACTATCTAATTTCTCTGCTTGGCTATCACATTGATTTTTTACATTCTCTACAGTTTTATGAAACTCTGAAAATTTACAGTTTAGACTGCTTTTAATGCTATCTAACTGGTCATTATTTTCTTGTCGTATGGCCATTACACGAACTTGGTTATCTTGTTCTTCTTTTTCCATTCTTGCCTCAACTCCAATTTTAATTAGTTCCATCTTCTCTTCAGTGGTATCTAATCTTTGGTTAGTTTCTACTAATTTCTTCTCTGCCTCTTCCTTATATGCCTCTACTCTTTGGCTTAACGTATTATTGACCAGTTCAATTTTACCTTCTAGATTTTCTCTTAATTCTTTATTGAAATTCTCCATCTTAACCTCAATTTGTTTTAAATTCTCATTATTCTCTTCAAATTTTGCATTCATCTCTTCTCGTTGCCCTTCAACCGCTTCCTTCAGTTCATGGTATTGTTCATTCATGGTTTGTTTTAAGTTTTCCTCCTGTTTTCTAAAATTGTCATTAGTTTGTTTATTCTGTTCCTTCAAAGTTTCCTCCTGTTTCCTAAATTTTTCGTCTATTTTATCATTTGTTTGTTTATTGCTTTCCATAATAATTCTCAACATCTCCTGCATGCTCATATCTTCTTTTTGGGTGGATTTATCTGGTTGGTCCCCTTGGGCATCCTCTTCCACTATTTCCTTTTCCGTATCCATAACTACTTCGGTTTCTTCTATATCACCTGTCTGTTGGTCCATTTCACTGTCCGTAACTAATTCTATTTCTTGTTCCTGTCCACCTTCTTCAATCTCCTTTTCTTCTGCCCTCTTCTTCGATTTGCCTCGGATATTAGGCATTTCTTGTTTTCTCATAACTGCCAACGATAATTAGATTTTTTGATATATATTTTATATTAAATATCAAAATTCTTTTCTAATTACCGCCCTTTTACGTTGAGCGCCAATTTGGAACGTCCTTCTTTTTGTGAGGTACTTTACCACTTACGAGTGTATTGCAAGTTATATCGAGCTTCGTTAATTCCGCCCCACAGTTGTACGCCAATTCTGTAACGTGCGGTTTATGCGAGAGGCGGGTGTTAGCGAAACGTCCTTCTCATTCAAGCCCCAAATGTTGGGTTCGCCAATTCTGTAACGTGCGCTTAATGTGAGGTGTGCACTTGCGAAAGTGTTATTATATGCCTCACGCAGTATGCGTCACTTTTGAATTATACTAACTGACGTTTTAAAAGGTATAAATAAAGGATTTTGTTTATCTTCTTTTACTCAATCTAAAAGAAATCGAGAGCGTGTGATTTGGGGTCAAGGAGGTAATTTGTTCAGCCTTATGCAGAAGAGAGAGTAAGTATCATTATTGCCCCTCAGTTGTGACGATTTCTTCTGTGTGTTGTGCTGAAATTTTCATTAACTACCCACTACAATAAATTATAACACGTTATAATTCAATATTAATTTTCAATAATATTGCTTTATTGATTATTGACTTTTGTCTCCTGCCACCAAAATATAGGTATCACAATTAATCTTATTTGAAAAAAAAAACATCATCTCGACTTTACCGAGTAAACATAGATCTGTCTAAGGAACAAAACATATATGTTGTTATTTACCCAATATTACGCTATAATAAAAAACATCAGTTATTACATAATTCTTAGTAATTCCCCAGGGTTCAGGGTGAATTCTTTGTGTTATGAGAGTGTCAGAAATGGATAATTGCTACGCTTTACAAATATCAAAAAATTAATAAATAATTTTGTTTATTTTTCAAATATTACGTAGTTTCCGGAATTGCCGTAAGAGAGCAGCATGTATTTGTTTACTTTGAAAGAAACATATGATAAAATGAATATTTTTTGTTCTATTTCACTGTTACAAAACGAGTTTTCTTCTGGACTTATTACGAAAAAATGTTTATATTACCTCGCTCCGTGTTGTCCTTACTGGATTGAAGTTTTATTCTGTGATGAGGTATGTCTTGCGTTATTATTTCCTTTTCGTTTGGAATATTTTCTAATTGTCTACTGGCCGAACTATATTGGATCCTCAGAATGTTTTCATCCACTGGTTTTTAATGTATATCACCATTTAATTTGGATTCCTCAGGTATAATTAGTTAGTATTCACTTTGTTTATTACTCTTGCGTGAATTTCGCCTCCTCCAACGTCCAAAAAAGGTTATTTTTTATAATTTTTGTCGCATCGTTTCTTCAACTCTCCGGTTTAGTTCAAAATTTTTATATCTTATTAACAATACTTGTTATTTTTCGTCACTCTTAGTAACACATAGTATTTTTATTATGTAGGCAGTTTGTGATTATTATAAATTTATATTTTATTTATGGAAAAATAATTCCCTTCCATTCCGGTTTCTTTACTAATTTAATTTACATAATATGTTTTGGTTAATTTTTTTATGACATTGTATATAAATATTTTATCATTTTATTATCATTAAATAAATTTATATATTATTTATTTAGTCTCGAATAGTGTTCATACCCGGTACTACTTCCTGTTGCCATTTCCTTCATAGGATTATTTTAATTTTATATTATCTTTGGTAGTTAAAATTTTTATGTCTTTTAAAATTAACCCTGGGTTTTCTTACAATCTAACACAATTATTTGAAACAATATAATATTAACTTGGGTATAACAAATTGTGGTTCATACAATATAAATTACAATAAATAAATAAAATTACAAAAATCAATTAGTATTATTACACACTACTTCCATAGTTTTATCCTATCCAAAACATACAGCACAGTTTAGTAATACATTAATTTCACTTTGGTTTTTCACCTCAATGGGTACACTAGAACTCACTTCGCACTATATACCACTCGAATTGTTTATTATGTTGAGTGATATAATTAAATTTTGAGCGAGCTTTAGTTTTACCCATTTCTGACTTTTATTCTCATGATTTACTTTATTGGGACCGGGTTATGTACCGTTACAATATTGAACTAGATGTCCATCAGATATTGAATATGTACGTTCATTCAGTGTGTATTGAAGAATAACATCAGGTTTTTATAAGAACTGCTAATTCTGTGCAAAGTCTAATATATTTTTAAATTTTGGTTATTATTCCTATAAGTATACGAGATAGTATTAAATGTTTAACATAAGAGTTTGTACATCATTAAGCGTTTGTATAATATTTAGTTGTGTGTAAGTGATATAACCAATTACCACCTAATAAGTGGGTATTCTGTTTTCATCATAGACTAGAAACAGAGTGGTTAGCAGATTGGTAGGACTGAGACCACCAAATCTATCATACCATAGTAGTAGCCGATCACCATCAGATCTCCTACGTGCCTCTGGACTTACTCATAAGTGGATCAATCATGAGATAACTAATTTTGAGTACTTGATGCAGGTAAGCAGAATTCATTGGATAGTAGATTTTTTCTCTAATCATAGCAACCATGCACATATAAATGAAGTAAATATCTTTTGTATAGCTAATATGCTGGGCTGCAAAATTAATTCAAAATTATATAGAAATAATTTCAAAATAACAGTGAAAAAGTACAGTAAACTGCATATGTATAATAAATACTGTGAGTTGAGAACTAGATTTCAGTAAAGTCAGTTGGTTATTTGATGAGCTCATTTAATGTCTTGTATGATAATGTTCACGAAAACAGATGTGTTATATATTAATAAACAGTCCTTCTTTAGTTAGCATGTGGTTCTTTTGTTTACGTGTGTACAACCTGTGAACAATGCTGAAACATGACAATGTTTGTCTCGGTCATATCACACAACTGTACCATGAAATTTTAATAGTATAGTAAAAACCTCCATTTAGTGGGCATTCCAAAAAGCAGACAACTCTCTGTAATAAGCAGTTCTGAAATGACCTTTCTAATCTTTATGTATTTTAATGGACGTAACTTTCGCAGAAGCAGACGTTCTGAAAAATGCACATGGGTAGATGAGAGAACAAAATTTATGATAATTTTCTCTCTATAGTGAACAGCTCAGAGATCGGCAGAATCTTTCAAACCCCCTCTAACACTTAGCACATGGAAGGGGGGGGTGGCACAACGGTTAAGTATGGTCTGCTTAATCTGTCTGTCAAATCACTGCAAGAATGTGTTACGGTATGTCTGCTTTCATCAGACTGTGATAAATGTGTATATTTCATGTTGTTGGTTTTTTATGGTGCAGTACCAGTAAATTACAGAAAACTTGTTTTGGGACAGTATAAGATGTAGTTCATCACTTGTTATCAGTGGCATCTGTTCCTGGAGCGGGGAGGGGGGTGAGGAGACTAGGTTTTTGAGGGACTAAGACAAGCTTGAAGAGTTGGACTCCCTTTTATTTTACAAATAATGTGGTTCCTTTTATGTCTCCAGTTGTTTATAAGCCTTATTGTATAACACTCACCTGGCTTACGTTAAATGATTATGGAGTTTTGCTGAAATTCCAAATAGCTGGGGGAGGATTGGTACCTGATACACTACTGCTTGTTATCATATTCACTTGGGCAATTTATGCCCTCGCATAAATTACACATCTTAAAATTTTGAAATAAATTTAGGAAAAAAACATATAGAAAGTGGCATGATATTAACCACCTCGTTCTGTAAGCGAAAATTGTAATTAGGTAGTGCTTCACTAGTTTTATGAAATTTGAGATAAATGCATTCTTAGTAATATAATTTTAGGAAAGATAAACAAAGAATGTATTTCTGTGAAGCCCACACTACCAAGGAGTTGTGAATGTCCATGAGTCACATCCGGTCATCCAGTGTAGATCTTGGTATACAGTCGTATGAATTAGATCATATGGTTCCTATCCTAACTGGTGGTAATATTGTGTAGGTAATCTGAGCGATAGATTATGTAGTGATTACTTAAATATGAATTCGACTACATCGAAATATAATAGTTTTACAGTGGCGTTTAAAGGACAAATAATAAAGTTATGAGGAAGAAAGTGGTGATCATGCTGCTGAAAGAGAATTTGTTGGAAGTGAGGACCATGTTCATCACTGGCAAAAACAAAAGGATACTC
Source organism: Magicicada septendecula (assembly GCA_034769895.1). Taxonomy (NCBI): domain Eukaryota; kingdom Metazoa; phylum Arthropoda; class Insecta; order Hemiptera; family Cicadidae; genus Magicicada; species Magicicada septendecula. Next base: position 152,805,276 of record CM068368.1, on the reverse strand, counting down.
TACTTAATGCAAATAGTGACAAATGGGTTTTATAAAGATCAAAGGATGGAAAATATCCTGGTTCAGAAAATGAACATGTAAAATATGTTCACAAGTCACAAAACAGCTGCTGTGTCATCACTCATAAAATGATTATGTGTCATGCTTTAGAAATACTCATAAATTTAAACATTTCTGTAATAGATTTTAAAGCAAGGAGAGGGTCAGTTTACAAAATGTAACAACTTCTTTCTGTGAAGACATATGTCACTTTGCCAAAGTCTGCCAAATGATTACACAGACAAATTGGTTTCTTTTAGACTTCATAAGCTTAATATTGGCATAATGTGTTTATTTCCTGCCACCAGTCTATTTTTATTGTCAATTTCCTTGTGAGTTTGTTCTAGTTGATCCCAACCCTGTTGAATTTTCTTATCCTCCTGGTCCTAATACCACTAATGGTAAAACTCTAAACACACCTGCTCTCTGCTGCTGACATCCTCATATAATAAGTCTTCCTTCCAGGGGCAGCTCGTTCGTAGGGCGCTAAGGCCCCCCCCCCATTTAAATCATATCACTAAACAATCCATTATCACAACTCGTGGAAAGTCATTATATCTTTCTTTAATACTCGGACGAGAAAATAGTTTTAGTATTAGGTAATAGCAGAAATGTTTTCGGATCAGCACGCATTACGGCGCTCCGGCAGTCACGCCCATTTCTCCATCCCCCGCTCTGTCAAACGTTGAATGAACATGTAAGCTTATAGGCGGTATTTCCACTGGCAATTGGCGCATCTCCTATCACGCCTCGTTGAGCAGAAAGTGACGTGATTCACTCCGTACAACTAATCACAGACTATTGATAATGTGAGATTTGCTCTTTTAAGTGTTAGACTTTAGACTTTCTCTTGTATGAATAATTCAGTGCAGCCACTTGTTTAGGGTTTAGGTTTTGAGTGTGTGTATTTTTTTAATAGCTTCACGAACAATTAAGGGAAAATTTGTAGTGTGAATTATTAGGTTTTGTTTTGTCGTTTTACCCAAGTGTCTGCAAGGAAGAAGCTTCTGAATTTGTGGCAATCGAATGTGATTAGACAACCGATGTGACAAACATTTCTCAGTCCTGAAGGTAAATGTAAAGAAACCTTACCAAAGTGCATAATGGACAACATCAGTCATCTTCTGCACACATCACAGGAAACGTTAATAGCTGAAACTTATGATGGCGCTAATGTTATGTGTCGTTCTGTTGGAGGTGTGCAGCCAAAAATTAGAGAAGTGTATCCATTCGCATATATTGTACACTGTTATACTCGTCAACTTAATTGGTTTTAGAAAAAGCAACAAGTGTAAACAACAAAGTTAAAGTTTTTTCTCAAATCTGTCCGCTATTCCAGCATTTTACGAACAGACGTTCTGGACGAAGTAGTGCAAACCAGGTTACCCAGAGTTTCTATAACAAGATGGAACTACAACATTCATACAGTCAACGTTGTGTACGAAAACTGATATAATTTGGAAGAACATTTCGAAGTTCCTGAAGACAAGTGTACAAACAAACTTGCAGTTAATGAAGCAAGTGGTCACAGAAGGGTTCTTTAGAAACCAAAATTTTATGACAAAGGTTTTGTAAAATTTTATGTTCTGGCTAACTTTTTTCTATAGACTTCTATCCCAGTTGAACATACTGTACTAACAACTAAAAAGTAGGAACGAAGACAGTGTAGTGTGGCCAAGTGAAGTAGGAATTTTTGAAAATGAGGTGCAGAAAGAGAGGGAGAAAATAAATGAAATAGAAACACAAATAAACGACGATTCCCTGAGCAACCAAGAAGAAGGAACAATAATGTTGGATGCAGCACTAGAATAGGGGATGCAAAAGAAGTATGTGACATCATTATAACTCACGTAAAAGATAGGTTTACTTACACGGGTCACCTAGAAGCAGCTTCATTGATGTCCAATGACGACTTATTTCCACTTTTTCTACAAACTTTCAGGAAGAAAATTTCAGGCGAGTGATTCAGCATTGCCCTTTCTTACAAGAAAACAAACTTTGGAATGAATTGAAAAAATTATACAGACGGCATGATTTTAATATTATAGGCATAATAAAACTTCTTAACTTTATGAAAGTTCAAAACAATCTTACATCAGTTTTCAAAGATGTGTTGGAACTTATAAAAATTATCATAACGATCCCCATGACAACTGCCATGAGCGCTGCTTTTTGACCCTGAAAAGACTAAAAGACTTTCTTGAGAAATACAATGAAAAACAACAGACTGAATGCCCTTCCAATGCTGTCTGTCAACAAGGAACTTTTTAAAGACATGAAGGGCTTTAATGATAGAGTGCTAGAAAAGCTAGTTAATTTAAAGGAAAGGCGAATGAGTGGGAACAGTATAGAAATTTTTGTGGACACTTTCGACACTAAAGAGACAGTAAAGAGACTAAGAATGTGTGTGGTTATGTTTATTAATAAAAGTGGTGACTACCTACAACAGCTCACAATATTTGAGGTGAGTTAAACTTTTTATAAATAAGAAGCCTAAAGGCCGCGCCCTCCAGCCTCTTAAGTCACGAGCCGCCACTGCTTCCTTGACTGATGTCAAGTCCCTGCACTTCACAGTTTTTTTTTTTTTTTTTTTAATTTTAGCCTTAAAGTTTCTGACAAAAAATCCATGCCATCCAACATTTGGAACAGATTTCCTCTATCAAAGTGGAGACCAATATTATTACGAAACGTGTACCTTCGTATTAAGAGTGTTAATATGTAATAAAAACTGGGTTGTTTAGTAAATACTTTTGTTCTATGTGTATCTGTTTTTGTCAGTTGATACTAATGGTTGCGTGTTTATTCCTCGTATATATGTTAATTCTATTTAATTATAATTTTATTTTATGGATGAAACTTCTTTATCGGTTAATTCTAGAATTAACTGAAGAGAATTCTTCAGTTCGTCTGCTTCAAATGTTTGAATATAGTGGTTGTATCGTCCCAAAACAATTTCTTAATGAATACATCTGATTTCCATCTCAAACGTATTCGTTGAGGTTAATTTCGGTTTCATAATTTTTGTTATTTTTACAACTCGCAGACATCTTCTTGATTTTAGTGCATATAGAGCAAATCCTATTTATACTTTACCTTCGAGAAATAAAACACATGGAAATGATATTGGTAATAATAATGTTTAATCTGTAAAATTTTTATTCAGTTTTAGTAAAAAATTGTTATTTCGATATTAACGTTAGCAATGATAAATATTAATAAAATATTGTCACTTTGTGTTCACTATTTCTTATATTCTGTTCTTTTTTTCTTTTATAAAATGTTTTATCAGTTACTAATGTGGTGTGAGTTGTTGGTGTTGCTGGTGATTATTCATATTTGGATTACAAGAATTGGTTGGTTAAATTTTGTAGAATACATACAGTTCCTTAGTTAATTTTAATTTAGGCTTCCTTCTTGTTCATCTCCTTATATTTTTGTTAACTTCACTGGTAGTCGTTCATGTTGGGTTAGATGACTTATTGTAATGACTTCATGATTATTTTTTTATTTTTTTTTTTTTTAGTAATTCATCCTTCTGAGTTTGGTTCCTTTCTTGAAAATTTTTTACATAATTTTTTTATCAGCACTCCTCAACGTATTCTCTCGTGGTTAACAATCAAGTCTCCCAGTTTCTCTTTTTTTGACAGAAGCTGACCAAAATTTCTTGAATTCTTATTGGCCCATTATGCAAAGTTCAAGTGTTACATTACCATGATCATTAAAATACATTACATTTTATATTTTACCTTCAAATTACCTTTTTATCATAACACAATAATATTTAATACAATTTATATGTGGTTATTCCAAATAAAATTATAAATCTTTTGATACCAAACATGGCCTGGTTTGGTCATATAAAAACTAGTATCTTGTGGATTTTACATTTATCTTACTAAACAATTTAGAATGATGGATGACAGTTGACTATGACCCTTTGATACAATATTAATTTAACTTGATCTGTGTGCTACTTTACTCCAATTTAAATATATTAAATACAAAATGATATAATTTCCACCTACCTGCCAAGATTCGATTACGGTCCAGGATCCAATCACATGAACATCAGATACAAACATGTGTTCAGGTTATCGAAATAACTGATTCGACACATTGTTATGAAGAGAAATAGTTAATTTTAATTATCTATTATTGCCAATTTAAAAGTTTGTTGATCAAATACAGTCACTTACATGTTTTTCGACTATGGTGTAATTCTTGCTTATAATTCTATATTTTTAAACTTGCATATTATTACTTACAATCTTAAAGTAGCCCAGCCTGCTCACTCACTACTCACATTCTTAAAATAAAATTCCCCTTTACCCTTATAAATTAAAAACCCATTACATAAAGCCCCAGTCAGCCGCGTGTTCACTCGTGGACCGCGTGGTCGCCCCTTTTAAGTTCTAAATTGTCCCGAATCAAAAAAAAACTATTGTGTTTTGTTGTTGTATCGTTGTCAGACAACACCGTCACTTGGTTTTTTACACTGTTAACTCATTTTACTGTTATATTGTGAAATTTTGCGAGGAGCCCACTCGGCTCAGTACCGGCTCCGGTCTAATCAGTGAACGAACTGCTAATGTACTTCTCTAAGAGGGATGAACAGTGCATTCACGGCCACCTACTTTGCATCGTCGTTCATGCTCAGTTGTTGAGGCATATTCCGTTTATACATGGAATATGAGGGTTATATTCAGGATACTAGAGCACGATATTGGCGTCTGCTCTATTGACGTCACTAGCAGTGGGCGTGGTTTAACGGCGCTTCCGGATGACCGATGAAAAGATGATGAATATATTGGCACTTTAGCCATCTTGAGTTTTTACCAGCGCATGGGTCGGCGCCCATGCTTGGTGTACGCATGGGTGAGCTCCGCCACACTCTCGCATAGTTCTTGGAAAAACTAGGGTGGTAAATTCTTCGCTTACTGATTTCACCATACTGTTGAGTCTTGCCTTTGTCCCCAACTGTTCAGTCTACACGTGTTCTTTCGCAACCGGAATAACGTTGTCGCATAATACAGTTTCACAATATTTTATAAGACTCCCGCACAAAATGAAATAAATAAAATGAAATACCCCATACTGTAAAAAAAAATAAAAGGACCCAAAATTGACACGCTACATCTGCTAGTAACAAGAACTTTTTTTAATATAACACAAAACTCTTAACTACACTCCTTATCTTAAAAATTATAATTTCCTTCATTTAACTGGTTACACACTGCTAAACAATTGTCTGTGTGTTATTTTCTAAATCACAAGTATCAAATTCTGTTTGATTGAACATAACTTCTTAATACTAAATATCACCCCACTTTTTAACTGTAGTCTGTGTGATTATTATTATGCCACCTTTTATATGTTTGTTCTCACTTTTGTCACTATAGGGTTTTGTGCCCTTTTGTCACCTTATTTTACTAAAAGAAAGGTTTTTATTGGCCTATTTAGTTCTATAGGTAATGCACATTTTATGTTATGAAGTGGCTGTACTCTTTATTATTTTCAAAGGTATTGTTTCTTTACTTGATGCTCGTTTACAGCTTTACTTTTTTACTGATTTACTGCCCTATCTAACTGGGTAATGTTTGGTTATTATTGGTTAGTCATAGTCATGTCAATGTTTGGTGTTGTTGAGTTAATTTTGTCCATTTATTATCTTTAATTTTGGGGTTTTTCGGTTTATTAGCTGGTGATCATAATGCTTGGTTCTATTCCTGAATGAGTTTTCGCAGTTTATTATTTATAATTAGACATACTGTTTTCAGTTTCGTTACAAATTGCCCTCCTTTAGAAGTAATTATTTCTGAACACTTCGTTAGGTGTGATGACATAATTACTTATGTTACATTTTCCTTTTCTTCTTCTTGATATTTCTTCAGTGACAGTTGATTGTAATTGCCTTTTATCTTCTTTGAAATGGGGTTGGTCAATTCATACATGTTATTGTTGTGGTTTTTTGTTACAGTGTATGGTCCTACGTAGAGTAATAACAATTTCTTCGAAGTTCCTTCTAGAGTGCTGGGCAATTCCCTGTTCCTTAACAACAGTCGTTACCTTCTCTCCTACTTCATATTTAATTATTTTACCCTTGGTTTTCTTGTATTTGTTTTTTCCGTTTTTCCATGTTTTCTATTATTTTATCATAAAATCTTATTTTGTCAAATTGATGTTTCTGGGAGTCAGGAAATTCAATTAATTCTTGGATCTCTCTGGGTGGTCGTTTTTCATGCATGGCTGTGTATGGAGTGCAATGTATTCATGGATGATACGCTAGGTTTATAAAATCCTCCGTGGCTGATAAGTATTCTGGCCACTTCCTTTGTTGGTGGTGACAATATGTCCTTAATATTCTACCCACTTCTCTCAGTACGCTCTCTGCCGGATTGCTACTGGGGTGGTATACCCCAAAAGTCTTTTGATTCTCAGCTCTAACAATGAGTTCTTCCATTTTCTGCCTCGGAATTGCGTACCATGATCTGTAACAATTGATATGGGTGTTCCTATTTCTGGGATGTATTGAGTGGTTATTACTTCAAGGATGTTTTGCGTGGTTGCCCGGTTGATTGGATATAATTTGGTGAACTTGGTGAAGTGGTCCATGATGATAATAATATACTTGTATCTGCTTCTACCTTCGCTACGAGGGAACGGTCCGCATATATCTAGGAATATTTTTTCCAGCTTTTGCATAGATGATATTGGTATCATTATACCTTCTTTTCTTTCGTTATTATTCTTTACTAACTGGCAAATATGACAGGGTTTTATATAATTTTTTACCTTCCTGTTTATGTTCCTGATGTAGCAGTTCTCCTCCAAAGCCTTTAGTACCTTTACTGCACCCATATGTCCGTATCTTATGTGGTAGTCCAACACTAGTTCCCTTTCTATGGTTCTGGGAATGATTATTTTCCAGTTTTCTTGTTCCAAAGTATTTTTTATAAATAATATACCATCATGTAAACAATAGAATCTGTTTATTATGGCACTTTGTTCTTCCAAACGCTCCTTGATGTTTATTAATTTTGGGTCTGATTGTTGGTTGATTCTTATATTTTGCAGTAATGCCTCCAGATCTGATCTACTTTTGAGAATGTTGTACACCTTGATGATTTTTTCCTTCCCTCCCTCAAATGTCTGGCTGTCTATGTTTATTCGTGATAACACGTCTGCTATTACGTTTTTACTCCTTGGAATGTATTCCCATTTGATATTATATTCTTGCAAGGCGAGTATCCACCTTGTAAGCCTCCCGTGACTCAGCTTACAACTTCTCAAAAATGAAATGGATTTATGATCTGTTCTAACGGTTACAGGATATCCTAGGATGTATGTTCGGAATTTACCACAGGCAAAGACTATGCTTAGTAGTTCCTTTTCGGTTACATTATATTTTCTTTCGCAGTCGTTTAACACCCTACTGGCGAAGCTGATGACCAAATGGTTACCTTCTTCATCTTCTTGGTATAATACTGTTCTGAGACTGACATCACTGGCATCACAATTTAAGAAAAATGGGTGATTAAAATTTGGGTGATGAAGTATCACTGTTTCTACAAATTTGTTTTTTATTTGTTGTAAAATAGTGTCTTGTTCATGTCCCCATGTCCGTTTGTTCTTTGAGGACAGCTGTTCGTGGAATTTAGATGTTAACTCAGAATAATTGTTTTGGAACTTCCTGTAATAATTACAGAGTCCTAAGAATGATTGTAGTTGTCTTGTGTTTTTTGACAGTGGGAATTTTTGGATGGCTGTAACTTTTTCTTGTGATGGGGAAATCCCTTGTTCAGTTAAGCTGAAACCTAGGAATTGAACTTCCTTTGATAGTAATTTTGATTTCTCTAGTTTTAAAGTTATGTTATTATCGGCTAGTTTTCTCAATACATGTTCCACTCTGTGACAATGTTCCTCCCAGTTGGATGATGTAATTAACAGGTCATCTACATAAACAGTGGTAAATTGGAGTGCTTCCTGACCTAGTACCTGGTCCATACATCTGACAAAAATTGCTACCGAGTTTACTAATCCAAAGGCAGTCTCTTGAACTGGTAGTTTCATCCCTCAAAAATAAAAGCCATAAACTGTCGACTCTTCGGATGCAACTCCACCTGCCAGTAACCACAAACTGTGTCCCATGTACTGATGAACCTTGTGCCGTGGAACGTTTTTAGAATCTCTTCAATTTCTCCGGGTGACATACAATCATTTATTATCATCTTATTAATTTCACGGGCATCCAGACAAAGTCGGATCTGTCCAGTTTTCTTCTGAATTGCTACTATTGACTAGTAAATGGTGATTGGCTATGCTCAATTATATCATTTTGTAACATTTTATTAATTTCAGCCCTAACCGCCTCATTTAGTGAATATGCTATGGGATAGGATTTTCTGTGGAATTCCACCGGTTCCTTAAATTGTATCTTACACTGATAGTTTTTTACTTTTCCTGGTTCTTCGGAAAATACATGTTTATATTTCTGATATATGGTAATCAGGTCCTCTATTTGCCTTGCTGTCAAATTATCTGTTCCTTCTCCTTGCTCAGATCAATAATGGCTGAGTATTTCCTCAGTACATCACATCCTATTAATAATTCAAGTGCTAAGCCGATTGCAACTAGACATATTATGTTAATGACAACACCATTGCTTTTTAATTCTAATGACACTTGCTTCCTTACGGTTTTATTTTGACTCCCAGTGGCACCTATTAGGATAATATTATTGACAAGGTAATGTTGGTATTATTTGTTTGCTTTGCTTTTGTATTTTCTCTAATTCAGTGCCGTTAATTAGTGACACACTGGCAGCGGTATCTATCATTATTTGTGTTGGAATTCCTTCGATTTCTGCAGTTATATATAGAATTTCATTATTATGGTTGATTATACTTGTCACCGTTTCCTCTAGTAGTTATTCGCGAAGATTTTTTAAATAGTAGTTGTATATTATGGTGAGTTTTTGACCGTTAGTCCCTAAAGTCTGTCTATGTCTATACCCAGTAGATAGGAACAGTGATGGGTCGCGAGGGTTTTTCACTGCCTCCTCCCATTTAAATTAGTGCTGTCATTGTTGTTATCCGGGCATGCCGGTTGATTCGCCTGGAATGCTGGGCTGGTCCTTGGTTGTTCATTGTTCAATTTGGTAAAACGGTTCACTTATCCTCTGTCCTCGGATGTCCTCCTGGCTTCGACTTCTTCTTGCCCTGTTGTCATGATGATTCATGCCCCCGATATTTCCCATTTGATTATAGTGGTTATCGAAGCTATTCCTTCATGGTTGTTGATATCTTCTGGAATCAACCTCTTCTGCACTAATGTAATTGATCCTAGGCCTGTATGGGCGATTATTATTATTGTTATCTTGGTTTGTACGATTAGCATTATTTTCCTGATTGGTTCTAAAATTGTGGTAATTCTGATTGTTTCTATAATTGCTATAATTATGGTTCATTCTATTATTATTATTATAATTTTGATTTGCCCTGTTATTGTTATAGGAATTTATTGGGTTACGGTTGAGGTTCATTTGATGATTACTATTCGGGATATTACTTGGATTGTTATTACGATCATTACTATTAAAATTATAATTACTTGTATTATTATTATTATTATTATTATTATTATAGTTATTATTCATTCCGTGGTTGTTATTTCCCGAATCGTACCGATCGGTTCATTGCCTGCTTCGTCGGTAGTAATTTTCGTGTTCATAATTTTCTAAAAGGTCAGCCATTGCGTGTATGGTTTTAATTTGGCTTCCTAGACTGGCTCTGGCAATTCCTCCATCGTAGTGGTACGCCATTTTAGTTACAAGGCATTCCTCAGGTATTTTCGGCTCCAGGTGTCTAGCCAAACACACCTTTCCTAAGAAGTAAGTGGTTGGAGAGGTACCTCTATTCATGTCATATCTACCATGACAGAGGTTGTCCCTGATAATGTTTTGTGTAGATTCTGACCAATATTTCTCTTTAAATAATTTTTTGAAATGTGTATAATTATTGATTAATAAGGTCATTCCGTGTCGCTGTCCACCAGTTGTCTGTTATCTCCCTAAAATACTCATCTAACATCTTATTGTTATTCGGTGTTTATTAAAATGTTCATCTATTCTTGCAAGAAATTCCATGGAATTTCTCCGGTAGTTTTTGAAGTTAATTCCTTCTCTGTTTTCATTCGTGGAGATATGAGCAATATTATTTGGTCTGGCTCTCATCATTTCAATTTCTTCTTGGTTTTGGCGGACTTGACCTGTTAGATTGAGCCACTCATCATTGTCGTCCCAACATATCAACCCTACTTCAGAAATTAACTTTCTAAAAAAAAAAGGTGTAAGTAAATTATACAGCTTACCTGGATGACCGGCTCACTTGTTCAAAACCAGGAGGAGGTCTCCTAGTGGAAGAAAGGCCTCGTGCTGGGGAACCATTAGGCAATCGAATTAATGAGGTGACCTCAATTTCCAAACTCAACAACAACAACAAATTTATTGGTGCTCTAATTCCTTTTCAAAAGCATTACAATCTTATATACAATGTGTGTACTTCATAGTACCCAGAATATAGAAGTGTTCACTTGAAATAACAATAATCAACCAACAAAACCTCTCCGGTAAATTTTAAAACCTTTACAAAAAATATATTTTTGAGATATCTTTGCAATAAATTATGATTAACATTAATAAATAAAAAGAAATAAATCCAGAGGTTCTCAAAATTTAATACGTTTAATAACAATAGTTTATTAATAATTTAATACTGTTTGATTTATTATTAACATTGATAAATAATAAAAAGTAAATCGAGAGGTTTATTAAAATTTAATACATCTAATAACAATAAGCATTCTTTTTTTTTTTTTTTTTTTTTTTTGACAGGACACCTCTGGTTGTACTATTTTAATTAATTTCCACTAACGACATGCACCATCTAACATCTCCATAAACAAAAATTAAAAACAACAACAACATAATTAGTGAAGGTATGATGTTAAAATATAATCTGGTAATCATGTTCTTGAGTAAGAAATTCACCATGTGTGCTCAAATTAATTTTTTTTTTTTTCTTAAACTTTAATATTTAATATTACTCAACAATACCGAACAATATAATATTATTCAATATATTTAACAAAATAATAATTTAACATTTAATAGAAAAAAAAAAAATTAAATAACCAGGTCTCAAAAATGTAAAATGTTTTTATACATACACATGTGGGGATACAAATGACTAGATCCAAGACACTATTTATATAGGCTCATCACTCAACAACTAATTAATATTTAATTAATTCAACATGTTTTAAACTGAGCCAACATTATAAAGTTCCATTAGATTTATGAAGATATAAATATACAAAAAATTTTAACGTTTAATTTGAAACTCAAAGAGAATTAAAATAACTTCTAAATCCCAACACGTGCATGGATATAACCTAGTCTGACCCAATGTGATGGACCCTTCACAACCTGTTATGCCAAGGCGTGCACACAATACATATGATTTGATCATTTTCTTTGACTTACATTCACTAAACAATTTTCACCCAAGCAGTTACATAGTTACATGGAGAACACAGAAAAATATTGAGAGACTATCTCTGAGAAAACAAAGGAACCAGGCATTCTTCACTCGAGTAGCACTGGGAAGATCCTTCCCACTGCAAGGTTTAAATAGATTCCAAATCCCCAGTAGTATCTTAACACATTTCGTTTGTTTTTTAAAGTTTTTTTTTTTTTTTTTTTTTTTTTTAAGCTTTGCAGAGTAGGTATTAGTATAACTTCACTAACAGCACAAGAAGCTGTCCTCACAATTAAAAGAAATATAAGATGCCAGTCCAGTTCAACAGAATTTTAAAAGGAAACTTGAGTACAGAAAATGAAATTGGAATCATTTAAATAGCCTGGGTATACCAGATATGAAGCAAAGTACAAAAACATCAAGAATTGAAGCAAAAGTTTTTTTTTGTTTTCTTGTTGTTGTGTTAAGATAACTCACTTGACGAGAAACTCAATTAGTGCCACATGCACACATAGGAATAAGTTAATAATATTCCTTGCAAAAAAATACACTTCCACAGCACCTGAGAAAATATTGTTCTCCAAACATACCTGTCTAGATTGGCCACAGCACACTAGCCACTAATAAATTCCTTTATATTCTCACATTTTATCCTGGTCTGACACTCGGGAAATGGATGAACGGGCCGCAGACATCCCAGGGCACACCTTTTTTACTCAGCCGGCCATAATAACATAAATCGCCCGGTATTTAAAAAAAAATCCAAACTTTCTTCAGAAGCCGAGCGAAAAAAGGTCTCTCCCGTTTGAAGGGACAGGTCAGAAGAAGGCACACACGTGTATAAGGCTACTACCAGCCCGGCCCCTCACGGAATCGTGAAACTCAAGTTGCGTCGATCCCTACTAGATAGCGCACGTGAGTCCAACACGGCAAAATAATATAAATAATTCTAATTGCCGAAATTTAACTTAATCATAATTTGTAAATTGCCGTAACGAAATTCCATAGTTACGGCACAAGATTAGTCACTGTAGCGTTAATGCTATCACACCTTTCTTTGCTTTGTTTCTATAATTTTCCCAAGTTTTCTTGTTCCTTCTGTATCCCTTCCATTAGAACACGATTATGTTCTTTGACCCGGTCTATTCTGGGATTTAATGCTACTCTATTTTGTGTAATGGTTTCGTTAGCTTTTCCCAACCTCTCATTCGTGTCAGCTATTTCTTGTTTCCTTTCTCCATTATTTTTGTCCATCCGCTGGCTCATTGTTTCTTTGACGTTCTCAATCTTCTCATGAATTTGCTTTAATTTTTCATTATTTTCTTCAAATATTTTTGTTCATATCTTCTCTTTATCCGTTAATAGTTTCTCTCAATTCATGGTTTTGGTTATTGATGGTTTGTCTTATATCTCCATGAATGGTTTCGATTTTTTCGTTTATTTGCTTTACCAAACTTTCTTTAATACTATCTATTTTCTCATTGGTTTATTTTTTGGTTTCTTTAATGCTGTCTATTTTGTCATTCATTAGTTTATTATTCTCTTCAAATTTGTCATTAATTTGTTTTAAGTTCTCCTTCATTTATCTATTGTTTTCATCAGTATTCCTGTTAATACTGTCTATTTTCTCATTTGTTTGTTTGTTATCTTCCTTGATGCTATCAATTTTTTCATTTGTTTGTTTGTTTTGTTCCTACATTTGTTTTAATAAGTTTTGAATCAAAATTTAATTTTGTTTCTTTGACTTTTCAGTGATTTCTTCCTTCTGTTTCTTAAAATTGTCATTCGTTTCTTCCTTATTTTTGTCCAATTTTTCCTCCATTCGTTTATTATCTTCCTTCATCTGTTTAAAATGTTCATTAATTTGTTTATTATCTTCTTTGATACCGTCAATTTTTTTCATTTGTTTGTTTATTTTGTTCATTCACCTGTTAATATCCTCCTTCATACTATTCAGTATTTCCATTACTTTCAGTAGATTCAGGTCTCCTCTACCTTCCTTCCTTACTACCGTTTCCACATCCTCAACCGATGTTACTTCCTTTTCTTCCATCCTGACTTCTTTCTCGGCCTCCTTCGTCCATTTCTTTGATGTCGCCCTCCTTTGCATCTTTATTACTTTGCAGAACCTATAGCAGTCGCCAGCTAAAAATTAGGAAATTAATTCACTTATTTTTATTTCTTCACCTATTATTTCCCTAATTTAAGCCTCACTAGTTGGTGCGCCAATTTATTACAAAACATGTACCTTCTTATTAAGAGTGTTAATATGTAATAAAAACTGGGTTGTTTAATAAATACTTTTGCTCTATGTGTATCTGTTTTTGTCAGTTGATACTAATGGTTGCGTGTTTATTCCTCATATATATGTTAATTCTATTTAATTATAATTTTATTTTATGGATGAATCTTCTTTATCGGTTAATTCTAGAATTAACTGAAGAGAATTATTCAGTTTGTCTGCTTCAAATGTTTGAATATAGCGGTTGTATCGTCCCAAAACCATTTCTTAATGAATACGTCTGATTTTCATCTCAAACGTATTCGTTGAGGTTAATTTCGGTTTCATAATTTTTTTTATTTTTACAACTCGCAGACGTCTTCTTGATCTTCGTGCGTATAGAGCGAATCCTATTTATACTTTACCTTCGAGAAATAAAACACATGGAAATGATATTGGTAATAATAATGTTTAATCTGTAAAATTTTTATTCAGTTTTAGTAAAAAATTGTTATTTCGATATTAACGTTAGCAATGATTGATTCTTGTCTCAGGGTCATTTGTCAAATGAATTAAGTATATAAAAGTGACGTTCTTTTGGCTGCTATGCAAGGTTTAGTTAATTAATAAAAAACAAAGAGTACATTACAATGGAAATAGATTAATACTTATTATCTAACATAATATTATAAATATTAATGTTTGAACAGTATGGCCTGTAATATTTCATTTCGTTATGTGCGCAAGGCATGCTGGTTGTTTAGTGACGTCATTATCATGGCCGATGAGTGACCAGCTGTAGTTAGGGTAAATTAGTTCCCAATGTATATTAATAAAATATTGTCACTTCGTGTTCACTATTTCTTATATTCTGTTCTTTTTTTCTTTTATAAAATGTTTTATCAGTTACTAATGTGGTTTGAGTTGTTGGTGTTGCTGGTGATTATTCGTATTTGGATTACAAGAATTGGTTGGTTAAATTTTGTAGAATACATACAGTTCCTTAGTTAATTTTAATTTAGGCTTCCTTCTTGTTCATCTCCTTATATTTTCGTTACCTTCACTGGTAGTCGTTCATGTTGGGTTAGATGACTTATTATAATGACTTCATGATTTTTTTTTTTTTTTGGTAATTCATCCTTCTGAGTTTGGTTCCTTTCTTGAAAATTTTTTACATAATTTTTTTATCAGCACTCCTCAACGTATTCTCTCGTGGTTAACAATCAAGTCTCCCAATTTCTTCTTTTTTTCACAGAAGCTGACCAAAATTTCTTGAATTCTTATTGGCCCATTATGCAAAGTTCAAGTGTTACATTACCATGATCATTAAAATACATTACATTTTATATTTTACCTTCAAATTACCTTTTTATCATAACACAATAATATTTAATACAATTTATATGTGGTTATTCCAAATAAAATTATAAATCATTTGATACCAAACATGGCCTGGTTTGGTCATATAAAAACTAGTATCTTGTGGATTTTACATTTATCTTACTAAACAATTTAGAATGATGGATGACAGTTGACTATGACCCTTTGATACAATATTAATTTAACTTGATCTCCTAGTAACAAGAACTTTTTTTAATATAAAACAAAACTCTTAACTATACTCCTTATCTTAAAAATTATAATTTCCTACATTTCAGTGGCGAATATAGAACATATTTTTTGGGGGGGGCCAAGATTAATGTAAGGTTAGGTTAAGTAATTTTAAGTAGACACCCCATGATACTTTATATCAGTTTTGCTGCTCATATTCAGAGGGTAATTTGCGCTGAATGCCCCTTTTACTTTACCGAGATCACGCTTCTTTATTGTTGGCATTAAATCATAAAAAATATATCTATTTTTAAACAAACCAAATGATGAAAAGATCTGTTACTATATTTCAAACATTGGTCAAGATTTTAACAATGTCTCATCTGTAAACACTTATCCGAACTAAAAGAGTGAAATACGCGATTGTGATTATTGTGTTTGGAGGGGTTCTAGCTATAAATATTGTTTTGTTCTGTCATGTATGTATAAATTGCCAAGACCCCTATTTTTTCTTTTTGTGTATACACGCATATGTGTGTTTTATCAACTATCATTCAAAAGACTGTTTTGAGTATTGTTTTGGAGAGACCTTAAAAGAAGGTTTAATAAAGTGACTGTTTGACAATGCAACAAAATTTGTTTTATTAATCGTTTATCCAACTGACAATAAAAAGAATACATAAAAGAATACATAAAAAGGAACTCCACTTTTTATATAGACCAATGGTTACGAAACAAAATCCAGGTTTCTTGGTACACTTGCAAACTTACCAAGAACTTCATCGTCACTAACTATAATGTCTCTGTGGGATAGAAAGTAAAGCAAGCCCGTTAAGCCTACTTTCAGATGTGCTGTTCCTTAGGTAAGTCTTCAGTCTTCTCAGGCTGGAGAAAGTTCTCTTTACGGTTGCGACAGAAACAGGAAGAACTGCGAGTAATTTCAGAAGGGTATAAATGTTGGGGAAGAAAGTCTTGTCACATTTTTCTAGAGAACTTATAACCGTTTTTGGAAGATTTGAAGGATTTTCCTGACTCCACTTTTCTTTCCACAACATAAACTCACTTTGCACAATCTCTTTATGTGACAAATCTTCTTCGTAGAAACCAAAAGCAGCCTCCAATGAACCGAAATCTGTTATGATACACAATTGTGGAAGGATGTTTTGTAAGGATGCAACTGTTTCCTTGTGAGATTCAAAGGGTTCTTTCAGTGAGTTACAAAAATCATCCAGGTATGGCACATAAACAGCTCGTCAATAGTATTCTTCTTCTGTGGGGTAAGGGACGTTGCTACGTGCTGTTTGAAGGCGGCAAATTCTTGGAATCTCTTCCTTAATGTCAAGTTTGGCAGCGAATGACTTTACTTGATTATACAAGGCTTTAAATGAGTCATCAGCATTTGCCCTCTCCTTCGACAGAAGGTGTAAGACACTCGTAACGTTAGTCAAGGCCTGTGGAAGATCTATATTTTTGTTTTGAAGCTGCTCAGATAAGTTATGCGTGGTTGATAGCATCCGGCTCAAAACAAAAAGATTAATAAGAAATGCAAATTGACTAATAGCACTACTTAGAGTGTGAGCCTTAGAAGCTGAGTCACTTAATTCCTCTTCTTCTATTTTGCAAAGGGAGAGAAAGATAGGTTCCAAAATGTCTTTAAATAAAATTACTGAGTCATGCCTTTCTACCCATCGGGTTTCGCACAGTGAAATAAGTTTCTTTTTCTTTTGTTCTGGACAACATTCAGAAATCATTTATTTCAATATTTCTGTTCTTTTGGCTGACATATGAAAGAATCCACAGACTTCTTTTATGGCACCCATACAGTTTCTTATAGAAGGTATTCTGCTCGCATCTGACAAACACAAATTTAGAGTGTGTGAAGAACAATGTGTATACAGGGCCAATGGTAGCTTTTCTCTGATGGAAGCTTGTACTCCTCTGAATTGCCCACTCATCGTGGCAGCGCCATCTTACCCTTGACCTCTCATTTTGTTTAGATCAAGCCCTAATGTTGACAAGGTCTCCAATATTGTGTTAGCCAAACCTGCTCCAGTGACGTCATAAACGGGGACGAATGTCAGAAAATCTTCTCTGATTTTGAAAGTTTGGTACTCTACGTAACGTACACAGAGAGAAAACTGTTCGATTTGGCTGATGTCAGTGGTTTCATCTGCTAAAACGGAATAAAAAACAGACTTTCTGACATTTTCTACAATTTTTGATTGTATTAAGTGACCGAATATGTTAATAAGTTCTTTTTGAATGAAAGAACTTGTGTACATCGTCTTCCCACCACTGGTCATTAATTGGTCTTTAAGAATATTATCTCCACTGTTGGCTCGGTATCTCAACAACGATCGAAAATTCCCATCATTTTGGTCCGGTTCTTCAGGGCTTATTCGTCCAGAGTCACGATGACCCCTTAGAGCTATTTGCTGCCTCCCGCAAAATCTTATTGTTTGTATTATAGGGATTAGCCGTTTTCTATTATTCTCAATATCCAGTCTTCTTTGGGCATTTACTTGATTGATAACACTTTCAGCCTTTTTCTTAACTATAGCTTTTGTGTTTTCAGCGATCAAAACATATTTGTTATGATAGGATAAGTTTTCATGTTTGCTAAACATTTCCCTGGCTTTTTTTAAATTGGTAAAAGCCTGAGTAACCAACGCCCCTGCTACTTGGTGATCTCCTTTCCCTACATTTTCGGTATGGGAAAATAACACGCAGTACTTGCAAAAAGATCCAGATTTTTCCTCTGAATAAGCTAACCACGTAAATTCTTCTAGCCACTTCATTTGAAAAGATCTAGTATGGTTTGAACTAGTAATGGAGGGAAATTTGTATCCAGGCTGAGGTTTCCAAACATTTTCTAATAAAAAAATTTGTTTTTCGTTTGTGAAAGACTGAACGGAATTGTTTTGACAATAGTTTCCAATATCATAGATATTTTTCCTTACTTGATTAGGCCTACTATCCTCCATAACCGGAACTACATTAATTGAGCTCGAAGTAGCGACATCACAAGAAGCAATTCTACCAATGCAGCCGACTTCAGCATTGTCACCGTCAGGCCTATTTGCACTTTGTCCTTTCGTAACACTACCGACTTCAGGACTGTCACCAACAGGCTTATTGACACTTGGTTTTTTGGCGAAAAAGTTTTGAATAGAAGCTTGCCTCTTCATTACAATTGTGGTTCACTTACGGCCAACTTCAATATACTGATAGAGTACATAAACATTAACACTTAAAACACCACCATACTTCAGTACAACAGATGTCGAACAAACGTAAACAACAAACAATGGCTGCCACTGAACTGTTCAGTTGTCCGCACGCGCAGATGGCCGGGCGGGAGCCCGAGTCGGACCGAATCAACCCGAACTGGCACGAACTTCACACTACTACCACCCCACTCCCCTCACCTATACGGGGAATTATCACCGTCTGCCGCGGCGATGCCTTCGCGCATGATTCATTAAAATAATTCAGATTACGTTACTTATTTTTTCTTTATATTCATTATTTCGGGGAGGGCCCGGGCCCCCTGGGCCCCCCCTTATATACGCCCCTGCTACATTTAACTGGTTACACACTGCTAAACAATTGTCTGTGTGTTATTTTCTAAATCACAAGTATCAAATTCTGTTTGATTGAACATAACTTCTTAATACTAAATAACACCCCACTTTTTAACTGTAGTCTGTGTGATTATTATTATGCCACCTTTTATATGTTTGTTCTCACTTTTGTCACTATAGGGTTTTGTGCCCTTTTGTCACCTTATTTTACTAAAAGAAAGATTTTTATTGGCCTGTTTAGTTCTATAAGTAATGCACATTTTATGTTATGAAGTGGCTGTACTCTTTATTATTTTGGGTTATACTTTCTTTACTTGATGCTCGTTTACAGCTTTACTTTTTTACTGATTTACTGCCCTATCTAACTGGGTAATGTTTGGTTATTATTGGTTAGTCATAGTCATGTCAATGTTTGGTGTTGTTGAGTTAATTTTGTCCATTCATTATCTTTAATTTTGGGGTTTTTCGGTTCATTAGCTGGTGATCATAATGCTTGGTTCTATTCCTGAATGAGTTTTCACAGTTTATTATTTATAATTAGTCATACTGTTTTCTGTTTCGTTACAATATTAATCTCCATAGTAATGACAATGTAAGAAGGACCCAGTGGCGAACCGTCCATATATGCGGTGTATGCGGCGCATACAATTTAAAATTGTATGTAAAATTGTATAAAGTTTTGAAAGTTTGTCATTTCAAAAGCCAAAACTTAATTTTTACTTGAGCGATATAACAACAGTTAATAAATCTTTACAACCAGGCGCACAGTATGTGTTGTAGCTAACGAATACATTCTCTCAGTAGCGGTCATTAACCCATGCAGCAGATTTTCATTTGTGAACAGGCGGGCGTTCTGACTTGCGCTCCCACTCCCACTGTCTGTGAATAGCTGTAACACTAATGCGTTACTGTTTCTGCATATACAGTGGTTAATGCGTACGCAGACCGTGTTGTTTAAAGCTTTTTTAAAAATTATGAGTTCATTTGTAGTAGAGCCTGCAGAGGGAACATCATCGTCATGTGTAGTTGAGTGCAATTGTGTAATTGAAAGTTTATTTATACAGCCATTCAGTAGTAGAAGTTTTACAGATAAACTAAACATTATTTCTAGCGGTAGACCAACCTCATTAAATTCCCATGTTAACGTCAAAAACAAAAAATTATACACGACATTTAAAGGAACAACATTATGAAGTAAAAACTTGGCTTTGAGGCTGTAGAAAAACTTCAAAATTATACTGTTGGCCATGCATTCTTTTTTCAACTGAAAAAAATGTGTGGACAAATTCAGGAGTTTCTGATTCGAACAATTTGTTTAATTTACAAAAACGCCACGAGATTTCACAGAATCATGTTGTTTCCCTTCTTGCTTTAAAACAGTTCGGTAAAACCAGAATTGAATATGCCCTTAGTGAACAATTTAAAATATTAACATCAAACAGCACAATGACATGATAAAACAAAACTAATACGTTCTTCATTGTCTAATTGACGTAGTGTGTTTTTTGGCTGAAAATGAACTCCCATTTCTTGGACATGACGAATCTGTGGCATCGTCAAATCGAGGAAATTATGTAGGGCTGTTAAATTTGTTACGAAATTACGACGGAATGTTAGACAACCACCTTAAAAACTCTACAGTCTTTTCTGGTTTATCTAGCGATATTCAAAATGACTTGATTAACTCCACTTCTCAAGTCTTATTAACAGAAATAAAAGATTAAATAAAACAAAGTCCCTTTGTAGCAATGATTATGGACAAAACAACAGATATCACAAATACGTGCCAGGTGTCAACTGTGTTTCGTTACGTCGATAAGTCCGAAGCCGTTCAGGAAAGATTTATCGGTTTTAGCGATTTTAGTGACGATCGTACAGCTAACGCGTTGGCAAACTACATATTTAATGTCCTGACTGAATACGACTGTGAAGAAAAATTAGTTGCACAAACGTACGATGGTGCTGCTGTTATGTCTGGTGAACATGGAGGGTTACAGGCCCTAGTCAAAAGTAAGTGCAGCCAAGCAATATTTATCCATTGTTATGCCCATAAAATGAACTTGGTCTTGAAAAACTCAGTAGATCACATTAAAGAATGTAAAATATTTTTTAGCATATTATCTTGTTTAGCTTCATTTTTTTCAAAATCATCCAGACGAACTCACGCACTTGATCAAGAAGTAAAGAAGCGATTTCCATCAGTTGCACCTACTAGATGGAATTGCAACAGCAGACTAGTGGCCACTGTAATAGAACACAAGGCTGACATCATAAGTCTCTTCAAGTCTATGATTGAGAACGGAGATAAGTGAGACAATGAAAGTTATACTGGAGCAATAGGTTTTCTGGCTACTCTTCAAGATTTTGAGTTCACATTTTTACTTCATCTGTTCGGTTCAATACTACCACAGGCGGATTCCATATTCGAAATTTTGCAGAAAAAAAGTTCTGAAATCAGTTTTTGTATGAAACCCATTGAAGACTTTGATAAATATCTTAATAATTTAAGGAATAACTACAACAAAATCTGGAGTGACTGGAATGAAATTCAGAATATTCCAACAGGGAGGTGGGACAAGCCTACAAGCACTCACAGAAGTAAAAGATGACGTATTGATAACATGTCGGATTTGGAAAGCTCTTATCGTAGGCTGTATTATGAAATTATTGATTCAGTAAAATGTAGACTTAATCAGAGGTTTGCAGATGTAGGTAAACTTGATTTTATCGCTCTACTAGAATCATGACGTTTTCCAGAATTTTCTAAAAAGTTTCCAGAAGAGCATTTTGAATCTAAAACGCTCGTATGGCCAGTATTTTGATTTTCCGTTACTAAGGAGTGAGCTTTCTGTAGTTTATTCAAATGAGCAGTTTTGTAAAAATTGTGTTAGTGACTTGTCAAAGTACTTAACATCACCAGATCTGAGTGACACCATTCCTCAATTGTGGAGGCTTGTAAACCTTATAATGACAATTCCAGTTACAAGCTCTTCAACAGAAAGATCGTTTTCAGCCTTGAAGAGAATAAAAACGTATTTGCGTAACTAGCAAACTGAACACAGGCTCTCGGCTCTATCAGTGTTATCTATTGAAAAAAACGTTTCTTTTGAAACTAAAAACTAATTCTGCTTTTTTCGATACGGTTGTTGACTTATTCACTGAAAAAACCCAGGCGCATAGGACTAACGTTTAAAAAATAACTCCGATAACTAACGCATAATAATTAACGATAATGTGAATAATAAATTATTGTGAACCGTTACAATGAATGAATTAGTGTCGTTGTGGACGATTTTAATTACCATTGTGAATCTGTATTGTTTACGTATGACATATTCAAGATATTATAAATTATTTTAAATAAGTAATTGTCCAGTGTGTTTATTTATGGATTCTGTGGCTTTATGTGATTAAAACAAGTCAAAATAACAGATGAATCGGTATCACCAGACGCCACTCAACATACTGGTAAGTTCCTAATACAGTCTGCTTGATTTACTAAAACAATTTATATAATTAATATTATTATATTGGTCTCTATTAGAAAAAGGAAAAATTGTAATATTTGCTCTTTTCTTATCTGTTGTTAATACTGTTGACCAGGTTTGATTATCACAGGGAGAGAGAGAAGGAGTTTTTATTTGTTGATGGCAGAGATAGGTATAACCGCATACACATTCTAAAAACTCATGCCTCGCCACTGGATTGACCAATGCATTATAATGACAATATTTCTCCATAGTCTGTCATATCATAAAGTTCTGATCAGTTGTGTCTATGCCTTCCTTGAAACCACATTGACATTCACCCATATATTCCTCTGTATAGCACATAATCTTTTAAGGAGTACATTTGAAAACATAATAATGTGCTTAACCGTATAACATCTCGGTACTTAACACGTTCTGTTTCTTTACCCTTTTTTTAAAAGTCGGGAATACTATCCAGATTCTTCATCCTTCAAGGTATATTTTCTTGTTCCAGCAGATCCAGCAAACCATCCTCTGTACCACCCTATAGAAATGTTCTCCACCAAATATAAGTACTTCTGAATTAATTCCACCTTATCTAGATGCCTTTTTGTTCTTCAGTTTCTCAGTTGGATTTTCTATTTTACTGAATGATGGAAATTCAACTGAAGACTGCTGTTAAAAAAATATTTTTCATCCTGGATCACAATTTCATTTAATGGTCAGGAAGTTGAATAAGCAGCACTCATGTTCACTACTTGTGTTTTCTCTGCTCATATTGATATTCTTTATAATGTTATTTTAACATATTTAATAAATTATGTTGATGTATAAGCTATGAAGGTAAGTGCAATATTTTGCACTACTAGGTATGTGTGTTATCATAAAGTTGCTTGAATTTCTTCATTACTCATAACTTGTTAGAGTCATTACTTTCATGTATTTCTTTATTTTTTATTTCAGCATATCAAATGTTATATTTATTACATATTCAGTTAAGTTTTTATATTATTGAAGGTATCAATTTAATATCCACCAGTAATTACAAGAGATTGAAGCAACTAACTAAAACATTAGTTAATACATGAAACACATGTATTCACATCCATAAACTGACCTGCATGTGTCATCAAGTACACAACGTAAACATTTACCTCTATTATGTAAACACAAATACAACTCATTATGTACTTATCTAGTAAATTTATTTTGCAGTTAAATACTATAGCTGGCCGAACCTACAATGATCTCTCACAGTATCCAGTGTTTCCTTGGATTATAGCTGATTACACATCTGAAGAATTAGATCTTACAAACCCTGCTTCTTTTCGTGATCTTGAAAGACCTATAGGAGTTGTCAACCCTCGAAATGAAGCAGAAGTTCGTGCTAAATATGATTCTTTTGAGGATCCATCTGGTAATTTCCTTAGATTATGTGGGTGTTGGTATTAAAATGCTTTTAGAATGATATGATGATTCTCTAACTATAGTTGTTTACTATAATATTATTTACTTTGTAATGATGTTTGTTACTTCACTTATGTTTATGTTACTCAAACATTCTATCTTTGCTGTAAAAAATTTACAGCCAAAAGTATGTATGTCAGTGCACTCATTAGTATACTTAATCTATCTACTAAATATTTTTGAGAAACACATATCATAATTATGTTTAACAGGAACAGTGGCCAAGTTTCATTATGGTACACACTATTCAAACTCTGCTGGAGTGTTACATTATTTGGTGAGGGTAGAGCCATTTACTTCACTTCATATAGAACTGCAGAGTGGCAGGTAATATTGCATAGCCAAATAAATTATTACTTGTACTGTTTGTTATCATTTAAGCGTGTAGTTAATAATATTTTTAAGTGGGTTTAACCAAACTGTAATTGTAGTTTTTTTAACTATTTATTAAAGGTAACAAAGTAAAATCACATACGAGAAATAACAGGAAACTATATAATGCAACTAATATAATATATATAATTGAACTATTTAATACCAAATGTATAAACAAAGACTTTTATTTCTAAATAACGTCACTGGTGTTATTTTATATTTGTATTGTATGTATACAACTGGTGTTGTGTTGTATTAAATTGCAATTTTCTTAAAGCTGAAAATCAGTCTAGATTAAGCTACAAAAACTTCATCCATCCTAAATAGGGTAATGTAATTTTAGCATTGTGAAGATCAGTTTTGACACCCTATCCTACAGTTTTAGTGATATTAATTGTAATTGATAATGATCAGTATTTATTAACTAATTAAAATTCATGCTTGAAATAGAACTAAATAATAGCATCAACTTCTTAGCCCTCACAATCACCAAAACAAACAACACACACACATACAAAATATACAGGAAACCCACCACATCAGACATGGTCATACATAACTCATCCAACCACCCAACTCAACACAAACATGCAGCTTTCAACTACATGATCCATAGGCTCACTTCAATACCCCTAAACACACATGACTACCAAGAAGAATTAAACACAATCAAATACATAGCAGTCAAAAATGGATACACCCCCGAATTAATAAATAAACTACACAAACGCATCCTAAACACTAAAAGTAAAACACATCAGACCAACAGCACACAACCCAGTAAATACATAACACTTACATACTACAATTCCAACACGCACAAAATTGCTAACACATTTAGGAAACATAATTATAAAGTAGCCTACAGAACCAACAACACCATTAGGAAACACATAAATAATACTAACAAAGACACATACACACACACAACAAAACAGGAGTATATAAATTAAATTGTAATGATTGTCACCAATTCTACATCGGCCAGACGGGAAGATCTTTTTCCTCCAGATTTTCAGAACATTTAAAAGCCCTCACCACAAACTACATACATTCCACATTTGCCACACATTTACAAAACGAAAACCACAGTTACACAAACATACAACACAACATGGAAATATTACACTACTCACCTAAAAATAGAAAACTAAACACAGCTGAACAATTTGAAATATACAGATATCACACACTACAACCAAACAACATATTAAATGAACAATTACATTATAGATCACATACACTATTCGATACACTGATCCAAACACACAATTTGAACCTCAGCGCCAATTCCCTCCCACCATCAACCCCCACCACACACACCTAAGTCCATAACCGTTATTCTGTTAACTGACAATCAGCATTTACTCCCACTGAGGAAGAGGCACATCACCTCAAAACGTTTGGGAAAGTGTAAAGAAAGTAAGTTCATACTGTGAAAATTTTTATATATAATAATATTTATAAAGTGAACGAAGAGGATGGATCAACAAGATAATTATTAACTAAAACTTAAGTAGCTCAAAGTATTACATGTTGTACATATTTGTACGCATATGTGTTTCAAGTAGTGATATTTATCACTGCAGATTTGATGTTGCTGATCGACAGTTTCATTCAATACCACAGACATGGAAACTTCTTATGGACAATCCTAATGATGTGAAGGAGCTAACACCTGAATTTTTTTACTTTCCTGAGTTCCTGAAGAACATGAACAAGTGAGTACAGTATATTTGATAATTGAATAAAGATTTGTATAATAAAAATAATAATTAATATAATTACTGATAAATAGTAACACTGTCTCATAAATATAACATATATTAATGCAGTTACATTAATGACATACACTTCATTATGCTAAAATACTCTCCAGTTCTGAAATATAACCAACAGCAGAGTTTATGTTAAAAAGTGGCAGATAGTACCATAAGGTAGAACAAGTCATATTTCCAGACATTTTCTTGAATAATTTGTATACAAGTGAGGAGCAATTTAAAATAAATGTACTTGGATACGGTAACGAAAATGAAATACTTTTTGGAAATGAGTAAAATAATAACAGACAGGAAATATATTATAAAGCATCAAAGAAACAACAAAGTGAATGCAATAGAGAGGTACGTTGATAGGAAATGAACATGAAAAGAGTTCAGATCATAACCTGTAGACAAAATGAACGTAAACACTGGTAGGAAGTAATGAAATTGGTGGTGGCATCAGACTTTGTCTAAACTGATCTGGAATATTATATGTGTTATTGTAAATTGATGCTTTTATTTATTACTTCATGAAGTTTCTAGACACATTCTAAAGTGTCTAACCACTTGCTGTAATTTGATCTCAACTGTAATTACAGTATCTGTCCAGAAATATTGGACTCTTCACAAAATGTTGGGATGGTGTTATACATTCCAACTCATGCAAATCAACACCAAGGTCCAACAGCCTTGTTTTTGTTGTATGTGCTGCATGACTCGGCACTCATGAAGACAAATTCAGGGTACTAGAAAATGAATGAAAATTGCCTCAGAGAAATTTTTGTGGCCTCCAAATCTCAATTTCCACAAGTTTCCATTGGAGACTGGATCCTCCTTATAGTCCTGAAGACCAACAGCCTCCCAAAATTTGGTTTTGTTATCATTAATGAAAAGAACAGAGTACACCAGATTGACTGCAAGAGTGGTGTTATAAAAGAATGGTTTAAACTAGAGAGTTTAAGGAAAGCTAGTTCAGCTTCCTTAAATGAAAGCCAATAGACTATACAATAAGGGCAAGGATTCTTCAAATGTCATCCAGACCATCTGCCAAAGTGTGTGCAACAAGCATATGTGTCTGTAAGAAGGTAGAAAAGCAGTACAGTAACAAGTGTCATTATAGTATGTTATGTGTTAGTATATACAGTAGTAAGTAGTTAATGTGTCAAGTAAGAAAAATTTTGTTAGGAAAACTAATGAATTACACATATTACTCAAAATATATTTATAACAAAATTAATAACACAATATAATAATATTGTCATGAGACCCACAATTATTTGAACTTTGGGAAAGGGGCAGAAGACCAAAGTATTACTAATGTGGGAAACATGGCCTTCTTCAAGCAGATTGTTGGGAGAATGAAACACAGAGAGAAGGGCATGAATGCACCAGTGGAAACTTGTTTTTTTAATGTATTTGTTGAATGTAAACAAGCAGCATTTATACTTGCCATAGATGCTACAGTGTCCATTGTATGACCTGATTTAGTCAGCCTCCACCAGCCTCAGCCATATGGACTGTGACTGGAAGTTCCGTCAAAGTATTAGGAAAAGGTGATACAGCTGGGTCTCCTTGAATTTAGCCCGAAATATTTGTTGCAGACCATTGTTCATGAAGTTATTTTTGGCATTGACATTATGAATGCCTACGTGTTCATTGTGGACTTAAGAGAGAATGTCCTTACAGTTGTTGACCAAGAGAAGATAAAGTTGTGGATGGCTGAAATGATAGGTTCAGCCAACCATTCAGTCGAGCAAGTGATGGTGGCTGAAGAAGGAGTCAAACAGTACAGAGAAGAGCAACTCTTAGCATTGGATGCAGAAACAGGACAAGAACAGAACAACAAAGTGCTAAATTGTGTGACAACAGAAGAAGTGATTGGAAAACCAACTGTGGTCATTACAGAAAGTCTCCTGCTTGTTCCTGAGTTAAAAGAAGCACCTAGGGGGAAGGCCTTGTAGAGAGAATTGGTTACAATTAAACAAAGTGAGTGAGTAGAAAGAAAATATGTAATGGATATGCAGGAAACGGATGAGTTTGGAGATGGATGGCACTTGTTTCAGAATCAGAAAAAATTGCTGAAGAGGATGTTATGTGAGAGATTTGAAGTGAATTAGGAAAGCAAAACGGAATTGAAGAAGAATTGTTTCCAAGTGCTGGAGAGTACTCTGGAAGTGGAAAGAAAACTTTCAAGAGTCAAAGTAACATGATAGGAGGGGGGCAGTCTCATGCCCATGAGATAGGCAACCTACGTGACAGTAATATTCAGAGCTGCAGGATGTCAAGGTCAGGCATTGACATAGGTTCCAGTGGGTTCCTATAGCCTGTACCTAGGCAATTATCTCAACACGCCACCTGAAAAATGGTAGATTCTTCTTGAATCTCAGTGTGGTATAATTATAAGTACATATAAATCTATGGTAAAAAAAAAACAAAAAAAAAACAGGATCTTCAATACTGTAGTGCTTGTGAAAGGTTAGGGCCAACTCCATTCCTGAAACAAATATAGTTTCTTTCACCTACACATTGACAAGCCAGCATACAGAGAATAACAGAGAGAAAATGTTTCTGTTTAACTGTTTACAAGGGTTGTAAAGGCGGACCGATCACATTGGTCAGTCAAACTGGAAAGTCAGCAACAAGAACATGAAACATTCACATGTATATTCATTTTAAATGTAGTACGATATCACTCCCTTGAACTGCATTTAAATCTTAAAATTTGTAGAGGGAAAATTAGAAATGCTAATAGCATTATTTATATGTTATTGAACGAGCAACATGAGTTCTCAGTTTTAACTCAACCATTTGGCATTTGTCTGTTTGGGGTTATGTCTCACAATAACTTTTGAATGCATCAACCAATTTTCATAAAACTTGGTATGTGTCCATACATTTATTCTACAGAACCTTATTGCTTTTTAAGATTGACACCCAAAATAATGGGTGGTGGGAGGCAAAAATGTGAGGGGTCAAAATTATGAAAAAATTGCAAAAGCTCGTGTGGGTATCAAATTAAAGGAAATTTAAAGCACAATCTGAATATAGTGTTCACTTTTTAAAATGTAGTCTTAAGTTTTAAAAATTTAAAAATTTTAGGACCCCAAGGCCCAAAAAAATGGATTAAAAATTTGAAAGAACTGTGAAAATCAAGCAGGGTGTCAGACTAAAAAGAATTTTCTTCAAGATTTTCTGAACACTTAAAAGCCCTTTCTAATAACTACATACACTCCGCATTCGCCACACACATACAGACTGAAAACCACAGCTACACCAACATAGAAAACAACCTCGAAATACTACACTACTTACCAAAAAGTAGGAAACTCAACACGGCTGAACAGTATGAAATATATAAACACCACACATTACAACCAAACAGCTATTAAATGACCAACTACACTTTAAATCTCACGTACTATTTGACACAATCATACACAAACCAAACTACTTTGAATCCCCAGCGCCAACCCCCTCCCACCAACCCCCCACACATCCCACCGACCTGTGAATAAACCATGACAATTGTTCACGGTATTCTGTATTCAAACCTCGCTGAGGAAGGTGTACACCACACCGAAACTTTCAAGGACAATAAGAAACGTAAGTTTTCACAAGTGAAAGTACAGTTAATCACTAATATAAAAGGAATTGTAACCAAAATCTGAATGTTTCAAATTGTTGGTGTCTATTATATAATTGTATGCTCTACAATTGTTATAGTACTAAAGAAATAGTAGGATACTCGAGATTTTTGTAATTTTTTCCCATAATTGGAAAATTGTCTGTTATTGAAATTTATGTAATAATAAATGTACTTCATTCATAAGCAAATTCTGCAGCTTAAGGAGCATACTAGTAGTAAGACACCTTTCACATAAAAATAAATTATAGAAATTACTATAGTTTTTAAGTTGTGACAACATTAAGTTACAATTTTTTGAACGGTGACATTTTTTCATCAGGAAAGTTGTAGAAAAAAAGCCTCAGTTTAAGTTTTTATTTGAAAAGCACTAGTTCTGTCACAATTTAATATAATGCCACGAGAGACACTGTTCCAGTATCTAGCTGTTCCCACCACACAGTACTCAGTGCCCACGCTCGTAACTTCTTAATTAACATGAACATTATAGTGTTGAGTTTTCCAAGTAATTGTTTAGTAAAAGATTGTCATTCACTTTGTGTATGTATTATGAATAAAATTTAAACAGTCAAGAGTCTGTAGTAATAGTCATTAGATGGTATAATACGCCATCAAAAATCCCTGTAGTCTACAAACTGCATGGAATATAGAGCCGCTTAACAACCATTCCCATTATTTGTATGTCATCAGGTATGAGTACATCCAGTAATTGAATTTACATTCATATTAGTTTTCAGCCATTACTATTAGTATTTAATAAGGGTTGGCATAACCATGAAATTCCTTACCATATAGTAAAAATCATCACTAAAAAAGGGCTATTAAAGAATTAAGAGGGCTATTTAAAACAGTGCAGACTATTTTTATTAACACTATATTTATTACAAAACACAAAATCATAAACTAAAACTAATAATTATAATTACTTTGATTTAATGAAATAATAAATAAAGTTATGTACTGTAAGTGCGCAGCACTAGAGTGACTGACACTCAGTACAGAAGCCCACCTTACATTACCAACATTATTCTGTGTGCATTGGCATAAACTTACCATAGTCTAGTGTTACTGTGATCACTTCATAAGAGCTGTGCAAGAGAGCTAAGAAAACAAACTATAACACTTACAACTTTTAACTCCATAACTTTTGTCTCACTTATAACATTAACTCCATAAGCTTTGTTAAGTTGACAATGGATTTCAACTGCTTTATACTTGCTGGATAACAGAATCTTATTACTGGACATACTTCACAGCTGCAGGATTCTGTGTTCCAACACACGTCTTTTACAGTTTTATTAAATGACTAACCACTACTCATCACTGCTGAGTGCATACTTATCCCATTACACTTCTGCACTAAGATGGTGTAACCTCCGCACCTTGTGTCTTACATTTAAAAGTTACTTTCCAGATAGTCCTCATATTTAAACAAAGAAAATATAGTAGTAAAACACGAGATATTTTTTTTAAATCTTGATTATGTTTATGTATTTTATGAACTTTTGCATGAGATGTAAATTTATTATACTACTTATATATTTTAATTTGCCGTATGTTTCCAGTTTTGATTTAGGATTACTCCAAGGAACAAAAGAAAGAGTGAATGATGTTCTCCTTCCAAACTGGGCAAAAAGTGCTGAGGATTTTATTTACAAGCATCGAAAAGCTTTGGTATGTTAAGAGTATGTAATATTAAAAGTACACTTTTTATGTGTTTGTTTATCTGCTAATAAGTATGTAGATGTCTTATATGAATTAGGGTAGTAGAAGACGTAGAGGATGGAGAAGTCAATTTTAAATAATTTAACACCGTTTAAATTATATTGCAGGAATCGGAATATGTGTCAGCTCATCTACATGAGTGGATTGATTTGGTTTTTGGATGTAAACAAAAAGGGCCAAAAGCTGTGGAAGCTCTGAATGTGTTTTATTACTGCAGGTGTGTCCTTATCCATCAGTAATTTTAAAAATCGATACAGTCATAGAACTATTTAATTCCAGTTTGTAAAGATTTGAACTAATTTGTACTATTCTATTACCTGTTATTTGTATCTAATTTACTGTATAAAATTTTAGTTACGAAGGAGCTGTAGATTTGGATGCTATTACAAATGCAGTTGAAAGGGAAGCAGTTGAAGGGATGATAAATAACTTTGGACAAACCCCTAGTCAGCTACTGAAAGAGCCTCATCCTCCTCGACTCTCCTTACAGGAGGCATATGCTCGAATGTTGAAGTCTGATAACAAGAAACCAGACATTACACTGTTTTTGAACAAACTTTCTCCATTTAATATTGAGGTACTATTGTTAAAGTACACTATCTTTAATACATAAGACTTTAATAGATTTAATGTATCTATAAAAGAGAATTCTGTTGTTGTTAGATATTAATAACGACCACCATTTTTATAAATGCTGTTAGTTGTTTTAATTAAAGTATGTTTTATCAGTTCTGGTAACTTTGTCTATGATGTTCTGTCTAGTTGATGATGGTGTAATGGAGTTGTCTCCTCCATTTCTTCTCTTAGTTCATACAGAATTAGTTCATCCAGTGTAAATATCAAGATATGATCACACTACTTTTGAGATACATTTTGACTGTTAGTTTGTATGCCCTTCTTGTGTTAATGCATACGTGTAAATCACAATTTATTTTATATTTAATTACTTATATAGTGATAAGTGTGTTTGGAAAGTAATGATGTGTTGCATGTATACATGTAGATTTGTAGATCATAAAGAAACATTTTTGGTTACTGCGGTAACACTGCCATTATTATTTGTTGATGCTGATTTATCATATTTGGTAAGAGAATAGATTACACATCAGTCGTTACATATGAATAATCCTTAATACTACACATTTTAAAAATAGCAGCACTGATATAAAATGACAGCAGATGCAAAAGTTCGTTCTGAGATTTGATGTCCAGACACCAAAAGTGAATGCCAAGCAGAAATTCATAGGCAAAACTCGCTGTCTAAAATTTACTGTGCCTTGACCAAGTGTCTTAAAGTGGTATTGTGAATTCGTGGAGGAAGGACCAACGACAATGAAGAAAGGAGCTGTAACCCATTTTACACAGCTTTCTTCACAAAATTTGAAGAACTTGGAAGTAGTGTTTGACAATAAGAGAAGTGATAGATTGCTTTCTATAGTCTCTAAGACTATGATTAATGGATCTGTGACAAAATTATACTATAAAAATGTTGTAAAAATGTTTGTCAGTGATGACACAGTGAAAGGTGAAGTCATAGTCTGGTTCAGAGGACTGGAAGCAGACTACTATAAAAGCTTAAACATTATCAGTTAAATATTATGCTCCCACAGTCTTCAGTTGTATTTTTACTTGCAAGATAAGTGTATATCTTATATAATATACATATTGTAGCATGACAGAAAATCCAGCTTATTATAATTCCAAAAATAAGCAAATATAAAATAAAAACAAACTGGCATAAAGAATAATTACTATAATAATTAATCAAGAACAACAGTAAACTGAAATCCTAGATCCAAAGAAATCAAGTTCATTAAAACCAAACATACAATCTATAATAAATAATAGGAAGATAATGATAGTCCAACTTATAGTGTAGATATACCCAGGTAGAATAGGAGCAGGTAAAGAAAAACCATGGATAAAGAAACACACAGAATTAAAAAAATAACTATTGAAAAAATAATACCACGTTATAAAAATAAAACCCCAAAAAGATAACATAAGAAAAGTACAATACAATAAAATAAAAACAATGTAAATTGTAATGGTACAATTATGGTACATTTTATAATTACCCTAAATATGGTATATAAAACCATAAATATTGTATTTTTTAGTTTGGTCATAATTAAACAAACATTAAATAACCTGTATGAATATATCGTGAGTGGACTGTATAATATTTGCCAGGATTTGGACCGATTCATAGCAAAAAACCGTGAAGCATCACAAAAACAGAATGTCATTTGTTGCGATAAAAGTGACGATCCTTAATGACGTCAGCGGCCAAGAATGTGTTTTTGTCAACAACATTATGCTGTAAACAACTTAACAAAGAGCGAGTGACGTAGATTCACCCCACCTCGGAAATATGTAACAAAGACTCGGCGTCATTTCATCAGCAACTGTGATCGTAGCCGGCCGGCAACTCGTTCACTAATAAGTGAATTTTAACTTTTAAACCATTAGAAGTGGTTAATAAACTATATAAATATCAAAAACATGTGGTGAAGAACGTTAATAGTTCGGCTTCGTGTAGGCGTCATCGGCCGATGGATCATCCCAAATAGATCAGCGTATAGAATCGGTCTGGGGAGTTTTCGTGGGTCGACACGACGGTGCGCCGTAAACCGAAGTAAAACACTACCGATTGTGCTAATCGAGACGATTCTAGCTGTGCGAGGAGGCCTACACGACTTTGGTGAGAACGTTCCATCAACACACATATACACATTTTATTTCTACATCAAACGTAATTTGAAATGACCAACACCAAAATAACAAATAACAAATAAATTCAAGTATTTAAAATTTTAATTTTCAAAATGAGCTCATAAAAAATAATAAAGAATTGTACCAGGATGAGAGAGAGAGAGTGAGAGGGCGAGTGGGTAATTTCTAAGTGCTGGGTTGTGTGCAACAATATATAAAGATACGTATATCTCTATTTACATAATTATCTCATATTACATAATAACAACTTTTATATTACATGTTATGATTTTGGAGGGTAAAGTTATTTTTCACAACGCCCATGGCGTAATATGTGGGTAATCGTGTTTTCAATATGTATTAAAATACAAGTTCAATAATAATAAAAGTACTTTATATATGGTATTTTGTGTATGTTTTATTTCAGGTAATCTATTTCACAAAACTGGTTCGTGTTGCACGACCTCTGGCCCGAAACGTAAATTTATGTAATGATATTCTGTACAACATGGCGCCCGAGATTAAAAAGTGATATTTACTTGTACATTCAAAAATACAATTTTAATGATAACGAATTAAACGATAAAAAGCCATAAATTACAATTGGCGCCCGAACAGGGACTCGACATAAAATAAAATTTTATGTAGAGTACACCTACCGGTATGTGAAATAATTACCTGAGATAATAGCGTTATAGTACGCAAAGCGTGCGCAAGGTAAGGTTAAAATTTTAGGTTATAAATAAATATATTTTAGTAACATAAAACAATACAATATGAGTACTAATGACAATATTACATTAGACATCAGTACAGCTGATGTAAATTTGACTGGTGAGATGGATGTTCAACCAACTCAAACTGGTCAGACTGCCGAGGCAAATACGCCTGTATCTGTAGAGACAACGAAGGTCGATACATCTATTTCAACTATGTCGGATAGCAAACCAGATGGTACTGCTGCAATGATGCAACTTTTATTAAATAAATTTGATAATTTTGACAAAAAATTAGATGAGCAGAAAAATGAAATCAGAGATAGTTTTGACAAACAATTTAATGAACTAAAGAATGAAATAAAAGGTCAAAATTTTCACTTAGAGGAGCGAATTAACACAGTAGAAACACGTTGTGATAACATACAGAAAACCACACTAGCAATTGTTGATGATAAATTCAGTAGTAAAATTAGTAGTTTAGATACTAAAATTGATCTAGTTTATGACACAGTAAATAACACGATTAAAAGTCAGTTAGAGTCACAAAGTACAGAAATACAACAGAAATGTTTAAATTTGGTAGAAAGTCAATTAGAAGTTAAAACCAATATTGAAGTAAGCAACCAGATAGAAGTGAAAACTAATGTTTTACAGAATCATTTAGAGAAAATTGAAGTAAATGTAATAGATATTACAAAGAACTTAGAAACCATAGATAATACCATAACTGAACATGAGAGAAATACCAAGAGTAGATTTAATTTGTTACAAAGTAAGATTAAAGAAATTGATGATACAAAATAGTATGGATGTGCATGATAAATATGATATAATTGCAAATAATTTGACCAGTGTAAAAAATGAATTACGGGGAGAAATAAATAAAAATATCTCAAGCATAAATGATAGGGTAATCGTAACTAGGGATTTCTATAATGAAATAGAACTAGAGAATTTTAGCCATGAAAACAGAGTAATACATCCCATGCGTTTTCTAAATAAATCATGGGATTATAATTATTTTAGTAGTAGTAGCTGGGAAGTGAAATTAAACAAAATAATTAAATGTTTTAAGGGTAATGCAGTCATATGGGCTGAGGCTCATAGGTTAGAATGGGATTGTTATAATACGAGGGCTATCCAGAAAGTAACAGACGTTTTGAAATAAAAAATTTACAAAATAAAAAACAAAATTTTATTATATACATTTGAAAGGTACACTCTTAAGCTATTTTTCTACATAATCGCCTTTCAAATTAAGGCACTTATCATACCGTGGCACAAGTTTTTCAATACCGTCTCTGTAGAAATCTGCCGCCTGCGATTTCAACCACTGGTTTACACCGGCATGCAGTTCGGCATCAGTATCAAAGCGTTGTGTAGCGAGCCATGTCTTCATCGCTGGGAAGAGGTGATAGTCGCTCGGCGCCAAATCCGGGCTGTATGGTGGATGATCGAACACCTCCCATCCAAAACCATCGAAGAGCTCTCGGGTACGATTGGCTGTGTGTGGATGTGCGTTGTCGTGAAAAAACAAAACCTTCGCACTAAGTTTTCCCCGACGCTTGTTTTGTATCGCGTGCCTTAACTTTCTCAGTGTTTCACAATACCTCTCTGAGTTAATTGTTGTGCCACGTTCAAGAAAATCAAAGAGAATCACTCTTTCAGAGTCCCAAAACACAGTAGCCATGATCTTTCTTGCTGACAGCGTTTGCAAACACTTCCTTGGTTTCTTGGGAGAATTTGTGTTCCCATTCCATCGACTGCCTTTTTGTTTCACTATTGACATGCTTCACCCAAGTCTCATCCCCAGTTACGATACGATCGATAACTTTGTTACCATTTTTGTCGTAATCTTCGAGGAAAGTTAGTGCTGCAGCCAGTCTCTGTTTTTTGTGGTCTTCCGTTAGGATTTTCGGAATCCACCTAGCACAAAATTTGTGGTAACCAAGCTTTTCCGCCACAATTTCATGCACCAAACTCCGTGAAATTTGGGGAAAATGTTTTGAAAGTTCCGTAATCGTGAAACGACGATCTTCACGAATTTTGTCGTTGATTTTCATCACCAGTTCATCAGTCACAAGGCTAGGTCTACCACTGCGGTCCTCATCGTGAACATTGGTACAGCCATTTTTAAAATCAATGCACCATTGCCTCACTCGGCTTTCACTCATTATTCCTTTTCCGTACACATCACAAAGTTGGCGATAAATTTCAATTGGTTTGTGATTTTTTGCCAACAAAAACCTAATCACAGAACGCACCTCACAAGTGGCGGGATTTTCTATTGCAGCGCACATTTTAACGCGTCACAGAGAGCAAAGTAAGAGGGGCACAGACCGCACGCTACCACAGCTGGATGCGTACTGAGTGTAGGAACGTTCTGACACCAAGATGGCGGCTCTATCCCCGCCCACCGCCGCGGTCGGTCAAAACGTCTGTTACTTTCTGGATAGCCCTCGTACTTTTGAGAAAGCATTTAAGGGTAAATATTGGACTGAAGAAGAGCAGGAGACTTTAAGAAGCCGTATTATGGGAACGGGTAATTTCATGGGACGTAACCTTAGTAATAATAACATTACCATATATGTAACTAAATTGTACAATGAGGCAAAATATTTAGAGCCGCCCATACCCTTTAAGTCATTTGTTAGGTATGTGAGTAAGCACTTACCCAGGGAAGTGCAGGTCACTCTGATGACTAAAGAAATAGAAAATCTTGATGAGCTGGAAAGGGTATTAGATATACTACAAAGCATAAATGATCGCGAAATGGGTAGACGACCCATTCAACCAAATATGTCTAACCATAACAATGAATTTAATTGGCCAAGGCCTTATTACAATAACAATGGTAATAAATATAATTTTCGCAATGATTTACAGCAACCAGGCGGTTGGAGTTGTTCTAGTTGCAGGAAGGAAAATCGTGCCAACATGCAGCACTGTTATTACTGCAAAATGCCAAGGAATAACCAAACAAAGCAATTCGTACCTGCGAACAGAGGAGCACCTAGCAACAGAGGATCACCATATCACCATCAGGGACCAACCCGAGGACACCCTGTACCATCCACGAGTCATAACAGGACACAGCCGGAAAACTGAAGTCGACAGTGGTAAATAGGACCCGACCACTGTTCAGGGAAGCTCATGAAGTCCGACCAATAGAGGACGTACAGTCAAACGTTATAAAAACAGATATCGTTGCCGATTTATTGGAGGAGGAGAGCAACACGAGATTGGAGGTGAGAGCTGGACTCACGGAAATACAGGTAACAATAGAGAATAGAAAATTTAAAACACTTGTCGATACAGGAAGTGAAATTTCAGTAATAGCCGAGAAAATTTTAAGTGAATTAAAAGAATTTAAAAAGAATATTCCAGTTTTACCCGTAGCAGGGGTTACAGTAATAGGAGTCATGGGGGTACGTAGTAAAAGGGTGACAAAACAGATACATTTAAGTTTCTCAATTGGAGATATGAATTTTGATAATACATTTTTGGTAGTCAAGAGGTTAAGTTTAGACATCATTTTGGGAAATGATTTTTTACAAAGAAATAAAGCTGTAATAAATTTTAAAGAAAAGGTGTTGGAGTTAGATGGGGGTGATCGGTCTGTGAAAATTAATTTTGAAAATGTGATAAATAAAGTTAGAACAACTGGTATGAAAATGTTACAGAAACGAGTAGTTGAGAATAATTTAGATACTAAAATAAATTTTTGTAGAGAGGGTGAGTATTTAGAAGATGTTGATAATGAAATGAGCAATATTAATAATGATGTATGGGAGATAAGGGCGGATGAATTCTGTAGTGGGGGTGAGGTGATAAGGAGTGGCCAACGTATAGCGTTATGGCAGGTAATAGAGCAGTTTAAGGGAGCGTTTGCCGATATTCCAGGAAGGGCAAAAAATTATGAATGTATGTTACAGATTAAGGAACACACACCATTCATGCAGCGGAGCTATCCAGTGCCTTACTCTAAAAGACGAGCGGTGCAAGAGGAGTTGGACAAGATGTTGGAAAATGGGATCATCGAGAGGTCAGTGTCTCACTACTCAAATCCGTTAGTGGTGGTAATTAAGAAGGAGGGAGGAGTCAGATTATGTTTAGACGCAAGGAAAATTAACCAAATTATTATACCAGACCAAGAATCGCCAGAATCTATAAATGAGATCTTTCAAAAGTTTAGTGGCGTACGGTTTATGACATCATTGGATCTGACTGCTGGATATTGGCAGGTGCCATTAGCAGAGGTAAGTAGGCAATACACAGCATTTTTATTTAACGGAAAAAATTATCAGTTTAAGCGACTACCATTTGGGCTAAATACCAGCGTAGCCAGTTTCATTAAATGTTTGGATAGAATTTTGAGACCAAAAGATTTAGATTTTCTCACAGTATATGTGGACGACATTTTAATAGCTTCACGTACATTTGAAGACCATTTAGAACATTTAAAGTATGTGTTAGGAAAATTAGAAGTGGGAGGATTAACCGTAAATTGGGACAAGTCCAAATTTTTACAAACGAAGATTAATTTTTTAGGATTCATTATTACACCGGAAGGAATTTCTGCAAACCCGGACAAGGTCGAATCTATTATGCGCTTCCCTGAACCGCGAAACATCAAACAACTTCTGAGTTTTCTTGGGCTGTGCAACTTTTATAGGAAATTTCAAAGGAACTACGCCTACCTAACCGCAAAGTTAAGTGCGGTATTGCAGAAGAACCGACAATGGAAGTGGGGAGACGTGGAGCGTGGAGCCTTTGAAGAAATAAAATGCAAATTCAGTAATATGATTATGATGAACCACCCGGATTTTGATAAGATGTTTTATTTACAGACGGACGCCAGCAATGTAGCTGTGGGAGCAGAGCTATATCAGGAGGATGATGAGAAGGAACATCGGACAATTGCGTTCGCTAGTCGATCCTTACTGCCGGCTGAAAAGAATTACACTACCACAGAGAAAGAATTGCTCAGTATTGTGTTCGCAGTTGGTAAATTCAGAACTTACATCTTAGGCAACAAAACGATCATTAGAACTGATCATAAAGCATTGTCATTCCTCAACACTTGTAAACTTGCTCATAGTCGATTAACCAGGTGGGTACTTGTTTTGCAGGAGTACAACTTCGAGTGGGAGTATATTAAAGGAACCGAAAATAAGGTACCCGACACTATCCAGAGTAGATTGTGAAAATAATAAAACAGGTAGGGACTTAAAAGAAATTGAAATTTTTCAGATTAGCAGAGAAGACAGAATCTTGGAGAGGAGCTGAAGGATATCAACACCATGCAGAGAGCAGATGGTAAGTCTGGAAAAATAATACACAGTTTAGAGACGGA
Source organism: Magicicada septendecula (assembly GCA_034769895.1). Taxonomy (NCBI): domain Eukaryota; kingdom Metazoa; phylum Arthropoda; class Insecta; order Hemiptera; family Cicadidae; genus Magicicada; species Magicicada septendecula. The sequence continues at coordinate 152,765,111 of CM068368.1, read as the reverse complement.
GCTGGATGAGTCTGAGTACAATCAATATTTTAAAATTTACAAAGGGTTATTGTTTAAGAAGGTAGTAGGGGGTGAGCGTGACTGGAGATTAGTGGTACCAGCAGTGTTGGAAGAGAAAATTATTTGGGATTGTCATATACGATATGGTCATTTTGGGGCTAAAAAGTGTGTCAATGTTTTAAAAGAATCATGTATTTTCAGAAATATGGAGAGGCGAGTGAGACAGTTGCTGAGGAGTTGTGACTTGTGTCAAAAGTCGAAGGTGGTTAACTACAGAGTAGAAGGTGAGTTAAATTACATTAAGGTAGAAAGACCTTTTGATTTAGTTGCTGTGGATTTGTTTGGACCATTGCCGAAGGGTAGAGGCGGAGTAGTTTATATATTTGTATTGCTTGACACTTTCTCAAAATATGTAAAATTGTATAGCGTAAAAAGAGCTACCAGTAAGGTATTGAGCGAAAAGGTGACTAAAGACTATATGATTAACGTGGGTAAGCCAAAAGTAATTTTATCAGACCATAGGCTGCAGTTCATCAGTGGAAGATGGCGCCAGACCTTAGGATGGGAAGGCATCCTCATGAAGCATACGGCTGTGTATCATCCCCAGTCCAACCAGGCTGAGCGTGTAATAAGAGAAATAGGCAGGATCTTCAGAGCCTATTGTCACGCTAAACACAGCGAATGGCCATTGTATGTACGAAAGGTAGAAACTTGGCTGAACAGTACCACCCACGAGTCTACTGGCTATACACCTCATGAATTGGTAAGAGGAACACCCCCCCCGAGAATCTTAGAACAATTATTCGACTATCCACCTGAGGGCAGAACAACTGATATAAACATTAAAATCCGGTTGGCGAATGAAAACTTAATTAGCAAGGGTGAACAGAGAAAATGTAGACACGACGCAAGAGGTAAGTGGGTTAAGTATAATATAGGACAAATGGTATTAGTTAAAAGACATGACTTATCGAGTGCGCAAGACAAAGAAATTAAGAAATTCTTTCTCTTATATGAAGGACCGTATGAGGTCATAGAAGTTAAGATGCAAAATTCTTATGTATTACAGAACAACGTAACTGGAGAGATAGTAGGAACACAAATGCTACAAATTTAAAGTTGTACTGGTCGTCTTAGTTATTTTATGAATATTGATGTTTTTATATTTTGAGTGTTTGAGTATTAATTCAGTTTTATTGATTTTGCAGAAGGGACTCTCCCCCATTTTCGGGCGATCACAGACTCACCACCTCTGATCGTGGATTTTGGAATTCTGGAGGCGGACCATGGTTGGCGGAACTGACATAAGGATGTGAAAGCAACGATGGTCTTCCTCCACACAAAATTGGTAGCAAGTAGAAAATTTAATCTTATTATTGAACGGGGAGGGGGACCCCTAATTCTTAGGATAAAAAAAAAAAAATAATAATAATAATATATAGTTTGGCATTTATCCCATGAATTTTGTTTTATTCTAAAAATCATAGAATAGAATTTGAAAATTTTGTAACTTAATATTTAACTCATTAAGGAGTCATATTTTTGTATATAAACTAAGCATATCAGAAGATCCATTGTTTTCCTGTAGTGTTAGAAAAGTGATGTTTTGGACTTGGAAAGTGTCTACAAATTTATTAATGTAACTAAAGGAAGAAATAACATTTTTTTAAATGATATCTAAATTTTGATTTTTGTGAAGTAACAACCTTACGGGGTTAAAAGGACATAGTGCTACTATGGTGAAATTTTGAGACTATATTTTGAACATTATCATTATGTTTATAATAAATAGTAGTCTTGTAATGGATTTGTGTATAACTTGTTAGTTGTAGGGTAGTCCCCGATTGGGACTACATAAGACACAATGTGTCACACACATTTTCGATTCCCCATATTTCGGGCGATTACTGTCTTACCAACACTAATCGTGGATCTGGACGACATCCAGCTGTGGCCAGAAATTGTAACCCTGACCATGGTTGGTTGCCTACAAAATTGGTTGAAATTTTGAAATTTATTGGGAGGTTTAGGGGAATCTATTATTCGTTTTGAATAGGCTACTTCACCTCGGTTGGGGTGGTAGACCTTAGGGGTGTATTATAAATGTAATAGTAAGGGTACATACCTTGAAGGTTTTATACTGCTAAAGCAAGGATGGGAGAGAGAGAAAAGAAAAAGTGCTCACTCCTTCTGCCTCAGTCCTTGTAGAGGCAACTGAACGCAACAGTTCAGGGGGGGCAATAGCGTGTGTGGAGGAGAATGAGGGATAAATATTATTAACAGCGCCAGATTATTACCTGTTAATAATAATAATAATAATTTTATTTTAACCATTCAATAAGATTTATAAATGAATAAATATACAGATTTATTAATTCTTTTATATCAATATAATTTGTTTTTCTCCAGGTTTGGGAGATTTATATTGTAATTTTCATATTTTCAATTAGATTTTACTTCTTTTTATATCAATGTGTTTATAATTACAATAATTATAAAATGGAAAGAGATAAATATTATCGATAGAAATCGAAACCATTCATAAATTCAGGATTTGTCAATATGGAGAAAGGAAATTCTTTATAATTCTTGAGAGTTACGTTTTTAGTAGGATAATTTTTATAACTAGATTTTAATCATATATCAAGCCAACCCAGTGCTTATTAGCACAAACCAGCACCTAGCTAAGGGGAACCAGATCAGTTAAGGGTAGAGTAATTTACTAAGCCACTATTTTAATATTTATCATGTATTGTTTCAGTGTTTGGTGATATGACAGCGGTCCTGAGCTGGCCAGCGCGTCAGAGCAGGGACGTTACGAGCCTAAGTGGCCTTATGGTGTTGGGATCTCGAAGGAGAAGTCCAGTAAGGTCATGTAGGTACTGTCATCATCATCAGACCAAGGGTGAGTTGCTATTTTCTTTTATATAAAATTGTAAGGGGGTTGTGGCGACTTATCCTGGCTGATCCCTTTAGGATGTATGAAAGGGTCAATGAAAGTTTTTGTGCTTCGACACACAATCTTTCATTGAGGGGGTTTTGTAATGGTACAATTATGGTACATTTTATAATTACCCTAAATATGGTATATAAAACCATAAATATTGTATTTTTTAGTTTGGTCATAATTAAACAAACATTAAATAACCTGTATGAATATATCGTGAGTGGACTGTATAATATTTGCCAGGATTTGGACCGATTCATAGCAAAAAACCGTGAAGCATCACAAAAACAGAATGTCATTTGTTGCGATAAAAGTGACGATCCTTAATGACGTCAGCGGCCAAGAATGTGTTTTTGTCAACAACATTATGCTGTAAATAACTTAACAAAGAGCGAGTGACGTAGATTCACCCCACCTCGGAAATATGTAACAAAGACTCGGCGTCATTTCATCAGCAACTGTGATCGTAGCCGGCCGGCAACTCGTTCACTAATAAGTGAATTTTAACTTTTAAACCATTAGAAGTGGTTAATAAACTATATAAATATCAAAAACATGTGGTGAAGAACGTTAATAGTTCGGCTTCGTGTAGGCGTCATCGGCCGATGGATCGTCCCAAATAGATCAGCGTATAGAATCGGTCCGGGGAGTTTTCGTGGGTTGACACGACGGTGCGCCGTAAACCGAAGTAAAACACTACCGATTGTGCTAGTCGAGACGATTCTAGCTGTGCGAGGAGGCCTACACGACTTTGGTGAGAACGTTCCATCAACACACATATACACATTTTATTTCTACATCAAACGTAATTTGAAATGACCAACACCAAAATAACAAATAACAAATAAATTCAAGTATTTAAAATTTTAATTTTCAAAATGAGCTCATAAAAAATAATAAAGAATTGTACCAGGATGAGAGAGAGAGAGTGAGAGGGCGAGTGGGTAATTTCTAAGTGCTGGGTTGTGCGCAACAATATATAAAGATACGTATATCTCTATTTACATAATTATCTCATATTACATAATAACAACTTTTATATTACATGTTATGATTTTGGATGGTAAAGTTATTTTTCACAACGCCCATGGCGTAATATGTGGGTAATCGTGTTTTCAATATGTATTAAAATACAAGTTCAATAATAATAAAAGTACTTTATATATGGTATTTTGTGTATGTTTTATTTCAGGTAATCTATTTCACAAAACTGGTTCGTGTTGCACGACCTCTGGCCCGAAACGTAAATTTATGTAATGATATTCTGTACAACATGGCGCCCGAGATTAAAAAGTGATATTTACTTGTACATTCAAAAATACAATTTTAATGATAACGAATTAAACGATAAAAAGCCATAAATTAAGTGTAATTAAAGATATTAGATATATGACTAAAGGTGGACAAGTGTAATTTATTTTTATTGTGAAAAGTGACTACTAATAATGCAATTTAAGTGATGTTCCTTATTCCCCAAGACTAGATAAAATTACTAGAAATAAGATTAGGGAATACAGTGAATAGTGAGGGGGACTTTAATAAACTGTTTAAATAAAAACAGATTTGTTTTGTTGTGTTAGAAGTTCATTGAACCCATAGCATTGAATGCTTGAGATTAAATTTATTTTTAAGATAATATCTTTATTATGTTTTAATAATGTCAATTAATCATAAACAATGTTGTAATTAAGTAAGGGCAATTTAGTTGTTAGGATTTTATTAGAATTTATGTCAGAAAGGGTAATAGCAATATGAAATAATTGTAAACTTAGTGATATTACTAACATCAATACATAGGCCAAATTGTAAACCTCACCAACATTATAACTCAATAGTAAATAAGTTAATGAAACAAATTAAATGAATGAAAATTGTTGTATTTAACATAATAACATTTTATTATAAATGTAACAACACTTTGTGAAAGTAATTAAGGAATGTTAAGGATATTATTAGAAAAAGACAAGTGTAATAACACTGTGGCCTAGAGAAAAGCCTAAATTGAAGGTAGGGTTCAAATTAGCTAAGTAAATCATCAAATTACTGAGAATTAAAGAAACCAAATCATAATAATTCAATCAGTGATCTTGTTTAATGATAATTGGAATCTAACATATACTGTAAACCATTTTATTTGTAAGGAAGTAAAGTAGGTAAGGCCTACAAGCAAATATTATGTAAATATGAATTTTGAGTTCAAAAATACTATAAAATATATCATGTATGGTATTAAATTATGCAGAATTAAATAAGGAATTTGATTATGTAATTAGAATTTAATAAGAATAGATAATAATCAAAATGTAATTTTTAATATAATGTAAAATTTAATTCTTTTGAACAAAATCAAACTTGAGACTTAAGTATCAGCTGACTGAAAACAATGTAAATTTACTAATTAATCAGCCAGGCCCTTTTGTATGATGAAGAAAAAAACTGGGAGTTGATTGTTAAACGTCAAGGTGAACACATCAGAACGAGATAGCTAAAAAAGATAAAAAATGTTTTGACATGAACTAAGCCTAAGAAAAGGAAATTTAAAATATGAGTTGTTAATACTAAAATCAAATAAAAGAAACCAAACCATTACTTTTATGAAGATTGGCAATTATAAACCCGATAACGGAACAGTCCAGGTACTAATCGAAAAATTTCCAATGTGAATATTATCACGACATTCTGGAGGAACTAACTGAATGAAGACACTTTCAACCAACACCTATTACCGAACCCATAAAAAGGATTACTAACACTGAATCATCACATTACAACGAAGAAAATTAATAACTACTGCTCTGATGAGGAACAATTAAAGAATAAACATTGATTTGGAGGAAAGTTGTTGAGAAGTTCTTTGTATAAATCCAAGGTGAAGAAAGCGGCCATCTTTGATGAGATAATTTTGGTATACAACTTCAATCAGCTGTGATGATGTCAGCCCATGCATAGCTTGTGGTTCGAACAATTCAATTTTTCCTAACATTTTTATAATAAATATTATTTCTATTTTATTAATTAAGAACTTTTAGTTGTAAGTATTGTACTTTTCAGCATTGCCCTTTTCTGACTTCTGATAACAGTTAAAAGAACCTGTTGATTTTAAAAATGTTATTAATTTAAATAAAAGAAACCAAATCGACCTGAGATAAGAGTTTTCGAGTTGTGAATAAGTATTTTGACTCAAAGTCGACTAATCGCAACGAGATCAATAAATTCAATTAAATATTCCATTTTTCAGTTTTATTTCTTTGCAAAGTATATATTTAAAAGAATTTCGGATATTAGTTGAAACCTGGACTTCAAGGAGGAAGAGAACAACATTGAAAAGCAGTAAAAACACCGAATATGCAAATACAACAAATCGATTATTCAATATCATAATCTATTTAACGCTTTAAACAAATTATTCATAAACAACCAAAATAAGTAAAATAAAGAAGGAATTAATATAACAATGAGGATTAATATAATAAATAGTAAACTAATAAATAATAAACAAATAAAAAAAAATTTTTTTGTTTTTTTTTTTCAATAAATTAAATTTAAACGAAATTATCCATTATCTTTAATTGATCAGCAACATAAAAAGATTCGTTACAAATTGGCGTCCAAACGTTGAACATTATTTGAAAGGAATCCGCTACCCAGAAGGAAGATAGAAATAAATTCCAGACTATAAATAGGAATATTCTCATTTATTTTTGTAACATAAAAAAAACCCATTTCGTTACAATATATATATTGAAATATAATGTATGGGGTAGTGTTCGTCCCTTAATTTTATTTATGTTATTATTTATTTATTGTTTATTTAAAATTGTTCGTTGCTTTCTTCTTGTAGTCTAGGCCCCGCATTGAAGCGGCAATATGAAATATAACGTAGATTGCTTGTTAGTTAGCCCCAAGTTGTAGGTGCCAATATGAAATACAGTGGAACCTTGGATTGCGAGCATTATTCGTTCCGGGAACGTGCTTGTAATCCAAAGCGCTCGTATATCAATGCAAATTTTCCCATAAGAAACAGTTGAAACGCGGATGATTCGTTCCACAACACAAAAATATTTATTCGCATAACATTTCTAATACAAAATACAGTATAACGTAAAACAAATTAAACTGCACTTTACCTTACAATAGAGTCATTGTTGGTGTGAGGGAGACGAGAGAGATGACATGAGAAGGTTATTGTGTAGCACGAATTTCACTAACGGAATCACTGCTATCTGTTGACTCACTAGAATTGTTTTCTTTTCGTGCAACTTTAACAAGGAACCTGTCCAATGATGGTTGCTTTTGCCTCTTTTTGAGGATTTCACGAAAATGTGACATTGCATTGTCATTGAACAGATTCATCGCTCGCATTGCTACAGTCTTATTCGGGTGGTGTTTTTCTATAAAATTTTGCACCGTTTCCCACATTTTGCACTTCTCCTGAATCTCATTTGAAGTGAGAGATTCCTCTGACTTTTCCTCCTCCTCTTCACCGGACGAGATCTCCTCCATAACCTCCTCCTGTTGTTCGCGATGCAGGTCCATCAGTTCTTTGATGGTCAGTTCCTGGCTATGTTCTTCCACCAGCTCTTGAATGTCGGCATCATTCACCTCCAGCCCCATGGTCTTCCCTAAGGACACAATTTCATCGACAATCGGCGGCTCATTTTCACCAGCAATCCCCTCAAAGTCACGTCCAAGAACGCAGTCAGGCCACAGTTTTCCCCAAGCAGAAGTGAGAGTTCTCTTGGTGACCCCATCCAATACTTTATCGATGATCTTCAGGCAGTTCACGATGTGGAAATGATTTCTCCAAAACTCTCGGAGGGTAAGGTCTGTTCCTTCGGTCACTTCGAAGCATCGCTGAAATAGTGCTTTGGTGTATAGCTTCTTGAAGTTCGAAATGACTTGCTGATCCATAGGCTGGAGTAGTGGAGTAGTGTTGGGAGGAAGGAACTTAACCTTAATGAACTTGAATTCCTCCAGTAAGTCGTCCTCAAGGCCTGGAGGATGAGCAGGAGCATTGTCCATAACCAGCAAGACTTTGAGCGGCAGATTATTATCTAAAACGTATTTCTTCACTACAGGACCAAAGACCTCGTTCATCCATTCAACAGAGAACATACGAGTGACCCAATCCTTAGTGTTGGACCTCCACATAACATTTAACTGGCTCTTCTGCACCTTGCATTTCTTGAAGGCTCGTGGATTCTCGGAATGATACACAAGCAGGGGCTTTACTTTTAAATCCCCGCTGGCATTAGCACACAATAACAGGGTTAAACGGTCTTTCATGGGCTTGTGACCGGGCATTGCATTCTCTTCTGCTGTAATGTAGGTCCTCTTCGGCATCTTTTTCCAAAAAAGTCCTGTTTCATCGCAGTTAAAACTTGCTGCGGCAGGTAACACTCGGTAACAATGAGCTTCTGGAACTCAGCAGTGAATGCCTCAGCTGCCTTAGCATCCGAACTTGCAGCCTCCCCGTGCCTCGCAACACTATGGATGCCACTTCTCCTCTTAAAGTTATCAAACCATCCCCTGCTGGCCTTGAAGTTTTCTTCGATTTCTGTTGACGTACGTGTACTACATGGCAGTTTACTTACGAGGTTGGCGTACAACGTCTTTGCCTTCTCGCAGATTAAATTCTCGGTCACAGTATCACCTGCTAGTTGCTTATCATTTATCCAAACGAGAAGCAACTTTTCTACATCTTCCAGAACACGTGGCCGTTGCTTTGATACTCTTGTGACTCCTTTTGCTGCATCTAGCCCTTTTATTTCTTCTTTCTTCTTTAATATTGTGCAAATCGTTGATGTAGACTTGTTATAAAATCTCGCGATATCAGCCACTCACATACCTCGTTCGTGCTTTTCGATCATTTCCTTTTTAACTTCCATCGTAATCATCTCCTTCTTCCAACCGAATTCCTTTTCAGCCTTCTTTTCCTTCACTGGGCCCATTGTTGCAGTACAGTTATAACACTAATTATAACACTAATAACACTAATGAAAGAAACAAAACATGTATACACTCGTAGGGTGTTGACTATGCGAGCGAGGCACGCCAACTGAAGTCCAGTGCGGAAGAATATTACACACAATCGCCCAGGAAAGAGAGGCAGAGGGGAGGGGAAAACGTAGGCTCAGGGGAGGGGAAAACGTAGGCACACATGATGCTCGTATTGCGGAACCTCGCTCGCTTATCAAGTTACAATTTATTTCAAATTTTTGCTCGTCTTGCAAAACACTCGTAGACCACATTACTCGCATTCCGAGGTTTCACTGTATAATGTAATTTCTGTACCTTTTTAATAGATTCAGTTTATCTGTTTTGGAAGTTGAAATATTTATAAAAAGAAATATAAATATAAAATTTTTAAACAAATTTTCTTTATTTGAATTTATTTTATTTTAATTCACTGTATACTTTTTCTTACTAAATTTGAAATTTATTCGTTCGTAAATTATTAAGAAATCCTTGTTGACTTTCAGCGGTTTGGGTAACAAAATTTATTGAAAGAATGTTTTGATTATTTTTCGTTCGATTATGATATCGACTTGGCTACTGTAGGTTATATAGTTCTTCCTCGTTCACTTCGAAGTTATATTCGCCAACTGTGTGTTCGCTCTCCTTTATTACCTGGGTAATCCCTTAACCTTAGTTTAATTTATGAAATAAATGTTGAATAAACATTAAGTATCAGTTAAAAGTGATGTTTATTAAATGTAAATAATGATTCGAATATTATATACTTTGTGATTATAAAAATGAAGTTATATGTTCACTAGTGCCAACTTGAAAAACGTAAGATGTAACTAGGTCATTGTAGTTGTTAGTGCGTGTGTATTGTGTGAGCACAGCTTATGCGTTTGTAATTTCTAATAAATCCATTTTATATTTAACTATCGCTCAGTTAATTGCCCACCACTATATATCTTTAACAGGTTATGGGCCCAGGTGCGCGCAAAGGGCAATATTTATGTGAAATTGAGCAGTGATAGTCCAAAACGTGTTTACGTGCAAATAGGTTATTCCGACCGCGTGGTAAAGTGAAAATTAACCTCAACGCCATAAACATGGAAAGTGAATCAATTCAGTGATAGTTTAAAACGTGTTTACGTGCAAATATAAGTGTTTACGTACAAATAAAAAGGTTATTCCGACCGCGTGTGTGAAAGTGAAAATTAACTTCTACACATAAACATGGAAAGTGAATTACTACGTATTAACAAGTTACAAGGTAGCGAGAACTGGTATGTATGGAAATTTCAGATTATAGTTATATTGAAATCCTACAGCTTATGGAATGTAGTCAAAGGTGTACAAGTTATGCCCACTATGTTAGATAATAATGCATCTATAGCCGAGAAAAAAGAATATGAAAAGAAGAAATCTGATTTCGAAAAGGCAGATGGGACAGCTCAGAGAGTAATTGTGACAACTCTGACTGAAAAAACCATGATTCATGTTGTGCATCTAGAAAATGCCAAAGAAATGTGGGAAAAACTTGTGTCTGTGTATGAGCAAAAATGCGAAGCATCTCTGCACATTCTTCAACAGCAGTGGCACTCATTTGTCAAGGATTTAGCTGATGATAAGGCCACACACATTTCAAAGATTGAAGATTTAGCCTATCGACTTAAAAGCATGGGTGAAACTGTTGATGACAAGATGATAGTGTCAAAAATTCTGCTTACATTGCCAAAGAGTTTTAGTCATTTTCTGTGTGCATGGGAGTCAACAGCTGAGGCTGATCGTACAAAAACGAACCTCATTAATAGATTAAGAGTTGAAGAAATGCGAGTCAATGATACTGAAAAGACTGAAAGCAAAGCTTTTGCATCAAAATCTCAATATAAAGGCAAAGGTGCAAAACAGGGCATGTATAAAAACAATTCTAATAATGTGTTTAAACCAAAAGGCGATTGTTTTGTTTGTGGCAAGCCAGGCCATTGGGCTCGAAATTGTAGATTCAGAAAATACAATAATAAAAGTGATAAAAATGACACAAGCAAAAAACGTGATACAACACAGGGAACTGCACTTATAAGTGAGGCCTTAGCATCTATTTTACAAGGCTCTAAAAAGGTTGACATGTGGTATAAAGATTCAGGTGCAACTGACCACATGACACATCATCGAGATTGGTTTGTAGATTATAAACCATTAAATCAAGAAATCTTGGTGCATATTGGAAATGGTGATTTTCTAAAAGCCTATGGAAAAGGCAATATAAACGTGAATACATTTGATGGCGGAAAATGGAATAAAAATCATTTAGCAGATGTATTATACGTTCCAGATCTTAGTTACAATCTTTTCTCGAGCTGTGTTGCTTTATACAAAGGTCTAACACAAATTGCAAATAATAAAGTGTGCAAATTTTTGAAAAATGGTCAAGTCATAGCTATGGGGTTATGCAAAAGACATAGTTTATTCGAGATGCAATTTGAAATTGAGCCTCCGAGCAAAAAACATGAAGAATTGAACACTAACTGTGCTAATATTGCAGATACTTTGGAAACATGGCATCAAAAACTAGTGCATCAAAACTGTCCTAGAGTTAAAAAGGTACTTGAACATTTTGGTGTTAAAGTTAAAAACAACGACATATGTTTTTGTAATGCATGTGCAATTGGAAAAGCTCATCGCCTACCCTTTCCAATGAGTACTTCCGAAACCAGTGCTATTGGTGAGATCATTCATGCAGATTTGTGTGGTCCAATGTCACAAAATTCTTTAGGTGGATCAAGATACTTTCTCCTCCTAAAAAAGATGATTTTTCTCATTATAGACATGTGTATTTTATTAATGCAAAGTCTGAAGCTCTTGCTTGCATGACTGACTTTGTTAAAAAAAAACAGAAAAACACTGTTCTAATGGGATAAAAATCATGAGAACTGACAACGGATTGGAATTTGACTGTGAAAATGTTTCCAAGTTGCTCAGTAACCATGGAATCACGCACCAGCGTTCAGTGGCATATACACCAGAACAAAATGGATCAGCCGTGAGGGAGAACAGAACAGTAGTTGAAGCAGCACGTACTATTCTGCATGCAAGAAAGTTCAAACAGACTTTTTGGGCTGAAGCGGTCAATACAGTGGTGTATGTATTAAATCGCACAAGTACAAGTTCAGTAAAGGAGTTCACTCCTTATGAACTTTGGCATGGTCGTAAACCAAATTTAAAAGATCTACACATATTTGGAGAAGAAGTGTACTCACACATTCCCAAGATCAAAAGGAAGAAGTGGGATGCTAAATCTGAAAAGGGATATTTTATTGGATATGAAGACCATATTAAAGGATTTCGAGTTTGGTTTCCTCACAAAAAACAAGTAAATGTAGTGCGTGACGTCATTTTCACAAATACATTTGAAAATGAAGAAGAAAATGATGAAAACAGGGAAGAATACACATCATTATTCTTACCCGATGAAAAGAAAGGTAAAGTTCCTGAAGTTGATCAAAACAACTGTTTTGTTGAAGATCATGATATCGTTCAAAATGATATAACTTCTGAGGATCAAGTGCAATCTGAAGAATCTGAAATAGCTGGTACTGAGAATGGCCAGACTACAAACTACAGAAGCAGACTGCGCCAATCATCGACAATCAAACCTCCAGTGAGATATGCTGATTATGTTAACATTGATGACTGTTTTATTGCAGAAGGTACTGAACCTCTCAATTACCAAGAAGCTGTAAACAGTAATGATGCTGAAAACTGGAGTATTGCTATGAATGAGGAAATCGAATCTCTTCTTAAAAATCACGTATGGGATCTAGTTGAACCACCACCTGGGGCCAATGTCATGGGAAATCGCTGGGTCTTCAAGTTTAAAAAGAATCCAAATGGAAATATTCAAAGGTACAAGGCAAGACTAGTTGCCAAAGGCTTTGATCAAAAGGCTGGAATTGATTTCAAGGAAACTTTCAGTCCCGTAGTAAGATTTGATTCAATTCAAATGATTTTATCTATTGCAGCAACAGAAAAACTCAAACTGAAGCAGTTTGATATCAAAACTGCTTTTCTAAATGGTGAGATTGAAGAGAATGTATATATGAAGCAACCAGAAGGTTTTTCAAATGGAACAAATCAAGTCTGCAAGCTGCTTCAGAGCATATACGGACTCAAACAATCCTCCAGATGTTGGAACCAGAGGTTTACCAAATTTCTAAAGAAGTACAGACTTGAATCTACCAAGGCAAATCCATGTAGCTTCACTAGCACGAATAAAGATCGAAGGCTGATTTTGGCCGTCTATATTGATGATGGACTAATTGCAGCTAAAAACCAAGATGATATCAACAATCTAATCCATGGACTAAAAAAGGAATTTGAGGTTACTGATGACCAGGCAAATATATTCCTTGGGTTGCAAATTGAAAGACACCAGGATGGATCAATATTCCTCCATCAAACTGCGTATGCAGAAAAGGTAATCAAAAGGTTTAGGATACAGAATGCAAATCCCATGACAATCCCTGCAGATCCTCATGAAGAGACATGCACTGATGCTCATAAAAATCTGAACACTGGAATAGTCAATGCACCTTATGCAGAAGCTGTTGGAAGCTTGCTTTACCTATCAAATGGTACCAGGCCAGATTTGTCTTTTGCTGTTAATAAGGCAAGTCGCTATCTTCAAAAACCTACCAAGCTTCATTGGAATGCTGTGAAACAAATCCTCAAATACCTAAAGGGAACTCTGGACTATGGTCTAAAGTTCGAAGCAGATATTAATACTCATTTGCAAGTCTATAGTGATGCAGACTTTGCTAGAGAAATTGAAACTCGCAAGTCTACTTCTGGATATTTAATCAAACTAGGATCGAGTGTACTTACCTGGAGTTCTCAACGACAAGCCACAACAGCATTGTCTACAACCGATGCTGAATATATGGCAGCGTGCCAAGCTGTTAAAGACATAATGTGGCTAAGGAAACTTATGAACGACTTATGCATCTTGAAAAGCACAAAAACAACTCTGTACATGGACAATAAAAGTGCAATTCAACTGATCAAGAATCCAGTCTTTCACAAAAGGACTAAGCACATTGACGTCCAATACCATTATATAAGAGAAAAGTTTGAAGAGAAGGTCTTCAATCTAGAGTATGTCAACACCAAGGATCAGACAGCAGATATCCTCACCAAGCCACTTCCACGTCCAGTTTTTGAGTTACATCGGTCAATCATTTGTAAAAGTTTTAAATAATTTTTATGCAGAGACTTTTTATATATATTACATAAACAAGGGAAGTGTTGAATAAACATTAAGTATCAGTTAAAAGTGATGTTTATGAAATATAAATAATGATTCGAATATTATATACTTTGTGATTATAAAAATGAAGTTATATGTTCACTAGTGCCAACTTGAAAAACGTAAGATGTAACTAGGTCATTGTAGTTGTTAGTGCGTGTGTATTGTGTGAGCACAGCTTATGCGTTTGTAATTTCTAATAAATCCATTTTATATTTAACTATCGCTCAGTTAATTGCCCACCACTATATATCTTTAACAATAAAGTTCCCTCAATACCAATTAATTATTTTTATTTAATATTTATTTCACTTGCATTTGGTTTGCCGACTCGCAGGTTTAACTGTACAATGGCCGTGTCAACTCGTTTACCAAGTTCGACTCAAAAAAATATTTTAATTTTTATAATATTATTTTAATAGATCGTGGATTCTCTGAAACTGCTAGTAAAGATCGAAAAATGCGTAGAGAACGTACAATACATTACAAATATTCTGAAACCTTAATAATTAATACAAGAGATAATTAAATTTTATCTAAGTGTAAGTGAAAATAATTTACTTCAGCTTCCAGAGGTCACGTAATGGCTGCCAGTGTAACGTGTCAAAATTGGGTCAGTTTATTTATTACAGTTATGGGGCATTTGTATTTTTATTTATTTCATTTTCTGGGGTTTTGAAAAAATATTGTACAAACGTTATTTCCATTGGAACAGAACACGTGGCAAGAAACAGTGTTGAAACAAAGGCAAGGCGCAATTTCTATTGTGTAACTCGGCAAGGAATCTGCACCACCCTAAAATTTCTCAGAACTTTGCATAAGTGTGACCACGCACTCACGCGCAGCACAAGTACGCGCTCGGAATGACGCCGTCGTTCGAAAACCAAGATGCCTGGGGAACGATTTTATTCATCGTCTCCTTAGCCGACCGGCAGGAAATAAAGTCTAAGTCCGGCCTCTTTAGTGACGTCAACCGTGCTTCACAAATATTGTCCACGGTTACCACACAAAAAACACACTATGTTTCATGCATAGAGCTCGTAAGCCACAGCAATTCACCGTGAACGACGACGAAATCAAACGGGCAGTGGTTATAAACTTCCTACCGCCCAAACACAGTCTACATTAGGCAGAGACGCCAGGCAGTCAATTAGAAGCCGACTCCAGATACAGACGCTTACAGTTTTGTTTAGGGCCCGGTCGGTGGTGTTATAAAATGTAATTAATTCAATAGAACCGACCGGGACCCTAGAAATCAATAACCATATTACCGTGATTGACGGGCAGTTGGTGCAGTGACATTAAATACGTAATCTTTATAATGGGAATCGGATAACAGAAACACGTGTTCGGTCGGTAGTGAACAGTGAATTAAAACATGAACTAAATACTATTACCGTGAATCAAATATTAAATATCAAGGGGTAAAGTATTAAATTGAGCGTGAGTGTGGATGAGCAGAATGGGCTACCTTAATTATTAGAATACTTGATAGGTTAGATGATATGTTATGTTAGTTAAATCTGAGGGATAAATGTATATTTTAAAACCTATGTTTTCAATGTCTTTTAACATTCATTAAACTCAGCTGGTTTAATTTGAAATATGTGTTAGGCTAAGTTATTTTGTCATTACCACTTTCTCATTTCTGTGTTGCGAAATTTGTCTAAACGTTCCGGAATCTTTCTGAATTATTAATTGGGTGCGGTCAGATAGCAAAATTGTCCTTTTTATTTAAGGTGGAGTGTAAAGGTTTTCGATATTTTACCTATAGAAAAAAATAATCGTGGCGACCTTGGTCTTCTGAGTGAAATTTGAATACGGTAAGTAGTTGCGATATCAAACAGGTAAGTCCTGGTAGTGTATTTTATGTATTTATATATTTCGGCGTATTTTTTAGCATCACACCAGTATAGTAAACAAAATGGCCGCTCGTTCTTCAACTGGCCCGATGTGATTATTTTGTTCAACTGTTTCTTTTAACCCTTAATTGCCCGGGCGGTTTGGCGATACAATTTTGCCCGGGCGGCGTACTGAGTACGCCAGTCCATTTGTTGGTCTGTCCCACCAAATTATCATCAACTGCTTGTAATTTTTTAACACGTTGACTGTGAATGACACACCGTGTGTCATTTTGATAACAATTCCAAGTAATTCAGCTCCAGGAAATGAAACAATTTATTTTTCTCTGCTCTAGAACGTTTTTCGTTTCATAATATTATTTCTTTGTCCTTCAGTGTATGTTGTTTATCTTGGTTATAAACAAAATTGTAATTATCGTTTGTAAACAAATGAGCTAAGCCGTTGAGATAAGCCGCAACAAACAGAACACTAATAAGAGACATGTTTTTTTTGCACAACGAAGTGAACATGATAACATTGAAAAAGCGAATTAATAAAAAAAAACATGCGGGTAATTATATGCGTTTATTGAAACGAAATATGAAAGAGGAAATGGCTGTCCTATATATATATTGTAACGCAACAGAAATGCTAGCATTCATGTTACATAAAAGACGGTTCACAGAATAATAAACAAATTGATATTTAAACCCATAATAGAACAGAGATCCAATAATTACAATTATAATCATAGACAAAATTAAATAAGGATGCAAGGTAGTGTTGACTAGAATAAACGAACCTGTAAGATAAATAATAGCTAATGATATATGTTTAATGAAAAGCAAAACAAAAAAATGAAACAATGACTTAATTTATGGTAATAACAAATAAGAATTTTGTGTTAAGAAGTATTATTTTATGACAAAAATGTTATGATAAAGTTTATGTGATGTTATATCAAATATGTGTTGAGTTAATGAAAAATAATGAAACAAGTTGTATTATTCAATGACTGTCGTAGAATGAAGTGTGAGGCAGTTAATCAATGTTCATAAATTCGAATTTTGTTGTATGTGATCAAGAGATCAAGATAAAATTGTTATTAGATATAGAAAAATAATTGTTTATATAAGTGCTAATAATTAAGATTTGATTGTATGTATGAATTTATATAAAAGGGACTATAGATGCCTAACAGACATAACCACTGGTAGATCAGTTTACAATAAAAGGCCTAACAGGCAAAACTACTATATAAACACTCATAACATAAAGATTAGGTGCATCAATTAATAATAATTAATAAATACGCTATGAAGAGCTAGAAAAAAAAAAACATTAAATTAATAATAATATTTAATAAAATTTATACAAATTATAATAATACCATAATGCCATAATATCGATTGGTAAAATATAATATCGAAGGTGGATTAAATATAATAAAAAAGAAAAAAAAACGGACTTATATAAAAAAACCAGTAGAATATGTGTATAAAATAATAAACCAACTATCGGTAAAGTTACATTCCGATAGGACAGCAAATTGATAAAGAATAGATAAAAAATATATGAAAGAAACACTATATATTCAAAACATGTGGAAGGCAGAAATTATTATATGTTGCTAGGGACGACAAAAAGGAGAAGAAGTTGTTGATTTAGACAAGACAAGAATTGCTTTAAATGAACTGAAAGTGATGAGATTAAAAACCCAAGAATAATCTATTTAATTGTAATATTCGAAATTACCAGATACGATTATAAAAATACAAAATTCTAAGGACAATATTTACGTCTACTACCAATACAGATAAACAAAATAACACTACAATATGAAATGATAATAGAGAGTAAATAATTGAAGTCTACAAGAAAGAACTTGAACTGTCCCATATCCGAAGGGAATTGATGAGATATTAATCAAATAGAAAGAATTAACAGTAACACAACTCATAATATTCACAACACCAGAAATTATAACCCTTTCAAATACACGGAACAACACTAATTGCTTCAACCGAAAGAAGAACTTATTTGGATCCTGGCGGTGCAGAAGAAACATCAATCGGGCTGTAAAACAATCCAGAAGCTGTATTCCGAAGTGGACAGGACAAGAATTACTATTATAAACCGAAGAAAGAAAAACCGTACTGCATAATCATCCAAACATTAAATTTAGCGATCAACCGCCTACACGATTTGCTTCGTTCGAGTCTGGTAAATTATATTATATTAATCATACTAAATACACAACACATAAATTTTGTAAATCTTGCATTCTTATCTATGTATTTTTAGTCTTCCCCACAGTTACAAGAACCTTCACACCCTGAAATAAATTAAATACAAATCAAAACATAATATATAACCAAATATAAATAAAGGATTAAAATAATCAACAATCGATACCTGAAGTCTATAGTCCAAGCATATATTAATTAGAACATATCTTATTTAATGTGAATTAAGTAAACAACTAAAGAACCTTTATATATTTGTCAAATCTTGTTATTTGGAGTATGGTTTAGTGAACTGGGAACAAAAAGTAACTGAATAAGTATAGAATAAATGGTTAATATAAACATCGAAATAACCTATAAGTTTCGTTGAGCCAATACTGCAGCGCTTATAGCGGAATTATCTGACACCAAAGAGGGAGCGTAAAATTACGAAATTACACAGATCTCTCTTCAAGGTATAATAGGGTTGGATGAAATTGTAGAATAACGATTAAGTTGTTTAAGTTCTAGGCACACTAACACTGATAATTATTAAAGAGTTAAGTTAATATTAATTAATTGCATCCATATATTCCACAACTCCAAATATCTCCGAGATTTATATAATTAAAGTAATACAAAACAAATTGACAAATACAACAGTGGGGTTTTAAGGAGAGGAAACCCGTTTAAGTACAAATTGGCTTCCATCGCGGGGCTTGAACAATAGCGGTCCCACCAGGGATACGGTATTTGTAACAAATTGGCGCCCAACGTGGGGCTTAAGTTAAGTAACTGTAACCATATTAATATTACTTAACCAGAGCAGGCAACTGTGGGAGAGTAAATATGCATACCAGAGGTAGATCAAGGATTAGGGCAGGAGAAACGGAGAAGGAAGAAGGTGAACAAGAACAGGAAATAGACAAATAGACTAATAACAGACAGTGAAATGGAACAACAGACAGACGAAATAACGGAAACTGAAATAATTACGGACAAGGAAAAGGAAGTAATAGATGAAGTTGCCCAAGGGGACAAACCAGATAAATCCAACAAAAAGGAAGACATGAGTATGCAGGAGCTGTTGAGGATTATAATGGAAAGTAATAGACAAATGAAAGAGGAAATTAGGGAAGACTCAAAAGAACAATTTAGGAAACAGGAAGAAAACTCAAAGACTGGAGGAAAAATTAGATAAAACAAATGAGGAAATTAAAGAAACCTCAAAACAAATTCATGAAAGGTTAGATAGGAATGATGAGGATTTAAAACAAATGAAGGAAGACATCTTACAAATACATGAAGAAAATTTAAAGCAAATTAATGAAAAAATTGAAAATATTCATGTGACAATTAACCAGAAGGTGGACCAAAATAATGAGGAAAGAAAATTAGAAATAGCCAAAACAAATGAAGGGTTAGAAAAAACTAACGAAACAATAGTACAGGTTCGTGAAGAATTACAGAATAAAATTAATGACACAAAAATGGAGAATAAAACTTTGGTAGAAGAAATCCAACAGGAAACTGTCGAAAAATATGAGCAATTTAAAAACGAAATACATCAGGTACGGGAGGAGAATAAGGAATGTATTACACAAATACAGACAGACATGGGCGAACGACTCGAAAGAGTCTATGGCAATTTAAATAGTATGGAAGGTCAAATCAATACCAATAAAAATAAAATAGAAAAAAATTAGTAGACGTGAATTACAATTACAGGAAGAAGTAGATTCATGGCGGGATAGGACATGCCAACATAGTCACACAAATAACCATGAGAACCGAGAATCGATTAATTTTCGTAATTACAAGCGCAATCCTATGGAATTTTTAAAGAGATTGGAAGAGGTGATCACAAGAAATAGAGAGAATCGCTGGAGTATTATACGAAGCATGATTGATGAAACGTTTAAAGATACTTATGATAATTGGTGGACAGCGGTGCGCCCGGATATACTGGACATGACTGAGTTCAAAAAACAGTTTAAGGAGAAGTATTGGTCTGAATCGACCCAGAACATGATTAGGAATAATTTGAGTAACGGTCGATACGAAAGAAATGTAGGCCAGTCCCCTACTTCATACTTTTTAGGAAAAGTATGTATGGCGCGGAACTTAGAGCCCAGAATTCCCGAAGAATGTTTGGTGATACAACTATCCTATCATTACGAGGAAGGGATAAAAAATGCGCGTATGTGTAGTCAAATCAAAACGATTCCAGCCATGGCCAAATTCTTGGAGAATTATGAACACGAGCACCAATACCAAAGAAATAGAATGCTAAATCATAAATATCAGAAGTATGATAATAACGCGCCACCAACCAATTCTCATAATAACGATCGCAATCGACCTGCGCAGATCATTAATACTAATAGAACACTAAATGAAAACGCGAATAATAATTCCAGAAACTATAATTATCGCGGCAATAACAATTACAATTATCGTGATAGTCGCAATAATAGAGGAGATGGGGACAGACGACCCAATAATTATAGACATAACGTCAATTATATCTACTCCAGACCTCAAGGTAATCAGCGACGATACTACCCAAGGAGTCACCGATATGACAACCATTATGACCAATCTCGGCATGAAGTCAACTACCCACATGATGGAAATTATAGGATAGCAGAACATAATACGGAGGATCGCACTGAAACAGTACAAAATCAACACAGTAATCAAAATGAAAATAGAGAAGAGGGAGTAAGCCCTCATTTAAACTAATAGAGGCAGTGAAAATTAATGAATACCCGTCACTGAACCGTAATCTTGGGGAACAACGACTAATAAATGAAAATTAAGTGTAATCGTAAGATAACCATAATTAATAACCACTATTTAAAGAATATCAGGGAAGATTTATTGGAAGAGGATGAGAAACATGTAAACAGTAATAGTAATAACGAAATCATATATATATCAGCAAAATTAAATGGGGTAAAATCTACCATAATGATAGACACTGGATCTAACATATCATTAATAGACAGTATTGAACTTGAAAAAATCCAGCGAGAAGTCCAGTTACCCATACCGACCTTACCTGTCAATAATGTGATAATTATCGGAGCCACTGGGAGACAAAATAAAACAGTCAAAAAACAAGTATCACTCGATCTTACCAATAACAATATGACCCTACCAATAGGATTCTTGGTCGCAACGGGATTACCGTTCAATGTATTGATTGGATGTGATGTGTTGCGCCAACATTCCGCAGTAATTGACTTGCATAAAGGTACAATATCTCTAACATCCGAAGAAGGATTATGGACAGCCGAGTTAATTGACACTAATCAAACCGTTCCAGTTAACACCAGATGTAGAACCATAAAAAGCTATTTTTGTAAGGAAAATAAAATACCAGAAGTCATTCAATATGAGGACGATGATCCCAAACTGTGGCAGAGTAAGTTGGAAGAGATTCGAGAATTCCAAAGGGAAAAAACTTATAAACAAATAAGTAAGGTACAGGCCGAAAATTTAATTCAGATATATAATAAATACAGACATGTGTTCTCCAATGCTCCAGGTAAAGTAAAAGGATATCAATGTATAATAAATTTTAAAGAACCAGTGAACTTTCGCAGAAAGTCATACCCAATTGCTTATTCTATAAAAAACGAGGTCCGGAACGAGATTAACCGTATGATTCAAGATGACATAATAGAATATAGTCAATCACCATATACCAGTCCAATAGTGGCAGTCCCGAAAAAGAACGGAAAGGTGAGAATTTGCCTGGACGCTAGGGAAATAAATAAAATGATCGTCAATGATAGGACTTCACCAGGCGAAATAGAAGAAATTTTAAAGAAATTCCACGGTATTAAATACATCAGCACTTGGGATACGGTATGTGGGTACTGGCAGGTCGAACTACACCCAGATAGTAGAAAATACATGGCATTCCTTTTTGACGGAAGGAACTATCAATTTAAAAGGCTACCTTTTGGACTAATTAATTCAGTTGCAATATTTGTGAAATGTATGGACCAGGTATTGGGACAAGAAACACTGCAGTTCACTACGGTCTATGTAGATGATTTACTTATAACTTCTTCACATTGGGATGAACATTGCGAGCGGGTGGAACAGGTACTAAGAAAATTATCTGAAAACAACATAACACTTAAGCTGAATAAATCTAAATTTATCGCCAATCAAGTAAAGTTTTTAGGTTTTAATTTGTCTGAGGAGGGTATCACACCTTCGACAGAAAAAGTAGAAGCAATCCAACTGTTCCCTACTCCAAAAAATAGAAAACAACTACAATACTTTCTTGGAATTTGCAACTATTATCGAAAATTCCAAGATAACTATTCAGAAGTAACGGCCAAGTTTCAGAAACAATTATCATCCAAAGACAAGTGGGCATGGGGACCAGAACAAGATAAAATTCTGCAACTAATCAAGAAAAATTTTTTAGAAACAGTTATGTTGTACCACCCTGATTTTAACAAACGCTTTTATTTAAATTGTGATGCAAGCAATGTTAGCTTAGGAGCTACCCTATATCAAGAAGATAAAGAAGGACATCATATGGTAATCAGCTTCGCCAGCAGGGTGCTTAACAGCTGGGAACGCAATTACAACGTTACCGAGAAAGAGCTGCTAAGCGTAGTGTACGCATGCAATAAATTTAGAACCTATATACTCGGATACCCAGTGACCGTAAGAAGTGACCATAAATCAATTTCATTTCTAAAAAGATGTAAACTTAGTCACGGCCGGTTAACTAGATGGGTCCTTGCCTTGCAAGAGTATTGCATTGATTGGGAATATATACCTGGAAGAAAGAATATAGCAGCCGATATCTTGTCCCGAATAAACATACAAGATCAATCATTTGAAGGAGAGAAGGAAGAGATTGCGAAGGTGTACCATGTCATTAAGAGTCGGAAGGATCTGGAGATTATTATCAATGAAATTAGTCAACACCAAAAATTGGATCCCAAATTAATAAACATACGCCAGAAGATACAAAATGCTGACGAAGTTATTACTAAATATTACTGTATACATGATGACCGATTATTTATTAAGGTTACTCCTAAACAAATAAACTGGAAACTAGTAATTCCCACCGCTGTGGAAAACAAATTAATATTGGATTACCATGAACGATATGGACACATGGGAGCCATGAAAATCGTCAAAGCACTAGAAGAACAAATGTACATAAAAAATTTGACCAGAAAGGTACAAAAATCTATACAGGCATGTCACATCTGCCAGATGGTTAAACATAATAATGAGAAGAAGGAGGGAGTCATGATCCTGATAACATCCAAATATAAGCTGGAGAAGGTATTCCTAGATATATGTGGTCCCTTCCCACGCAGTGGAGGAAATCACAGATACAAATTCATAATAATTATTTTTGATCATTTTTCCAAATACACTAAACTATATGCTATTAGCCGAGCCACGACCAAGAAAATTCTAGAAATAGTCATCGGACGTTACATAGCAGAGGTTGGTAAACCGTCATCTATTATCACCGATCATGGTACGCAATTTAAGGGCTATAAATGGAGAAATAATCTGTTAAAACACAACATTAGAACATATAAGACTTCAGTATACCACCCCAGCAGTAATCCGGCAGAACGTGTACTGAGGGAAGTTGGCAGAATACTCCGAACTTACTGTCATGACCAACAGAGAAGATGGTACGAATACTTGTCACTAACCAAAGAGTTTTTAAATATATCTTACCATCAATCCATTGAAAATACCCCTTATACTGCTTCCACCTAGAGAAATCCAAGATATTATAAACTTTCCAAATAATCCAGAATATCAATTTGAAACAGTTAAATTTTATAACCGAGTTATGGAAAAGACGGAAATGAAGAGAAGAAAATATGAAAAGAATAACCCAAAACCAATTAAGTACCAAGTGGGTGAGAAAGTATTAATAAGAAACAGGGAGCTACCTAGCACTCTAGAGGGAATAACTAAAAATTTATTATTATTATATACTGGGCCATATGTGATAACAAAAAATAATAATAACAATACGTATGAAATAATGAACCCTATCACGAAAAGGATTAAAGGAACGTACAACCAAGAGACCTGGCCCGAGATCAAGACGATGGCGCGGAACAGAGTCCGGTGGCGGAAGTTCATTGATGCCCTATGCTCCACTTAGGAGATGCAGGAATAATGATGACAACCAAGAGTCCATAAAGAAATATAATGAATAAATTCTAAAAATAATAAGAACAACTTATTACCAGTCTTGAAGAAAATTACTTGGAATTTAAAAAGAATTTGAGTTGAATACTACCACTAAATTCTAAAAATAATAAGAACAACTTATTAAAGATTACAGAAAAAGGCGAGAATTATTATTAAATGTTTATAAAGAAATAGTGTGAATAACAAACCCCAAGATTACCGAAGAAAGCGATAATTATTATTAATGTTTATAAAGAAATAGTGTGAATAATGAATAACAAACCCAAGATTACAGAAAAAGGCGAGAATTATTATTAATGTTTATAAAGAAATAGTGTGAATAACAAACCCCAAGATTACCGAAGAAAGCGATAATTATTATTAATGTTTATAAAGAAATAGTGTGAATAATGAATAACAAACCCCAAGATTACCGAAGAAAGCGATAATTATTATTAATGTTTATAAAGAAATAGTGTGAATAATGAAGAATGGAACCCCAAGATAAAAGTTATTACCTCAAATCTACATATGCAAAATAAAGAAAGAAAAAAAAAAATCATATGACCTAAAATATATACTACGTTGCCACATGATGGAGCAATTTCAGTAAACGATTGAATGTAACCAATATAATGTTAAAGAAGACAAGAAAGAAAGAGTATTTATGAACATAATTCATTGAAAAATAAACAGCCAAAATAGTGAAATACGATAAGAAGAAGAATAGTTGGGGCTAAGGAATGTATTTAGTCAAAAATACAATTATAATGATCATTACACAACAACTATTTAGAAAATATTGTGATCAGAGAAAAAAAAAAAAAACCAAACGAAGAAGATGCTTAACATTACAATCTCAACAAAAATGAAAACAAAAATGACTACAAATGATAACTGTCAAAGTCAATATCAACGAATGTTTAAGGAATTAAAATGGAATTACGAAATATGAAGAATAGTAATGAAGAAATATAAATGCAACAAAGAAAAAATCTTTTCCCAAATATTTATTATTAAATGATTAAAGAGATTATTAGGAGATTATTATTATATTTTATAGCTGACTGTAGATGAATTCCAGCAGTACTATATTAAAATGTGGTGTGGGCAGCAGAGTATGAAGCCAAACAGTGCCTCTCTGAACTGTACCAACGCATGTGTTAGGGATTGTTAGGGAAATTAAATATTTAAGGAATATTAGAATAGTTGCAAGAATAAATTCAGTTTCCAAAGGAATGTGACGAAGAAAACAGAAAGAAGTGAGTTGACAGAAGAATAATTGAAAAATACAGTAATTATAGTAATTATAAATAGAAGAGATGTAAAACTAATGTATCAGTGAATAGTGTAGCCAACTACCAACAAATAATGTTTACAGAAATAAAAATGATCAAGAATGTTAATTAAAATGATGAAATGTTATTAAATAAAAAAAAGTATTAATACTAGTCTAATGAAGTTACATTGAGAATCTCATCGTCAACCATTAACAATGAAATGAAGAAAGGCATGTGAAAAAGACAAGTTTATTTGACCTAAACTTCATTCAGGTAAACTAAACTTTTTTAGGAGGGGAAGCATATGTAACGCAACAGAAATGCTAGCATTCATGTTACATAAAAGACGGTTCACAGAATAATAAACAAATTGATATTTAAACCCATAATAGAACAGAGATCCAATAATTACAATTATAATCATAGACAAAATTAAATACGGATGCAAGGTAGTGTTGACTAGAATAAACGAACCTGTAAGATAAATAATAGCTAATGATATATGTTTAATGAAAAGCAAAACAAAAAAATGAAACAATGACTTAATTTATGGTAATAACAAATAAGAATTTTGTGTTAAGAAGTATTATTTTATGACAAAAATGTTATGATAATGTTTATGTGATGTTATATCAAATATGTGTTGAGTTAATGAAAAATAATTAAACAAGTTGTATTATTCAATGACTGTCGTAGAATGAAGTGTGAGGCAGTTAATCAATGTTCATAAATTCGAATTTTGTTGTATGTGATCAAGAGATCAAGATAAAATTGTTATTAGATATAGAAAAATAATTGTTTATATAAGTGCTAATAATTAAGATTTGATTGTATGTATGAATTTATATAAAAGGGACTATAGATGCCTAACAGACATAACCACTGGTAGATCAGTTTACAATAAAAGGCCTAACAGGCAAAACTACTATATAAACACTCATAACATAAAGATTAGGTGCATCAATTAATAATAATTAATAAATACGCTATGAAGAGCTAGAAAAAAAAAACATTAAATTAATAATAATATTTAATAAAATTTATACAAATTATAATAATACCATAATGCCATAATATCGATTGGTAAAATATAATATCGAAGGTGGATTAAATATAATAAAAAAGAAAAAAAAACGGACTTATATAAAAAAACCAGTAGAATATGTGTATAAAATAATAAACCAACTATCGGTAAAGTTACATTCCGATAGGACAGCAAATTGATAAAGAATAGATAAAAAATATATGAAAGAAACACTATATATTCAAAACATGTGGAAGGCAGAAATTATTATATGTTGCTAGGGACAACAAAAAGGAGAAGAAGTTGTTGATTTAGACAAGACAAGAATTGCTTTAAATGAACTGAAAGTGATGAGATTAAAAACCCAAGAATAATCTATTTAATTGTAATATTCGAAATTACCAGATACGATTATAAAAATACAAAATTCTAAGGACAATATTTACGTCTACTACCGATACAGATAAACAAAATAACACTACAATATGAAATGATAATAGAGAGTAAATAATTGAAGTCTACAAGAAAGAACTTGAACTGTCCCATATCCGAAGGGAATTGATGAGATATTAATCAAATAGAAAGAATTAACAGTAACACAACTCATAATATTCACAACACCAGAAATTATAACCCTTTCAAATACACGGAACAACACTAATTGCTTCAACCGAAAGAAGAACTTATTTGGATCCTGGCGGTGCAGAAGAAACATCAATCGGGCTGTAAAACAATCCAGAAGCTGTATTCCGAAGTGGACAGGACAAGAATTACTATTATTAAACCGAAGAAAGAAAAACCGTACTGCATAATCATCCAAACATTAAATTTAGCGATCAACCGCCTACACGATTTGCTTCGTTCGAGTCTGGTAAATTATATTATATTAATCATACTAAATACACAACACATAAATTTTGTAAATCTTGCATTCTTATCTATGTATTTTTAGTCTTCCCCACAGTTACAAGAACCTTCACACCCTGAAATAAATTAAATACAAATCAAAACATAATATATAACCAAATATAAATAAAGGATTAAAATAATCAACAATCGATACCTGAAGTCTATAGTCCAAGCATATATTAATTAGAACATATCTTATTTAATGTGAATTAAGTAAACAACTAAAGAACCTTTATATATTTGTCAAATCTTGTTATTTGGAGTATGGTTTAGTGAACTGGGAACAAAAAGTAACTGAATAAGTATAGAATAAATGGTTAATATAAACATCGAAATAACCTATAAGTTTCGTTGAGCCGATACTGCAGCGCTTATAGCGGAATTATCTGACACCAAAGAGGGAGCGTAAAATTACGAAATTACACAGATCTCTCTTCAAGGTATAATAGGGTTGGATGAAATTGTAGAATAACGATTAAGTTGTTTAAGTTCTAGGCACACTAACACTGATAATTATTAAAGAGTTAAGTTAATATTAATTAATTGCATCCATATATTCCACAACTCCAAATATCTCCGAGATTTATATAATTAAAGTAATACAAAACAAATTGACAAATACAACAGTGGGGTTTTAAGGAGAGGAAACCCGTTTAAGTACAAATTGGCTTCCATCGCGGGGCTTGAACAATAGCGGTCCCACCAGGGATACGGTATTTGTAACAATATATATATATATATTTTTTTTTTCTTACAAAATTTCAAACAACATTTCAAAAATAAAAACAAAAGCACAAACAACGTTTTCAGTAATTATTGTCAAAAACTTAATCTTCGTCATCCAGTTCATTTTTATTGGCACATGTTCCGCAGAGATAAACTGTTTTCACCAAATGAGTTTTGCATGTAAAAGCAGAACATTCTGAGCAACTATTCGTAGTGTAGTTGTTTTTTGCTCTTCCGCATGAAGTGCATCGTCCTTTTCCCTTTTTTGCGGGTGGTTGTATTTCCTGCTCCTCGTTTATTCCGTCCGATGAAAGCACTCTACGAATTATTGCTTTTGAATGCACAGGTAGGCTTCGTAAGTTTGCACGATCTTGAAGGTGTGGCTTCATAAGAGACGTTGCTAAGTTTTTCAAAAATATTCTTCTAAACTTGGGAGAAGCACTGGGTTCAGAGAAATTCAAAAGGATTTGTGCATTTATGCCTGCCACGTTATGAAGCGCAAAAAAAGTTGCCATCGTCCATCTCTTTGTTTTACGGGCTACGGTGTAGTTGCCACCGAGTTGGTCTACTACATCCACTCCACCTTCGAACTTATTATAGTCCATGATTATTTTTGGTTTTTGTGTCTCTGAATCAATTTTATCATCGTCGTGCACGGTGCTGAGAAGAATTACACATTTATTTTTTTTGGTCATGTAAGAAACCATCGTGACATCTTTTTGAAAACAAAAAATTGAAGTTCCAACTTCTCTTATTTTCGTTGGCTGTAATTGAAAAGGGATTTCTTTTTTGTTCTTTTTTAGTGTACCCACGAGAGTAATACCACTGGCGAGGAGAGATTTGGCTAAAGGATAACTAGTGTACCAGTTATCGGTAGTCAGGTTTCTGTTAGAACCTTTATAGCGGCTAATCAGCCTATTGACGATATCCAAGCTCGCATTCGAAGCTTCATACGGTCCAGGAGGTTGAGTGCCACAGTACATTTCCAATTTCAAGCAATAAAAAGTTCGCGAATCAACAACTGCAAATATTTTTAGGCCATACTTGGCCGGCTTATTAGGAATGTATTGAATGAAAGAGCACCTGCCACGAAATGGCTCTAACTTTTCATCAACCGTCAGTTGATCCCCAGGCGAATAAAATTTATCACAGTTGTCATTGAAAGAGTCGTAAAACTCCCGTATTGCGGCTAACTTATCGGCTGTTTTTCGAGTAAGTCTTGTTGATGTGTCATCGAATCTTATGGAAGCTAGAAGGTATCTGAATCGTTTCAGCCCCATCACCCCTTGCAATATTTCAATGGCAGTGCCATCCCGAGCCCATGCTTCGTCAAGATGTATTTTAGACATTTTTTTGTATCCTAATAAGAATAAAGTCCCAATGACGGCCATTATTTCTGATCTACTTGTGTCCTTTGCACTATTTTTTGAGATTTTCTTAGGGTCCTCCATTGTTCTGTTACGCTGTATGTACATGTTAGTGTATTTCACTGGAGAATCAATTATGTCTAAGTTTATAATCTTCAAGAAAGCGGAAATTTCGTCTTTCACGTCGGCACAGTCTTTGGAAGCCGGAAGTACTTGTTTCACAATATTTTTACTAGGCGTACGCGAAAATTTACTTTTTATAGGGCCCTTCTTCCATTTATAAATTTCACTGATTTCCTTTACGACCCTTCCTCTTACTTTCTTCTTTTTGTAAATAGTTTTAGTAAAAAAATCGTTGTCATCGGTGTCACTCACCTCATCGTCAGAAGTCCTTGGAAGTGGTTGAGGAAGATCACCATCTATTTCGGAATCACTATTGTGGTCACTCTGTTCGATAATCTCACGTTTGTCAATATCAGATGATTGAATGTCAGTGTCAACGCCTGAATTTTGCTTCTCTTCATCCGACAGTTCACGTAAAACACGTTCGAAATCTTCGGGCCGCACAATTTCATTCCGAGACATAGTTGGAGGGGCGGCGTACAGAGTACGCCAAACCGACCGGCAAGTAAAAGACGTCACTACTTCGGCTTGCGATAACAGACTGGTGAAATTCAAACGGATCATTGTGCTCGGAGGGAGTTGGTAGGAGGGTACTGAGGGGGCCGTGCCTCGATGATTGGTAGGTTTTCATTTACAGCAAAACTTGCGTGGCTGGCGTACTCTATACGCCTACCCGGGCAATTAAGGGTTAAATTAAATGATTTTGTATTTTAATGTCCACAGTGTTCATAAATAATTAATGTTCCTTTCAGTTTTCACTGGTGTCTGGTTTAATAGTGTTAGTGCAGTTAATCTAGTGTTGTGTAGTACTATTCATGTTTTTAGAATAAGGTTATTTTTTTCTCACCAGGAGTACGAGGTACTTTCAATCTTTATTTTTTTTTTTAGTATTTATTCTTCTTATTAGTTTCTTCATCAGTCCAGTAAAATTAATGCATTCTTCTTCACTTTCAAATGGTTTTACTGTTTTTTAATATATTTTTGATTTCTTTTTTCTAAACTCGGATCTGATCCCCTGTTATAATTTTGGTTATGTGCTGTACAGAGCTGACCTGTACTGTTTTTAGTGTAACAATAGAGTGATTGAATTTTCTCGTTCCTTCAACGGTCTAGACCAAATTTCTGTGAAATCTCATTGGTCAATATGGTAAACTCAAAGATCACATGACACTTCATTATTGAAAATATATTATTTTTATATCTGGCCCCACAAATTACTCCCTAATTAATTCTAAATTATATTGAAATTGGTTTACATAGTTTTTTTTCTTAGCACGACATAAGCATTTTGATACCTTATGTGATATATCTGGACCCAATATTAGATGTTTTATCGTCTTTACAAAAATTCTGTTTATAGGCCTTCATACAGTTTTGTAACATTTACTAACACATTTCTTAATTCATTAATTTATTCTAACAAAGGTTGTCTACTAACTTTAAAAATAATGACTACTTGCATGTCATTACATTGGATGCAAACTTTTATTAAATACTAACAATATTGCTCCATTAACACTAAATCTGAAAACATGTCAACCCAATGGTTTGCCTTCCTGGCTGATATTACCATTATTATTAACTCACTAACAAAAAGAAATTGTTTAACATACAAAATTATCAACTCTTTACCCTGTCTATCAATTTCTGTTAGTTGATTAACAATAACTTGTTTGTCTAGGCCTATTTTAGGTACTATTTGGTACTATTTTCTAAACTCCACCTTCCAGTTGGCCTATAGGCTCAATACATTGCTAGTCCTTTATAATAGATTCATTAATAACACAGAATACTAAGGTGTACTTGAAATAAACTCAATTAAACAATGTTAAAGCCTTTTCTTTTAACATAAATAACAGGGCTTGAGAGGCACAGGATCGTCAACAACTAATATTAATTCTTACAATTATTTCACTAACATCAACATTTAGTTTGACTATCACTGTTTAGTGTTTTCATAACTCTATTGGTTTATTTCCTTATTTGGTTCTTTTTGTTTTATATGTTTACACTTAAGTCCACTGATTTAATCATTGACCTTCACAGTCTTTTCTGTATGATCAATGATTACCACTATTTTCACTTATTATCTCACCTTTCACTTATACACTTTTTTTACAGTTTCTTTCTTATAGTCTAATGTACAGCATTTTTATCTATTCTACCCTACTCTATTGTACTTCTTTATTTTTGTTTAATGTTTTATTTATTTAGGTTTTTTCTTTTCAAGTTAAATGTTTTATTATTGTTATTTTGGTCTTTTATTATTTGGGCTTATTGACTCATTTGGGCTTCCCATATCTTCGCGTTACAATATATATATATATTTAATATTTATAAAGACTTTACCTCAAGAAGGTTCTTCTTATTTGGAACATGTTTCGGGAAGCCTTGTGTTCCCATCCTCAGCCTTCCTGATTTTGAGTCTTGTGAGGTATTTGTGTGTTGGCTGGTTGTTGCTTTGGTTTCCTGTTGGTCTCTGGTGCTTTAAATTGGTATTATTGTGTGTGATTGTGGTGTATGTATTAGTATTTTGTGTATTTTCTATGTTGAGTGCTTTGGTATATACTAATACATACACCACAATCACACACAAAAATATCTTGAGGTAATTTCAGTATAAATATAAAATATATTATATACATCAAGAAATGGACTGTAGCAAAAATATCTACATAGGCCAGACAGGAAGATCTTTTTCATCCAGATTTTCTGAACACACCAAAGCACTAACCAATAATAACATACAATCCACATTTGCCACACAGATCCAGACAGAAAACCACAGTTACACCAATATAAAAAACAACCTTGAAATTTTACACTACCTACCCAAAAGTCATAAACTTAACACCACAGAACAATTTGAAATATACAAACACAACAAAACACAACCAAACAACATACTCAAATCAAACACACTATTTGACACAATAATAAACAACACATACAACAATTCAAACTCCTGCGCCAATCCCCTCCACCTCCACCCCCACACACAACCTGTTAACTAAAAACCGTTACACATAAAATTACCGACAACTAGGCACATTCCGTATCCAAACTCACTGAAGAAGGAGAACACCACTCCGAAACGTCGTCTGAGTGAATAAAACAAGTAAGTTTACAGTGAAAGTAACACCAATATTAATAATTATTATGTGTGTAAACAAAGGAGTGATGAACATTCAAAATAGTATATGTAGCAAAAAGTGTTTAAATATATATATATATTGTAACGTAACAGAATTGAGGTCCCCAACGTTACATAAAAAAAAAAAAAATTAAATTAACTATGGTCAAGGACCATACCACGAATTAAGGTTGCTCAGTAATTAGTGCATCTGAAATGTACCTCAAGTCAAAAGATATAATAAATAACATTGAGTATAAAATACTATACCAATTAATGGTTAATATAATAAATTGTACTCGTTTTTTATACTGTAGCATGTTAGTGTTCACAGAATATTTATGTTATGTGTTGAGTATAGGAAGAGTGAACTAATGTTGTTTAATAGGAATACTCAGTCAGTGATAATGTTTGTATTTATGTTAAATTTGTCTTTAGATAATCAAGTATAGTTACCTGTGTTAGGCATTATACTAAGTTTTAAGTATTTGCTAAAATCGAATAATGAAGTTGTTTTAATTAATGTTTGTAAACTTGGCCAGGATGGCAATAAGTGGTTAAAGTTTGACAAGTAGTTCTGATAATTATATTGTAAACTAATGAAGGGTTCCAAGACGAGTTAATTAAGGTAATAAAATAAAAACCAGGAAGTTAAAATTACTGTAAATAACCATTAACCAATAATTAATTGTACAGTAGGTCAGGTAAAAGAAAATTAAGTTAAAAAACCAAACAATATTATAACAGTTGTAAGAAAACCTATAGGCCTAAATTTAATATTTGTAAAAGGAAATTAATACCTTTTTAAGAAGTCCAGTCCAATGAAACTATAGTAAAACGTATACTGGTTAAGAAGGAAGGTTAGGTGAGAATTTTAGGTAATTTAGTATTATTCCAAGCATGGAGTATTTTATTGAAAAAGAGTAGTAATATTCTATAATTCTGGCTCTAGGATATCTAATTTCATCCAATGACAGAAAAAGTGGTTGTTAAGGCAACTGAAATGTGCAAGAGTTGTTGATTTGAAGTCATTCGATTCTATTGTTACATGCTATTGAGTTGAAATGAGCAGACACATTTAAAAGAAAGAAAGATAAAATTTGAAAAAATATGAATCTAAATTAATAATAGATCCATGTTTTTCGGTATCCAAGCCACTTATAGTATATAATTAGTAAAATAGTTTACCTTTTTCTTGTCCGTCTGGTGGCCTTTTCTCTATATTTCATTCAACGCGTTTCAGGACATATGCCCCATCATCAGGATATCCCTTGTTGAAGTTCGTCGATCGTTAAAATATTAAAAACACTGTACACACAATTCTACACATAACAATAAATATAATATAAACATAAAAACACATAAAATACCCAGATTTTAGACACACACGATATCGGTGGTGCGCACCACGACATGCTATAGTCGACTGCAGTGTTCATGTTGTTATATGTCGTGCACTATGGACCTTGTTCTGTATTCTTATCGCTGTGTCATATAATAGATTGGACTGGAAATACAGCTGATCGTTAAGGATGACTTCTTCTGTTTTTTTATTTTTGTAAGCTTTATATATTTCGTATTCTTCGATAGCATTCATATAATTTCCTTTTCTGCATATGTGGAGGGGTTGAAAGTTCGTTGTGAAATCAGTATAACTATGGTTGTTGTCCATCAGATGGCGCGCATAATTTGACACAGTTTTACTAAATTCTTTTTTAGGTAAATGTTCTTTGAATCGTCTTTTAAAAGGTCTACCAGTTTGGCCAATGTAAAAGCTGTCGCAGTCATTGCATATTATCTTCTTTCTTTCTTCTTTCTTGTGTAAATCATAGATAATTTAGTCAAGAAACACAGAAAGAAGAAAAACAACATAGAATTACAAGAAAATAATAGAAATAAAATTAGGTATATAGCATCAGAATATGGTAACACCCTACCCAAAATTTTAAACAAAGTATTCGGTGGGATAAATATTAAAATGGCTTACCGAACTAATAATAACATTAATAAGATACTCTTACCTAAACATTCAAAATCAATTGAAGACAGGACGGGCGTTTATAAGATAATATGCAATGACTGCGACAGCTTTTACATTGGCCAAACTGGTAGACCTTTTAAAAGGCGATTCAAAGAACATTTACCTAAAAAAGAATTTAGTAAAACAGTGTCAAATTATGCGCGCCATCTGATGGACAACAACCATAGTTATACTGATTTCACAACGAACTTTCAACCCCTCCACATATGCAGAAAAGGAAATTATATGAATGCTATCGAAGAATACGAAATATATAAAGCTTACAAAAATAAAAAAACAGAAGAAGTCATCCTTCACGATCAGCTGTATTTCCAGTCCAATCTATTATACGACACAGCGATAAGAATACAGAACAAGGTCCATAGTGCACGACATATAACAACATGAACACTGCAGTCGACTATAGCATGTCGTGGTGCGCACCACCGATATCGTGTGTGTCTAAAATCTGGGTATTTTATGTGTTTTTATGTTTATATTATATTTATTGTTATGTGTAGAATTGTGTGTACAGTGTTTTTAATATTTTAACGATCGACGAACTTCAACAAGGGATATCCTGATGATGGGGCATATGTCCTGAAACGCGTTGAATGAAATATAGAGAAAAGGCCACCAGACGGACAAGAAAAAGGTAAACTATTTTACTAATTATATAAATTAATAAATCCTATTTGAAACATAATTCTATAATACTACTGATGAGTAATAAAACCAATTAGGCTTCCAATTTATAACTGAATACCTAAAAAAGAGTCAAGCATTCCTCGCTTCAGTCACCAGGATAATTCCGCTGGATTCGGTATTAAACCGATTTCCCCTGTAATCAGAAGCCTAATCGAGGGAAATAAAGGCCGAAACTAACGGAATTATTGAGAAGACACACGAAGACCTCGTTTTGCAGAGTTAACCTTCACTTGCAAGAAAAAGCTAGAATACTATTTTCATCCCACCGTGACTGACAACTATCAAGATCGTAAAAGAAGAACGGCAGTCAGAAGAGTTCCTGAGAGCTTCCTTGTATACTACTCCATCAATTTTATTAAGGGCCAGAACACTTTTTCCTGGATGAACGTAATTTAAGCCGATCATCTTCAACTGTTTACACTACACTGTCCAGTGCCAGTTGGAGTTCTGCCAACCCGGTAAAAAACAACTTATTTTTAAATTCAATATATTTAGAGTTAATAACCTTATGTACTACTTGAGTAACCGTAATTTTGCATTTACCTGGCCTTACTAATGGTTCAAAGAATCTTACGAACCCTGGAATAAGAAATATTTATTGTTATATTTAATTTGTATAAGTCAAAGGAACTTGATCAATTGACGATCGATATACCGTTACATAATCGATTTAAGGATATTATTATTTTGGAGAGGACTGTTACTGTGAAATAACGTATAAAATTAATAAAAAATCTTTCTTGTATGAGATAATGTTCTGAATTATTGCAGAATAAGTATTATATGTTGTGGGTGGCGTAATTGACAGGAAAAGGGTGAATAAAATCAGATGAACGGTTAACCTAGACACAAGTTTATCACGACTAGCAGTGCTAATTGTCAACAGCTGGTGGAACGGGAGATTGCCGAACTAGCGTGTTTTCTGCACCAAATTTGAATTGAATTATCTAATATAGAGGGACTAGGGTTGACAAGAATACTTAATACATTCCGTCAATAAAGGACGTATGTAGTTAATATTACATAACTATTGAATACTTAGTGGGAACTGTATTATAGTACAATTAAAAGTAAAAATAACATAATCATAATTGTATTTGCCTAATAATATATATTTTCAGGTTTCATCTGTAACAACCTAATAGATATATTCATTAATAACATATTGATTAAAAACAGGTAACAACATTTTATTTGTTACAAATTGGCGCAAACCAACATGGCTGAATTAAACCCTGAAACCTAAATTAAATCCTATTGATCTGAAGATAACTTAGTGGTTACAATTACCGCCTTCAACGTTGAACCACGGGAGTCTCATATAACTAAATACACCCATAAACCAAGTTCTTTACAAATTGACGACTCCAACGTGGGGCATCATCATTTCTATGAACACCGTCTAACGTGTTTCTTTACAAATTGACGCTCACAACGTGGGGCATCATCGTCTTCTATTAACACCAACAACATCAAGTTTCCTTACAAATTGACGCTCACAACGTGGGGCATCATCATCTTCTCTTAACATATAAACGTTTTTCTTTACAATATATATATTGTACTGATATTTTTGCAAGTATTGTAATTATTATATGCCACACGTTGGTGAAGTCATTTTGTGTACTGTTATTTATTTATGCATATATTTTATTTCTATATGCCATACATTGTGGATGCCATTTAATGTACTATTATTTTATTATTTGTATGGTACTAAATGTCACTATAATATTGACGACTCGGAACACAAAGTGTTCCGAGTCGTCAATATTATAGTGACATTTAGTTAAGTAACGGACACGTCATGGACAACGAAATCCAAGAATTTGTATGGTATTTCTATCTGCTCATATAAAGAAAACTCTATCTCAGGGTTAACAATTATTAAGTTGATTTATATTATTTAATACTGTGTATGATTTATTCTTTTCTTTAATCCGTACCAAATAACGTTAGTGTATACATTTTTTAATAAATAACAAGGTAAGAATATCTACCATATAAATGTAAATAGTTTGAATCTGAGCTCTTCACAACTGCAACGGGTTCAATTCTAGTTGATGTTTATCATCTTAAAGGTAATGTTAGGCTACATGGTTTGTTCCTTCTCTGGGATTTCTTATTAGATTAAATGTTGAATTATATTTTCTTCTATGATTACTAAATTGATACTTCTTCGGAATATCGAATTTTATTGTATTGACACTCAAACTATCTTCCAGGACAGGCTTCTTCTTTTAGTTCGGCGTTCTATAAATGATATACTCAGACTTCTTGAAATATTGTTGTTTATTAAGTTGTATAAAAATTACAATTCTTTCAATGTTACAGATTTATACTCTTGTATGTTTATTAAATTCAATATCAATGTTAACTCCCTTCCTTTAAAGGTTTCC
This sequence comes from Magicicada septendecula, assembly GCA_034769895.1. Lineage (NCBI taxonomy): Eukaryota > Metazoa > Arthropoda > Insecta > Hemiptera > Cicadidae > Magicicada > Magicicada septendecula. Next base: position 152,726,935 of record CM068368.1, on the reverse strand, counting down.
TTTATTAAATACAAAATTAAACTCTTTTACAAGACCCCTCTTAGATGTTTATGTGATTAAATATAAAAATAGACTTTGTGATGTGCGTCGTATTACATATAAAATTAAACTAAACAAATTTTCTTCCATTTGAATACAATTCAAATCTAACAATTTACAATTTGCCGTTTAGATATCTAACTACATTCGTCACATCTTCCCATCATATGACTCTTAACAACATATATCATTTTATTAATTATTATTAATTACATTTATTTGCTTTTTTACATTATCCATATAATTAGTATATTTTAGATTACTATTCTATTAATCTTTCATTTTATTTGAATGTTTATTTCCAATTTAATATAATAATTGTCAACACATATTTCTTAATGCTGTTCTATATAATATTGGAGTCTACCTCTATGTTGGTCGTGACTAACACTCAGTTTTTTTGTTTACAATCCTAACATATGTTCACCATGTCTATTAAATTTATATCTTCTCTCTTTGAAAATTATTATTTCATTCTTAAGTACTGTGTTGCATTTTAACAGCAGTGCAATATATATTTTGTAACAAAATTTAAAAGTTGGATTTTCGGAGTTACAAAAAATTGTAATACAAAAAAATTTTGTTTGAAAAAAAATGTATTTATTTATTTAATTATTTGTATGTTTAATTAATTATTTATTTATTTATTATTAATTTAATTAATTTAATACTAGGGATGTGTCGGTACCAAATTTTTCCGATCCCGGTACCAGTACCGATTCCATAAGAATCGATTCCCGATTCTCGGTACCGGTACCTAAAAACAAAAATTATCCGCTGAGTGGCTCACTTCCTCGAAGGGTATATCACTTCTAGACACTTGAGTCAAAGTGAAAGCGTTGCCATCATTACTGTAAAAGTGAGCTGTTACAGCCATGTAGTCAGTGTTGCTTACAGATGTCCACATATCAGTAGTCAAAGTAATGTTTGTTGCTTGAGATAACTCTTCTTTGACTTCCCTGATCAGATTTTGATACATGTCAGAGATAATTTTGTTGGTCAAGGTTTTTCTTGACAGTATTGTATATCTAGGTTCTAGATTATTTATCAGCCTACGAAAACCTTTATTCTCTACTACAGAGAAAGGCTGAAAATCCAAACAAACCATTTCAGCAATCAATTTGTCAATATTTTTTCACCTAATGTCATCTGACTTAAATTTTTTAATTTTGTTATACATACTTGGCAAGGTTTGTTGTTGTAAGGTCATTTGATTCCTTAAGTGAATGGCTTTGGAGTAAGGGCTGAATCTAGGTGAAGTGTGAATCTCAGAACTATCACCTAGGTCTGTTGTTGATGCTGGTGACAGCAGATAAATTTGGAGAAGTCATCAGAGGGTTTGGATCATCTGTATCCGAAACATCAACACTTAGGCTTAAATTATCATCACTTATTTCTTCTACATTTAAGCCCATATCTGGGCTGGAAGTTTTACGGCCTAAATTTGTATTTTTACTAAAATAATTGCTTAAAGTGGATCCACTGGGTATACTCAGAGTTTTGGCTGGCTCTCTATTAGTAGGAGCATTCGGCCTACTTTTAGAATGCGTTTTAAAATGTTTCATTAAATTTGAAGTACTCTTACTTCCACCTCTTCTCAAAATTAATTTACTGCAGATATTGCATTTGGCAAACCGATTATCGGCAGCGTCAATTTTAAAATACTTCCAAACCTGGGATGACATCTCTTAAAAATATTCTAAAATTCCAAATAATTATAAATATTAAACTTATCTAAACTGAAACCACTAATAGGGCAAAGTTTGCTCCCCAATTTGAGAACTCGAGACCTCCCCAATTTAGGACACGTCACGAGTTTTCTTCATAACCTATACGGAAAAATCAAACTACTTAATTCTACAAAATTTCTGCTTAAATTAGTGAATTTTGACTCCTTAATTCTGTAGATACTAGCAAAACCAAAGTTTACTATAGACGTTCGTTAAATCTAGGAGTAGGAACTAAAATCTGCAAACGGTGACTAGAATTTACTAATTCGATATTCCTAAATCTACCATTTGTATACAAACATAACCATTACATGTCAAAAGGTCAAAAGAAAATAAAATCATTTTTAAAATTTACAGATATTTTCGGTTAAAATAAGCTTACATTTATATTGTTTTTGCCGATATTTAGTCTACAGTTTTAACTATGTAAGTTGTTGGTTAATTTAAGTAGTTTTTTCTGTGTAAATTCCTTATTTGTATTATGCGATAAACAATGTTGTAGTACAGCGGAATATAGCCTTACAGATACTTAACAGAATACAGTAATAAGATGGATATATAACTTAAAGTTAGACAGAGTTGAAAAGTCCCTGGTAAAATATTTTTCGCACAAGACAAACTAATAACGTGTACTTCTCACAAAGCAGATAAGCAACTGAACTGCTGCTCCTACCACGAAGTTTAGACACGAGGCTATTGTAGCATGTGGCTTGCCGATTTGCAGAATAGGGGATTAGATTTGTTGTGGCAGTGCTATTTGTGGCAACGCTTTTGCCTACCTGACATTGTTTGCTTTCACACGCATACATTATACAAACACTGTATAAGTGCCTGTCCGTGTCAGACACGCACCTCGTGCTCCGTTGGCGACGCTCTAACCTACGAATCTTGGCTTCGGTTTTTTGCATTTTTGTCGTGTTTGCAGCCATCGCGTTGCGATTTCCTTGAAATTTACATCGACTGGGCTGAATCTGACCACGACCTGTGGTGTTTAAATAACGCCACCGTGGTACTTCCGAATCGCCAAACCGCTTTCCGTGTACAGTGTGAAAGTTTTAAAAGTACCGACAATCTAATGACTATGAAAATGGTCTAATGCAAAAACAAAGGATAAAACATGTAAAAGTACTGGTACCGACTTTGTAGCACCGGTTCTCGATACCGGTACCTAACCCCAAGAACCGGTGGTACCGAGAATCGGTACCGAGAACCGACACATCCCTATTTAATACCTTAGAATAACAAGAATTGTTTTTCCGCGTTAACTAGAATATAAAACGTAATAATCGATTATTGGTCTTCCGTTATTCTATGAGTGTACTCCTTCAAAGATGTTATTTTCTTCTTTTCTTGGAGTCCAGGTGTCAAATATTATCTAAAATTCTTCTATCTATATATTTACAAATAATTATAATTTTCAATGATTTTATTAGTATTATAGAAATTAATCGATTCTGAATCGATCAGCTAATCGACAGCTCACAAACTCATATCTCAGGGCGAATTGGTTTGGTTATATAAATTATTAAAGTTAAATTACAGGTTCTTTTAGCTGTTATTATAATAGTCAGAGAAAGGGCAAAGCTGAAAAGTATAACACTTACAATAAAAAAATTCTTAATTATCAAAAAATATAAAATATTATTGAATAGAAAATGTTAATAAGTTAAATTTCTCGAACCAACGGCGTTGAGTAAGGTGATGTCATCTCAGCTGTGCTCGACTCGAAACATTCCCAAAATGGCGGCTCCCGTGCTGCTTATGTAGTAGGCGTCTTCACAACGGAATTTCTTCAAATAAATGTTTCTTCTCTAGATGTTCCTCATTCGAGCAGTAGTGATTAATTTATCTTTGTATCAGTATATTTATTCTGGATTAGTGGTCAGTTATTTGGCTCGACAATCAGTGTTCAAAAGTGTTCTTGTTCCATTTAGTTCATAAGGTTGACTATGGCAAATTTCGTCTCGATAAAATTCAGAATTAACGTTTATATTTTCTATTAGTAGGATTGCACTTTTCAATCTTCATAAATAGTTTAATCTGGTTTATTCCATTGGAACTCAGTGTTAACTCATATTTTTTAAATTTCTCATGTTTAATTTTACTAGTTTTAGTTCATGTCAAAAATTTTTTCTTCTCTCTTTTAATGAATTAAATTGCGTGAGCTCGTTCTGAAGTAAACGTCTCAACGTGTAACAATCAACTAACTCTCTTTCTTCTCCATACAATAGGTCCTGGCTGATTTAATATTAAATCAACATCGTTTTAACCAGATTGCATTTCCGCCTAAATATTTGACTTTTACATTATATGATTAATTACATTTTTGCTATTATTTAATTTTATTAAATACTAATTACATAATCACTTTCCTTAGTTAATTCTGCGTTATTTAATACCAAACATGATATACCTTAGAGTATTTTCTAACTCAAGAAGTCATATTTACAGTATATTTGGATGTAGGCTTTTAATATTGTACTTCCTGCCATTATATGGTTTACCACTTCTATTATGTTCCAATTATCATTGAACAAGATCATTGATTGAATTGAAATGGTTATTTTTCTTTAACTCTATGTAATTTTATGATTTGGTTAACTAATTTAAATATTATCTTTAATTTAGGCTTTCCCCTTAGATTCCAGTGTTATTACACTTGCATTTTTTTTACTTCCATATTCCTTAAGGAATGGAAGTATGGTGATGGCAAAAAAAATCGTGTTCGAGATTATTGCAGATTCTGATTCTACTACACTCAAAACATGAAAAAAAGTCGTTTTCCGAAAAGTGTCTGTGTGTGTGTGTCTGTCTGTCTGTCTGTCTGTCTGTAGATTTTTTTTCTATGGCAAACGATAACTGCCGCAAATTCAAACAGAATCAAATAATTTTTTGCATGCAGTCCTGATTTGCAGAGTACTCGCGACCTATTGTTTTTGGTGAAGATCGGTTGAGGGAAAGGGGTAGTTTACCTGCAACGGTTTTTTTTTAGCAAGGGTAATTTTGTTTGTTTGGCAAACGATAACAGCCGCAAATTCAAACAGAATCAAATAATGTTTCGCATACAGCCCTGAATTGTAGAGTTCTCAAGATCTGTTGATTTTGGTGAAGATCGGTTAAGGGAAAGGGGTAGTTTACCTGTAACGTTTTATGTTTTAACAAGGGTATTTCCTATGGCAAACGATAACAGCCGCAAATTCAAACAGAATCAAAAGATTATTTGCATACAGCCCTAAATTGTAGAGTTCTCAAGACCTATTGTTTTTGGTGAAGTTCGGTTGAGGGAAAGGGGTAGTTTACCTGCAACGTTTTTTTAACAAGGGTATTTTCAATGGCAAACGATAACAGCCGCAAATTCAAACAGAATCAAATAATGTTTTGCATACAGCCCTGATTTGTAGAGTACTCAAGACCTATTGTTTTTGGTGAAGATCGGTTAAGGGAAAGGGGTAGTTTACCTGTAACGTTTTATGTTTTAACAAGGGTATTTCCTATGGCAAACGATAACAGCCGCAAATGCAAACAGAATCAAATAATGGTTTGCATACTTCCCTGAATTGTAGAGGTCTCAATGACTTTCGATTTTGGTGAAGATCGGTTAAGGGGAAGGGGTAGTTTACCTGCAACCTTTTACGTTTTAACAAGAGTAAAGTACTTGAAAATTTATTTAAACTTTTTGAAACAATGATAATTGTTAAAAATAAAATAATTTTGTTGCCAGGCAATAAAATTATAATTTTTTCATTTTAATGTAATATAATATTTTTCATTTAATACAGCAATAAAAAAGCAGGTAAGACACAGCCTGGCTGTTTGGCTGAAAATGATTTTAAATATAAATCTTAGAATATGGAAGTCATGTATGGTTCTCCATACCGATATTTACTTCCATATTCCTTAAGGAATGGAAGTATGGTGATGGCAAAAAAAATCGTGTTCGAGATTATTGCAGATTCTGATTCTACTACACTCAAAACATGAAAAAAAGTCGTTTTCCGAAAAGTGTCTGTGTGTGTGTGTGTCTGTCTGTCTGTCTGTCTGTCTGTCTGTCTGTCTGTCTGTCTGTCTGTCTGTCTGTCTGTAGATTTTTTCCTATGGCAAACGATAACTGCCGCAAATTCAAACAGAATCAAATAATTTTTTGCATGCAGCCCTGATTTGCAGAGTACTCGCGACCTATTGTTTTTGGTGAAGATCGGTTGAGGGAAAGGGGTAGTTTACCTGTAACGTTTTATGTTTTAACAAGGGTATTTCCTATGGCAAACGATAACAGACGCAAATTCAAACAGAATCAAAAGATTATTTGCATACAGCCCTAAATTGTAGAGTTCTCAAGACCTATTGTTTTTGGTGAAGTTCGGTTGAGGGAAAGGGGAAGTTTACCTGCAACGTTTTTTTAATAAGGGTATTTTCTATGGCAAACGATAACAGCTGCAAATTCAAACAGAATCAAATAATGTTTTGCATACAGCCCTGATTTGTAGAGTACTCAAGACCTTTTGGTTTTGGTGAAGATCGGTTAAGGGAATGGGGTAGTTTACCTGTAACGTTTTATGTTTTAACAAGGGTATTTCCTATGGCAAACGATAACAGCCGCAAATTCAAACTGAATCAAAAGATTATTTGCATACAGCCCTAAATTGTAGAGTTCTCAAGACCTATTGTTTTTGGTGAAGATCGGTTGAGGGAAAGGGGTAGTTTACCTGCAACGTTTTTTTAACAAGGGTATTTTCTATGGCAAACGATAACAGCCGCAAATTCAAACAGAATCAAATAATGTATTGCATACAGGCCTGATTTATAGAGTACTCAAAACCTGTTGTTTTTGGTGAAGATCGGTTAAGGGAAAGGGGTAGTTTACCTGCAACTTTTTTTATCAAGCGTATTTTCTATGGCAAACGATAACAGCCGCAAATTCAAACAGAATCAAATAATTTTTTGCATACGTCCCTGAATTGTAGAGGTCTCAATGACTTTCGATTTTGGTGAAGATCGGTTAAGGGGAAGGGGTAGTTTACCTGCAACCTTTTACGTTTTAACAAGAGTAAAGTACTTGAAAATTTATTTAAACTTTTTGAAACAATGGTAATTGTTAAAAATAAAATAATTTTGTTGCCAGGCAATAAAATTATAATTTTTTCATTTTAATGTAATATAATATTTTTCATTTAATACAGCAATAAAAAGGCAGGTAATAAAAAGCCACAGCCTGGCTGTTTGGCTGAAAATGATTTTAAATATAAATCTTAGAATATGGAAGTCATGTATGGTTCTCCATACCGATATTCTAATAATATTTTATACATTTCTTCAATACCTTTGCAAAGTATTGTTACAGTTATAATACACAGTGATTGATTTACGTTATATAATTTTCGTCAATTTAATTAATTTCCTTAACTTATTTATTAATTATAAGGTTGTTGAGATTTACCATTTGGCCTAGATTTTACATGTGTTCACATACAATGTTTATTATTAATTCAGCTTGCTAATACCCTTTCTGACATAAAAGTCTTATAAAATCTTAATTACAATTCCCTTACTTAATTACATTAACGTTTATTATTGATTAATACCATTAAAATATAACAAGTATCTTATAAAAAAAATTATACTCAATCTCAAACATTCAAGTCTTGAGTTCAATGAACTGTTAATATAAACAAAACACATCTGTTTTTTCATTTTCATTTAAATTATTTTTTTAAATAAATTTTTATGCAGTCTTTTGCTGTTTTTGTTTTATTTTAGGGGTGTACCCTTGGTCCCTTCACTATTGATTGCATATTCTTATATTATTTTTAGTCATTTTATTTAATGTTGTGAGATAAAGAGTAGCACTTACATGGGATCATCCTTAGTAGATTTTCATAACAAAATAAATTGCACTGGTCCACTGTTATTCTCTGATCTTATCTCTATTCTATTTCTTTTATGAATTTGCTAACTGCTATAATTTTTTATTGTTCGACTAAGCTTTTCGTCATTACTGACATCTTCAGGTCTTAACCAACCTTAAGGAACCTAATTAATAGGTTCGGTCTATTAATTATATATAAATTATATTGTAATATTTATTATATAGGCCTGTACCGGAAGGCTGAGGATGAGTACAAGATGGTACCCAAAACATGTTCCTAATAAGGAAAAAAAAGGTATATCTTGAGGTAAATTCATTATAAATATTAAATGTAATATATATATATATATATATATATATATATACACAGGGTGTCCCGGGAGGAGAGGGAAATAATTTGAGAAATGGTTCTATAGTGTAAAAGAAGAAAAAAAGTACATATAAACATATGTCCAGAAACGCTTTGTAAGCGAGTTACGGCTAGCGAAAAATTTCGCCCGGGTTTCGGTAAATGAAGACTTTCTGAAATTCTGGGAAGGTAAATTAAGGGGCGAATTCTGTTGTTTCTTATGGTTTTTGACCTGAAAAATCGAATAAAATAGGTCGCAGAACTGTATCTCCCATAACTTTCATGATATCCGACGTAAAACAGAAAAATCTTTGCCTAAAAACGTATTGTATTGTTTTTAACCAAAATTGGAATTTTTTGTTGATTTTTATTGACTTTATTTACACCATTTTTCTCAGAATTAAATTCTTTACAAGTTTTGTTTTTAACTTTTATGCATTTATTAATCATTTAACAAAGTTATTGTACTTCTAACCTAAAAACACGTTTATTTAGGTTTCTGCTACAATCACTTTCTGCTACAGTCCGTTTCTTGATGTATATAATACATTTAATATTTATAATTAAATTTACCTCAAGATGTTATTTTTCCTTTTTGGAACATGTTTCGAGAGTTCCCGTTCTCTCATCCTCAGCCTTTGTGATCTTCTGTCTGGTGAAGTATTTGTGTGTTGGTTGCTGGATGCTATTAATGTTGTTTGTTGGTCTTTGGTATTTTAAAGTTGTGTTATTGTGTGTGATTGTGGTATATGTATTTATATTTTGTGTATTTTCGATGTTGAGTGCTTTGAATATTGTGTCATGTTTTGTATTGATTTGTATTTGTTCTGGTATTAGTTTGTTTTGTGTTTTATGTTTGTATATTTGTAAATTTTCCCAAATAAGATTTGAAAAAACCAAAAGACTATTACAATCAACAAAAAACTCAACACATTAAAACAACAAAACAAAAATCAAGAACAAAAAACAAAACTAAACACACATTTTACCCCCGAACCATTAACCTCATCAATACAGAATTTAACAAAAAAGAAACAGAATATTTAAACAATATGTCAAAAACTAACATAACTCAAAATGCAAACAAAAATCTAGAAAATTTAATAGTAGAAATAGAATGTGCCATTAATCTAATAAAAGACAATACAGAAGAAGAAAAAAGAACAGAAGCAACACATATAATTAAAAAAATAATCACTAGGAAAATGAAAAACAAAGATAAACTAAAGAAAGGCAATAAAACAATAAAAGAAATTAAAAATAAAATAAAGAACAATAATTTAATAATAACTAAAGCAGACAAAAGTCAAGCAACAGTAATCATTGATAAAGCAGACTACATCAAAAAAACCGAAGACTTCATCAACAATAATAATTGCATACAACTAAATAAAAACCCAACAGAAAACTATCTTAAACAAACAATAAAACTAATAAAAACAACTAAAAACATTTTCAACAAGAAAAACACAGACATATATATAAATAACAATCCAGAACCACTTAAAATGAATAGCCTAATAAAAATACACAAATTAAACAAACCAATATGTCCATTAATCAACTTCAAAAAAGCTCCTACATACAAAATAGCAAAAATAATAGCACAAAAAAAAAAAATAACCATTTAACAAATAACCATCATAACATAAAAAATACATACGAATTAATAGACAAACTAAAAATAATAAATATAAATGAAAATACATTTTTCACATCATATGACATCACAAACATGTACACCAACAACCCAGTAGAAGAAACAATAGACGTAATAATAAACAAACTTAAAAAACAAAATGAAAACAAACAATATATAACCGAAATAAAAAATATAGCCTCCAACTAATACTACAACAAAATTACTTTGAATTTAATAGCAAAATTTATCAACAGCAAGAAGGTTTAGCAATGGGATCACCATTATCAAGCATAATAGCAGAAATATTCCTACAACACATAGACACCAAAATACAAAATATTATAAAATCACATGGCCTAAATGGCATATGGATAAGATATGTAGATGATAGGCTATATCTTTCAAATAACAAAAACACAAATGCAGAGAACATACTGAAACAAATCAATAACATACATCCTAAAATACAATTCACAGAAGAAAAAGAAAAACATAACAAAATCAACTATTTAGACATAACCATCAAGAGATACAACAACCACATACAATATGCAATATATAGAAAACCAACTTCCACTAACATCATTATACCTAACCATTCTGACCACCCACCACAACATAAAATGGCAGCATTCTATTCGCTATTTAACAGAATGTACAAAATTCCCCTAAACAAACAAGAAACTGACAAAGAAAGAAATATAATATACCAAAATGGTTATGAAAACGGATACAATAAAAATACTGTGAACAAAATAGAAAATAAAATCAAATATAAAATAAAAACTGAACAATTAAGAATTAATCAAAATGAACAACACATAAATAATAATAACAACAACAAAAAATGGGACACATTCACATACATAAATAATGAAATGACAAAACTAAAAAAACTATTTAAAAACACAAATATAAAAGTAGCATACAAAACTAATAATAATAATGATAAAAATAAATTACAAAATCTAAATAGCTCACACAACAAAGATAATACAACAACTAACGGTATATACAAAATTGAATGCCAAGATTGCAATAAATGTTACATAGGAGAAACAAAAAAACAGCTGAAAAAACGTTATTTTGAACACCTAAACGCATAAAAAAAAACAGAAATATATAAATCCAATTTAGCCACACATGGAATAAACACAGGACATGAATTCCGAGACATAACCAATGTGTCACTAATAAAACATATACCACACAAAGGCACCATAATGAACATTTGGGAAAATTTACAAATATACAAACATAAAACACAAAACAAACTAATACCAGAACAAATACAAATCGATACAAAACATGACACAATATTCAAAGCACTCAACATCGAAAATACACAAAATACAAATACATATACCACAATCACACACAATAACACAATTTTAAAATACCAAAGACCAACAAACAACATTAATAGCATCCAGCAACCAATACACAAATACTTTACCAGACACAAGATCACAAAGGCTGAGGATGAGAGAACGGGAACTCTCGAAACATGTTCCAAAAAGGAAAAATAACATCTTGAGGTAAATTTAATTATAAATATTAAATGTGATGTTTTCAATTTGTTTCTTCTGCAAGTAGTATAATTTCGTATATTCTTTTTAACACCTGACGCACGTTTCACTGAAAAGTATCAGTATCATCAGAGGTTTCTAAGTAAATTAATAACAATCGAAATAATTCTATTAATATAAAATTAACGAATAATCGAATTTGTATCAATTTTAATGTAAAATAAAATAACTGATAATCGATTTAGGTCGATTAGTTAACGATTGTTTTAATGTTTATTTTCTTCAGCAGCTGTTTTCTCGGTTATATTTGAAATTTTGTTGTTTATATTTTATTCATTTCTATTTTTTAGTAAATTTATAATTTTAAATAGATCGTCTTGTTTTGTTTTTATTTGGGTGTATTCTTTAATTAATAAATTATTGTTATTGTGTTTGTAAATTTTAAGATTTTCCGAAATATTCATTTTTTGACCTTTTTGTATGTTTTTAATTAATTTTATATTTTCAATGTTTGGAAACTATTGAACTATTAACTATTAACCTATGTCAGGTGTTAAAAAGAATATACAAAATTATACTACTTGCAGAAGAAACAAATTGAAAACATCACAAATTATATAATTACTGCAAGAAACATCGAGTTACTTATATAGAAAATTTTATATATATATATATATATATATATATATATTTAGTCACTTTCTGCTACAGTCCGTTTCTTGATGTATATAATACATTTAATATTTATAATTAAATTTACCTCAAGATGTTATTTTTTTCTTTTTTTGGAACATGTTTCGGGTACTATCTTGTACCCAACCTCAGCCTTCCGGTTTTTTTGTCTGGTGAAGTACATATGTGTTGTTAGTTGACTATTATTATTGTGGCTTCCTGTTGGCTTCTGGTATTTCAAATTGGTTTTATTGTGTGTGATTGTGGTGTATGTGTTAGTTTTTTGTGTATTTTCAATGTTGAGTGCTTTGAATATTGTGTCAAAAACGTTATTTTGAACACCTAAATGCATACAAAAAACCAGAAATATATAAATCCAATTTAGCCACACATGCAATAAACACAGGACATGAATTCCCAGACATAACCAATGTAACACTAATAAAAGATATACCACACAAAGGCACCATAATGAACATTTGGGAAAATTTACAAATATACAAACATAAAACAGAAAACAAACTAATACCTGAACAAATACAAATCAATACAAAATTCCGCGTATGTGGTAATTTTATCACGTACAATATTATACCATTTTCACGCAGAATCACACATCGCGTTAACTATCCACTGTATCCGATCTTGATCATCCAATCGCGAACCTACTCTCGCCATTTCATTTTCACATGTTAACAAGAATTCGATCGGGTTTTCATTATTTTCCCCAGTGAAATATACTCGATTCTTTTCATCGGCTTGTCCCTGTACTAAGATATTAGGAGCGGATCTCCTACGTACTTCCTGTCATACTTTTAAAATCTCGTCATTAAGTGTTTGCAATACACTCTCTTTATTCGAATCTATATTGGAACGCGTCTCTACTATCGAAGCGTCAAGCCTATCGACATGCCGTTGTGTTTCCGTCGCGTCTGCTTGGATTCTTACTTCGAGTGTATCAACCTTTTTCGCAACCTCTGCGGTTTGTTTTTCACACCTACCGATGTGTTCTTTGAATCGCCCCTCCATACGCGTAACTTGTTCAATAAACGATTTCTGCATTGTGGTCTCAAAAACCTTGAACCGTACGTTTATTTTCGTTTCTACCGTATGAACTTTTTCTCCAACTTCGGTGACTTTAGCGGTCAATTCTTTATTACTTTGTCCAATTTCGGTGACTTTAGCGGTCAATTCTTTATTACTTTGTCCGATTTCAGTGACTTTAGCGGTCAATTCTTTATTACTTTGTCCGATTTCGGTGACTTTAGCGGTCAATTCTTTATTACTTTGTTTTATTTCTGCATTTATATCCGCGTTACTGTGTTCTAGTGCCTCGGTTAAACTTGATTTTTGCGCGTCTATTTTAGCCGTTAACTCCGCGATATTTAGTTCAGCTTTGGCTGCACTTTGTTCAAATTTTGCGTTCATATTAGCTACTAATTCCGCGTTTGTTTGCTCAGCTTTAGCCGCGTTTTCTGTCATTTCTTGCAACATTTGTTTAAGCATTTTTTTGGTATCCATTTTTACACAATACTTTCAAACACTTCACTGCTGTACTACTACCAATTCACAAAACTTTCTTTGGGGATTGTTAGAGTTGGACGCCAGCTGTTTTACTAGTTAAAACAGCAAAATTTGTTTTAACGTAATTTGAATTTAATTTAAATTTAATTCCATTTTCGTGCCCCACGTTCAGGGCGACATATATAACAAATGTAATATATGATTTAAAAAATTTGTTGAGCCCCACGTTGGACGCCATATGTAACAAATTTAATAGAGTTGATTTAAAAAATTTGCGGTGCCCCACGATCTTGGAGCACCATATATAACAAATAAAAACGTGTGTAATGAGCACCTACCTGCTGTCCGTTCTTGCGGCTTCTTCCGACTATGGGCGTGTGGATTTGTGATTTGAATTCGCAAGTAGGTTAACTCAAGTGTATAAAAACCAAACGCTAAACTTGTTATAATTATTGTGAAGAGTTTTGTGAGGTTGGTAGGCTCCGTAGTACAGCAATAAAAATACAGTGTTGGGTAATAAAATCGGGGTTTATTATCCTAATCACACATAAGAATGAAAAAACTTATAGTTACAACAATTCTTACAAACTAAAACAGTAAATAGAAACTGGTATGATGTTTTCTGAATGGTTGCTATTATTCAGAAAATGAGCTTGTTATTTTCAATTTATATTAACTGTATTTTTCTTGATTTCAAAGAAGTTAGTTTTAAATCATTTAATTTATGGATTTAATTTAATTTGCAATGCTTTTAGAATGATTTTAATTACTCTAAAATGCTTGTAAATATTCTGAAATAAACTAGCCGTGAAATCTAGTTCAACTTGCCTTTATTTACTTGTGATTTGACTCACGTATACTGCAGTATAAGTAATTAATTAATTCTCTAATAAGATTTGTATAGCGCTTTTCTTTTTATCTATTTCTAATTCTTAGCTAGGGCTTATTAGTTACTCATACATGCTATACAGATTATCACAATTGAATATTTCTTATTAATTTAGAGTCTCTGATTTATCGGCATCTGAATTATTTCTTTTACAATGATTTAAAAAAAAAAAAGGAAAAATTGATCTTTTGAGAAGTGAATAATTTGATTTTGACTTCCCTGGTTCAGAAGATGATGTAGAGATGCTCCGGAAATCCCTCGCTGTCCTGGTCCAATCTGCTAGAGACGACGATCTGCTGAGCGTCTTGGATTTTGGCGATGAATTCGGGAATCAGCAACACTCTGCTCCTTCTGCAACTGGTGATGGTTTTACGTCTGTAGTTTTAACTGCTACAACTGCGTCAGGCTCCTCGTTCGATTCACGTTTCACTTCAGCATGTTTGTCTCATTACGGGTTGTCGCTCTGCTCGTCAGTTCTTCAGCTCGTACCACTGGTTATAGACGGCCTCTTCTGTCGTACTCTTGAAGTGATTTCTTGTAGTATATAGTTGATCTCTTGCGTGCATACGCCAACAGTTAATGTATTGCGTGGTACGCTTATTTGTTGATAAGTAAGAGTATCTTGAATAGACGCTATTATTATTTTAGTCGTTACAGTTGATCTGTTGAACAAGACGATCGTAATTATGCGTGTTGACACCTCGAGTCTTCACAGATGAGTCTTCACAAATGTATGTTACTAAGACGATCGAAGATGTACGTGTGTTCCTCTTGAGTACTGGCAGTCTAGTGTTCTTTCAGCCGAAAACTCTGCGTTAGTTCCAATTTCTTTGAATGATTTGATTGGCTGACACACTCTCCCTTCTACTTGAAATTTGAGTCACCTCATTCCGTGAGAACGAAAATAATTCCCACAGTCTGAGAATTAATATTATTTTTAATATTTTGAACACACCGGATTTTAATTGTCGGTGTGGATGTCCGGTCGCAATTTATATTGCGATTATTTTGGCTGCAAGCCAAGTTATGCTAATTCTAAAATATACATTTGGTTGTTAATTCTTATGACTATTACATATTAAAAGCTCTTCTGTGTAGCTCAATTACTAAGGAAGTTATTAACATAAAATCAATTATCTCTGTTAATGTTTAATTATATTAAATAAAATTCGCACACCCTATTATTAATATTTCGGCAAACATTTTGGCTATTTTGGTTTTTGCCTTAATTTACCGGTTTCCGAAATATTAATAATTGAAAATTTGGGCATGTCCCTTATTTGTTATACTGTGTGTGATTACGTAACGGCAGCTGACGTTGGCGTGTGAGCCTGTACAATGCGTTAAGATGCACGCTACATCATAAGAGTTGAATTTCCACGCTTTAAGTTTATTTAAACATTGATATAGTAAACCCTTTACATATAACTCCAATTCAATGAGATTTGGTCACGTTATATACACCCCCACCGTTTAAAAAAAAATGAGTGGAGGATATACAATTATTTTTTTTTTTCAATTTCAATAATTTTTTAGACATACATTGGATATGCTTCACAAACTATACATTGTATTATCTATCTACTAACATATACACTGGTATCACTATTCTTTATCATATGGCTTAATTCTAATTGAATAACATATTGATATCGTGCATAAAATTGTGTAACAAATGTTTGTAGCATGGGTAGTAGTTAATAGCAAACGTTTAATAAAGAATGTCACTGATAACGACAGACAACAGCGGCACGCGCGCCCGGGAATGTGCTTTGTTTGTTTACACTTTGATCAAAGAGCAAGCGCCATCTAATTAACCTACATTTAAAGACAGCTGTGCGCTACGTTGCATTGTGTAAGCATTTCCTGCTACCGTGGTTCGCTTCACCATGCTCGTTTTATTGTACGCGTGTATGTATGTGTTAGTGCCGCGCTACAAACGGATTGTTGTTCAATCACAACTTACCTACAATTATTATTATTATATCTAATACATTTAATTTATTTTAATAATGATTATTAATATGTAAATTATTTTTAACCCTATACTTCATATTAAGGAATCGTATTGTTTCGTATCGACGCGCCTTGGAATTTCATCTCACTCATAATACTTTCTTAATGAGCTCGCGTGATATTTTCCTACCGTCTTTCTTCGGTCTAGCGTCGTGACGATGAACGTGTGAGGTGCTAGTTGGTCAGCTAATAGGTACAACCGAAAAAACTTTGTTGCTACCTCTAAGTCTCTCCGTCCAACGGGGTTTGCCTTGAGAAGCACTTTCTCACCTAGCGCAAAGTTCGTCAATTTATGAGTCGTATAAAACCTCTCCGCTCGCTTACGCCCTTTGCAACTATCCTCTCTCTTACAAGTTGGTTTTTATACTGCACTGGCAGAGGTAGATTACTGGTTTTCGGCGTGCGCAAATAATCATGCCAAAATCTTTCTGGTTTTACTCCAGAGTCTAACTCTGCTGGTGTGTATTCCGTGGTGTCATGATAATTTTCATTTATCGCTGTTTCAAAGAATGGTAGGAATTCGGGCATTTGCTTTGATCTTTATAGCAATATATTCGGAATATTTTCCCTACTTCCCTATTCACTCTTTCGGCGAGGTTACCCTGTGGTCTTCTTATCAAAGTGAGGATTGCCTTAATGCCATTTCGTTCCAGGGTTGCCGCCCAGTGCTTATTCTGGAATTGTTTTCCCTGGTCACTAAGCATGCTCTTAATCGGTCCATGTTGCGGAATATACCTGTTGAGTATAATGTTCAATACGGACTTCGTGGTGGGTCTAGGGATCGCGTATAGGCTGACATTCTTTGTAAAGACGTCTACACAAACTACAATATGTTTTAAGTTTCTGGTAGCCTTAGGTAGGGGTCCCAGGAAGTCGGTGGCGATCATCTGTCCCTTTCCTTCCGTTATCACATTTGCCATGGGAACGTAAGTGTGTAAATTTGGTGCTTTTGCGGTTTGGCATGGAAGACACGTTTTTAATAACCTCCTCACTCTTCGATACATATTGGTGATAGTAAAATCTTCTTGTAATATTTTTACACATTTTACTGGTGACGCGTGTGCCATTTTTATATGTAATTGTTGTGTTACACACGCTAGCATAGCTGGAGATAATACCACCTTCCATTCGCCGTGTAGTAATTTATACATTATATTATCCTGTATCAGATAATGCGGACTTGGGTGAGCTGCTATCATTTGCTTTTTAGCAAGGAGCCTGGGGTCATTGTCCTGCTCGCGTCCTATGTTCCGTAGCATGTCGGTTGCTTCCGGCGCGACAGTGTACTGCATGTTTAATAATACTCTCAACTCGTCGTCAGCTGCTTCGTATACCTCCTCTTTTTCTACAGGTGGATATCTGCTTAAGGTGTCGGCTGTGGTGTTCTCTGATCCTTTACAGTATTTAATTGTAAAAGAATATTTTTGAATGGCTAACACCCATTGTGTTAATCTGGAATTGGCTAGTCGGCATTTCAATATGAAAGATAATGCCTGATTATCTGTATGGATTTCAAAATGGGTACCGTTTAGGTAATGTCTGAATTTTCTGAGAGCGTTTATGATGGCTAGTATTTCTTTTTCAGATGTACAATAATGCAACTCAGCGCCTTTGAGCGTTCTATTAGCGTATGCAACAACATGAAGACTTCCTCGCTCATCCTCCTGGTGCAACACGGCGCCAATAGCATACTCGCTAGCGTCAGTATACATTACATACTTCCTGCCTTGTTGTGGATGGAACAACTGTAGGTTGGTTTCGAATAAACCCTTAACCCTCTCAAACGCAACGTTTTGTTCAGAACCCCATTTCCATTTTATATTTTTGTGTACCAGCTGTAACAAGGGGACTGTGTATTCGGCGTATTTGCTGGTGAATTTCCTGTAGTATCCCGTGAGTCCTAGGAATGCTCGTAGTGCTTTGAGGTTCTTGGGCACAGGGAACTCCACGATACTCCTGAGCTTCTCTGGGTCCGTGCTGATGCCTGTGGCTGAGATTATGTGTCCCAGGAACTTCATTTGAGACTTTATGAACTCACACTTGTGTAGTTTGAGTTTGATGTTGGCTAGTCTCAGTTTCTGGAAGACGCTTCTCAGATGCTCAAAGTGTTCCTCCAATGTGCGGGATATCACTAGGATGTCATCTACGAGTATCACTGTGTAAGGGTCTACCTCTGGTCCTAGAACTCTCTCGAGGCATCTTACAATAGCGGCGAGACTCGTACTGAGGCCGAAAGGTACCACCTTGTGCTGGTAACATTTATTGTTATAGATAAATGCTGTATACTTTCGGTCCTGTTCGCTCAGCAGAATCTGCCAGACGCTCGCTGTCAGATCTAACTTCGTGAGGTATCTAGCTCCTTCACATTTTATGAATAGGTCTTCCGCTGTTGGCGCGCAGTCGAATTCCTTTTCTACCAAGTTGTTTAGATTCCGCATGTCCAGGCAGAGTCGTATTTCTCCAGACTTCTTGCGGACTACGAGCAGTGGGTTGAGGAAGTTGCTATTAGATCTTTCTATGATGTCTTCCTCCAACATCCGCTGTATCTCTTGCTGGCCCTCGGCTTGATACTTTATGGGTACTTGGTAGATCCTTCTTATGAACTTCTCCGGTTCTACGATGTTTATCTTATGTTCATAGACTGACGTGATTGAATGTTCCTCACTGAAGATATCGCTGAACTCTTCTTGAAGCGATGACAATCTCCGTTCAGTTTGGGAATCTAAGGTCGGTTCCCTCTGTTCACCCTTTTCGTAATTAATTACATGTTTTGGCGGCCGCGCAATTTTAATTGGGTCACCGTGCTCTTGTATTTGTGTGTGTGTGTTCAAATTGAAAGTGTAACTAATGTTGTTAATGTTACATTTTAACAGGTGTTCGCTAGTGTTGATCTCCGCGCGTATTTGCTGTAATACGTCCACTCCCAATAATACATCGCATATCAAATTTGTTATACCTACTATGCACACCTAAAATTGCACGTTTTGTACCATGATTGATAGATAATATTGCGTGTCAATTTTTTCTTTAGTATCTGTAGCTGTGCGTATGTAGAATTGATTTATTGGAAGCGACGGGGCTGTACGAAAATATTTTTTGTTCGCACATAAGAATCTTTCGCTTACGCCGGAAACAACGCTGCCTGTGTCCAGTAATACTTGCGTGGGAACACCGTTTACATAAGCTTGCAATACCGGACACGCCGCGCTCACTGGGCTTTGTTGCGCGGTACCGGATTCTAGCAACGGAGCCCTGACATCCGGTGGGAACACATTATTAACAGGCACATAAATTACATCATCAAAAGTACCTTTTTCACACAACATGTTATTCTTATTTCTAACATTCTTATATCTACGTATTTTTGCAGGCCTTATTGCGCATCCTTTTTGGAGGCGCCCTTTGGCACGTTTTTTGTAGATTGATGGCATTTTGCTTTTTCGATAGGATCTCTAACGTTTTGTGTTTCGCTCTCTTTCGCGGTCGTATCGTTTTTCGATATATCGACTGTCTGAATTGTTTTCATTGGGGTCCCATCGTTGCCTTTATTTTGCATTTTCAGCCTACCGACATTTGGCTTACCTTTATAGTCAAAGGGTTTATTTGGCGGTGTCTGGGGTGGAGTCGAACTAGTACTGGGTCTTTGATCAGGTTGGGTATGATATGGCACCCGTCTATTTTGACCATCGTTATTTCGGCTATAATCCGGGTTATATCGCCACCCGCCTAAATCAAAAACAGTTTTCGCTTTGCGACACTAAAATAAGCAATTCGTCAACCGTGCGTATCCCTTGCGTAAACACGGCTACACGTATATTATGGTTGAAGTGATATGCTAATTTAGTGACAATGTCGATCTCAGAAAACGGTGGTGTTAAATGCTTAGCGCGCTCAACTTGTTGTATGATATAATTTTCGGGTGTTATACCGTGCTTCCTCTCATAACGTCCGTATTCGAGTTCGTTTTGTAAAAGTCTGTGTGTGTGTGAATTCCAATACCGGCTTTCGAACTTCTATTTGAATTCCGCGTATGTGGTAATTTTATCACGTACAATATTATACCATTTTCGCGCAGAATCACGCATCGCGTTAACTATCCACTGTATCCGATCTTGATCATCCAATCGCGAACCTACTCTCGCCATTTCATTTTCACATGTTAACAAGAATTCGATCGGGTTTTCATTATTTTCCCCAGTGAAATATACTCGATTCTTTTCATCGGCTTGTCCCTGTACTAAGATATTAGGAGCGGATCTCCTACGTACTTCCTGTCGTACTTTTAAAATCTCGTCATTAAGTGTTTGCAATACACTCTCTTTATTCGAATCTATATTGGAACGCGTCTCTACTATCGAAGCGTCAAGCCTATCGACATGCCGTTGTGTTTCCGTCGCGTCTGCTTGGATTCTTACTTCAAGTGTATCAACCTTTTTCGCAACCTCCGCGGTTTGTTTTTCACACCTACCGATGTGTTCTTTGAATCGCCCCTCCATACGCGTAACTTGTTCAATAAACGATTTCTGCATTGTGGTCTCAAAAACCTTGAACCGTTCGTTTATTTTCGTTTCTACCGTATGAACTTTTTCTCCGACTTCGGTGACTTTAGCGGTCAATTCTTTATTACTTTGTCCGATTTCGGTGACTTTAGCGGTCAATTCTTTATTACTTTGTCCGATTTCAGTGACTTTAGCGGTCAATTCTTTATTACTTTGTCCGATTTCGGTGACTTTAGCGGTCAGGTCAATTCTTTATTACTTTGTCCGATTTCGGTGACTTTAGCGGTCAATTCTTTATTACTTTGTTTTATTTCCGCATTTATATCCGCGTTACTGTGTTCTAGTGCCTCGGTTAAACTTGATTTTTGCGCGTCTATTTTAGCCGTTAACTCCGCGATATTTAGTTCAGCTTTGGCTGCACTTTGTTCAAATTTCGCGTTCATATTAGCTACTAATTCCGCGTTTGTTTGCTCAGCTTTAGCCGCGTTTTCTTTCATTTCTTGCAACATTTGTTTAAGCATTTTTTCGGTATCCATTTTTACACAGTACTTTCAAACACTTCACTGCTGTACTACTACCAATTCACAAAACTTTCTTTGGGGATTGTTAGAGTTGGACGCCAGCTGTTTTACTAGTTAAAACAGCAAAATTTGTTTTAACATAATTTGAATTTAATTTAAATTTAATTCCATTTTCGTGCCTCACGTTCAGGGCGACATATATAACAAATTTAATATGTGATTTAAAAAATTTGTGGAGCCCCACGTTGGGCGCCATATATAACAAATTTAATAGAGTTGATTTAAAAAATTTGCGGAGCCCTCGATCTTGGAGCACCATATATAACAAAATAAAAACATGTGTAATGAGCACCTACCTGCTGTCCGTTCTTGCGGCTTCTTCCGACTATGGGCGTGTGGATTTGTGATTTGAATTCGCAAGTAGGTTAACTCAAGTGTACAAAAACCAAACGCTAAACTTGTTATAATTATTGTGAAGAGTTTTGTGAGGTTGGTAGGCTCCGTAGTACAGCAATAAAAATACAGTGTTGGGTAATAAAATCGGGGTTTATTATCCTAATCACACATAAGAATGAAAAAACTTATAGTTACAACAATTCTTACAAACTAAAACAGTAAATAGAAACTGGTATGATGTTTTCTGAATGGTTGCTATTATTCAGAAAATGAGCTTGTTATTTTCAATTTATATTAACTGTATTTTTCTTGATTTCAAAGAAGTTAGTTTTAAATAATTTAATTTATGGATTTAATTTAATTTAATTTGCAATGCTTTTAAAATGATTTTAATTACTCTAAAATGCTTGTAAATATTCTGAAATAAGCTAGACATGAAATCTAGTTCAACGTGCCTTTATTTACTTGTGATTTGACTCACGTATACTGCAGTATAAGTAATTAATTAATTCTCTAATAAGATTTGTATAGCGCTTTTCTTTTTATCTATTTCTAATTCTTAGCTAGGGCTTATTAGTTACCATACATGCTATACAGATTATCACAATTGAATATTTCTTATTAATTTAGAGTCTCTGATTTATCAGCATCTGAATTATTTCTTTTACAATGATTTAAAAAAAAAAGAAAGGAAAAATTGATCTTTTGAGAAGTGAATAATTTGATTTTGACTTCCCTGGTTCAGAAGATGATGTAGAGATGCTCCGGAAATCCCTTGCTGTCCTGGTCCAATCTGCTAGAGACGACGATCTACTGAGCGTCCTGGATTTTGGCGATGAGTTCGGGAATCAGCAACACTCTGCTCCTTCTGCAACTGGTGATGGTTTTACGTCTGTAGTTTTAACTGCTACAACTGCGTCAGGCTCCTCGTTCGATTCACGTTTCACTTCAGCGTGTGTGTCTCGTTACGGGTTGTCGCTCTGCTCGTCAGTTCTTCAGCTCGTACCACTGGTTATAGACGGCCTCTTCTGTCGTACTCTTGAAGTGATTTCTTGTAGTATATAGTTGATCTCTTGCGTGCGTACGCCAACAGTTAATGTATTGCGCGGTACGCTTATTTGTTGATAAGTAAGAGTATCTTGAATAGACGCTATTATTACGAGTCGTTACAGTTGATCTGTTGAACAAGACAATCGTAATTATGCGTGTTGACACCTCGAGTCATCACAGATGAGTCTTCACAAATGTATGTTACTAAGACGATTGAAGACGTACGTGTGTTCCTCTTGAGTACTGGCAGTCGAGTGTTCTTTCAGCCGAAAACTCTGCGTTAGTTCCAATTTCTTTGAATGATTTGATTGGCTGACACACTCTCCCTTCTACTTGAAATTTGAGTCACCTCATTTCGTGAGAACGAAAATAATTCCCACAGTCTGAGAATTAATATTATTTTTAATATTCTGAACACACCGGATTTTAATTGTCGGTGTGGATGTCCGGTCGCAATTTATATTGCGATTATCTTGGCTGCAAGCCAAGTTATGCTAATTCTAAAATATACATTTGGTTGTTAATTCTTATGACTATTACATATTAAAAGCTCTTCTGTGTAGCTCAATTACTAAGGAAGTTATTAACATAAAATCAATTATCTCTGTTAATGTTTAATTATATTAAATAAAATTCGCACACCCTATTATTAATATTTCGGCAAACATTTTGGCTATTTTGGTTTTTGCCTAAATTTACCGGTTTCCGAAATATTAATAATTGAAAATTTGGGCGTGTCCCTTATTTGTTATACTGTGTGTGATTACGTAACGGCAGCTGACGTTGGGTTGTGAGCCTGTACAATGCGTTAAGATGCACGCTACATCATAAGAGTTGAATTTCAACGCTGTAAATTTATTTAAACATTGATATAGTAAACCCTTTACATATAACTCCAAATCAATTAGATTTGGTCACGTTATTGTATATATATATATTTCTATCACTTTCTGCTACAGTCCGTTTCTTGATGTATATAATACTTTAATATTTATACTAAATTTACCTCAAGATGTTTTTTCTATTTGGAACATGTTTCGAGAGTTCCTGTTCTCTCATCTTCAGCCTTCGCCATCTTGTTTCTGGTGAAGTATTTGTGTGTTGGTTGCTGGATGTTATTAAGGTTGTTTGTTGGTCTTTGGTCTTTTAAAGTTGTATTATTGTGTGTGGTTGTGATATATGTTTTTGTATTTTGTGTATTTTCGATGTTGGGTGCTTTGAATATTGTGTCGTGTTTTGTATTGATTTGTATTTGTTCCGGTATTAGTTTGTTTTATGTTTGTATATTTGTAAATTTTCCCAAATGTTCATTATGGTGCCTTTGTGTGGTATATGTTTTATTAGTTATACGTTATTTTGAACACCTAAATGCATACAAAAAACCAGAAATATATAAATCCAATTTAGCCATACATGCAATAAACACAGGACACGAATTCCCAAACATAATCAATGTATCACTAATAAAACATATACCACACAAAGGCACCATAATGAACATTTGGGAAAATTTACAAATATACAAACATAAAACACAAAACAAACTAATACCGGAACAAATACAAATCAATACAAAACATGACACAATATTCAAAGCACTCAACATCGAAAATACACAAAATACAAAAACATATACCACAACCACACACAATAATACAACTTTAAAAGACCAAAGACCAACAAACAACCTTAATAACATCCAGCAACCAACACACAAATACTTCACCAGAAACAAGATGGCGAAGGCTGAAGATGAGAGAACAGGAACTCTCAAAACATGTTCCAAATAGAAAAAACATCTTGAGGTAAATTTAGTATAAATATTAAAGTTATATATATATATATATATATTAGTATTCTTACATAAGTATATGCGATTACATCATTATTATGTATAGAAGTATAATACATAAATAACTAGTAATTAGTATAGGCCTATATAATAAATATTACAATATAATTTATATATAATTATATATAGGGTGTAATGGAAAAGGTGTCATTATACACATTTTCAGATTCTATTCATCGATATAAAAAAAAAGTTCCTATCAACCTAAATTTGGAAATGCCTGGTTTTCTGTCTGGTCACCATTTTGTGTTTTTAAGAAAGAATCTATATCTTAAGAAGACATTAAAAAGTCTCATTGAAATTATTAATGTAAAACATGTTTACATTAATGTTCTTTAATCAATAAAAGATCACTGTCATTTTGTGGTCTCAAGTTTCAAAGTGATAGCAACTTTAATTTTTGATCACTAATAGCTCCATAAATCTTAATTTTCTTCGTATTGTTTAAATTAGCAGCCATCCTTACTATTTCTTTTATGAATTTGCTAACTGCTATAATTTTTATTGTTCGACTAAGCTTTTCATCATCACTGACATCTTCAGGTCTTAATCAACATCTCAGGTTGTTTAAGACCTGAAGATGTCAGTGATGACGAAAAGCTTAGTCGAACAATAAAAATTATAGCAGTTAGCAAATTCGTAAAAGAAATAGTAAATCTTAATTTTATCAAATTATGTTTTGTTACATGAAACGTTGAACATTGTATTCTAAACACAACAACATCCTGTTTGTTCAAATCCGATAGCAAGTAACCAAGTTATGGCAGAAATCAGCCCACCCATAAATTCTGAATACTTGATTTTTTTGAGCCATCCTTCAGTTCCTCCAATATAGGAAAAATTTAAGTGTATATTTATTTATTTTCTTCAAAATAACATACTAACAATATTTATAACAAAGTAAAGTATTGATTTTTATTGAAAATAGTAATGTATAACATATTTAACTACAACTACTTACACGTCATAATTTGAATCACACCCAAACCAATTGGTTTAATAGGAAAACAACAATGGCATGGTTTGATTTCTAACTCATGTGTTTGCTTTAGTGAGTTAAGTTATAACATATGTAATTTAAACTTAGTGTGGTAAGTTTCCTTCTAAAAGAAAATTCGTAAGTCATTTGATTTTGTTCCTTCACTCATTGTTTATAATGTAATGGATAATTACAAGTTTGCTGAAATGTCAGCTATGCATCTTATTTATGGAGTTTCAAACTGTTAATCAGAATGAAGCATGGCAACTTTATTTGAAACCCTTTCATAACCGAAACTTCCTGATTGAAAAATTTATGTTAGGCTGCATAAGCAGCTAAGAGAAACAAGATCTTTTGTTCTTCTAACTGCTCATTGAGGTAGACCTCTTATTAGAAGAATGTTGTATTTGGTAATGTTTCTCTGGAATGTTTTTGCCACCAAGACTTAATGGCCAGAATTATCTTGAGTTTCTTCAAAACATTTTACCAAACTACATGGAAGCGGTCCCACTAGCCATAAGAAATCAAATGTTTGTATTCCCGTTAGTGCCATGTTGGTGCCCCAGCATACTTTAGTCACACTGTACATCTCTTTTTAGATGTATGTTGTAGGGGAAGGTAGAAAACACAAGGTGGCCTGCAAGATTACCCATTTAAATCCACTAGATTATATCTACAGGAGCACCTTAAAAACATGGTGTATTAAAATCTTGGATTTTGTTGTCCATGACGTGTCTGTTACTTAATTAAATATAATTAATTCACTACCGACTCGGAACACAGCGTTTTTTATGGGTAAAAATGTAAAAGTTTTACTTTATAGCCTGAACTGGTTTTCACTTTAAAGAAGCTTCTTCTGAGCTTCTGAAGAAGCTTTTTAAAAGCAAAAACCGGTTCAGGCTATATGGTAAAACTTTTACATTTTTACTCATAAAAAAACTTTGTGTTCTGAGTTGGTAGTGAATTAATTATATATGGTGTACTAAACTGCAGTTCAAAATATTGATAATTTACACCAAACAATTATTTAAGTACGCCAGCATATATGAAATATCTCAGTACTTGTGAATGAATGAAAAGATCCTTACATCAGCGACTACAAATCTGCGTTGAAAACAACAGAGAGCACTTTGAACATTTTTAATGAATTATTATGGTATTTCGGTGTTGATGTGTTTTTATATCAGTGTTTTTGTGCCATTGTTGTTTTCTGTTAATTACAAATAGTTTTTCTAAACCTTTAATAATTTTTGTATTCATGCATATACATGTGGTGTGTGTGTGTGTGTGCATATTATATTATGTAACTGTGAATTATTCTGTTCAATACATAATACACATTTATTGATTTTAACTGTTGGTTTTAAAGGTTTCAAATGATAAGGATCCAGTAGTATTTGTAAGTGCACCTAGGTCTCCACCACGTGGATTTCTACAGGCCGGCATGCCAGACTGTTTAGTTACCATATCAAAAAGTGCCATAGTAGGAGTGCACTCATGGCTACCTCATGACAGACACTCGAACAAAGGGTTCACTTTTGATATTGATCCAACACTAACGAATGTCAAGTAAGATATATATATATATATATTATGAAAGTACGTATGTGTGTTAGTTTTGTTTGCAATAGTCTGTTTAGTAATAGCAGCCATGTCCTAAATAAACATTTGTTTTTAAATGTAGACACGAACAATCAAGTGACTGTGAAAATTATGGATTAATTTTTAGTTGATTAAATTTGTAAGCAGTCATAAAAAGACCGAAAGAGTATAAGAAAACTGAAATAAATACTGAAGTAAAAACTAAGAAGTACTGTAATATATAGCTCTTTGAGAAACTAGAATAAATATTGTTGTAAGCAAGAAAGGAAGGTGTGCTTCATCAAAAACTTGAATAAGGAGTGCTGAATGCCCGTGAATATTATTGTGGTGAAGCCGCCTTGTTTATTGGCTCACACTCCAGCCCTTTTCTTTCTCACTGTCTTCCTTAAATGTCGCATTGCTTCCAAATAAAACCATTTATTAATGGTTTGGTTTTGAAGGATCTGTTCAAAATGACCTTGTGCTATTCTAATAAAACATGACAATCAACATCATCTTCACATTTGAGCAACTTTGATTTCCATTCTTCATCCTTGGTAATGTCTTTCCGACATTTATTTCCTGTTATCAGCAAAACACTCACTCATTACCTGTTATGAAGTTCTTCAAAATAAGTAATCATTATTTTACTGATCTGATTGATCTTGTGAGATTTCAACACACTTTTCCATTTGTTTCTTCTTTTCAGTAACAAGGATCAAATTTCACATGTTTATTTCTTCCTTCAATTTCATGTTACATACACTTTTAGAAATGCCTACTTCTTCTATTATTTCATGGATGCTCAGTGTATGATTTGTCAGTGCACTTGTCAATATGAATGCCATGTTGACAAGTTTTGTTGGGTGATGCTGATGGATGTACAAGTTTTGCATCATCTTCAACAGATGTTTCCCTGATTTAAAACCCCCTGATACCAAATATAATACTGGATATGATTCTTCCCTATAATGTAACATTTTCAGAGCTTTTGTATTTTTCTTTCTATCAGAAAATTGTCACAAGTATGAAACATATTCTTGCTTAAATTTCTGGGACTGGGCATGTTATTTTAAAAATTCATTATCGTTTTGGACATGAGTGTATAACAGATTTTAAATATTGGTTTAGTGTAAAATTGTGTGTACTGCTATTCATCATAGTGACCACACTTTTATTAACAAAAAATGGTTTTATTTTTCATCATTTTGGTGTCATTGTTGTGTAACTATCATTAATTTTTTATAATTATACCCACTAACCCATTGTAACAATGTTAGATTTGGTAATGAGATGTTTAATTACAAAGATTTCATAAATTAGTGTGTTTTTTGCAAAGACGGCAAGAAACATCATGAACGTTGCCAAGAAATTAGTTGTGATCATTGGTAACTAGAGTAAGATTATATATGACTCTTGAGTAATCGGTTCAGAAGCTAAAAGTTACAAAATAACATCACATTTTCGTGTATGACATTGTTGATGGATGACAGTCTAATTTGAAAAAATTTTGTAGAACTGCAACCAGATAGTGACAACACATACAAAAACTGTATTTTATTTCTTCTACTGACATTTCAACCCAGCATGGATTTTAGCCTCTTCAATGATTTTTCTCCATTCATCCCTTTCATTGCATAGTCTTCTATATCTTCTTATCTCCATATTCCTCAGATCCTTCTCAACATCCTCAATCCATCTCTTCCTTGGCCTTCCTCTTGATCTCCAGCCTAGAATTTTTCTGGGAATTCTGTGTCCCAGCCAGCCTACCTAATCAGCTCCATATATTAGATTATTTATTTCATGATTCCATATTCTCCATGAGCTGTCATTATTTTGGACTGGGCCAAAAACATTTCTCAGTATTTTTCATTCTAATAATCTGTTAACAACGTTCATTTTTTTTTTTGCATTAATATCAAGATTTCACATGCATATATTATGTGCACCTAACCCATGGTCTAATTATGCTTCTGCAAATTTTTAATTTTGATGATTTGTTCAGTACTTTCGACTACATTCATTTTAGTAGCCACAATAACATTGGTTACCACTAAGGATTCTTATTTGGATTTCGTTGCTTGCAGTGCTAGTATAGTTTATTTGTGAATAAACTAGGTAGGAAAATACACTTGTCTGTTCAAATTCATGATTTTTGCATTGCGTAGGTAGTCCATTGCATGAAGATCTTGTTATTGCCATGTATTTGGTTTTATCATTTATTTTTAGTCGTCTCTCAGTTGTCCCGCTATATAAATTAATTACAGCTTCTTTCATAGAGTTGTTAGAATGGCTACATCATCAGAATAAGCAAGACGTTTTGTTCCTACGTGTCCTGTGGCACCTCTCTCTTCTCACTTCAGCACACTCTTGCAGCTTCTGTTCTGATTCTGTTACAGTAGCATGGGATCCATGTAACCGCTGTTGCCGGCGGCAACAGTACAGGAAACAAAAGAAAATAATATTAATTATATCACAGAATAAATACTTTAGTTATTGAATAATTTGAAATCGGAACGATATTGGTAGGGAAACTTGAAGAAAAGCATAGCATTGTTTTCAAACTGCTGTGCACTTGCACCATCTTGTATTGCTGGCTCAGACATCAGCAATGTTTTACTGCATATGGTCATTGACCTTGTAGTACTTGTCACTGTACAGACTGGAGGAGAGGAGACACATTCGTCCACCCAATTTGTTGCGGCTGTATAAACCAGCAAAACGCTCAGTTAGCAGCTATATTTGTTTACAGAACCAACATACAGCAGTTACTACATACCTATTTGTGTTTTGTTTGTTTAGTTATGTGTTTCTCTGTTTGCCTTTATTATTTTAATTCTATTATTTGTGTCCTGATTTATTCTGTATAATGGAATCAGAAACCGTTGAACCGCGACCCTTTTCTTCTGCCAGAGAATGATAGAAAATACTCTTAAAAATATTTTGGCTCTAAAAAGAACACTTGGTACTAGAAAAAATTCGAATTAATTTTTAGGCTAAGTTTTAGGCCTATCACAACCGGCAATAGCTGTTATGTACCCACGCCACACCACTGTTCTATTATATTCGTCTTTATTGGCTCTTGCATAAATTTATTGTATGCGATTGTAAAATCACTGATCTCTGTAATAAAGAATGCATATAAGTGTGGAAGTTAGTTACATTATATAGAATAGAAATCTGGAAGTCACAAAGAATAGAAGAAATTTGTTAACTAAACGTGTAACTAAAATGTTGATTATAGTAATCAACATTGTACATAGTAATTCGTGGTTTTTACATATATGAAAATGTCCTGGTGAGATGTTAAGTCAGATTTTATTTGATTTGGTGATGAAAAATAAAACAACTTGCCATTACTGCATATTAATAAATAATTATAATAATTGTATTCAATAGAATAAAAGTCACAATATTATTTTACAGGACTAGAAGAAATATCTCAGGTTCATTTCATCCAAGTGTAGTGTTACATAGTCAACTGTTTGCACTGTCACATGATGCTAAACTACTGTTCAGTGCTGGTCACTGGGACTGTAGTGTCCGCGCCTTTAGTCTGACTAAGAACAAAACTGTTGCTGTAGCCATCAGACACTTTGGTAAGCAAGCATTACTGTGCATAATTGTTTCAGTACTTCATACAGAAACACTATATTCTTATAATTTGTTGAAACAATCGTACAACTGCTCACACAGATATCTATATAATGTTTTATTTTTGTATTATTTTTTGTTATGAAATATCTTGTGTTGTAAATTAAGTATTCTATTGTTTTTTTTTTATATTGTGTTAATTATTATAAGCAGGTTATGGAAGAACGATAATTTTTATTACCCGAATATTATTTTCTTTGTAGTGAACAATAACAAAGAATATTCAGCAAACACTAATTTGCTCTCAAAATGTTGCCCAACTTTTACTGTAAATGTTGTAACGGTACATAACCCAGTCCCAATAAATGATAACTCTTGTAATGCCATAAAGGTCAGAAATGGGTAAACTATAACTAGCTAAAAGTTAAGTTGTATCACTAAACATTATAAACAGTATTAAAGTGATATACAGTTACAAGTGAGTTATAGTGTACCCAATGAGGTAATAAGTGAAGGTGAAGGGAACTTCTTACAGAATTGTGTTGTAGATGTGAGAATTATCAACTATAATAGTAGACTATGATGCTACTAACTAATTATGTATTTTGTTTAGTTATTGTAGTATTTATATTGTGTAGACAACAAAATTTAATACCTATGTTAATTTTATATTTTATAAAATAATTGTGTTATTGTATAAGATAACCCAGGGTTTTTTTTAAAAAACATAAAAGATTTAAATATCAGATGATAATATAAATTAAAATAATACTGTATGAGGAAATGGCAGAAGGAAGTAGTGCAGTGTAGGAATACTATAAGAGATTAATAAATAATATATAAATTCATGTAAAGTTAATAATAATATTAAAGACTTATATCCAAAGTTATAAGAAAATAAACAGAAACCTATTATGTAAACCAAATGGGGAAAGAAACCAAAATGAAAAAGAATTATTTTTCTGTAAATCAAAAATAAATTTATAATAATTACAAACCGCCTATATACTAAAAAGTAAATAGCAGAACCAATAAAAAGGTATATAAAAAATTATGGGTTACTAAGAGTAACGAAATAACAAGTATTGTTTAATCGAATTTGAAATTGAAACCTGTCCGGTTGACAAAATGATGAGACAACAATTTTATTAAATTATCCTTTAGAAATCTTAGAACAGCACAAAATTGTTACAAAATTAAATAACAGTATAAACATTAGGTACTACTACCTTAATTATTAAAGTTAACTTGCTATACTCCATAATAAAAGTGAAAAAACCATTTTGGACGATTAGGCATAGCCTAGCCGAGTTTTGAGTTTGACGAGATAGTATTTGACAGACGGTTATGAAATTACAAACAACTAAGAACACCACCTGAGAAACAGCTTCACACAAGTAAGAACTTCGAGAAGAGAGGTAATATAAACAGTTCTTTTAATATTTAACAAAGAAAACTCAAATCAAATTGTCGTTCAGTACAAAACTTTCCAAGTGTAATCACATGTTTTAATAAAAATAAAACAATCTGCTCTCTTACGGACAAAGCCGGAACTACGTACTCAGAGAATTACAAATTTCGAAGTTTTTCTATATTTGTAAAGCGTAGTATAATTATCCATTTCTGACCATCTCATAACAAAAAGAACTTACCCTTAACCCTGGGGAAATAAATAAAAGAATTATATGTTGATTGATGTTTAAATAAAAGATAAAATTGGTCAAAACCATTTTTTTTTTTGACAATTCCATGTTTTATTCTTTGTATTGTTTAAATTAGCAGCCATCCTTACTATTTCTTTTATGAATTTGCTCACTGCTATAATTTTTATTGTTCGACTAAGCTTTTCATCATCACTGACATCTTCAGGTCTTAAACAACGTCTATCAACTGTACGTTGTAGGCTTTTATACTTTAGGCCCTATAAAAGCCTACAACGTACAGTTGATAGACGTTGTTTAAGACCTGAAGATGTCAGTGATGACGAAAAGCTTAGTCGAACAATTAACGGGAGATTCTTAAAACAATTTGACGGACGTTAGAAAAATGCCTAACGGAAAAATGTAGACAAAGTTCCCGTGAAGAGCGGTAGCAGCTAGAACCAATAGGAGGGGCGATGATATAAGGGGAGGGGCCTAAAGTATAAAAGCCTACAACGTACAGTTGATAGACGTTGTTTAAGACCTGAAGATGTCAGTGATGACGAAAAGCTTAGTCGAACAATAAAAATTATAGCAGTGAGCAAATTCATAAAAGAAATAGTAATTCCATGTTTACTCAATGAAGTCGATATCATGTACTAGTTAATGAAAATATCGATTGTAATATTTGTATTTTGGCGGAAGAGAAAAACCGATAATATTATCAATAAATATTATTGAGGAATGATATTGAATAATAAAATGTGTTTCCTTTATTGTAGTGGGTAGTTGTAGTCAATTTCAGAATAAATAAGAAGAGGACAATCCACCAGGTCGTATTCTGCCACAGTGTCGTCTGATTAACCTATATTTGGAGACAAATGTCAAAATCAGCTGATTCGGTTCACGGCAAATATTTGAAAATTTAGAAATCGTCTAATCCGAGGGTAAACAAACGGTACTTGCTCTCTCTTCAAAAGAAGGCTAAACAACTTCCCTACTTAACCAAAATCACACACACTCGATTTCTGCTTTGTTTGGGTAACATTACCACCAACTTTATTTAAACCTCAGTCTTTATAATTCATAAGTGGCGACTGCTAAGAGGTGTTCTGACCGATCTGAGACTGTAAAAAAGACGGACGTCACACACACACTAAAAAGGCGGTACGTTACAGAAAAGGCGCTTACAACAGTGCGTCTTAATTAAATAAGACGAGCACTCAATAGGCCACATACACAGACTCAGCGGAAGGTACATCTAAAAAGGCGGTACGTTATAGAAATGAAACCCAACATTGGGGCTCGAATAAGACGGACGTTTCGCTAAATAACCGCCACGTTATAGAAATGGCGCTCAACGTAAAAGGGCTGTAATTAGGAAAGAAATTTGATATATTTAATAAATTAATATACGAAAAAACCTAATTATCGTCGGCAGTTATGAGAAAACAAGAAATGCATAATACCAGAGGCAGATCGAAGAAGAGGGCAGAAGAAAAGGAGAAGGAAGAAGGTGGACAGGAACGAGAGATAGAATTATTTACAGACAGTGAAATGGAACAACCAATGAGTGATAAAGAAGAAACTGAAGCAATTATGAGCACGGAAAAGGAAATAGGGGAAGAGGATGCCCAAGGGGACCAACCAGACAAAGCGGAAGCCAGGAGAGAACCAAATTGGCAAGACATGATGAGATTTATAGCCGAGAAGTTTGATAAAATAGATGAGAACTCAAGGAAACAAAATGAAACCTTGAGCGAAAAGTTTGATAAAATAGATGAGAACTCGAGGAAACAAAATGAAACCTTGAGCGAAAAATTTGACAAAATAGATGAGAATTTTAAGAAACAGGAAGAGAACTCAAGGAAGCAAAATTAAACTTTGAGGGATAGTTTAAAACAAATTGAGAAAATTTAAAACAATTTGAGAGTAAAATGGAGAATTTCAATAAGGAGTTAAGAGAAAATCTTGAGAGTAAAATTGAACTGGTCAGTAACACGCTTAACCAAAGAGTAGATGAGTAAAAGGAAGAGGCAGAGAAGAAATTAATAGAAACTAATCAAAGATTAGATAAAACTGAAGAGAAGATGGAACAAATTAAAACAGGAGTCGAGGCACGAATGGAAAAGGAGGAACAAAATAATCAAGT
The DNA here is from genome assembly GCA_034769895.1 of Magicicada septendecula. Classification (NCBI taxonomy): domain Eukaryota; kingdom Metazoa; phylum Arthropoda; class Insecta; order Hemiptera; family Cicadidae; genus Magicicada; species Magicicada septendecula. The sequence goes on along the minus strand of CM068368.1, from coordinate 152,692,418 downwards.
TCGTGTAATGGCCATACGCCAAGAAAACAATGACCAGTTAGATAGTATCAAAAGCAGTCTAAACTGTAAATTCTCGGAGTTTCATAAAACAGTAGAGAATGTAAAAAATCAGTGTAATAGCCAAGCAGAGAAATTAGATAATTTGCAACAAATACAAACCAATTTTCAAGGTGATGTATATAGAATAAGTTCTAGATCTGCATGCAACAGTCATCATGTTTATCAAGATAGTAAGGAAAGTGTAAACTTTCAGGATTATCACAGAAACCCACTCGAATTTTTAGGGAGAGTAGACGAAATTCTGAACAGATCAAAGGAGAATCGATGGAATATGATCAAAGGTATATTAGACGAATCTTTCAAAAACGTCAATGACAATTGGTGGACGGCAATCAGGAACGAGGTGTGTGATTATGGGGGTTTCAAAACAATGTTCAAACTTAAGTACTGGTCGAAGTCAGTACAAAACATTATTAGGGACGATATTTGTCATGGTAGGTATGACCATACAATGGGACAAACACCTACTGCTTACTTTTTGGGGAAGGTGTGTATAGCAAAGTATTTAGACCCAAAGATCCCTGAAGAGTGTCTAGTGACCAAAATTGCGTATCATTTCGAAGAGAAGATCATCAGTGCCCGATTAAGTGGACAAATAAAAACTATTGGAGGCATGGAAACGCTACTAGAAAATTATGAGCAGGAATCTTATTATAGGAGAAGTAGATGGAGGTCAGGGAATACCGAGGAGCGGAAGAATGAACCACCAAGAGAGAATCGACCTAGAGTAAATTATGTGCACGCTAATAACAATTATTTTAATAACAGATATCGAGGAAGATGGTCTAATCATAACAGTCAAAATTACAGACATGATTCTTATCACCGAGAAGAAGGTCCACAAAGGAGTATGAGTGCAGAGCAACCTAGATTCAGAGATAGTGATGAAGAAAGGAGACAAATAAGCAATATTCAACATAATGAAAATGTTGAATCAAACAATAATAATGATGGAAATAGGGGAAACGGGTACCAGCAGTGAGAAGATGTGATTGCCCGTCACTGCTAGAAACCACAGGGCACAGAATTTACCACAAACCCAATTGTAATAATAAATTAAACAAACCAATAACCATTATCAGAAATAATTTTTTAAAAAATATACAGTCAGAGTTAATGGAAGAAAGAGCAATTAAAGAGTCATCGCCAAACAATGACATAGTCTATATACAAATAAAATTAAATGGAGTGTCAGCAGAGGCCATGATTGATACAGGAGCAAATATTTCAATTATTGATCAATTAGAACTAGACCGTGTTACTGAGCTAACTACTGAGAGAATACCTACTTTACCAATTAATAATTTAACAATTGTTGGTGCCACCGGGAAACAAAATAAAACCATCAGGAAACAAGTGTCTTTGAATGTTACCACTAGTGGAATAGGAATACCTATAGGATTTTTAGTAGCAAAAGGGCTACCGTTTAGGGTGTGATATGCTACGGCGACACACTGCAATTATAAATCTGGCCAGGGGTATAGTAACCTTGAGCACAGAAAATGGTGAGTTAACGGCTGAGATAATTGGTAGCCAAAGTGCCCCTCAGTGTCCGAGCTCATTTTTTGTTAGGGAGGATAATAGATTAACCCTAGGTAAAAACACAGAAGTAACAGAATCAAAGATTTGGCAAGAGAAGATAGAAGAGATAATTGAGTTTCAGAATAGGCAGGCACCGGAAATAATTAATGTAGAACAGAAACAACAACTTATAAAAATTTATGATAAATATAAATCAGTATTCTCAGAGTCACCAGGCAAAGCAAAAAACTTCTTGTGTGAACTAAAGTTCAAGGAAAATGTAAATTTTAATAAACGATCATACCCCATTGCTCAAGCTTTGAAAGAGGCAGCAAGGAAAGAAATTCAAAGAATGATATTGGAAGACATAATTGAAAGAAGTAGTTCTCCGTATACCAGCCCATTGGTAGCTATACCGAAGAAAGATGGTCAAGTAAGACTATGTCTTGATGCTCGGGAGTTGAATAAAATGCTCATTAACGATCGCACGTCTCCAGGTGAGATTGAAGAAATAATGAAAAAATTCTATGGAAGCAAGTACATGAGTACTTGGGATGCAGTCTGTGGATATTGGCAAATAGAGTTGCACCCTAACAGCAGACAATATGTTGCTTTCATATTCGAAGGACGAAATTATTATTTTAAGCGTTTGCCTTTCGGATTGGTAAATTCTGTGGCCGTGTTCATCCAATGCATGGACCAAATTTTAGGTAAGAAAGTTTTAGATTTTACTACCATATATGTGGATGACATATTAATTACGTCTTGTACTTGGGAGGAGCATTGTAACCGAGTGGAAACAGTATTAAATAAACTATTGCAACATAATATAACTTTAAAACTGGATAAATCTAAATTTATCACACATGAACTACCATTTTTAGGGTTCATTTTATCTGCTACTGGGATTAAACCATCTCCTGAAAAAGTAAAGGCTATCCAAGATTTTCCTAAACCAAAAAACTTAAAACAATTACAATCCTTTCCGGGGATATGCAACTATTATAGGAAATTTCAACAGAATTATTCAGAAGTAACAGCCAAATTCCAATGTTTACTTTCAAAGAAAAACAAGTGGAAATGGGAAGAAAGTGAAGATAATAATTTTCAGATAGTAAAAAATAAATTTCTTGACAGCATCATGTTACATCACCCAAATTTTAATAAACGTTTTTTCATAAATTGTGATGCTAGTAACATTAGCCTTGGAAGTGAGCTATATCAGGAAGATGAGGAAGGAAATCATGGGGTCATCAGTTTTGCAAGCAGAGTACTGAGTAGTTGTGAGAGGAATTATACAGTAACTGAAAAGGAACTGCTGAGTGTTGTGTTCTCATGTATAAAATTTCGAACATTTATATTGGGATACCCAGTAACCATCAGAACCGATCATAGATCAATTTCGTTTTAAAAAATTGTAAACTTAACCACGGCAGACTCACCAGATGGGTATTAATACTTCAAGAGTATAATTTAGACTGGGAATATATTCCGGGTAAGAAGAATGTAATAGCCGACCGATTATCACGGGTTAATCTAGAAAAAGGAACTTATGAAATAGAACCAGAAAGTATTGGAAAAATATATTACATTATTAAGATGAAGAAGGAGTTACAAGATATAATTAATAAAATAAAAATCGATCAGCAAAGGGACACTAAATTAATAAAAATTAAGGAACGAATATTACAAAATGACCCTATAATAATGAAATTTTTCTGTGTTTATGAAGAAATCCTTTTTATTCGTCCTACCATTAAGGATCATGTATGGAAGATGTATGTGCCAGAAGCAACAGAAGTAGCCCTGATTAAGGATTATCATGAAAGATATGGTCACATGGGATCACTCAAAGTTATTAAAGCTCTATCTGAACATTGTTACATGAAAGCTATAAATAAGAAAGTAAGGGAAATAGTAAAAAACTGTAACATATGCCAGCTAGTAAAAGTAAATAATGAGAAGAGAACGGGCGCAATGATTACAATAAAATCTAATAATAAACTTCAAAAGACATTCGTGGATATATGTGGACCTTTTCCCAGAAGTGGAGGGAGACATAAATATAAATATATAATCATTATATTTGATCATTATACGAAATATACAAAACTCTACGCTATCAGTAGAGCCACAACGAGGAAAATTCTAGAAGTAATCCTTCAAAAATACTTACCTGAGGTGGGAAAACCGGAAACAATTATAACAGATCATGGAACTCAATTTTGGGGAAAAAGGTGGAAAGAAGAATTGGGAAAATGGCAAATAAGGACCTACAAAACATCAGTGTACAACCCTAGTAGCAATCCTGCTGAACGTGTATTAAGGGAAGTTGGCCGAATTCTACGTACATACTGTCACCAAGAACATAAAAACTGGAGCCAGTACATCGAACCAGCAGAGGCTTTCCTTAATTGGTCATACCATGACACTATCGGGACTAGCCCTTATCAGGTAATGTTTGATAAACCACCACCAAGAGAAATTACCTGGTTGATAAATTTTCCTCCAGAAGAGAGAGTAAAGTTCGACAAAGTGGAAATGCACAACAGAGTGTTGCATAAAGTGGAACTTCAACAAAAAAGGGATCAAGTAAAAAAGAAAAGATTGGATACATACCAGATGGGAGATAAGGTATTAATCAAAAATAGACAACTACCCAGTTCTATAGAGGGTATTGCTCGGAAGCTACTGTTACTTTATACTGGACCTTACCTCATAACCCAGGTGAAGGGGAATAATACCTATGAAATTAAAACAATTAACAATAACAGAATAAAAGGAGTGTACAACCAATCGGAAATGAAACACTATTACGAAGAAAAAAACCAAGAATATTAGGAGAATTGAGACAATCAACAATTTATTTTAGTAAACGAGTAAAACCAAAATAAATTTGTTCTAGTGGGGGGGCTTTATGTAACGGTACATAACCCAGTCCCAATAAATGATAACTCTTGTAATGCCATAAAGGTCAGAAATGGGTAAACTATAACTAGCTAAAAATTAAGTTGTATCACTAAACATTATAAACAGTATTAAAGTGATATACAGTTACAAGTGAGTTATAGTGTACCCAATGAGGTAATAAGTGAAGGTGAAGGGAACTTCTTACAGAATTGTGCTGTAGATGTGAGAATTATCAACTATAATAGTAGACTATGATGCTACTAACTAATTATGTATTTTGTTTAGTTATTGTAGTATTTATATTGTGTAGACAACAAAATTTAATACCTATGTTAATTTTATATTTTATAAAATAATTGTGTTATTGTATAAGATAACCCAGGGTTTTTTTTTAAAAAACATAAAAGATTTAAATATCAGATGATAATATAAATTAAAATAATACTGTATGAGGAAAATGGCAGAAGGAAGTAGTGCAGTGTAGGAATACTATAAGAGATTAATAAATAATATATAAATTCATGTAAAGTTAATAATAATATTAAAGACTTATATCCAAAGTTATAAGAAAATAAACAGAAACCTATTATGTAAACCAAATGGGGAAAGAAACCAAAATGAAAAAGAATTATTTTTCTGTAAATCAAAAATAAATTTATAATAATTACAAACCGCCTATATACTAAAAAGTAAATAGCAGAACCAATAAAAAGGTATATAAAAAATTATGGGTTACTAAGAGTAACAAAATAACAAGTATTGTTTAATCGAATTTGAAATTGAAACCTGCCCGGTTGACAAAATGATGAGACAAAAATTTTATTAAATTATCCTTTAGAAATCTTAGAACAGCACAAAATTGTTACAAAATTAAATAACAGTATAAACATTAGGTACTACTACCTTAATTATTAAAGTTAACGTGCTATACTCCATAATAAAAGTGAAAAAACCATTTTGGACGATTAGGCATAGCCTAGCCGAGTTTTGAGTTTGACGAGATAGTATTTGACAGACGGTTATGAAATTACAAACAACTAAGAACACCACCTGAGAAACAGCTTCACACAAGTAAGAACTTCGAGAAGAGAGGTAATATAAACAGTTCTTTTAATATTTAACAAAGAAAACTCAAATCAAATTGTCGTTCAGTACAAAACTTTCCAAGTGTAATCACATGTTTTAATAAAAATAAAACAATCTGCTCTCTTACGGACAAAGCCGGAACTACGTACTCAGAGAATTACAAATTTCGAAGTTTTTCTATATTTGTAAAGCGTAGTATAATTATCCATTTCTGACCATCTCATAACAAAAAGAACTTACCCTTAACCCTGGGGAAATAAATAAAAGAATTATATGTTGATTGATGTTTAAATAAAAGATAAAATTGGTCAAAACCATTTTTTTTTTTGACAATTCCATGTTTTATTCTTTGTATTGTTTAAATTAGCAGCCATCCTTACTATTTCTTTTATGAATTTGCTCACTGCTATAATTTTTATTGTTCGACTAAGCTTTTCATCATCACTGACATCTTCAGGTCTTAAACAACGTCTATCAACTGTACGTTGTAGGCTTTTATACTTTAGGCCCTATAAAAGCCTACAACGTACAGTTGATAGACGTTGTTTAAGACCTGAAGATGTCAGTGATGACGAAAAGCTTAGTCGAACAATTAACGGGAGATTCTTAAAACAATTTGACGGACGTTAGAAAAATGCCTAACGGAAAAATGTAGACAAAGTTCCCGTGAAGAGCGGTAGCAGCTAGAACCAATAGGAGGGGCGATGATATAAGGGGAGGGGCCTAAAGTATAAAAGCCTACAACGTACAGTTGATAGACGTTGTTTAAGACCTGAAGATGTCAGTGATGACGAAAAGCTTAGTCGAACAATAAAAATTATAGCAGTGAGCAAATTCATAAAAGAAATAGTAATTCCATGTTTACTCAATGAAGTCGATATCATGTACTAGTTAATGAAAATATCGATTGTAATATTTGTATTTTGGCGGAAGAGAAAAACCGATAATATTATCAATAAATATTATTGAGGAATGATATTGAATAATAAAATGTGTTTCCTTTATTGTAGTGGGTAGTTGTAGTCAATTTCAGAATAAATAAGAAGAGGACAATCCACCAGGTCGTATTCTGCCACAGTGTCGTCTGATTAACCTATATTTGGAGACAAATGTCAAAATCAGCTGATTCGGTTCACGGCAAATATTTGAAAATTTAGAAATCGTCTAATCCGAGGGTAAACAAACGGTACTTGCTCTCTCTTCAAAAGAAGGCTAAACAACTTCCCTACTTAACCAAAATCACACACACTCGATTTCTGCTTTGTTTGGGTAACATTACCACCAACTTTATTTAAACCTCAGTCTTTATAATTCATAAGTGGCGACTGCTAAGAGGTGTTCTGACCGATCTGAGACTGTAAAAAAGACGGACGTCACACACACACTAAAAAGGCGGTACGTTACAGAAAAGGCGCTTACAACAGTGCGTCTTAATTAAATAAGACGAGCACTCAATAGGCCACATACACAGACTCAGCGGAAGGTACATCTAAAAAGGCGGTACGTTATAGAAATGAAACCCAACATTGGGGCTCGAATAAGACGGACGTTTCGCTAAATAACCGCCACGTTATAGAAATGGCGCTCAACGTAAAAGGGCTGTAATTAGGAAAGAAATTTGATATATTTAATAAATTAATATACGAAAAAACCTAATTATCGTCGGCAGTTATGAGAAAACAAGAAATGCATAATACCAGAGGCAGATCGAAGAAGAGGGCAGAAGAAAAGGAGAAGGAAGAAGGTGGACAGGAACGAGAGATAGAATTATTTACAGACAGTGAAATGGAACAACCAATGAGTGATAAAGAAGAAACTGAAGCAATTATGAGCACGGAAAAGGAAATAGGGGAAGAGGATGCCCAAGGGGACCAACCAGACAAAGCGGAAGCCAGGAGAGAACCAAATTGGCAAGACATGATGAGATTTATAGCCGAGAAGTTTGATAAAATAGATGAGAACTCAAGGAAACAAAATGAAACCTTGAGCGAAAAGTTTGATAAAATAGATGAGAACTCGAGGAAACAAAATGAAACCTTGAGCGAAAAATTTGACAAAATAGATGAGAATTTTAAGAAACAGGAAGAGAACTCAAGGAAGCAAAATTAAACTTTGAGGGATAGTTTAAAACAAATTGAGAAAATTTAAAACAATTTGAGAGTAAAATGGAGAATTTCAATAAGGAGTTAAGAGAAAATCTTGAGAGTAAAATTGAACTGGTCAGTAACACGCTTAACCAAAGAGTAGATGAGTAAAAGGAAGAGGCAGAGAAGAAATTAATAGAAACTAATCAAAGATTAGATAAAACTGAAGAGAAGATGGAACAAATTAAAACAGGAGTCGAGGCACGAATGGAAAAGGAGGAACAAAATAATCAAGTTCGTGTAATGGCCATACGCCAAGAAAACAATGACCAGTTAGATAGTATCAAAAGCAGTCTAAACTGTAAATTCTCGGAGTTTCATAAAACAGTAGAGAATGTAAAAAATCAGTGTAATAGCCAAGCAGAGAAATTAGATAATTTGCAACAAATACAAACCAATTTTCAAGGTGATGTATATAGAATAAGTTCTAGATCTGCATGCAACAGTCATCATGTTTATCAAGATAGTAAGGAAAGTGTAAACTTTCAGGATTATCACAGAAACCCACTCGAATTTTTAGGGAGAGTAGACGAAATTCTGAACAGATCAAAGGAGAATCGATGGAATATGATCAAAGGTATATTAGACGAATCTTTCAAAAACGTCAATGACAATTGGTGGACGGCAATCAGGAACGAGGTGTGTGATTATGGGGGTTTCAAAACAATGTTCAAACTTAAGTACTGGTCGAAGTCAGTACAAAACATTATTAGGGACGATATTTGTCATGGTAGGTATGACCATACAATGGGACAAACACCTACTGCTTACTTTTTGGGGAAGGTGTGTATAGCAAAGTATTTAGACCCAAAGATCCCTGAAGAGTGTCTAGTGACCAAAATTGCGTATCATTTCGAAGAGAAGATCATCAGTGCCCGATTAAGTGGACAAATAAAAACTATTGGAGGCATGGAAACGCTACTAGAAAATTATGAGCAGGAATCTTATTATAGGAGAAGTAGATGGAGGTCAGGGAATACCGAGGAGCGGAAGAATGAACCACCAAGAGAGAATCGACCTAGAGTAAATTATGTGCACGCTAATAACAATTATTTTAATAACAGATATCGAGGAAGATGGTCTAATCATAACAGTCAAAATTACAGACATGATTCTTATCACCGAGAAGAAGGTCCACAAAGGAGTATGAGTGCAGAGCAACCTAGATTCAGAGATAGTGATGAAGAAAGGAGACAAATAAGCAATATTCAACATAATGAAAATGTTGAATCAAACAATAATAATGATGGAAATAGGGGAAACGGGTACCAGCAGTGAGAAGATGTGATTGCCCGTCACTGCTAGAAACCACAGGGCACAGAATTTACCACAAACCCAATTGTAATAATAAATTAAACAAACCAATAACCATTATCAGAAATAATTTTTTAAAAAATATACAGTCAGAGTTAATGGAAGAAAGAGCAATTAAAGAGTCATCGCCAAACAATGACATAGTCTATATACAAATAAAATTAAATGGAGTGTCAGCAGAGGCCATGATTGATACAGGAGCAAATATTTCAATTATTGATCAATTAGAACTAGACCGTGTTACTGAGCTAACTACTGAGAGAATACCTACTTTACCAATTAATAATTTAACAATTGTTGGTGCCACCGGGAAACAAAATAAAACCATCAGGAAACAAGTGTCTTTGAATGTTACCACTAGTGGAATAGGAATACCTATAGGATTTTTAGTAGCAAAAGGGCTACCGTTTAGGGTGTGATATGCTACGGCGACACACTGCAATTATAAATCTGGCCAGGGGTATAGTAACCTTGAGCACAGAAAATGGTGAGTTAACGGCTGAGATAATTGGTAGCCAAAGTGCCCCTCAGTGTCCGAGCTCATTTTTTGTTAGGGAGGATAATAGATTAACCCTAGGTAAAAACACAGAAGTAACAGAATCAAAGATTTGGCAAGAGAAGATAGAAGAGATAATTGAGTTTCAGAATAGGCAGGCACCGGAAATAATTAATGTAGAACAGAAACAACAACTTATAAAAATTTATGATAAATATAAATCAGTATTCTCAGAGTCACCAGGCAAAGCAAAAAACTTCTTGTGTGAACTAAAGTTCAAGGAAAATGTAAATTTTAATAAACGATCATACCCCATTGCTCAAGCTTTGAAAGAGGCAGCAAGGAAAGAAATTCAAAGAATGATATTGGAAGACATAATTGAAAGAAGTAGTTCTCCGTATACCAGCCCATTGGTAGCTATACCGAAGAAAGATGGTCAAGTAAGACTATGTCTTGATGCTCGGGAGTTGAATAAAATGCTCATTAACGATCGCACGTCTCCAGGTGAGATTGAAGAAATAATGAAAAAATTCTATGGAAGCAAGTACATGAGTACTTGGGATGCAGTCTGTGGATATTGGCAAATAGAGTTGCACCCTAACAGCAGACAATATGTTGCTTTCATATTCGAAGGACGAAATTATTATTTTAAGCGTTTGCCTTTCGGATTGGTAAATTCTGTGGCCGTGTTCATCCAATGCATGGACCAAATTTTAGGTAAGAAAGTTTTAGATTTTACTACCATATATGTGGATGACATATTAATTACGTCTTGTACTTGGGAGGAGCATTGTAACCGAGTGGAAACAGTATTAAATAAACTATTGCAACATAATATAACTTTAAAACTGGATAAATCTAAATTTATCACACATGAACTACCATTTTTAGGGTTCATTTTATCTGCTACTGGGATTAAACCATCTCCTGAAAAAGTAAAGGCTATCCAAGATTTTCCTAAACCAAAAAACTTAAAACAATTACAATCCTTTCCGGGGATATGCAACTATTATAGGAAATTTCAACAGAATTATTCAGAAGTAACAGCCAAATTCCAATGTTTACTTTCAAAGAAAAACAAGTGGAAATGGGAAGAAAGTGAAGATAATAATTTTCAGATAGTAAAAAATAAATTTCTTGACAGCATCATGTTACATCACCCAAATTTTAATAAACGTTTTTTCATAAATTGTGATGCTAGTAACATTAGCCTTGGAAGTGAGCTATATCAGGAAGATGAGGAAGGAAATCATGGGGTCATCAGTTTTGCAAGCAGAGTACTGAGTAGTTGTGAGAGGAATTATACAGTAACTGAAAAGGAACTGCTGAGTGTTGTGTTCTCATGTATAAAATTTCGAACATTTATATTGGGATACCCAGTAACCATCAGAACCGATCATAGATCAATTTCGTTTTAAAAAATTGTAAACTTAACCACGGCAGACTCACCAGATGGGTATTAATACTTCAAGAGTATAATTTAGACTGGGAATATATTCCGGGTAAGAAGAATGTAATAGCCGACCGATTATCACGGGTTAATCTAGAAAAAGGAACTTATGAAATAGAACCAGAAAGTATTGGAAAAATATATTACATTATTAAGATGAAGAAGGAGTTACAAGATATAATTAATAAAATAAAAATCGATCAGCAAAGGGACACTAAATTAATAAAAATTAAGGAACGAATATTACAAAATGACCCTATAATAATGAAATTTTTCTGTGTTTATGAAGAAATCCTTTTTATTCGTCCTACCATTAAGGATCATGTATGGAAGATGTATGTGCCAGAAGCAACAGAAGTAGCCCTGATTAAGGATTATCATGAAAGATATGGTCACATGGGATCACTCAAAGTTATTAAAGCTCTATCTGAACATTGTTACATGAAAGCTATAAATAAGAAAGTAAGGGAAATAGTAAAAAACTGTAACATATGCCAGCTAGTAAAAGTAAATAATGAGAAGAGAACGGGCGCAATGATTACAATAAAATCTAATAATAAACTTCAAAAGACATTCGTGGATATATGTGGACCTTTTCCCAGAAGTGGAGGGAGACATAAATATAAATATATAATCATTATATTTGATCATTATACGAAATATACAAAACTCTACGCTATCAGTAGAGCCACAACGAGGAAAATTCTAGAAGTAATCCTTCAAAAATACTTACCTGAGGTGGGAAAACCGGAAACAATTATAACAGATCATGGAACTCAATTTTGGGGAAAAAGGTGGAAAGAAGAATTGGGAAAATGGCAAATAAGGACCTACAAAACATCAGTGTACAACCCTAGTAGCAATCCTGCTGAACGTGTATTAAGGGAAGTTGGCCGAATTCTACGTACATACTGTCACCAAGAACATAAAAACTGGAGCCAGTACATCGAACCAGCAGAGGCTTTCCTTAATTGGTCATACCATGACACTATCGGGACTAGCCCTTATCAGGTAATGTTTGATAAACCACCACCAAGAGAAATTACCTGGTTGATAAATTTTCCTCCAGAAGAGAGAGTAAAGTTCGACAAAGTGGAAATGCACAACAGAGTGTTGCATAAAGTGGAACTTCAACAAAAAAGGGATCAAGTAAAAAAGAAAAGATTGGATACATACCAGATGGGAGATAAGGTATTAATCAAAAATAGACAACTACCCAGTTCTATAGAGGGTATTGCTCGGAAGCTACTGTTACTTTATACTGGACCTTACCTCATAACCCAGGTGAAGGGGAATAATACCTATGAAATTAAAACAATTAACAATAACAGAATAAAAGGAGTGTACAACCAATCGGAAATGAAACACTATTACGAAGAAAAAAACCAAGAATATTAGGAGAATTGAGACAATCAACAATTTATTTTAGTAAACGAGTAAAACCAAAATAAATTTGTTCTAGTGGGGGGGCTTTATGTAACGGTACATAACCCAGTCCCAATAAATGATAACTCTTGTAATGCCATAAAGGTCAGAAATGGGTAAACTATAACTAGCTAAAAATTAAGTTGTATCACTAAACATTATAAACAGTATTAAAGTGATATACAGTTACAAGTGAGTTATAGTGTACCCAATGAGGTAATAAGTGAAGGTGAAGGGAACTTCTTACAGAATTGTGCTGTAGATGTGAGAATTATCAACTATAATAGTAGACTATGATGCTACTAACTAATTATGTATTTTGTTTAGTTATTGTAGTATTTATATTGTGTAGACAACAAAATTTAATACCTATGTTAATTTTATATTTTATAAAATAATTGTGTTATTGTATAAGATAACCCAGGGTTTTTTTTTAAAAAACATAAAAGATTTAAATATCAGATGATAATATAAATTAAAATAATACTGTATGAGGAAAATGGCAGAAGGAAGTAGTGCAGTGTAGGAATACTATAAGAGATTAATAAATAATATATAAATTCATGTAAAGTTAATAATAATATTAAAGACTTATATCCAAAGTTATAAGAAAATAAACAGAAACCTATTATGTAAACCAAATGGGGAAAGAAACCAAAATGAAAAAGAATTATTTTTCTGTAAATCAAAAATAAATTTATAATAATTACAAACCGCCTATATACTAAAAAGTAAATAGCAGAACCAATAAAAAGGTATATAAAAAATTATGGGTTACTAAGAGTAACAAAATAACAAGTATTGTTTAATCGAATTTGAAATTGAAACCTGCCCGGTTGACAAAATGATGAGACAAAAATTTTATTAAATTATCCTTTAGAAATCTTAGAACAGCACAAAATTGTTACAAAATTAAATAACAGTATAAACATTAGGTACTACTACCTTAATTATTAAAGTTAACGTGCTATACTCCATAATAAAAGTGAAAAAACCATTTTGGACGATTAGGCATAGCCTAGCCGAGTTTTGAGTTTGACGAGATAGTATTTGACAGACGGTTATGAAATTACAAACAACTAAGAACACCACCTGAGAAACAGCTTCACACAAGTAAGAACTTCGAGAAGAGAGGTAATATAAACAGTTCTTTTAATATTTAACAAAGAAAACTCAAATCAAATTGTCGTTCAGTACAAAACTTTCCAAGTGTAATCACATGTTTTAATAAAAATAAAACAATCTGCTCTCTTACGGACAAAGCCGGAACTACGTACTCAGAGAATTACAAATTTCGAAGTTTTTCTATATTTGTAAAGCATAGTATAATTATCCATTTCTGACCATCTCATAACAAAAAGAACTTACCCTTAACCCTGGGGAAATAAATAAAAGAATTATTTGTTGATTGATGTTTAAATAAAAGATAAAATTGGTCAAAACCATATTTTTTTTGACAATTCCATGTTTACTCAATGAAGTCGATATCATGTACTAGTTAATGAAAGTATCGATTGTAATATTTGTATTTTGGCGGAAGAGAAAAACTGATAATATTATCAATAAATATTATTGAGGAATGATATTGAATAATAAAATGTGTTTCCTTTATTGTAGTGGGTAGTTGTAGTCAATTTCAGAATAAATAAGAAGAGGACAATCCACCAGGTCGTATTCTGCCACAGTGTCGTCTGATTAACCTATATTTGGAGACAAATGTCAAAATCAGCTGATTCGGTTCACGGCAAATATTTGAAAATTTAGAAATCGTCTAATCCGAGGGTAAACAAACGGTACTTGCTCTCTCTTCAAAAGAAGGCTAAACAACTTCCCTACTTAACCAAAATCACACACACTCGATTTCTGCTTTGTTTGGGTAACATTACCACCAACTTTATTTAAACCTCAGTCTTTATAATTCATAAGTGGCGACTGCTAAGAGGTGTTCTGACCGATCTGAGACTGTAAAAAAGACGGACATCACACACACACACACACTAAAAAGGCGGTACGTTACAGAAAAGGCGCTTACAACAGTGCGTCTTAATTAAATAAGACGAGCACTCAATAGGCCACATACACAGACTCAGCGGAAGGTACATCTAAAAAAGCGGTACGTTATAATGTACGCGTAGCACTAAAATCAAGTAGGCTAAGTCATATTGCACTATGAAGATCATACCTAGTCGAAATATGAAATTTATATATATTTTCAAATAAAACTGTTTTTATTTTTCAACATAGTCTCCATTCTGGGTAAACACAAAGTCCAAAAGTGTTCAAGTTTTAATATCTCAGTAAAAATCTTTACTGAATTGACCAAATTATAACACCACAATGGTTTCAGAATTCTTCTTCTGCTGCTTTATCGCTGTTACGTCCTTTCTATCCATGGCTTTCTATTATTCTGGTTGTTGAGCCTGGTGGTGTTTGATTGCTAATTTCAGATGATAGCTTAATGAGTGTTTAAACACATAAAATCATTATTTAACACCATTTAAGTAATCTGATTGTTGCTATAAGTAAGTAGGTATTATTCAGATTAATTACTCATGTACATTAACTATGTCTAATGTGTTACTGTTTATTTGTACTAATTACTATTCCAGCTGTTGTAACTCCTGACTATATTTCACTACAGGCAATTAGTACGAGTAGCACATTTATAACCAGGTTCTTAATTTTTCAGATTTAGTTACATGTGTAGCATTAGACCAGTGTAGTTGGTACCTCATCAGTGGCTCTTGTGACTGTACCTGTGTTGTATGGGACATCAGTCTGCTCGGCCATGATAACAAACCTTTACGCCCCGTTCAGATACTGTATGGACATGACCAGCCTGTTACAACAGTAGCAATATCGACTGAACTTGATATGGTTGCCTCAGGTTCTAAAGTAAGTTCACATGAATTATTTTATAAAATATCTGTTAACTTTTAGTCATACATAACTAAAACAATGTAACTGATAACAATATTAACAAAACAAATTGTAAATTTTCAACACATGTAATGTCTTATTTTCTATCTGGTTCTATTCTTGCGTTATGGTCTGTTTTAACTGTAGTCACAGTAAATTGTAGTAACATAAAATTGATTAAATTATATAATTTAATGTGCAGGATGGTACTGTTAATGTGCACACAATCCATGAAGGACAATTTGTTCGCACCCTATTACCTGTTGGATGTTCTCCTGTCTCCACAGAGATAACGTTTCTAGCCATTTCTGCACAAGGACAAACAGCCTTTGCTGCAAAGGACCAAGTTAGTATATGATATTATTTTAATCATTGTAATAAGCATAATAGTGATTAATTGCAATCAGCACTTTCATCCTGAAAGGTAATTGAATAATAATGTAAAGTGTGGGAAAATAATAAATATAAATTTAATTTATAATTATGTTATTATTTTCTTGGATTTTGTTGTCCATGACGTGTCCGTTACTTAACTAAATATAATTAATTCATTACCAACTCGGAACACAAATGTGTTCCGATCAGTAGTGAATTAATTATATTTAGTTATTATTTTATTAAAATTTTTAAATTTCTATTGTATGTTTTCAAAGTTACTACAGATTATAAAAATTATGTACTGTAATTAGGAAATAACAACTATTAAGTCATAAAGTTTCTCAAATTAATGTTTTTTTGTAGTATTATATCATACAACTTTGTAACAGTATATAGTGTAAAATGTGTGTTGGCATAGGCACAGAACTGTTCTATAATAATTGCATGCTCTTTCAATGTCTACTGAGCTCAAAATGTTGTAGAAGGCTCACAACAGATGAGCCCACAGCTGCCATTTAATTTACATTAGTGAAAACAAACACAGCCAAATTCTTCCCGTGCGTTACAAATGCAACACCAAGGCTCATTTATACTGAGCCCCTCACTCAGGCCAGTGTGCTTCAACACATACAGGTAAAGTGTCACACCACAAGTGGGTCTTTTCCAGTATCTGTCTACAAGCCACTCTCGCAGCGTTCCCTAGCCCGCCAAGTCCCCTCACCAACATTCCCGCCAGTCCCTACTCCTACAGAATCAGTGTGAAGGAGGGGTGATTGGCACACCACTACACACTAGGTGCAAAAATATATTTATCGTGTAGACAAGAATACGAAGAATCTTCATTAACAACGAATGTCATTACAAAAAATGATAAAAGCAGCTACAATCAGCAACATGTAGTTAACACCGATAAAGAGTTGTTTGTTCCCTTTAGTTGAGTGTGGGAATTTGACGGACTCATATTTATTGTGAATTTATGCGGAGGAAGCGTAATCAAAATGCAAATTTATTTGAGCAGATATAAATAGAATAATGTAATCTAAAGAAAATTATGTAATGTAAATATAATAATGTAATGTAAATAAAAATATGTAATGTAAATAGAATAATGTAAATCAAATAAAAAATATTCTCTCCTCATTAAAATTTTAAAAAATAATAAAAATAGAAATTAGAAAAAACAAAATTATAAAAAACAACTAAAAATAAAAATTGTAAAAAAGAAACAAAATAAAATTAAAAAAAAATAATAAAAATAGAAAAAGAAAAAGAGAAAATTAAAAAAAATAATAAAATTAAAATAAAAATTAGAAAAAAATAAAAATTAAAAACAAAAAATTGAAACAAAACAAAAAGATTGAAAGCGCTTGTGCACCGCAGAATAGAAGGCGTGCATGCATGCGTGTGGGTGCGTGCGTGCATCAAATGTATGTGTGTAGTGGTGTGCCAATCACTCCTCCTTCACACTGCTACTGTAGGAGAAGGGTCTGGTGGGAACATTGGTGGGGGAGCTTGGCGGGCTCGTGAACCCTGTGAGAGTTGTTTGTAGACACTTACTTGAAAAGACCCATCGGTTTTGTTTTCAATTTTGTCTCCTCATTTACTTTTATTACATGATTGTAATAAAAATATAATATATAATATAAATATAAAAATATAATCAAAACATAGATGATTTTCTAAAATTTAATTGTAAGAGATCCTTTATAAGAAAAATTATAAAACAGGAAGACCCAAGCCCTGTGTTAAATTTAACCCAGCAAGATAAGGTAGGAACACATACTTTTGCACTGAATTCCTCTAAAGAAATTTAGAATAACTTCAAACGGATTTCTGGATGGAACACGTTAATCGTATGTTTTGTTTAAATGTGTTATTTTTTATTGCGATAGAATGGACAAAACATGGCCAGTGTTAGGCTTTATGGACAGAAAACATTTAAATTAGAGGGCAAGAAAGCATGAAATTTCTGTACGTCATTTAAAAGTACTGTACTGAATTAGCTTTTAAAGGCTCAACAAATATAGCAGTTCAATTAGGTTCACTGTACAAGCAAAATATTATGAAGCATAATGAGAGGTAGCTAAAAGTAGGCATGTACTAAAAGAGAAAAATTAAGTGTATAAAGTTTTTTGGAAAGCTGGAATTAAATTTAAGGGGGAACAAAGAAAGAGGACTCTCACAACAACCATGGAGGTTTTTGGAAATTAATTGATTTATTGTTGGAACTGGATACACTTAATTGGAAGAACATTTAAACAATGCAACAGTTTTTAAAGGTTGAAGAGTGTGCAAAATGAAATTATAGACCAGTGTGCTTGAGGTGCGTAGACAAGGAATTAAAGACCAAATAAACAAAACTGAGTTTATAACAATTTGGTGTGATATGATTACAGATATTTCAATTCAGTGGCAAGTGGTTGTTGCAGTTAGATATTCCCACAAGGGAAACATACATGAGAGATTCTGGAGTTTAACACAGTCTCCATGGCTTAACACAGTCCATAATCTGATTTAGATAACTCATTTCAAATTCACCTTCTAAATTAATCACTCAATCTTATGACAGTGCAATAAAATGAGTGGTGCTACCAGTGGTGTTCAGACGAAAACGTCTGAGCACGTGTAGTACTCAGTTAGCTTGACACATCATTCCTTAAAGTGAAATATCGTTCTTAAATCTAAGTGGGGTGAAAATATAACCATCCAGTGGTGGTTAGTCAGTCCAGTTAGACTGGCAATATTAGAGCACGGGTTCGGGGTTATTGTTGCATTTTTGTGGAAAGTAATTATTGTGTTAATTAGTGCAAAACTAAAATAAGGTAACATTTATTGTTGTGTGTTGAACAAATTTAACTTGAATTATTTTATAAGAGTTCCTTTGTTGATTGTGTCTAATTAAAGTTGTAATTAGTTGATATATAAAGTAATAAATTGATGTTTATTCTGTTTCCATTCTACAACGTGACGATCTAGGCAACAGTAGGTAACAGTCATAAAGTATTTTGTTAAATTCTTTGTTCCTATATTTATGTATTTAAAATTTGTTGAAATATATCAGTACTCATTTTTGATAAAAGTTCTTTTTTTTTATTTTACTACCTCTGTTTGTAATGAGAGTAGTTGGCTTATAACGTCTCGTCGTTATAATATCGGGAACCTGGTTAATTGGCTCAGGTCAATTAAACAGGCTGCCATAATCTTAACAAACTCATAATTAACTGGAATGTAAACAAATGTTAAATAGGATCCCGTGAATTGAGGGATATTGACAGGGGTTTGTAGATTTATTCACTCACCTTTTTGGACCATGACATCTCTTTATTACATAATGTTTTAACATCTCCGAAGAAATTTAGCAATGAGTATATTAAAAGTAAAAACATTTGCACCTCTTGTACAAATAGAATTAGAGTAATTAATAAGTTAACATAGCTTTTACTGCCCTCGGATCCGAGTATTTTGTTTCAGTATATGATATTAAAATTATAATCTTTATTTGTGCCATCTGAAGAATGGGCTTATTTAACTTTAACGTGTTATATTCATAAAAGCATTAAACTTAACACATAATAATACTAAGCATGAAATTACAATTTTATGGTAATTAAGTCAGTCTTTCGTGTTTTACTTTACTTTCATTTGTTAATTAAGTGTCTATCATGTATTATTTTAAGTTAAGTTCTGAACCACGGACGTTGAACTTCCGTGTCACCTGTGTGTAACATCGTCGGCGAATCGGCGCTTCTATCGGTTGTGCAGGGTGTCTTGGAGATCTTCTGGCTATCGTGTTTTGGTAAAATCTGCTGTCATTCCTAAAGATGAGTCGTCTGTCGGGTCTGTAGATTCTTGTGGTAGGTTTTGGGTTGTAACTTTCACTGGTGTTCACATTGTTGTACCGCACATATTACTTACGGTTAACAGTTACATGTTAAAAGTTTAACATCACATTTAGGTGATGTTAGTTTGTTACAGAGATGTCATTGTCATACACTCACGTCATTTATGACATTTTTACATCATCCAGCTATCTCACACAAGCTTCTCCTTGTTTACAGGTTTTATATTGACTACATACTTTTGTACGCTGTATCAGCAGCGGAGTCTGAGATACAACTGAACTAATTTACTATAGGGGTGAAGAGGCTGTCCGCGCGCGGGTAGATTCTCAGCGCGAAAAGTAGTTCTCACTTATTATTAATTATTTTATTTTAATTCGCCTACAACTTAATGACATCGCTCTTTACTTTTATTACTCTTTTATGTGACGAGGGGTAGTTACAGATTTATTTAGGTTCTCAAATCTAATTTTATTAACTGCTACATTGGCAAATCGGCAGGTTACTACCAGTTTGGGGCATGGAGAAGGGTTCATTCGTACCTTATTAAAGCCAATATTAGTATAATAAATTTTTTTTTTATTTTTGTGAGATTTAGGCTTATTAAATCGTCACAGGCTCAGTATCAGAGACATTGTCTATCCTTGTATTAATATCATCATGTTTATGCTAAATAATATAAACTAATAAAATTCTCAATGAAATGTATCTATTTATTCAAAAAGTATTTGTTTTTTAATAACTAAAAGAAATCAGTTTTTACCTCTGATACTTTCCCCTCCATAAAGAAAAGTATTTGCAATCCAAATAGAGGTGTGTTTAAAAAAGATTGAACTTTCACAATACCACAGCGGTATGTGCAGAGAGTGTGCTCCGACAAGTGGTGCTGACTAGCAGCAACTTTCGGAAACATCATCCAATATTCTGCTTCTTTCTACCATTGTTGTGATTCTCGCTACAGCAGCTGAAATTAATATGTGTTCTAACCTCTTGGCAAATTTTTCCGTAGTGAAAATAAAAGAGCTTGAAGAACGTGTTTGCATAAAATTTTGCTTTAAACTCGGCTGACTAGCAGCAACTTTCGGAAACATCATCCAATATTCTGCTTCTTTCTACCATTGTTGTGATTCTCGCTACAGCAGCTGAAATTAATATGTGTTCTAACCTCTTGGCAAATTTTTCCGTAGTGAAAATAAAAGGGCTTGAAGAACGTGTTTGCATAAAATTTTGCTTTAAACTCGGTAAAACTTATACAGAAACATTGGAAATCCTTCAGCAAGCATATGGTGATGATTGTATGAGCTGAACCCAGTGCTATGACAGGTTTACTCATTTCAAAGTGGGAAGAACATCGACCGATGAAAATCCGAGACCCGGTCACCTTTCAACATCATAGCAAAAAGAAATAGTGGTGTAGTGTAAAAGTGTTGTAAAATGTCGGGCGTTACCTCCGCGCACTTTTTGTTACTTACTGTTGACTGGATCCTCTGCGGTGATGTAGTCCTGTAACACAACTTAATACTATGTTTTTTGTGGGCGCCACTTGGAATCGTTTGTTCCAAGAATAAAATGTGATTAATAAAGAAATTAAAATTTTTAAATCTTGCTTCTATGAAAAAATATAAACAAGTCAGTTTAGCTTGGAAAAATCAGGTAAGTTTAATGATTCTTCAAAAAACAAACAAATCGTCTGAAGGACTAACATTCATAAAAAATTATACAATTGCAGAGTTACTAAAAAAATTCACAAGTTATTATTATTATTATTATTATTGACAATTTTATTTATCCAATCAAGTATCGGCTAGTGTTTTCAATTTTTTACTCAGTTGAAAAGCATGAGTTTAATACGTGAAAAAATCTTTACTCTCAGGACGTGACTCCTTTGAACTACCAAGACATATCAATAAGATGCCTTACAAGAAAAACTAAGTGATTTGAAGGTGTGTGGCATGTGTAGTACAACTGTGTGATAAATGTAACCAGGTAAAAAAATTGACTTTAATTTCTGTAACTCACGTTCCAATGGTTAATTAATCTCGCACTGGACACTCCTCTTGGGTAGTTTTTCAATCTCGCCTCTTCACGTGTGCACTGAATCTATTTTAAGTCAAAATTGCGATCATTTACTATTTCCGCACTTTTTGTAAAAACGTTTGGCAGTAGATTATCGTTCAAACGCCGCCACTACGAAACATCTGTTTCGCGTTGATTCAGAAATTGGCCGCCGTAGCGCTGATTCCCATGCAGTGTCGAGAAAGGCTTTGTGTATTGTTTGTTTACGTTAAGGGGATTATTGTCAAGTTAGTCAGTCTATGCGAACACAGCAGAATTCGTTCTCTATTTAAAGTTTTGGTCCCTCCTGGGCCGTTGACGTTCTGGCTGCGTGATTTCTATTAAAATTTGCCGTGTCGCTGCTCTATTTCAGCAACACTTTGGTGTAGATTCTTGTAGAGGTTATGTCAGTCTGTTTGTCTATGTACGGGAAAAGCCTTTCTTCGGGTCTTGTGTCAATTTCTCGCCTCTCGGTTTTGCCTTAGCTGCGTTGATCAGTGTCGTGGGTGATGCATCAGTTCTGGAGTTCAAGTTTCAAGTGTTTTCGGGTCGAATTTGGTCTCTCTTTTATACTAATTCAGGCTGACTGTTTTCATCGACTTCCGGTATATTTGTGTAAAAATTCTTTCTAGATTGTTCGAGAATAAACGAAATGGAATGTCATGGAACAATTTTCACTTCCGTAGAAGCTTTTAGAACGAATTTCTTATTCTTCATACTAAGGATATTTCAAAAATTACACTGGTATTTATCAAACAGTTTTACATTAGTACTCACAATTTGTATGCCATTATTACATTTAGATTCTCTGTTTTCAACTGAATCTAGTGATACTAATTATGATTGGTTTTTAATTAAATTAAGTCTAATAAGTAACACAATATACAACTCCCACCTTGGGTTGTTGTCATGAAAATTCAATTTTTATAACAAAAATTGTTGTGGAATTATTATGTTCCTTCCACAATCTGAACATCCAACATTACTACCTTCCAATAACAAAACAAACAAATTTTAACATAGATAATACGTATATAATTACAATTGTACATGGCCTCTGCTCATGGCCTAGATTTTTTGTTAATGTTATAACACAATAATTAGTATCTTTCTTTAATATATGTAGTATTTCACTAGTGTACACTCAGAGTTTATTATATTGTCTGTCTTTTGTGATACCTGGTTACTCTTTACATACATTATTATCATTACAGGATGACATAGCATCATTGATTGGTCTTGAGATGTCCTTTTTTCATTGTGTGACAAATCTCACTCTTATAAGTTAAGTTCTTTTATAATTGACTTTATTTTCAACTGAGTTTGTTCATTTTTAAGGTATACTGAAGTATTGTACCAATCTATTTTATTTTTGTTAGCATTTTGTAAATATTTAGCCAGATATGATTATTTTTGTACTGGATGATTGGCTCCAGCTATATATGGTATAGGTAAATATTTTGCTAACTTGACTATTACAATGTTATAGTTAGTCAAATATATTAGTATAGTCGCTTTATATCATATTTCAACTTTCTAATGCAATTTGGTTGCATTTTGGCAACATTAAATCCATAAATTATACAATATTATGTGCCTACCACATGTTTTTAGTTAGTACTGTTTTTGGCTATTTTGACTGCTTTTTATTCATTTGACAGCTTTCTTTATTTAAGATAAATTGTTCACTTTTATCTGCTTGACAATTACATATAGTTTTTATTTAAATCTGATAATAATTAATTTTTTTCATGAAATCTGGGTGTATGGTCTCAAATCCAACACATTAATATTTTTTGTCATAACAAATATATAATTTTTATTTTAACTTAAACTCTTTCTAATAATGTATTTAAGTCATTTAATACATTTATTTTATTTACATTACATAATATAATAATGGATCATGTCCATTCATTCACAAAAAATAGTTCTTAATACTCTATTCAGAGTTATAAAACTTAATAATTAATGACTTTATTTTGGTTGATTCTGACATTATTTCTCTCTCTTATAGTGTCTTATGGTTTTTTCACTGTTATTCACTTTAATAATATATATGGGGTTTGTGTCTTAGTCACAGTCTGGTCGTTTTTCATGTTAGTAGAAATAATTATAGACAATATTACACAATTTTTTAGGACTACTTGGGTTCGATACTGTTCACCTCACTTTCCTCTTATGATAACTTACTATGTAAATGATTTCCTTTATGGAACGTTCTGTGACGTTACAACGTAAATAACTGACGATAAAATCGATGAAGTTCTCACAATGATAAATGAAGATCATCATTTAACAGTACATGAGATTGCCGAGGAACTGGGTATCAGCGAGGGTTCATGCCATAAAATTTTAACAGGAAAACTGAACATGCATCACATCTCACCAAAATTCTTGCCTCGTTTGGTGTCAGATGATCAGAAAAACAATCGTGTTAACATCACTCAGGAACTGCTTGACTATGCCAGTGCCCATAAAAACTTTGCCAAAAACATTATAACAGGGGTCGAGACGTGGGTGTATGGATATAATGTCGAAACGAAGGCACAGTCTTTGCAGTGGGTGGAAAAAGGATCACCTTTTTGACTGGAAATGGTTGGTGCATCATGAATTCGTTCAATGTGGTCAGGCAGTAAAGGAGGAGTATTGTAGAGAAGTTTTAAGGTGTTTGAGGGAAGCAGTACACAGGAGGAGCCCAGACCTGTGGAAAGAACAGACTTGGATGTTACAACATAATAACGCACCAGCCCATGCGCCACACCTTGTCATCGATTATCTGGTGAGAAACAATATGACTGTTCTGTCCCACCCACCCTAATCTCCAGACTTAGCCCCAACAGACTTTTTCTTGTTCCCAAAACTGAAGACGACCTTGAAAGGACATAATTTTGAAACAATAGAGGAGATTAAAAATACGGAAGAACAGCTGTGCGCCATTCCAAAAAGTGCATTCCAGGAATCGTTCCAGAATTTGAAGAAACATTGGGAGTGGTGCATTGCCAGCAGAGGGGAATACTTTGAAAGTTATAAGCATGCATACAGTTGTAAATCCATTAATAAAGTTTTTGTTGCAAAAGTTCGGTCTTTTTTTAACACACCTCGTAAACCATATGGCCATCCAGTTGTGATTTTTAATATCTATTCATAATAATGAAGTATATATATATTGTACTTATACTGTATCCCTGGTGGGACCGCTACTGTTCAAGCCCCGCGATGGAAGCCAATTTGTACTTACACGGGTTTCCTCTCCTTAAATATTCCACTGTTGTATTTGTCGATTGTGTTCTATTAATTTAATTGTATAAATTCTCGGAAATATTTGGAGTTGTGGAATATATGGATGTACTTAATTAATGTTAACTTAACTCTTTAATAATTATCAGTGTTAGTGTGCCTAGAACTTAAATAACTTAAGATTTATTCTACAATTTCATCCAACCCTATTATGCCTTGAAGAGAGTTCTGTCTAATTTTATATTTTTACGCTCCCTCTTTGGTGTCAGATAATTCCGCTATAAGCGCTGTAGTATCGGCTCAACGAAACTTGTAGGTTATTCGATGTTTATATTAACCATTTATTCTCTACTTATTCAGTTACTTTTGTTCCAGTTCACTAAACCATACTCCAAATAACAAGGTGTGACAAATATATAAAGGTTCTTTATTTGTTTATCAATTCACATTAACTAAGATATATTCCAATTAATATATGTTGGGACTATAGATTCAGGTATCGATTGTTGATTATTTAATTCTTTGTTTATATTTGGTTATATATTATATTTGATTTGTATTTTATTTATTTCAGGGTGTGAAGGTTCTTGTAACTGTGGGGAAGACTAAAAATACATAATAAGAATGCAAGATTTACAAAAATTATGTGTTGTGTATTTAGTATGATTAATATAATATAACTTTACCAGTCTCTAACGAAGCAAATCACGTAGGCGGTTGATCGCTAAATTCGTTGTTCTGGTCAATTATGAAGCACAGTTTTCTTTCTTCAGTTTAATAAAAGTAATTCTTGTCCTGTCCACTTCGGAATACAGCTTCTGAATTGTTTTACGGCCCGATTGATGTTTCTTCTACACCGCCAGGATCCAAATAGGTTCTTCCTTCGGTTGAAGCAGTTAGTGTTGTTCCGTGTATTTGCAAGGTTATAATTTCTGGTGTTGTGAATATTATGAGTTGTGTTACTATTAATTCTTTATATTTGATTAACTTTTCATCTATTCCCTTCGGACATGGGACAGTCCAAGTTTCTTCTTGTAGAATTCAGTGATTTCTTCTCAATTATTATTTCATAATGTATCGTTATTTTATTAATCTGTGTTAGTGATAGATGTAAGTATTGTCATTGGAATTTTATCTTTTTTATAATCGTATCTCTTGATTTCGAATATTACGATTCAATATATTCTTCTTGGGTTTTTTAAATCATCACGTTCAGTTTTTTCAAAAGCAATTCTTGTTATTTTATCAATCAACAACCTTCTTCTTAATTTTTTCCCTAGCAACCTATATTAATTTCCGCTTCCACATGTTTTGACTATATAGTGTTTCTTTCATATATTTTTTTGTCTATTCTTTGTCAATTTGCTGTCCTATCGGAATGTAATTTTACCGATAGCTGGTTTATTATTTTATACACATCTTCTACTGGTTTTTTGATATAATTCCGTTTTTTTCCTTTTTTATTATATTTAATCCACCTTCGATATTATTTTTTACCAATCGATATTATGGCATTATGGTATTATTATAATTTGTATAAATTTTATTAAATATTATTATTAACTTAATGTTTTTTCTTCTTTCTAGCTCTTCATAGTGCATTTATTAATTATTATTAATTGATGCATCTAACCTTTAAGTTATAAGTGTTTATTTAGTATTTTTTGCTGTTAGGCCTTTTATTGTAAATTGATCTACCTGTGGTTATGTCTGTTAGGCATCTATAGTCCCTTTTATATAAATTCGTACATACAATCAAAACTTAATTATTAACATTTGTATAAACAATTATTTTTCTACATCTAATAACAAATTTATCTTGATCTCTTGATCACATACAACAAAATTCGAATTTATGAACATTGGTTAACTGCCTCACACTTCATTCTACGACAGTCATTGAATAACACTATTTGTTTCATTATTTTTCATGAACTCAACACATATTTGATATAACATCACATAAACTTTATCATAACATTTTTGTCATAATATAATACTTTTTTAACACAAAATTCTTATCTGTTATTACCATAAATTAAGTCATTGTTTCATTTTTCTGTTTTGTTTTTCATTAAACATATACCATTAGCTATTATTTATTTTACAGGTCCGTTTATTCTATTCAACACTACCTTGCATTCTTATTTAATTTTGTCTATGATTATCATTGTCATAATTGGGTCTCTGTTCTATTATGGGATTAAGTATCAATTTATTTATCAATCTGTGAATCTTCTTTTATGTAACATAAATGCTATCATTTTTGTTGCGTCACATATGCTTCCCCTCCTAAAAAAGTTTAGTTTACCTGAATGAAGTTTAGGTCAAATAAACTTGCCTTTTTCACATGCCTTTTCTTAATTTCATTGTTAATGGTTGACGATGGTCTTCTCAATGTAACTTCATTAGACTAGTACTAGTACCTTTTTTATTTAATAACATTTCATCATTTTATTTAACATTCTTGATCATTTTTATTTCTGTACACATTATTTGTTGGTAATTGGCTACACTATTCACTGATACATTAGTTTTACATCTCTCCTATTTATAATTACTATAATTACTGCATTTTTCAATTATTCTTCTGTCAACACGCTTCTTTCTGTTTTCTTCGTCCTATTCCTTTGGCAACGGAATTTATTTTTGCAACAATTCTAATATTCCTTAAATATTTAATTTCCCTAACAATCCCTAACACATGCGTTGGTACAGTTCAGAGAGGCACTGTTTGGCTTCATACTCTGCTGCCCACACTACATCTTAATATAGTACTGCTGGAATTCATCTACAGTCAGCTATAAAATATAATAATAATCTCCTAATAATCTCTTTAATCATTTAATAATAAATATTTGGGAAAAGATTTTTTCTTTGTTGCATTTATATTTTTTCATTACTATTCTTCATATTTCGTAGTTCCATTTTAATTCCTTAAACATTGTAATAATAATTTACAAATTAGAAGATTGTTAAGTGTTGATGATAAGAGATAGTGAAATATGTGACTCCGATGTAATCAAGCCCCACTCTTTGGACTAGCCAATTTGTAATAAATTAATAAATAAGTTGTAAGTTGTAATGTGTTTAATTGGTGTGTAATTGGTGTGGCTCTCGACGTCTTACTGGCCTGAAACACTTCCTTAAGTTTCCCAGCTGGTCGAGTCCCAATGGTAGCAAGACTGGTCGAGTAGCGTAAAGTTGATGAAGGAATATATATGTTCGGCTTCGCCGAAAGTTTCAAAACAAAATTTATTGTTTTGAAGGAAATTAAAAAAAAAAATTATGTTTATAAAAAAAAATAATTAAAAAAAATTATTTTAATTTTATTAATTAATTAATTAGGATCAATTAATTAATATAGGGCTGTGAAGTTTTAAACAGTGTAATGCTCTTCTGAAAATTTTTATTAAAGTTTTAGTATATTTTAAATAAGCTATCACCACTCATAAGACTGTCTGTAAACCAATCGATACTTGTTTACCTTTTTATTTTTTAGGTTATCTTCACTTACGGGTGGTAAAGTTCTGGTAGATTATCAATTAGAATTATATTATTGGTAATTAGTATTATTGAAGAAATAAAGAACTATTAAGTATTGAAAAGTATTAATATTTTATTAAGTAATAGCAATATTGACTCTTATCGATTAGTATCGATTCTCAGGATATCGAAAAATGTTACAAGTATATGATATAAAAATTATATAGGGTTCTTTAAACAGCCAGTTATTACCAAAGTCAGAGAAATCGGGCTAATATTTTAAAAGTATAACGTTACAATCAAATTAATAGTTATTAATAAACACAGACATTGAATAATAATTTGTAAATATAATAATTGTTTTCACCAAACAGCTGAGTTGTACTAAGAAGAAGGCACTGGAATCGTCAAAGCAAATGGCCACCGTCAAGTTGATCAAAATGTTGCTCGTTCCTGCAGTGTTCCAAATAATGTATTTTCTGGCAAAATTCCTGTTCTTGTCTCTGCAAATCTCTTGTTAAATGTTGTGTAGTGACTGGTGTAGTGATTCTGGATTGTATTTAGTATGTCTGTGTAATTATAAGTCAAAACACTTTTCCCAATTCCGACACTAATTTGGTTAATGTGTTATACAGTTTTCTGGTGTTTTGTGGTGTTTTTCAGAGTAGAAATGTATTGTTTAGTGTTAATTAGTGTTTCTTGATCGTTTTTGTCACAATGTATAGGTTCTGGAAAGATTTTATAATTCACTCCCGACTTTACAGTAACGTACTGTTCGCCACTAAACTTTAACGTTGTAAAAATAGGTTAGATCGTCACAAAACTCTCGTTTATGTTATCCGTTCAAATACCAATAATCAACTAACTGTTTCCTTTAGTTTCAATTAAACTCTTAGCCCATATAATATTATCCTTAACATTGTTCAAATATTTTTCACATCCTGTGTGCACTTTTACATTTTCACTATATGAATGCCTAAACTTTGGTTATTTGTCAATTTTATTCACTAGATTTGATTTAAATTAATCTTTCAGTTCATTCTGGTTATTTTCAGATTAAATAATGCCATTTTATAGTGTTTTCTGTCCAAAAAATAGTAATTTTACTTTCAGTTTGGTATACTCTGAAGAGTCCAAACATCAAAATTTACTTCCTGTCATTATATAAATTCAGCCATTTTATCAGTTATATTTAATATTAATAATCCTATATTGTATTAAAAGGTTCATATTCCCTTATTTTCTGGTAGTTAATTGAATTAGTTGTATTCTGAAACATTATTCTGGAATATATGACTCCCATGTCTAAATTTCTGAGTTTAGTCATTCTCATTTTTATTTATAATTCTGAATATAATTTATTAAAATCTCTCTAAATGGTATGTGCAATTATATGGCATGATCTCAAGTTTATTTTGTCTAAACCCCTTTTGTTTATTTGCATTTAAATGAGCAATTTCTCTGTTTTGATGAAGTTTGGTTTCCATTCTTTTGGCCTATGATTTTTTAACAATTTTTCTTACAAAATATTTTACAAACAATATATGATGTGTGATACCCTCTCTGACTTTTACATATAGTATTATAAATTAAACATGTTTTCAAATTACACAAAAAACAATTAGTATTAGTTACAATACAAATAATAGTTAAACAAAATTAAGAATATTTTTTTTAAATAAATGGTTGTCTTCAAGTCAGACATTTTGCAACAAAATCCCCATGTCCAACATGGAAACATGGTTTACGAAAAAGGTTTTTTACTAACTAACATCTTAATTACCCTCTATTATTTACAAGTGGTAACTATTTTTATAGTTCTGATGTTAGTTGTTTCAGACCCAAACAAATGGCCTTATATCTAAAACATTTTTAAACATTCCTATACTATATACATAAAAACCTTATATTTATATTCTTATTTCTAACTATTATTATAAGTAGGATTCTACAGTTTTTATACCGTCTTTTACATTGTCTTTGGGGAATTGTACCCTGTCATTAACAAATAAATAGTATTAATTGTTCAAAAGGTATTATGAACTCTGTTTTTCTTTTTTCATGTAAAACAAAATGTTATTTTAAACAGATTCATGTCTTATGAACAACATATTGTCACAGTACACATTTTAAGTAATTGAAAAATGCATATTTCATTGCATCCAATGTTTGTGATTGCCAAGAATGAAACACAAGGTTCATTTTTTATAATACCCAAAACTATCACTGGTTCACTTTGCACTTATATATTATGTTAATGCTAAATGGTCGTATAGTCTTATCAACATAATAAATTGGTTAGCGTTTTTTCAATGGAGATTTGTTCCATGGGTACTATATTGTCGTGGCCTGCGTCTCCCGAGCGGTAAGGAGGCTTCCAAGTATCATACAATACCTTTTTCGTGATAGTGGTGGCTTATAGGTGTACAGACAAATGAAACTCAAATCTAAGATTAATAATTCTTACGTTTATTAGTTACTGAATTTCTGTAATGATTTTAGTACATCTCAATCAATCAATGAATCTTTATAAAACAATTAGTGAGCATTTAAACATAAAAGCCTTTAGATCTCTAATTCAATGTGATATATAGATATATATATAAACTCTACATAACTCCAAAATAATTCAGTTAATTGTTTCAAGATTAAGAAGCAAACTTAAAATTCAATTATATAGATATTAGAACAAAATAATGTAATATCTCTTTAAAATGTTTATATAACTCAATTTATAACTGTTAACAAAATTTAATCTTTATAATAATCTTATGTCTCTCTCTTATTCTCTTTAATAAAACAGATTATACTTTAATTTGATAATAAGATATTTTATAGTCTTTATAAATCTTTTTAAAGTCTCTCTCTTTTGGTATTTAAGTTACACAAATTTCAATTATTCCCTAGTCATACCTCCCTCTCTGTTTCGAAGTGCCATTCTGTGATATGAGCTGCGACTGAAGAGCAGTTAGCGCGTTTCGCGTATCTAACGTTACACTTTAATAAATATTATAAAAATTGAATAATTATACTTTAAAAACTTGAGATTCACAGTAGTTTGAAGACGAAAACGAAAATTTACAGGACACACGGCTGTGTCGCCCCGGATCACTCGACAGACCAAATGATGCTGGTTTGGGCCTCTGTCAGCTTTTATAGTTTCAGAAGGCTTCAACCAAGTAACTGGGCTACTCCCATGCGTCGGCCAATCAGAGCTCAGATTGCCACGCGCGGTACAAATCCTTGAAAGTCTTCAAAACAGGATATTGGCGGTTATTTTGCAACCACAGAAACGATTACTGTACACTCTTTATTTGAACAGATGCTAAGAAAACCTTTTAAGTAAGTAAATACTAAAGTATGTAAACACTCTTAATACGTCCAAATCATTTCTGACACATCTCAACAAAAATAGAAAGTACGGTCAGACAATTGTGAGTAACCGATTTAATGGTAGAGGAACGTACAACTAACGAATAGTTCCAACGAGAAGATAAAATGTTTTTAAAAACAGTCAGTTTCTCTTGTCACACCTGAGGCAGAGTGTGTCATAGTTATTGGTAAAATAAACATCACTTATACCATCCTATGAAATATGTTTCTCTACAATGAGACTCTTGTCTAAATTAACATACAATTCAATAATGTGTAGGTCATGTGGTACAGAGGAACCACAATTATTCTCACTGCTAAATTACATGTACTTTTACAATATTTATAAAATTGAGAATAAATGCGTTAACATTTGAGGGGAAGAGTTGGATACTAATGTCCATACTCTTAGCTCAGGATCCCGTGGTCGCCAGTCCACGTACTCACCATATATAATACATGAAAGAGAGACAAACTGAAATGGGTGAGCCCCTGGGGGATATCGCGGCACTACATCACTCCCCTTTTTTTTAAAAGGGAGGTACCATGTACCTCACTTTAATTTACAATTACAGTACTCAATATTGCTTGGAGAGAGCTTATCTTATCCTAACTTAAATATAACATGCATATACAATCTTGTGGATGAGCAATTAATTTTAAAACAATCTTCAAAATATGTGATAAAGTAGAGGATATAGTATAGAGGATAGAGGTAGGGTTTTCTACTGTGAATGATTTTACAATAAAATTTCACTTTTATATCACTGCACTTGATGCACTTCTCCTGTGAAATGTGTTGATTCCGCAGAAGGATCGGAAGTCCGTGTAACAACGGGTTGCATTTCCTCATAGATTGGTTCTTGACGTCGTCTTAGCACTACTGTTCGAACCCGAGTGAGTGGCATAACGCAATTACGTATACATGGATGTTGTAATCCACATGTGTATAGTATGACACTTACTATCACAGTGATAATAATGATAAGAGAAGTAAACAAATGATTTGATTCAGTAGTAGTAGTACTACTGTGGTAAGAATGTGGTCGAATTTTTATCTCGGATAGCTTCCTTTGTAATAAGTCAATGTCAGCAGTATCAGCTGAGCCGGTTTCATTCAAGATACGATTAATGTGATCCAGTTGTACTAACTGATCATTCAAGGTGAAGTTGAACATTGTCATTTCTGATGATGACAACAGATTATTGATAGGAGGAACAATTATGTGATTCCTTCTAATTGTGGCTGAGTATTGCCCTTGAAGATGTGGACGTAACGTGAAGTATTTAGATATAATACGACACGTCTTGGGTTGATGAAGTATTCCTGTACCAGCTATCCACATACTCTCTGAGTTCACATTATGAATACCATTAGTAGGATCTGAACATTGATATGTCACTCGAGTTGTACTAGGCAGGCTGTAAATCCAGAAGTCTCCGTTGGTTCCTTCATAGATGACTGGAATCTGGAATCTCTTCAAAATTGTCCTTCGACATAAGTATCTGGCGTTTTCTTCATCTCCGATTAGCATAGAATAAGCACAATTCTTTCCTTCAGCTGCATATCGTATTGGCACATTGAGAGAGCATATACCAAAAGGTGAAATTATACATTTCCTTGCTTGAATACTTGACATTACAATAAATTTTTGTCTATCATAAGATATAGCAATATATTTCATTTCTGTAATTACAACTAAAAATTTTTCTAACCTTGTATCATAGTAAGGTAATGATTTAATGTTATACAATTCATAATTATTGTCATTTGATTGTAAAGGAATATCTATGATTACTCTAATTACATTTCTTGTAGCTATAGCATGAACTTTTGCTACTCTATAATAGTGATATGTCATATCCAGTTCGCTTTTTATAATTAACGAAAGTCCAACGGGCAATTTGGTTGCAATTTCTTTTAACAATTTATTCAACTTATTAGGGGGAATTAAAATTGCACTCAAATATCCTGCGGATGTTACATCTAACGCTTCTTGTAATTGAGTTAATTGATTATCGACTTCAATTAATGTCAATTCTATTTCTCGAAACAAGGAAGAAATTTTAGACTGATATTCTAATTGTTTCTTTAGTTTCAATATTTCATTTGTTATCACTGATGTTACGTTATTAATTTCCTCAACTGTTGTCTTTACAGTATTCACTAAGGATTTTATAGCTTTATTATTACTTTCAACTTCATTTGTCAATTTCTTCAAATAAGTTAATCTATCTGATTCAACATGTGCAACTGTTTCACTAGTATTGTCTATTTCGTCAAGCTTCGTATTTAAAGTCTCGTAATCGTCTGTGTCTAAAGTTCCAAATAAATATTTGAATACTGTTCCAATTCCGTTAACTAAACCTCTTTTAGTTCTAGAAGTGGGTAAGAGAAGTTTTAAGTTGTCAACTTGATTTTGTGTGGATTTCAGTTTCGATTGTAAACGAATTAATTCAAAAGATGGAATAAGGAATTTAATGTCTGTTGAATTTGATGAAGTTTCTAACCCTTTTAAATATTTAAATAAATTTGAAACTTGGAATAAAATATCGTCATAGTCTTCTGTTCCTACAGTAACTGCTATGGTCCAGGTGTCGGTTGTCAATATGATGTCTCTTTGTTTAATAAATACAAGTCCTTTGTCAAAATGACATCTACTTAAATCAGAAATATTTGTGCATCCCTGAGAATCAAGTGTATTTTTCGTCATCAGTGCGTTAGAACTTCCATTTGAATCCTGGCTTTGAACATTCGTGAGACTCAATATCAATAACAGTGCCCTCAGTACTGCATCTGT
This sequence comes from Magicicada septendecula, assembly GCA_034769895.1. Taxonomy (NCBI): domain Eukaryota; kingdom Metazoa; phylum Arthropoda; class Insecta; order Hemiptera; family Cicadidae; genus Magicicada; species Magicicada septendecula. Next base: position 152,657,922 of record CM068368.1, on the reverse strand, counting down.
AATGCGTACAAAAATTTCCCATTACTTTTATGTCATGCGATATTCTAATTTATTCACTCAGTTATTAATCTACGAGGTGCTATAATATTTTCACGCGGTCTCAATTCATATCGACCAACTATTTCAGGAACGGTTTGTTGAGTGGGTGGAGGGATCCACTCAGGGTCGTTAACGTTTGCTCGAATTACATCACGTAACTCAACAGTGGAATCTTTCCTCTCTGCTTCAAGGTCGCTAACCTGACATGTTGGTTCAGGTGTACATTGGGTTGGCCCAGTGTTTACAATGAACGGTTTGTTTAAACAAATTTCGTCGACGGTTGGTTCTTGGTTAAGGTCGTATACGTCTGACACACTTCCACTATCGCGTTGCGGTAACTGCTTTATCACGCGTCGTCATTTCTTAGTTATGACCTTGCTAGGTTTTAAACGATTATAATGTACGACTGGATTCTCTTTTGCTTTGGTTTTTATTTTATAATGTTTTATAGTCTTTGTAAAACTCGTTCAAGTCGTTTAGTATGTTCTTCTAAACTACTTCCAAAAATTATAATGTCATCGAGATAAACCAATGCTTCCTCCCCTTTCAATCCCATCAAGACATTGTCCATCAGGCGTTGAAAAGTTGCGGGTGCATTACATAATCCGAATGGCATTCTAAGAAACTCAAAATGATGTCCTGGGACAGTAAATGCAGTTTTCTCTATATCGTTGGGCTCGACACTAACTTGATGATAACCACTACATAAATCTAATGTAGAAAAATATTCACTTCCATTTAAACTATCTAAAGTTTCTGCAATATTAGGCAAGGGATATGCATCTTTACGAGTAACATTATTTAAAGCGCGATAATCTACACAAAAACGATGTTTAACAGTTGAATCGGATTTCCGTGTCTGGGTTACTATAACAATTGGTGCTCCCCATGGACTAGAACTTTCACGAATTATACCACGATTTTTCATATCTTCGATATGCTCTTTTACAACTGGTTTTAAAGAATGAGGTAATCTATAAGGGTTCTTCCGAATCGGCGGGCTATCTCCCGTATCAATTCGATGTTTTATATCAACACTACATCCCGTATTAACAATTGGTTCTGAAAATAAATGTTTATATTTCAACAAAATAGGTTCAATGATTCCCTTTTCTAGATCAGACAAATGCGATAACTTACTTTGAATTTCTTCATTCAACTCCTCTTTATATAACAGTGGGTCAGTACAGCCTCTCTCACTAGTATTCAACGTGAATACTTCACAACTACTTTGCTCATGGTCTTCACCGTTTGTGGGTATGGGCATCACTGACGTTCCGGTGGGTGCCTTGTCAAACGCCTCAGCTAACCCCAACAAACTATTCTTTGGGAGAACTAAATCTTCATTACTGAAATTAACAACTTGAACAACAACATCTGAGTATTTCATGGAGTGAAAAACTCTACTTAAACATCGTGCTACTCTAATGCCATGAGTCTGAAACTCTACCGGTTCTACTAGAACTTCGTCGTGTACACGAATAGATCTACCTGATCCCCTGGTTCTATTTAACCTGCGCAACACCCCCGATCCTCGCGATCGTGGTTGCGAAAACAAACTACACGAACCGGAAAACTCTTGGGAATTACCTTTTCCCGAAACAACTTTGGATTTACCTAATCCAGACAACATATTAACATGGGCTACACCCTTAAACTCTTTGGATCCACATAACAACTCATCGGATTCATCAAATCCGGATAACTCTTGGGATTTCTCTAATCCCGGCATATGCCAACTCGCTTGTGTCACCTGCAGGCGTCCCTGCACAAGCATCTCGGACTTTGCTGGTATGGACTGATCCTGGATGGTCACAATACTCCATACTTCAGGTTCTTCTACAGGTGGATTGAGATGATCAGCCTCTTCCAGTTCTGTATCAGGTTCCCTGGTCTCTTCACTGTTGGTGACTTTTTCTCCTCCTACATAAATATCGTTATTGGAAAAATCAATGTAAACATTTAGTTTTTTCAATAAGTCTATTCCGAACAGTCCATCAAAGCCAGTACAAAGGTCTGCTACCATAAAATCGTGATAGACTGTGGTACCTTCAATTATGAAGCCTACCTTCTGTACTCCGAAGACCTTTAGTTCATCCCCAGTAGCACTTTTAGCAACAACTTTAATCTCTCGAATTAACTTTTGGCTGATACCCCTTTTTATAAATGAAACCATAGTCCCAGTGTCAATCAGAAATTTACAAGGTTTACGTCCTACGATAACGTCCACTGACAAAGCGTCATCGTAACTAGGGTCGCACGTAACGTCTGTAAGGTGCAGAGTCCGGCTTTGCGGTCGCTCCACATGTAGAGTCTGGCTTGGCAGTCGCTCTATCTCCATACTCTCGTCTGTACGCCCGTTTACGTCTACCTGTACTTTGATTACACTCTGCTCGACCTCACGTTCGGCGGGGCGGGACCGTTTCCCGTCGAACTTTGCCCGTTTGGGGAAATCGCTAACTTCCTCCTTTGTGGACACTCATTCGCGTAATGCCCTGTTTTACGACAATTATAACATTCAACTTTAGAAATATCTCGACTACCTCCATTAGAATTGTAACCCCGGAAATCCCTGTTTCCCTTAATCCCTGGATTAAAATTTGTACTATTGGATTTCTTCACATTAGTACTGAAATTATTTATTCGAGAACGACAATCTCTCGCTACATGACCTTGTTTATTACAATTAAAACATGTTACAGTAAATATTCGATTGGGACTTTGAAATTTGTTTTGTTGAGCACGTCGGGCTTCCATATTTTCGACTTCTGTAACCGTCGAAGCAATTTGTAATGCCTCTGTTAAAGTAGCAGGCATTCGATAACGTACTTGGGTTCCGACGTTACCCGCTAAACCATTAATATACGCGGCTAACATACGACGTTCTGCTTCTTCATTAATAATGCGTTGTTGTTCAGGGTCAGCGACTTGTCTAACTGTACGCGCACACAAACGCCTACATCTGTCAGCAAACTGTTCTGGTGTTTCCGACTTACGTTGCGTCGCATTTTGCAACTGACTATAATGAAATTGATCAAGATGTTTAATCTTGAATCGCTCAGTAAATATTTCTTTTAAATGATCAAAGGTTATATCCTCACTTGCAACTTCTACATTACTATTATAAAACAAAGCGGCTGCTCCCGTAAATTTTAATACAGCTACGGTTACTTTATCAGAGTCTAACCAATTTCCGGTTTTCGCTGCTCTTTCAATTTTCGCGAAAAACTCTGATACTGAAATAGGACCGTCTCCATTCCATGGTTCAATTAAATTTGATACCGACATATCTTTAACACGCGTAGAGGACGTCGCGGACATACTAGAAGCCGATGTATCTCCTGATACAATAGGTTTCCCCGTTTTTGGGTCTGTGTTAACCATTTTGGTTTAGATGATTTAAAATATAGTATGATTAGAATTTATTAAACACTTCAAAAATTGAATGTAATCTGTTTCGTTGTACCACAATAAATAAGCAGACTGTATTGCGATACACGAAATAAGTCCTAATAGAAAACAAATAATAAGGTATAATATAGAATTCATATATTTAATTATGAAATTCAATCTCTAATTTCAATATTCGAACCCTATTTACATTTGCTTCGTCTGTATAATTACTATGCCCGTTTATATATCTTTCAATAATCCTTTGTAATAGACTTCTTAATAAGGTTTCACACCCTTCTAACAAAATGTCTGGGTCTGTGATAGGAAGATAATATACAGGTCTACGACTCATGTACTCTTTGGATTGGGTCTTGGTATATCGTATAAAGGTGAAGGTATTGAAAGAGTATTACTTGTACTTGGTCGTGGTTCAATTGACCTTTGTGTACTGCTACTGAAAGTTATGTCAATAGATTTAGACGTTTCAGGTGGTTGTAACTTTGGAATACGAACAGGTGGTGTAGGTGGACGCAAACTATGTCCTATAGTAACTACAGATGGAATATGTTCGTAATAAGCAGTTATCGTCCCTACTCTGGTTCCTACTTTCATATATAAATCTGGATTAATTGGTTCACGCTGAGGTTCGATTTGTCCCGCTGTTTGTCCAAAAGATCGTTTATCTGCTGCCATACACCGTTCTTTAAAATTTTTATTCTTAGACAAGCTACTGCCCATAAATATCACAAATTAATCTCTCAAAAATCTCAAATAAATTTCACAGTCCCGCGAAAATTTAAATAATACCGAATTCGATAATGATATATCACTTAGAGTTAAGCATCACGAATTACATATCAACATATATTAAACATAATAATAATACAATAATAAACATCTTAATGTATCCTTACTAGAATCACATATGTAACTTTGTCATAAAAATCTATTTCAGCTTCAATCGTACAGTCTTCTCTATTCAGAAATTTACAAGCAACATAATCCATATATTCTGTACAATTTAAAACGTTACTATATTCAATTTCTCTTATTAATCTTATGGGTTTCCCTTTTATTAAGGTAAATTCGTTAGACTTTTGCTGAAAATTTTCATCAAAATAACAAATATATATATGCCACTTATCTCCTCTTGACTCTTTTAAATTCAAAATTTTACAAATTGCAGGATGATTCAAATAATAATCAGCTATTGAGTTATGTATTAAAGGCATCTGCAAGTCTAGATTGAAAAGTTGTTTATACCTAGAAACACTTTTATATAAGTTTACATATGTCTCTAAACCTCAAGCACACCAATTTATCCCACCGCTGCCACCATTTGTCGTGGCCTGCGTCTCCCGAGCGGTAAGGAGGCTTCCAAGTATCATACAATACCTTTTTCGTGATAGTGGTGGCTTATAGGTGTACAGACAAATGAAACTCAAATCTAAGATTAATAATTCTTACGTTTATTAGTTACTGAATTTCTGTAATGATTTTAGTACATCTCAATCAATCAATGAATCTTTATAAAACAATTAGTGAGCATTTAAACATAAAAGCCTTTAGATCTCTAATTCAATGTGATATATAGATATATATATAAACTCTACATAACTCCAAAATAATTCAGTTAATTGTTTCAAGATTAAGAAGCAAACTTAAAATTCAATTATATAGATATTAGAACAAAATAATGTAATATCTCTTTAAAATGTTTATATAACTCAATTTATAACTGTTAACAAAATTTAATCTTTATAATAATCTTATGTCTCTCTCTTATTCTCTTTAATAAAACAGATTATACTTTAATTTGATAATAAGATATTTTATAGTCTTTATAAATCTTTTTAAAGTCTCTCTCTTTTGGTATTTAAGTTACACAAATTTCAATTATTCCCTAGTCATACCTCCCTCTCTGTTTCGAAGTGCCATTCTGTGATATGAGCTGCGACTGAAGAGCAGTTAGCGCGTTTCGCGTATCTAACGTTACACTTTAATAAATATTATAAAAATTGAATAATTATACTTTAAAAACTTGAGATTCACAGTAGTTTGAAGACGAAAACGAAAATTTACAGGACACACGGCTGTGTCGCCCCGGATCACTCGACAGACCAAATGATGCTGGTTTGGGCCTCTGTCAGCTTTTATAGTTTCAGAAGGCTTCAACCAAGTAACTGGGCTACTCCCATGCGTCGGCCAATCAGAGCTCAGATTGCCACGCGCGGTACAAATCCTTGAAAGTCTTCAAAACAGGATATTGGCGGTTATTTTGCAACCACAGAAACGATTACTGTACACTCTTTATTTGAACAGATGCTAAGAAAACCTTTTAAGTAAGTAAATACTAAAGTATGTAAACACTCTTAATACGTCCAAATCATTTCTGACACATCTCAACAAAAATAGAAAGTACGGTCAGACAATTGTGAGTAACCGATTTAATGGTAGAGGAACGTACAACTAACGAATAGTTCCAACGAGAAGATAAAACGTTTTTAAAAACAGTCAGTTTCTCTTGTCACACCTGAGGCAGAGTGTGTCATAGTTATTGGTAAAATAAACATCACTTATACCATCCTATGAAATATGTTTCTCTACAATGAGACTCTTGTCTAAATTAACATACAATTCAATAATGTGTAGGTCATGTGGTACAGAGGAACCACAATTATTCTCACTGCTAAATTACATGTACTTTTACAATATTTATAAAATTGAGAATAAATGCGTTAACATTTGAGGGGAAGAGTTGGATACTAATGTCCATACTCTTGGCTCAGGATCCCGTGGTCGCCAGTCCACGTACTCACCATATATAATACATGAAAGAGAGACAAACTGAAATGGGTGAGCCCCTGGGGGATATCGCGGCACTACAATATTATTGTTTCATCTTAGTTCACAGGAAACTTTTACTTTATACACTCCTCTCTCTTAAATTTGTATACATGTGGCTTTTATTTCGTTATACTTTTGTTTTTAGATATTTATTTTGGGGATATAGGGATTTGGGTGTCTTTTATAAGAGCATGACATCTTCTTCAGGATGCTGCCTTCTTCTTCTTTCATCAGTCTTCTTTTCTCCTGCCTTCTGGGACTGGTATCTTCTCCATCTTCTTCTTGATGCCATCAGGTTTCTTGGGATCTTCTCCATCTTCTTCTTTATTTCAGAAATACACAGCCTGTATTGGTTGATCTTGGCTTATTTTAGGGTTTCTATTCTATTTATTCTCCCTCGTTGTGGGTTTGGTCATATTCTGTACTGCTTGGTTATTTACTTTTTTACCTTCCTGGGTTATACCTTGAAAACCTTTGGTTATGAGACTGGTTTTGGATGACTCATCACTAGTAACTCCTTTTATTTGAACTTGTATTTTCTTTATAATAATGATTTCTTTCCACAGTTGCTATGAATTAATCTATTTATATTAAATTTAATGCTTTCTTCCAAATTTAAACAGTATAACTTTATTATTCTAATGATCAATTGCCATTCAATATTATGCTTATATCTGTCACGCTACAGATTGCTCTCCTCCAGAAGTAATTATTTCAGACATGTTTATGGATGAAATAATTTCTTATGATAATTTCATCATTTCTTATAATTCATTTTCTTCTCCATTTTTATATCGACGTTTTTATATTAGAGTTTTATTAATTTTATATATATGGTTACTTGTCTTACTACTGATCCTTTTCGGATAGTTAGTGTCTTCTGAGATATATTATAATTGTAATACATTTTCTTTCTATATCAACTTCGTGTTGTATCCTTGGGATATTAATTCCCTAACATTCCCTATCACGTGGGCTGGGGCAGATCAGAGGGGCACTGTACGCTACTTCTCTGCTGGCCATACACCACTTCTATAAATTGAGTACAGGGGCATATCCATCCCTGCTCAAAAACATAATGCTGCTGGAATTATCTTCAGTCAGTCATCGAATAAATAAATAAAAAGTAGTCTCATTTTCGACTAATAAAAATATCTTTGGATTCTCCACTTCGTAGTCTCTCAGATTATCTCACGTTTTCTATCTTAATAAATCTTCATAATCATTATTATACTCATTACATATATATTTTTTCAAAACTCTTAACTTGTCTGATATATTTTATTTTTATTATGGTTGAAAACCTTTCTTTTAATAATTCTGGTTACTGTTTACAGTGTAACTCTCTTTCTTCTTCATCTGAATTCTCTTTATACTTTCTTCTGGTTATTCATAGTATTAGCATGGTCTCTATATATAGTCTTTCTTATTCATTATTTGAATGGTCTTATTATATTATATTTAATTTTTTAACATTGTATCTTTACATTAGATATACAGGTTGTTATATTGATCATTTTATTTAAACATTTTGGTTCTTTCCTTTCTCTTAGAAAGTTATTAATCCGCCTTCGCATTCATTAACATTAATTCATTTATATTATATTTCATGTGGTATTTCTTCTCTTTGCATTTCATATAGGTCTTATTATTATCATTTGTTCAAAATCATCTTCTCCATCTGTTTGGTATGAGTTGTTCTTCTTCGCTCTTAATTAACTGTTTTCATTATCGTTTCATAGGTAATTAGCCTCTTTGCTTCCAAATTTTTTCTTCTCAATTATAATTGACACTTTATTATTTTTTGGAACTTGGTTAGTTTTAATGTAAAATTCAAACTATTCTTTTTATTCAATTGGAAAATATCTCTCATAAATCCTTGTAATATGTTGATCTTATCTTGTTTCAAAGTTCTGACGTTCTATCAACATTCAAATTCTGTTTAATTCATTTATTCCCAGAATTTTTTCATTCAGAATTGTTTATAGCACGGTGATCTTACTATTATTTCTGAATGTTTTGGTATTTCTCCAAATTCAAATTCTTCTTAATTATTTACCATAAAGTTTTCTCATAATTCAGTGGTAGTAAGCTGTGCTTGCTTAATTTTAAATTTTTTAAATTAAGTTCAAAATTCTCTCTCTTTCTCTTTCTTCCATAAAGTTTTGTTCTAAATTATCAGGTTGTAGTAAGAAGTACTTACTCAATTTTAAATTTTTATAATTATATTTCAATTCAAAAGTCTTTTTTTTTCTTTCTTCCATAAAGTTTGTTCCAAAATTATTAGGTTGTAGTAAGATGTACTTACATTATTTTTGAATTTTTTTTTAATATAAATTCTAAATTCCTTCTTCTTATAATTCTCCAGAATGTTCTTCTCAAAATATTAGGTTGTAAGATGTACTTACATTATTTTTGAATTTTTTTAAATATAAATTCTAAATTCCTTCTTCTTATAATTCTCCAGAATGTTCTTCTCAAAATATTAGGTTGTAAGATGTACTTACATTATTTTCGAATTTTTTATAATATAAATTCTAAATTCCTTCTTCTTATAATTCTCCAGAATGTTCTTCTCAAAATATTAGGTTGTAAGATGTACTTACATTATTTTTGAATTTTTTTAAAAATAATAAAAATTCAAAATTCTAAAACTAACAACTCATTCTTCATAATATTTCTTCATAGAAGCTTGATTGTACACTCCTTTGATTTTTCCTGAAACGATTTCCTTCAACTCATATGTATTGTTATGCTTATCATTTACCACAACATATGGGGTTATATTGTACTCTACACTGGCCCATATTATTTATACTTTTGTAAGTAGATCTTCTCTTTTTCTTTCCTTATAAATGCCTTCTCTTCTAAATGTCGCTCTTTGATGGTTAGCTCCTCTTACTCCTTCAAATGTTAGGTTTTTCCACATTTATTCTGGATTCTCTCCAACTCATTGGAGTTTATTATTGAAATATTAGCTCCTGTGTCTATCATTATTTTAGCGGGAACTCCTTCCACCTCCGCTGTTATATAAATTATCTCATTATTACTGTTGCTGAGACTCTTCTCGTTCTCTTCCAAAAGTTCAGTTCGTATGTCTTTCAAATAATGGTTACTGATAATAGTGATGTTTTTATCATTGTTTGCTTGTTGCAAATCATCCTTTTCTAACCCAGGAAGTATAAGCAGTAACGGGTCGTCGTTGTTGATTACTGCCTCCTCTCGTTTAAAGTATTCTGGTCATTGTTTATATTATTATTGACCGAGGCATCGTTCGGGAAACTCTGGTTTGTCTCCTGACGTTCTGTACCCTGGTTGATGTTTAACGCCCTGTTCGGTTGTCTGCCAAGATATTCCAGGCTGGTACTTCGTCTTCCCTCTTCGTGTCTTGGGCCGTCTCGTTCCGCACTCCTCCATCTTCGGTCGGCGCCGTGGAAGCTGCTCCTCCTCGGTTGATAGTATCTCCTGGGTCCGCGATCTTCTGCTCTTATAAAATTTACCCTAGGGCGCGACACTCGGTTATTACTATTGCTATTACTGTTATTGCTAAAATTATTATTATAGTAATTTCGGTTAGGTGGGTAAGGTCTGTCACCATTATTGTTGGGATATGGATTTCTCTGACTGTATGGGACATTATTATTTTGTTGATAAACATTGTTTCTGTTATTTGGGTAGGGGTTATTATTCCTCACGCCGTTAAAATTACCGCTAAACTGGTTATTACGCGGCGGGTTGTTAGGACCGTCGTAATTACTGGGCTGGTTCCGGTAACTTGCATGGTTATTGCCGTTATTGGGGTAGGTAGTCGGCCTTGCTTCTGGTCTCTCATTTCTCTTTCTGCTCTGCCGATAATACTCTTCGTTCTCGTATCCCTCCAATAACTCGGTCATTCCCTGGATCGTCTTGATCTGGCTACCTCTCCGGGCCCTGATAATGTCCTCATCATAGTGATAAGATATCTTATTCACTAAACATTCTTCTGGGATTGCTGGCTCAAGGTGTTTTGCCATACACACCTTCCCCAAGAAATATGCCGTCATACTGCTACCTAATTGTGACCTGTATCTTCCATTACAAATATTGTCTCGGATCAAGTTCTGGGTGGTCTCAGACCAGTATTTTGTCTTAAACATTTTCCGGAACTGTTGGTAGTCGGAAATTTCACTCCGGTTGGCCATCTACCAATTATCTGTTATGTCTCGGAAAGACTCGTCGAATATCTCCCTGCTATGGCTCCATTGGGTAATTTTATGCTTGGTCAAATATTCTTCTACCCTGGCCAGGAACTCCATCGGCTTGCGTTTGTATTGCCGGAAGTTGAGCCACTCTCGGCTTTCGTTGATGGGCAATCCGGTGAAATGAGTCGTTCTGTTTCTAATCGCTTCCATCTCCTCTCGGCTTTGTCGCACCTGACCGGTGATATTGGCCATGGTCTCTTGGATATCATTACATCGTTCTGTGACCTGGTTGCGTACTTTTCCGAATTCTTCTTGATTTTCCTTCCTCTGTTCTTCTACCTTCCTACGACTATGTTCTTCGATATTTGTGAACTTGATGTTCACCACTTCTTTAAACTCATGGACCTCCTTTTCGGTCTGGTTGCACTTTCCATCAATCTCTCGAATCTGTCGATTGACCATTATATTTTCTTCTTCCATCTTCTTATTCATCGCTTTTTTGTTAACAGTGATTTCTTTATTCAGTTCTTCTCGCAACAATTCCATTCTTTCGTCCAGTTTGTCCAAATTCTCCTGATTGACCTCTCTTAATTCTTCTCTCAAAATTTGATTGTCCTCTCTCAATTCTTCCAACTTCTCCCCCATCTTCTCTTCCAACTTCTTGTTATCTTCTTTCAACTCTTCCTTCAATTGTCGGTTGTTCTTCTCTATCTTCTTCCTGGTTTCATCGATTTTCTGATTAGTATTTTCAATTTTATTAATCAATTCTTCTTTGGTCGACTTGAATTCTTCCTTGAACAATTGGTTGTCTTCCTTCAATTCTTCTAACTTCTTCCCCATCTCTTCTTCCATCTTCTTGCTGTTTTCTTCCATCTTCTTGCTGTTTTCTTCCATCTTCTCTTCCATCTTCTTGCTGTTTTCTTCCATCTTCTCTTCCATCTTCTTATTTGTTGTTTCAATTTTATTTCCTAAATCTTCTTTCAAAGACTGGCTATCTTCTTTCCTTTCCTTATTACTTTCGTCTATCTTCTTGTCCATTTTCTTACTCAAGTCTTCCTTCAATTCTTCCAACTTTTTATTTAATGTTAGATTGTCTTCCTTCCTTTCCTTACGATTTTCTTCTTTTGTTGTTTGGTTGTCCTTCTTCCTGTTCTCGTCCATTGTCTTGAACATTTCCATTATTTTCTCCATCCTTACGTCTTCCATTGTTTTGGGTTTCTCCTGGATATTAACCTCTCCTGTCTGTGTGGGTATCTCCGGTTGTTCAGTTTGTTTGGACAACACCGATTGTAATACTTCTTCCACCTCTACTGGCGTTGCCTCTTTGTTGTCCATATCGTTTTCTATTTCTTTTTCGGCCTCCGCCGCCCGTTTCTTAGATGTCGCATGTCGTTGCATTTTCCCTTGAAATTCTCTGGCTTTGTAGCTGTTGCCTAGCTCCAACTAGTGATTGGGCAGAATTTATTGGCCTTCCAATCGCTAATTAAAGCCCCTAAAGTTGTGCGCCAATTTGTAATAATAATTTACAAATTAGAAGATTGTTAAGTGTTGATGATAAGAGATAGTGAAATATGTGACTCCGATGTAATCAAGCCCCACTCTTTGGACTAGCCAATTTGTAATAAATTAATAAATAAGTTGTAAGTTGTAATGTGTTTAATTGGTGTGTAATTGGTGTGGCTCTCGACGTCTTACTGGCCTGAAACACTTCCTTAAGTTTCCCAGCTGGTCGAGTCCCAATGGTAGCAAGACTGGTCGAGTAGCGTAAAGTTGATGAAGGAATATATATGTTCGGCTTCGCCGAAAGTTTCAAAACAAAATTTATTGTTTTGAAGGAAATTTAAAAAAAAAATTATGTTTATAAAAAAAAATAATTAAAAAAAATTATTTTAATTTTATTAATTAATTAATTAGGATCAATTAATTAATATAGGGCTGTGAAGTTTTAAACAGTGTAATGCTCTTCTGAAAATTTTTATTAAAGTTTTAGTATATTTTAAATAAGCTATCACCACTCATAAGACTGTCTGTAAACCAATCGATACTTGTTTACCTTTTTATTTTTTAGGTTATCTTCACTTACGGGTGGTAAAGTTCTGGTAGATTATCAATTAGAATTATATTATTGGTAATTAGTATTATTGAAGAAATAAAGAACTATTAAGTATTGAAAAGTATTAATATTTTATTAAGTAATAGCAATATTGACTCTTATCGATTAGTATCGATTCTCAGGATATCGAAAAAAGTTACAAGTATATGATATAAAAATTATATAGGGTTCTTTAAACAGCCAGTTATTACCAAAGTCAGAGAAATCGGGCTAATATTTTAAAAGTATAACGTTACAATCAAATTAATAGTTATTAATAAACACAGACATTGAATAATAATTTGTAAATATAATAATTGTTTTCACCAAACAGCTGAGTTGTACTAAGAAGAAGGCACTGGAATCGTCAAAGCAAATGGCCGCCGTCAAGTTGATCAAAATGTTGCTCGTTCCTGCAGTGTTCCAAATAATGTATTTTCTGGCAAAATTCCTGTTCTTGTCTCTGCAAATCTCTTGTTAAATGTTGTGTAGTGACTGGTGTAGTGATTCTGGATTGTATTTAGTATGTCTGTGTAATTATAAGTCAAAACACTTTTCCCAATTCCGACACTAATTTGGTTAATGTGTTATACAGTTTTCTGGTGTTTTGTGGTGTTTTTCAGAGTAGAAATGTATTGTTTAGTGTTAATTAGTGTTTCTTGATCGTTTTTGTCACAATGTATAGGTTCTGGAAAGATTTTATAATTCACTCCCGACTTTACAGTAACGTACTGTTCGCCACTAAACTTTAACGTTGTAAAAATAGGTTAGATCGTCACAAAACTCTCGTTTATGTTATCCGTTCAAATACCAATAATCAACTAACTGTTTCCTTTAGTTTCAATTAAACTCTTAGCCCATATAATATTATCCTTAACATTGTTCAAATATTTTTCACATCCTGTGTGCACTTTTACATTTTCACTATATGAATGCCTAAACTTTGGTTATTTGTCAATTTTATTCACTAGATTTGATTTAAATTAATCTTTCAGTTCATTCTGGTTATTTTCAGATTAAATAATGCCATTTTATAGTGTTTTCTGTCCAAAAAATAGTAATTTTACTTTCAGTTTGGTATACTCTGAAGAGTCCAAACATCAAAATTTACTTCCTGTCATTATATAAATTCAGCCATTTTATCAGTTATATTTAATATTAATAATCCTATATTGTATTAAAAGGTTCATATTCCCTTATTTTCTGGTAGTTAATTGAATTAGTTGTATTCTGAAACATTATTCTGGAATATATGACTCCCATGTCTAAATTTCTGAGTTTAGTCATTCTCATTTTTATTTATAATTCTGAATATAATTTATTAAAATCTCTCTAAATGGTATGTGCAATTATATGGCATGATCTCAAGTTTATTTTGTCTAAACCCCTTTTGTTTATTTGCATTTAAATGAGCAATTTCTCTGTTTTGATGAAGTTTGGTTTCCATTCTTTTGGCCTATGATTTTTTAACAATTTTTCTTACAAAATATTTTACAAACAATATATGATGTGTGATACCCTCTCTGACTTTTACATATAGTATTATAAATTAAACATGTTTTCAAATTACACAAAAAACAATTAGTATTAGTTACAATACAAATAATAGTTAAACAAAATTAAGAATATTTTTTTTAAATAAATGGTTGTCTTCAAGTCAGACATTTTGCAACAAAATCCCCATGTCCAACATGGAAACATGGTTTACGAAAAAGGTTTTTTACTAACTAACATCTTAATTACCCTCTATTATTTACAAGTGGTAACTATTTTTATAGTTCTGATGTTAGTTCTTCGTATTGTTTAAATTAGCAGCCATCCTTACTTTTCTTTTATAAAATTGCTAAACTGCTATAATTGTTTTTATTATTTAGACAAAGCTTTTCGTCATTACTGACATCTTCAGGTCTTAAATAACAGGGTTGTTTAAGACCTGAAGATGTCAGTAATGACGAAAAGCTTTGTCTAAATAATAAAAACAATTATAGCAGTTTAGCAATTTTATAAAAGAAAAGTCTGATGTTAGTTGTTTCAGACCCAAACAAATGGCCTTATATCTAAAACATTTTTAAACATTCCTATACTATATACATAAAAACCTTATATTTATATTCTTATTTCTAACTATTATTATAAGTAGGATTCTACAGTTTGTATACCGTCTTTTACATTGTCTTTGGGGAATTGTACCCTGTCATTAACAAATAAATAGTATTAATTGTTCAAAAGGTATTATGAACTCTGTTTTTCTTTTTTCATGTAAAACAAAATGTTATTTTAAACAGATTCATGTCTTATGAACAACATATTGTCACAGTACACATTTTAAGTCATTGAAAAATGCATATTTCATTGCATCCAATGTTTGTGATTGCCAAGAATGAAACACAAGGTTCATTTTTTATAATACCCAAAACTATCACTGGTTCACTTTGCACTTATATATTATGTTAATGCTAAATGGTCGTATAGTCTTATCAACATAATAAATTGGTTAGCGTTTTTTCAATGGAGATTTGTTCCATGGGTACTATATTATTGTTTCATCTTAGTTCACAGGAAACTTTTACTTTATACACTCCTCTCTCTTAAATTTGTATACATGTGGCTTTTATTTCGTTATACTTTTGTTTTTAGATATTTATTTTGGGGATATAGGGATTTGGGTGTCTTTTATAAGAGCATGACATCTTCTTCAGGATGCTGCCTTCTTCTTCTTTCATCAGTCTTCTTTTCTCCTGCCTTCTGGGACTGGTATCTTCTCCATCTTCTTCTTGATGCCATCAGGTTTCTTGGGATCTTCTCCATCTTCTTCTTTATTTCAGAAATACACAACCTGTATTGGTTGATCTTGGCTTATTTTAGGGTTTCTATTCTATTTATTCTCCCTCGTTGTGGGTTTGGTCATATTCTGTACTGCTTGGTTATTTACTTTTTTACCTTCCTGGGTTATACCTTGAAAACCTTTGGTTATGAGACTGGTTTTGGATGACTCATCACTAGTAACTCCTTTTATTTGAACTTGTATTTTCTTTATAATAATGATTTCTTTCCACAGTTGCTATGAATTAATCTATTTATATTAAATTTAATGCTTTCTTCCAAATTTAAACAGTATAACTTTATTATTCTAATGATCAATTGCCATTCAATATTATGCTTATATCTGTCACGCTACAACATTCGTTAATATTGACTTTGACAGTTATCAATTGTAATCATTTTTGTTTTCATTTTTGTTGAGATTGTAATGTTAAGTATCTTCTTCGTTTGTTTTTTTTCCTCTGATCTCAATATTTTTTAATCAGTTGTTGTGTTTTGATCATTATAATTGTATTTCTTACTAAATATATTATTATGCCTTATACTTAATTATTCTTCTTCTTATCGTATTTCACTATTTTGGCTGTTTATTTTTTAATGAATTATGTTCATAAATACTCTTTCCTTCTTGTCTTCTTTAACATTATATTAGTTACATTCAATCGTTTACTGAGATTGTTCCATCATGTGGCAATGTAGTATGTATTTTAGGTCATATGATTTTTTTTTCTTCTTTATTTTGTATAAGTAGGTTTGAGGTAATAACTTTTATCTTGGGGTTCATTCTTCATTATTCACACTATTTCTGTATAAACATTTAATAATAATTCTCATTTTATTCTGTAATCTTGGGGTTTGTTATTCGTTATTCATATTATTTCTTTATACACATAATAATAATAATTATCGTTTTCTTCTGTAATCTTGGGGTTTGTTATTCATTATACACATTATTTCTTTATACACATAATAATAATAATTATCGTTTTCTTCTGTAATCTTGGGGTTTGTTATTCACACTATTTCTTTATAAACATTTAATAATAATTCTTGTTTTCTTCAAAATCGATGATACGTTGTTCTTATGGTATTTCAGAATTTAGTGGTAGTATTCAACTCAAATTATTTTTAAATTCCAAGTATTTTTCTTCAAGATTGGTAACAAGTTGTTCTTATTATTTTTTAGAATTTATTCATTATATTTCTTTATGGACTCTTGGTTGTACGTTCCCTTAATCCTTTTCGTGATAGGGTTCATTATTTCATACGTATTGTTATTATTATTTTTTGTTATCACATAGGGCCCAGTATATAATAATAATAATTTTTTAGTTATTCCTTCTAGAGTACTTGGTAGCTCCCTGTTTCGTATTAATATTTTCTCACCCACTTGGTACTTAATTGGTTTTGGGTTATTCTTTTCATATTTTCTTCTCTTCATTTCCGTCTTTTCCATAACTCGGTTATAAAATTTAATTGTTTCAAATTGATATTCTGGATTATTTGGAAAGTTTATAATATCTTGGATTTCTCTAGGTGGAAGCCTTTCAAACATAACAGTATATGGGGTATTTTCAATAGACTGGTGGTAAGATATATTTAAAAATTCTTCGGTTACTGACAAGTATTCGTACCACCTTCTCTGTTGGTCATGACAGTAAGTTCGTAGTATTCTGCCAACTTCCCTCAATACACGTTCTGCCGGATTACTGCTGGGGTGATAAACTGAAGTCTTATATGTTCTAATGTTGTGTTTTAACAGATTATTTCTCCATTTATAGCCCTTAAATTGCGTACCATGATCAGTGATAATAGATGACGGTTTGCCAACCTCTGTTATGTACCGTCCGATGACTATTTCCAGAATTTTCTTGGTAGTGGCTCTGCTAATAGCATAAAGTTTAGTGTATTTGGAAAAATGATCAAAAATAATTATTATGAATTTGTATCTGTGATTTCCTCCACTGCGTGGGAAGAGCCCACATATATCTAGAAATACCTTCTCCAGCTTATATTTGGATGTTATTGGGATCATGACTCCCTCCTTCTTCTCATTATTATGTTTAACCATCTGGCAGATGTGACATGTTTGTATAGATTTTTGTACCTTTCTGGTCAAATTTTTTATGTACATTTGTTCTTCTAGGGCTTTGACTATTTTCATGGCTCCCATGTGTCCATATCGTTCATGGTAATCCAATATTAATTTGTTTTCCACAGCTGTGGGAATTACTAGTTTCCAGTTTATTTGTTTAGGAGTAACCTTAATAAATAATCGGTCATCATGTATACAGTAATATTTAGTAATAACTTCATCAGCATTTTGTATCTTCTGGCGTATGTTTATTAATTTGGGATCCGATGTTTGGTGTTGACTAATTTCATTGACAATCATCTCCAGATCCTTCCGACTCTTAATGACATGGTACACCTTCACGATCTCTTCCTTTTCTCCTTCAAATGATTGATCTTGTATGTTTATTCGGGACAAGATATCGGCTGCTATATTCTTTCTTCCAGGTATATATTCCCAATCAATGCAATACTCTTGCAAGGCAAGGACCCATCTAGTTAGCCGGCCGTGACTAAGTTTACATCTTTTTAGAAAGGAAATTGATTTATGGTCACTTCTTACGGTCACTGGGTACCCGAGTATATAGGTTCTAAATTTATTGCATGCGTACACTACGCTTAGCAGCTCTTTCTCGGTAACGTTGTAATTGCGTTCGCAGCTGTTAAGCACTCTGCTGGCGAAGCTGATTACCATGTGATGTCCTTCTTTATCTTCTTGATATAGGGTAGCCCCTAAGCCAACATTGCTTGCATCACAATTTAAATAAAAGCGTTTGTTAAAATCAGGGTGGTACAACATAACTGTTTCTAAAAATTTCTTCTTGATAAAATGCAGAATTTTATCTTGTTCTGGTCCCCATTCCCACTTGTCTTTAGATGATAATTGTTTCTGAAACTTGGCAGTCACTTCTGAATAGTTATCTTGGAACTTACGGTAATAGTTGCAAATTCCAAGAAAAGATTGTAGCTGTTTTCTATTTTTTGGAGTAGGGAACATTTGGATTGCTTCTACTTTTTCTGTTGAAGGTGTGATACCCTCCTCAGACAAATTGAAACCTAAAAACTTTACTTGATTGGCGATAAATTTAGATTTATTTAGCTTAAGTGTTATGTTGTTCTCAGATAATTTTCTTAGTACCTGTTCCACCCTCTCGCAATGTTCATCCCAATGTGAAGAAGTTATAAGTAAATCATCTACATAGACCGTAGTGAACTGCAGTGTTTCTTGTCCCAATACCTTGTCCATACATTTCACAAATGTTGCAACCGAATTAATTAGTCCGAAAGGTAGCCTTTTAAATTGATAGTTCCTTCCGTCAAAAAGGAACGCCATGTATTTTCTACTGTCTGGGTGTAGTTCGACCTGCCAGTACCCACATACCGTATCCCAAGTGCTGATATATTTAATACCGTGGAATTTCTTTAAAATTTCTTCTATTTCGCCTGGTGAAGTCCTATCATTGACGATCATTTTATTTATTTCCCTAGCGTCCAGGCAAATTCTCACCTTTCCGTTCTTTTTCGGGACTGCTACTATGGGACTGGTATATGGTGATTGACTATATTCTATTATGTCATCTTGCATCATACGGTTAATCTCGTTCGGACCTCGTTTTTTATAGAGTAAGCAATTGGGTATGACTTTCTGCGAAAGTTCACCGGTTCTTTAAAATTTATTATACATTGATATCCTTTTACTTTACCTGGAGCATTGGAGAACACATGTCTGTATTTATTATATATTTGAATTAAATTTTTGGCCTGTACCTTACTTATTTGTTTATAAGTTTTTTCCCTTTGGAATTCTCGAATCTCTTCCAACTTACTCTGCCATAGGTTAGGATCATCGTCTTCATATTGAATGATCTCTGGTAATTTATGCTTCTTACAGAAATAGCTTTTTATGGCTCCACATTTGGTGTTAACTGGACCGGTTTGATTAGTGTTGATTAACTCGGCTGTCCATAATCCTCCTTCGGATGTTAAAGATATTGTACCTTTATGCAAGTCAATTATTGCGGAATGCTGGCGCAACACATCGCATCCCATCAATACATTAAATGGTAGTCCCTTTGCGACCAAGAATCCTATTGGTAGGGTCATATTGTTATTGGTAAGATCGAGTGATACTTGTTTTTTGACTGTTTTATTTTGTCTCCCAGTGGCTCCGATAATTATCACATTATTGACAGGTAAAGTCGGTATGGGTAACTGGACTTCTCGCTGGATTCTTTCAAGTTCAATATTGTCTATCAATGATATGTTAGATCCAGTGTCTATCATTATGGTAGATTTTACCCCATTTAAATTTGCTGATATATATATGATTTCGTTATTACTATTACTGTTTACATGTTTCTGATCCTCTTCTAACAAATCTTCCCTGATATTCTTTAAATAGTGGTTATTAATTATGGTTATTTTATGATTACACTTAATTTTATTTATTAATCGTTGTTCCCCAAGATTACGGTTCAGTGACGGGTATTCATTAATTTTCACTGCCTCTATTAGTTTAAATGAGGGCTTACTCCCTCTTCTCTATTTTCATTCTGATTACTGTGTTGGTTTTGTACTGGTTCCGTGCGATCCTCCGTATTATGTTCTGCTATCCTATAATTTCCATCATGTGGGTAGTTGTCTTCATGCCGAGATTGGTCATAATGGTTGTCATATCGGTGACTCCTTGGGTAGTATCGTCGCTGATTACCTTGAGGTCTGGAGTAAATATAATTGACGTTATGTCTATAATTATTGGGTCGTCTGTCCCCATCTCCTCTATTATTGCGACTATCACGATAATTGTAATTGTTATTGCCGCGATAATTATAGTTTCTGGAATTATTATTCGTGTTTTCATTTTGTGTTCTATTAGTATTAACGTTATGCGCAGGTCGATTGCGATCGTTATTATGAGAATTGGCTGGTGGCGCGTTATTATCATACTTCTGATATTTATGATTTAGCATTCTATTTCTTTGGTATTGGTTCTCGTGCTCATAATTCTCCAAGAATTTGGCCATGGCTGGAATCGTTTTGATTTGACTACACATACGCGCATTCTTTATCCCTTCCTCGTAATGATAGGATAGTTGTATTACCAAACATTCTTCAGGAATTCGGGGCTCTAAGTTCCGCGCCATACATACTTTTCCTAAAAAGTATGAAGTAGGGGACTGGCCTACATTTGTTTCGTATCGACCGTTACTCAAATTATTCCTAATCATGTTCTGGGTCGATTCCGACCAATACTTCTCCTTAAATTGTTTTTTGAACTCAGTCATGTCCAATATATCCGGGCGTACCGCTGTCCACCAATTATCATAAGTATCTTTAAACGTTTCATCAATCATGCTTCGTATAATACTCCAGCGACTCTCTCTATTCCTTATGATCACCTCTGCCAATCTCTTTAAAAATTCCATGGGATTGCGCTTATAATTACGAAAATTAATCGATTCTCTGTTCTCATGGTTATTTGTATGACTATTTTGGCATGTCCTATCCCGCCATGAATCTACTTCCTCCTGTAATTGTAATTCACGCCTACTAATCTCGTCTATTTTATTTTTATTGGTATTGATTTGATCTTCCATATTATTTAAATTGCCATAGACCCTTTGAGTCGTTCGCCCATGTCTGTCTGTATTTGCTTAATACCTTCCTTATTCTCTTCCCGTACCTGATGTACTTCGTTTTTAATTTGCTCACATTTTTCGACAGTTTCCAGTTGGATTTCTTCGACCAATGTTTTATTCTCAATTTTTGTGTCATTAATTTTATTCTGTAATTCTTCACGAACCTGTACTATTGTTTCGTTAGTTTTTTCTAACCCTTCATTTGTTTTGGCTATTTCTAATTTCCTTTCCTCATTATTTTGGTCCACCTTCTGGTTAATTGTCACATGAAGATTTTCAATTTTTTCGTTAATTTGCTTTAAATTTTCTTCATGTATTTGTAAGATGTCTTCCTTCATTTGTTTGACACCCTCATCATTCCTATCTAACCTTTCGTGAATTTGGTTCAATCTTTCGTTCATTTGTCTTGAGGTTTCTTTAGTTTCCTCATTTGTTTTATCGAATTTTTCCTCCTGTTTCCTAAATTGTTCCCTTAAGTTTTCCTTATTTTCCTCATTTGTTTTATCTAATTTTTCCTCCAGTCTCTTTGAGTTTTCCTTATTTTCCTCATTTGTTTTATCGTATTTTTCCTCCAGTCTTTTTGAGTTTTCATTAATACTACTCATTAACTCCATTAATTTTTCCCAATTTAGTCCTTCTCTGGCTCCTGCTTTATCTATTTGGTCCCCTTGGGCAACTTCTTCGATTACTTCCCTTTCCTTGTCTGCCATTATTTCAGTTTCCGTTATTTCGTCCGTCTGTTGTCCCATCTCACTATCTGTCATTATTTCTATCTCCTGTTCTTGTTCATCTATTTCCTTCTCCGTTTCTCCTGCCCTAATCCTTGATCTACCTCTGGTATGCATGTTTACTCTCCCACAGTTGCCTGCTCTGGTTAAGTAATATTAATATGGTTACAGTTACTTAACTTAAGCCCTACACAAGTTGAGCGCCAATTTGTACTTATACTGTATCCCTGGTGGGACCGCTACTGTTCAAGCCCCGCGATGGAAGCCAATTTGTACTTACACGGGTTTCCTCTCCTTAAATATTCCACTGTTGTATTTGTCGATTGTGTTCTATTAATTTAATTGTATAAATTCTCAGAAATATTTGGAGTTGTGTAATATATGGATGTACTTAATTAATGTTAACTTAACTCTTTAATAATTATCAGTGTTAGTGTGCCTAGAACTTAAATAACTTAAGATTTATTCTACAATTTCATCCAACCCTATTATGCCTTGAAGAGAGTTCTGTCTAATTTTATATTTTTACGCTCCCTCTTTGGTGTCAGATAATTCCGCTATAAGCGCTGTAGTATCGGCTCAACGAAACTTGTAGGTTATTCGATGTTTATATTAACCATTTATTCTCTACTTATTCAGTTACTTTTGTTCCAGTTCACTAAACCATACTCCAAATAACAAGGTGTGACAAATATATAAAGGTTCTTTATTTGTTTATCAATTCACATTAACTAAGATATATTCCAATTAATATATGTTGGGACTATAGATTCAGGTATCGATTGTTGATTATTTAATTCTTTGTTTATATTTGGTTATATATTATATTTGATTTGTATTTTATTTATTTCAGGGTGTGAAGGTTCTTGTAACTGTGGGGAAGACTAAAAATACATAATAAGAATGCAAGATTTACAAAAATTATGTGTTGTGTATTTAGTATGATTAATATAATATAACTTTACCAGTCTCTAACGAAGCAAATCACGTAGGCGGTTGATCGCTAAATTCGTTGTTCTGGTCAATTATGAAGCACAGTTTTCTTTCTTCAGTTTAATAAAAGTAATTCTTGTCCTGTCCACTTCGGAATACAGCTTCTGAATTGTTTTACGGCCCGATTGATGTTTCTTCTACACCGCCAGGATCCAAATAGGTTCTTCCTTCGGTTGAAGCAGTTAGTGTTGTTCCGTGTATTTGCAAGGTTATAATTTCTGGTGTTGTGAATATTATGAGTTGTGTTACTATTAATTCTTTATATTTGATTAACTTTTCATCTATTCCCTTCGGACATGGGACAGTCCAAGTTTCTTCTTGTAGAATTCAGTGATTTCTTCTCGATTATTATTTCATAATGTATCGTTATTTTATTAATCTGTGTTAGTGATAGATGTAAGTATTGTCATTGGAATTTTATCTTTTTTATAATCGTATCTCTTGATTTCGAATATTACGATTCAATATATTCTTCTTGGGTTTTTTAAATCATCACGTTCAGTTTTTTCAAAAGCAATTCTTGTTATTTTATCAATCAACAACCTTCTTCTTAATTTTTTCCCTAGCAACCTATATTAATTTCCGCTTCCACATGTTTTGACTATATAGTGTTTCTTTCATATATTTTTTTGTCTATTCTTTGTCAATTTGCTGTCCTATCGGAATGTAATTTTACCGATAGCTGGTTTATTATTTTATACACATCTTCTACTGGTTTTTTGATATAATTCCGTTTTTTTCCTTTTTTATTATATTTAATCCACCTTCGATATTATTTTTTACCAATCGATATTATGGCATTATGGTATTATTATAATTTGTATAAATTTTATTAAATATTATTATTAACTTAATGTTTTTTCTTCTTTCTAGCTCTTCATAGTGCATTTATTAATTATTATTAATTGATGCATCTAACCTTTAAGTTATAAGTGTTTATTTAGTATTTTTTGCTGTTAGGCCTTTTATTGTAAATTGATCTACCTGTGGTTATGTCTGTTAGGCATCTATAGTCCCTTTTATATAAATTCGTACATACAATCAAAACTTAATTATTAACATTTGTATAAACAATTATTTTTCTACATCTAATAACAAATTTATCTTGATCTCTTGATCACATACAACAAAATTCGAATTTATGAACATTGGTTAACTGCCTCACACTTCATTCTATGACAGTCATTGAATAACACTATTTGTTTCATTATTTTTCATGAACTCAACACATATTTGATATAACATCACATAAACTTTATCATAACATTTTTGTCATAATATAATACTTTTTTAACACAAAATTCTTATCTGTTATTACCATAAATTAAGTCATTGTTTCATTTTTCTGTTTTGTTTTTCATTAAACATATACCATTAGCTATTATTTATTTTACAGGTCCGTTTATTCTATTCAACACTACCTTGCATTCTTATTTAATTTTGTCTATGATTATCATTGTCATAATTGGGTCTCTGTTCTATTATGGGATTAAGTATCAATTTATTTATCAATCTGTGAATCTTCTTTTATGTAACATAAATGCTATCATTTTTGTTGCGTCACAATATATATATATCCTATGAGTAACATAGTTTAAACACTTTAATTTAATTTAATTTCCTCAATAGTGAATATTAATTTTAGAATTCTGTGAAACATGTAACAAATATGTAGTAAATACAAGACTGTGATTCCAGGTGAGCCATTCAGTACATGTGTTTTCTGTGAATGGAGAAAACCTTGGTTCCAAATATGTTGCTGGTCAGGTAACAGGATTGGCAACAGCTGGTGACTGTCTAGTTGTGGTTGATGATGCAGGCGATCTAACTATGAGCAGGCTCTTAGGGTAATCTTTCAAGTGTACTCTACATATATAAAATATTCATGTTTAAAAGTGACTTAATATAGAACGTATTTGAGCCACATGGAGCATCAAATTTTTCTATCTGTAAATTACTACAATATTTAGAAGCACCAGTACAATACATACTTTATTATTACTTTTTTATTAAAATAGTATTTTATTCTTCACTTTACACTGATTGTGCAATCGTACATGCAACAGTGAATCGAAATCATGTAAATCATATTAAATAGTATGTAAAGTATATGGTATCTTTTACATAGTTCATGTGTAATGTTTTTTAATCTGGTTATTGTGAGAACAAGGTATGTCCAAAAATTCCTGGACGTTTTAAATAATAAAGATGTCCACTTTCCTAAGAAGCTATGTGGCTAGTCACCTTCAAAGTAGTCCCTTGCACTTCGGATACACAACTCCCAATGTTCTTCCAATCTTAGAAATATTTCTGAAACTCTTCATTTGGTGGGACACTGCACAGTTCTATTGGTGAATCACCTATTGAAAATCAGTTGATCCTTCAAGCGAGTCAGTAAACTAAAAATTTTTGTTCCTCAACTTGTTTTAATTTGGTGTGTAAAAAAATTCCCCGATCTCTAGATTAGTTAAGTAAGGAGGATATGGAATGACAGTTTCTCGTTTTTCACCAAAAACTGACAGACTAACAGCATTGTCAGCATGTCTGCAGACACATTGTCAGCATGGAGCATCCAAACACTTGACCTCCAACCATTAGGCCTCTTTTCTGATAGCCTCACAAAGATGTTTCATTCAGTTTAATATTCCTTGTTCATTGTCGTGCCTTATAGAAGAACTTCATGGTGAACAATGGCTATAAGACTCTTTCAACACCCACTGTGATGATTGAACTTTTTCTTTATTACTGTATCCATACCCATTCTCATCTCCAGTAATTATGCTTTATTAAAATGTTCTCACCCTAATTAGCTCATTAGCTTGATTCAGAAGCTCTTAACTCATATCAACTTGAATCTATTTTTGCTCGTCAGTCAAAATGCAGGCACAAATTTGGCCACAATGCAACTCATACCTAATTTTTGCATAATAATTTAATGACAGTTTTTTACATGCTTACATCTTCAACTATCTTGTTTACAGTTAAACAACTGTTAGAACAATTTCCCTAACTTTCACAACAATTTCATCAGTTTTGGATGCTGATGGTCAGCCTGAACAATGCTCAGCCTTTATGTTGATGATTATGTTATTGTAAGTGGTGTACCTGTAATGAAATTAATGGAACACTTAAGTGTAATACAAAGTAACATTTTTGTAACACTTTTCCTGTTGGATGATTCTGACTACTTTCAGCATTGTACTTACTTTCATGTAAACACTGAAATTTCCTCTCTAAATTCATACAACTGATTACTACTACTGAGTACTACTGATTTGATCAACATTATTTCTCATTTTGACGTGAAGCTAACACTTTTAAATAAAATAAAAATTTGTATTCCATAATATGCTTCCAAAAATTATTAAACCACTTGACTGCATAAAAAATTATGTTACCTATAGAAACAGTAACATATATGTATTTTAAATACCACTTTCTTCAACTTGACTTTGAACTTTATATATATATATATATATATATATATATATATATAAAAATAAAGTTAACTTTAAAGTTATATAAGTTTTAACTTTAACTTTGTGTATGTTTATTATAAATAATCACATATTCCCGAATTTAAATAATATTACTTTATTAGAACATTTCCAAAGGTCAAAAAATGACCCTTTGGGAAAATTTGGAAATATATAAATATAAAGTAAGTAATAAATGAATACCTGAACAAATCTAAGTTAATACCATAAACAATAATATTTTCAATATTATTTATTTAATAAAATACTTATATACAATATTTATATTATATTTCTTTATTCATTTAAATAACATATTTTTGTATACCGGTACATATAAAACATATATATTCAATAGTCTATATAATTTGTATATTCAAATTACATTAATTATTTTTGTATATTCTGAAGATGGCAGTTAAACTATTGTCAAAACATAATAATTGTATACAAAAAAATATATAACTTACTTTTATTATAAAAGTAAAATAATTACTTTTATTCTTGTATAAAAGTAACAAATATTATTTATTTTATATATACAATTGTATGACAATAATATGTGTTTTCTGTTTGTAGGCTGTACCCAGTATTTGATGTTCCACTTCATATTCCAATTCAAGGTGTAGTTGTAGCTCCAGGCAACTCTCACTTACTGATCCCATTACGAGATGGTAACCTGGTTGTGATTGGAGTTCCAAACTCATAGTACGACAGTGAACTTAGTAGCATATCTGCATCCATTATATTTAAATTTACATGTGGACGGTCTATAGACAGTTAATCTTTTATGAAAATCATATCTATACAGATAAGTCTCTCTCTCTCTCTCTCTCTCTCTCTCTCTCTCTCTCTCTCTCTCTCTCTCTCTCTCTCTCTCTCTCTCTCACTCATACACATACACGCAGAAATTCAAACATGCATATCTGTACTGGCCAGCAGCATTTTAGAATAACTGTATATTTCATATATAATTTTTCTTAAAGATTTTAACCTAGACAAGAAAGCAACAGAAAATAGTCTGTCATTCCTATCACGTAGGATAGTTAATAATTGTAGCTACATGTTTTGTATTGTTTACATTAGAAATCTGTTAACCACTTCATGTCTTGTGAGAGAGTTGAATAAATTATGAGTGCTTCAGTCCATTTCCTGTGTGTGTGTGTGTGTGTGTGTGTGTGTGTGTGTGTGTGTGTGTGTGTGTGTGTGTGTGTGTGTGTGTGTGTGTGTGTGTGTGTGTGTGTGTGTGTGTGTGTGTGTGTGTGTGTGTGTGTGTGTGTGTGTGTGTGTGTGTGTGTGTGTGTGTGTGTGTGTGTGTGTGTGTGTGTGTGTGTGTGTGTGTGTTTTGAGTATAAAAGATTTAGTTGTATAGCTAACAACAGTATAAAGCGCTACTTTACTAAATAGTTATATACTTTGCATTATAAAACTATACATTTATCACTAATCTGATAGTTCTTTTAAACATGAACACCCAGTAACATATCAGGTTCTGAGTAAAATATTTGTGTGATGTGGAACTCGTATTTACTGTAGCTAAAACTAGTGTTCAGTTCATACTAACTATTGTAAACTGTTTTTCAACTTAGCAAGAAAATATTAGTCTTCCATTATTTTGTGGAATTAAACCCCCATTCACATCACATTGGTACGATTTGTGTGCATTACCAAAACTGGGGTCATGTAATCTATACTATGTGTGTTACCAAATATACAAAAAAAAAACTGAAAATTTTATCTAGTTTATGTTATGTAATGTACTTAGAAAACGTTGCAATATAATAGTATATAAAGTGAAGTGCAGTATTGTTACATTAATTTAGTGTAGAAGTGTACTATAGACTTGTGTAATACGTTGTAGCCATAGTGGATAGATATAATGTGATTTTACAAACACGTTAAATTTTTATTGTTAGTAAAGTGAACTATTAACTTGTTGTTGTTATTGTAAGTAAACATATTGTATATAGAAAAATATATATATATTATCTGTTTGTGTTTGTTTTTATTTTTATTTATTTTTTTTGTTTTAACATTCAGTAAGAAGTGAGTTGTATCTTCATCACAGATCAGATATTTAGTCAATTATAAAATGTGTTTAAATAATTTTTTTAATGTGATACATTTACAATGGCACTATACAATGAAGGCCTACACGTGTGTACGTGCATGCACACACACTTCTTTAAACAATCTTTTAATTTCTTCATTTACTTTTTCTTGTTTTATTTCTACAGTTTAAGCATACCAACTGGTTTTGATCATAGTAAACAGGTTTAGGTAATGATATTACCAATTCAGTCCACATTCTTTCCGCCCTTGGGACAATAGTGTAAGGTCACAACAAAAGTCCAAAGACTTCACACCTGAATCTGACAAAGTATCTTCCTGAGCCAGTTTACACAATTTATACAAACTACAACCTAAATATATCCAATGAATTTCGTGTATTTCTGGCTGAATTTACTTTATTCTTTCCTACCTTCATTCTGTGCCAAATCTGAATAAGGAATCTTCTAAGTGTTCTAATCCTTTGTACTTAAAATCCCGGTCATTCAAACTATGATCTGCTTAAACAGATGAATTGAAATTTTCCTCTTTATATCCAGGAAGATAATTATATCTGATTGTGAATGTACCAAAATATTTGAAAGCAGAGAGTTGAACCATAATCATGGTATTGGCAACAGATTTTTGAACCATGTTAGTAGATATGTTTGTTTGTTCATCTATAATCAAACCAAAAAGTATAGAACAGGTAGTGTATTCTCAGTCCATGACACTAACTTGGTCATCAGCAAAAAAGAATGTATCAAAAGCACATTTTGTTTCTACCTAAACTATAGCTTTGTAATAAGGAAAAACAAAAGTTACTACATACATTTAAAAAAGACTGCCATAAACCTGTATGAGTTTCCAATTTTTTGCCCTTTTGTATACTCTTAAACCTAAATTATGTAGTCGGGCATATCAAATTACCTAAATCATGTCATATCCATGCCGTAGGTTGGACTAAAATCCTTAACATAATTGATAAATGTATAATGAATTTCCACAGATACTTAGGTACCTTACTTTATAATACTTTACTGTTGAATGATATCAACAGATATAACCTGTTATTCGTAGTATGATATCAAACACCCCACAATAGTTTCCAGCCTGTAATGTCTTACTGAATACACATATGGGGTTATTCATATTATTTCATTTTATTTCCTGTCATACAAATGTTCAACGTGGCCACCACTTGCAGTGCGGACAACATCAAGGCGATATGAGAATTCTTCCCATACCCGTAGCAACATAACATGATCCACTGATTTTATTGCTGTTGTTATTTGATGTTTAAGGTAATCGAAGTGGGTAGTGCTGGGTAGCAGTGGAATAAAAACTCTATCTTTTACATATCCCCACAAGAAAAAAATCGCATACAGTGAGATCTGGAGATCTTCCAGGCCAAGCACAAAGAGCAAGGTCTTGGGCCCCCTTCTGACCAATCCATTGTTCAGGCAATCTGTCATTCAAAAACATTTGAACCATCTGGTGCCAATGAGGCAGTCATCCATCATGTTGTAAAGTGAAGTCATCTGAATCTGCTAGCAGTATCAGGAAGAGTCCCTGTTGACCCATATTGAGATAGGTTTGTCCTGTAACAGTGTTTCTCTCAAAGACTGTAAACCTTGTCCTTAGCCACAGCACAGAAGACATTCACCTTAGGGGAATCTCTTTCAGCTAAACTTTTTCATGTGGGTGATTTATTCCCCAAATGTGCACACTGTGACGACTGTGAAATGAATTAAACGTGAAATGAAGGTTTCGTCTTCCATCATGTCCAGCATCAAAACGCAAACAAAATTCCATTCGCTTCCTCTTGTCGTTATCCTCTTAGTGCCTGAACAAGCTGCAGTGTGTATGGTTTCAAATGTAGACGTCTTCTTAGCACGTGCCAGATACTGGGTTGTGGGATCCCAAGTTCATGGCTAGCTCGATTTGTGGACTTCCGTGGGCTCCATTCAAACACAACACGAATTCTTTTCACTTGTTCCTCTGAAACTCGTGGTCATCCTGGACATTTTCCTTTACAAAGACACCCACTTTCTTCAAACTGTTAAAACCATCATCGAGTGATCTTCGGAGAGGGCAGATAAATGTCGAATTGCCTTCAAAAAGTATGCTGCACTGTGACAACTGATGTTGTTTTTGCGAATTCGAGACACAGAATGCTTGTTGCTTTTAATTCACCATTTCGAATTTATACAAATAAACAAGTGTTGCCTAGGAAATGACGCGACTACAGCACTCATATGGCAGCCATTCGAAACTTAGAAACCTCCTCTTTCAAATGGTCAATGACTCATTCCATGAAATGCTTGAGAACTGAAAAATTGCATCATGAAATTGGTTAAATCTTTTTGAACACTTGTAACACAGGAAATAAAATTTGATTATGTACAGAATACTTGTGATTTGGTTGGAATTTTGTATTACATTTCCTTAATAAAATATTGCATTATGAAATCGGTTCATTCTTTTTGAATAACCCCGTACAGTTTTACAACTAAATGGATCCACTATAATAATACAGTAAATCCACCACTTTTGGTTCAATTGATGTTGATGATGATGGATGATTATCCAGTCTCTCTTTTATGCCCTTCTGAACACATATACACTATAATGTCTTTCAACTTGTGGGATTCATCTGCTTTAGTTAAGAAGTATTATAAAAACGTAAAGCTCCAATTCTTAAAAGCTTTTATATACATTTAAAGAATATAGCAAAAATCCCTCCAAACAATAATAAAAAGTTTCTGATTTGTGAGTTCTATTTCCAGAAGTCCACACAGTTTCTAACATCATTTGGCACAGATGTTTCTCTTGTTTGGGATCCCACTAAACTCAATTGTATTGTTCTCTCCTGATATTCTTGTAGATGTAAAAGAATGTGTCTTATCTCAAGATTATAAATTTAATTATTTTGCTGTTCATAAATCATTTTCTATATGATTTTCAACTTATTTAAACAATCCTTATCAGCTTTGTTCTGTTCCACTGATTGTGTGTGTGTGTGTGTGTGTGTGTGTGTGTGTGTGTGTGTGTGTGTGTGTGTGTGTGTGTGTGTGTGTGTGTGTGTGTGTGTGTGTGTGTGTGTGTGTGTGTGTGTGTGTTCGTTTTTCATCTTGATTTTTGAAGTTTAGAAGTTTGTAGATACCCAAATAACCATATCATGTGATTTTGTCACATCCATGGACTGTCCACATTTTGTTAAATTTATTCCATTTTCTCAGTTCCATAATTGTAATTTGTGTTGTGAATATAATACTCCATTCTACTAGTACATATCATTAGATAGTAAGGGCAGCAAAGCATATAGCATATCAAATACAGTCGTCAATTATCCATACGAATGTATACATATAATAGTAAACCTATTTTAATTCCTGTTCCTGGTCCAGCCACATGATTCTTTGTGCTTATAGAAGCATTAAGGTCAGCTTGAGCAATCACCAAAAAGAGTTCATACTCATTATTACTACACCTGAAAACTACTGTTTTTTTTTTTCAATTTGTGTTTTATAATTCCATATTGTGTAAAACCAGTTGCTAATTATGATGACTTAAATAGTTTATCCTCCTTTACCTTATCATAAAGAAAGTAGTATTTTCCACATTCTTTGAATTCTTTAATTTCTTTATAACTTTTAATATATTTTCTGCTCTATGCAATTCTGCTTACACCATCATACCAAATCCATAATTGTTAAGATGGTTTTTGTAAGGTTTTCTTGTCTTATCAAACTATTATCTAACAAGAAAAATTCAGTGACTGAAATTCAAGTTGTCATTGGAATTATAACTTGCATTAACAGTTTGTCATGTAGATAGGAAACTGCCCTGCTACCGCAAATCTGAAATGGAAGACCATGATCTCTTCTATTAAAGTTACCACTCACCATACCGTGGCCACAGGATTGCAGTTTTTAGGTGTTAAGGCGTGCACTTTCTCCTGTTTCCTTCATTATTTGCACCCAGGGGCCACAATGAGATGTGGTATAGAATTTGTTAGCAAGTCTTTATATCAGTACATCATGTTATGAGAACTATTTTACTGTTCAAATTACTCCATATAAATTAATAACTTGTAAAACATTTTCTTCGTAATAAAACATTTACTTAATTGTTTATGGTTATTTATAATCCTAAAATATTGCTTTGTTTATTTCGTATATTTTTTCATGTACTAACAGTTAAATTATTAATAACTGCTTATATATTTTAATAATATTTTGTCCTGGTTTATACTTGAAAATAGCTATTAAAATAGACATTGTGTGTGTGTGTGTGTGTGTGTGTGTTTGTGTGTCCATTAGCTGTTTATCCCTTATATCTTCTATACAGTTATACTGTTTTCTGTGACTTTGTAAAGCTCGTTCAGTAATATTATAAACTAATCCTTTACAAACACGTTTGTTGTCTGGTTGGAGAGTAACATACATTCATACATTCTCACCTCTTCTAATTTTTGTCTTAATACATTTGCAGTTTCGATTAGATGTGACATTAAGCTTATACTAAATATGTTTCATCAAAAAATTTACATATGTTCTTTTATGTATACACTAATGAAAGACTAAAAAATATTTAATTTACTTTCATTTGTAATAATTTACATTATATATTGTAGTTTAACATAATTATTTGATTTATTATGATTTTGTCTGTGATTAAAAAATAAATAAACGACACAAGCGAGTGAGAGGAATATATAATGTGCTGTTTATTTAGTAAAAATGTTTAAACAAAATGTTTAATGTAAAAAACTTTGCATACAATGTTGTAGTATTATTCCATCATTTAATGAAATTTGTTAGATTATAATTAATACTGTTATGTAGCACAGTTAATTAATTAGTTTAATTTCTGTTTATTAAATGGTTTGTACTACATTAAATGTGTCATGCTATTGTTATGTAATAATAATTAGTTTATGTTCTTATATTGTAATAAAATGTTTTCATAAATTATTGCAGGTAACTTAAATTGTATGTTATCAATGAAGTGTCTGTAAAATTTATTATTTTAATAAACATAACATGTTTGTATTTGGGAGTTTTTAAGTTAAGCTTGAAACCACCTTTAAAATACATGTTACATAATTATTTCATAATTGTAATGTAGTAACTACATTTATCAGTGGCAGCCCATGATTTAAGAGGCTGAAGGGCACGGCCCTTCGGGCTTTTTAATTATTTATCGAAATTGAATTTAATGCACAAAAGAAATGTCACCAATATTTAATCACATAATTCATTAATCAAATAAGAATACCAACACATACAGCATGTACCACCCTCGCAATTTAGAGCTATAACAGATATGTGTAAATTCACTAATACTAAACTCTTAACTCTGCTTGATGGCAACTGTTAAAATTATCTCAGGGTATCCAAGAAATGATTATTAACACAATTAACTTGAATGACTGCTAATTTTAATGAACATCTTCATTAACATATTACAAGTTGCATACAATCTTAATGATTAACAATTATTGAAATTATACTTCTCATCAATTATCATTGAAAGTAGGTTCATAGACCAATTGAATTGCCAATAGTAATAGAGTTACAAAAGATTACATGAAGTAATATGAGTTTAATGTTCAATTCGGTTTTCTTTTGGGCCAGTCTGTCTTCTTCCAATGTTTGTCTCTGGCTCGACTATCCCATTCACAAATGAAACAAGGCATTTTTGTGTAGCCGGATTGTTGACCAAGTAACATACCTACTACTTTTAAATCCCCACAGATTGTCCAAGAATGTTTTTCATAATTCACGTATTTTAACAGAGCTTTGAGATTTACACACGTCTCCTTGAGATGAACTGAATGTGCAATGGGTACTGAACCAAACAAATTTCAATTGTGTAAAAGTACACCTTTGAGGCTAGTTTTGGACAAGTCTATAAATAACCTCCACTCACTTGGATTGTAAGTGACGTTAAAGAAATTCAATAAACCCTTAATATCACAACAATAAACCAGAGAGTCTTCTTCTTTAAAGAATTTCATTAATTCCTTCTCTCTGGGCCTATACCAAGAGAATGTAACTCCGGGTAGTAGAAGATTTTTTGCATTCAATCTTGACCCAAGCAATTGGGCGGCATCTTTTGTCAGGTTCAAGTCACGAGTAATATCATTAAGTTCATTTTGACTGAATAATTTTGGTGCAGAATCTTCTTCCGGGTTGTAATCATCAGCATTTTCGCTTTCATTTTCTGACTGCTCGCCAGTGGCACATCTTCAAGAACGGGAGGTGGAACTGGGATAGGGAGAGAATTACAATGCATAACTGGTCGTAAGGCCGAAGGAATGTTCGGATATTGTATATCCTTCTTACTTTTTGCGTTATGACCTTGAATTTTAACCATATAAAAATAGCAATTGTTAACATGATTTTGTGGCTCCCTCCAAACCATTGGGATTGCAAAAGGCATTGATTTTTTTGCACCATTTTTCCACAGTCTCAGTCCCTCAACACATGTACGACATACCAGCTTTTGTCTTCATCACCAAGCCTTATGCCGAAGTACGCGTAATACACGTTTCTCACAAAACTATTAATGTCCTGTCTTTGCTTACCAATTACGTAGCTACCACAAATATAACAGAACACGTTTGGGTTATTCAAACACTTCTGGGAACTCATTTCTACAGAAAGTTCACAAACTATATATGACAGCACAAATATAACCTCACAGCACTATAGCATGTAAACAATGAACTACTGTTTCCCGCCTAACAGCCAGCTGCGTGTAACAAGTGTGGCCAATTAATCCCTCTTACCGAAATAAACTTTCCCTCCCCCACAATAAAATTTCCCCTTGTGAAACTTACGTGTAAATAAAAGATGAGTTCATTTGATTTGCAAAAAAACTGTACGTGATAGAAAGAAATGGATTGCAGATCTGGAATCAGCGCAAAAAAATGCTTTAGGAACACCTAAGACTACAGAAACATAGAAAATCATGTTGCATAGTGTTATCATTGAAAGTAGGTTCATAGACCAATTGAATTGCCAATAGTAATAGAGTTACAAAAGATTACATGAAGTAATATGAGTTTAATGTTCAATTCGGTTTACTTGTTGGTTGAATTCCTTTTTGTTTGTGAATTCTTCCCTCGGAGTCTGCGTTCTTGGAGATTGCGTTGTCGGCGATTCGGATGATCCTGTTGTTCACACTCGATGACACTAACACTTGATTACTTCTGTTTCACTTTAATTACCACTGTTCACACCTACTCACTGATTCAGCATGTAACTAGTGTATACTACTAATTAATTTTGACACCTTAGTAACTATGTTATTAAACTGAGTGCTCGCAATATCAATAATTCATCCCGAATACACTCCCACATTCCGTAACTTCCGAATGCACGTGTTCGATTATCGATAGCCTACTATGAAGTTCGGTAATTATCACCAAGTTATATTATATTTATTCTAACAATTACTTTGATTTGGTATACTTCGTTCACTGTATTACCGGGTTTAATATTATTAAAATGCCCGACACGAATACTGTACTTATTAATTATCACAAGTTTTAGTTATGAAATCGCAATGTGTGATAATGAGTCTGATAGTTGTAGTGTTCGCCGTAGACTGACGACAAATTTTCCCAACTCCGTTTTTTTATACTCCCGCAAATGTTACCCATAATCAATATTTACAAATTGCGTTCCCATTGGTTTCAAGTACCGCGATATTTGATTTCCTCCAACCCAACTAGCTAAATTCACCCGCTTAAAAGTGATGCTTTCTCCCATTCGTCAAAAACAGCGCGTAACAAACTTATACCGTGAAAGCGAACCGACGCTACATCGAGTGTTCTCTCTCTACCATCTCTTTCTAAATCCTAATGGTACTGTATTGTCTGAGCACTCAATTATCCCTCAGTTTCACTTAACTTTATGGCTTACATCAACTCACATTACTTGCATTTCTTATTCTAACAAACATTTAATAATCATGATTCTATATAAAACCAGCGTAAAATTGGGTAGCATTCAATTTTTACGTTATACATGCAAAGATAATTTAAAATTTTGAACTCACCTCAAATATTGTGAGCTGTTGTGAATAGTTAGCAGTTTTGTGAATAAACATAAGCAGACACATTCTTAGTCTCTTTACTGTCTCTTTAGTGTCGAAGGTGTCCACAAAAATGTCTGTACTGTTTCCATAAAAAAAAGTAATACACTATATTGTTTTTATGATACCTACACTCTAAACAGATCATTTATGGACAAAGTCCTTCATTTCTAATTGAATGACTTGTTGATAGATAGCAGCTCCTACAGTTCCTTGTAGATAGATAGCATCGCAAGGGCATACACTCTGTCATTTTTCATTGTATTTGTCAAGAAAGTTTTTGGTCTTTTCAGAGTCAAAATGCAGTGCTCAGGTTCGGAAATTGTCATGAGGGTTGTTATACTAATTTTCAGAAGTTTCAACACTACTTTGAAAGATTGTTTTCTTCTATTAAGTTAAGAAGTTTTATTGCGCCTTTAATGCTAAAATCATGCTGTCTGTATAATAGTTCCAATTCACTCCAAAGTCTGTTTTCTTGTAAGAAAGGGTAATGCTGAATCATTCGCTTGACTTTTTCTTCCAGAAAGTTTGTAGAAATAAGTGGAAATAAGTCATTGGACATCAATGAAGCTTCCTCCAGGTGACCTGTGTAAGTAAATCTATCTTTTACATGAGTTATAATGATGTCACATACTTCTTTTGCATCCCCTATTCTAGTGGTGCATCCAACATTATTGTTCCTTTTTACTTCCATATTCCTTAAGGAATGGAAGTATGGTGATGGCAAAAAAAATCGTGTTCGAGATTATTGCAGATTCTGATTCTACTACACTCAAAACATGAAAAAAAGTCGTTTTCCGAAAAGTGTGTGTGTGTGTGTGTGTGTGTGTGTGTGTGTGTGTGTGTGTGTGTGTGTGTGTGTGTGTGTGTGTGTGTGTGTGTGTGTGTGTGTGTGTGTGTGTGTGTGTGTGTGTGTGTGTGTGTGTGTGTGTGTGTGTGTGTGTGTGTGTAGATTTTTTTCTATGGCAAACGATAACTGCCGCAAATTCAAACAGAATCAAATAATTTTTTGCATACAGCCCTGATTTGCAGAGTACTCGCGACCTATTGTTTTTGGTGAAGATCGGTTGAGGGAAAGGGGTAGTTTACCTGCAACGGTTTTTTTTTAGCAAGGGTAATTTTGTTTGTTTGGCAAACGATAACAGCCGCAAATTCAAACAGAATCAAATAATGTTTTGCATACAGCCCTGAATTGTAGAGTTCTCAAGATCTGTTGATTTTGGTGAAGATCGGTTAAGGGAAAGGGGTAGTTTACCTGTAACTTTTATGTTTTAACAAGGGTATTTCCTATGGCAAACGATAACAGCCGCAAATTCAAACAGAATCAAAAGATTATTTGCATACAGCCCTAAATTGTAGAGTTCTCAAGACCTATTGTTTTTGGTGAAGATCGGTTGAGGGAAAGGGGTAGTTTACCTGCAACGTTTTTTTAACAAGGGTATTTTCTATGGCAAACGATAACAGCCGCAAATTCAAACAGAATCAAATAATTTTTTGCATACAGTCCTGATTTGTAGAGTACTCAAGACCTATTGTTTTTGGTGAAGATCGGTTAAGGGAAAGGTGTAGTTTACCGGCAACGGTTTTTTTAAATCAAGGGTAATTTTTTTCTATGGCGAACGATAACAGCCGCAAATTCAAACAGAATCAAAAGATTATTTGCATACAGCCCTAAATTGTAGAGTTCTCAAGACCTATTGTTTTTGGTGAAGATCGGTTGAGGGAAAGGGGTAGTTTACCTGCAACGTTTTTTTAACAAGGGTATTTTCTATGGCAAACGATAACAGCCGCAAATTCAAACAGAATCAAATAATTTTTTGCATACAGTCCTGATTTGTAGAGTACTCAAGACCTATTGTTTTTGGTGAAGATCGGTTAAGGGAAAGGTGTAGTTTACCGGCAACGGTTTTTTTAAATCAAGGGTAATTTTTTTCTATGGCGAACGATAACAGCCGCAAATTCAAACAGAATCATCTACTCTTTTGCATACAGCCCAGAATTTTAGAGTTCTCAAGACCAGTTGTTTTTGGTGAAGATCGGTTAAGGGAAAGGGGTAGTTTACCTGCAACGTTTTATGTTTTAACAAGGGTATTTTCTATAGCAAACATTAACAGCCGCAAATTCTAACAGAATCAAAAGATTATTTGCATACAGCCCTAAATTGTAGAGTTCTCAAGACCTATTGTTTTTGGTGAAGATCGGTTGAAGGAAAGGGGTAGTTTACCTGCAACGTTTTTTTAACAAGGGTATTTTCTATGGCAAACGATAACAGCCGCAAATTCAAACAGAATCAAATAATGTTTTGCATACAGCCCTGATTTGTAGAGTACTCAAGACCTATTGTTTTTGGTGAAGATCGGTTGAGGGGAAGGGGTAGTTTACCTGCAACATTTTTTTATCAAGCATATTTTCTATGGCAAACGATAACAGCCGCAAATTGAAACAGAATCAAATAATTGTTTGCATACGTCCCTGAATTGTAGAGGTCTCAATGACTTTCGATTTTGGTGAAGATCGGTTAAGGGGAAGGGGTAGTTTACCTGCAACCTTTTACGTTTTAACAAGAGTAAAGTACTTGAAAATTTATTTAAACTTTTTGCAACAATGGTAATTGTTAAAAATAAAATAATTTTGTTGCCAGGCAATAAAATTATAATTTTTTCATTTTAATGTAATATAATATTTTTCATTTAATACAGCAATAAAAGGGCAGGTAAGACACAGCCTGGCTGTTTGGCTGAAAATGATTTTAAATATAAATCTTAGAATATGGAAGTCATGTATGGTTCTCCATACCGATATTTTACTTCCATATTCCTTAAGGAATGGAAGTATGGTGATGGCAAAAAAAATCGTGTACGAGATTATTGCAGATTCTGATTCTACTACACTCAAAACATGAAAAAAAGTCGTTTTCCGAAAAGTGTCTGTGTGTGTGTCTGTCTGTGTGTGTGTGTGTGTCTGTAGAATTTTTTTCTATGGCAAACGATAACTGCCGCAAATTCAAACAGAATCAAATAATTTTTTGCATACAGCCCTGATTTGTAGAGTTCTCACAACCTATTGTTTTTGGTGAAGATCGGTTGAGGGAAAGGGGTAGTTTACCTGCAACGGTTTTTTTTTATCAAGGGAAATTTTTTTTTTTGGCAAACGATAACAGCCGCAAATTCAAACAGAATCAAATAATGTTTCATATACAGCCCTGAATTGTAGAGTTCTCAAGACCTATGGTTTTTGATGAAGATCGGTTAAGGGAAAGGGGTAGTTTACCTGTAACATTTTATGTTTTAACAAGGGTATTTCCTATGGCAAACGATAACAGCCGCAAATTCAAACAGAATCAAAAGATTATTTGTATACAGCCCTAAATTGCAGAGTTCTCAAGACCTATTGTTTTTGGTGAAGATCGGTTAAGGGAAAGGGGTAGTTTACCTGCAGCGTTTTTTTCTTCCATATTCCTTAAGGAATGGAAGTATGGTGATGGGAAAAAAAATCGTGTTCGAGATTATTGCAGATTCTGATTCTACTACGCTCAAAACATGAAAAAAAGTCGTTTTCCGAAAAGTGTGTGTGTGTGTCTGTCTGTGTGTGTGTGTGTGTCTGTGTGTCTGTAGATTTTTTTTCTATGGCAAACGATAACTGCCGCAAATTCAAACAGAATCAAATATTTTTTTGCATACAGCCCTAATTTGTAGAGTACTCGCGACCTATTGTTTTTGGTGAAGATCGGTTGAGGGAAAGGGGTAGTTTACCTGCAACGGTTTTTTTTATCAAGGGAAATTTTTTTTTTTTGGCAAACGATAACAGCCGCAAATTCAAACAGAATCAAAAGATTATTTGCATACAGCCCTAAATTGTAGAGTTCTCAAGACCTATTGTTTTTGGTGAAGATCGGTTGAGGGAAAGGGGTAGTTTACCTGCAACGTTTTTTTAACAAGGGTATTTTCTATGGCAAACGATAACAGCCGCAAATTCAAGCAGAATCAAATAATGTTTTGCATACAGCCCTGATTTGTAGAGTACTCAAGACCTATTGTTTTTGGTGAAGATCGGTTAAGGGGAAGAGGTAGTTTACCTGCAACATTTTTTTATCAAGCGTATTTTCTATGGCAAACAATAACTGCCGCAAATTCAAACAGAATCAAATAATTTTTTTGCATACGTCCCTGAATTGTAGAGGTCTCAAGGACTTTCGATTTTGGTGAAGATCGGTTAAGGGGAAGGGGTAGTTTACCTGCAACCTTTTACGTTTTAACAAGAGTAAAGTACTTGAAAATTTATTTAAACTTTTTCAAACAATGGTAATTGTTAAAAATAAAATAATTTTGTTGCCAGGCAATAAAATTAAAATTTTTTCATTTTAATGTAAATCATGTATAAGAGAAAATATATCGCGCTTGGCAGGCGATATTAAGATTTAAATATAAATCTTAGAATATGGAAGTCATGTTATGGTTCTCCATACCGATATTTTATCAAGGGTATTTTCTATGGCAAACGATAACAGCCGCAAATTCAAACAGAATCAAATAATGTTTTGCATACAGCCCTGATTTGTAGAGTACTCAAGACCTATTGTTTTTGGTGAAGATCGGTTAAGGGGAAGGGGTAGTTTACCTGCAACGTTTTTTTATCAAGCGTATTTTCTATGACGAACGGTAACAGCCGCAAATTCAAACAGAATCAAATAATTTTTTGCATACGTCAGTGAATTGTAGAGGACTCAAGGCCTTTAGATTTTGGTGAAGATCGGTTAAGGGGAAGGGGTAGTTTACCTGCAACCTTTTACGTTTTAACAAGAGTAAAGTACTTGACAATTTATTTGAACTTTTTGAAACAATGGTAATTGTTGAAAATAAAATAATTTTGTTGCCAGGTAACAAAAATAAAGTCATTTTGATTATAAAATATAAATATTTACAACAAGAAAAGAATTTTCAGTTTTCAAAATTTAAATATATTTTTATAAAACAATGGGTTCTTCATTGAGGTGGGGACCATGTCACTCACTCCATCTCAAGCCTCTCCCATTTTGCAGAAAAAGAGGACCCTCTCAAGGCTGATACTTTGACGACAGTGACAGGACTTTCCACCAAATTCAGCAGAGTGACAGGTAGGCCCAACTCTGATTGGCTCCTCAGATTTCCCCAGCGTTAGTAGGTTCTATGAAAATATTTTATTTCAAAAATGATTTTAAATATAAATCTTAGATATGTTTTATAAATCTCATGTTTTATGTTTTAACATGGGTAATTTTTTATATGACGAACCATAACTGCCGTAAATTCAAACAGAATCAAATAATTTTTTACATATGTGCCTGAGCTATAGAGAACTCAATGTCTGTTGATTTTGGTGAAGATCAGTTACGGGGAAAGGGCAGTTTACCTGAAACATTTTTTGTTGTAACATGAGTAAAGTACTTAATTTTGATAAAGTATCCTGATAAGATCTTAATAATCCACTGTAGAAACATAGATGAAATATCTATAAATGAAGAGGCTAGTTGAACGGGCTGGGGGTAATTTTCTATAATTTTTTTTTATATGTGTACTACGTTATTGGCAACAAAGAAGTATTTTTTTGTTAAAATTCCTTCCCTGGCTGTTTGGCTGAAAATGATTTTAAATATAAATCTTAGAATATGGAAGTATGTATGGTTCTCCATACCGATTTTACTTCCATATTTCCTTAAGGAATGGAAGTAGGGTGATGGCAAAAAAAATCGTGTTCGAGATTATTGCAGATTCTGATTCTACTACACTCAAAACATGAAAAAAAGTCGTTTTCCGAAAAGTGTGTGTGTGTGTGTGTGTGTGTGTGTGTGTGTGTGTGTGTGTGTGTGTATGTGTGTGTGTGTGTGTGTGTGTGTGTGTGTGTGTGTGTGTGTGTGTGTGTGTGTGTGTCTGTAGATTTTTTTTCTATGGCAAACGATAACTGCCGCAAATTCAAACAGAATCAAATAATTTTTTGCATACAGCCCTGATTTGTAGAGAACTCGCGACCTATTGTTTTTGGTGAAGATCGGTTGATGGAAAGGGGTAGTTTACCTGCAACGGTTTTTTTTTATCAAGGGAAATTTTTTTTTTTTTGTAAACGATAACAGCCGCAAATTCAAACAGAATCAAATAATGTTTCATATACAGCCCTGAATTGTAGAGTTCTCAAGACCTATGGTTTTTGATGAAGATCGGTTAAGGGAAAGGGGTAGTTTACCTGTAACATTTTATGTTTTAACAAGGGTATTTCCTATGGCAAACGATAACAGCCGCAAATTCAAACAGAATCAAAAGATTATTTGTATACAGCCCTAAATTGCAGAGTTCTCAAGACCTATTGTTTTTGGTGAAGATCGGTTAAGGGAAAGGGGTAGTTTACCTGCAGCGTTTTTTACTTCCATATTCCTTAAGGAATGGAAGTATGGTGATGGGAAAAAAAATCGTGTTCGAGATTATTGCAGATTCTGATTCTACTACGCTCAAAACATGAAAAAAAGTCGTTTTCCGAAAAGTGTGTGTGTGTGTCTGTCTGTGTGTGTGTGTGTGTCTGTGTGTCTGTAGATTTTTTTTCTATGGCAAACGATAACTGCCGCAAATTCAAACAGAATCAAATATTTTTTTGCATACAGCCCTAATTTGTAGAGTACTCGCGACCTATTGTTTTTGGTGAAGATCGGTTGAGGGAAAGGGGTAGTTTACCTGCAACGGTTTTTTTTATCAAGGGAAATTTTTTTTTTTTGGCAAACGATAACAGCCGCAAATTCAAACAGAATCAAAAGATTATTTGCATACAGCCCTAAATTGTAGAGTTCTCAAGACCTATTGTTTTTGGTGAAGATCGGTTGAGGGAAAGGGGTAGTTTACCTGCAACGTTTTTTTAACAAGGGTATTTTCTATGGCAAACGATAACAGCCGCAAATTCAAGCAGAATCAAATAATGTTTTGCATACAGCCCTGATTTGCAGAGTACTCAAGACCTATTGTTTTTGGTGAAGATCGGTTAAGGGGAAGAGGTAGTTTACCTGCAACATTTTTTTATCAAGCGTATTTTCTATGGCAAACAATAACTGCCGCAAATTCAAACAGAATCAAATAATTTTTTTGCATACGTCCCTGAATTGTAGAGGTCTCAAGGACTTTCGATTTTGGTGAAGATCGGTTAAGGGGAAGGGGTAGTTTACCTGCAACCTTTTACGTTTTAACAAGAGTAAAGTACTTGAAAATTTATTTAAACTTTTTCAAACAATGGTAATTGTTAAAAATAAAATAATTTTGTTGCCAGGCAATAAAATTAAAATTTTTTCATTTTAATGTAAATCATGTATAAGAGAAAATATATCGCGCTTGGCAGGCGATATTAAGATTTAAATATAAATCTTAGAATATGGAAGTCATGTTATGGTTCTCCATACCGATATTTTATCAAGGGTATTTTCTATGGCAAACGATAACAGCCGCAAATTCAAACAGAATCAAATAATGTTTTGCATACAGCCCTGATTTGTAGAGTACTCAAGACCTATTGTTTTTGGTGAAGATCGGTTAAGGGGAAGGGGTAGTTTACCTGCAACGTTTTTTTATCAAGCGTATTTTCTATGACGAACGGTAACAGCCGCAAATTCAAACAGAATCAAATAATTTTTTGCATACGTCAGTGAATTGTAGAGGACTCAAGGCCTTTAGATTTTGGTGAAGATCGGTTAAGGGGAAGGGGTAGTTTACCTGCAACCTTTTACGTTTTAACAAGAGTAAAGTACTTGACAATTTATTTGAACTTTTTGAAACAATGGTAATTGTTGAAAATAAAATAATTTTGTTGCCAGGTAACAAAAATAAAGTCATTTTGATTATAAAATATAAATATTTACAACAAGAAAAGAATTTTCAGTTTTCAAAATTTAAATATATTTTTATA
Source organism: Magicicada septendecula (assembly GCA_034769895.1). Classification (NCBI taxonomy): domain Eukaryota; kingdom Metazoa; phylum Arthropoda; class Insecta; order Hemiptera; family Cicadidae; genus Magicicada; species Magicicada septendecula. Next base: position 152,613,567 of record CM068368.1, on the reverse strand, counting down.
AAACAATGGGTTCTTCATTGAGGTGGGGACCATGTCACTCACTCCATCTCAAGCCTCTCCCATTTTGCAGAAAAAGAGGACCCTCTCAAGGCTGATACTTTGACGACAGTGACAGGACTTTCCACCAAATTCAGCAGAGTGACAGGTAGGCCCAACTCTGATTGGCTCCTCAGATTTCCCCAGCGTTAGTAGGTTCTATGAAAATATTTTATTTCAAAAATGATTTTAAATATAAATCTTAGATATGTTTTATAAATCTCATGTTTTATGTTTTAACATGGGTAATTTTTTATATGACGAACCATAACTGCCGTAAATTCAAACAGAATCAAATAATTTTTTACATATGTGCCTGAGCTATAGAGAACTCAATGTCTGTTGATTTTGGTGAAGATCAGTTACGGGGAAAGGGCAGTTTACCTGAAACATTTTTTGTTGTAACATGAGTAAAGTACTTAATTTTGATAAAGTATCCTGATAAGATCTTAATAATCCACTGTAGAAACATAGATGAAATATCTATAAATGAAGAGGCTAGTTGAACGGGCTGGGGGTAATTTTCTATAATTTTTTTTTATATGTGTACTACGTTATTGGCAACAAAGAAGTATTTTTTTGTTAAAATTCCTTCCCTGGCTGTTTGTTGTAGAGGACTCAAGGCCTTTAGATTTTGGTGAAGATCGGTTAAGGGGAAGGGGTAGTTTACCTGCAACCTTTTACGTTTTAACAAGAGTAAAGTACTTGCAAATTTATTTAAACTTTTTGAAACAATGGTAATTGTTAAAAATAAAATAATTTTGTTGCCAGGCAATAAAATTAAAATTTTTTAATTTTAATGTAATATAATATTTTTCATTTAATACGGCAATAAAAAGGCAGGTAAGACACAAACACACAATTCACGTTATTTCTGGCCTCACTCATGTTTATTTTCTTACGTTTGCACGCTTTTTAAATGGAAAGTGCCGAAACCCACACCAACATAACGCGTGCAAGCCGAAAAAATGGACATCAATTTGCTTACTGGCGAAGCTAGTAGTTAATGAATGGGTAGGCAAAAATCTTATCTTAAATTTTTTTTAAGGAATCTCTAAAAGGACGGTGGGTCAAATCGGACGCTGAGGTAGAGTTGCTGTAACCGAATGGTTCCACAAACAGCCGTAAGAATTTTACTAGCAGGGAATCTACAGGTTAGCGCAACAGTGGAACTCATGTCTTAATGTTATTGGAGACTTCTTTTAAAATCGTTGAATAAAAAATACTTTACAGCTCTATACGTGTGTCTATTGAACAATCCTTGTATTAGTCGTACACAATAATACAACTGATTGAACTTCAAATTTTTAAACTTGATTAGTTTCTATATATATGTTTAATGTTACAAATAATTCAAATAACAATCTTGATCATCTGTTAGTTCAGCGGAATAACAGTGACACTTTTAATAACCGCATAAAATAAACACTTAGAAACAACACAGGCGCTTTAACTTAACTGTTTGGACCACAGAAGTGAGGCATGCCTCAACGCTCTATGTGTACAGCGCGGGACAATCCCCCCTCCCTACACTTCCCTATCACACCACTACATTGCTTACATACGATGTATACAAAAAACGCTGAGGCAAGTTCAGGTTGCCTCATTCGCTTTAAACGAACTATGCCGAATCTCACTTGTCACCATCTAGCGGTCGCTCAATAAAGCACGTTTCGGTTTAATAAATTTGACAGTCCCAGTAACAATGTATAATCTTTACGTTATGTAGTTCATACGTATTTATAATTTTTATTCTACAGAATTTGTTAGGGTAGGCATTGCCTCAATTGCCTCCATTTAACTTCGCCACTGATATATATGTGTACAACGTTATCGGCAACAAAGAAGTAGTTTTTGTTAAAATTCCTTCCCGGGATATTTGGCCGTAGTCCAATGTTTTCTACAAAACCAGACATTTCGGCAATGCCATCGACTTCCATCATCAGTGAAAATCGAGTGCGATAACGTGAGGTGGTATACGTTAGTGACCACAGTACTGTGGTTAAGGCTGAAGCAGTAAGTAGAAAGAAGTAGTTTCTATGGTAATATTTCATTTCGAAAATGATTTTAAATATAAATCTTAGAATATGGAAGTCATGTATGGTTCTCCATACCGATATTTACTTCCATATTCCTTAAGGAATGGAAGTATGGTGATGGCAAAAAAAATCGTGTTCGAGATTATTGCAGATTCTGATTGTACTACACTCAAAACATGAAAAAAAGTCGTTTTCCGAAAAGTGTCTGTGTGTCTGTCTGTGTGTCTATAGATTTTTTTCTATGGCAAACGATAACTGCCGCAAATTCAAACAGAATCAAATAATTTTTTGCATACAGCCCTGATTTGTAGAGTACTCACGGCCTATTGTTTTTGGTGAAGATCGGTTGAGGGAAAGGGGTAGTTTACCTGTAACGTTTTATGTTTTAACAAGGGTATTTCATATAGCAAATGATAACAGCCGCAAATTCAAACAGAATCAAAAGATTATTTGCATACAGCCCTAAATTGTAGAGTTCTCAAGACCTATGGTTCTTGGTGAAGATCGGTTAAGGGAAAGGGGTAGTTTACCTGCAACGTTTTTTTAACAAGGGTATTTTCTATGGCAAACGATAACAGCCGCAAATTGAAACAGAATCAAATAATTTTGTGCATACAGCCCTCATTTATAGAGTACTCAAGACCTATTGTTTTTGGTAAAGATCGGTTAAGGGGAAGGGGTAGTTTACCTGCAACGTTTTTTTATCAAGCGTATTTTCTATGACAGCCGCAAATTCAAACAGAATCAAATAATTTTTTGCATACGTCCCTGAATTGTAGAGGTCTCAAGGACATTCGATTTCGGTGAAGATCGGTTAAGGGGATGGGGTAGTTTACCTGCAACGTTTTACGTTTTAACAACAGTAAAGTACTTGAAAATTAATTTAAACTTTTTCAAACAATGGTAATTGTTAAAAATAAAATAATTTTGTTGCCAGGCAATAAAATTATAATTTTTTCATTTTAATGTAAATTATGTATGAGTTAATATCTTTATATATATAATTCTTCTGTACGTGTGTATGTCACTGAACTCCTCCTTGTATAAAATAATATATCGTTCGTGGCAGGTAAGCATATCTCAGTTATGTAATGTTTAAGTTTCCAATTTATTATTATGCCTACAGCAATAAAAAGGCAGGTAAGACACACACACACACACACACACACACACACACACACACACACAATTAGCGTTATTTCTGACCTCACTCGTGTTTATTTTCTTACATTTGCACGCTTTTTAAATGGAAAGTGCCGAAACCCACACCAACATAACGCGTGCAAGCCGAAAAAATGGACATCAATTTGCTTCCTGTGGATCGCTGGGCAATGTAACTGCACATGTTTACAGAGGAACGATTCATAGACAGACTTTTCGTCTTTAGGGAATGAACCCTCTGCAAGATGCTGAGGGTCCATGAGTGACTTCGGAGCGCTCCTTCTTTTTCGCGTGTTTGTTCTGTGAAACATACACTGTAGATTCGCAGCTTTACTCTAAGCAATGCTCAATAGGAAATGTTGAAAATTTTTGCCCACGGTGTACCCTCATTCACACTAAACCTGCTCTGATGTTTTAATTACGGACATCATAATATTAAAACTTTCGAAACTTGAGCACTACTTAATGGAGATCAATCATTAACTTATGCAAGCCATTAATTTTATGCATATATTTTATATATATGTGTACAACGTTATCGGCAACAAAGAAGTAGTTTTTGTTAAAATTCCTTCCCGGGATATTTGGCCGTAGTCCAATGTTTTCTACTAAACCAGACGTTTCGGCAATGCCATCGACTTCCATCATCAGTGAAAATCGAGTGCGATAACGTGAGGTGGTATATGTTAGTGACCACAGTACTGTGGTTAAGGCTGAAGCATTAAATAGAAAGAAGTAGTTTCTATGGTAATATTTCATTTCGAAAATGATTTTAAATATAAATCTTAGAATATGGAAGTCATGTATGGTTCTCCATACCGATATTTACTTCCATATTCCTTAAGGAATGGAAGTATGGTGATGGCAAAAAAAATCGTTTTCGAGATTATTGCAGATTCTGATTGTACTACACTCAAAGCATGAAAAAAAGTCGTTTTCCGAAAAGTGTCTGTGTGTCTATGTGTAGATTTTTTTGTTTGGCAAACGATAACAGCCGCAAATTCAAGCAGAATCAAATAATGTTTCGCATACAGCCCTGAATTGTAGAGTTCTCAAGACCTATTGTTTTTGGTGAAGATCGGTTAAGGGAAAGGGGTAGTTTACCTGTAACGTTTTATGTTTTAACAAGGGTATTTCCTATGGCAAACGATAACTGCCGCAAATTCAAACAGAATCAAATAATTTTTTGCATACAGCCCTGAATTGTAGAGTTCTCAAGACCTATTGTTTTTGGTGAAGATCGGTTAAGGGAAAGGGGTAGTTTACCTGCAACGGTTTTTTTTTATCAAGGGAAATTTTTTTTGTTTGGCAAACGATAACAGCCGCAAATTCAAGCAGAATCAAATAATGTTTCGCATACCGCCCTGAATTGTAGAGTTCTCAAGACCTATTGTTTTTGGTGAAGATCGGTTAAGGGAAAGGGGTAGTTTACCTGTAACGTTTTATGTTTTAAAAAGGGTATTTCCTATGGCAAACGATAACAGCCGCAAATTCAAACAGAATCAAATAATTTTTTGCATACAGCCGTGAATTGTAGAGTTCTCAAGACCTATTGTTTTTGGTGAAGATCGGTTGAGGGAAAGGGGTAGTTTACCTGCAACGGTTTTTTTTTATCAAGGGAAAATTTTTTTGTTTGGCAAACGATAACAGCCGCAAATTCAAGCAGAATCAAATAATGTTTCGCATACCGCCCTGAATTGTAGAGTTCTCAAGATCTATTGTTTTTGGTGAAGATCGGTTAAGGGAAAGGGGTAGTTTACCTGTAATGTTTTATGTTTTAACAAGGGTATTTCCTATGGCAAACGATAACAGCCGCAAATTCAAACAGAATCAAAAGATTATCTGCATACAGCCCTAAATTGTAGAGTTCTCAAGACCTATTGTTTTTGGTGAAGATCGGTTAAGGGAAAGGGGTAGTTTACCTACAACGTTTTTTAACAAGGGTATTTTCTATGGCAAACGATAACAGCCGCAAATTCAAACAGAATCAAATAATTTTCTGCATACAGCCCTGATTTGGAGAGTACTCAAGACCTGTTGTTTTTGGTGAAGATCGGTTGAGGGGAAGGGGTAGTTTACCTGCAACGTTTTTTATCAAGCGTATTTTCTATGGCAAACGATAACAGCCGCAAATTCAAACAGAATCAAATAATTTTTTGCATATGTCCCTGAATTCTAGAGGACTCAAGGACTTTCGATTTTGGTGAAGATCGGTTTAGGGGAAGGGGTAGTTTACCTGCAACCTTTTACGTTTTAACAAGAGTAGAGTACTTGAAAATTTATTTAAACTTTTGAAACAATGGTAATTGTTAAAATAAAATAATTTTGTTGCCAGGCAATAAAATTATAATTTTTTCATTTTAATGTAATATAATATTTTTCATTTAATACAGAAATAAAAAGGCAGGTAACACACACACACACACACACACACACACACACACACACACACACACACACACACACACACACACACACACACAATTCACGTTATTTCTGGCCTCACTCATGTTTATTTTCTTACGTTTGCACGCTTTTTAAATGGAAAGTGCCGAAACCCACACCAACATAACGCGTGCAAGCCGAAAAAATGGACATCAATTTGCTTACTGGCGAAGCTAGTAGTTAATGAATGGGTAGGCAAAAATCTTAACTTAAATTTTTTTTAAGGACTCACTAAAAGGACGGTGGTTCAAATCGGACGCTGAGGTAGAGTTTGCTGTAACCGAATGGTTCCACAAACAGCCGTAAGAATTTTACTAGCAGGGAATCTACAGGTTAGCGCAACAGTGGAACTCATGTCTTAATGTTATTGGAGACTTCTTTTAAAATCGTTGAATAAAAAATGCTTTACAGCTCTATACGTGTGTCTATTGAACAATCCTTGTATTAGTCATACACAATAATACAACTGATTGAACTTCAAATTTTTAAACTTGATTAGTTTCTATATATATGTTTAATGTTACAAATAATTCAAATAACAATCTTGATCATCTGTTAGTTCAGAGGAATAACAGTGACACTTTTAATAACCGCATAAAATAAACACTTAGAAACAACACAGGCGCTTTAACTTAACTGTTTGGACCACAGAAGTGAGGCATGCCTCAACGCTCTATGTGTACAGCGCGGGACAATCCCCCGTCCCTACACTTCCCTATCACACCACTACATTGCTTACATACGATGTATACAAAAAACGCTGAGGCAAGTTCAGGTTGCCTCATTCGCTTTAAACGAACTATGCCGAATCTCACCTGTCACCATCTAGCGGTCGCTCAATAAAGCACGTTTCAGTTTAATAAATTTGACAGTCGCAGTAACAACGTATAATCTTTACGTTATGTAGTTCATACGTATTTATAATATTTATTCTACAGAATTTTTTAGGGTAGGCATTGCCTCAATTGCCTCCATGTAACTTCGCCACTGATATATATGTGTATAACATTATCGGCAACAAAGAAGTAGTTTTTGTTAAAATTCCTTCCCGGGATATTTGGCCGTAGTCCAATGTTTTCTACAAAACCAGACGTTTCGGCAATGCCATCGACTTCCATCATCAGTGAAAATCGAGTGCGATAACGTGAGGTGGTATATGTTAGTGACCACAGTACTGTGGTTAATGCTGAAGCAGTAAGTAGAAAGAAGTAGTTTCTATGGTAATATTTCATTTCGAAAATGATTTTAAATATAAATCTTAGAATATGGAAGTCATGTATGGTTCTCCATACCGATATTTACTTCCATATTCCTTAAGGAAATGGAAGTATGGTGATGGCAAAAAAAATCGTGTTCGAGATTATTGCAGATTCTGATTGTACTACACTCAAAACATGAAAAAAAAGTCGTTTTTCAAAAAGTGTCTGTGTGTGTGTCTGTCTGTCTGTGTGTCTATCTGTCTGTCTGTCTATGTGTAGATTTTTTTTTTATGGCAAACGATAACTGCCGCAAATTCACACAGAATCAAATAATTTTTTGCATACAGCCCTGATTTGTAGAGTACTCACGACCTATTGTTTTTTGTGAAGATCGGTTGAGAGAAAGGGGTAGTTTACCTGCAACGGTTTTTTTTATCAAGGGTAATTTTTTTTGTTTGGCAAACGATAACAGCCGCAAATTCAACCAGAATCAAATAATGTTTCGCATACAGCCCTGAATTGTAGAGTTCTCAAGACCTATTGTTTTTGGTGAAGATCGGTTAACGGAAAGGGGTAGTTTACCTGTAACGTTTTAGGTTTTAACAAGGGTATTTCCTATGGCAAACGATAACAGCCACAAATTCAAACAGAATCAAAAGATTATTTGCATACAGCACTAAATTGCAGAGTTCTCAAGACCTATTGTTTTTGGTGAAGATCGGTTAAGGGTAAGGGGTAGTTTACCTGCAGCGTTTTTTTTTCAAGGGTATTTTCTATGGCAAACGATAACAGCCGCAAATTCAAACAGAATCAAATAATTTTTTGCATACAGCCGTGATTTGTAGAGTACTCAAGACCTATTGTTTTTGGTGAAGATCGGTTGAGGGAAAGGGGTAGTTTACCTGCAACGGTTTTTTTTTATCAAGGGAAATTTTTTTTGTTTGGCAAACGATAACAGCCGCAAATTCAAACAGAATCAAATAATGTTTCGCATACAGCCCTGAATTGTAGAGTTCTCAAGACCTATTGTTTTTGGTGAAGATCGGTTAAGGAAAAGGGGTAGTTTACCTGCAGCGTTTTTTTTTCAAGGGTATTTTTTATGGCAAACGATAACAGCCACAAATTCAAACAGAATCAAAAGATTATTTGCATACAGCCCTAAATTGCAGAGTTCTCAAGACCTATTGTTTTTGGTGAAGATCGGTTGAGGGAAAGGGGTAGTTTACTTGCAACATTTTTTTAACAAGGGTATTTTCTATGGCAAACGATAACAGCCGCAAATTCAAACAGAATCAAATAATGTTTTGCATACAGCCCTGATTTGTAGAGTACTCAAGACCTATCGTTTTTGGTGAAGATCTGTTAAGGGGAAGGGGTAGTTTACCTGCACCGTTTTTTTATCAAGCGTATTTTCTATGGCAAACGATAACAGCCGCAAATTCAAACAGAATCAAATAATTTTTTGCATACATCCCTGAATTGTAGAGGTCTCAAGAACTTTCGATTTTGGTGAAGATCGGTTAAGGGGAAGGGGTAGTTTACCTGCAACCTTTTACGTTTTAACAAGAGTAAAGTACTTGCAAATTTATTTAAACTTTTTGAAACAATGGTAATTGTTAAAAATAAAATAATTTTGTTGCCAGGCAATAAAATTAAAATTTTTTAATTTTAATGTAATATAATATTTTTCATTTAATACGGCAATAAAAAGGCAGGTAAGACACAAACACACAATTCACATTATTTCTGGCCTCACTCATGTTTATTTTCTTACGTTTGCACGCTTTTTAAATGGAAAGTGCCGAAACCCAAACCAACATAACGCGTGCAAGCCGAAAAAATGGACATCAATTTGCTTACTGGCGAAGCTAGTAGTTAATGAATGGGTAGGCAAAAATCTTAACTTAAATTTTTTTTAAGGAATCACTAAAAGGACGGTGGGTCAAATCGGACGCTGAGGTAGAGTTGCTGTAACCGAATGGTTCCACAAACAGCCGTAAGAATTTTACTAGCAGGGAATCTACAGGTTAGAGCAACAGTGGAACTCATGTCTTAATGTTATTGGAGACTTCTTTTAAAATCGTTGAATAAAAAATGCTTTACAGCTCTATACGTGTGTCTATTGAACAATCCTTGTATTAGTCATACACAATAATACAACTGAATGAACTTCAAATTTTTAAACTTGATTAGTTTCTATATATATGTTTAATGTTACAAATAATTCAAATAACAATCTTGATCATCTGTTAGTTCAGCGGAATAACAGTGACACTTTTAATAACCGCATAAAATAAACACTTAGAAACAACACAGGCGCTTTAACTTAACTGTTTGGACCACAGAAGTGAGGCATGCCTCAATGCTCTATGTGTACAGCGCGGGACAATCCCCCCTCCCTACACTTCCCTATCACACCACTACATTGCTTACATACGATGTATACAAAAAACGCTGAGGCAAGTTCAGGTTGCCTCATTCGCTTTAAACGAACTATGCCGAATCTCACTTGTCACCATCTAGCGGTCGCTCAATAAAGCACGTTTCGGTTTAATAAATTTGACAGTCCCAGTAACAATGTATAATCTTTACGTTATGTAGTTCATACGTATTTATAATTTTTATTCTACAGAATTTGTTAGGGTAGGCATTGCCTCAATTGCCTCCATTTAACTTCGCCACTGATATATATGTGTACAACGTTATCGGCAACAAAGAAGTAGTTTTTGTTAAAATTCCTTCCCGGGATATTTGGCCGTAGTCCAATGTTTTCTACAAAACCAGACATTTCGGCAATGCCATCGACTTCCATCATCAGTGAAAATCGAGTGCGATAACGTGAGGTGGTATACGTTAGTGACCACAGTACTGTGGTTAAGGCTGAAGCAGTAAGTAGAAAGAAGTAGTTTCTTTGGTAATATTTCATTTCGAAAATGATTTTAAATATAAATCTTAGAATATGGAAGTCATGTATGGTTCTCCATACCGATATTTACTTCCATATTCCTTAAGGAATGGAAGTATGGTGATGGCAAAAAAAATCGTGTTCGAGATTATTGCAGATTCTGATTGTACTACACTCAAAACATGAAAAAAAGTCGTTTTCCGAAAAGTGTCTGTGTGTCTGTCTGTGTGTCTGTCTGTGTGTCTATAGATTTTTTTCTATGGCAAACGATAACTGCCGCAAATTCAAACAGAATCAAATAATTTTTTGCATACAGCCCTGATTTGTAGAGTACTCACGGCCTATTGTTTTTGGTGAAGATCGGTTGAGGGAAAGGGGTAGTTTACCTGTAACGTTTTATGTTTTAACAAGGGTATTTCATATAGCAAACGATAACAGCCGCAAATTCAAACAGAATCAAAAGATTATTTGCATACAGCCCTAAATTGTAGAGTTCTCAAGACCTATGGTTCTTGGTGAAGATCGGTTAAGGGAAAGGGGTAGTTTACCTGCAACGTTTTTTTAACAAGGGTATTTTCTATGGCAAACGATAACAGCCGCAAATTGAAACAGAATCAAATAATTTTGTGCATACAGCCCTGATTTATAGAGTACTCAAGACCTATTGTTTTTGGTAAAGATCGGTTAAGGGGAAGGGGTAGTTTACCTGCAACGTTTTTTTATCAAGCGTATTTTCTATGACAGCCGCAAATTCAAACAGAATCAAATAATTTTTTGCATACGTCCCTGAATTGTAGAGGTCTCAAGGACTTTCGATTTCGGTGAAGATCGGTTAAGGGGATGGGGTAGTTTACCTGCAACGTTTTACGTTTTAACAACAGTAAAGTACTTGAAAATTAATTTAAACTTTTTCAAACAATGGTAATTGTTAAAAATAAAATAATTTTGTTGCCAGGCAATAAAATTATAATTTTTTCATTTTAATGTAAATTATGTATGAGTTAATATCTTTATATATATAATTCTTCTGTACGTGTGTATGTCACTGAACTCCTCCTTGTATAAAATAATATATCGTTCGTGGCAGGTAAGCATATCTCAGTTATGTAATGTTTAAGTTTCCATTTTATTATTATGCCTACAGCAATAAAAAGGCAGGTAAGACACACACACACACACACACACACACACACACACACACACACACACACACACACACAATTAGCGTTATTTCTGACCTCACTCATGTTTATTTTCTTACATTTGCACGCTTTTTAAATGGAAAGTGCCGAAACCCACACCAACATAACGCGTGCAAGCCGAAAAAATGGACATCAATTTGCTTCCTGTGGATCGCTGGGCAATGTAACTGCACGTGTTTACAGAGGAACGATTCATAGACAGACTTTTCGTCTTTAGGGAATGAACCCTCTGCAAGATGCTGAGGGTCCATGAGTGACTTCGGAGCGCTCCTTCTTTTTTGCGTGTTTGTTCTGTGAAACATACACTGTAGATTCGCAGCTTTACTCTAAGCAATGCTCAATAGGAAATGTTGAAAATTTTTGCCCACGGTGTACCCTCATTCACACTAAACCTGCTCTGATGTTTTAATTACGGACATCATAATATTAAAACTTTGGAAACTTGAGCACTACTTAATGGAGATCAATCATTAACTTATACAAGCCATTAATTTTATGCATATATTTTATATATATGTGTACAACGTTATCGGCAACAAAGAAGTAGTTTTTGTTAAAATTCCTTCCCGGGATATTTGGCCGTAGTCCAATGTTTTCTACTAAACCAGACGTTTCGGCAATGCCATCGACTTCCATCATCAGTGAAAATCGAGTGCGATAACGTGAGGTGGTATATGTTAGTGACCACAGTACTGTGGTTAAGGCTGAAGCATTAAATAGAAAGAAGTAGTTTCTATGGTAATATTTCATTTCGAAAATGATTTTAAATATAAATCTTAGAATATGGAAGTCATGTATGGTTCTCCATACCGATATTTACTTCCATATTCCTTAAGGAATGGAAGTATGGTGATGGCAAAAAAAATCGTGTTCGAGATTATTGCAGATTCTGATTGTACTACACTCAAAACATGAAAAAAAGTCGTTTTCCGAAAAGTGTCTGTGTGTCTGTGTGTAAATTTTTTTTCTATGGCAAACGATAACTGCCGCAAATTCAAACAGAATCAAATAATTTTTTGCATACAGCCCTGAATTGTAGAGTTCTCAAGACCTGTTGTTTTTGGTGAAGATCGGTTAAGGGAAAGGGGTAGTTTACCTGCAACGGTTTTTTTTTATCAAGGGAAATTTTTTTTGTTTGGCAAACGATAACAGCCGCAAATTCAAGCAGAATCAAATAATGTTTCGCATACAGCCCTGAATTGTAGAGTTCTCAAGACCTATTGTTTTTGGTGAAGATCGGTTAAGGGAAAGGGGTAGTTTACCTGTAATGTTTTATGTTTTAACAAGGGTATTTCCTATGGCAAACGATAACAGCCGCAAATTCAAACAGAATCAAAAGATTATTTGCATACAGCCCTAAATTGTAGAGTTCTCAAGACCTATTGTTTTTGGTGAAGATCGGTTAAGGGAAAGGGGTAGTTTACCAACAACGTTTTTTTAACAAGGGTATTTTCTATGGCAAACGATAACAGCCGCAAATTCAAACAGAATCAAATAATTTTCTGCATACAGCCCTGATTTGGAGAGTACTCAAGACCTGTTGTATTTGGTGAAGATCGGTTGAGGGGAAGGGGTAGTTTACCTGCAACGTTTTTTATCAAGCGTATTTTCTATGGCAAACGATAACAGCCGCAAATTCAAACAGAATCAAATAATTTTTTGCATATGTCCCTGAATTCTAGAGGACTCAAGGACTTTCGATTTTGGTGAAGATCGGTTTAGGGGAAGGGGTAGTTTACCTGCAACCTTTTACGTTTTAACAAGAGTAGAGTACTTGAAAATTTATTTAAACTTTTGAAACAATGGTAATTGTTAAAATAAAATAATTTTGTTGCCAGGCAATAAAATTATAATTTTTTCATTTTAATGTAATATAATATTTTTCATTTAATACAGAAATAAAAAGGCAGGTAAGACACACACACACACACACACACACACACACACACACACACACACACACACACACACACACACAATTCACGTTATTTCTGGCCTCACTCATGTTTATTTTCTTACGTTTGCACGCTTTTTAAATGGAAAGTGCCGAAACCCACACCAACATAACGCGTGCAAGCCGAAAAAATGGACATCAATTTGCTTACTGGCGAAGCTAGTAGTTAATGAATGGGTAGGCAAAAATCTTATCTTAAATTTTTTTTAAGGACTCACTAAAAGGACGGTGGTTCAAATCGGACGCTGAGGTAGAGTTTGCTGTAACCGAATGGTTCCACAAACAGCCGTAAGAATTTTACTAGCAGGGAATCTACAGGTTAGCGCAACAGTGGAACTCATGTCTTAATGTTATTGGAGACTTCTTTTAAAATCGTTGAATAAAAAATGCTTTACAGCTCTATACGTGTTTCTATTGAACAATCCTTGTATTAGTCATACACAATAATACAACTGATTGAACTTCAAATTTTTAAACTTGATTAGTTTCTATATATATGTTTAATGTTACAAATAATTCAAATAACAATCTTGATCATCTGTTAGTTCAGAGGAATAACAGTGACACTTTTAATAACCGCATAAAATAAACACTTAGAAACAACACAGGCGCTTTAACTTAACTGTTTGGACCACAGAAGTGAGGCATGCCTCAACGCTCTATGTGTACAGCGCGGGACAATCCCCTGTCCCTACACTTCCCTATCACACCACTACATTGCTTACATACGATGTATACAAAAAACGCTGAGGCAAGTTCAGGTTGCCTCATTCGCTTTAAACGAACTATGCCGAATCTCACCTGTCACCATCTAGCAGTCGCTCAATAAAGCACGTTTCAGTTTAATAAATTTGACAGTCGCAGTAACAACGTATAATCTTTACGTTATGTAGTTCATACGTATTTATAATTTTTATTCTACAGAATTTTTTAGGGTAGGCATTGCCTCAATTGCCTCCATGTAACTTCGCCACTGATATATATGTGTATAACGTTATCGGCAACAAAGAAGTAGTTTTTGTTAAAATTCCTTCCCGGGATATTTGGCCGTAGTCCAATGTTTTCTACAAAACCAGACGTTTCGGCAATGCCATCGACTTCCACCATCAGTGAAAATCGAGTGCGATAACGTGAGGTGGTATATGTTAGTGACCACAGTACTGTGGTTAATGCTGAAGCAGTAAGTAGAAAGAAGTAGTTTCTATGGTAATATTTCATTTCGAAAATAATTTTAAATATAAATCTTAGAATATGGAAGTCATGTATGGTTCTCCATACCGATATTTACTTCCATATTCCTTAAGGAAATGGAAGTATGGTGATGGCAAAAAAAATCGTGTTCGAGATTATTGCAGATTCTGATTGTACTACACTCAAAACATGAAAAAAAGTCGTTTTTCAAAAAGTGTCTGTGTGTGTGTCTGTCTGTCTGTGTGTCTGTCTGTCTATCTGTCTATGTGTAGATTTTTTTTCTATGGCAAACGATAACTGCCGCAAATTCAAACAGAATCAAATAATTTTTTGCATACAGCCCTGATTTGTAGAGTACTCACGACCTATTGTTTTTGGTGAAGATCGGTTGAGAGAAAGGGGTAGTTTACCTGCAACGGTTTTTTTTTATCAAGGGAAATTTTTTTTGTTTGGCAAACGATAACAGCCGCAAATTCAACCAGAATCAAATAATGTTTCGCATACAGCCCTGAATTGTAGAGTTCTCAAGACTTATTGTTTTTGGTGAAGATCGGTTAAGGGAAAGGGGTAGTTTACCTGTAACGTTTTATGTTTTAACAAGGGTATTTCCTATGGCAAACGATAACAGCCACAAATTCAAACAGAATCAAAAGATTATTTGCATACAGCCCTAAATTGCAGAGTTCTCAAGACCTATTGTTTTTGGTGAAGATCGGTTAAGGGAAAGGGGTAGTTTACCTGCAGCGTTTTTTTTTCAAGGGTATTTTCTATGGCAAACGATAACAGCCGCAAATTCAAACAGAATCAAATAATTTTTTGCATACAGCCGTGATTTGTAGAGTACTCAAGACCTATTGTTTTTGGTGAAGATCGGTTGAGGGAAAGGGGTAGTTTACCTGCAACGGTTTTTTTTTTATCAAGGGAAATTTTTTTTGTTTGGCAAACGATAACAGCCGCAAATTCAAACAGAATCAAATAATGTTTCGCATACAGCCCTGAATTGTGGAGTTCTCAAGACCTATTGTTTTTGGTGAAGATCGGTTAAGGAAAAGGGGTAGTTTACCTGTAACGTTTTATGTTTTAACAAGGGTATTTCCTATGGCAAACGATAACAGCCACAAATTCAAACAGAATCAAAAGATTATTTGCATACAGCCCTAAATTGCAGAGTTCTCAAGACCCCCAAGAGTTCACCAAGATCTTTTTTGGTGAAGATCGGTTAAGGGAAAGGGGTAGTTTACCTGCAGCGTTTTTTTTTCAAGGGTATTTTCTATGGCAAACGATAACAGCCGCAAATTCAAACAGAATAAAATAATTTTTGCATACAGCCGTGATTTGTAGAGTACTCAAGACCTATTGTTTTTGGTGAAGATCGGTTGAGGGGAAGGGGTAGTTTACCTGCAACGTTTTTTATCAAGCGTATTTTCTATGGCAAACGATAACTGCCGCAAATTCAAACAGAATCGAATAATTTTTTGCATACGTCACTGAATTGTAGAGGACTCGGGGCCTTTTGATTTTGGTGAAGATCGGTTAAGGGGAAGGGGTAGTTTACCTGCAACGTTTTACGTTTTAACAACAGTAAAGTACCTGAAAATTCATTTAAACTTTTTCAAACAATGGTAATTGTTAAAAATAAAATAATTTTATTGCCAGGCAATAAAATTATAATTTTTTCATTTTAATGTAAATCTGTACATAGTATAAAGTAAAGTCAGTCCGTTTTCTCTCTGTGTTTGTAATCGCTAATCTCAGGAAGTACTGAACGGATTTTATTCAAGTTTTCGCCAATAGATAGAGTGTCTATCGAGGAACATTTATGTGTATAATTAATACATATATGTTGTACATTAGCTTAGCTATCACGGTTTATGTCAAGTAAGTGGTATAGTTTACATCTTATATATAAAAATGAATGTTTCTTTGTTTGTCCCGTATGCGTTCCTATACCATTCATCCGATTGCGATGAAACTTCGGTGAGTTGTTGTGCGCACGTCCGCGAAGGTTTCTTCCACATCTCCTCCTAAACCACTGTACCGATTTCAACCAAACTTGGCACAAATATTTTACGCAACGGGAGAACCAACATAGGATAGGTGTTTTTTCGATGGGGTCCTTTTGGGGGTTCTTTGGGGTCTTCCACATCGCCTCCTAAACCACTGGACCGATTTCAACCAAACTTGGCACAAATATTTTACGCAAAGGGAGAACCAACATAGGACAAGTGTTTTTTTTTCGATACGATCCTTTGGGGGGTCCTTTGGGGTCTTCCACGTCTCCACCTAAACCATTGGACCGATTTCAACCAAACTTGGCACAAATATTTTACGCAACGGGAGAACCAACATAGGACAGGTGTTTTTTCGATACGATCCTCTGGGGGGTCCTTTGCGGTCTTAAAAAACTATTAGATCTGGTTACTATGGCAACCCAATAGAATAGATTCTGTTCTAAATATATTATCACATTAAATTGAAGACCACGCGAACGAAGTTGTGGGCAACAGCTATTTATTTTTAAGAAGCCTACTTTAATTAAACTTTATTAATTAAACTAACATTTTCATTACGTACAACGTGAAACTCCGTGCCGAAGCACGGGTATTCTGCTTTGTACACGACCAACATAGTAAGTGGTCAAGGTACGTCAGATTAATCGAGACGTGTATTAATGAAGTGTACCATGAGACGATAGAGATAACCCCTCACGAAGCACAATTAGGAAAGAGACCGACTCGCGCATGGGAGAAGTGGTTGGACAAAGAAGTCATTGACAGTAAAGGCAGTTCGAATATCAATGTATTCGTAAAAATCAAAGAAAAAAGGGAGAAGTATGCGAAGCACATCAATGATAACAAGAAAATTACTAAATTCACTATCGGCGACAAGGTGCTGATAAGAAGCTATCATCAATCAGACACCGCGATGAAAAAAATCGATAAATTTTTTGAGTTGTACACAGGACCATATAAGGATAATCGTGTCTTCGGTGATGCAACATACGAACTTGCTGAGTGCGATAACAGCGACAGGGTGAGAGGGAAATTTAACATGCGTCAGTTGAAGAAATATTATGAAGCGAACATACAACCCACACGGGAAAGTGAAAGTTACGTCAACGGTTAGTGGACTACGGAAAGGGAAGCAAACGCATAGGGTGAATGTCCCGCGAAAACCAGTCCAGCTAGCTAGACAATAAGATGTGTAACTTGTTAACATGTAATTTAAAAATTTTCACATTAATTCTTTAAGTCACGATATATCTATCTAATGACATTAATTACATGTGAAATGACCAATATTAATGAAGAATTTCAATATAAAAGACACTTATAGTGCGAAAGGTTTGATCGGGTGTGCAGCAATAAATTGCTAAGACATGATAACGAACATTTTAATAGACATATAATGATGTAAGATCAATTACTAAAATATGAGCAGTATAGAGTGAGATCATCTATAATCATGATGATATAAAATGAACCTTTAATTGTTCATAGGTAGTGTATATAATTTGTTAATCAATATAAGTACTAGTAATGTGTATTATGAGTGATACTCAACGATGATTAGAGATATATATATTGTCACCGGACAAAAGGCTTGCCGCATGACAAATGGCGCCAATCGTATACTCTAGTGTTTTTGGTGGCCCTAAAAGGACCTTGTGGCGAGAAGGCTGATGTTGGTCGTGCCGCGCTGAGATGTTCGGCGGCTGCGCCCGCTGATCGTGGCGTACTGCAGTCCTCTCTTCTTTCGGCATCGGTTGTAGAGTCGGCTGCCGGCCCAGCGAAATCCATCGCTGGCGCGGAACGGGAGTGCGAAGACGCAAGAACGGCGGCGGTTCTATTCTTCGGCTGTTCCTTCCGGCTGACTCCGCCTCGATGTCGTCCGAGAGAGGAGAGGAGATAAAGTGCGTCCGATGGCGTGGCGATGAAGAGTGCTCAAAATTTTTTTTTTTTTTTTTTTCGCTCTGGGCTTTGCGGTTGTGCGTCGCAGAGACGAACCGCACGGTAACTGAGTTCCGAGCTACCTTCTGGAGCTCCTGCCTCGTGGCCCTGCCCAAGTAGGGCGCGTGCTCTATAGCAGGCCGATTCTCGGCTGTTGTGCTAGCCTACGCTAGCGCAGTATACACCGAGGGCGTTTCCACGAATCACCTGGGCGTATACGGTACCTTCCCAGCCCAGTCACTAGAGGATTGCCTGGGAACCTCGCCGCACGTGCATAAAATTTGCGTGCAAGCCGCCTGAAAGTGTCGTCTAAGGAGCGGACGCCAAGTCCTCTCCTTAGAAGGCGAGATGAGAAGCGACGGGGGACTTTGGCCGCTAGCCGAAGCCCCCTGTCGAGGACGCTCTGCAACTTCTTTTTATGCATTGCGGCGAGGTAACCCCAGACCGGGCAGGCGTAGGTAATGACCGGCAGCAGATACGCGCCGACGATCATCCTACCCAATTTCCTGGTCATGGCTGAGCTGATCAGGAGTGGAAACAGTGCGCACAGGCGAGTGGATGCTCGCTTAAGAACTGTCTGTGCGTGGGTACGCCAGGTGAGCCGACGGTCAAGGTGTAAGCCGAGGTACTTGACCTCGTTGGACCAGCGCAAGTACGTACTGCCGATACGTAGTTGCCTAACGGGGTTCTTCCGTCGCTTAGAGAATTCGACGGCTACACTCTTGGTTGCGTTGAGTTGCACTCTCCAATTCTCAGTCCAGTCCACGAGCGTGTCGAGCTGGCGCTGCAGTCGTAGGACGGCCCTTTCCTCATGACGATCGGCCGTAAATACGGCCGTGTCGTCAGCGAAGAGGGCCATCTGGACTCCAGGCTGTCTCGGCACGTCGTTGACGTAGATCGAGAACAGAAGGGGGCCTAGAACACTACCTTGAGGGACGCCGGCTGTGATTCGTCTCTCGGAAGAGACAGAATCGCCAACTCTCACGCAGAAGGTCCTCTCCGTCAGAAAGCTAGCAACCAGATGGAGGTAGCAGTCCGGGAGCTGGACTTCCCTAAGTTTGAATAACAGGCCATCATACCATACGCTGTCGAAGGCTTTCTCAACATCCAAGAAACAGCCAACGGTCCGTTCTCTCCGACACCCGGCTTCCGTGATGCTTTCCACCAGTCTCATCAGTTGATGAGTGGTCGAATGCCCCACACGAAAGCCGAACTGTTCGGGGACCAGCACGTCAAAGTTGGTTAGATGTTCTCGTACACGACGCTGTACGAGGCGCTCAAAAACCTTGGACGTAGCGGAAAGTAGGCTGATAGGCCGGAGGTTTTCCGAGCGGGTGGTATCCTTTCCCTGCTTCGGGATCACGATAACCGTCGCCTTTCTCCATTTCTTGGGAAAGTAGGCCAGTCTAAGACACGCGTTGAACAAATCAGTCAAGAATTGAACTCCAGGCTCGGGAAGAAGTCGTAGAGCGGTGTTGGTAACACCGTCCGGGCCTGGAGCCTTTCTTGGCTGAAGTTCAGCGAGCCGATCTGAGACCTCTTCCAAAGAGATGGGTTCGGGCTCCGCCGTGATCGGAAGAGACAGAAAGTCTTCCACAGCCATCTCGACTTGTTCGTCGAAGTCCCAGTCCATGGGCGGGTTGGGAGCGAACTGACGCTCGAAACACAAGCCCAAGTACTCGGCCTTCTCCTCCGGGCGACCCAGGAGTCGACCGAACGGTCCAACAATGGCGGGAAGTGGAGGTCGGCGCCTCCGTCCCGTCAATGCGGTAGGTATTCTGTACGGGTGAGATTGCGGGTCCGCATCCCCCGTTCGGGCCACGTCGAGTTCCCAACAGCTACGTCGGAACGCCTTCAGACTGCCGCGCAGTCGTCCGGTGAGCCGATTGTATGCTGCCTTATCGGCCGGATCACGGGTCCTCTGCCAACGTTTCCGGAAGTAATTCCTCTCGCGAGCGAGAAGAGAGACTTCCTCAGGGATGCGTTGGTAGTCAGGCGTGAAGCCAGCTCGCGTACGTGAAGACACGCCTATAGCCGAGATGATTGCCTCTTCGATTCCCGCAACTGCTTCGTCTAGGAGGCGAACGGAATCGAGTGGGGCTGTTGGCGGCATGCTCAAAATTTTCTGCCGGCCCGGGTTTTATTAACTAACCGGGATCTCTGATTCGCTAGCTCCGAACACGAAGTTGGTCACGTCTCGGCGGCTACTGATGCCGGATTGGCTCGCTGTGTCCACCGCTGGTACCGGAGAGCAGATGTTCGCATACCGCTGCTGTCACAATTCCACCCGGTCTTGAATGCTCTCCGGTACCAGCGGTGGACACAGCGAGCCAATCCGGCATCAGCAGCCGCCGAGACGTGACCAACTTCGTGTTCGGAGCTAGCGAATCAGCGATCCCGGTTAGTTAATAAAACCCGGGCCGGCAGAAAATTTTGAGCAATCTTCATCGCCACGCCATCGGACGCACTTTATCTCCTCTCCTCTCTCGGACGACATCGAGGCGGAGTCAGCCGGAAGGAACAGCCGAAGAATAGAACCGCCGCCGTTCTTGCGTCTTCGCACTCCCGTTCCGCGCCAGCGATGGATTTCGCTGGGCCGGCAGCCGACTCTACAACCGATGCCGAAAGAAGAGAGGACTGCAGTACGCCATGATCAGCGGGCGCAGCCGCCGAACATCTCAGCGCGGCACGACCAACATCAGCCTTCTCGCCACAAGGTCCTTTTTAGGGCCACCAAAAACACTAGAGTATACGATTGGCGCCATTTGTCATGCGGCAAGCCTTTTGTCCGGTGACAAGTGGCGCCCAACGTGGGGCAGGGATCATCTTGCGGATGCAAGATCCAGCCACGCCAGCGAGCTACCAGCCGGCACACCAATCAATATGGCGCCCAACAGATACCTCCACAACATCTAGAGAAGAGCAGTAGGCTGGCTACCGGAGAGCATTCAAGACCCGGTGGAGTTGTGACGGAAGCGGTATGCGAACATCTGCTCTCCGGTACCAGCGGTGGACACAGCGAGCCAATCCGGCATCAGCAGCCGCCGAGACGTGACCAACTTCGTGTTCGGAGCTAGCGAATCAGCGATTCCGATTAGTTAAAAAAACCCGGGCCGGCAGAAAATTTTGAGCATGCCGCCAGCGGCCCCACTCGATAGTCTACCTAGAGCATTTGCCCGGGTAGGCTGTGTCTGTTTCTACTCTGCAGACTTTTCTTAATTTCTGCGGAAATATTGTTTTTACAACATTCTCACCATCACCATTGTATTCAGCATCATCAAGTTCATCGGATTCTTCGCATTAACAATGCAAATCAGTTTTTGTTTAGCTTGTGCGGGAGTTTTTGTTTCCGTGTGCTGTGCGGTCTGTGTCGAGTTCAATTGTGCCTGTGGATAGTTTTCAGTGTCTGGTGATCCCTCTATCCTAGACCTCGCGTAGACGTTCATTTCGGCTTGTCCGAAATGGCGTCGAATACGCCCCCGAATCCTCTGCCGGCGCCGCTTGTTTCCTTAATGGAAACATGCTCAACCGGCTTCCGTTCCACTCCACTTCCTCACGAAAGTGATAGTGATAGTGAAAGTGATAATAGTGCGGTTGATATGTGCAGTGTTGGGTCGGGGGACGGACAGTTCTCGCTTGTGGAGGGCAAATCTGCCAAACGCAAGCGAAAACTGGCCCAAACCCCGCCGCCCGCCTCAGCTGCACATCAGTCATCTAGTCACGGTAACAGCGGCACTCAGCGCGAGCGTGAGTATTCAACTGCTACCCAAACTGTGTCTTCCCCACGCATTCCACCGATTGTAATTCCTGATAATAGGAATTACTCTCAATTACTGCGATCCATATCCCTAGCTCTTCCTTCGGTCAAGGTCGAGGCGAGGTGCCAAGGCGCCTCGCTAAAGCTGGCGACCGCTACAATCCCAGACTTCCGCTCTGTCCAGTCATTCCTGACAGAGCGTAAGATTTCTTTTCACACTTTTGCCCTCCCGTCAGAGCGAGAAATCAAGGTCGTTCTGTCGGGAATTCCTTCCTTCACTGAAACTGATGCCATCAGGCAGGAACTTGTTGCGCTTGGCTATGCGCCGACCGCGGTAAGCGTCCTGCATGTTGGCAAAGGTGATGACCGCCGACCTGTTAACAGCTTTCTTGTAAAATTGCTGAAAGTAGGCCTTTCGAGGAGATTTACGCTCTCCAGAATCTTCTGCACCTACGGGTGCAAGTCCGAACATTTGACCCGCGGCCCGGCCCCTCGCAGTGTTTCAACTGCCAGAGGTTCGGCCACAGCAGTCTTTTCTGTCATCAGCCCCCGCGTTGCGTGCGTTGTGCTGAACCTCATCGTGGCTGTGATAAGCCTACGACGGGGTACACAGCTAAATGCTGCAACTGTAAAGGAGCCCATCCGGCTAATTACCGAGGCTGCCCTAACTTTATCGCCGCCATGAAACCGCAGCGACCTCCTGTGCGCCCTGGCGCGCAGGCAGGCCGTGCAGCTGGTCCTGGCCCTAACCGGCGAGCGGCTTTCCCGCCTCTCACTGGTGCATCTGCCCAGGTCCCGGCAGCAACTCCGGTTGCTTCCGGTGCCGCTGTCTCGCCTGCAGTCGTCGCTTCGGCGCCGCCTGCAGCGGCCTCAATCCCGGCGCCTACCGGAGCGCCCGCACCTTCCTACGCGGCCATGGCCGCTAAATCAGCCCCGCCTCCAGCCCGATCGGGCAAATCCAAGCGCTCTCGTAGTCGCCGGAACTCCGCCGGCCGACCTACATTATCACAGGTTCCACCTGTACCCTCTCCGCGGGCTCGACCCGCCCCCAGTCATCGTCCTCAACCTCCCAGCGAGCAGTCTACAGCTCAGTCCACCAGCCCAGCGCCATCTGCTACCCCTGTCGAGGCCAGTCAGGCTTGTCCTCCTGAATCCCGGGATTCTTCTCGGGCTTCGGCGGATCCCCTGACTGCCTGGGCAGATAATCTTGTTGCGTCTATCAGGACTGCTCGCGACACTACCACTGTGCTTGCCCTGGTGTTCCAATCGTTAGCTACCCTCTTTCCTCTACTTCCCCTAAATGGCTAATAGCCTGAGGATCGTTGCGTGGAATGCCTTCGGGCTACTCCCCAGACGATCTGAACTGATGACTTTCGTGACGGAGTATGATGTTGATATCATACTTCTTTCCGAGACTCATCTGGCTCATTACCACTCGTTTTCCCTTCCTGCCTATGCCTGTTATCGTCAGGATCGTCCCCTACGGCCTCGCTGTCCCCCCTCGGGGGGCACAGCTGTTTTAGTCCACAGGCGGATATCCCACAGGCTTTTGCCTCCTTTAGATACATCTATTATTGAAGGCTGCGCGGTGGCGGTGGACGCCGGCGGATCGGAGCTGCGCGTTGTTTCTGCGTACCTCCGGCCTGGCCGGCGAACTCCGCCACCGCCCGAGGAGTGGGACGCCCTCCTCGACCACCCCCTCTCCACCATTGTAGCCGGCGACTTAAACGCCAAACACCCTTCATGGAACAGCCGCGTTGTCAACGCCTATGGAAATTCTCTGTTCCGGTTCGTCTCTGGCGACCCGGCACTTAATGTCATCGGCCCTGAAGACCCTACCTACTTCCCCTTTCACGGCCATCGGCCGGACGTTCTTGACATAGTAGTTGTCAAGAACGTTGCCCGCAACATCGAGGTCTCGTCTGTGTCGGACCTTTCGTCCGATCACAATCCCCTCGTAATTACTGTTCGAGAGCTGTCGGCGTCACCCCGACTTCCCGCTCAGATTGTTAGGAGAGTCAACTGGCGATCCTATCATGACGAGCTCTCTCGAAGGTTACCATCTCTCCCGGCGGACCCAATCGTCACTCGTGACGATCTGGATCTCCGCGCCACAAATCTTCAGGAATTGGTCCAAGGTGTCATGGATCGACACACCTACGCACTCGAGGTGAACCATCGTAAATCGGCCTTACCTGCGGAAGTACTCCACGCCATCTGGCTACGGCGCCAGCTCCGCCGCAGATGGCAAAGAACCCGTGACCCAGTCGTTAAGCGACGATTTCAACAACAGTCCCTTTACGTTCAGCAGCTACTGCGGGACGTAAACTCTAATCGATGGGACTCATACCTTGAGTCTCTTGAAGTCGACCACGCCTCCGTCTGGAGAGCGGTGAGTAGACTGACCCGCGAGAAGAGAACTCGCAACCCGCTTGAAACCCCGAACGGGGTTGTGTCTTCATCAGAAGGCAAGGCTGAGGTCTTCGCCGACTGCATGGAGTCGCAATTTACCGTTCATCGAGGCGTTTCGGACCCTGCCCACTCGGCAGAAGTCCGAAACTTCCTATCTGGTTATTTTTCTCGCCCTCCCGCTGGCCCAGACCTCCCGTTCGACAGAGACGAACTCGTTTTGTAACCTCTCTTTGCTTTTAGTATTTATCTTATTTCTTGCTAAATTTCTATCTCCTTGCTTGTTGGCTTTCAAAGAGAGGTTACAAGTTATTTAGAACTAGGCAGGAGCCTAGAGAAGCAAAAATTATGCTGGGTCCAGTATGACGGGACTTGCAATGAACTCAGCCATAATATAACAATAACAGATTTATTATATCTCTGGAATTCATACATGTGTACAAGATAAATATATGTATCTATATAAAAACTACCAAAAGGTACATCATGGCAAGCATGTATAAATTAAGTGTACATCAGCATAAGTGTGCACAAAGTAAATGTGTATACATATATATAATATAAAAACTTTGAATCACAACTAGCACATATAATTCCAGTTTACCTAAGAACAAGTGTATATAATTGAATAGAATTGCATCAGTACAAGTGTATATAATGTATATAAGTTAAATGTACATACAGAAATAAAATATAAAATGCACAAACACATGTAAAATTCTCCCCGTCGTGTGGCTAGCTAGACACATAACAACACACACACAGAACACAAGGTACACAACTCACAGTCATTTACTTTCAGCACGCATGCCCCTGTAACGCACCCACCCACCGGGTAAAGCAACTATCATCTTATGCCCCGGCAGTGATAAAATATACGCCCGTCGGCAACCCGTTCAGTAGGATAACATAAACGCCAAACCCCTTTAAAGACGAATAATTCATGAAGCATAAATGAAACTGGACCCCCCATTTGTCTAGCATTCCGTTTATTAATGACCCATGATGAGTGTGTGAACCTTTGTTCCGTTCACAGCACCAGATAATGTTAACAAACTCCTCCCCTACTCCCAGACAGTGTTTATAAAATTCTAGACAGTATTGACTTCACAAAATCCCAAAAAGGAATTAAATCCTTATGTACTTTAATAACAGAAATTAATTGATTGAGGCTTTACAATTTCAGAAGATTTTGACAATATGTATATCTATTTAATTTACCCAAAAAGAAGAGGATGAAAACCAGTTTAATATTCAAAATTAAACAGCAACTTCTCTACGTGTGAAGTCAACCCATATGTGTTTGCCAGTTAAGAAAACAATCAGCTTAGCCCTTGTGCAAGGGGCAAAATCGGCTAAAATATTTCAAGAACATTAATAAATCGTTTCGATTAGCCTCAGATAACTGTATAAAATAATTAGAAAAAGAATACAATAAGGTGGTTGTGCTCTGGCATCTGTGGGAGCGCGCCTACCTGTAGTTGACAAAAGTTGACAGGCATTCGACCTGTCTGAAGTTGTACCAGCGCGTGTCCAAGAAACTAAGTGCCCTTTGTAAACCCTTAAAACGTCCCAAAAAAAAACTTCAGGAAAGCCCCCAACCCTTAATTGTGAAACCACAGTCAATATAATTTTTATACACCACTGTTCCAGCCGGAACAGGGCAACAGGGCCTTAACCTAAATTTGTGTAATGTGTAAAGGCGAAAAGAGATACAACTGTAAAATGGTACAAGAGTGAAATGACTGGCGCGCTCCCGCAGTGCAGCACGCACTTACACTCATAGCATTGAGTGTTATAGAAAAGGGTTATAAAAGTTCAGTAATTTTTTTTTTTTTTTTTTTTATATAGAGAGTGTTCAGAGTCATGATCACAGTTCACTTCCCAAATAGACAGTCGGGACACGTGGTCCCCTGGCTTCTAAGTTATTCGCATAAAACAGGCACACTGCCGGTTCGGCCCCCAAAAAAGAAAAAGCATAAATGTCACCTCATAAGTGCTGGCGAGTGCAACATAGTGATTCCGTCTCCATCTCCCTCTTCGTAGGCGGTCTTGACATGGTTCACAGCTCGGGCAGATGTACAGCCCACCGCCGACCAGGAAACCGACTTAGTGCGAGAACCCTAAGAAATCAAGTAAATTAGAGAACGTCTATAAAAAGGGTACACCCGAGTGGAGGTAATTAACCTCTTAAAGGGCCGCCAGCTAACTCTCACCAAAGGCACAAAGTTAATTAATTAAAGTTTTTACAACCTGCTTAAATAGTCTACATTCAGCCATGGAATAAGTAAATTTGCGTCATGAACAGAACTTATTAAATTGTGGCATAATATAAAGTGAACTGTACTCAGTCAACATGCTTCGACAAAATTTTGCAGGTTAAACCGGCCACGTGCAGAGCAGTAATCATAATTTGGTCAAAAAATTTTTAACAGCAAGTCACTCACAGCATTGAGAATGTTTTACCTTCAATTAAGTTTCATACACAGAAGCTCTCACACTTCATTCTCTATTTGTGAACATAATTAACAAAGACGGGGACAGTATACTACCTGCCCCGACACAGATCACTACCTGACTGCACACCAAGTTCTTTAGTGATAAATTTTTATGTAATGCACTTTTACTATGAGAATGACTCTTGAAACTTCTAGCATCATAACAGAAAATAATAAGGCATGACTATATAAAGGGCGTTACATACAACAGAAAAAAAAAATGAGTTTCTCTTACATTACTTTGTCAGGTCGCACACACACATAAATACGTACTTCACACGATAGCATAAATCTTGTTATTAAATATCCACACAACTAATGAAAATAATTAAATCTTACCGGGGAGTCGTTGTATTCTCTACTCCATCATGTAGAAGGATACAAAACTGCGTAGAACGAATACAAAGAGCGGAGATGGAGTACAATCTTTCAAGGAGAGGCAAACGTTGACTGACTTCTGCTGCATACAATTTCCACAGCACTGGCCGAGCTGCGCGCGCAACCGCACACCGCGCCGCTCCCCTCATACCGTCGAACAAAGTCCGCTCGACTGCCTCCCTCACGTATTTTACGATCACGAAAACTTTCTAGAATCTATACTTTGTAACCGCCGGCTTCGAACCGGCACACCCCCACCCCGAAAGGGCAACCCGGTTGCCCCACAAAACTCGGGAAAGTACCCTGCAGTGTACTCCCAGCTGAAAAATTCGGTGGTCATCGTGGGTAAGGTGGCCCGATGGCATTTGCTCTCAGGAGAACAGAGGCTCAGAAGGGAAAACGAAAGAGACAAAAGAAGACGTGTAGAGTGTAAGTGTGCGGTTGCTGCACACTGACCTGATCAGGGCCAGCCCACAGCAAAGAGGGACAGAGAAGAAAGACAAAAGAAAAGTTCGGGAGCTCCCTGAGTTCCGACCTCCTGAGGCTCGTCCACCCAAGCCAGAACACGATAGCCACCTAAACAGGGCCATCTGCCCCATACAATTACGGGAAGATCCCCCTAATACTATTCCCCATTTTACACACTACCATACTGCACGGGCCAAGGGGAAAGAGGGGCGATGACAGTCCCCATGATGCGGTGGTCCCCGCTGGGACCTAACGGCAAACCATGTCAACTGTGACTATGTCGCCTTTCAAAAGTATATATATATATTGTGTTTTACAAGTGTGCTCCAAGGGCATGCGGTCGACGATATTCGGTACGAGGAGCAAGATCGACCCCGCGCCGGACACCGCCGACCCTCCACTCTCTAACTCCTTTTTTTGCTTTTCTAGTTTTTTTTTTTTTTTTTTTTTTTTTTTCTAGGTAAGGTTAGGAAAATCGGAAGGTGGATGGTCAAGGATGATTATGGTCATGGGCTAGGACCAAAGGTAAGGACATGGCTCCCTCCGGATATAAGGACAATTAGAGAAAACCAAGGCTCGCGCAGGCAGGGGCGCATCCCTGAAGTAGACGAACCCCACTGGGACTGTGGGAAACATCTACCCGCTACCCTATGCTCAATCTCGCCCCCGGAGCACACCCTCTCAAAACCGAAAACATCCCCACCCGCACAGAGACCGCCATCATTTACCCCCCCCCTTTTTGTTTACAGCCCGTTTACCCTTTTCTACACAATTTCAATTTGGAGATATGTGTAGTGATCTCTTTAGCATCACCACCTGGCTCCTCCAACCGCGCCGTCACCGGTGACGTAAACCCGAGGATACGGTATGGCCCCGACCAACGATAGCATAATTTGGCGGCTCTTTTATCGGCAGCCGAGCTGATCGGGTGGCTCTGGCAGTAGACCAAATCTCCTACCTTAAAGGGATTTGGAATACGCCCCTGATTATACCGAGCACGGACGCGCTCGTGCGCACGGAGCAAATTCTTCCGGGCCTCTTTCCACCTATCTGCCGTCCTGATGTCTGGGTTACTCGGCAGAAGATCGTCTATATTCCATAAGTTGGCCAAGGGAAGCGTGGGCGAGAAACCAAACATAACTTCAAAAGGAACGGCCTTATGACTGTCATGCAGGGCCGTATTGAAAGCTAGTTGTAACCACTTTAAGTTCTGGTCCCAGGTAGTCTGTTGCTCAGCGTGATAGGCAATAAGTGCGGACCGTAGATTCCTATTGAACCTCTCCGCATGGGACGGCTGCGGGTAATACGGGGAAGTGGTTACATGCTTGATGCCATTGGCGAAGCACATTCGCCGAAAGTCGCCAGAAATAAATTGTGGACCATTGTCCGAGACAATGATGGCCGGAAGACCGAAGTGCTGAAATACATGACTCTGGAGCGCGTTTATGGTCAATCGGGCAGTTGCCTGCCGTAAGGGCAGTAGCCAGGCAAACTTCGAAAAAGCATCCACACAGACAAGTAGGTAAGCATTACCTGACTTGCTACGCGGGAAGGGTCCCACGTAGTCGATGAATAGCTTCTCCATCGGTCTGCTCGCCACATCAGATGACAACAGCCCCAACTTTGTGTTTTGGGCAGGCTTGCTTAAGCCACAGAGATGACATGCCTTCACCCGAGTTGCTCTGTCCCTATCCATGCCCTTCCAGATGAAGTTTTTTCTAATACTGGAAATGGTCTTCGAAATTCCCTTATGTCCACCTACCGGGGAATTGTGATAGTAGCTGAAGACCATGGGCACAAGTTTGCTAGGCAGCACTATCTTCGGGGCCCGTCCTTTCTTCTCTCTGCAACATAGGACGCCCCTGGACAAGAAGTAGGGGACCTGCACGTTACCCTCTTTTAGATTTTGGATGATCGGACCCAACTCTTCATCATTTAACTGATGGGGCAACACATCAGTAAAAGCTAACGGAAAGTCTAGTAGAACAGAACAGGGTTGCTCCGGCTGGGCTTCGCTGGGCTGGGAGAACATACGGGACAAAGCATCTGCAACCACATTTTGAGTTCCCCGAATGTGTTGCACCTTAAATTTAAAGGATGAGATTTTAACCACCCATCGTCCAATCTTACCCAGCTGCCGGGGATGAGCGAGAAGCCAAGAGAGAGCCTGGTTGTCGGTCTCGAGCAGGAACTCAGCGTGTTCCAGAAAACGCCTGAACTTATCTAGAGCGTATACCACAGCCAAACACTCTAGCTCATACACTGAAGACTTCCGTTCTTGTTGGGTCAAGGTTCTAGAAATGAAGGCCACAGGCTGCCTAGCACCATCAACAACTTGGGACAGAACCGCCCCGAACGCCACCGAACTCGCGTCCGTCTGTAAGATAAACTGTCTCGAGAAGTCTGGCATTCTCAGTACTGGGGGGGGAAATAATGGCTTCCTTCAGAGTCTCGAAAGCCTTCTGTTGCTTTTCCCCCCATACAAATTTGGCGCCCTTCTTCCGGAGTTCATTCAGAGGTGCCGCAATCTCCGCCGCGTTTGGGATGAAACGCCGATAGAAGTTGACCATCCCCACAAATCTCGCGATGCCTTTGGCATCCTTTGGTGGGGGAAAGTCCCTGATCCCCTGTGTTCGCTCAGGATCCACAGTGACACCTCTATGGGAAATCAGGTGGCCCAGAAAAGAAATTTGTGTCTGGGCAAACTTCACCTTTTCAGGATTGACAGTGAGGCCGGCACCCCTCAACCTGCACATCACCTCCTCAAGATGACTCAAATGTTCCTCATACCCCTTGCTGTACATCAGCAAGTCATCAAGATAATTAAAAACATACTTGAACTTGACATCGTGAAAAACGGTGTCAAGCAAACGGGTGAGTGTTTGGGCCCCTACCGCTAGACCCATAGGAACCCTAGTATACTGATAGAGGTTCCACGGAACACAGAATGCCGTGTAAGGCCTACTTTCTTTCGTCAAGGGAATCTGGTGATATGCAGAGTTGAGGTCAATGATGGTAAAATACCTCGCCTCACTGAACCAATCGAACGCGGAATGAAGGTCAGGAAGTGGGACCGAATCTACCTCGATGTTAGCGTTCAGCTTGCGGTAGTCGATGACCATCCTGTGCTTACCTCCAGGCTTGGGCACTAGGAACGCTGGACTGGCATAACTGGATTGAGACGGTTCAATCACCCCTTGATCTAATAATTCTTGAACCTTCTCCCTCAAGATGTTCATCTTCGGAGGGGCAAACTTATAAGGGTGGGAGCGCACCACCTTGGAGTCCGTTAGGCGGATCTTATACTCCAAGAGATGTGTGAGCCCAAGGGCCGGAGTTAATACAGTGGGGAAACGCTCACACAACTGATCTAAAGCGGACCGCTGGGACTGGGAGAGGTGGTCTCTAGATGTGTCGGGGCACTTAACCTCTTGGATATCTTGCCTGGTCCCCTGATATCCAAGGAACGGGATTACAACTCCCCGATTGAATTTAAAATAACATTGGTGCTCTTGGATGTCAATAACGAGACCACTTTTGCAGATGAAATCGGCACCAATAATGCATTCAACTCCCAGAGCAGGAGAAACCAGAAAGCTCCACACCCAAGAAAATCCCTCGATTTTAAACTTGAATGAAACTACGCGGGAAATGGGCAGAATTTCCTGGGATGCCGTCCAGCACACTACGGAAGACTTTTCTGACCGTTTGATTATACCCTGTCGCTCAAGGTCCTCGCACACTTTAGATGAAATGATGGATCTTGCTGATCCGGAGTCAACTAATGCTCTGAGTTGACTCTTTTTCAACTCCAACAGCAAGAAGGGGCATACGGAAGTGGGTCTAGAGATGGTTTGGAGGACCTTGCTACCCAAAGACTTGGGACCTACAACTGGCCTGGAGGCGCGTACCTTAGAAGACCCGCGACAGGTAGGGGAAGACCTCCGACATATCTTCCCCTCATTGAGCCTTTTCTGAATGACTTTGGGCGCCCTGGGGAGGGACGTTGGACTCGACCCAACCCCGGTACAAAATCGTCTGACGTGGCCCCACCTACCACACTTAAAACAAGTCACATTAGGCGAACGACGGCGCCTCTCGCTACCAGAGTTTGTAATACTATTTTCATTACCACATGAGGAGGGAACAATTCGCCCCCCATGCCTCTCGTGTCTTAACTTATCATGGGTCACGTGCTCACGGGACTCGTCAATCACCTGGATCGTTTTAGAAAACACACATAGCCGTTCGAGGTCCGCAAAACAACGTGGACGGTCCGCGAACACCAAACGGGATCTCTCTTGGGGCGTCACCCCTTCTAAGATTCTTCCAACGACATCCTTCTCGGGCAACCCTAACCTCAAAACCCGAGCACATTTACGGATATCCTGCACAAAATCCCCCAACGCCTCTCCGTTGGCCTGTGCGCGATAGAACCGGCTAAGTTCCAAACGCCAACGTCGCCGACGGGGTATGAAAGAGTCCAACACCTCCCCATGGAGAGAGTCGATACTGCCACCACGACGCACAGTGCGGATGACCAGCTCAGCCAATAAACCCCGGCAGTACGGATATATAACGGACAAGAGGACCTCATCGGACAGCCCCGGAAAATCCGCCAACTCCAGGACGATGTCCAGAAAAACCAACAATTTGCCCTCATCTTCTCCATCCACTACCGGAAGTCTCTGGAGGATGCCGGAAATAGGATTGGGTAGTCCTTGATACGCTACCCCCGCCAGAATCACACAACACACTGAACACAAAACATAATCCACAAAAGCATATTTACAAGAAACGGAAAAACTCAAGTACTGTCCTTCCTTTGAGTAGACCCCCGGGTTCTCTAGCGCTGCGGAAACCTGGCCTATTCTGAACCATGCAAACCCCCACGAAAGGCGACAAGAGACAACAACAATACTAGACACAAATAACAGCAAACAGCAACTCGACACACACGTCGTACCAACACATAAATCACAACAACCCACTAACAATCAACTACAAATCCTAATTCGGGAATGTAAAATAATTCGACATCAACCGGACACAAATCGGTTCCGGTACCGATTTCCAATCGGGCCATACCGCATCCCATCCATATAACACGCGAAACTCCAGTTAAACTCCCCCCATCAACTCTCCATCATCCCTGGCTACACTTGAGACTCCCCGGCCATACAAGCTATCAAAAATTTTTTTTTTTTTTAACATAATTAACCGCCTCAGTGGTGCGACCCGACTCACAAATTTAAACAACCTACAATTAGCCTACACTGGCATATATCAACTATGTTACAACAATCATTAATTTACAACTGCATTAATATTTCCGAGTCCGCAAGCCCCGACACACACACCAGGACCCAAGGGTTCAAGCCTAGAATGAACCACGCTCTGCTACCATTTGTAACCTCTCTTTGCTTTTAGTATTTATCTTATTTCTTGCTAAATTTCTATCTCCTTGCTTGTTGGCTTTCAAAGAGAGGTTACAAGTTATTTAGAACTAGGCAGGAGCCTAGAGAAGCAAAAATTATGCTGGGTCCAGTATGACGGGACTTGCAATGAACTCAGCCATAATATAACAATAACAGATTTATTATATCTCTGGAATTCATACATGTGTACAAGATAAATATATGTATCTATATAAAAACTACCAAAAGGTACATCATGGCAAGCATGTATAAATTAAGTGTACATCAGCATAAGTGTGCACAAAGTAAATGTGTATACATATATATAATATAAAAACTTTGAATCACAACTAGCACATATAATTCCAGTTTACCTAAGAACAAGTGTACATAATTGAATAGAATTGCATCAGTACAAGTGTATATAATGTATATAAGTTAAATGTACATACAGAAATAAAATATAAAATGCACAAACACATGTAAAATTCTCCCCGTCGTGTGGCTAGCTAGACACATAACAACACACACACAGAACACAAGGTACACAACTCACAATCATTTACTTTCAGCACGCATGCCCCTGTAACGCACCCACCCACCGGGTAAAGCAACTATCATCTTATGCCCCGGCAGTGATAAAATATACGCCCGTCGGCAACCCGTTCAGTAGGATAACATAAACGCCAAACCCCTTTAAAGACGAATAATTCATGAAGCATAAATGAAACTGGACCCCCCATTTGTCTAGCATTCCGTTTATTAATGACCCATGATGAGTGTGTGAACCTTTGTTCCGTTCACAGCACCAGATAATGTTAACAAACTCCTCCCCTACTCCCAGACAGTGTTTATAAAATTCTAGACAGTATTGACTTCACAAAATCCCAAAAAGGAATTAAATCCTTATGTACTTTAATAACAGAAATTAATTGATTGAGGCTTTACAATTTCAGAAGATTTTGACAATATGTATATCTATTTAATTTACCCAAAAAGAAGAGGATGAAAACCAGTTTAATATTCAAAATTAAACAGCAACTTCTCTACGTGTGAAGTCAACCCATATGTGTTTGCCAGTTAAGAAAACAATCAGCTTAGCCCTTGTGCAAGGGGCAAAATCGGCTAAAATATTTCAAGAACATTAATAAATCGTTTCGATTAGCCTCAGATAACTGTATAAAATAATTAGAAAAAGAATACAATAAGGTGGTTGTGCTCTGGCATCTGTGGGAGCGCGCCTACCTGTAGTTGACAAAAGTTGACAGGCATTCGACCTGTCTGAAGTTGTACCAGCGCGTGTCCAAGAAACTAAGTGCCCTTTGTAAACCCTTAAAACGTCCCAAAAAAAAACTTCAGGAAAGCCCCCAACCCTTAATTGTGAAACCACAGTCAATATAATTTTTATACACCACTGTTCCAGCCGGAACAGGGCAACAGGGCCTTAACCTAAATTTGTGTAATGTGTAAAGGCGAAAAGAGATACAACTGTAAAATGGTACAAGAGTGAAATGACTGGCGCGCTCCCGCAGTGCAGCACGCACTTACACTCATAGCATTGAGTGTTATAGAAAAGGGTTATAAAAGTTCAGTAATTTTTTTTTTTTTTTTTTTATATAGAGAGTGTTCAGAGTCATGATCACAGTTCACTTCCCAAATAGACAGTCGGGACACGTGGTCCCCTGGCTTCTAAGTTATTCGCATAAAACAGGCACACTGCCGGTTCGGCCCCCAAAAAAGAAAAAGCATAAATGTCACCTCATAAGTGCTGGCGAGTGCAACATAGTGATTCCGTCTCCATCTCCCTCTTCGTAGGCGGTCTTGACATGGTTCACAGCTCGGGCAGATGTACAGCCCACCGCCGACCAGGAAACCGACTTAGTGCGAGAACCCTAAGAAATCAAGTAAATTAGAGAACGTCTATAAAAAGGGTACACCCGAGTGGAGGTAATTAACCTCTTAAAGGGCCGCCAGCTAACTCTCACCAAAGGCACAAAGTTAATTAATTAAAGTTTTTACAACCTGCTTAAATAGTCTACATTCAGCCATGGAATAAGTAAATTTGCATCATGAACAGAACTTATTAAATTGTGGCATAATATAAAGTGAACTGTACTCAGTCAACATGCTTCGACAAAATTTTGCAGGTTAAACCGGCCACGTGCAGAGCAGTAATCATAATTTGGTGAAAAAATTTTTAACAGCAAGTCACTCACAGCATTGAGAATGTTTTACCTTCAATTAAGTTTCATACACAGAAGCTCTCACACTTCATTCTCTATTTGTGAACATAATTAACAAA
This sequence comes from Magicicada septendecula, assembly GCA_034769895.1. Classification (NCBI taxonomy): domain Eukaryota; kingdom Metazoa; phylum Arthropoda; class Insecta; order Hemiptera; family Cicadidae; genus Magicicada; species Magicicada septendecula. Next base: position 152,578,256 of record CM068368.1, on the reverse strand, counting down.
GACGGGGACAGTATACTACCTGCCCCGACACAGATCACTACCTGACTGCACACCAAGTTCTTTAGTGATAAATTTTTATGTAATGCACTTTTACTATGAGAATGACTCTTGAAACTTCTAGCATCATAACAGAAAATAATAAGGCATGACTATATAAAGGGCGTTACATACAACAGAAAAAAAAAATGAGTTTCTCTTACATTACTTTGTCAGGTCGCACACACACATAAATACGTACTTCACACGATAGCATAAATCTTGTTATTAAATATCCACACAACTAATGAAAATAATTAAATCTTACCGGGGAGTCGTTGTATTCTCTACTCCATCATGTAGAAGGATACAAAACTGCGTAGAACGAATACAAAGAGCGGAGATGGAGTACAATCTTTCAAGGAGAGGCAAACGTTGACTGACTTCTGCTGCATACAATTTCCACAGCACTGGCCGAGCTGCGCGCGCAACCGCACACCGCGCCGCTCCCCTCATACCGTCGAACAAAGTCCGCTCGACTGCCTCCCTCACGTATTTTACGATCACGAAAACTTTCTAGAATCTATACTTTGTAACCGCCGGCTTCGAACCGGCACAGTTTCGTCTGTCTGTCGACTAAACCGCCGTCGCGCCCCCGGTCCTGACCGGATCGGGGCCGCTGCATTACAATATCTCCCGGCCTCAGGCGTTGACCTCGTTCTCGAGCTGTTCAACTCTTGTCTCCTACTACAGTACTTTCCCCGCCTGTGGAAAAATGCCAACATCGTCATGGTTCCTAAACCCCGCAAGCCGCGCATGCTTCCTGAAAGCTATCGGCCAATATCTCTCTTGCCAGTTATCTCGAACGTGTTCGAGCGGCTCCTGCTGGCCCGCATCTCGCCGTTGTTGGATAATTTTATCCGCAACGAACAGTTCGTGTTTCGCAGAGAGCACTCGACCACGCTTCAACTAGTCCGCGTGGTAACGCAACTCTCTGACGCCACCAACAGGCGAGCGGCTACGGCCGCCGCACTGCTGGACGTGAGCAAGGCCTTCGACAAATTCTGGCACGAAGGTCTTCTCTTCAAACTCGCTAACTCCCCCTTACCATCGTCCATAGTGTTTTTCCTCCGGTCGTATCTCAGCGACCGAACCTTCAGGGTGAGCGTCGACGGAACCTGCTCTGCAGTTCGTCCTGTCGCCGCCGGCGTACCTCAGGGATCTGTCCTCGGCCCCGTTCTGTACCTCGTGTACACGAACGACCTGCCTGTTTTGCCCGGAGTCACGTTGTCTTTGTTCGCTGACGATGCAATGTATCATTACAGCTCTGTGTCCCCGCGTTTTGCGAGTACACAGTTGCAGCGTCAGTTGGACCAGCTTCCGGACTGGCTACGGAAATGGCGGGTGACGATCAACACGGAGAAATCCGAGGCGATCTGTTTCACTCGTAAGTCCATCTCCCGATGCCAGCCCCTCTCCCTTGAAGGGAGGCCTATCGCCTATAAAGAGTCGGTGAAGTATCTAGGCGTTCGGCTAGATCGTCGCCTTTGCTTCAACGCCCACGTGACGGAAACCCTTGCCAAGGCTCGCGGCGTACGAGCCAAACTTTACCCATACCTCGCGTGCCGCAGCCCCCTGGCGCTGCGCACGAAAGTTACCCTCTATCTCTTGTTTCTCCGGTCTGTATTGACCTATGCGGCACCTGTTTGGTGGTCACTTGCCTCCGCCACCAACAGGCGTAGGCTGGAAAGTTTCCAATCCAGAACCCTCCGTTCCTTGTCGGGATCTCCTTGGTTTGTTAGAAACAGTGTAATTCGAGGAGGTCTACGAGTTCCTGCTCTCTCAGCCTTTGTCTGGTCATTAGCTGCGACTCTCTTTGCCGCAGCTGAGACCTCTTCCTTCCCTTACCTCAGGACCATCAGCACCACGCAACCACCTCCCCCTGTCCGGGTCAAACGCCCTCGGGCGATTCTCGATGACCCGCCATAAGTTTAAGTAACCTGCTTAAACCTCAATTTGAATATTCACTATCTGCCCATGCCCCAGAATTTACCTGCAAAGCTGTTTCCTTCCTCCCTTCCTAGTATGCCGACCGCGCTGAATGCCGCTGCTACGCGCTATCACTGGCACGGAGGCTCTCTGCCTCGCGGGGAGCGACCGACGCCTCACGGCGTCTGCACGCGGGACTGGGAACGGGCGACATCTGTCACCTGAACTCGTCCTTGCGGCAGTGCCCACTGATTGCTGAAATTTTTAAAAATAAATAAAAATTGAAAACCTTTCTCCCCCGCCTTCTCAGTTAACTGGTTGGCGGTTGTCCATTCCTATTTTTAGGCACCAGTCGAATGAACCAGGACTAAGTATATCCACAGGCAGCCATTGGGCTCGACCCAGATGCTGCAGTCATGCACCGGGTGCAAAGACGCCCCGCTACCACAGAGCTACAAGCTACCCGGACACTGCGACCACCGGAGCACGACTAGCTGCTGCGCCGTACACCACTGGACCACTGGACCACTGGACGACATCGGCGCGGGGTCAGCCGGAAGGAACAACCGAAGAATAGAACCCTCCCGTCCGCACCTCCCGTCCGTGGCGCTTCTTGCGTCTTCGCACTCCCGTTCCGCGCCAGCGATGGATTTCGCTGGGCCGGCAGCCGACTCTACAACCGGTGCCGGAAGAAGAGGAGGACTGCAGTACGCCACGAACAGCGGGCGCAGCCGCCGAACATCTCAGCGCGGCACTACCAACATCACCGTTCTCACCACTCGGTCCTTTTTAGGGCCACCAATATAACTAGAGTGTACGATTGGCGCCATTTGTCATGCGGCAAGCCTTTTTGTCCGGTGACAATATATATATATATATATATATATATATATATGTATGTATTTACATGTTCATAAATTGTTGTTTTTAATTGTTTGAGATAAGTTAAAGACATTAACTATGATAATATTATTAAGACGATACATGATTAATTACATTTCAGGTTAAAAAAAAAACCCTTATTTCATGTATTAGATCATAAATGGATAACATAGATACCCACAGCTATTATTATTATTATTATTATTATTACAAAATAATTATATGCCTAATTATATATACACCATATGTGAAAATGCGTTCAGTCTTACTCAGATGCACGGCAATAAATTCCTAGAGTCAGTTAATAACAAAATATAGGGAATATATGCCAGTATACGCCAAACAGAGGAAAGTGGGTCAATGACTGTGACCTTCTCAAGGAGAACTCCCACGACAAACTCAGAGCGTGAAAATCGGATTAGAGTGTCTTCTGCTAATCCAACATCCAATCCGATTTGGGGATCTTGTAATGACCAAAAATTTTAAATTTTGAAATTTTTGATCAAAAGTACGTTACAACCAGCCGAGACACCCCAACACAGGCCAGAAACAATAAATAAAGAAGCAATTTAAGGAAGCGTCAACTAGACGTTTGCCAGGAATAATGATGTATGCTCGACACAACATTACAATAGAAAGCAAGGTTCGCCTGTGACAGACTCGTCTCAACTGAGATTTACAGCCCACAACAAGCCAGACAATGAGACGTAGCACAGTGGCATAGTTACGGAGAAATTGTAATGAGCACACGCTACAAGGTTAATTTGAAGCGTGCCAGCAGTAAAAAAAGGGAGTAGTCACACAATTGTACTCACCCTGTATGAGAACAAACAACGTCTATCTAATGAATAGAACTGAGTGTGCGCACAGCGGGAGGACATCTTACTGGTGACAACTGATATTTACGACAAGGAAGAGGAGTGCCGTCTTGGAAGCGACGGCACGCTGTGTCCTAATAACTGACGAAAAAGGGTCATGGATAGTCTGACAATAACAAAATGCGACGTATTGTCCGCGTGAGAACAGCATATATAATACAATTTGTTCATGTATAAGAGAAAATATATTGTGCGTGGCAGGCAAGCATATCTCAGTTATGTACTGTTTACGTTTCCATTTTATTATTATCACTACCGCAATAAAAAGGCAGGGAAGACACACACACACACACACACACAATTCGCGTTATTTCTGGCCTCATTCATGTTTATTTTCTTACATTTGCACGGTTTTTAAATGGAAAGTGCCGAACCCATACCAACATAACGATGCAAGCCGAAAAAGTGTCCAGCGTGGATAGCGATTTGCTTCCTGTGGATCGCTGGGCAGTGTAACTGCACGTGTTTACAGAGGAACGATTCATAGACAGACTTTTTGTCTTTAGGGAATGAACCCTCTGCAAGATGCTGAGGGTCCATGAGTGACTTCGGAGCGCTCCTTCTTTTCCGCGTGTTTGTTCTGTGAAACGTACACTGTAGATTCGCAGATTTATTCTAAGCAACGCTCAATAGGAAATGTTGAAAATTTTTGTCCACGGTGAACCCTCATACACACTAAACCTGCTCTGATGTTTTAATTACGGACATCATAATATTAAAACTTTGGAAACTTGAGCACTACTTAATGGAGATCAATCATTAACTTATACAAGCCATTAATTTTATGCATATTTTATATATATATATATATATATATATATATATATATATATGTACAACGTTATCGGCAACAAAGAAGTAGTTTTTGTTAAAATTCCTTCCCGGGATATTTGGCCGTAGTCCAATGTTTTCTACAAAACCAGACGTTTCGGCAATGCCATTGACTTCCATCATCAGTGAAAATCGAGTGCGATAACGTGAGGTGGTATATGTTAGTGACCACAGTACTGTGGTTAAGGCTGAAGCAGTAAGTAGAAAGAAGTAGTTTCTATGGTAATATTTCATTTCGAAAATGATTTTAAAAATAAATCTTAGAATATGGAAGTCATGTATGGTTCTCCATACCGATATTCTTGGTTGCTCAGGGAACTCTCATTTATTTTTGTTTCTATTTCATTTATTTTATCCCTCTCTTTCTGCATCTCATTTTCAAAAATTCCCATGTCACTTTACCATATTACACTGTCTTTGTTCCTACTCTGTAGTTGTTGGTACAGTATGTCCATGTGGAGTAGAATTCTACAGAAAAAAGTTAGCCAAAAACATGAAATTTTTGTGCTGAAGAGGCCTTCTGTGACCACTTGCCTCATTAATTGTTGCCCCAATTGTGTGTGAGTTTGTTTGTACACTTTTTACTTCCATATTCCTTAAGGAAATGGAAGTATGGTGATCGCAAAAAAAATCGTGTTCGAGATTATTGCAGATTCTGATTGTACTACACTCAAAACATGAAAAAAAGTCGTTTTTCGAAAAGTGTCTGTGTCTGTAGATTTTTTTTTCTATGGCAAACGATAACTGCCGCAAATTCAAACAGAATCAAATAATTTTTTGTGTACAGATCTGATTTGTAGAATACTCATGACCTATTGTTTTTGGTGAAGATCGGTCGAGGGAAAGGGGTAGTTTACCGGCAACAGTTTTTTTTATCAAGGGTAATTTTTTTTTTTTGGCAAACGATAACAGCCGCAAATTCAAACAGATTCAATTAATGTTTCGCATACAGCCCTGAATTATGGAGTTCTCAAGACCTATTGTTTTTGGTGAAGATCGGTTAAGGGAAAGGGGTAGTTTACCTGCAACGTTTTATGTTTTAACAAGGGTAATTTTTTCTATGACGAACGATAACTGCCGCATATTCAAACAGAATCAAATAATTTTTTGCATACACCTCTGAGTTGTAGAGAACTCAAGGCCTTTTGATTTTGGTGAAGATCGGTTAAGGGGAAGGGGTAGTTTACCTGCAACCTTTTACGTTTTAACAACAGTAAAGTACTTGAAAATTCATTTAAACTTTTTCAAGCAATGGTAATTGTTAAAAATAAAATAATTTTGTTGCCAGGCAATAAAAATTATAATTTTTTCATTTTAATGTAAATCATGTATGAGAGAAAATATATCGTTCGTGGCAGGCAAGCATATCTCAGTTATGTAATGTTTACGTTTCCATTTTATTATTATGACTACTGCAATAAAAAGGCAGGGAAGACACACACACACACACACACACACACACACACACACACACACACACACACACACACACACACACACACACACACAATTCACGTTATTTCTGGCCTCATTCATGTTTATTTTCTTACATTTGCACGCTTTTTAAATGGAAAGTGCCGAAACACATACCAACATAACGCGTGCAAACCGAAAAAGTGTCCAGCGTGGATAGCGATTTGCTTCCTGTGGATCGCTGGGCAGTGTAACTGCACGTGTTTACAGAGGAACGATTCATAGACAGACTTTTCGTCTTTAGGGAATGAACCCTCTGCAAGATGCTGAGGGTCCATGAGTGACTTCGGAGCGCTCCTTCTTTTCCACGTGTTTGTTCTGTGAAACGTACACTGTAGATTCGCAGCTTTACTCTAAGCAACGCGCAATAGGAAATGTTGAAAATTTTTGTCCATGGTGTACATACACACTAAACCTGCTCTGATGTTTTAATTACGGACATCATAAAATTAAAACTTTGGAATCTTGAGCATTACTTAATGGAGATCAATCATTAACTTATACAAGCCATTAATTTTATGCATATATTTTATATATATGTGTACAACATTATCGGCAACAAAGAAGTAGTTTTTGTTAAAATTCCTTCCCGGGATATTTGGCTGTTCCAATGTTTTCTACAAAACCAGATGTTTCGGCAATGCCATCGACTTCCATCATCAGTGAAAATCGAGTGCGATAACATGAGGTGGTATACGTTAGTGACCACAGTACTGTGGTTAAGGCTGAAGCAGTAAGTAGAAAGAAGTAGTTTCTATGGTAATATTTCATTTCAAAAATGATTTTAAATATAAATCTTAGAATATGGAAGTCATGTATGGTTCTCCATACCGATATTTTTCAAGAACTTCAAAACATTCTTCCAGCTTATATCGGTTTTCATACACAGTATTGACTGTACAAGTGTTGTAATTCTATCTTGTTATAGAAACTGTGAATAGCCTGGCTTGCACTACTTCCTCCAAAGCCTCTGTTCATAGAGATGAGTGTGAAAAGAATGCTCAAGTGGCAAATAGAATGGAGAAAAAAAATTTTTAACTTTGTTGTTTATAATTGTTGCTTTTCCTAATAGCAACTTTAATTGATGAGTGTAACAGTGTACAATATATGTGAACGGTTCACTAATGTTTTCCTGCACACCTCCAACAGAACCACACATAACATTAGCACCATCATAAGTCTGAGCTATTAACTGATTCCTTTGATGTGTGCAGAAGAGGATTGATGTTGTCCATTATGCACTTTTGTAATATTTCTACACATTTACTTTCAGGACTGAAAACCACCCCAAAATCTTTTATATACTGATCCCTTAAACACGTACCTAAAAACTAATACCATTTGACAGTGGTTTGTCACATTTGAAGCTTGTATCTTCTTTTATATTTCTTCCCTGCAGACACTAAGCATATAGTCCAATATATCATTCTATATTATTTTTAACATACCTTTGAATATAGTGGCCAATTCTAAATGGTCTTTCATTCTAGAATCCAGCTCCACAGTAAAATTAATTAAACCTTTACCCCCCCCCCCCCCGAATTTGTAGATGATGCTGATTTGTCACAACCTGTTAGAGGCAACTCAAAAACATTACAGAATTTGACTCATGAAATCAACCATTTTAAAATATGTCTGTTTTTGCTGACTTGAATATTGTGCTTTTCAATGTTTTGTCTAAATTGTGAGTCTAGACTAAACAGTATGTTTACTTTTCCCAACAAAAAAGATCAACAACACTATTCATGTGATCAGCAGATATTTCATGCTTTTTAATTTTATTATGTTAGATGTTTTATATCATTAACCCCTTTTACAGTCCACAAGCAATCACCACTGTCTCAGGGAGAAAATAAAATACATGGATAACAGAACAAAGAATTGTGAACGTCACAGCCACAGATCAAGTCATTTTTTTGGTATGCATCTTTTGAAAGTAGTTGCCTTCTGAAAACATGATTCTCACTTTTCTTATTACCTGTTAGCACCATGCAGAACTCAGGAGTTGGCCTGCATAATGACTTTAGTTCAATTTTTTGATAAGAATTAACGTTGCAAAAGTTATTGCTTTAAGCACCTGCACTGAATTATTCATGTTGGGTAAAATGTTAAAACAAAACAATAATTCACTCCACTTTCTGCTCTATGAGATGTGATAGCAGATGTGCTGATTGGCAGTGGAAATGCTGCTATAAACTTACAAGTTCATTCAACATTGGACAGAGTGGGGGTGGAGAAATGGGTGTGATTGTAACAGCGCCGTGATGCATGCTGTTCCCAAAACATTTCTGCTATTACCTAAATTGAAAATATTTTCTCGTTCAAAGTATTAAAGAAAGGTATAATGGCTTTCCACAAATAGTGAAAATGGATTGTTTAATGATATGATTTAAACTGGGGGTGCGTCTTAGTGCCCTAAGAACCCCTGATAGAACCGCTGCTGATAGGAGAACCCCTGATAGGGCTCCTAGGGGTCGCACCTGATATTTATACAACAGTTATTTCATGAAGTTAATGAAACGGAAGTAAAACAGTTGTTATTTATGCTTGATGAATTAAACTTAGCAAGTTTTTCATACAGTGAAACAGTGCATACAGTTCATATGGGTTTACTCACCATTTCTTAAGAACATAGAGCCAAGCAAAATTGCAAATTAGAATTACTTAACTTATTAGAATTTAACTGTATTGAATCTTATTACACTTCTGTTTAACTCACTCAAATACACACACGCACACAACTTTTTAACTTGGTGAAATCATCATGCCTTTACAGGTTATGCTTAACCTATTACATCAGTTTCACTTTTTTTAGACACATATATGTGGAACAGTCAGAACCATCAAATATTAATCCAAAAAAGACAATGATTTACATGACATTCTGATTATTTTGCTACAACATTCCATGAAAATTACAAGTCCAAGCAAATTTGATGACATTTTTAGGAAAATAAATGCAACAGAAATAGTATATTCATTGTTATAAGAATCTTCTCCTACTGTTATACAGTGGATCAGGAGTCCAGTACCTATTGGTAATGGACCATACCTATACCTATTGGATTGTGGTCACATAATTGATCTGTTCTTCATTTTCAGAGAGTAAACACTCTGCCCATTTATATTTTGATTCTATTATGAGGACTCAATCATACAATCTGATTTATAGGCATACAGTTAGTTTGATTTCATATACAGCCTAAAAAGAAAAACCAGCCAGTTGTATGCTTATAGGATGTGTCAGTTTCAAAACATCAGTAATTTTTTATCCTTGTACCCAATATTCTAATAATAACACTAATTTGTGAGTCTTGATAGGTATTTTATTATCTTACTCAGTTTTTTTAACATCTAAGTAAAATGAGTTTTTAAAATTTACTTAAAAAATCTTTCACTGCTTTTTGTAAAATAATACATGGGACATTATAAAAAAAAAAACAATAACATAAATCCTATATCGCGATCATTTGTGGATGTAGTAGTACCGGTAGTTCATGTTTTATGTATGTCCACCTACTTCATAAAGATTGTATTAGCGCAATCTAACCAATTTGGTATTTTACATTAAACTTTGCAGAACTTAAAATTAATCTGTCATGAGAACAATTTCATGACATAAAAAAACTCTCATGGAATAATTTATAATAGGGTACTTCTATATAAAACTTAAAGCTCTTTATTCACAAAGCAAAAATCTGTTCAACTGCCAGCCAGCATATTACATGACAAGTTATTAAGTGAAAGTCATTACATAGTTTGACTGTTTTAACTGTTTTATTTTGGGCCCCTTATTTTGATATATAATTGAATTGGGATGCATCAAAAATTGTGTCAACATTGTTTTAATGCAAATAATTTTCAAAATCTGGTTCAAAGAAACATACTACAATCAGAAAGTCAGGTTGTATATTAACCTCATTTTGACATTTGTTTGTTTTTTTTTTAGAAAGGTAAAAGAAAACTCTCTCCACTAGTTCTCTATTTCTAAAAGATGAAGAAACCTTAGTATGATATCTTTCCAGTAAGTTCATATTCTTTACTGCTTCGACAGAAGATAAGAAGACATTCCTTAAACCAGAGCCAATAAAAAATTCAATTAAATTTTCTTTTTTTATCAATAGGTAATTTGGCTGCTTTGAAATAATTTTCTTTGAAGGGGTCACAATCCAGTTGTTTACTTCTCCACTTTTAGAAAATATTCATTCAAGGTTAATTTTATCTCTTTCAAGTGAACTGTTATCTTCTCCCTTACTGAGGAAGTCTGTGTTGTTTTTAAATCTTAGTAGTGTAACCAGAGTATTTCTTACTTGTCAGTATCGCTTATCTTATTGTTATAATGACATATGTTAATTCAGTAAGGATCAAAGAAGTATGTTTTGATCTTACTGTTAATTAGCTAAGAACATGTTAGTTTAAGACAAACAACTCCCAACAATACAGAAGTATAATGTATTTATTCAATAACAATGTTAATTTTATTGTATAGCATTTGTTGCATGCGTTTTGAATGTTATTTAAATGCATCATTAAAAAACACACAAATTTCTGATCAAGAAAGAAAATAACACTATTTCTGTCATTTTATTATTTCCAATTATTTCTGTTTCTGTTTCTGCGTAGGGCTTTTCCTTAGTTTCCACTGTTGAACTGCATCAGAATTACAACATTTGTTGCCACTCTATCACCCACCTAGAACAACAAATGTTGTAGCATTTATACTATGTGTACACGTATTTTCGAGAGTGTAAATGTAGTGTTAAACTGCAATATTAGAATACTGTGACATTTTGACCTCTTTTTATGTTTCACAGACAAGAAATTACTGTTTACTTAACTGTGTTTAGTGTCATTCAAACAATGCACAGAGAATATTATCATTGTTAAAATGTAAACATAATCAATCCCAATCACGATAGTATCAAATGTTTACACCCTTATTCTTACAACCTTAGCCAAAATCTATGTTTCTATATAGTGTTTGACATTTTATGACATTTAACATTGATTTTGATTTTTCAGTTTAAGAATTCTGAATACTAATACCTATGTGAGTCAAAAAAAAAAAAAAAAAAAACTTACATACAGGCCTTAGCTTATATTAAATCCCACACTATACATTCACAGAATTTGTGAAATAATATTATTGTAAAATTAAATTATAAAATCTCATCAGTTTTACTCTTTAATAGGTCACTTATTTTATAACTTTACAAAATGTGCAAAAGAACATAAATAATATAAAAAAAGAGATGTGAATCGTGAAGAACTGAGAAGAAAGGAAGACCTGTGCATAGACTACATAGTAAAAAAAAAGAATAAAGCAAACTATAGTAGTGAATTCTAGTCTGTTTCTTGATTTTGGAAAAGTTTTACATTTCATCCAAGATTGACAGAGATGGCATTTTCTTCCAGGCTATTGGACCATGATCCTTGGTTAAAAACTTAAATGATTTACTACTGCCATGATAGTCATCTTCAGTAGCTGGCTGATAGTCAACCATCTCTGCTGGCTGACAATGTGAATTCTGAACAGTTGCAATATATTGAAGCCTGAATATTGTCTTTGATTGTCCACCAGCTTGATCAATCCATTAGTTGCCTTGTGTATCTAAAGGATTAGACGTTGCACCCACAATCCATGATTTTCACAGCACCAGATATCAATCCCTCCTTCTTCCTATTGAGGCTGTTTTAAGTATCTCTGCTGCCTCTTGATACAGCCATGTTGAGTAATGCAATATGGAAGACCTCAGACCTCAAACCTCAGCATCTGTTCTCCATTAGCCAGCAGATACTATGCAAGCAATTACTTCTCTGACTGTCCCATTTGGCATACCTATCTGTGTGTCAGTGATGTGTCTCCACACTACCACACTACACTTCAACATGGCAATATTAATGTGTAGTGTACACAAAGAAGGAAGCCTATAAATCCACGCATAGCCAATGAGTGTCTCACATCCTTTACTAACCTAGTATTTTGCTGGATACTCCATGATGCACCATAGGTGAGATCATGGGCGTAACTTGCGACCTAACTTTGGTGGGGCAGGGTAAAGCTTCATAAATTCAAGTGTGTAGTGAGGACCATCTATATAATAAAATCAATAATATAAATTATATACAAAATTAGAAAAAAAAATAAAAATAAAAAAAAATTAGAAAAGTTTAGTAATAATTCTTAGTAAACGAGGGACAATTTCATTTTTTAATGATCAACAAACCTTTCTTCATAAGTTGCACTTCCAGTTGTGTTTACCTAGAACAAATATACTGCAGGCCTATAAACATAAACAATTTCAGTTCGTCCAATTCTTATACCCAGTTTTCGTAAACGCATCCTCTCCCTTAGGCACACTGTCACAAAATGCTCGGCAGTAGTAGCAGTAAGCCGAATCAGTCACAACACAAAGAAATTATCAAATTGCCATCAGGCAATTTTCAAAGAAATTAAGCAGTGTTACACCTTTGCGTTTCTTATCTCCCACTTCTCAGAACTTAGCAACACAAAAACCAAAATAATCACAACAATAACAAATTAAGAAAGAGACAAGCGATATGTACTTTAACGGACTACGTACACGACCAAGTAACCGACCGCACTTGTATCAGTAATCATTAACAAATAACAGTTCCAAACGACCGTTTTTTAAGATTCGTGAACAAAGCCATCGATGTCTTGAACAATAAGCTAGCTTTGTTCATACTGTCGAGTCTGTTACCCCTACCATACCGCTCTCTTTTACACTGGCCTATAGTGTTTGGAAAATTCTGCTAAACTGAAAACAGCGATAATCTCGAATCAAACAGTAAACAATCCGAGCACAGAGATGATAACTCAGAAGAATATGTGTGACAAAGAGAGGAAACTAAAGAAAGCAAATTCTCAGAAGTACAGCTGCACTTATTATTTCATTACAGTGTTCCAAAACAAGTCTTTGTGTAAAAGGCACGCATTGTATTCCAGTTAATTAGGTCTCTAGCGTTTTCATTTTTCAAACAGATATATTATTTTGATGTACAGTATATCATTCAAATCTGTCAAACATTCCCCTTACAAGTTTCTTCAAAAGAAATAAGAATAATAAATTTATGGCAACTAGTCGTCTGATAACAGTAGGGGAGACTGTTGTACCTTGATCATAGTGTACCTTGGATCACCCTTCAGTTTCTTGACAGGTGCTGCTTTCTATGCATCAACAACTATACTAGTTCAACGTTCACCCACTAGAGTGCAGAACAAGCCTAAGAAGAGCTAACAACGTGCTTTTGTTTTTATGTGAAATAGAAAATTAGTTTTCAAGTGGAAAAAGTAATAAATTTTGGTGTTACTAATTATTTTTTTTTTTTAAGAGTAAAATTGTGTTAAGCATTTGAAATCACATTCCATCTGAATCACTGCTTGTTGGTGAGTAATTTGATATGCCACATTTCACCTTTGAACCTAACCTAGAATGTACAGGGGTTAAGTTTGAAAAGACTTAATTTGATTGTGTACCTTGGATCAAAACAACGTCGTGTACCATGGATCACTGATCATAGGTACATGATGTTACAGTTTTGTCTTTTTTTGTTTTAGGGCAGTATGCCACGAAGTAAAAGTGGGCAAAAAAGAACTGTTGATCCTGAGTCAATGAAAAAAGCAGTTGAAGCTATAACTGCACCCCCTGAAACACGAATTTCGATAAGAGAAGCTTGCAAGGTTTTCAATGTTAAATTTGCTACACTTGTCCGGCATCTTAATGCTTTCAAAGTTTCTGGTGCAGAAAAATTTGAATACAAACCTAACTATGATGTCAAGAAAGTTTTTACAGATGAAGAAGAAATTAAATTAGTCATTTATATAAAAACAGTAGCTAAAATGAATTATGGACTGTCAAAAAAAGGGGTTCATGAATTAGCTTATAAATTTACTGTTGCAAACAAAAAGAACTACCCTTCTACTTGGGATGAACAGAAACTTGCAGGTGAAGAGTGGATGAGGCTGTTTTTAAAACGGCATTCTGACGCAGGTGGGCTAGCGATCAGAAAACCTGAAAAAACTAGTTTGTCGTGTGTGACTAGTTTTAATAAAACCAATGTGGGTAAATTTTTTGATAATTTGGAAGATGTCCACAAGTGCTTTGGCCCATTCCCCCCTGAAAGGATTTGGAACCAAGATGAGACTGGGGTAACAACGGTTCCAAACCCTTCAAAAATTGTCGCACCTAAAGGTGCAAAACAAGTTGGTAGCATGACGTCAGCAGAACGTTGGCAGTTGGTAACAGTGTCAGCCTGTATTAATGCTCTGGGGAATCACATACCCCCAATGATGGTGTTCCCTAGGGTGAATTTCAAAGATTTCATGTTGAAGGGAGTGCCCCCAGGGACACTCGGTGGGGCTAACCCTTCGGGTTGGTCAAATGAAGAGATGTAATTTAAGTTTATGGAACATTTTATAACATACAAAACCTTCCAAAGAAGAACATGTGTTGTTAATAATTGATAACCATGAGTCTCACCTTTCAGTGGAAACATTGGATTTAGCATCTAAAGCCGGGGTGGTGATTTTGACTTTCCCACCACACACCTCCCACAGATTGCAACCACTTGACCTTGCTGTCTATTTTCCATTCAAGGCATATTACAACCAAGGAGTCGAAGCTTGGCTCATCAACAACCCTGGGAAAACAGTCGACATTTATAGTGTTGCAGAAATTGTTGGGCAGGCTTATCCTCAAGCATTTACCACTAGTAACATAACTAGTGGCTTCGAAAAATCGGGAATTTACCCTCTAGATAGAGGTGTGTTTAATGATGACGACTATTTGCCATCCTATGTAACGGATCGCCCAGATTCGAATTCGGTTGAGACTACAAGTCACATTGGGAAGATAACAGCTCATCTTCGAAGAGGAACGAAAAAACCTGTTTTGAGGAAAGTTTTGCAGGGCCATCAACATCAACCACAGAATCTTCAACAGTGAGTTGTGTTCAAAATGAGAATGTTGGTCAAAGTAGTTTGAGTATTAGACCTATTGTAACTCCGCAACAGATTCAACCCTACCCTAAGGCTGCTGCTCGGAAAAAGATACAAAGAGGAAGAAAACCTGGTAGATCCAAAATAGCCACAGATACCCCAGAAAAAATCAAATTCGAGAACAAAAAGAAAAGAAAAATGCAAAACTAGTGGCCAAAATTCTAAGGGGCAAGAAAGAAAATAAGAATAAAATAGGCAGGTTCATTAAGAAATTGGATTTTGATAGTGAATCTGAGAATGAAAATATCGATTTGTTTTCAGAAGTTGAAGATGATGGCATAGACCTGTTAGACATAATAAACCAGGAAATTTCTGAAAACCAAGAAGAAATGAATTTTAAAAGAGCAACATTTGAAGAGGGGGAATATGTTTTGGTAGGATTTACAAAAAAGAGCGGCCCACCAGTGCAATATGTAGGACAAATAATGTCTAAAGATCTACATGATTTTGAATATCAGATTCAATTCTACAAATGGATTGGAAATGGCAACAAGTTTGTAAAAGAATGTGATGAAGTGTTTTGATGTTGTAGCAGAAGATATTGTGGTAAAACTGCCAAACCCAGTAGAGTTAAGTGGCTCAGCTAGAACTGATGGACACTTGTGGTTCCAAGTTGACTTTTCTAACTTTAACGTTAAATAATTTATCCTAGACAACCTTATTTACTTACTTATAAAATTAATTTACTTACCTGATTTTTACTTAGTTTAGGTTATAAATTTCAAATTGTGAAGTATTACACATGTATATAAAGATAAATCAATGTTAGACTTGTACATTTCATTACATACTTAGTACAAAACATGTAAATATACAAATTTGTATATAAAAAGATTGTTTTCAATACATTACCTCTGTCTTCTAGGTACATGATGTTAGTGATCCAAGGTATATTAGGGTGTGATCAGTGGTACATTATGGTCTTGTACCATTGATCACATAGCAATTAAAAGAAAACAAAAAGTTTTTTATATAACCGTATAATATTTAACTTCTCAAAAATTCTATAGTGTGCAGGAATAGTTGGGCTATCAGATGAGACTATTTAGTTTGTTATATTTAAAAACATGACCAATTTAAAAATTGAAATGTAAATTAGTAAATTATGATCCTAGGTACAACAGTTTCCCCTACAGACGTTGATAAGTGCTTACTGTGCTCGCAAGCACAGAAAATGTCTCCTGTTTGATTATTTGTTAGTTTTTATTTATAACAACTGGAAACAAAATTTTATAATGCTCAAAACATTGGGGGGGTGAGTGCCCCCCTTGCCCCTCCCAAGTTACGCCTATGGGTGAGATGCTGTTGATTGTGTACATATTAAAATTAACTTGGCATGTAAAGATTACATTATTATTTGTGAACACAATCAGCACAACTTTCAAAAAATCCATCATTATGGAAAAACAAGGCAAGCCATTGAAGTAAGATATAATCTTCTGCCAAGATTAATTAAAAATGTATAACAATTCAAAAATTATCTGGCCTTATTTTTTCTTGGAAAATAGTTGGAAGTGGCAAAGTACAGTAGGTAATGCCATAGTTTTTACTTAGTCCCATATCTATTTTTTTTAACCTCATACAGTGAGTCAGTTACTGCCTAGCCACCAGTATGTGTACTTTTGTAAATCGTAGGAAGTGCTAATGAAATTGGGATTAGTGATGGGTCTGCATCCATGATTTTTTCAGATTATTTGGCTACACACAGATTAGCCACAAAATGTGTGTCAAATATGTCTTCAGGTGAACAAGATAAAGTTCCATCTGGATACTGCACAGGACATGTAGAGTGTGCTGATACTGACCCTGACTCTCTAAATACCTGTGATAACTGGTCATGGCTTTGGGCGTATGGGTATAGGCTTAGTCACTGTAGTTGTAGTAGAGAGAAAACAAGACAAGCAAGGAGCAACATCAAAGTGATAATGATTGTTTTTTTTTAATTGTCACAGTATTCTGCAAACTGTTAACAAACAACATTGTCAAGAGATTCTTTATCATCTTCATGATGCAGTTCAGAAGAAGAGGCCACACCTGTAGGAGTCATGCAACCAGCAGTTGCATTATAACAAAACCTCCACGTATTCCTTACATCTGGTCAGGGATTTCTTGGCCAAGCATGTAATTCTCCAGGATGAACAGACATGGTTCCTTGATTCTGGTTATATGGTTTCCCAAGCTAAAACTACTGCTGAAAGAGTCCTTATTTTGACCCAATAGATATAATGAATAATAACCAGCACAGCAGGTTGTAAAAATCCCTCGTATGAGGTCATCAATGGTTAAAATCCAATTGCATCAGTACTGTACACATTAGTAGGTGCACGTCTATTCATTTTTGGTCAACAAAACACACACACACACACACACACACACACACACACACACACACACACATGAATATGTGCGCACCTACTGTGTAAAGTGCAGATGCAATTGGAACTGGTGACACACTTGTATGAGGATTTTTTAAAGATCTAATGATGAAGTATATGCTTTGAAACGCATCATCAACTATGAAAAAGAAGTCACAAGGTGGATTGAAAAGATTAGTTTATCTGTGTATACAAATGGCTTGGACACTATTGAAAACATGCATGCTAAAAAAACTAAACAAAAATTAATCATGACATAAGGAGGTATTCTTGAGAAGAATGTACCACATTTTCTTTGAGTGAAATTGCAGATTCTCTGCTGGGTACTTGGGACTTACCGTTAAATTCTTACTAAAAGTGGCTGACATAATTGTTAGGCAGGGAAACAATGTGTTAGTTGCCTTATAAGGAAAGCAGTCATCTAAAACCAATTTTTTTTTTGTTTCCCCATGTCTGAAATCGAAACAAGCTAAACTGTATTGTGAGCCAACACTCTATTACTAGTCACGGTCAGCTACATAACCTATAGGCGATACTCAGTGTACATCGATGTGAAGTGAAAATTAAAGTAATGATATTTATCTGTTAAATGTCTTGGGTTTATAATAGAAGGCACCCAGGAGTACAGCTGAGGTCTGAATCTATGAACTTTATCTTGTAAAAGTAATGCTTTTTAAGCAGGTGGACAGTTAACATTTACAACATACATACATACAGCATTGTTATTAGTTACAAGCAACAAAATTGTAGAAATAGCGGATTCAAAATATATCTAAACATAAAAATTCACAGAACTATGTAAATTTTAACCATGAAAAACACTTCACGTGCACACTTTGCTGATACTTTGTCTAACTGTAGTACAAGGGGCATTCACGTCAATCCGGGACTATTAATTTTTAATAGAAGTTTAATGAAGAAAGTTGTGTTAGTGGTTAAAATCACAAGCAGAATTATCACTGTTGCACACCACTATATAAAAGTTATTCCGATTAGCACTTTCAAGCTTCACAGCTCATTGTCAGATCGGATATCCGATCTGACGAGTGAAGCTTGAAAGCGCTAATCGGAATAACTTTTATATAGTGGTGTGCAACAGTGATAATTCTGCTTGTAATTTTTAATAAATATAGGACACATTTATGATAGTTAAAAATACTTTTATTTATCGATGTAATCCCCTACTACATTTATACATTTATCCCAACGTTTCACTAGTGCCTGGATACCTGCAGTGTAGAAATATTTGTCGTTAGGACTGATTGCTTAACCTCATCGTCGCTGTTGGAATGCTGGCCTCCCAGGAACAACTTCAAGGGCCCAAACAGGTGAAAATCACTGGAAGCAAGGTTTGGACTGTAAGGGGGGTGTGGCAATAACTCCCAGCCAACATCTTGTAGTGTGCGTGTCGTCCAGTGGGTGGTATGCGGGCTTGCATTGTCCTGCAGAAACAGAATGCCTTTAGTGATCGCACCAGGTTGTTTTTTCTTGAGAGCACTGTGCACATCTTGAAGAACTTTGCAGTAGTACTCACTGTTAATATTGACTCCATGGGGTAGAAAATCGACATGAATGATGCCATTTTTATCCCAAAAAATTGAAGCCATAACTTTGCCTGCAGAAGTAATTGTTCAAAAAATTTTGGGAGGTGGTGAGTCCACATGCTTACACTGCTTTGATGCACGTTTTGATTCTGGGGTGAAATGATGGACCCACGTTTCATCGCAGGAAACAATTTGATTGAGAAAAATCTGGCCTTCTTTGTCAAAACGTTGCTTTAACTCCTTGCATATTTACTATCTTCTTTGCCGGTCAAAAGCAGGAAGCTGTCTTGGTACCCAACGCGCACTAACCTTACTGAAATTCAGATGTTCGTGAATGATTTTGTTTACAGTTCCCACAGACACATTTATTTCTTTTGCAATTTGCTGACAAGTTATCCGTTGATTGTCAAGGATCAGTTCTTCCACTTGCTGAATGTTCATGGGAATGACTACAGTAGGCTCCGAACCACCTTGACCGGGATCATCACTCACTGATGTACGGCCTTCTTTAAAATGTTTGCACCACTCAAATGTTTTACTCCAACTAAGAGTCTCATCACCGTACTGTGCAAGAAGTCGCAAATAAATCTCACCGGGTTTTACACCTTCATTCATGAGAAATTTCATTACAACACGCTGTTCCACATATGCGTTGGACGCCATGTTCTTTTACAACTGACTGTTGTTATTGTTTAATGTGTAAACAATACAGCGCGCACAGCGGTAATAGCTGACACTTGTACTTCATATGTATGACCAACAGAATGCGCAGAAATCTCCATTTACACTCTAGTCTAACAAAAGTCCAGGATTGACATGAACGCCCCTTGTAATTTAGTCCAGCACCATGTCTCAGAAGCCTCTGAACATTCCTTGTTTTTCTTCTGTTGATTCAGAGTAACGTTCCACTCAAATGACTCTGAGGTTTTTTTATCACATTGTCATCAATTTTCTTGAGGCTAGCTGCCTCTTCTTTTTCATAAAAGCTATTTTTTCTACAGTTATATGTTTAATATCATCAATGGCTCTTTCATTCACTAATTACTATTATTCAACAAATGAAGATTAAAGGCATGAACATTAAAGTAAGTGAATTTCAAGGAACATGCAGCATATTTCAAGGAAATTAAAAAAAAGGAAGGCTCTGAAGGAAAAGCAAATTGGATATGAAATGAAGGTAGATTCCAATACAGAAATATTTAAGAGCCTTGAAAAGATGGTTTTTGTGGAGTATAAGAGTTCACAGCAGGATAGAATATGAAGTAATGAGAAGTGAGTTGTTTTGAAAGTAACATCTTGCAAGTATAACTTTTTTGATACCAAATGGACTGGAAGAATGAAATTATGTGTGTTCCTTCAGGATCAAACAAGAGGGTGAAGTATGTCTGTCTCTCTTATCACATGGTTTGACTGAGGGTATAGTGGTAAAGTTGGGAAGAGAAAATAAAGCTTGAACCTGAAAATAAAGTTAACGATGACTGTTGTTTTAGAATAAAATGTGCTTTATTACAAGAAATCATGTTCTAGTAATTTACAAAAAAAAAAAATCTTGTAATACATATCTTAACTGTTACCTAACTTAACTTTACTGTTTTAATGCGTATTGTTTATGAACAGTTAATTGCATCATCCTTCTTACCAATTGAAATAAACTGAAGTCAACTGGGAAAAACCCCATTGCTGAAAATTTAATCTGGCTGTGTATTAGCTGTAGTGAAAACAGCTCAAGCTACAACATAAAGTATAATGATTGTTATTAAATGTACAGTTTGCTTATTGAATGTACACAAAATACATTCCACATATTTTAAATAATGGCTACATAGTGTACTTGAAAACGTTAATGTGACTTTAAAAATTTTAATTCAGTTTGTTTTAAAAAATAGGCGCTAATAAAAAAAAAATATCTAAGAACCATAATTAAATGAACTATGCTACAGTTTTAATAAATTCTTAATCCAGATCTACAAGAAAGTATGTATGTTAAAGTGGGTAGGGTTATCTGTGGGCGGGCCCAAGGCAAGCAGTTTTGTATTTAAACTGGTCTCTGACATTGTTCGTTGTGTGAACTTCCTGGTTCTGTTCAGCAAAGTTGGAGGGTAAGTAGTGGTTCTTTTTATATAGGTTTTCTATAGTTATGTTCAACTTTGTAGATGATGGTGGTTTATTTTTTTTTATGGTTCACGCTTGTTAGTGAATAAATGTTGGGTAGGCGTACGTTTGAATTTAATGTAGTAGTTTAACTTATGCCTGAAGATGACCATAGGTTATTTAGTGGTTGAATCTGAAATACTGTGTAATAAATTGTAACAATGGCTATAGTCTGACTTAACCCTTCTTATAATGTTAACATACCACTGAAAGTAAGGTTTAAAGATGTGCCTACAAATGTTGGAACAGTTGTTGGGTTCTTTTCACTGTGTTCTGATGTTTTAATTTTATGTTACATTGATAATTATTTTTTAACACAGAATTCACTCCACTTAACAAAAAGCAGGTTAGTGTTATTGATAGTACATTTTTTAAATTTTAGTTGCATATTATTCAATAACTTTTGTTAAACTTGTGACATGTAGCACATTAATACTGCAAATGATTTCACATTTATTGCAAATTATCACACATTTACAGGGTGTTACTGTACAACAAAGCATAATGAACCAGTAAAAGTATAACTGGAATACAAAATACATAGCTCAATACCAGTAGCAAATTATCAGAAAATACCCATTTTTAACAATAATTTCTTTGTGACAAGCACTTTATTAAGAAATTAATGCTTATATGTATATTATTCTTAACAAATCTGTTACCCACAAATATATACCCACCTAGCACAAAAAAATATATATATATTTTAAATAAATAAATATATTATATTTAATATTTATACTGAAATTACCTCAAGATATTTATTTTCCTTATTAGGAACATGTTTCGAGAACCATTGTGTTCTCATCCTCAGCCTTCGTGATTTTGTGTCTGGTGAAGTATTTGTGTGTTGGCTGGTCGTTATTGTGGTTTCTTGTTGGTCTCTGGTATTTTAAAGTGGTATTATTGTGTGTGATTATGGTGTATGTATTAGTATTTTGTGTATTTTCTACGTTGAGTGCTTTGAAAATTGTATCATGTTTTATATTGATTTGTATTTGTTCAGGTATTAGTTTGTTTTGTGTTTTATGTTTGTATATTTGTAAATTTTCCCAAATGTTCATCATGATGCCTTTGTGTGGTATGTGTTTTATTAGTGTCATGTTGGTTATGTCTGGGAATTCATGTCCAGTGTTTATTGCATGTGTGGCCAAATTAGATTTGTATATTTCTGGTTTTTTGTACGCATTTAGGTGTTCAAAATAACGTTTTTTCAGTTGTTTTTTTGTGTGTCCTATGTAACATTTATTCCAATCTTGGCATTCAATTTTGTATATAACGTTGGTTGTTGTATTATCTTTGTTGTGTGGGTTATTTAGTTTTTGTAGATAATTTTTGTTAGTTTTGTATGCTATTTTAATGTCTGTGTTTTTAAACAGTTTTGTTAGCTTTGTCATTTTATTATTTATGTATGTGAATGTGGCCCATTTTTATTGTTGTTATTATTTTTGTTTTCTTCATTTTAATTATCTCTTAATTGTTCAGTTTTTATTTTATATTTAATTATTTTATTTTCTATTTTGTTTACAGTATTTTTATTATATCCATTTTCATAAGCAATTTGGTAAATTATATTTCTTTCTTTGTCTGTTTCTTGTTTGCTTAGGGGTATTTTGTACATATGGTGGTGGGTGGTCAGAGTGGTTAGGTATAATGATGTTAGTGGAAGTTGGTTTTCTGTATATTGCATATTGTAGGTGGTTATTGTATCTTGTGATCGTTATGTCTAAATAGTTGATTTTGTTATGATTTTCTTTTCTGTGAATTGTATTTTTGGGTGTTATTGAGTTGTTTTAATATGTTATCTGCATTTGTGTTTTTGTTACTTGATACATAAACCCTATCATCTACATATCTTATCCAAATGCCATTCAGATCAAAGGAAGTTATAATATTTTGTATTTTGGTGTCTATATGTTGTAAGAATATTTCTGCTATTATTCTAGATAATGGAGATTCCATTGCCAATCCTTCTTGTTATTGATAAATTTTGCTATTGAATTCAAAGTAATTTTGTTTTAGTATTAGTTGGAGGCTATTTTTTATTTCAGTAATATATTGTGTGTCTTCATTTTGTTCTTTAAGTTTGTTTATTATTATGTCTATTGTTTCATCAATTGGAATGTTGGTGTATAAATTTGTGATGTCATATGATGTGAAAAATGTGTTTTCATCTATATTTTTTACCTTTAGTTTGTCTATTAATTCGTCTGTATTTTTTATGTTGTGATAATTATTTGTTAGATGGTTATTTTTTAGTTTTTGTGCTATTATTTTTACTATTTTGTATGTACGTGCTTTTTTGAAGTTGATTAATGGTCGTATTGGGTTATTTAATTTGTTGGATTTCGTTGTCCATTACGTGTCCGTTACTTAACTAAATATCACTATTACTTTAATGACTCGGAACACTAGGTTTTTATAAGTAAATGCAAAAAGTTTTACCTTACAGCCTTAACCGGTTTTCACCTTTAAAAGGCTTCTTCAGAGGCTGCCGCAGGTAGCGCTGTCCGTCTTGCTGTGGGTGACGAAATCGAATTTCGAAAGATCGATGCTGTGTGTATGGGTGAGATATGTTCGAATAATGCGTGCGATTTGAATTGTGTCTGTTCGTTTAGGATGTCGTTTTTATTTGTTTTTGTGTGTTTGTATATTTCCAATTGTTCTAGAGTGTCTAGTTTTCGGCATTTTGTGTGTACGTGTAGAATGTTCATGTTATTGTCGATGTTTTTATATGTGTGGTTTGCTTCAATGAGGTGGTTTGCAAAGGTGGATTCTGTAGTGGAGTGGAGTGCCTTTGTGTGTTCAATGTATCTCTGTTTGAAGCTACGTCCTGTCTGGCCTATATAGAATTTACTGCAATTTGAGCAATTTAGCTTGTAAACACCAGGTAGATCGAATTTGTTTTGTGCTTTGTGTGTGTGTTTTGATAGTGTGTGTTATGTAAGCGATTCTGTATCCTGCTTTTTTGAATTTGTGGGCTACTTTTTCAGTTTGTTTGTGTAACACACACTATCAAAACACACACACAAAGCACAAAACAAATTCGATCTACCCGGTGTTTACAAGCTAAATTGCTCAAATTGCAGTAAATTCTACATAGGCCAGACAGGACGTAGCTTCAAACAGAGATACATTGAACACACAAAGCCACTCCACTCCACTACAGAATCCACCTTTGCAAACCACCTCATTGAAGCAAACCACACATATAAAAACATCGACAATAACATGAACATTCTACACGTACACACAAAAGGCCAAAAATTAGACACTCTAGAACAATTGGAAATATACAAACACACAAAAACTAATAAAAACGACATCCTAAACGAACAGACACAATTCAAATCGCACGCATTATTCGAACATATCTCACCCACACACACAGCATCAATCTTTTGAAATTCGATTTCGTCACCCACAACAAGACGGACAGCGCTACCTGCGGCAGCCTCTGAAGAAGCCTTTTAAAGGTGAAAACCGGTTAAGGCTGTACGGTAAAACTTTTTGCTTTCACTTATAAAAACCTAGTGTTCCGAGTCGTTAAAGTAATAGTGATATTTATTTAATTTGTGTATTTTTATTAGGCTATTCATTTTAGGTGGTTTTGGATTATTATTTGTCTGTATTTTTATTGTTGAAGTTGTTTTTAGCTGTTTTTATTAGTTTTATTGTTTGTTTAAGATATTTTTCTGTTGGGTCTTTATTTAATTGTATGCAATCATTATTGTTGATGAAGTCTTCAGTTTTTCTGATGTAGTCTGTTTTGTCAATAATTACTGTTGCCTGGCTTTTGTCTGCTTTAGTTTATGATTAAATTGTTGTTATTAATTTTATTTTTAATTTCTTTTAATGTTTTATTATCCTGCTTTTGTTTAGATTTGTTTTTTATTTCACTTGTGATTATTGTCTTAATTATATGTGTTGCTTCTGTTCATTTTTCTGCTTGTATATTGTCTTGTATTAGGTTAATGGCAAATTCTGTTTCTACTATTAAATTTTCTAGGTTTTTGTTTGTGTTTTGAGTTAGGTTAGTTTTTGATATATTGTTTAAATATTCTGTTTCTTTTTTGTTAAATTCTGTGTTGCTTAGGTTAATGGTTCAAGGATAAAATGTGTATTTGTTTTTGTTTTTGATTGTTGTGTTGTTTTAATATGTTGAGTTTTTTGTTTATTGTATTTGACTTTTTGTATTTTTCAAATTTTATTTTACTTTCTATGTCATTGTATTTATTATTCCATGTAATTGGATGTAATATACTTGTTAGTTCTAAGTGTAATTTATATATGTCTAGTGTTATATTGTTTTTCTTACTGTATAATTGATTAATTTCATTTTGTATCCATAATTTTTGTGCCTGTTTTATTGTTTTATGTGCAGTCTATTTTTGTTGTTTGTGTTTATGTTAATGGTTAATGTAATTAGGTGTCAATTGGTGTTTTTGGCATTGTCTATTGAAGTATATATTCATGTTTGTGTTCATTAGTTGTTTCTTTCGTGCTTGATATTTATTTAATAATTTGGTATTGTGGTTATTTGGAAGTTTGGTTATGTTGTTTGAGTAGGCTACATGTTAATGTTTGTTTATGTGGGAGATAATTTGATATATATTTATTATTTTGTTAATTAAATGTTGCTTTTCACTTTATTATTGTTATTCACTTCACTATTTTATTTCTATACTACACTATATACAGTATAAATATTGCAACAATACATATATTTGCATATTTGCCCAGGGCAGTAGGTTTGTAAATATTTAGCATAGAAAATATATGATGAACAGTTTTTAACAATATTATGCAGGCTAAGAATTGTCAGAAAGCGTACACCTGCCCCGCGAGTGAATATAGCGCTTGTGTGTTTGTGTGTGTGAACGCAAGCTATGACAGACAAAGTCTACGATGGGGTGATGCATACGAATTGTTGGTTTCTCTGTAATCAGGTTTTAACCGGATAAAAATAAACTAATTAATACATTTTAAACCTGTGAACAAAGACTTACCCCAATTATAAAACAACCATTACATTAAGGAATTTTTAACGAATATAGTGATGTAAAAGTATTGCAGAAATTTGCAATAATAAAGATGTTAGGTAATTTAATGTTAATTACTAGTGTAATTAAATAGTAATTAATAAGTGTGTTATATGTGAGTGACCAGAAAAAAATTACGCAAACGATGATATTACTCGTGCTACGAGTATGTTTACGAAATCGCGAAAATGAACCAAAAAGTGATTTGTAATTAAAAGGACGCGTTGCACTAAGTGACAATATCTAACAGGTCGAAAACAGTCCTGGACTTGTCAGATCGCTGTCCAGTATAAATACCACTGGCAATTTTGGGGCGATCTCAGAGAGACTCAAGATATCTTCACACAACATCACGCTGCTGGTCTGCCGACTGATCCACACACACAAGACTAATGGAGGAACTCTGTACCATCACAAACAACAACCCGTAGAGACAGAGAACACAGCATCAGCATAATCATCATCATCAAATTCTCAGGATTCAGGACACACACACACACACACACACACACACACACACATGCAACGGTAGTCGGTAGTACAAAGGTGATGAATAAACAATTATATTTTTGTTTGTGAAAAGAACTCTTAAAAAAGAAACATATATGAACAGTAAAGACTTAAAGTTTTAAATATAATCACTGTACATAAATTTAAATGGTAGTTAAAGAAAATAATTAAATTTAACAATAAAATTTAAAAATACTAATCTTCTGTTGTATGTTAAAATTTGGGTGTGTCAGTAGCAATACATAATACTATTTCTTTTATGAAGTTGCTAAACTGCTACAATTTTTGTTCAGACAAAGCTTTTCGTCATCTCTGACATCATCAGGTTTTGGCTGCTAATTCAAATAATATGAAGAATAGATAATAGGTTCGAAGTAAATGTTATTTTTATTATTTTGTTTATAGCAACAGTTAGTTTTATTCTTGTGATTTAATATTATTTTTTGTTTGTAAATGAGTTGCTATCATTATTTAAAATTTGAGTCAAAGTCAGACACACTGAAATAAAAAGTGTTTAGATAATTTGTTTAACATGTCTGTTTAGCTAGTAAGATTATATGGTTGTTTATTGTTATATGTCATGAACAGCATAAAAGGTTATATTGTATTTTTTTGTAAACTTATAAAATAGAATATTTTTTTATTTTTATAATTCGAAATTTTAATATTTGCATATTTTTGATTAATATTAATAAATCATAGAATGATTATTTTGAAACGGTTTTAATTAATTATTTCATATCATCAACATCTCACTCCTCTTTGAAAATTATTTTATTATTGTGCAACTACATATACTTGATGCAACGAGAATAAAAAAAAATCCTGCGACCTGGCCAGTGTGATACACTTCATAGCTGCATTGAGTACATGGTAATGTATTTGTAAAGTTCCAATATATATATATATATTATAATGATTCATAATAGCGTCCTATCTGAGCGTTATATGAAAGTGTTAGACTGTACGAGTATAGCAGCGTAAGCAAGAGAGAGAGCGTACAATCGCAGCCATCTCACTCTAACCTCGTAACAGCTATGTCCGCTACCGGTACGAACATGAAATTTTATTCAATTCAAATTATCAGTTCAACCTGCAATAACTTCCGAACTAATAAATATAGGGCAATTCTGAAAACAGCATTGTGTTCAGCAAGTAAAGCTTTATAAGTAGCCACAACCTCAGTTAATATAATTAACAATTGAAGAAGTTATACGGAAGACGAACGCCACAAGGAATAACAAGAGAAATATGCTACATAGGAATTAGGTGTTTTCACACACACACAGATAAAGACCTAAGCAACAATATTCTGTGGTGAGATCTTTGAAAACACATGTGCAAATACCTAAAATCAATGAATTTGCAAACACAGGAAGTACGATTTTGACTAGAAATGCTCTGCCGTTTCAAACCTGTCATGGGGTGTTTGCTCGACCTGTTAGAGATTGTCGAGACTGGAAAAACGTATGATTTATTTGAACGGCCAATCAGAAGCCCGTATTTAAAACAGATGCCAACTCAAACCGAGGGGTAGCGTGACTCTTCGATCGAATCTTCAATGCGCTAGTCATGTATAAATTATGTGCAGAAATTTTTTAATCACGCAAAGTTGTATTTAAGTGCGAAATTCGAGAAGTAGTCCACAGTGAAGATGAACTAGTACCGTTCAACAACTCTCGCTGTGTAAAACAACATTAATTAATTAAGTTACTAATTAATTAATTATTAATCAGCCGTGAAGTGATCTGAGCTACAGCGAGCTACAGCAGCTGTAATTGCTAGAGCATCTTTCTACCGGATTGATCAACATCTTTTCTGCTGTGCTAAACCACATAAAGGAGGACCTCTACGGATTCCTATCTTCGGTCGACGCATCAAACAGTAAGAAATAGATTCATTGATCAATGAAATAAGCACTAAACAAATAATAAAAAGTAATAAACAATTTTTAAAAGACACTAAGAATCGCACACTTTGTATTTAATGTGTAAGATTAGTCATAACTTAGTATAAGAGTGTAGAATGGAAAGTGAGGTGTAGTATTGGACGTACAAATTATTGTAGACCTGTCCCTTATCACTGGTTTGGGAGATATAAATCTCTTAATTAAACCAGATAAGAGCAATAGGTCGTTTGAACGTCTTAATCTTTACTTTTCACACACACTCGTTAATTATAAGTGTTAGGGTAGAAATAAATACTACAATTAACATTTTCAAGAAGTTTAAAAATAATTAAAACGTTAATTAAACATAATCAAGCCAATTTTAAAGTGTTATTTGTAACGATTCCCCTTGAATCCACAATCACTGAATGAATCCTGAGAAATTTGTGTCTCTATGCTCTGAGCTAAGCTGGAACCGTGTCATTAGTATCTGGGATTTGTTGTGGCGCCCAGGTAAAGTAATCTCACGGGTAAGTAACGTTTTATCTATCATTCAAAATATTAGATCAGAGTATTAGATAAAAAGTAGCGTTGTAATATATATATATAAAATTAAATCACTGCCGACTCGGAACACAAAGTTTTTTTATGAGTAAAAATGTAAAAGTTTTACCTTATAGCCTGAACCGGTTTTCGCTTTTAAAAAGCTTCTTCAGAAGCTTGTTGGCGTCTTGTTGTTGGCGATGGTATCGACTTTTGAAAAATCGATATTGTGTGTGTGGAGTGTGATATGTTTGAATAATGCATGTGATTGAATTGAGTCTGTTCGTTTAGGAAGTTGTTTTTATGTGTTTTCGTGTGTTTGTATATTTCCAATTATTCTAGAGTGTCTATTTTTCGGCCTTTTGTGTGTATGTGTAGAATGTCTATGTTATTGTTGATGTTTTCATATGTGTGGTTTGTTTTAATGTGGTGGTTTGCAAAGGTGGATTCTGTAGTGGAGTGTGTTCAATGTATCTTTGTTTGAAGCTACGTCCTGTCTCACCTATATAGAATTTGTTGCAATCTGAGCAATTTAGTTTGTAAACACCAGGTAGATCGAATTTGTTTTGTGCAAATTTGTTTTAATCAAAACACACACACAATATCGATCTTTCAAAAGTCGATACTGTCACCAACAACAGGTTGGACAGTGCTCCCAACAGCAGCCTTTGAAGAAGCTTTTTAAAAGCGACAACCAGTTCAGGCTATAAGGTAAAATGTTTACGTTTTTACCCATAAAAAACTTGGTGTTCTGAGTCGGTAGTGAATTAATTATATTTAGTATATGTTGGCATAAAGTTATCACAACTTGCAGGATCAGATTGTATCACTAATTTTATACAATTGTGGCTCTCTGATTGGATATGTTTTGTATGATTTGAAAGCTATTAAGTAGTTTTTTATCTTGATAGAAAAATTCCAACACTTTTTAAAATACACAAAAAGTTGCACAAAGTGGTTCTGCACAGATTGAAAGCATACTGCAAAAAGAATTTTTTTTAGAGCACTACATAATGTAATGAATGCTCCAATTCACATTTGTAATAGTGCCTTTCTTAAGACCATAAAATGATGATATTGCTATGATGATCAAAAGTTTTCCTGTTAAACATAAGACAAGACTCTTCCAGCATGTCAATTTTTAAATAATAAAATGCCTTAACAATGACAAACTGAACAAAAGATTGAACACAAATAACCCATAGAACTGGTTTAGTGATAGTAGAGAAGTAGAGGCTAGTGTTGATGTTAGGATGAAGCAAGAAATAAAAACTTTAGAACACTTATGGGTGATATTTAGACTTTAAATATGTAGTTAGGTTGGGATTAGAACAAATTCATATTTGGGTTTTTAGACTAATTTTAATAATGAAACAATTTTGTTGTAATTTCAAATTAAACAAAGATCATAGGTCTATTTGAGATTAGCGATGTAGGTGGGTATGCAAATACAGAGAGTTCTAGAGAATCTGGAATAAACAATGTCAGTATTTTTTCAGAAACGCAAATTTTCTTGATACTAGAACAGCAGATTTAAAAGGATTATTTTGAGGAATTATTTTGAAAAATTATTTTACATAATAATATAATAAAAATCTAAAAATCAAAAGTACATATATATGCATATTGTGTCAAAAATGTGAGGCATAGATTTCTCGAAGTATGGTAACATATGGAGTTGCCATGGACTTTGTATTACGTATGTACCTTGAAAAAATCAAGGAGGGTAAACCACTTCTGAGGGTTATTAAGAAAATAAAGGGACACTGGATTTTGGACCTGAATCTGGGACCTGATGCCATATACTAATGATGTACATGACAACGTTCCAAAGTAAGGAAGGAACTTGAGAGAAATCAGTAGAGTGAAAATGAGAAAATGATCTGAAACCAGATTTAGCAAATTTTCTTGAAACTAGACAATGAATTACCTTTCCAGGCAAACTTTTTTTAACATCTCCAAGACATGCACTTATACCAACTGTCTTCCAACTAACCGATGCTACTCTAATAACCACATTAATTTCATTAATGAAAATCATTAATGAAATTAATTTAAATTGAGTACATATAAGTAATAAGTGTATTCTGTATTACTTACCTCTTCTACTTCTTCTTCAGATAGTTCACTAGTTAAAAGTTCATGAACGTGTTGTCCTGTTCTGTTAGCCTGAAGGTTAATAGAGAACAATTTTTGGGTTATAAGGTTAGGCTGGGAAATTTTATCAGATCTTTAATATTAGTCCTTGTATAAGCTGATGCTTCCTAATAATGCAGTTTATTTCGCATACATTAAAAGAAAATGTTTACGGTATATTAGAATTCATGTTATAGTTGTTTGTTTCAGAGCCATCAAATAGGAAATAAAGGGGACAATCATACATGCTTGAATAAATCATGTGTCACAAATAAAATGCCTAAAGTTCTCTATGACATGATAAGAATAATATCAAAGAAAGATAACTGTGAGAAACAGAAGGAAATATGGTATATCAAAGGGGTATGCAGTAAACATGTTTAGGATGGCTTCTGCCCTGAGAATGTAATAAAGGTGATAAGAATGTCAACCTGCTAGTTACTTATTTCATAAAGAAATCCAGGTGTATAAACCTGAGACCTGGACAACAAATGATCTCTTCACATTGTGAATAATTCAAATATCTGTTTGGGTATTTCAGTTTTACTCACAACACAGTCTGAATATTCACATTCACCACAATAGGAAATATAAGTCTATTGCTTTATATATTGATGATCAACATACCCATAGCAGTTATGAGAAATATCTAAAATAACATGTTACAATTTATCAGAACACCTTTTTTTATAATCTGCCTTATTCTCACTTAGTTTATGTTAGGCGGCATGAGAGTCATATCATGATAAGGGAAGAATTAGAGAGCAAGTTACATGAAATGATAGGTGATAAGTCTCATGGATCACTATTAGTGATAATTGATGTAGAGGGATTGTCCGAGAAACAAAGGAGAAAATTGAAAGGGGTAAGCTACTGCTGTTGTGTTAAATTCTTTTATACCATTTCTGACAGAGAGAGTCTAATCCCCATAGTGAGTAGCCACTATACTTTCCCACTACAGTGTGCATTTGTTTGAAAAACCAAATATGCTCTGTACATTGACACTTTGCCACAAAATACCCAACAGCAACACCAACAACATCATGAAGCTGCACACAAAGGACTGTCCCATCCCCTCTGTTCTGAACCAGCTGTATCCATGTTTATACTAGAGAATCAAAGATTTCACCTCTCCATTGCTTCTTTCTTCTCTTTTATGTGCTTACTTATATGATGTTCATATAATTGTTCTTCTAAGTGCCCACTGACTGTCTTCCATAGTAGCATATTTACAGCCTAGTTCCATTGTGACCTTGTTGTAAATGATAGTGAGTTCTCATGAATGTGTGTCTTCTCTCTTATCATGGTAACATGCAAATTATGTCTACTGTTTAGTCCTAAAACTCTTTTTATATAGTCCTCTGACAAATAACCAATTTATTATTATTTTTTTTTTTGTAAGAGCATCCATACCTCTCAGTGATGGAATTAGGTGTGCATTCATCACTTTAGCCTACCAACTTAGTGATACCTTTACTTTCATTATATGGTTTAGCATCCAAAATTTCATCCAGGCAACACTGGGAAACCTTGCTAGTTGAGCTATAAAAAGAAGCTTTTTTGTATTCCCTAGTAGTTAATAAGTCAATGTCAAAAATTGTGTAAACTTAATTAAAAAGCTCAAGGATTTAATTAATTGAAGTAAAAATAAAATTTTAGTACATCAGAGTAAATGCTAACTGTTTACTTATAACACTTTAAACTTAAATTTAAGTGTAAATAAAAAAACTTGGGAAAAATTGCCAATAATGGCCAAGTAATATCCATAGTCCTGGACATTTTAAGGGGAGTCCCTATTGAAAATGGCCAAAAAATGATAAAAAATGTAAAAATCTTTTTTGTCCCAAATTGTTCTATGGTTAGTTCTTTATATAAAAAAACACAATAAAAAATTTTTTCCGAAATATTTTATAGGCAAAAACAAATTGTTTGGGAAAACCTAGCACCTAAGCGATTTACGTTTCACTTGGGTATTACAGTATAACAAAACACTATTATTTATACTGTATAATATAGTTGTCTTGATTGTTCATCTCTTCTTTCACAGCACTAACACTTATTTAAAAAGGAACTTTTTCTTGTGAAAACTTACTTTTTTTGTCGGACGCGTCTCGGCGTACGTATCCACCTTCTTCAGCTTTTAGTCAGACTGCCATCATTTCGTAACGGTTTTTGTGTGGAAGGTGTAGTGGGGATGGTGTGTGGAGGAAGGGGATTGGCGCAGGGATTCAACTTGATGTTTGTTTTTTGTAAAATTGTGTCAAAAAGTGTATGTGATTTATATTGTAATTGATCGTTGAGTATGTTGTTTGGTTGTGTTGTGTGGTGTTTATATATTTTGTATTGTTCAGTTGTGTTGAGTTTTCGACCTTTAGGTAAGTAATGTAAAATTTCGAGATTAGTGTCTATGTTGGTGTAACTGTGGTTTTCTGTGTGTATGTGTATGGCAAATGCGGAGTGTATATTGTTGTTGGTTAGAGCTTTTAAGTGTTCAGAATAACGGGATGAAAAAGATCTTCTTGTCTGGCCGATGTAGAAACTATTGCAGTCATTACAATTTAATTTGTAAACACCTGTTTTGTTATATTTGTCTATGTCTGTGTTTGTATTATTGATGTGTTTTTTAATGGTATTGGTTGTTCTGTATGCTATTTTGTATTTATGTTTTCTGAATGTGTTGGCGATTTTGTGTGTGTAGGAGTTGTGGTATGTGAGTGTGATGTATTTATTGTGTTGTGTGTTGATGGTATTTTGTGTTTTGTTGTTTTTGTTTTTGATGCATTTGTGTAGTGTATTTATTAAATTAGGGTTGTAACCGTTTTTGATTGCTATGTATTTTATTGTGTTGTGTTTGTCGGTGTAATCTTGTTTTTTTTTGTTTTTTTATGTTTTTTTTAACTAAAATACCCTTAAAAAAAACAAGATTACACCGACAAACTCAACACAATAAAATACATAGCAATCAAAAACGGTTACAACCCTAATTTAATAAACACACTACACAAACGCATCAAAAACAAAAACAACAAAACACAAAATACCATCAACACACAACACAATAAATACATCACACTCACATACCACAACTCCTACACACACAAAATCGCCAACATATTCAGAAAACATAAATACAAAATAGCATACAGAACAACCAATGCCATTAAAAAACACATCAATAATACAAACACAGACATAGACAAATATAACAAAACAGGTGTTTACAAATTAAATTGTAATGACTGCAATAGTTTCTACATCGGCCAGACAGGAAGATCTTTTTCATCCCGTTATTCTGAACACTTAAAAGCTCTAACCAACAACAATATACACTCCACATTTGCCACACACATACACACAGAAAACCACAGTTACACCAACATAGACACTAATCTCGAAATTTTACATTACTTACCTAAAGGTCAAAAACTCAACACAACTGAACAATACGAAATATATAAACACCACACAACACAACCAAACAACATACTCAACGATCAATTACAATATAAATTACATACACTTTTTGATACAATTTTACAAAAAACAAACATCAAGTTGAATCCCTGCGCCAATCCCCTTCCTCCACACACCCCCCCACTACACCTTCCACACAAAAACCGTTACGAAATGATGGCAGTCTGACTAAAAGCTGAAGAAGGCGGATACGTACGCCGAAACGTGTCCGACGAAAAAAGTAAGTTTTCACAAGAAAAAGTTCATTTTTAAATAAATAAGTGTATAATATAATTTCACACACACACACACACACACACACACACACACACACACACACACACACACACACACACACACACACACACACACACACACACACACACACACACACACACACACACACACACACACACACACATAATATTAGTACTAATTTGGAAATAAATGTTGCAAGTATAAAACATCAGCTATTTTATTTACAAAGAAAAAATCAGACTTGTAAAACAGCTGATTGACGTATTGTTGATAACTTGCAATGTTTTGTTTCCTCCTGTGTTGAGCTTTGTGGATGTGATTTGGAACAGTTTTGTGTTTGAATTTTTATTATTTTCCAATAATAAATATGGGAAGGAAGAAGAAAAGTTTACTGAACATTAGTAAAAGAAATCAACAATTGATCAACAATGTAAAAAAGTGAAATGTGGACTACAGAGACATGACCGATAAGAATATTGATATGTTTCTATAAATTATTAAAAATTTAAAATAAAATATTTTATTGTTTATTGTAGTATAATTTATTTTAATATACAGTAATAAAAAAACATACAGAGCCTTTGTACTCCATAAATATATAATTTTCCAACAGAAAGGAATATTTTTAGAAAATCTGCTTTTCCAGCAAATTCAATTTTTCGTGTTTTTATACATACTTTTTGATATATCTAAAAAACTAACTTACTTACTGCTCTGAAATTTTGCACAGGTCTTTGGGATATAATTACCTTACAAAACACTTATTTTTATTTAATTTGGGCTTATAGTTCCTTGGTAATAAATTTGTATTTATAAATGTAAAAATAAAAATAAATTTTACTATTTTCCTCACAAAAAAATTGTTTTTAATTACATCCTAATAAAAATACGTGTTTTTTAGATAATTTTATCTCCTTCAAAATGACACCTCCCGAAAGGTCGTAGGACTTCTAGGTTTTCTGGCATATCAATTTGAAAAATATTCCCAAAACGTTGCTAAGAAACGTTAAAAAATTCAATTTTTAGTACTAAAATAATTTTTTTTCCAGTTACAAAATTTTACCCTTTATTTAGTGCAACAATAAATAATAAAAAAATCTGAATAAATTAAAAAGTTATAAAATAAACATTTATGCCATTTTCAGTAGGGGCTCCCCTTAAGATTTAAAGTCTTCAAAGATATTTGTTTCTTGCCTCAAAATGTGTTTTACTGCCTTTTCTTGCATTTCTTCAACCTCAGCCCTCTCAGCCCTTCTTTCCTCAGCCCATTGCAATAGTATTCATAGTTGTTCAGCTTTATCACAAGACACACTAAATTTAATAGCTGCCACTGTCTCTTGAGTTAAATCTTCTTCTTTCTGCACTTCATTCATCCCATTCACTTCTACAATCATACAACAATTCTACAATCAGTGTCTAATCCTTCCTTCAGTATCCAACTCCTTAGATTCGCTAATATTCACAGTGCAAACAGTTAGTACCAAGTCAGAGATATTCTTGCCATTTCTGAGTGGTCCATTGGATTACAATGGGCTTCAGATCAGGTTAATGCAAGTTTACTGTACTGACCTTATGACCTAAGTTCTCTGTCAGATTAACTTTTCGTATACTGAGAGCACTATAGGTACTACTTACTTTGCATTGTCTATTTCCAATCTGCAACTGCTTTTCCTAACTTTATATTGAAGGACATTTACTGAATAATTCTAAAAACTGCCAACAGATAGCATTACCAAACAGACAGATTGTATCACAGTACTGTAGGCATCTGTTCCCACATCATGTGAGAATGCATTCGTCTTCTGAATTATGGTGTTAGTTTTTTTTTTATTTAATTCTGTGAGAAACTTTGTGGTTTTTCTTAACTAGTAACTGTATCAACTTTCATGGCCTCAGGTAACATACCCATGTCATTAGTTTAGAAACTATGAAGTAGATTGTATTTTATTGACAATCACATCTGCTGGTACCAAAAAGTATTAGTAGTCCATTATGCAGGGACACTATTTATGTGCAGTACCAGTCCAAAGGTGTTCATGAGATTTTCAATATATCTACCACATTAAAGAATTGAAATAGATCATAAAATATATAAAACGGTAAAATCTATCAGTTAGTACTATAACTATTTGTTTAGATGACCAAATTTTTGTAGTGTCTTATTATTGCTCACTTAAATCCTCACACACCCATAATGGCCTGGAGGTTAGTGACATCTAGGTTCCTCCAGCACCCATAGATGGGTAGTAATGGGTGGATTTTTTGTAAAAGAAGAGATAATTTTGGCCCTGAAGGACATTTCTTCTGATTTAGACACTCCAGTGGAAAGCAATTCTGATGAAGAACTATAAATATCGGTATGGAGAACCATACATGACTTCCATATTCTAAGATTTATATTTAAAATCATTTTTGAAATGAAATATTTCTATAGAAAATACTTCTTTCTACTTACTGCTTCAGCCTTAACCACAGTACTGTGGTCACTAACGTCACCTCACGTTATCGCACTCGATTTTCACTGATCATGGAAGTCGAAGGCACTGCCGAAATATCTGGTTTTGCAGAAAACATTGGACTACGGCCAAACAGCCCGGGAAGGAATTTTAACAACAAAATACTTCTTTGTTGCCGATAACGTAGTACACATATAAATAACCGTCTAGAAATGCTTATTAAAAAACACCAAACAGTATGGGTAGCAACATTCAGGAGTAGCAACATTCCGTAGCCCGCGAGATTGCCAGCGTGCTATTTATTCTACTGAGGATATTTTGAGAGTAAGGTGTATAATGATCCACACCCATAAAACATCGAAACACTCAAAGTTGATATTATTTCTGTTCACATGTTACACCGTGTAATGGAAAACGTAAAAACTCGACTTCAAAAGTGTGTGTTGAAATTGTCACCACATTCGGAGCGTAATGTTCAAAAACTTGTAGTTTCTGCGTCTAGTTAAATGCTACTATGTATACTTTCAGGTTAGTGTAAATTTTAGACGACGTGTTCAACATTCTTTTAGTTTGCCATAATTCATTTAACAGGTGCTGATCCTGATAACCAACAATTCAATAGAGTTTTAAAACCAATAAACAGTTTTCTGTGATGCCATAAATTGTTTTTATTAAAACATCTTGTATGTTTAATAGAAACAGTGAAAGAAACCTGAGACAGGCATGCATTTTTAGGCTTCCAGTTCTTATTTGGCTACTATATTTGGCCATATGTAAGGTAGTACTAGTCTATTACAATTATGCCAGTCCACAAAAGAATGTCACATGAAATATACTTTGAAATTTTTCTAAATCTTCTTATTAATAATATCAAGACAACACTTTCATATTCAATGGGAAAATCTTACTTTTGATGTCATAAGACACTTGTGGATGAGACTAATTTAGCTGGAGGAACCCACCTAAAAGAAAAAAAAGAAGGACTCTTTATGTAGAACATCAATTACAGCTTTCTACTTAAGCTGTCACATGAAGTGTAAAGTGTAGCACGGTGCTATTAAAGGTCTCTCATTTTTTAACAGTGAACTCTTGAAATATGGAGGAACATATTTGATGAACTGACTTTTGACTTTATTCAATAAGTGTTGGAGAGATGTAAGGTCCCAAGTCTTGGTTGTGAATAAAAATGATATCCTTATTTAAGGAGGGGGAATGGAATTGTATGAAAATTACAGAGGAATTTGCTTATTAAATGCTGTTGTAAATATATTCACAATACTTACTTGGCATTTTAAACCTATCTCTGATCCCCTTTTGTTAGAAGAACAAAGTGGTTTTAGAATTGGATTTTCTTGCAGTGACAATATGTTTTCACTAAAGCAAATAATTTAAAAGAGACACACCATGAATTTAGAGATATACATGGGTTTTATTGATATTAAGGTTATGTAAAAGTAAATTGTGTGCTATTTTAGTGTGTAGAGGATTTCAATTTCACCTTGTCCGCATCATTCAGAGGACAACTTCATAGTAAATCAAGCTAAGTTTTAATCAGCAGTTGATCCTATAACAATGAAAAACTGAAGGTAGAGTTAAAGAAGATAAAAAGCTACTGTTAAGGATGTTAAAGTTAAATTAAAGAGAAAAGCTACTGGTTTAGATGGAATAAACTCAGTAATTTTGAAATATGATGGAACATTTGATGAATCAACTTTTTACTTTATTCACTATGCAGGGACAACTAATCGTATAGATATGGGTAAGGGAAGTTTACCACAAGAAGTGGCCATAAATCAAAGTGTCAGACAAGGCTATGGCCTCTTTCCAGGTTTATTTAATATGTATATGGATGAGATTTTGAGAGAATGGATGAGTGTCCAACAGGTAAATGAATCTCAGAGCAGGGTTCAGTTAACACATTACTAAATGCGAATGGTCAGACATGAAAAAGTTAATATGAGTTACAAAAGTCTATTTATACATTGGATACAATTTATCAGAAATACAATGTTAAAATCTCTAATACTAAAACAAAAACAATGGCCTTTCGGGGGAAAACCCTGCAAGATTAAAAATTGTAGTTGATAATTATCTTTTGGAGCAGGAATCACATTTTAATTATTTGTACTCCGATATCTCATATAGCAGGAATCAAGACATCAGCAAAAATTATATAAATTTAGTTATACCTGTGGAACAATTAGATGACTATTAAAGAATAAGACACAGAGGGAGATACAGCTGAAGTTTCATAAGGTCACAGCAGTATCAACTTTAACAGATGGCAGTGAAACATGGAGTCTCCTGCAAAAAGATATTTCTACAGTACATACCTGTAAAATTCAATTTTTAAGAGCTTTACAGGGTGTAGTTTGAGGGACTATATTTTAAATGAGGTTATAAGGAAAGACCTCAATATATCATGAGTTACTGATAGAATAAAGGAATACAGGCAAGATTGGAAGTCTCATGTGGAATGCATGGTAGTCACATGTATCCCTAAACAAGTGCTGAAGTATAGACTAAGTGATAGAAGGATCGTGGGATCAGACACTGAGAAGTCAGAATGGGCTATAGCCCAATTCAAGGAATGAAGAAGAAGAAATTAAATATCAAAAACCAAGTTAGAACAAACAAATATATAAGTTAGTTTAGCCTTATAAGTTCTTAGAGAGACTGCAAGTACTTAATTGTACAAATTATATACACCATTGTACAGGTTATAGTATCTCGTAAAAAGTCATACAGTAATGCTCTACAAAATTAACCTATTATGTTACATTTCAATAAAACACTGAACCTACTTCGTTACGTCAATCCATTTCATTTGCAGTCTCTTGCAGCCTTTAAAATTATGGCTATGTATAAAAAAACACTGACAAATTATTTTGTATGATTGGTCTACTCATTACTCGTTTCATTACTTAATGAAATATCAAACTCATCATATCAGTTTGCAGACTCTAAAGTCTTATTATGATTACAAAATTTATCATTAAACCTTACCTCTTCTGTCATTGTAGTGCACAAGTAGACACATGAAAATAAGTTAAAACAGCTCACAACAAACCACAATACAGACAAGAATATAATCCACTCGTTCTCTCTGGTCTCTTTGGACTTTGTAAAAACAGAGTTAAAAAAAGTATATGTAGAACCTGTCATAACGAACGTAGTGAATACAATTTTTATAAGGACTTTATGCCCAGCTGCATAGTTCAATATACTACAAGTGTGTATGAAAGCAGCATGAGATTTTTTTATAATTTTAATTTTTTTTAAAACACTTGGACCCATTGGTTGCACTTTAATTACCTTCTGAATTCTTGGAAGAATGGAATGAATTTTTCTGTTGTTTCTCATGTCTATTATTTCTTTGTTAAGTAGTGAAAATTTATATTTCAATGAAAAACAGAATATAATTAAGGCAATGTCAGTGATTGAGTTATATATACTATTAACAAAAGAAATTAATAAAAAGGAAAGTGATATTTCCATATTTAATGGTGATTTGACAACTATAATATAATCAACTACCAAAAATATTACTGCCAGAATTATCGATACAGTAATATATTTTCCAACAACACAATTACCATACTTTTGAAGACTATCAATTCCAGTATCGTGAAGTTCATTATTAATATGCAGTAAATATTTAAAATTATCAGCAATTTTTTTACCATAAAATGCGAACTGAACAAATGATATTAATGACATCTGTGACTCAAGTAATCTAAATGTTTTGATGCCAAACTCATAGAAGGTTTTGGATTTTGGTGATAATATAAACTCAGTGTTTATAAACAAACCGATTCCAGTTAAAACAACAAATAAAGCAACATTATAAGTATACAGCCAGTTTAGCTTTCTTTCTGAAGACTTCTTTTCAGAAATCTCTATAAGACCTAAGACAGTCATAGCCAACATCAACTGTTCTTCTGCTGAAGATTTCTCCTGATTAGAGAATGATTTCATTCTTCTGAAGAATGACACAAGTTACAGTTGGGCAAATTTGTACTGCACACCACAGGTTCCTAAACTCAATTTGTATGAAACTCTGTACTACCAGTTCATTATTTTAATTACACTATCAACCTGACAAGTTGACATTTTCAATTTTGCTAATTGAATATGAATGAACAATAGTCAGTTTCTTCTGTCTATCTGTGTGTGTGTGTGTCTCTCTCTCTCTCCTCATTCCTTTCAGACAAGAAAACAACCTTCACACATACAAACACACATTATTACTTAATTATATAATTAGTTAAATGGGTAACAAACACTGAATTTTAAGTGAGACAATCCAACACTGGCAGTCAAACAAGACAAGGTCTAAATAATTAACAAAATATCTTACTCTTTAAAAAACCAAGATAATGAAAGCTACATTTAACAGAATTAATTAAAAACATTAATCCAATTAATTACTTCATAACAAAAATTATTTGATTTACAGGGTAAGGTATTTATAATAATATCAATAATATTTTGTATAAGTACAAGCATAAATGGTGACTTCAGTAACATTTTTTTTGAAAGTATGGTGAGTTGTCAAGTGAATGAAGAGAATGTAAGAAAGAAAGTGTGTTAAAGTTAAAAATAATTTTTTATTGTTTTGAAATGTAATATCGGGAATTTCTTTAGCGATGATTTTAAAGTAAAAACAAACTGTTGTCCTAGAAGGAAGTGCGCAGATAGAGAAAGGCATTGAATAAATGTTTATTTAAAATAACTTTTCTTGATTCATTACCAATCTCAATAAAGTACAAATAAAACAACAATTTGTCCATTAGCAAGTACTATATACATTTTTTTAAATTTATGAAAATATTTGTGGTAAATGAATAAAGAATTTAAAATAAATCATTGGATATTAAATAGTGGATATTATAATTTCATATTTCCATGTTTTATAAGAATGTAACATACTTTCATAATATCTCATATAAAGAATTTTTGAACAGCAAACCCTAAACTCGTGGAATCATTAATGTACAATTATTCTGTAACTACACATTTAAATTTTAGTTCCAGGATTTAAAAAATTCCAAATTGCCAAACTCTTTTTTGTTCAGTGTTTCTAGGTTCAACATATGTATTGGTACAATTCATGCTAAAATTCAGAAAATGTAAAAAAAAAATAATTTCTTATGTTTGGATGGAAACCATTTGGGATAATTAAAAAATAACTTGCATTTTATTTTAGGAGCAGCACATAAAAAATTAATCACTTTACTCTTTGTCTTGTAGCTTTCATAGGCTTCTAACTTTTCTTTCTTCTCTTAATCATCAGGTATGAATGAGTAATATCAGTGTGGTTCAAGTCACCTATACTCTAAATTCTTCATTCAACTTTACATAATTTTGTTGTTGCACTAGATGTTTTCAAATCTGAATGTTTTGTTAAATCATCTAAAGCCAGCTATATCTGAGAATATTATGTTCTATTATTCAGTTCTTGTTAGTTTTTGTAACATCAGCTTTTATAATGCTCAAGTAACAAAGCGATTGCTACTAATTTAAGGAATTTCTACTTCCTAAACTTTTGATAAATGCAAACCATCATTTCTTTTCAAGAAACGTGCCTAAGGAACGGGTCATTTAAACTTGTACATGGTTGTTTGCACTAGTTTTGCCACTCGAAGCTCACTTTAGTATGGTTTATAAAGCAACTCCTACTTTAATGTTAATCTAAGACATGTTTATTTTGTGACTCATAACAATTCCTATTATGTGGGATTTCAATACCATAAACAAAAGAAGTTATCATCTTCCCTAAATTGTTAGGCCCATATTCTTGTGCCTGGTACAACTTACACTACATGATCACCACAGAGAAACTAGTCTGCATAGCCAGGATTGAGGGTTTCTTGATGATAGTAGAGGCTAGAGGTGCTGGTGGTAATAGAGGATTTACCAGTTACAGGATACTGCCTATGTTAAGTACATGATGGCTGATAGTACTCTCTGCCTGCAGATTTTCTTATAAAACCTGATTAGTAACTAATCCAATTATTGAGAAGGGGAGGGGATGTTATAACTCCTCTTATAACTACCTTGGCTATGCCGATCTGGGAAGTATTGTTGTGCGTTCACTTGTAGACGTCACATTGTTACTAAGACTCACTTACCTCAACGAGACTGCAATATTAGACCAACATCAGACACTGTTGGATTGACTTAACTCTGAGCTGAATGAGAAGTGATCCATGATAAGTGACTGCCATGTAAAGTGGGCTCCCTAAGACTGAGCTACTCTCCATCAAAAAAATTTTTAAATCAAAATGAATGTAGAATAACATGAGAGAATAAAAATAAATGTACAAAAAACATTAAGAAACAAATAAGAATATTTATTTAAAAAAAGTGATTTTTACAAAAATTGATGTTCTACTAAGAAAATTCTTGTAAGGTTTCAATATTGACTGAACCCTGTCTAAATTGAAAGAAGGAAAATGACTACATCAGACAGCTTTTTGAATTTACTAAGAGTGACAAATGAAAGTCTGGACATTGTATTATACTGATCAATGTCAACAACTAATTTATCTCTAGTGAGTCGCTATGACTTATATATAAT
Organism: Magicicada septendecula; assembly: GCA_034769895.1. Classification (NCBI taxonomy): domain Eukaryota; kingdom Metazoa; phylum Arthropoda; class Insecta; order Hemiptera; family Cicadidae; genus Magicicada; species Magicicada septendecula. The sequence continues at coordinate 152,534,266 of CM068368.1, read as the reverse complement.
TACCACATCAGGAAGTGACACTGGAAACTCTTGGCGAGAGCAGTCATTTTCTTTATCTTTCCAATATGTCACAATAAAAAAATTTAGGTCTACTGTCACATAAAGTTTAGGTCCACTGTATTTGTTAAATTTCACTACGATATAGTAATGAAGGTTGATTACCAACATCATATTTAATTTTAACTGCTGTGCCTAATGTGCCATTTAGGAGTTTTTTTAACCCATACATTTTTGCAAAGCATAACAACAGCAACCAACAGTCAGATACAGTATTCTTGATAAGCCTTGATGTTCAATATTGTTGTGCTCTGCAAAAATTTTTGTTTTTGTGACCGAATTTTAGTGCAGACCACAGTATTTTTGTTGTAGCTTGTAGTGAGTTAATTCGTCGGAAAAGAGATATAGCATCTTTAAATTCCTCAGTTTCTGAGAAATCGAGTACAGTTTTTTGTTATGACACAAATGTTTCCCCACAACCATGCATTAAAGTGCAAGTAGAAACATTATCTAAAATGTCTCTGAACACCAGTTCACTTTCTTGCTGCTGCATTAAAGCATTTTAATATTGTTACGACTGTCTACTCGATCGTCGTAGGTACAGTGGAAACAAAATAAGTACAAGACACCAATTAAGTCACTAATCACACCTTTAATTGTTACAGTAAAACAGTTCGTAATTAACAACACCGTCTCTACAACAAATCAAATGAAAATTGTACACACGCAATAAAATGTCCACAAATATTAAAACTCAATTATATTACAATTATACCGTCCGAATATAAAACGCAACACTTCACTACTAACTACTTGCACGTACACAGCAACAACCCGAACCGCTCTGTAAATATATCGCACTAATACTCTCGAACCGCACTAACCAATATCTCGCATTGAACTGAAAACTAAGGCCGCGACGCGATGTATTTATAGTCACGCTCACACACCAGAAGCTTCCAAACTGCCTCTTATCTCTCGTGAATTACGTAATTACTACGGCGTTGACACAGTCCGAGCGACCGAGCGAAGCCCGGCACAGTCGAGACGATTCTCGCAAAATGCGTCTAGTAGCACGTACACCACACGCTTACGTCGAGATATTTCTGGCACATTCGATAAACGCGTAGATTGTTCTGTGCTGTCGTAGCACTGCCCCCTCTTTAAGCCTGTTCATCCCGAACTGGCAAAGCGTCTCCGAAGTAATACTCGACCAGGCGATCTAGGTGGACGTCCTTGCGAAGGATAATTTTCCCGTTCTTCGAATTCAGTCTCGTGTGATCCGAACACCACGTTCCCAGGAATGCGAGTCTTTTGTGCAACCACTAGTTTCACTGGAATCACTCCCGTTGCGTCATGTAGGCCTACTGATGACCGAAATACCACTGGCTGATCCAAGTCTGTTTGGTCCTCGTCAACAACCTCTTGCGTAACCTCATCTTCAGCCACTTTACCCTCGGGCGCTTCTATCAGCTCAGGAACAAGCAAGAGTTTTGTCTCGACACCCATAGTTGACTTCCCAATCACTTCTTTTGTCCTTATACTTATTTGTACTTCCTCTGCTAGTTCTTCCTCCATTTCCGCTGGCAACAGGGAGGGTTCCTCTTGACCAGACTTGTTGACTTTTTCTTCGACTAATGCCACTCGCTTAATCGAATGGTTGGTAGACCCTGTCGTTTTAGCCATGGAAAGCTTTAACTCCTCTTGGCCGACACACAGGACATTCTCTTTTAAGTCCACAACGAATCCGTAGGCATTCATAATGTCCGTGCCAAGAATCACTTCATCGACAATGTCTGCAACGAGCATTTGGTGACTAAACTCAAGAAGACCCAGGCGTACACGTACGTCTACCTTTCCTAGCACCTTGACGGGGCTTCCAGTCACAGTCTGTATTGTACAAGAGCTAATTAGAGGATGGCGGTTACAGACTAAGTCAGGGCGCACAATGGACACTGTTGCGCCCGTGTCAACTGTAAATGATGTTGGTTTACCATCCGCAAACCCCTTAACAATCAAGTTTCCACTGGACTTATGTAGCGTGGAAACTGTGTGCTGTTCTGGGCCTTTACTTCTCCAATTGGTGCGATCAGTCTCTTCTCTCGGTATCTTCTTCTCCCAACAGTCTACCTGTAGATGACCACGTTTTCCACAGTTGTAACATTTCGGTCTTCTGTCTTTTTCAAATCGTTGCGACTCTCTTGAACTTTTGAATTGTTTGTCCGACAACACTGTTTTTCTGCACCCATCGTAACAGTAATGTGATACAGGGATCTTCTGACTGCAACATGATGGCACAAACCCATTAATGTAGCGGGACGCTGACTTGGCAGCTTCAAACTCTAGGGCGTGAACAAGAGCTTCTGAGCTATCTCGGTGTCTTGCCATTCGTAACACTTGCTGAAGTTCACAATCTCCGATGCCATCAATAAATGTCTGCACCGTAAACGTTATTCGGAAGTCTTCTGGTGCTTCAGGACAGGCCAATCTAATCAATCTGTCGATACTTGCTTCAAATTCTTGAAGACTTTCCCCGGAACGTTGTCGTCTTGTTCTCAACTGAGCGTAGTACACCTCTCGCAAATGTTTATCACCGTAGCGTAATTCTAGAGCTTTTATCAACTCGGCATAGATGTTCTGGCTGTCAGGTGGCACTTTCTGTAGTAATTCTGCTGCGGGTCCTTTTAATGAGAGAACGAGTGAAACAGCCTTGTCTTTCTCTGTCCAATTATTTGCGCATGCAGCAGCTTCAAATTGGCGGAGGTACGTTGCCCAGTGACTGTTTCCGTCAAAGGTTGGAGCTTTGACATGAACTGTCCCTACTGCAGGCAAAGTGACTTTCTCTATTAACTTATTTTCTGTGTCTTTTTCTGTCTTTATCACTGGTACAGTCTGTTCAGAAATTTGTTTTGGTTGAATCTTCATGCACTGTTCGACTTCACTTTTAATTTGTTCTCTTATGTTTGCCATTTGAGTTTTCTACTGCAGATATTTTATTTGACACAGATTCTTCTATAACACATATTTTTGTAGACATCGATTCTTCAACAATCAAGACAGATTTTTCTACTTCAGCTATTTTTAATGTCATTGACTCTTGTACCTCCGATATTTTAGTAACTTGTTTATTAAGCTCACCTCGTAGAAATACCCAATTCTGCGGTACTGTGTTCTTGCAACTGTTTCTGCATAGTTTCAAAGAGAGCTTCCGTTTTATCTTTTTGTCTTTCTTCTGTTTCTAGCATTAGTGCTTTCTGACGTTCCTCAGCTTCTTCTCTTTCCTGCCTGCGTTTTTCATCCTGTCGTTTTTCTGCTTCTTCCTGTGTCTGCCGCAGCAGTGTTTGTAAAGCTTCCATCATCTGACTGGGATCCATGTTTACCGATTAATTACGAATCACACTCGTCTTGTACAAAGCGTCCACTGTTTCCACTGTTAACCGTTCTACCCCACACCTGACACAACTGTTATGACGGTCTACTCGATCGTCGTAGGTACAGTGGAAACAAAATAAGTACAAGACACCAATTAAGTCACTAATCACACTTTTAATTGTTACAGTAAAACAGTTCGTAATTAACAACACCGTCTCTACAACAAATCAAATGAAAATTGTACACACGCAATAAAATGTCCACAAATATTAAAACTCAATTGTATTACAATTATACCGTCCAAATATAAAACGCAACACTTCACTACTAACTACTTGCACGTACACAGCAATAACCCGAACCGCTCTGTAAATATATCGCACTAATACTCTCGAACCGCACTAACCAATATCTCGCATTGAACTGAAAACTAAGGCCGCGACGCGATGTATTTATAGTCACGCTCACACACCAGAAGCTTCCAAACTGCGTCTTATCTCTCGTGAATTACGTAATTACTACGGCGTTGACACAGTCCGAGCGACCGAGCGAAGCCCGGCACAGTCGAGACGATTCTCGCAAAATGCGTCTAGTAGCACGTACACCACACGCTTACGTCGAGATCTTTCTGGCACATTCGATAAACACGTAGATTGTTCTGTGCTGTCGTAGCAATATAATGGATGATCATGAACTGGCAGAAGTCTCAAATCTCTAAAACATAAATGTATAAACCATCAAAGAATTCTGTTGTTATGCCTTTTCCTTCACAGAGTCGCCTATATATCTTGAAAAGCATTCATGTTCCAATATAGTGTTCAGCAAATATAACAAACTTCAGTTTCTTCCATTTTAACTTAAAAATCTTGCAAAGCTTCACCTTTGTTTGTTAGAAGATCCCATAAGTTTTTTTTTAGAAAGCTGTAGATAGTTGCAGTACTGTAACAGTTACAGCACCTGTAGGTGTTTGTACTTTTACACAATCTGGAGATGGACTTTCTGTAATTATTGACTGTTTCTCAATTTCACTAACTTTTGCTGTTATGACTGTAATTTAACTGTCTTGCTTTACTTGTACCAAAAGGCTATCCTGGGTTAAGAGGGGTCAAATGCCCTTTATCACGGATTCCGAAATAAACTATATAATACTGTTCTTGAGGCTAAAAAAAAGGTAACCCATAGTCCATACCTCGGATTCTTCCTCCTCCCACTCCCAGGGGATGAAAAACCCATTTCTTAATATTTTTTCCCTCCCATTCTAGTCCATGAAAAATTTTGAAAAAATAACGTACATACTTGTTTAGAAGACCTTTTACGTGAAAATTTTGAAGGGCCGTGGCTCTTATTTAGGGCCTTAAAAAAAATTCGATATTTTAAATCAAAAAATCTCTGAAAATAGCCCATGCAACAAAAGTTTTCTTTTTGTGATACTTTTAGTAATTTCAGAAACTTCATGAATTTTTTCAGATTTTTGGAATGGTGGTTCCTGGTCAAAAACACGTTTTTTGACAGTTTTAGCTATTTTTACCCATTTTTTGCAAACATTTTAAGATTGCCTTGACACATACCCTTTTTTTATTGAATATTGGTTAAAAGTGACTTAACAGCGTCATAAAACATCAATATTTGAATTGAAAAACACATAAGTTAAGAAAAAAAACGTACATAAATACAGTGGAGTCGCGATTAACCAAGGTAATGTGGACCGAGACCTCCTCGGATAATCAAAAACTCGGAAAAACTGAAGGTTAAAGAAAAATTGCATTAGTATAAGCTCTTTTCTTCTACTGCACCTATTTGCTGTAGTACACATAATTGCTTCATATTGTAAATGATACTTTTCCACAAAAACATTTAATAATTGGAAAAAAGGAAAAATAAGAAACTGAGGTGACTCTATGATTTGAGGCTCGTTTACATGGTTCAAGTTTACTGGCTTCAAGCACTTGAAGTCAAGCTACTTTCCTTATACTATCCCTGTGTAAACGGTTGTGGAAAGTAACTTTCCACTGTCCGGACAGTGGATGGAAAGTAGAGTTGGCCTAGCGTCAAGTTTTGTTGCCCACTGTCCGGACAGTGGATGGAAAGTAGAGTTGGCCTAGCGTCAAGTTTTGTTGCCACTTGAAAGTCACGTGACTCACTTTCCCGCCCTACTGTCTCCGTCTAGATGGCTCCTTGACTACTTGCCTTCAAGCAGTCAAAGGAATTGGTCTTATGTCTTCAGTGCACAGTCGGCTTTTTGTGTATTGTTTTCTCTGCGAGGTGATTCTGCAGTTCTCGTTCAAACATTTTAAAGTCATTAATTTTAATATTATCATGATAAGTGGAATGTAAATGATATACACGAGTTTCTTGCTGTATACAGCAAGAAAATATGACTTTTTTTTGGAATATTAAGCGAAGTGACTATAGTGAACTCACTGTGCAAAAATCTACGTGATGATACAATGGAAACTGGCAACAGAAAGAGAAAGCGAACTCGGAGGTGGGTGAGAACATGGATAGCTAGAAGGGAAATATATGGTGCCTCTTCAACACTGTTACGCGAGTTGGCAAATGAAGATCCTTCGTCTTACAAAACTCATCTAAGGATGACAGTACAGAAATTTGAGGAGCTATTAGGAAACGTTGAAGCAAAAATAAGTAGAACAAATACTACCATGAGAAATGCAATTCCCTCAAGAACAAAGCTGGAAATAACACTACGATATCTTGCAAGCGGAGACCTTTATAGGCCTTTTAACTACAATACGACACACCTTTCTACTAGACATTTCAAACAAAAATGAATGTAGTGGCATCAAGTACTTGACGCTTCCACTTTCCCCGTGTAGACAGAATTCATATTTCAAGTTTACTTGACTTCAAGTACTTGAAGCCAGTAAACTTGAACCGTGTAAACGAGCCTTTACATAATCCTTTATTAATTACACTAAGCGGGAAAAACAGTAACAGTACAGCTCTCGTCAGATTAAAATCTTAAACAATTAAATCTAATAATTTCTTAAACAAGTTTTTTTGCTTGATAGCGCTGCCTCTCTTCTTTGCCGCCAGACCAGAATGTCAGCTGGTGACGTGCCTTCTTGTTGCTTGGCGTACAATACCCTCTCGATTGCACTTAAGCCATCAGCGTGGCATATCTTATTGTCCACAGTAGGAGTGTTGTCTCCTTCAGTGTCGCTGTTTTTATTTTGAGTAATCAAATTTACAATGGACCCTTCGGATAGTTCACATTGTTCATCGTCATGCAAGTTAGCATCTTGATTCGTCACTGCCTCAGTAACTGGTAGCTGATTTAAAAGTTCCACTAGTTCTACATCATCTTCATTCTCTTCATCATCGTTTGTGTTATCCCTTTTTGGCAAAATGTTTTTCCAGCTTTCAGGACAGTAGATTCTTTCACATCGTCCCATGATTCCACCAGCCAATAAATCACATCTTTTAGGTTAATTTGTTTCAGACTTTCAACAACTGTTTTACCATCTTCTAAATCAAGCAAATGCCTCAGTAGTCTCTTTTCAAGTTTTCCTAAACCCCTTGATCTAGGGGCTGAATAAGGGAGTTACATTGGGAGGTAAAAAAAAGGGCCCAGATGTCATCTCCACTGACCAATTCACACTCGTCGGGATGAGTGGGAGCATTGTCCAAAATTAAGAGTGCCTTACAGGGCAGATTATTTTCACCACAAAATCTTTTTATACTAGGCACAAACTGTTCATGAAACCATGACTTGAAAATTGAGGAATCCATCCATGCACTTTTTTGGTTAGTGTACTGAACACGAAGATTGTCAACATTCACATTTTGGAACGCTCTTGGTTTTTTTATTTGCCTATTAGCAAGAGTTTAAGCTTGTGGTCACCAGATTTATTTGCACATGCCAAAAACATCACTCTTTCTTTGCTTCTTTTGTAGCCAGGAGCTGACTGTTCTTGCTGCGCTGCAGGAGTCTTGGTGGGCAACATTTTAAAATTCAGGCCCATTTCATCAGTTATAAATTTTCTGTGGCCAAGATTTTTTTTTTTAATGATTTCTAGCTTGTCAACAAAGAAATCTTGTCAACCGCCGTCAGCTGACAATATTTCACCTGTAATATTTAACTCCCTCATGCCATACCGCTTTTTCCATCGATAAAGCCGACCGATGCTTACTGTAAATTCCTCTTCTCCATCTTTGAAGCGATTGAAGAATTGCAATGCCTTGGATTGTAACATTGGACCAGACAAGGGACTTCCCTTCTCTCTCATCTGTTAAAACCACAAAAACAACACCTTCGATGTCTGTTTAGATTCGCTATTTTTCATTGTTTTTCTCTTCTTTGAACAGTTGGTATTTCTTTGTTCCCAGTCATTTGTGCATGTTGAGACACATTCTTCAATTTGCACCCTTTTTCTTCTCTAGTCCCAGACAGTCACTTCACCAACACATAAATCATTTGCCACTTTTTGTAATGGTTTCACCAGGATCTAATCGTCTGATAGCATTGAGCTTATCTTGTAGTGATAAAACCACTACTTTAAAAAACTTTTTAAAGAAAAATATTGGTCCGAAGCCATACAAAATATTATAAGGGACAACATTTGTCAGGGAAGATATGATGGAAATAGAGGTACATCTCCAACTACTTACTTTTGGGGAAAGGTGTGTTTGGTGAGACACCTAGAGCCAAGAATACCAGAAGAATCCCTAGTAACTAAAATGGCATACCATTATGACACAGGAATTGCCAGAGCACGCCTGGGAAGCCAGATTAAAACGGTCCACGCAATGGCTGACTTATTAGAAAATTATGAACACGAGGGTTACTACAAAAGAAGCAGACAACGAACGGATCAGTGCAGTTCAAAAAATAATAACCATGGTATGAATCATAATCAATATAATAACATGAATAACCGGAATAGTTATGTCAACGATCGTAATTACAACCAAAATTTTACCCCAAATAATAACCAACCAGCAAACTTCAATCGAAACCCAATTAACAATAATAATAACAACAGGCCCAATCAAAATTACCATCCGGGTAATAGAAATAATAATAATTATAATAACTACCGAACAAACCAAAATTATAATAATTTTAGGAGTAACTCAGGAGTTAATAACAATAATAATCAGGGTAATTATAATAATAATCGTCCGTACCGACCCCGAATAAATTATATCAGTGCAGAAGAAGGGGATTACTGGAGATACCATCAACCTCGGAGGAACAGTTTTAATAACAGTTATGATCAAAGAGGAAATCCCAGAGGGATGAGTCACCATTATAACCGAGTAAGAAGTAGAAGCCAGGAGGACTTCCGAGAATCAAGGGGAAGTGAACAATTAGACAACCGAGAGGTTGAACAACCAGGAACCAGCACACTATTCCAGGCAAATCAACAGTCATGCCCGGAAAATAATCATAATAGCCTTAATTTAAGCGGAGTGAGGCAGTAATAAACCCTTGCGACCCCTTACTGCTACTAACTACTGGGTACAAAAACCACCAAATTCAAAAACATAGTAATAACAAATTACTACCAACTAATTATGAAAAACTAATTATGGAAAAGAAAAAGAATTTTAAAGTACAAAAACCACCAAATTCAAAAAAATAGTAATAACAAATTACTACCAACTAATTATGGAAAATAAAAGAATTTTGAAGTATAACAACAACCAAAGTTTAAGGACGGATAGTCAAAATCTTACTATTATTTACAATTATTATTTGAAAAATCTTTGAGAAGAACTGTTGGAGGAAACGGTGACAAGTAGAATCAACCAGCATAATGAAATTTTATACATAACCGCTCAAATTGAAGGAATTCCTACACGAATAATGATAGATACTGGTGCAAATGTATCACTTATTAACGACGCTGAACTGGAGAGAATACAGAAACAAAGTAAAAATATAATACCTACCTTACCTGTCAATAATGTTATTTTAATAGGTGCCACTGGGCATCAAAATAAAACAGTGAGAAAACAAGTGTCATTGGAAATAGAAAGCAAAGGTGTTACAATTAATATTATATGTTTGGTCACAATCGGCCTACCATTCGAATTATTAATCGGATGCGATATGCTGAGGAAATATTCAGCCATTATTGATTTGAGCAAGGAGAAGGTATCCTTGAACTCAGAAGGTGTTATGTGGACGGCACAGTTAATAGGAAGCGATGGTGCCCCTCTGAACCGTACCCATCACCAAGTTAGGGAATTAAATTTTTTAAAGAATGACACCCAATGCAGAAAAATAATCTATAATATGACAAATGAAGACCTGTGGAACTGTAAATTACAGGAGATAAGAGAGTTTAGACACCAAGGCACAAATAATTTGACAGCAAAACAAGTAGAAGATCTCATTATAATATATAAGAAGTATAAACATGTATTTTCAGAAAAACCAGGAAAAGTAAAAAACTATCAGTGTAGAATACAATTTAAAGAACCAGCAGAATTCCACAGAAAATCCTATCTTATACCATATTCATTGAAGGAGGCGGTTAGAGCTGAAATTAATAAAATGTTGTTAAATGATTTAATTGAGCATAGCCAATCACCATATACTACCCCAATAGTAGCAATTCAGAAGATTATAATCAACAATCCATGAAAAAATATCATGAGGAAGAAATGGAAAAATAACATAAGTAATTATGTCCTCACACCTAATGAAGTGTTCAGAAATAATTACTTCTGAAGGGAGGCAATTTGTAACGAAACAAATGTTACAAAAGAATAGTAAATAATAGTGAAATCCGATCCAGAGAGGAAACAAGAAATAATAATTGAAAGCAAATTAAAGGAAACTTAGTTGGTTTGACTTATTTAATATTATCAAGAAACCCAGAAATAACCCAGTAGAATAGGGCAGTAAACAGACAAAATTAAATAAATAAACCTAGTAAGCCTAAATAATCAACTTACCCTGAATAACAACCGAACCCAATAAAGAGTGCCTAATCATAAATTAAAATTGTATTAACAAAATTGTATCGACATATTTTAAGGATAGAAAAAGGGACACAAACCTTACAGTTATATGAGTGACATAATATAAATAGTGACACAGACTACTGTTAAACAGTGTTAATTATTTTTGTATGAAATGTGTTTTATTGTTATTATTAGACAGAATTTTAGTTTATCATACAGACAATAGTTTAGCAGTATAAATAAACTAAAACTGTCAAAAACAATTATTATTATTAAGAGTTTTGTTGTATGTTATAAGATTTTATGTCACCAGTTAATTTATGTAAATATATTTATCTCAGGTAGTCAAAGTAGAAATTACAATCAACCATAACAAATTGTTCCACCACATATCATAGAAATTCAAATTAATAAGGTTTTACAGTTATAAACTGAGGCATGTTTAGTATCAAATTGTTTATAATTATCTAATTAATAATTGTATAAACATTGCATGTATCATTAGAGTATAATAATAAAATTATCTATTAAGGGTAATTTATAAAATATAAAGTAGGTAATGGGTGTTGATCCTATAACATTTAACCTGTACATAAATGACCAATCAAAATTTAAGAAATTTGTATGAGTTCTTTGAATAAAAAAGAAGAAATAACACTTAATTGTTAATTGTGATGAAAAACAGTTGAATAGTGCGTGTTTAGATGTAATTAAAAAAATATAAAAATAGATAACCCGTTTGTGAAAGAAGATCTGAAAGACCATCATCGAAGATAATAATCCTTCCACTACAATTTTCATGAACAAGTAATACACACAATCAAGAAAAATATTCAGAATAAACCAGAAAACCTTCAGAATATCGTCTAGATGTGTAAAGTATAATTTGACAATATTTTATCCAACAAGGGAACAACCACTAGACAATATAACAATTTACACTAACACTAATCACTAGTAAACATTTTAAAGTGCAACCAAATTCAATATCTAAGCGAACAGTGATTACAAGGAAAACATTTATTGTACACATTCATAAAATTCATTATTTTCTGAGACGGACAAATAGCCATGAGGTTGACGTTACTCTAACCTACATGCTTTTACGAAGCGTATTGAATATCGTCAAAACTTGTATGTAACTTAATATATAATTTTTGTAATTTTTTAGATTATAAGTAATATATTGTTTGTAAAGGTACTCTCTATTATTAATTAACATGTAAAGGAACTTTTCGTAGCAGCCACAAGAATTCCCACGAAATATATTAAAATTATTTAGTTATTAAATCCTGAGATAAATATCGATTGTGACAACCGTATGTATCGAATGGAATTTTCCAATAATTTGAATTTATGTTACAGAGATTAAACCATTATGTTATTAAATCATATCCATGCGTTATTATTTCAGGAAAATAATATATTATACCATTAAGATACTACGGGTACAAGGGTCGTATTATAATATTTACATATAGAACATTACTTTACAAAACTCTTCACCCCTCAACACAGTATCAAACCACCCCAAAACAACCCCTAAATTTCAGAAAATCAGGTTTTTAATTATAACTTTTAAACAATTCGTGTATTGTGAAAGGAAAAAAATACGATAAAAAACTAAAGGAATTCAGATAAAAATGTCCTTATAGTTTTTTTTACAAAACTGAAAATTTTTGTACAAAAATTATTGAAGCGTAAGTAAATTTTTTGCTGGGAGAGCGAGGGTGAAGCTAGATCACACAAATTTCAGACGGTGCGGAACCAGTTATTCATTTGTAGTTTTATAACTAATTGTCGAATTGAAAAAAAAGTAAAAGCCATTGTTTAGAGATTAAATGTACTATGCAGCTGTGTAGTTCTTTATTTTAATAAGTTATTTTTTTAAATTCATGCTTTTTGGTATCCACGCCACTTATATGTATATGAATAGAGTAAAATAATTTACCTCTTTTTTGTCCCTCTGGTGGCTTTTCCTTTTTTATAATACTACGCGTTTTGGGACATATGTCCCATCATCAGGTACAATCCCTTGGTAAAGTTCGTCAAATAATTAAAATATTAAAACAATTTACATATAATTTACACGTCACAATTAAATATAAAATATCTGAATGTGGGAACACACGCGATGTCGTTGGTGCGCACCACGGAACACAGTATAATTTTATAAATATTTGATTATAAATCATTTCTGTACACCACACAAAGTACTATTTTTTTGTGTCTAAAACTCTGTAAAGTTGATTATTATTTTATAAATTATTCAAATTTTTAAAAACTTTCAACCTTACCTAACAAAAGCTAAATACAGTGGAACCTCAATATAACACCCCTGTGATAAAACGTGACCCTTGATATAACACCCGTTTTTCACGGTCCCGGAAAATTATCGAACATTTCATTTGCAGATATGATTACAAATTAAATCATATGCACCAATATTCTTTTTACCAAATTACAGTAAACGTCCATCATTATCAAACATGTATCCTCAGAAATTCTACAGTGGGAAATCAACTCATATGAAAAGGGTTTTTACTTTATTAATGGTCAACACATGCCAGTTCTAAAGGTCATTTACCTCCTGTGTGGCAAATCACCCTCAGCCATCTTTAGTACTGGTACTGGAATCAGATTCACAACTAGTGTCTTTCCACAAAATGGAAAGAAACCTCACTCCCACCCATGTTACTAGAAACACAACATTTTTTAAACCCCTTCTTTATGATGGATTCACTTTTGATTTTCCCCCAGGCTGTGATTATCCACTGGGCCAGTAACTGTATGGGTTCTTCAACTTGCCTGTAGGTGTCAAAGCATCGTTTCCATTAATTAACCAGTCACTATAGTTCTTCTGTAAGTGGACCTTAAGTGGTTCATTAACAACCACATCGAGAACCTGAAGATAAGAAGACATTTCCCCAGGGATTATAAAACGATCATTGTTCATTTCAGCAACCAGTTTCTTTATTTTCACAGTTGTGTGACCATGAAAAACAACAAGAATTAACATGTCTCTCTGCCCTAGTAAACCACTTGGTCAATGTCCCCAAACAACCTTAAGCCAATCTGCCATAAGTATTTTAGTCATCCATCCCTTTTTCTGTGTTCTGAAAACTTTTCCAGCTGGTAACTTTTCCTTTGGAAGCAGTTTTCTTTTCAAAATAACGTATGGTGGAAGTTTTCTACCATCGGCAGTTACTCTTAGCATCACAGTAATGAGTGATTTTTCATTGCCTGTAGATTTTGATTATAACTGATTCTGGACCCTTCTTGTTCACAGTAACACTTGACTGCATACTGAAAAACACTGGTGTTTGATCAGCATTTATCATCTGGCCAGGCAGGTAATTGTGAGATTTTCTGTTTTATCATAAATCACTGACATGTTATCAATTTATCAGCATAATCTGCACGTAAGCGTTGTGCAAGGGTCATGCGATGTCATAAACACAGACCCGAAAAGCACATCATGCATTTACACCAGTACAAACTTGCCTTAAATTCAGTTACTAGAATTTTTAAGCCATGTGCCACCTCCAGTGCCTTCATTTGAACAACTTCTCAGGACATTGGATATCCTTGGTTTCGTTTCTCATGAATGTATTTGGAAACAAGTCTATCAATATCATTAAATTTCCCAGTTTTACGACCTCTGAATGCTTTCTTGATTCACTGGCACTCTTAAAGTTTTCATCTTTTTGCCATCGTACATTACATTCAGAAACACCACACTTCTTAGCAGCATGCATATTATTTCTTTTGCCTCTCGTATAACTCATAATTTTAAATTCACATTGTAGCTTCCTCTCTCTCCCATGTATATATGAAACAGAGAGGACACCCTCTATTCAACACTATCTTTTACATGTGGATCGGTCATTACTATTTTAATGTCAGTGACTGCAGACAGCAGTATGGTATTTGAATACTGTAATTAATGCACACACGTATGAAAAGAGCACTGAACACTCAAATGGACATATGTATTAACAGAACAACAAATACACATAATAATAGAACAATGAACACTCCAACGCAGATACATATTAATAGAAAACCAGTCAACACAAATGAATAATCACTTTGTTAACTTAACCTTAAAGTGCACAGCTGTTTTAATGTCTGTGACACAATATGGTATTGAGTGCAGTGATGAAAGTTTGTTAGGGCATCTGCTTCATTATCTTAACCTTGAACTCATTATAACAGGAATGAATTCATTCATGATACATGTGCAGCTGATGAATGTTAAAAAATATGGTAAACTTTTTCAGGCAAAAACAACATTTTTAAATGTTAGGTTGCACATATAAGATGGATATGGTTTTTCGAGGGCATTTTAGGGGAAAAATCGTCTTTTAATCAGGTCAATACAGTATCTACATTTTAAACAAATATCTCTATGAACCACTACATCAATGAAAAAGGATTTTCTCTAATTTGGGTTACAAACCTTATATCCTACAAAATATTCTGAAATACAAAATAATCAACACATATAAGATACACAACTTGCATAGCAATAATGTTTCAAGGTCAGTTAATGTCACACTTCCAAGGATACAGAAATGTATATGCCTTTCATAAGCTGGTTGACTGTTCTTCATGAACTGAGAAGGCTGTACAACAGTCACAACATTGGTGGAGTATGAATACCAATGTCTTTTAAATGGCTGTCTAGTTTTTTCTGTGTGTAGTGACAGCAGTATTTTGTGTAAAGCGTTAATTGTGAATTATTGTATGCAGGCGTCTGTAACTGGCAACTTACATTACTGAGTGTTGGACAATTGTAAACTTAAAGAACTGTGTATGTGAGTGTCTTTGTTTATTGAAACACTGTTAAACTTATAATGATTTCTCTGACATTTCATTATTTTATTCAACTGTTTAAATAACAACTTGTGTGATCATTGTAACTATATACATATATACAATATATACAATTTATTTACATTTTATGAATAAATAGTAATAGGATGATGTAAATATATTTATTTCTTCTTAATTACAATTAATACATTGGAAATTAGACAGGATTAGTGCTGTCTCATTTTAACAAGTATCTTTTGACGTTTGAGATCAAAGGTATTACACAAAGTAATTGAAAATTTTTATTTTATTAAATTACCACACATCACAAGAAGCAAAATGTTCAACACAATGCAAACAATTTTATAATATAAAGCATATATAATCATGTACTTGTAATTATAACATATACAGAATAAAGACCATGAAGCACATATAAAACTTAAGATAAAAAATGAAGAACTATGCTGAGGCTCCCAACAGAATGTCCCTTATGTATGTTTCTGGATTGGTTATTTCATTTAAAAGACCTGAAAAAAAATTATAAATAAAATTACATTATGTAACAATATGTTCAGGTGAATTAATTAACCTGACGGATATTTAGCATTGTTACTTCATATTATGTTATTTTTTCTAGATTAAACCTTGCTCTCTTTCAAATTTTGTCCCCCCCCCCCTACACACACAGTATCAACTTTTTTAGCACACTTCATTAATAATTACTCGATTTCATTATATCAATGTTTATGTCTCACTTCGTATTATGAAAAACAAGGTATGTTTTGGCCACACAGAATGACATCTAAAATATATTATACACATATAAAATATTATACACACATATATGTTACATTCATACATTCATATCATATAAAAAATAAGTTCAAAATAAACCTAACAAAATAAAAAAAATTTAATGTGGATATAAATTAAATTATTTAATCTCATATAAAAAATGACAATAATAAAATAACATAAGCTTTCAGTATAGTCAAATTGGTAACTATACTGTTATGCCAGGCTGTTAGGCTGTGACCCATAATGTCTATAATTAGTGCTAGATGTTTCAACGTACCTATGACAGACATCTTCAGTGGCACAGGAATAGAGATCTCAAATGCCTGTGTAGTTTGATACTTGGAAAAAATTTATAATAAGTGCTTTAATGGGGTAGTGCTCATTGTCCTATGCGGGCGTTTGAGATCTGTTTCTGCACCACTGAAGATGTCCGCCATAGGTATGGTTGAACTGTCTAACACTAATTATTGACATTCTGGGCCATGGTCTAATAGTATCATTAATACTGTTTCAACTCGACTAATTGGCATACTTGACATTCTGTTTTATAAGATAGTCTGGTCAGTAAGAACTATTTTACTGTAAATATCTAAAAATGGAAATTTCATAAAGAGAAAACTAATCAAAAACTCAATGCTTGTAGTCTTTTGTCACAGTTTATGAAAAGTCATTCTACAACAAATGCTTAAAAACAAATCAGATTTTCACTGGTTAAAATGTACGAAAGTATTCCGATTTTTAAATTTAGTTCTTCAGTAAAGATTTTAATCCTAAGTTGGAAACTATCCTACTTTGTTCATAGAAAGTAGACAAATATATTTATAATAATAAAATAAAAATCACAATTGTATTTAAATATTATAACTTACCTAAAACATCACAGAACTCATCTAACGAAGCACAAGGTAAAAGTTCATCACAATATGTTGCCATAAGCCGTTCCGAAGATTTTAATAAAGATTCATCATTGTGACGAATATAATCAGCAAGTGCTGTTGGCCACTGCTCTTCACTACCAACTGTTAATCCCTGATGAAACACAAGAACATAACAATAAAATACAATATGCCAATAAAATACATATTAACTGTACTGATAAGGTTCAACTCCTTGTCCACACAGGTCATTCATTTTATTCAATTTTTCAACAGCATAAATGAAAAAGGGATGTTTCAATAAATTAACTCAAAAATTAATTAAGTTTGTAGTTTATAGACTACCTAATAACAGAAATTTGTTTAATTTGTGAACTGTTCCATTATAGACAACAATGAACGTCACAGTAACAATTAACATTAACTATCTTTGTTATAGTCCATCTTGTGACTTCGTTTTTTACGCAACATTGCATTTCAAGAAATCAGTTCTGGTTGTAAAATAATCCCAATGAAGTTCATCAAAAAATAAAATCCACAGTCATAAAGTCGACTCAATACAGCAATCAGCTGGCAATGAGATTGTGCACACCAACTCTGCTGTGATTTGTCAGGATTGCATTTAATTTATATTTTTTATTGTGATGACTATTATTTTATTTGACAATCTAATGATGAGGATTTATCCATGAATGTGTCATTGTATAAAAAACAAAGTCACAAGACGAACTATAAAAAGGTAATTAGTACAGTTACACATGACTTGGAGACTAAACAAAATGGAAATAAACTTTAAATAAGATAATTACTTAGTTACAATACATAAATACAAACCTTAAAATACTGCTTGTAAATTGTATCTATCAGTCCAAAAAATACTAATGCACTTTTGTAAACACAGTAGTCTTTTACAGCATTATCAGTGACTTTATGTGTGCCTGCAGGATGAGTATGACGGACATGTGCTAACACTATGAGACGGCGCAGATGTGCAAGACGACATTTAGTCCAACGTGCTGGTGAATGTAGACACAAAGATAGAGTTATCCAATACAATGGTCCTTCAGCTTCATAACTTGATTCTAACCATTTTTCTATTGCAGAACATTCTAAATAACTACTCATACTTTTTTCTTCACGAGCACCAACCCTAGTCCTAAAAAATTTGAAAACAAATGTACATTTATTGTGGTACTTTTAAGCTTTATTTCTAAGAATTATTATTAGGATAAAATAACAGTATGTTATTGACTTGTTTACTATTCAAATTAAGCACACTAACAATTCTGTGATATGTTAATCACAGATACAAACGTTACAGTGTATAAGTTTAATTCAATTACATTAATATACATTACATTTTATTAATTACATTTTAATATAATGTTACTTAATACAAATTCTAATACAATACGAAAATATAGTACAACTGAAATCAAATTTAATAAGGAGGAATAAAATGCTACTTTTAAAAAACGATTTACTAACAATAACAAGGATTGCTTACGTATTAATGACGTATAATGCCATATGCAACAGGTATGGAATAACATGCATATTAGACTGTGGGCCACCTCCTCCAGCATCATCATGGAAACTCTTCTCTTGAGCAAAACGAAGTAGTAAAAGCTTGAGATCATGTATAGTTGACACATAACCAATGTCCCTGAAACATGTTAAAAACAAAAGATGTAAAACTGTATATATGTTCTACTAATTCATTGAGGGTAACAATATGTAATTTGTACTGCAAAAGCAGACATATAACCTTCTTTTTGTAAGTCTTCTATACAAAAAACTCATAAACTCGGTTCTCATATTTCCTCTACAGAAGTAAATTTATTTGTGTGTGTGTGTACAAATGTTCTGTCACCCTTCCCCACCCCACATCAAACAATTAAATTATTACTTATTATTTCATGTGTGCTAATATACATATATGTTACTGTTCAAAAAGGAATAAACATTTTTCACAAGTCATGAAGAAGTATTTTTGCCTGTTTGTCTGTGATGAATAAATACAGTTATTATTCTGTGCTTTACAGGTGCACAGAGATTGATCTGGATTCAACACACTGTTCCGATTCACAAAACTATTTTAAACAGTTTGTTTCATTCGTTTACTTAAAAGTAACTAACTGACTTGTACGGAAGTTAATATAAAAATGTATGCATAAAATTAAAAAAATTAAACATTTTTATTTTCATATCTTATGAACAATTCTACCATCAAACTTTTACTTACAACAAAAACTGTCACTAAAGCTACCAAGTGAGCCAATTATTTTTAACACTCTTCCATACCTATGACCAGTACATTCTTGTAGATACGTGTTGTGACGAGCAAGGCAACTAGCAAATGCTGACTCTGGCACTTGTGGTCCCCACAATGGCAACAACCCATTGCATCTTGTGTTTGCATTTTGCAAAGCAGCTGATTCCCACTCATCTCTAGCACGCGCTAATCTATTATGCAAATTGTGCTTAATTAATAAAAATGTACACACAACATTTATATACTAAAACTATTTCAAAAATTCATTAATTTTAAGCAAAATGTATAGCAAGGTAAGAGCTGATTTTCTGTAAATAATATGCAGGGGTTTAAATATAAAAAGAAGAGTTTATATTATTTTTCATTATACTTTTACAATGAACCTAATCATTGTTATTATAAACACATTTTATTGAAAAGGGCACTAGCTGTTGTAACGTTACATAATATCACGGTACCACCAGGGTCCAAGAAACACTAATCGACAATCACCTATCACCAGAACAACCACATCTAAACTTTGAAGTTGATAAAGGAGTAAATTAATGTTATAAAATACAGAAGACATCCTTAGTAAACAAAAAGTACCGTTAAAGAAATGAAGACAAACTGACAATAGACTAGATGTAAAGTGACTAATAAATAACCCAATAGATTAGGTAAAGTGAGAAAAACCAGGACAAAGAGAAGAAAAATGAAGTGGATTGAAGAACAGCATTATGAAACCCAACACAATATACAAAAGGCAGGAAGAAATAAGATATGTCCTACACCCTATGCAAGATGAGAATCAATACAAGATGAATGAGTGATAACCAAAAGAAGCCCAGAGTGAAGAACAGTTAATAACAATGAAACATTGACAAACTAATTGAGATGACTTGACTGACAAAAACTCTAAAATAAATTAATGATAATAATTAATGGTCAGGAGAGTGAAATAAAAATAGTCTAAATGTAAAGTAACTGTGTATCAGAAAGAATAACAAAAGTGCATCTTGTAGGCCAGTCATGTAACTAGAGTAAATGTAAGGATATAAATTATGAACGGTAATCATCAGTACAGCTATAATAAGAGTGATAAAAGACAAAAAATTGTATACTAAACCTAAGTAGTAATTAACATTGTTAGTGGACGGTAGCGCGATGATTTTATTTTACTAGGTTGGCTAATCTGATTTATATCTCATCAACGTTCGTGTAATCGTACTTTGACCAGTGCACATTCAGTAATCTCGGCGTTCGGTTCGCCGGACCTTTCCGTCAAGTTAGTGTTGACATTAGATGTAGGCCTTAGGCCTTACTATTTTCTATCATGGCCAACTAGCGCCACAACTTCATTCGTAACTAAATTTATTAATTATTGATTCAATATGCAGCATTAGCCAGCCTTCTTTCAATTTATTACAGCTGTAATGTGATCATTCAAATTATTAAAACTATTCGTATACAGTCCACTTCTCTTATTTCTTAATGTAATTTAATACATCCTACACAACATCTTCAATCATAATGGAAGACCAGCAGACAAATATTTAATGCAAGATACATAATTTTCGCCCGCTCGGGCTGAACAAATTAACTCTTCCGGTCCGCACTTGCGGGACGTTACTTTTCTTAAACTGTTTCGGCCCACTTGGGCCGGGATCAGCCATATTTTTGGTCACTCCGGACCTGGATTTCCACTTAATGTCTTTTGTATCTTTTTCTGGCCATCACGGGCGGGTTAGCACGTCAGCTAATGCGACCGTGGCGTGATTTGCGTCGCCACTTCGCTCGTCGTCTTCAGGCAACGTGATAGCAAGTTCCTGCCGGCTGCAGTGCCTCAAGGTGGTCATCTTGCCAGCTGTTCACCATCATCATCAAGGAGCCGACGCTGCGGGACGTCGCTGACCAGGTACCACCAGCAACAGTAATAAGGTGCGTAAAAGAATGTCTGAGGAAGGCCTCAAGGTGCTGACCAGAAAGAGAGGCGGATTAAAGTCCGCGATAGTGCGGATACAATCCGCGGTAAATTCATTTGACATTAATTTAACCACAAAACATTTTTTGACTGTGAGATTAGAAAGTCTTAAGAGCTTAGCCTCGAAGTACGACGAAGTACAGTCTGAGATAGAGCTTATAAGTAAAGACGTGAGCACTGCTCAGGCAGACCGAGTCTAGGTTGAGGAAATGATATACTCAACTGAGGCAAACATTTTACAACTTCTTGACACTGTTAATACTCAGACTGTGCCTCCTGTACTATCGACGCCTGTGCATTTAAAACCGATAAGTTTGCCCTGCTTCTCAGGCAACATACTTGAGTGGCAACATTTCTATTCAATTTTTAATGATCTGGTGCATTCAAGATCAGATTTAACACCAGTACAGAAACTGCATTACTTGCATTCATCGGTGAAGTGTGAACCATTAGACTTAATGAAATCATTACCAATTTGTCAAGAGAATTATGTAATAGCGTTGAACTTGCTGTCCGATAGGTACAATAATCCATTTATATTAGCAAAATATTATGTACAGAACCTACTTCAGGTTAAGTCCACAATAAAGGACTCAGTCCAAAGCTTGGCTGAGTTTACAAATACTATAACGTCTTCTGTTAATTCGCTGGCGGCAATGAAGCTGTCTGTAAACCTATTTGAGTTTATTACTATACAATTGCTTTCCACTAAACTTGACCCTATCACTTTAAAACGTTGGAAGGAGTCTATAGACCCTGACAACTTGCCTAGTTTTCAAGACTTTACTCATTTTTTGAATTTGCGCCGACAGCTTTTAGAAAATACTATGCCAATTGAACCCGGACAGCAATTCAATAAACCTAGTGTAAAACCAAACAATAAGTTTGAGAAATGTAGTTTAAGAAATACTGCTGGCAGCAGTACCTTTAAGAGTTATCATGCTACGGCAAGGCATTATTCATGTGTGTGCTGTAAATCTGATCACCCGCTTTACATGTGTAATAATTTTTGCATATTAAGTGCCGCTGAGCGGGGGCAATTGGTGGCAAACCATAAATGTCGTATTAACTGCCTTAGAGCAGGTCATTTGATAACAAATTGTAAAAGTAAACAGGTTTGTAAAATTTGTTCAAAGGGTCACCACACCTTGCTGCACGCTAATTACGTGCCGAAATCAGCAGCTGCCAGCAGTAACTACTGCTCATTTAAATTACAGTGTAAAAACAATGTACTTTTATCCACTGCAGTTGTATATGTCATTGATCAGGCTGGCAATAGGCATAAGGCACGCGCACTTCTTGACGCCGGGTCTCAGATCAATTTTTGTACGAAATCACTTGCGAAAAGATTGCACCTCAAACTAACCCGATCTAATATTCCGATTACAGGAATAAGCAACACAGCGTGTTGCGCTACTGACATTGTTTCTATGCGTATTATGTCTCGCTATCAGAGACATAGTTTCGAGGCCAAATTTGCCGTCTTATCTAACTTAACTCATAATCTGCCTTCAATATCGTTTGACATCAACCGGTTCCACATTCCAAATAAAATTTTTCTCGCCGACCCAGATTTTAATATATCTTCGCAGATCGACATACTATTGGGGGCTCAATTTTATTTAGATTTAATATTAGCTAATAAGTACACACGCGGACCCAACTTCCCTATCATTCAGGAGACAAAACTGGGTTACATTTTGGCCGGCAATCTGCCCAAGCACTGCCACACCCAGGGTCCTGCTGTTTCGTTCTTGGCAAGGAACAATGACAGCCAAATCCTGCAATCTCTTGAGAGATTTTGGGAGGCAGAAACGATCCCCGGCGATACCCCTAATGGCGAGTCGGCTTGCGAAGAGCATTTTATGCGCTACACTCAGCGCAACCACGAGGGTAGATTTATAGTGTCGCTCCCATTCAAGTCTGATAATCCTCACTTAGGGGAATCCTACACAAGTGCCGAATCAAGGTTTTTAAACTTGGAGCGTCGATTCAGGCGCGATCCCAAGCTCGCTCGCGACTACGCAGACTTTATCGGGGAATACATGAAGCTTGGGCACATGACACCCATTGATCATGGCGCTATCAATTTAGGATCGTCAAATATTTATTACTTACCTCACCATGCCGTGTTTAAACATTCTAGCTTGACCACAAAATTGCGCGTTGTCTTTGATGGTTCCTCCAAGACTACAAATGGCCTTTCGTTAAATGACCTATTATTGGTAGGCCCCAATGTTCAGCAAGATCTCTTCTCTATTCTGTTGCGGTTTCGCACACATAAGTATGTCCTGATTGCTGACATCGAAAAAATGTATCGTCAGATTCGCGTTGCTGAAGAGGACTGTCACTATCAGCGTATTTTGTGGCGTGACTCTCCCCTCGAACCACTTAAGCATTTCGTGCTGCGAACAGTAACTTACGGCACGGCTAGCGCCTCCTTTTTGGCCACACGGTGCCTTTTACAAATTGCTAGAGACAATCAAACTTCCTTTCCCCAAGCGGCTTTAGCCATCACTAAAGATTTTTATGTAGACGATCTACTTACCGGTTCTGACACTATCCCCGATCTGACTAATCTGAAATCCGACCTAGGTGCGTTACTTGCTCAATATGGCTTCACGTTGCACAAATGGGCATCAAATGAACCCACAGCGGTCGCAAGTCATCACAACCTTTCACGACCCCTAAATAAACAGGACAATGTGCGTACCCTGGGCATTCTTTGGAACAACACTGCTGATTCATTTTTGTTTGATGTCAACCTATCTCCGGTTCTTCATAGCATATCCAAGAGGCAAATTCTTTCAATAATTGCCGGAATATATGATCCACTGGGTTTAATCGGACCAGTTGTCTTTTTGTATAAACACTTCATGCAGCGACTCTGGCTTTGTAAGCTTAGTTGGGATGAACCGCTTTCCGGTCAGTCACTGTCGGATTGGCATTCTTTGTGTAACAAATTAAGTCTGATTGGTAAAATAGTGGTCCCGCGATCTATTCGTTGCAACCATCAGGCGGTTACAGTTCAGTTGCATGGTTTTTCGGATGCTTCCGAGAGAGGGTTCGGCTGTTGTGTGTATGTCCGAGTCATTTATCAAGATGCTACTGCTTCCTGTCGTCTTTTGTGTTCAAAATCTCGCGTGGCTCCCTTGCGCCAAGTGTCATTACCTCGTATCGAGCTCTGCGCTTGTTTGTTATTATCGCGACTTGTGTCTAAAATTATTCCTGCTCTTCATTCATTCATTGAGGATGTACATTTGTATTCCGATTCTATGGTGGCTATTTACTGGATTCATGCGCAGTCTTCGCGTTGGAAAACATACGTCGCTAATAGGGTTGCTGAAATTCAGCGTCACACGCAAACTTGTACCTGGCATCACATTGATTCGCGACGCAATCCTGCTGATATTATTTCTAGGGGGTGTCTCCTGGACGTTTTGCGCGATTGCTCGCTTTGGTGGCACGGTCCTGGCTGTCTGTCTCAATCGTCAGAGTCTAATCCTTTCCCATCTTTCGTACCGGCCACTCCATCATCTTCGGAAGTCATCGCGGAAGAGAAAACTACACATAACCGTTCGCTAATGTCTACCCTGGCTGTTGACTTATCGTTGGACTTTTCCTCGTTACACCGGCTGACACGTGTATACGCTTACTGTTTTCGTTTCATCAGAAATATTAGGCACTCATCTGCGGACAGGCTTTCGGGCGATCTGACCCCTGCGGAAATTCATCAGTCTCTTAATTTCTTTATAAGGCAATCTCAATCGACCCACTTCCCAGGCGAAATTAGTTGTCTTCGGAACGGATCTTCTGTTTCCATCAGAAGCAAGTTAGCCTCTCTCGACCCGTTTCTTGACGACACTGGAGTGATACGCGTGGGCGGACGATTGCAGCATTCCCAGTTATCTTACGACTCGAAACATCCTATCGTACTACCCCCATCGGCGCATGTCACACGCCTTATCATCGAACGCGAACACATTCGTTTGCTTCATGCTGGTGCGCAGCTCGTGCATCATTCACTGCGTCAACGTTGGTGGATTGTTAATGCCCGGCTAGTCATCCGTTCCATTATTCGTAAGTGTCTCAAGTGCATCAGGTTTAGCGCCACACAGCAGGTTCAGAGGCTTGGCATCTTGCCATCCCCTAGAGTCACTCCTTCAAGGCCGTTTCTATTTTGCGCGGTTAATTATGGTGGTCCCTTCATGATTCGTCATGGCGGGCAGAAGTCTAGAACTCTTACTAAGGCGTACGTGTCTCTGTTTGTTTGCTTAGCAACTAGGGCTATTCACCTGGAATTGGTGTCCGACCTTACTGCCAGCGCATTTATAGCTGCTTTACGTCGTTTTATGGCACGTCGGGGTATACCTAGTCAACTGTACTCCGACAACGGCACGAACTTCAGGAAGGCCCGCACCATCTTACATGACATTTACAACTTTTGGCACGATAAGGATGCCATCACCTCGATCAAGTCATTCACATCCTCTCAGGGGATATCATGGTCATTTATTCCGCCCTCCTCACCTCATTTCGGTGGCCTTTGGGAGAGCGGCATCAAGAGTTTGAAATTTCATTTGCGGCGCGTGGTAGGCAAATCTATATTAAACTTCGAAGAGTTCACAACCGTTTTGTCTCAGATAGAGGCATGTCTGAACTCTCGACCTTTATTTGCTATTTCTTCGGATGTTAATGACCCGGTGCCACTTACACCTGGCCATTTTTTGATCTGCGCGCCCCTAACTGCGATTCCTGACCCAGACCTTTCTCACGTTCCTGTTTCTCGCCTTGGTCGTTGGCAATTACTTCAGAGGTTTGTCCAGGGCATTTGGAAGGCGTGGTCTCGTGATTATTTGCACCAGCTGCAACAGCGTCACAAGTGGAAGTTTGCCAAAGATAATGTTTCCATTGGTGACTTAGCCTTGCTCATTGAGGACAACTTGCCTCCATTAGCCTGGAAATTTGGCGTGATCATCGCCACATTTCCCGGCCCAGATAATTTGGTTCGCGTCGTGGACATTCGCACGCCTACGGGTGTTTTGCGGAGACCAATACATAAATTATGTCTATTGCCAGCGCGAGACGAGATGTGACACTATGGTTACAGCACAATGCGGCTTTATTCCGCCATTGACTTATTATTTATTACGACCATTTGGTCAACATGATTGTGATGGATTGTCACAATATTTTTGTCAATTTTGCGTCATGGCACGCTTCTGAGTATCACAGTTCTGGTGATATCTTAATATTTGTATTGTATGTTAATTTTTGTGGCATACTATGTCACACTTTCATTGATCTCATGGGGTGTACTGCATGTCTTTGGGCGGTCTTATTTATTAATGTTATTACATAATATTCGCATGTTTGCTGTCAAGTAACCATGCATTCATTTCTTTATATTGTTGCTGATAAATATGTACTATTTTGTGAATGTCTTAAATTGTTAAATTGTTTCTGTAATTTCAGTATTGTATTGTTGGCTGACATTACAATTATTTATCTTGTAATTATGCAAATTATTATTGTTGTATTCACATAAATTGTGTCAATGTAAACTATTGTAAGCGTCTACCGTGTGTAACTGCCTTGTCTAATTTATTTATATTGTACTTATATTTTATTCATTTTTGTAAGTAAGCATGCACAATTCTTTATTTAAATTATGACATACACGTCATATCTGGGCTACATTCAGCATCTAGCTTGCTCACACGTTGGCATACATTGTAAATTCCTGAAACTTCAGGAATAGCGTATTTAGGTTGATACATGTCGCCCTCCTGAATATACAATGAAACATGCAACTGTAACATGTTCAACAACAATTTTATTCATGTAATGAACTTCTGTACAGGTCTACGGACCTTAGCTAGCATTAAGCTAACTCTATGACTTGCATATTATGTATTTTTCGTTCATGTTTTGTAATGTTACGTACTGCGCACTTGTGTCAGTAATATTGGTTAACCAGACTTAGTGGTACATGAAACAGCTGTTTGCCAAACCTTGGCCTACAGTCGCCTATCTGCATGCTTATCTCAAATTAGCGGCCGATTGCCGTTATCTAATCTCAACTCAAGGTTCAACTCAGCCTTGAAGCTGATTCTAATTATTAAAACTCCACTATTTCAAATTGAATTGTAAATGTATTATAATTTATTAAAGAATGTATTAAAAAATCTTTTTGATTTTTGACGGGCAGCTTATGGACGGTAGCGCGATGATTTTATTTTACTAGGTTGGCTAATCTGATTTATATCTCATCAACGTTCGCGTAATCGTACTTTGACCAGTGCACATTCAGTAATCTCGGCGTTCGGTTCGCCGGACCTTTCCGTCAAGTTAGTGTCGACATTAGATGTAGGCCTTAGGCCTTACTATTTTCTATCATGGCCAACTAGCGCCACAACTTCATTCGTAACTAAATTTATTAATTATTGATTCAATATGCAGCATTAGCCAGCCTTCTTTCAATTTATTACAGCTGTAATGTGATCATTCAAATTATTAAAACTATTCGTATACAGTCCACTTCTCTTATTTCTTAATGTAATTTAATACATCCTACACAACATCTTCAATCATAATGGAAGACCAGCAGACAAATATTTAATGCAAGATACATAATTTTCGCCCGCTCGGGCTGAACAAATTAACTCTTCCGGTCCGCACTTGCGGGACGTTACTTTTCTTAAACTGTTTCGGCCCACTTGGGCCGGGATCAGCCAGTTAGTACTACAAGATTAATAAATGAGAGACATAAAAACTCATCATGAGATGAACACATTGTTGTCAACCAAAATAGGTGACCCATAACCTAACTCAATGTGAATTGTGCACTTAAAATAACAGAATTAAATAATGAAATGGTTATTAATCCAATTTCTGTTGGACAGTAATGAACTTATATGTTATAAGGATAATACCAACAATAAAATTAGTCGACCGTTGTAGTCCGGGATGCGCATCTCGGCTTTGTGCATGCTCCAAAGTTTAAACATTTTTAGTGTTGAATATGTGTAAATTATAAGTTTTTATGTTTTGATATTTTAATTAAATGACGACCTCTGCTGAGTGACAATACCTGAGGATGTCCCGAAATGCGTAGTAGTAACGAAGATAGAAATAAAGCCACCAGACGGACAAACAAAATAAGGTAAATACTTTATTCAGTCAATATATAAATAAGTGGCTTGGACACCGGTAAACATGAATATAAAATAAAATTAGCTATCATAACATGGAAAATAAATTGTAATTAGTGTGAAATCAAATACTGAAATGGACAGTCTAAATTACCTAATAGGCAAACTAATAAACCTTAACATTAATAATAATAGAGATGAAAAATTGTCATCAGTAGAACCAGTAATGTTCAAAGTAACTTATATGATGTGACACAATTATAATTAGCATAGAAATCTGTCATGATAATGTAATTTAAACATACTTGTATAATGAGACTAGATGCAAGAACTTTTACTGAATTATCAGAAAAGGGGTATATCCTATTATCAATCAAAGGATTGTAAAACTTTAGAATAACCATTGTGAGTATTTTGTAAAGGATGATGACTCCAAAATTATGTATATAAAGGAGAGTGAAGGTAAGTTATGTAACACCATATAGTGCCTAAACTATAGGTGAATTAAAAGATTAAAATTCCAGAGAATAAATGTATAGAAATCCAAACTAAAGTGACCAGAAGTTGTACTGAGTGTTTATGATTAAGTATGTAATGTAACCCAATCAAAAGGTACAACCATTGAACAAAAATAATTAAATCTAAGTCATGAGGCTATTGGCATAGTAAAGCTTAGTACCAAATTTAGTGTTGTTTTCACCATCAAGGGATTATAATATAACCCAGTAACAGAAATAGACTCTATATTAGTGGAAACAAGTACTAGCGAAATCAGATTGCAAATAAAATAAATATAAGATAGATTTTAATAAAAAATACTGTAATAGACCTAAGTGATAACAGTGATCTTGGTCAAACATAAACAGAATTATGGCTTGTGGGGTATCTAACTATCCGAAAAGACAATTGCAAGGACTGACAAGGTTAGATTAGAGCTCACAAGTACCATAAGAAAGTTAATTGAGTTTAAAAATATTTATATCAATTTGGATAAAATACTAAGCGTCATTTTCATACTCTCCAACCCGAAGTCAGGAGCTCTTTTAGAAAATTAAATAATTTTATAAAGGGAGGAGGCACGTTCGATGGAATGTAGTCGATCATTCCACCAATCAAAATAGTTATAGCGAGGCTTGGCACAAAACCAATGCCACGCTAAGCATTATTGTTGTACTGTCGATGAAGGAGACGAGACGAGAGCTCCAGATGCCAGAAGAGAAAAAGTTAATCTAATCTGTGCGCGTATCAAACGTCATGTTGGGACCAACCTAACCCAATTTTTTCAAAGGTTTTAATTAACCTAGTAAATCAATCGAGTGACAGTGCGACTCGATTGCAAAGTGTACAATCCCTTGCAATCGCAGGAATATAAAATAAAAAGGGAGTATAGCGACTTTGAATTAGTCTTAAGAAATTTATAAAATGAATGGTAATATTACCATGTATAGCTTTAAGACAATTTAAACTGAACACTGAAGGGGCATTAAACCTCATGAAGTTTATAATTAATAATTTTCGTAGTAATAAGAATCAGTGAACATTATTAACCCTATATTATAAGATGATTTGTAACTGACATTAGGACGCTAGGCCTTATTGAAATTTTAATTTGTTTTATTTTTTAAACCTTTTCTTAATTGCCAACCATGTTTGTGAAAGTAAATAAGTTACCTGCAGAAGGTTATGATATCCAATCTAGTGTTTAAGATGTTTTTTTTTTCACACTAAAAGAACTTATAAACTTTTGTGCACTTGAATTTTATTTACTATTAAATCATTATTCTTTTAGTTCAATTGAACTGATATGTTGCTGACACACCATGTTTAACCTATATGTTGATGCCATACGTCTTTGAAGTTTATATAATCAATCAAGATTTTATTTATTAAATGTAATCACTCTCCTACTAATCAATTTTTATAGTAGTGCAATCTCCTAGTTTAGTATCTTGCAGACTCAAAGAACTCATGTTTATTTCAAATAATCTAACCTAATACAAAGTGGTATATCATGGCCATGAAATCAGATTGACCACCCTGAGATTCAAAGAGAAATTTTATAAATGTAATTACTATTATGAAGTTCGACATTCTTGTGGTAATTGTTTAAAGAACCAAATTAATGAGTATTAGTAAGAAATAAATTATATTTCCACTAAATGATTAGAGTTGAGACCATTATTTCACTAGACTAGACATTTACAGGCTCTGTCGACCGCGTGCGACTGCTGGCACCACTTCTAGCGCCAACAAGGGGATTTTAAAATTAATCTTGTGTTTAGCTAAGCTTATATACTCTACATGAGATCCAGGGCATCACACCAAGTAATTACTTTCATCATGAACTAACTATGGTTTCAGTGAACATCTACTTAGCTGAATCATCTCTACAAGTGAATAAAAAGTCAACGTCTCATTAAACTACGAACCACAATAACCAGTGAACAGTAAAAAAATATTAACTTTAATTAGGAAATCTATTAAACCGACGGCTTCATAATATTACAATTGCATCGAAACCAAACTTAAACCAATATAAATAAATGACTGAAAATAATTAACCAACTATAACTCAGTTTTGTTACACTGTTCATACCAAAATCAAATAGCTTACTGCTCAGTACTAAGATAAAAATATTCTGCCAAACAATTCTGTAATTAATAAAATTCATGATGAACATACCTCACAGCAGACATGTGGCAATCCACATGTACTACATTGAAATGTGTTACTGTACTATATCCTATGGTTTTCCTCGCTTTAATTTCAAACTCTTCAACATTGCATCGTTTTGTAAATGTATATATTCCCAAAACTTTGGTAGGTTGAAATTTATAACCCTCTCTACAGATAACACATACTAGCCCGGTTTCTTCTCCCAAGTCTTCCATTTGCTGTAGTATAGTGCTTTCTGCTGTCACCTGAAACATAATACTCTCAGATACAAATTCTAATCTGATTACATACAAAGGAAAGAAATATATCTTTTCATCTTACTGAAATCATATGACCAATGTCAAATCATTCTGACCAGATACTTTATCACATTAGTTCTTTACTATTTACTTCCATTAACTAAATGTTTTATCTACTCAGGTTTTAAAGCAACTTCCACTTCATTTCTTCTATCTGTACACTATATTATTTTAATGTTCTGTATCGTAATCACACACACAAAAACAAAATGTACAGTACTTACCTGGCCTTTATCATTAGTCCGCATACCAAGTGCTCCGAGCTGCTTTTCCCGCATAGCCATAGCTAGTCTTTTTTTCTCTGCCCGTGTTTGTTCACGAACTTCTTCTATTCTACTTGCAACAGCAGAATTTGTTTTTAAGGCTTCAAGTAAGTTTTCTGCCAAGGAACCAACATGCTCATCTGATGACACTTGTTCCAAACGATGAATGACTGGGATACAGTCAGCAGACACAGCAAGCTATATATAAGAAATCATGACAAATTATACTAAACACACTTCTATGGTAATACTATTACTGCTTAACTATAAAATATTATTGAATGTATAAAATATATGTTTTAAGAATTATGGAAAGCTACATTTTACAGTATTATAGGATACAATATTATAAACACATACAAAATGCAGTGGCAAGGGTCCAGTCATCGGGAGATTTGGCGATAACTCAAAGTTAAGTATTAGTATATTTACCTTTTTTATACCTTCTGAATATACTTTAAAAACTCTGTGAACTGGGTGCAATAAGCGTGTAACACAACCAAACACAAATACCAAAGCATAAGGGATTCACTACAATCAGCACTACCATCTATATGCTCCTTACCTCACCCTATGCCAATACACTCCACCAGCCTAACACTAATGCATCGACAAAATATACTGAGTCCAGTAATCAAAAATGAATGGCCTTGCCCACATTAAAAGTAATATTACAAATGTGTATCTTGTATTCTTTTTAATGTGTTACTGAACCACCTTCCCATGCATAAAGGCATGTTCAGCCAAACAAGGCTGTTACATGGGGAGCCCAGATCTATCCATTCAAATTTAACTTCAAACTCTTCCACACTGCACTGTTTTATAAATGTGTACATTCCCAACTTTGGTAGGTTGAAATTTGTAATCCTCTCTATAGAGAATACGTACTAGCTCTGTATCTTCCATTTCTGTAGTATTGTGCTTTCTGCCGTTGTCTTAACAATCCTCGTTAAGACTCATTACGGCCAGTCAGTGCTGGTTTCATACAACCTAGATAGCCGCTACCATTCTACTGTGAAGCTTGGTCAACTTAAAAATACCTTCTGCAGGATCTGGTGAAAAGCTAGTACAGAATTCCTCTAAATATATTATACCTCACACAGGACATGGAAGATATTATTGGCCTATCTCACCAACTGTGCTGAGACACCGAAATGGTAGACAACCCTCTCTTGTTGGACATCTTCCTGTGGACACTCTTCAAGCATAACACAATGACTTTGTGGCTGGATTCCCAGAAAATTTACTATTTACTCACACTTCTGCAAGAGTATACAGGTATATTCTTTATAATCTGCAAGAGTATGGCTATTCGGGAGTACTTTAGCCGCATACCTGCATGTTTGGCCCTTATAAGATCGTCTATTTAATCAGGAGCCTCATGGAGAAGGGCGGGTCAGTTTCCCAATCTTTAGTTTGCAATGTTCCTTTGGGCTCGATTGTTGAATAAAACTGTCCAGTGCCATAACAATAATGACAATAATTTAAATATAGCAGCCTCCTGTGTACAACTCACCTACAGCTTTCCCATAACATGGCCTGTTACTGCATTAACTGCAATGGGATATATGCTGCCAACTACTGGAGCCGCTGGGTACAAACACTTACCTAAATGCTCTGCATTCTGCTGAGCAACGTCAACTAGCAGGAGTAAAAACAAACTTTTGTGCCTCTTTTAAAAATGCTATTTAAAATACACCTACCATCTTTAAATCTCATTTTAAAATTTCTACAATTTGAGCTATCATCTCAAATTAAGCTTTCTAATATTAAATCTATTTTAACAGACTTTTTGATATGCCACACAACAAGCTTAATGACCCCCCCCCCACACACACAGAATAATTTTCAAGTCACACCTGTGATTGATTTAACACGTAGTGACTGTAAACAGCGCATGCTATACTTTTAACATGAAACACATTTCAATGAATTTTGGATTAAAGTGGACTAATTCTTAAATTCTTATACACTTGGACTTTGACTTACTTGAGTAGGTTCATGTTGTGCTGCCAATCCTGTTAAAAACCTGAGAATATACTTCAGGGATGGTTTGGAAATATACTCCTTCCACTCATCACTGTCACTACGCAGTAAAGTTGGTTTTAGGCTTGGTGCATGCATCTGCAAAATAAAACATTTAGCCGTAATTCTTGCTTCTAACTGTCTAATACTAAAAATGATTTATTGTTCCGTGAACAACAAACATGTGAGAACAATAATTATGAAATTATGGATATGAAAGTATTATTATAATTACATAGTACAAAATTAATTTGATAACAAAGAAAATATTCTACATTATTCTTATATGTATTGCTTGACACACTTATAAAACTTTCTTATTTATTTCATTAACTTCTAATTACATTTAAAGCCTTACTTTACATTCAGTCAAATAGGAAAAATATATAATCACGGTTAACTTACAGATACATATTCAAGAGCTTGGTCAACAATTCCTAAAGATACAATATAATCCTTCAGAGTATTTCCAAGTGTAGTCTTGTCAATGCCTGCTGTTAGGTTGCAGAAAAGCTCCAACTGAAAACATACTTAAATTTTAGTTTCAGTTATACTTGTACAGCTACAACTGGAAGAAAAGGTTATAGCCTATTTGTACAGTGATATAATAAAACAATTATTTACAATAATGACATTTATAATTTATGTAACATTTTCATAAAACTATAACATTTTCAGAGTATGTCAGCTGTTACATTACACAACTGTCGTATAATAATTATAATTATGTATGATAAAAATGTAATCATGTTAACGATATGAAAGACCAAAAAGTCAACTCCAATGAGTAAACTGTAACAAAGTTAGTTAATATTACGTGAGGAGTAGTGGAGATAATGGCAAAGACAGTTTTCAATAATTAATATGCAAAGTAAAACATATCAATTTATTACATGTTTTTAATTATTAAGCAAAAATTGACTTCTGATAAAACCGGACGGGTTTATATCTACTTTTTGACATTTATATATTTTTTCAAGTATTTATATTTCTTATAACTACAAAAACTGGAAAACACCAGAAAAATTAATACCAACATATATTTAAAAGACTTTCAATAATATATTTAATTACGAAGTGTACTTATTATATAAAGTTTAGTACCTTACTTTTTAAAACAGTTTTTCAACTGGTCACTATAGTTCAGTATTACTCACTTGAAGAACTTGCTATGGCATAACTGACACAATTTCACTGTCACACATTAAAACTATAAGTTTTATTACAATTTTAATTTTTATCTGAATTTAGTATAAATAAGAATCTTTTATACAGAATTCTATCATGCATTACTAATTAAAACATACTGAGTAGTAGAAAGTTACCTTTTGCTCATCTTCAGGTGTATGTTCCAGATCAAATCTATTAAAATCAAGTGGGTATGGTCTAAAATGATCAATGAGCACCGCCATTTTTTCCTGGTTAGCGTAAGTTAAAGCTGCTAAAACATGAGTAAGATGGTGAAGAATTGCAGGATTAGACCGAACACTAGGACATGTCGAAGTTACTTCTAATAATGACCGAATATGTTCTGGTCCACCCAGTGTTCCAGAGAACTTGCTAAATTCTTCTGGAGATTGACTTGCCGCCTTTGACAACACAGTTTCCATTATCTACAACAATACACATATGATTCAGTCTAAATATATATTTCATATGTTCCTACACGAAAACAACATATTTTCAAAATTTTTTATTTCACTTTAAATAGTTGATATGTGAAAGTACATACATTCCTGAACATACACTTTGAACTTACCAATTCTGGACAAAGATATGTATATATATATAAAGTGTTGCCATCTGTGGATTTCTTTAATATTACTATTGTATCAAGACATATGAGCCCAATATTTTAAGTAACAAAATATTAACACATGTCATAATAACTGAGTTAACAAGACACATCAAGTATTTAATCTGGAAATGCCAAGAATGAAACTACATAAGCAACTCATCAAGAAGAATAAACTCACAACGCAGGAGTTAATAAAATGTAATGGTAATAAACAATAATAACAACTTATAAGAAGAAAGAAGATACAGTAAACAGTGATTAACCACAAGAGCCAATAACCCAATAGATTCGGTCAGTAAGGAACAAATAAAAACAAGGAAGAAACATACTACGAGAAAGACACATAATAACCATGGCATAAGTTATAGATTCCAAGAGCCAGTCAACTATAGATTAACATCTTACCCGTATAAATACTAACTGAGAGACTCACAGATTGAAAGTAAAACAATAACTGACTAACTTAGATGACCCATATATGACCAATAATGTTGTAAATGAGTAGGGCATCCCATATTAGACAAAAGAGTGGAATAATGTTAGCACAAAAAGAAGCTGTAAATAACAGCATAATGACATATTATGCACAGCATCAATGTAATATAAAAGAGAATTAAAATTGTCTCATAACTATAATAATTGTTAGTCAAGTAATCAAAAAATCATGTAAGATAGGAAAAAAGAACTAATTAATGAATTACCAGTTGTCATTAATAACAAAATACTTGAAAAAACAAGGTTAAAAAATGTAAATTTGTATCAACTCTATACACCCATTGTTGCTACAAATAAGAGAACCACATAACCTACAGGTACTTTCCACCTAATTTCATATTTAATAATAGATAAAAGATGTCTAAACTGAAATATTTTGTACCCTAAATCAAGTAGAGGTAATAAGGTTTATACCAATACCAATATCAGATACCAAGAATCTTTATATCTTTATATAAGAATTAATGTAAACAAAATGAACAAAAACAACCAAAATGAGATTCACCATGTGAAACATAGATAAAGCCACATTACAATGTTAGATAGGAATAACAGAAGGATACCTATATAATAAGTAATATATAATATCACTATTATAATAGTATGAGAGAATTTTAAACAGTGACATAATGTGTAATAAGAATAAATAAGCACATCTGTCAAGTGACACCAGATGTAACTACTATTATCTAATTCTATACGGAGCAGACAAGTGTATTAATAACACAAGATTGACTATCAATATACTACTTATAATGAACTATCCTGAACTAGATAGTGGTCTGAAAAGACACTACATTCTCAAATAAGAGTTAAAATACAGGTACACTTCATAGTGCCATACAGAGGTCATATTAATGACTAAAATACCAAGGAATAACAATGTATTCCAACAAACAAAGACAACCAGTAGTTATAACAACTCAGTGTTTACAATTGGGACAATACAGAAGTTACCCAGATAGCTATTATTATAAATAATTTGTTAATATAATTAATAGACTCTTAGGCTAAACCAATGTTAGGATAAGAACTATATTTTGTCAATAATTATAAGTAACCAATAAGTGAGAAGTGCTGAAGGACTTTGAAGGCATGCTCTCAAAGAGATATGATTGCCATTAAATAGTTATAATTCATGAATAAATCAAATTAATAGTGAATAGTGTAAAGTGATAATCTCAAACATTAACTCCCTTAATAATGAACGAAAGCACATCATGAGTGGACTCTAAATGAAGAGCCAAATGCTAGCAATACAGTGATAAGCTTAGATTCAAAATCTATGCAGTAATAAGAAAGTTACATCAATTATAAAATATTTGTGTCAATTCGAGCAAATATGTATACTCTCAAACCCAGCTACCCCACGCTAATAACAACAATTAAAATATTTTGCAAAGGGGGTATGTGCATTAAATTAAAGATCGTCAACCAATCAAGTCAGAGAAATTAGCCAATTTTACAACAATCGCAGAACGGAACGGCAGCACATGTGCCATTTCGAGACACTTTTTAATCAACCTTTGAAGAGTGCAGACGGCGGCTCGACACCGGAAGAAATCAGCTGTTTATCTAATTTGTGTGCGTCAGCGATGTCAACAAAGCAACATAACCTAAATTTGTGAAAACATAACTACACTATTATTGAAGATGTTTGAAGTGTAACAGTGCATTAATAAGGATTGCTAAGTGTATAATCCCTAGCAATACCGACATTTAAAAGGGAGTAGTGATATTCTCAAATTAGTTAAGAATTGAAAAAATGACGATATAATCGAACAACATTCTAGTAATGTGTATAAAATAAAGTATGTAGGTCATTGCACCTTATTAATATCATTCGGTCAACAATAATAATGATAATTCTCAATTTAATTTAAATATTTCAAAAATAAGAATTTTGAAAACATTAATTGTTTATCATGTATGAATACTGAGTGTGCTATAACCACACCCACCTGATTGAAGTTATTATACAGTAAACCTAGATTAAACTAACAAGCATTAATAAGAGATTGAGGATTGTCGACTGTCTGAAGCAATTAACGAAAGTTAACGAAAAATGCAAATGTTATTTACGTTTTGTATTTTAGGAAGAGTCTACTACTACTATTTTGAATATGTCTGTTTATTATGAATAAGAGCTAGTGTTATTAAGCTATATAAATACTTGCAACTAAACAATTACCTTTTACGGAGTCAAGTATGATGATTCAGATGTTTCATTAAACAACACTGTTTCGAATTATTATTTTATTGTTCACATTTTAAATATTTTATCAAAAGTTACTTTAACGTTAACAAATGTTCATTAAATCATTTATTGTCAGTTGACTAATAAACTAGTTAACCTAGAATGCCCAAAGCAGGCATGGTTATAATTTTATATGTTAAGTATTAAGAGATGATTGAGTTGTAATGCAAATGTATCTTTCAACTGCCTGATAACGGTAGATTAAGATTTCTAGTAAATTATTTGGTATTCTGCAGGCTAAAAGAACCCACAATGGAATTAAATTATTTAACCAAAAAGCATGTTAACAACAATCTGACGTTGTAGATCAGTCATACCACCCTGAGATAATTTTTGTAAAACAAATAACCAATGTTAATTAATTTTGAACCAAAATGGTTAATGATATTTTAGATCATTAAAGAAGTGTTAAACAAAGAATAAATTCTCATTTTATACGATAAAGCAGTCAGTTAGTTTATTTCAATAGACTAGAGTTTATAGAATTGGTGAACGCCTCTTATTGGATAACACAACAAACAGCAGCGATTTGAATACGGTAAGTCAATCTAAAGATTATATTGCTATATCGATCCTGCAAGATCGGTCAGACTCACTACAAGTAAGTGATCATTTCTTACCAGATATTTGTACTTTCAGTGAGGAATCCACGTCACCGATTCGACTAGTCGACGGAAGAATAATAAATTAAAATAAATTAATGAAAGTTTAAATACTTCACTAACTAACTTCAAGAGCAATTCACTGGATTTATTTATATTGGATTCAATTAAACCATTGAATTGGATTGAATAAATCAATAAATTATAAACTAAAAATAAACCTTCAATTAAAATTTAACCCAAAGACACGGATATTAAAAACACCGGTACACAGTTACGTTACACTATATAGTCTGTTACTAATGCGTTCCATGGTTTTTGACAAACAATGTATATACCGAACATTCTAGCATTTTTCTTGAATGAAAGATACTGGTGTGCTGTGTTGTTTATAAAATATATTTCATGAATCATAAAACATGTAATGGCACAAACTATTGGGATTTATTTTGTTCTTTACTAATTGTAAAAAGTCGTAATAACCAAAGCTGAACAACGTTTTGATCACAAACGCTTGACATTGTGTGAACACCTTGTAGCCCACCTCGTACCAAGCTGTGCGAGGCACAAAAGTAATTAAGAGTCTGGGAATGTTAAGTATTCACGCGGACGAGTGCACGGTTCGGCCAACATTCACATGGAAATGTCACGTCTGAATAAATTCCTTCTCGCCTAGTGATGGGAACAAAGAAGCACAGAGTGCGAGCTACCTGCAGCGCCTAAAACCTGGCGGGTAGGCAACCAAACGCACACACACATACAGTGCGCAGATAACAAAGACAGTCGGCAAACAACATCTCACGATAATGGACGCGAGCAGTTTGGCGCGTCCGCCGGCTGGGCACAGTATTCGTCTCACTCACACAGAAATGGGAATTTTATAGTTAAAGACAGTCAGCATATAACTTCTGAGCCGCGCAGGTGTGTCAATGCGCGGTTCGCCGAAAACCTGTACTCAATAATGTAAACCGACTGGCCGAACATAAAAATGTGTATTTGAATTGTGTTTAAATAATGTGTGAGCAACTAGCAGTCGACAAAAGCCCTCAGACGGCGCAGTTCTCTATATCAGTGCTCGAACAAAATTTTGAAGTCGGCCGACAAATAAAAAGTGAATGGACGTAAGACAGAAATACAAAATGTGAACAAAAGTAATTTACATCAAAGCTAAACGGTGAATTTTGGACCTAAAAAGTGAACAAAAGCAAATTAACGGTAGTGTTGCAACCACGTGAAGACGGACACAGCAGTAATGCGTAAAACAGGAAAGTACCTAGGTAAACAGGTAAGATTCAATTTATTAATGGTGAATTAGAATATATTTCAAAAAGAAATATTTCATATTTAAATAGCCATAGTCCACAAATTTTGAAAATTTGGTGAGCAAATACTGATTCACAAGCCATCGTTTCTGTTCATGCTGTTCTTAAGTATATTGCTAAGTATGCTAGCAAAACTGAACCAAGATCGGAAGGTATGAAACATTTCGTTAGACAAACAGTGCAAGTGTCACATAGTAATGTTAATGTTCAACAAATAGTTCAAAAGATTTTGATAAAAATGTGTGCTGAACGTGATTATTCTGCTCAAGAAATTTTTTGGATTTCAATGAATTGGCCTTTGTTTCGATCATCTCATCAATTTGTTTTAATTAATTTAT
The DNA here is from genome assembly GCA_034769895.1 of Magicicada septendecula. NCBI lineage: Eukaryota > Metazoa > Arthropoda > Insecta > Hemiptera > Cicadidae > Magicicada > Magicicada septendecula. The sequence continues at coordinate 152,493,999 of CM068368.1, read as the reverse complement.
CACATAATGTATGGGAACAACTTGATATGAATAGAGAGGATGGAAGCATTTATATTTCAAATTCTTTGGAGAAATATCAACAGTGATCAGCGGAATTTGAAAATATGTCTTTAAAAGATTTTTTTACAAAAATTTATAAAAGAGGTGCAAATTATAGTACTAAAAAAGTACCTTTTATTCTTAGAGTCATTCCAAAAATTAAATATGATCCTGGTGTTGAAAACACTGAAAATTTTTATAAGCAACAAGTTTTATTACATACTCCCTGGCGACAACTTGTAACGGAACAAAGTAAGAGGGTTTTTAATTTTATAATTTTGATTTTAACTATTTGTATGTAACTTTTTGAAACACCCTATGGTTGAAACCGTACGAGGCAGAGTCAGGTACAAAAGAAATTATAACGTTGGAATGTGTGAGCGAGCGCGCGTATGTGCCGCCTTTTGCGACATGTGTTCAGAGAACACAAAAGGGCATGGGAAAGTATGTAATCTCCGACCCAAAATTCATAACGGAAGTAAGGCGAATTATTCCCGCTTGCCGCATTTCAACCAATCACAGAATGAGGTGAGACCGCGCGGCCAACGCCTAACGCTTGGCAGGCATGCAACCAAGCACGCAGAAGGTTCGCAGTTGTTCACCACTCGTCAACCAGCATAGTCGGTAGCTCAGCAACAGTATCAGTGAAATAATGATGGGAGGCCGGTGCGTGTGAGTACGCCCGGCCTACCCCAAAATTATATTTGAACGAGACTGCGAAGAAAGTAAAATGAATTTACTAAATACAGAAACTTGAAAAAAAACCAGTGATAGCTGTTGTGTGGTAGGTACAGTGTAACTGAACGTGAAGATGGCAGAACAATTGGAATGGCAAGGAGGAAGTTAAGTACTGTGAATATGTTGGCCAACAAAGTCTTAAATATTTAAATAATTGAAAATTCAGAAAAAGGGGGTGAAAGAGAAATGTAAAGAGCGTGAGTGTGTGTGTGTGTGTGTGTGTGTGTGTGAGGAAATTTGAAAAAAGACGTCAAAAGTAAAAGTACGGTACTGGTTTGTTAGGTAGAATAAAACTTTTTAACTTTTATATGATAGAGGTAAGAATAAATAAGAGATAACGTAATAAATATGAAACAAATAATATTTCATAAAGAAAAGAGAAAGAAAGTATTTGAAAAGTGTTTGAAATAAGAGTTGGTTTAAATAGCATAAAAATGTGTTAATCTAATTATTACGTTACACCCGTAACCTGAGTTCTGCATCAAGAATTCGTCTAAATGAAACCTGTCGAATCTTCTGATCTAAGGGCATTACATGATCAAAATTAAGTAAGTGCAAGTATTTTGGTTTCGACATATCCTTAAAACATCGTGGTGACCTTGTTAGCGAGTTTGGAATCTTCTGAGGAGTTTTTATATAAAAGGTAAGTTTAACGGAATCTGGGTAAGTGAATTATGGGGCGTATTAAAAGGTGGAAAGTTTGTGCCTCCACAAACTGAATGATCTAAATCCACATAATAGTACTTGGAAGTTTATATATGAGCAGCATTTTGGGAATGACAATATTCTGAATTTGAATTATATACTACAAAATTTGGAAGATGAAGATTTTGAAGAAATAGACCAATTAGAAATAGATCAACCATATGATTGGATGGACGTAGCTGCTGGACCAAATAGTATTCAGGAAGAAGTAGATCTAGGTAGAAGAGAAATTGATATCAGATATAATTGGCATTCTATTTTGAATCAACAAGTGTTGAATACATTAGAAAATTTTATTGAAAATGAAAAAGTAATAGAAAATCAAAGAAATGACATTGTTATGTTCAATATAATCTGCCAAACATTGTTTTCTCTGATGAACAACAAGAACTGACAAATATGTTTGAAAAACAACTTAGTTATCTATAGTGTAACGAAGAAGAACTTCCGATTAAAAGAATTGTTATTCAAGGAAAAGCCGGTTCTGGAAAGAGTACTTTAATTAATTATTTCACTTGTCGATTGAATCAAACATTGGGATCATCTTCTTATCAACTGCTTACACCAACTGGTGCTGCTGCTGTTAATAATAATGGATCAACAATACACTCCAAACTTTTATTAGGAGTACATAAAGTATTTAGAGAACTCAGTTCACACTCACTTGCTCAATTTCAACAGGAAATTCGTGGTTGTAAATTTCTGTTTATAGATGAAATGAGTATGCTTGGATGTAGTCTTTTGAGGAAAATTGATTTAAGAGTACGCAGAGCTATTCCATCAAGACGAGATGAACCGTTTGGTGGATTATTTGTATATTTTTTGGAGGATATTAATCAGTTACCTCCTGTTAATGACAGACCACTTTACAGTGATAAAAATGAAGGAAGTGAATCCTTTTAGAAGGAAAATTATTGTTTACATCACGTATTCAAAAGTATTTATTTTATCGTCATCATTTCGACAAAATGAATCACAACAAATATTTCGAGATATACTTGATCGTGTTAGTAATGGTAAATAGTTCAAGACTATGAAATATTAATGACACACAGTATACAAACTTTTTCACAAAATGAACGTAATTTTTTCAACGATGCAATTAGGCTATTTGTAACAAATAAAAATGTAAAAGAGTTTAATCATCAAAAGTTAAAAGAATTTCGTCAACCAGTTGCTTATATTCCAGCTATTCATAAAATTGTTCTAAAGCAAAATCAGCAAGTGCAGAATTATCAGATGGACTTAAACCATTTATAATTTTATCAATTGGCTCTAAAGTTATGTTACGTTCTAATTTGTGGGTTGAAAAAGGATTAGTGAACGGAGCTTTAGGTTACGTTGAAGATATTATCTATGAAGAAAATCATAGGCCACCTGATCAAATGCCACAAGTGATAATGGTTTGTTTTAAAAATTATTTTCATTCAACTTATGAAAATAGTGGTTGTGTTCCAATTCCACCTATAACTAAATTTTGGAAAAGTGGAAATATTAATTGTTCAAGGAAACAATTTCCGTTACAATTAGCCTTTGCAATTACAATTCATAAGTCTCAAGGTTTCCGAGCTGTTGTAATTATTGGAGAAAAGGAAACTTCTATTGGTTTAACATATGTTGCATTGTCGAGAGTAAAAACTTTAGAATGTTTAGCATTAAACAGAACATTTTCTTAAGATAGATTTTGTAATATTAAAAATTCACATATGTTAAAGTATAGAAAACAAGAAGAAACTCGAATGAGACATTTTGTTATCTGATTAAAAATGTATCTAATTACTGATTTAATTATTATTTAATTGTTAATCTTTTTTTTCTAATTATTTAATTATTAATTTTTTAAAAATAATTTTCTATTGTATTTTTTTATATTTAAAAAAAATAAATATAAAAAATCAAAATTATTTAGCCATTATTAATTATTAATTTAGCCATAAAATTATTTCGAAAAACCAAAAATTACTTTTTTTTTAACTAGCTAAAAGCATGGTTTGATGGTGATTCGTGAAGCTCAAATATAAATATTTGTAAATATAAAATTTATTTGTACATAATATTTTTTGTATTTAAGCTTCGCGAGTCACCACAAAGCCATCCTTTTAGCTAGTTATAAAAAATACATTCATTATATATGTTTAAGATTCAACATACAGTAGAGAAAAATACTGTATGCAGACTTTAATTATTGGCGGGGACAGTTATAAATTACAGTGCTGTATTTTTAAGATTTACTGCTAACATTCTGATGACAAAGTTTCTCCTTTGCTCTGAAATTACGCAAATGGTTAGGAGAGTCAATAATACATACACCCCTAATTAATTTGCATCTCACATACACATGTATAATGAGTTATATTGTGAATAGTTCTTCAAATATTAACTAGTTCTGCAAGTAAATTTTATTGTATTTTCACCTGACGCACGTTTCACTGATCACATCAGTATCATCAGAGGTTTAATTAAAGTTTAAATTACTTGCAGAAATAGTTAATACTTGAAGAACTATTCATAATATTGAAACCTGCAAGAAATATTTACGAGTTACTTACAAAACAATAATGATATATGTACTTGAACATTTTTTTGTTGGACTATGTACTTGTATCTTGCTATTTCAGATTAAAAAGTGTTATTTGAATCGAGAATAATTAATTTTTCTTTCATCACAAGTAGATTCCTTATAGTGTACTTATGCTTCTCATGAACTACAAACATCTAAAGGAATAACAGTTTCACTTATAACTAAAAACTATAAAATATATATGATCTCTCGTGTTAAATATCTCCTATCTGAAATTATTATATGGTATAGACAAATGCAAATATAATTTTTTCTTATAAAACAGTGCATTACAATCATGAATTATATAATTAAAAATATTAGACACAAAGGTATAGAGGACAATGTTCTGAAACATACTAAAACCATTTATTTTGAAACTGTTAATATATGTTGGACTCTTTTGTTACTTACTTCTACTTTACTCACACAATCCATGTACTCTATACAAAATCTGTAGACAAATCAAACATAAGAAGAGCCTGCCTTGTAAATAGCAATTATAAAAAGACAAGTACATAGGTAATGTTTGAAAATTTTAAGTTGCTAAGTAGGTTTAATGGAAAATTGCTGTAGCTTACATCTAATATTTGCTGAGTGACGGCTGTCTGTGCAGAATCCGTCAGGCACAATTGAAGAGTATTCAGTAATGCTGTAACAGCAGCCAATTCGGGACGCGCCAGCATTTCTTGATTACGTTTCACTTTCACACATAATCGTAATAATTTAAGTAAAACTTGAAGTAATGGTCTAGATCTGTTAATATCTCTGATATTAGCTAACCTGTTAAGCATAATCTGTAACAAACCATAACGACGTCAAATATCATTTCAATAACATGAATCTACTATATTAGGTACAGTGAAAGGAGGACATTTAATAATATTGTTACGACAGTCTACTTGATCGTCGTAGGTACAGTGGAAACAAAATAAGTACAAGACATCAATTAAGTCACTAATCACACCTTTAATTTTTACAGTAAAATAGTTCGTAATTAACAACACAGTCTCTACAACAAAGCAAATGAAAATTGTTCACACGCAATAAAATGTCCACTAATATTAAAACTCAATTGTATTACAATTATACCGTCCAATTATAAAACGCAACACTTCACTAATAACTACTTGAACGAACATACACAGTAATAACTTGAACCGCTCTGGAAATATATCGCAGCTGTACTGAAAACTTAGGCCGCTGCCGCCATGTATTTATATCCCCGCTCCCAAACCAGAAGCTTCGAAACTGGGTCTCAGTGGTCATGTGAACTACGTAATTAACTCTGGTCTTGACATAGTCCGTGCGGCTGGCGCCTTCGAGAAACTTCTCGTATATGCGTCTACACGCACGTACGCCACACGCATTACATCGAGTTTCTTCTGGCACATTCGAAAAACACGTAGATTGTTCTGTGGGAGAAATATTGTAATATTTGATTTATGATTATTTCTAAAAATTTATGATTTTTAAGTAGGCAATATATAAATATTCATACTGTATTGTTTGTAAGATACACAGACCTATTTTGAATGTTGTGTCTTACCCCTACTCATTAGAGAAGGATCGTTCCTAATTATCTGATGCCCAATCAATTGTGAAGAACATAATTCTAATGTCTTATTTTAAAAATAAGATGTACATTCTGCATCAGTTATTTGACAGTATCGTGATATACACTGACCACATTCTTAAAATATGAAATTTAAAGGATTGTTATTACTTACATGTAAAAATATTTAGAAATGGGAGATTTCTTGTCAAACTCATAGAAATCCACCTTTGTTTTAATATTTCTTTTTGTACGAACAATATTAGGAATGCTTGCCCTCTTCTAATTATCATCTCTGTCCATGATATTTGAGACTTGTCCAAAGACAAATCCCAAGCTGAATTACCACCAGCCAGAAGGTAAAGACAATGAATGGAAGTAAATACCAGTACAGACCAAGTGTTGAGAAGAAGGATGCACAGATAATAACATATTATCACCTTTCTTCATATTTTATTCTTTTATAGCTCCAAGTTCCTTTCTGACATATTTTCACATGTGCTAATTTTAATACAGTAATTTCAGCTAATGTATAATCTTGTTTACCTCACAGGAATTAACGTTACTGTATAAATCGTGCACTGTTTACAAAGCAATTAAAAGAATTAATAATTCTTTTATACTAAATAATATAATATAAATAATGATTAATAATACTAAAGAAGCCTTTGGTAGTAATTCGGTTCTAAAATACTATGTAATTTATAGTAAAATAGTAAAATATATATTGTAACGTGATGTTTCCCTCTACATAAAGTATATACCCTATCCTAAATAAGTATCTTACCACAATAATGAAGAATAAAAGAATAATTAAGTAAAGGAAGGATTATATTAACTAAGTCTATCAACCAGGAATAGATAAAGGAATAATCGTTACAGAATCATGAACAGAATGAAAACTCAAGTAGCCTTATAAGCCAATGTATGAAATAACTTGACAAACAGACCTCTAAAAGACAAGACTAGATGATAACTTTGACATTAACAGTTACCCCAAGAGATTGGTAAAGTGAGAGAATATATAATATTACAATGTAGAAACCATAAATGATTAGTATATAAACCAAGTAATATTTGAGAATAAGAGAAATCAGTCATGTAACAAGAATAACCATTAAACTAGAAGTCAGATCTAAGACTGAGTTTGTAAACTATCATAAGAATAGAATTGTAATTAAAAAAAACTAGAGATTTAGGAGCATAATCATATATATTGCAAAGAAAATTGATAAACAATGATAATTAAAATATGAAATAACACAGCATAAACAATAAATAAAACCTTGGTAACATGACCTTAAAAGAAAGGTATGACAAGGAACTATAATCCTTGATTAAACATAAAATATATGTAATGTATAGATACTATAATATCTGTGAGTAAATAATATACCATAAGACAAGTAGAGTGTATAACATTGCATGGTAAGAATGTTGTAAAAGTGTTAATTTTGTCTAATAATGTAGTAGAGTATGAAAAATAACTCAATTTATAGTATAAAGTATGGCAATTGAACTGACCACTGGCCAATGATGTTAAATCAACCAATATTATTGTTTTTGAATAAAGAATAACTCGATTAGTAAGAAATCAATGTCAGACAACAACATACTTCTACTTAATAGAAGGACAGAGACCATATAAGGCATAAAACCGATAATAGCCTAGGTACAATATATCAAGAAAAGAATTATGTAATTAATTAAGACTTGATTAATCTAAAGATGCTTGTAAATTAATCATAAGAAGATAATTAACCAGATAGGTACTTGGGCATAGTGACCCTACCTAGACTGAGTATGACAAATAAAGAGATTGTAAAATATATAACATGTATTAAATAACCAAATGTATTTCAAAAGATTATAAAGATATTAGAATTAAGTATCAATAGTTACAGTGTATAATAGTTATGCCATTTATTGTAAGATATAAAAATAGTCATAGTGACCCAACTCAATGTTAGGCCTATTAGAGATATTAAGAGTTTTATAGCAAGTTAAGACTTATTATAATGTTTAATACAATTAAAAACATTTATTAATAACATAAAAACAAATTTACAAGAAAGGAAACAAAAATTGTAACAAAAACATCAATTTTAAACTAATGTATTAGTATAGGCGAGTCATTAAAAATTGTTTATTTTCTTATTAATGTATAGGGATATATCATGTAAGATTTCAAATGTTAAGCAAGCAATGCAATACTAATAATATTTTAATAATTGTAATTATCATCAGAAATGAATGTTAGTTTTAAGAATTTTGTGAAATTAGGATATGGAAGCTGAATACTAACAACAACGAAAAGGACGCCAAGTTCAACTGTCTAATTAAAATGACATAATGATCATTGACCATGACTAATTATTAACCAATTAGAATGTTATGTTGGGAGGGGGTGAACCCCACAGGCAGAAGTCTCGATATCAAAACGAGACGCGAACCATCGACTATAAATAAAAATGCTCAGCGCATCGCAATCAATTCGTGTATCATCATCCAAAGGAGTAACTATGGTTCTTCGCGTCAAAATTAACCTAAATTAATAGTCCGAATCAGCTTAAACGAGGTTAGGTGTTCCATGTAAACAAGAAATCATAACCCCGAAGAAATATAAAGTGTTGTGAGTGAGTAGTGAAATAATATGGGCAATCAAGTGAATTAATAAGTGAATTGTGAATAATAAACAGTGAATAACAAAAGGGAAGTATAGTGTAAACTACTTCAAAAATATTTTAACCAAACTATAAATCATAATATTGAAATAACTTCACTATTGTATTTACACTCATGTACAATACTTCACTACACCAAACACACTAGTAAATTTTTTAATTATTATTCAATGAGTTTCATGTTGGAAACTATTTTTGTTAATACCTTCACAGGAGGATAACCTCGACTTAGCCACTGTCCGGCCTAAGTGAACATTTTATCATTGTTAGACATAAGATATTATTGGTGTCTACCATAATCAAGTAATTATTGTAAAGTTTAATAACTAGTGGCAGTTAATTTCGTTAGTATTGTTGTAGATCAAAAGAATTCATGCCTGAGAATATTATGAAACCATTTATAGTAACCTTTAATTGAAGTAGTGTTCCCAACCTACTGAGCTAGAATTATCATAAGCCAGGTCAATTTATTGTCGAATCAGATGTTATTTAAATGAAATTAGAAACAATCAAACATAATTGAAGGAAAATAATAAATGAATTGTTAATCAGATTAATCTCATACGACTTATTTTAATAATTGATATTTTTATTTACGAAAGTTGGAATTTTCAAGCAACCTTAACGATTACGTTGGCAGCGCCGAATCTGGAGGCGCCATGTATTATTTAAATTCTCCAACCAAAACAAATGAATTAACATCAGAGTGAACAAGAAGAATTAGATTAAATTAATGATTTAAAAACACTAAATGGAATGCTAATCTAAGGTTCCATATGGAGCCCAATTTAATTGAAATCCACTCATAAATAAATTTCGATAGTGGTGATTCATATCAATTACAATGTAATTAATTAACTGAATAAACATTACAAGATTCGACATTACAAAGACGTAATGACTTAGTAAGTATATTATACTATACTTAACGAACTGTACGACGACGAATAAACATTAGAAACATATAACCACATATTTTATAGATACCCGAGTAGGTCTCGTATCAATATGTAAAATTATGTAACTTATGATTGTAAATACAGTGCAATTTCAATTTTATTGAAATTAAATAAACAATACTCAATGCAGAAACATAAGTCTGTTAGAGCACCATACTAATGATCCCAGCATTCTAAGACATACTACACTACCATTATGTGCCCCTGGAGAAATCCCCACTCTGCGAATTTAAAATATGCGTGAAGATACAATTACTTTGCATTACCTGAAAAACTTTAGAATGTTATAGAATTATGTAGTAATCATAATAAAAAAAAACTCATTTCATCAAAACTGAATGACGATTGGCACAGTTTAACGTTGATTCGTACGAGGTAAACAAGTTTATACACTGGCTGAAGTAACTTTATTAAAACTAATATGTGCAAGAATATATCAGAAATAAACTATAAACTTATAAAAGAATAAAGAATGAGAAAAAGTACATGTTTTGCACAACTCAAAACAAAACAGTTTTACATGATTTCCAAGGAATAATATGAACAACCATATTATTTCATTAAGGTACATTAATTTACAATGTCCAAGTTTTTTCTGTGTTTTAAGTTCCTTTTTATGTTAATCCACATCTACAATTAATAAAAAGGGATAATGATTTATTTTTATAAAATTATTTGTATATTTTAGAATATACCTAAATTTAGTACTTCTATGTTTTTCATAATACGAGGGGGTACCCAAAAATAACCGAAATTTTTTTTTAAAGCTATGTATTTAATTTTTTTTACAAAACAACCTTATCACCTTCAAAGTACTCTCCATTACACTTAATACATTTGTCCAATCTGCGATCCCATTCCTGGAAACATTTTTCAAACTCGTCTGTTGTGATGGCCGACAGCTCCTGCCTCGTTTTTTTCTTTTCTGCTTCCACGTCGTCAAAACTTGTCCTTTATGTCCCTCTTTATTTGCGGAAACAAGAAGAAATCACACAGAGCGAGGTCAGGTGAGTAAGGGGTGTGGGGTAAGGGAGTCATGTAGTTTTTTGCTAAAAACTGGTGCACTGAAATGGCTGCGTGAGCAGGTGCATTGTCATGGTGGAAAAACCAGTCCCTCATCTGCCACAAATCGGGCCGTTTTTGTCGCACATTGTTATGCAATCTTTTTAAAACCTCCAAATAGAAAGCCTGATTAACAGTCTGACCTGGTGGGACGAATTCAGAATGCACTACCCCTCTCACATCGAAAAAACAAATGAGTTGACGGACGTCCAGAACGAGGTTTGTCATCAATTGACATTTCACCTTCTTTGAAATGAGAAAACCATTGGTACACTTGAGTTTTTCCCATAGCACTATCCTTGTAAGCTGTTTTCAACATCACAACGTTTCTGCGGCATTTTTCCCAAGCAGGAAGCAAAATTTCATAGCAGCTTATTTAAGTTCACTTAAATCCGCCATGACAAAAAACGAGGAACAAGCGAAACTGCTTTTACAAAACGAATTACTGTGACCGGACACAACCTTCCCAGGCGACAACAATGACGGCACTGAACTCGGAACGAGTTGCGCTACGCTCGCCTAGCGGGAGAAATGCGTACTACGTAAGCTCCACCAATCGCAGCGCTATTCTGGTTATTTTTGGGTACCCCCTCGTATTATAGGATATATATTTTTACATTATCTACTTGTTATTTCAGAGTTTACTCTCTTTAAATAAAACCTGCAAAGTGTCTTTATATAATACTAAGCATTAAACAAACCTGTAAGCCTCCACAATCTGCCATTACATTGGCCATCTTATAAACTTCTTCATTATTTACTTCTTGTTCACTTTTAGCATGAAGTGTTTCAATAAATTCTTCTGTTGCATCTCCTAAAAGTCCTCGCATCCTGTACACAACTCTCATTGCATCTCCTTCTCCACCTTCTGCCATCCATATTTTTTTATATACCTAAAAAATACAAAAATTATATGGTATATTATCATTTGTTTTTAACATAATATTTCATATAAGAGTAAAAACTAAGCTATATAGAATATTGAAACTTTCACTTGTGAAACTTACTTGTCTTTTCTTCTCGTACGCGTTTTGCCGTAAAAACTAAGATTTAAGATGGTTAAACTAACAACACAAAAACTATAAACTTACTAAAAATGCTGTATCTAATAACAGAAAGGAATGACAAATTAAAACAGAAATCTTTCTTGAGAGGTAGATCATTTCAAAGACAAACAAATCAACTAATATGATGAATGACTACTATAAATCAACATCTTACATAATATCCATGATCTCTGTAAATGTTAAAAACGAGACTTTTATATACTGATACTGTTATTACAGAGAATACAATTTTAATTCTATTTCAGCAAATCAAACAGTAAATGATTAAGTATAACTTATACTTTCAATTAATATAAATGATTCTTTTTGTTAAACTTATCCTTACAGAACAGATTATTATTCAACTAGGTAAAACTCACCTCTTTGACTGGAAGATCAAGGCTAATTATTTTATTATTGACTAACAATTCCATACCATTGTCATCTTCTAACAAAGCAACAAGTTCACAGTCTTGACAGATTTTATTTTTAACATCACGCATGAGGGGACCCAATCCTGGCTCACTACTGCTGTATGGATTGCCCAGCATGCGGCCCTTTAAATAAAACAATCATGTTCAGTCAAATTCCTTACACATTAAATTTATTATCCTGTGTCTTCAAAGGTACTAAAAAATAATAATAAAATGGAACTCAAAGAACTCCAGTTTGTGTCTATAAAAATAAAATGAATTACCTGTAGAAAGTCTTCTTGCTGAGGATCTTTTTCCAGAGTTAAGTAAAATTCACCTACATCATTTTCTTCTGGGTAGATAATTGAACAGAGACGTTCAAACACAAAAACTGGTGTTCGTACGTCATCTGAGCTACACTTTTCTACAGTTTCTATACATATAGCCATGAAAGCTTTTGTTTCAGCTTCAGTTCCTGTAATAAATATCAGTATCATTCATAAAGATTATGAAGTGGAATTTACATAATAAAAATACATACCAACTACTTAATGGGTTTATGCTATAAAATTAATAAAAAAATTTATTTTAATTTCAGTTTATTTATACTAAGAGATATAATTTAGATAATTATTGATACTTGAAGATTACAAAATATGTAATGGAAATGAAATGAAATTTATAATTTATATTATTACTGGTTGTGGTGGTGATGATGTTGTTAGTAGCAGTGGTAGTAGTAGTAGCAATTATTAGTATTTTTATTGTTAAAATGTTAAAAATATTAGTTTTCATTAAATAACTAATAGTAACAATAAGTAAATAATAAATAAGTAACAGCTACTACTAATTATTACACACTGAACAAGCTAGCTGTTACTTGTGTAATAATTATTAAAGATAAATTATGTTTACATAGAAAATTTAAAACTAGCCAATACAGATCACAATTTGCTTCTGGTTGGAACTCAAAATTAATCTAGTATTATAATATATGGTTAACAGTGTATTTATTGTTTTACTGTTAGTAATCAAGAAAAAAAGTTACAAGAGAATGTAATGCAGTATTTGCATTATAGACATGTAACACAGTTTTTAAAACTACGAGAAAGACGTGAAATTTGCAGTCGTTATGCATAATCTTATTTTAGTTGATTCACTAAAGTAAAAAAAATATACTGGATAAACGGGTTACAAATTTATTACATTGTAATGCTTCTCACGCTGCAACTTATAACAGTACATTATTGTTTTTTTGGTGCTGTTTCTTTTTGAGGACACAGATTAATTATGAATGTTTCCTTGTTCTATACCATGTAAAGTACAAAGAAAAATATGTAAACAAAAATAATAACAAATTATTGGAAAACAAACAATGAATGTAAGAAATTCTGCTTTTAGCCTTGAGTTTACCATACTTTGTTACAAACTCCATACTCAACGTTAGCTTAGCCCTATACAGTATGTCTGATGTTTCTACTAAGATAAGAGCAATTATCCCATTCCAAATAACACACGAGACATGAAGACTTAACTATTGACTACTTTTGGTAGGCCTAATATTAAGTTGTGGAGAGAGAGAGAGAGAGAGAGAGAGAGAGAGAGAGAGAGAGAGAGAGAGAGAGGGGGGGGAGAGAGAGAGAGAGAGAGAGAGAGAGAGAGAGAGAGAGAGAGAGAGAGAGAGTTTGTTTTTGATTGAACACTATTCATTTTACCAAATCAATGAACTGAACACAAAAATAAGAAATATCTGAATACTTAACACACAAAAATACCAGCAAACGCTTTGATCTGTTTAACATTAATACAATTATTTAATGACTACATTAAACACACTTTATTTTTGGAATACAATTACTTCACTATTTTATTTGATTTTCAGACTTTACTGCACACATTTTCATGGCATTCTAAATGAAATATAGAAATCTGACGGTAAACTGACAAATCATGTGGTATCATAATAATGGCGAATGGGGGTATTATGAAAATGTTAAAAATTGCCGGTCAGTATGGTTTGGCTGTATTTGTCCCAATCGGTAGGAGGTGCTGAGAGCTGATATTGCACCTCCAAGCAATAGTAGCGAGCAATTCGCCTATTATGCGATTCCATTACTGTTCGGTCAACAAGACTAACCCCGTAAATCTTGTTATTAAAATATGAAACAATTATCTCAACAAATCCTTAAACATATTTAAATGATTTAGGTGGATTCACTGAACCACTGAACCTTATGGACGAGCCGACACTGGCCTTATACAAAAATTACATTTTTAACATGCCTTAATGATTCACACCACATTATAATAGCAACAACCAGTACATTGTAAACATCTCAGACTGCTATACTATTAGCGATTGTTTGATAAACAACTATCCATGTCTTTAGTTTCTGAGATGTACCAGTCAAGGAAACTTCAGCAGAATGAACTGGGATATGTAGGAGGACTGTCTGGAAAATGTCTGACCATTTGGAATATCTTGACAATGCCCCATGTGACCTTCATGAAACTACATAACCAATAACAGGAGGCCTTACTGCACGCACGTGCGCGCACACGCACACACACACACACATGCTTCTGTTCTGCTCCTCATTCAGCAGTGGGATGCCATTAAGTAATCTTCTGTTTTGCGTGTCCATTATGATCTTACTGACCGTGTGAGTACACTAACATATTAAGAACCATGAAAGTTTAGGGTTTAACTATGTATTTTATATAATTTTATTAACAGTAAATGTTTAAGTTATTTTCCAATGACCCACATAAGTGGCTCACCCGAGTTTTAGAACAATTAAAACATAAAACGCCAAAACAGTACTGCTTTTAATGACTGCATAACCCAACCAATGTCTTGCGTTTCATTTAAAAACTATTTCAAATACGTGATATACAATATGTACACACATAAGACAGGAAATCATCCAGAATGTAAAATCTTACAAACCTGTGGTCATTTCTTCTAGAAGTTCTAACAGTTTCTCTTGAGTCTCATCAATAAGGCGAGTACGCTGAACCACAAGCCGGCGTAATGACAAATAACCAGTAAGTACAGCTCCAACAAGACGACCCTTATACAATTGTTTTATGGAATCTTGCTCCAAAAATGAAGCCATCAGTTCTGTTAGCATCTTCAAGGCATACCCTGTATTATACACACTATAATTTATTTATTTATTTTTAATACAAAGACAGAAATATTAAACGTCTACTGTACTTTGATGTTTGACAATATGTACACAATCTATTAATTTCCTACATATCACAATTTTATTAGTCAAGATAACAGTTATGGAGATGGAGAATGAGAATGGAGATGACATTTT
This sequence comes from Magicicada septendecula, assembly GCA_034769895.1. Classification (NCBI taxonomy): domain Eukaryota; kingdom Metazoa; phylum Arthropoda; class Insecta; order Hemiptera; family Cicadidae; genus Magicicada; species Magicicada septendecula. The sequence goes on along the minus strand of CM068368.1, from coordinate 152,478,909 downwards.
CTGTGAATCAGATTTAAAGTACCATTTTTAAATGATATGTACCAACAGAAGACTTGAAACACGTTTGAAATTCACTTTTTAATCTAAGTACATATGAATAAAACTTGAAAATAAATTACAATCAGCTGGATATATTATTACCATATATTAAAACATGTTAGCAAATACAATTACAAACAGAATTATGAAATCATAATACCAGGTATGGAGATGTTCTTGTCTGATTCATTTCTGACATCTTAGTCATTAGTACTTGAACAATGCAACTTCAACTGTTGTAAGCTGATATAAAACGTGTAATCCAAATAGCTTTATGCATCCAACAGTCAAGTGGCTGAAGCCTGATGCTTTCCAAAATAAATGATGGTGTCTCTTTCCTTTAAATGCTTAATTACTTCTACTTTTGTATTCCAAATAATTGCATGCATCCAACTGTCAATCATCCGTCAATATTGTTCCAAGAGACAACTGGCTGAAGCCTAATGATTTCCAAATTAATGATAGTGTCACCTTCATTGATGGCAATTAAGAATGAGCTTTCTTGAAAAATGCCTTTGAGTCAGACTATGTCAGTCTTTATGACATCATACTGCGTGTGTAGTTATGACAATAATAAACATCATCACTATCATTATAATTTTAACTATATGTTGTAACTAATTATAATTGTAACTATATGCTGAAAATACTGTAGGTCATTCCTTGCACTAACATTTGGCTAATAGGAATATTACACACATTTTGAGTTGAGGTGGAGAGGCTATGTCGTTTCTCTTCATCGAAAGCGTGTAATCGCATCACATCCCCTTAGGCAACAATTTTAGTCACCAAAGATTTCTTTTTGTTCAAGTGCTGGCTACATACTGGTACTTAATTGTTTAGCTATGAGTAAGAACTTTATTGTATTTAACTTCTGTAAAATCGCAAAACTCTTTTAGATGAAATTCAAATGAATAACTCTTACATTTCAATAATTAATTAACCAAATTGGTTAGTAATAACTAATGCTTCTATTTGAGCGCTCTTTTCATATCTTCTCTTATTCAGACTTCTTTAATTAATACTGTTCCAACAATCAAGTATCTGAAGTCTAATGCTTTCCAACTCAATGATGGTGTCCGACCTTTCTCAGAATACTTGGTTGTTTCTATATTTGTATCTAATACCCCTTTGTAAAATTATGTAATGGGGCAAAAGGGGTTTCTTTATATTTTATTAAATCATATGGATTTATTTGTATCAGCTTGGTAGGTCCCACGTAAAATGGTTTTATTCAAACAATGAACGCAGTGACATAACTTGTGAGCGGGTGTGGTAACAACGCAATACGGTTCTGGGAAATCAAGCTTTGTGTTACGCACTCATATGCGCAACACCATCATGCGCGCAGAAGGGATGCCAACAAGATGGCTAAACGTAAAATTATTTCAACACGTGTTTGGAAGATGACGGAAGTCCAGTGAAGACTCCGCCCACCTGAGTCTCGTGGCAATGGAATATCGTCAACACCTTGGGAACATTAACAACCCATGTTCCCTGTACACTGATGAACAATTTGTCACAAGCAGGCTGTGCATTTCCGTCTTTCTAACAGAGTGCACGGCGTCAGGGCCAGTCATTTTACACCTGCAAGACAGCGTGGTCACCACAAACTTTACTCGAATAAACTAAGGTCGGCCGACCCAACAATCCAGTAACAGTTACATCAAAAAAGTGAAACGTTATATCAGAATGAAGTCAGTGAAGTGAACAAATCGAAATTAAAATGTGGTGGATTGGACAAAACTTTCGGACATATATATAGCGCGGCATGTGGCTACGAGAGGAACGCCGACGGTTGGGTAATCCACGACCGATATCAATCATTTCATTTTAAAAGGGGTTCTAATAAAATAAAAAGGGGAATTTAACGGTATGAGTGTGTGAATGAGCAAACTGGGTCGTCTTCCTAGATTTTAAGTAATTTTGAAACTCGTTGTTAAAATATCTATCATGTTAAAAGATAATTATTGAAAGAAACAGTAAGATTTTAATTTTAGGGGAAAGGGGAGTAAACAAATAAATTCAAAAGTCGTATAAAGAAAAATGAAATAAAATGCGAGTTCTATTATATAAAAGAGAGTAGTGTACGTTATTGATGTAACCTTAAAATCACGTTGATATTCACAGTTCGTGTGAGAATCCTGGATTCAAATTAAGGTAGGTGAGATGTTTAAATATTATTTGTAATTGTGTATTTATTTATAATAGCACAAATGGCGCATCCGAACAAGGGACAAGTTTTATAAATTAAATTTATATAAAAACCACACCTACAGATGAATAACGTGATTTGAAGGTTAAGAAAAAATACGTACAAATTACGTAACAGACGGAAAATAGTATGTCATTGTTAGGGTAAGTGTCAGATGTTTTGTATGTAAGTAAATTTGCATAAATTTATAATTTAAAAATGGCAGGTAATAATAACGAAAACGATATAAATGAAATTACCAATTTTGATTAATCAGTTGTTATGAGCGGCCTTGAAGCCTATTCGACTCCAAATGTGGGTCAAGATAAAATAATTGAATTAAATATAACAGATAAAATAAATGTCACAGATGATTCGGGGATTCAATTAACCCCAAAATTAACGAGCGAAAGTAATAAAAATAAAGACGAGAATGTCAGCTTCACTGATAGTAAAACAGAGAGTCAAATAACTAGAGACTCAAGTGAGACTAAATCAAAATTAATGGATGAATTAATTAATTCAACGCCAGTCCCAATTAAAAAATCTGAGGATAATGATATGGTAAAAATGATGCAATTGCTTTTGGAGAAAAGTACAATGTTGTGTACTAATTTCAGTGAACAGAGTGTAAAATTAAAGGAATTAAGTAGTGATTTCAACATAAAATTTGAGGAACTTAAAATTGATATTAATGAGGTAAAGAATAAGTGTGAGAGTGGTTTTAACGAATTAAAGCGAGATATTGAGAAAATGGGAGAGTGGCGAACAGATACAGGTAAGAGCAAAATAAATGAAAATAACGGAGATAAATGTATTTGAATAACATGTCTGTCGGCATCCAGGTCACTTATAATGACAAATAATAAATAAATATATTTACCTTTTCCTGTCTCGTGACCACATGTATTAACGCAATGATATTATTTACGCGTTTCGATACTATGTATCATCATCAGAATATATATTAAAATATAATCACTCAAAGAGGTCGTTAAAATTTAAAACATTAAAATCACAATATCGAAACCAAGTAAGTATTTATACGAAGCGAGTGCGCACACGACGAAAGCCGGCCGGACACTGATTGATATCAGAGTTTCAGATAAATTTTAGTGCTGTGTCATATAATGGTTTCGACTTGAAATGCAAGTGGTCGTTTAATATGAAATTGTGGTAGTATTTGTAATATTGTAATAATTTCATATTAAACGACCACTTGCATTTCAAGTCGAATCCATTATATGACACAGCACTAAAATTTATGTGAAACTGATATCAATCAGTGTCCAGCCGGCTTTCGTCGAGTGCGCACTTGCTTCGTATAAATACTTATTTGGTTTCGATATTGTGATTTTAATTTTTAAATTTTAACGACCTCTTTGAGTGATTATATTTTAATATATATTCTGATGACGATACATAGTATCGAAACGCGTAAATAATATCACTGTGTTAATACATGTGGTCACGAGACAGGAAAAGGTAAATACTATAAAACAGGTTAATTACCTACCGTCACGCTTTTTGAAATCCGAAAACAGGATTACTCGAGTTTCGACACATTAAGTGTCATCTTCAGATCCTCGATGAATATAAGTTAAAAATACATTTGTTGATGTATGCACATGCCGTCAGATAATAAAAACAACACAAACATAACAACAAAAATACTTAAATAATTTAACACATATTAAAACCGAGACAAAACAGAACGAAAACACGATACACGCGTTATCAATGATTGCATAATGTGTTCCTGCGCAGGTCCGCGTCGGCCGTGTGTATCGTGTTTTCGTTCTGTTTTGTCTCGGTTTTAATATGTGTTAAATTATTTAAGTATTTTTGTTGTTATGTTTGTGTTGTTTTTATTATCTGACGGGATGTGCATACATCAACAAATGTATTTTTAACTTATATTCATCGAGGGTCTGAAGATGACACTTAATGTGTCGAAACTCGAGTAATCCTGTTTTCGGATTTCAAAAAGCGTCACGGTAGGTAATTAACCTGTTTTATAGTCTTAAAATGCTTTTGGAAGCAAATACAATGTTTAAAGTAATATATTTATAAATGTATTAACAGTAGTGGTGGTAGTTTAGATGCAAAACAGGTGGCGGTAGACAAGGTGAGTAATAACGATAATTATAACAATGAGTTAATGAGTGATAACAGTGGTGAAATTAAAAACGTGGTGTTAGAGAGTAAGGTTGTGAGCAGAGAAAGTGTTGATGAGGTTGTGAGAGTGTGTGTGTAAAGAGGTTAGGTGGGCAAAGGGCAAGTTTTCCCCAAGTTTATGGTGAAACAGAGGTTTCACAGGTATTTTATGAGGACAAAGTTTCCTCCAGTAGTTGTGTGGAAGACGAGGTGTCTTCAAGTAGTCCCATAATTTGTTGTAATATTCTTGGAAGTGCCACGAAATGTAGTAAGTTTGTTGTGCCCTTTGCGTGGTATGAAAGAGGTCAGGGGGGTTGTGACAGGTGTTATAATGATGAGAGATATTTAGAGAGAGAGTTGTGTGTAGATAGGGAGATAGAATTATATCAGTTAAAGAGAAAGAATTATATCAGTTAAAGAGAAATTATAAAAAGTTGAAAGAGAGGTTAGAATTGAAGGAAATAGATGATACAAAATACTTACCTTGTGAAATAGATATTGATGATTATTTTGAGGATGTTGTTGTAGACGATAAACACTTACCTGATGATGTAATTGATATAGTGGAGGAGTATAATGATAAAATAACTTACCCTATGTTGAACAAAATCACCAATGTAGACGGGCTTTGTGAATTAATGGTAGACAAAAATGTAGTTAATTATTGCGTTAATGTAATTAACGAAAGTAGTCATTATAATGATCATTACAGTGTAATGTATGTTGACAAGAATGACTTGTGTTATAAATATATAAGACTAATATACGATGATGGTGGTTAAAATAAAAAATAAGTGAGTGGACATTTTAAATATTTTAGTTTATGGTAATGACCTGGCTAGATTATGAAATGAAGTGTGTTAAACAGAAAAATTATGACGAAGAATTGTAAATAAATTAATAGTGAAATTAATTATGTTTGTGTTGTAAAATGTATGGTATGTAAACAATATGTGTATGTAGTAGAAATCAATTTGATAATAATAATAATATTTTGGTAGACTAAATAAATAACAAGAATAATTATGAAGGTGATAATAAATGAATTGTAATTGTTTTGAAGTAAGGTAATTAAAATATGTTGTGTTTTTAATAATTGATGGAACTAAAATAATTTGAGATATTTAAATATTTTTGATTGATTTAAAATGTGATATAAAGAGATTTTGATGATGAATTTAAATGATTTCATGAGACTGGAACTTGATAATAAATAGTAAATGAATAAAGGTAAAATGTGTTTAGTTTGTGGAATAACATGGTTGTTAAAATGTTTCAGAAGATACATGGAGTTACGTACATTATTTGGTGTTTATATTTTTGTGTCATGACAATATGTGAGTGATGTAATGTAAGTATGAAGTTTCTAATGCAATTTAAATAAGTGAAATGTTTGATGTCTAAAAGTTAAAAGTATATGAATCTAAGAGATGTTAAACATGAAAATTTGAATAATAAAATAACCAAACATATAAGAGTTTACCACCCGTGAATTGTAGTAACGGTGTCAGTGTGAACCTTATATGTCTTTTGGTAGTTTCCCCAATTTTCGGGCGGTCACGGCTTCACCGAACCCTGACCGTGGATTTATGTAAGTATATTCTAAATTGGTGAACATAGAAATTGACTGGGGGGTAAGTCAGGGGAAACTACATAACTATGGAACAGCGGCTATCATCGAAGGGGGTGATAGTGCCGTTTTAAGGGTGTGTGAATCATTTTAGTAGGATTACTGGTGTCCTCGGACATCAGTAATGCCGAATTTTATATAACGCTGAACCAAGAACAGTAGAGGCAGCGTCTATACCATATATATGTAAACTTCAGTTCTTGGGGATGCAAATGGGTGCCACAGTCCAACACCAGGAAACAATAGTGTGTGTGGAAAAGGAGCTGGCCGTTACAAGCCAGGGGCACAGATAACATCTGTGCATACGGCAAACGCTCGATCCGGTTTACCCGGCGGGTGGTTATCTTAATTGTAACTGGGTAAAGGGGGGATTTTAAGTAATTGATGAAGTAGGAGGGTAGCTGAAAATTCAGCGAGAGAGTGACGACCTCTGTAAACAGCGGGCGGTCAATTTAACTGGCTCTATAGAGAGAGTTGGGGATTGACAACCCAGAGGGCTGTTCAGTAACTGTTGCTATAGCTATGACTCTATGATTAGTGATGTATTTCACACATGAGAGCAAACAATTTTAAGTGTTAGGGTCAATTATGACGATGTTAATTTTAGAGAATATTTATGATGATAACTATATAAATTTGTGTATTTGTGTTAATTGTATGCAGTATGTTAGGGGCAAGGACTATAAACATGTGATGTATTTTACCTTGTATAAATTTTGAAATGTATCTATAGAAAGGTCATTCACATGGCAGTGAGACATCAGCTGACGGCTGGGGTTATATATGTATTATGTCACTTATAATTGATTTGCAGATTTTTTATCAATATAATTAAATGTTTGAATAATAAGTTTTCAATGTGTTTAAGAGATTTTAAATTAAATGGTGAAATGGATTTGAGATAGTTTTGAATTTTCAATGGTTAATGTCATGTAAAATGTGATAATGTTAGAATTTGGGTGACAAGCATAAAGAAGGCATTTGAATTAATCAGCCCAAGTTAAGTTTAGATGGGTGTTAAACAGAATAAGATTCTGGGGAGTAAAAGTAATGTAGAAAAGTGAGTATTAATAGTGACACAGTAGCGATAGGGATTATATGTAGAATATGAAAGTGATGTAATGGGAGAATAATTAGTTGATAGAGGAATTTTGTAAAGGGGGGTGGTGTGATAAGGAGTCCTCAACGAAAATCGTTGTGGCGGGAGGTGAATAGTTTTAAATGGGGTTTGGAAGGGTTACCTAGGGGGAGTCCAGGAACCAATAAGGGAATGAGCATAGGGAGGGAACACACGTCCCAAGTACAAAGAGGGTAGAGGGTATTTTGTTATAAGGGTAGAATGATGTGAATGGAGTTAGAGAATTATTGATAAATATTTTGAGAGAGTGGTGTCAGACAATGTAAATCTGTTAGTAAGTGTTAAGTTAAAAGGCGGTTGGAGGTTATATTTAATCACCCATTTATAAATAGAATTATTATGAATAACTAAGAGTCACCCGAACTAATTGAGAATGAAAAAGTTAAAGACAGAATCATAGTTAAAATGTAATAATAATTGAAACAAGTGAAAGATTTTAATAGAATCTGAAAATAAATTGAAGCTATAAAGCGTGTAAATTTTGGTCCACTTAAATGCAAATTTTATTGTGAATTATTTATTGTACGGTAATGACGACAATGTTATTTTTGAGGGTTCTATGTTTATTATGTTGTATTATATTTGAATGTAAAAATTATAAACATGTTTCATGTATTTTCATGGTATCGTTCTGTGTAATGTATCTAGGGCAAGGTCGTTCACTTGACCCAGAGAGATCGGCTGATGACTGATGTTTGATATATAGTGTGTTTTTTACAGTTGATTCGTAGATTTTATTTGTGTATTTATACTGAAATGATTAAAGAATAAATTGAGCTGACAAAAAGATTCTTTTTGAGAATTTAAAATTTTTGAAAAAAAAAAAAAAAATTAATTTTCATTGTGCCTGCCATATAGATGGTGTTTTGATGTTCAGAATATTTTGTGGATTGTATGTATTGTTAATGTGTTAACTGATTTAGGTTATTCATATTATGTGTGTTATAAACAAATGTTAGGATAAGTGAATTTATAGTTTAATAAAATGTTCAGTTTATTTGTTTTTATGATTGTTAGTAGTTGGTGAAGAAAAATGGTAGATTCATGTACAGGATTTTTGGGATTTTAATGAAAGTAATGGTAATAACTTTTTGTTATTGGACTTAGATTAATTTTTGAACAAAAGTTAAATGATTTAAATTCAAGTTGTTTGCTTTGTTTTGATTTGAAAAGTAACGATGATTTGAGAAAAAAATTGAAAATAAAACAGAAATTATTTTGAAATTTGAAAGTAAAAATTGAAATGTAGATGTTATGATCAGTAATACTGAATAAGTATACCACCAGTACTTTGCTAAAAGGCGAGCCAGTATGCATGTAAGGGGGAACATATCGGTTGAGTAAAGGCCAGGGTTTTGATTTTGGGGGTGGAATGTTAGAAGGTTAGGTGTACTATGGTGAGTATCTGTCCGATTTTATAGTGTTGGGATCTCGCACAGAGAACTCCAGTAATCTCGTTCAGGTGCAGCCATAGTTGCCGAGCTAGGGGGGTAGTTTACCCATGACGTGTTTAGAAATTAACATGTCATGGGGGTTGTTGGCACCAGATTCTCACCGATCCTCTTAGGGGTAGCAATGAGAGTTCTTCTGTTTCGGCAGAAGACCTCTCATGGGGGGGGGTATTGTAATGGGACAATTTTGAAGGGTATATTTTTTTATTTCATTTAATAATTATTTGGGGCCAATCTATTTGGGCACCCTTTTATGGTCACTAAGACCTGCTTTGTGTAACACCCTATATTCAAATTTGTGCCAGTCCGTGCCTAGTACAAGAGAGATAAAGACATTGGAATGCGGGGGTGTGTGCGCTCGTGTGCCGCTGTCGATAATCTTGAACCCAAAGGCGTTGGCGGAAGTAGACCAAACGTGGGTAATTAGCCGGCCACGTGAGTGTATCAACCAATCAGAGCGCAGGTGGGCGGATGTGGTTTTTACCGCGCTTAGCGTGGGGTCAGAGAGTCGACAATATACACACATACTGGGCGGACGTAAGTGAAGTGTGGCCTCGGGAATACTTTGTCTGGTAGGTGTAAATATAGTAAAAAGCCTACCAGACACTGCAAAATGCTACAACAGTTGTAAATAATGAAACAAAACCATAACGACAGTTTAATCTGGTCAAAGTGACGAAAAAGTGAAAGTGAACAGAGCGATGGTGAAACAATTTGGAGAGCGAGAGAAGTTAAGTACTGTGAGAAGATACATTTAGTTGTTGGTCCAAAGATTATAAATAAATCTTAAATATAAAGAGCTAAACAATAAAAAAAAGGGGTTTAACATATATATATAAATTTGGTATACCATAAATTTGTAAACAGAATGTGTGTGCATGTGGGTAAAGTACTGGCTCGTAGAAAATAAGGTTATAGCTTATGGTAGTTTTTTATAGTATTTAAAAAGAGAGAGAAATTTCAAGTTTGACTAACAAGAAAATAAAACAAGATTTGGTCTGATAAATAATGTGTTAGGCTTGGTCATTTCGCCTGTTACCATTTCCTAGTGTTCTGTGCTGAAAAATTCGTCTAACATTTCCGTGAATCTTCTGAATTGGGGGGAAGTCAGATTGCAAAATTATCCCTTTTGTTTCATTAAGGAAGAGTGTAAAGGTTTCGATGTATAGCCTAAAACATCGTGGCGACCCTGAACTTCTATTGGTTGGATTTTATATAAAGGTAAGTATGCGAGAATAGATCGCAGGTAAGGTTCTGGCAGTTTAATTTAATTTATTTATTTCGATTAAGTTTGTTTATCAACAATTATAAGCAAGAAGAAGGTCCCATACTTACTGACCTTACCATTTCAGAAAACACAAAAATTTCAAAACCCAGATCACCACCACATTTTTATAGGTGGTATGTAGAAACTGCTTCACTGTCCCCGTGAAAACAACTTACTAAAAACTTATTAAAAACAACTTCCCATTTAAAAAGAATTTTCTTCCAGGTTTGTTAGACGAAATCGTTGAGCACAGGTCAGGTTAAGGCAAGGTGATGTTCAAAATACCTCATATACATATTAATATACATTTTTATTTGAGGTCATAAACAACATTCAGATTATTTATGAACTTGAGATCAGGTTGTGCATACGTGGTCATTATTATTAACCTAACTAAAAGGAGTAACAGTCACACTAATCAAATAAAACAATTTATACTTTCAATTTGAATTTCAATCAGAATATATTAATTTAGTCATTTGTGATTCTGTGTGTGAAAATATGCTTTGAGCATGCACACCTGTCAGAAACTATGCACTTTCCCAGGCCAAAGTCACGCACAAAAATTCTGTCTTACATGTTCTGTTTAACACACATTATGCTGAGTAAAATGCCCCATTATACCTTCCGTCACTCCAGGCTCATTTAAACAGTGGATTCAACTTCGAATGCTTGGTAACACACAAGGCTCAAAAATCAAATAAAAGTTGAGACAAAAGTGATGTTATGCTAACAAACTGCTTATGCAATGCAGCCTTACATGAATGGTAGAAAGTAGTCCCCAAATGATTAATTTAACAAATAACATTAACGGCAACAACAACAGTAGACTCATTTTTGTGCCCTCTACTAAATGCTGCCTGCCTTATGAGAGGCTGCCAACTTGAGTGGTTTGTAACACAAAGAAAATAATGTTACTACAATATTAGACACATTTTATCCGTCTGCTATGAAATAAGTACCACACTAGGTACCATTTTCAACAGGCTGTGTTCTGTGTTGTAGCGGGTCAAATTTTGGGTGTTTTTGTTTTAACCGTTTGGGGCATATATTTATGTTTTTATTTATTTCGTTTTCGGGCGGACTGGTATAAAGTATGGTAAAGCTGCATTATTGTGCAACATAACAGAACAGTGAAACAACGCAATAAGACGCAGTCGTTGTTGAGGAATGCGGCAGAGCATTTGTACCTCCACAAAATTCTTCGAACTTTGTACCTGTGTGTGGCAGCGCACATACGCAACTGCTCAATCACGCTCCAAGTGACGCTCTGACAAACAACTCAAGATGGCGAGAGCGTAAAAAATATTCGTCGTCTTCTATAAGACCTCACGGAAGTCGCATTAACTCCGCCTACTGTTGGTGACATCAGCGGAACCAAGTCCAATATCGGCCTCTGGACACACACATATACCAGCTATAATCTATGCATAAACTGGATATGCCGCAGCAAGTCAACTGTATACGGCGACGAAATAATAGTGGCAGTGACCAACAGCTTCTCTCCAAAGCAACATGTACCTGTTACGTTCTACGTGACAGTACACATTAGTCAGAGACGCCATACAGTCAACTAGAACCCGACCCCAACTACAGACGCTTACCGTTTCGTTTAGGCCCCGGTCGGTGGTGTTATAAAATGTAATTAACCCAGTAAGACCGACCGGGACCCGAGGAGATAATCAACGCATCTTAGTTACAAAATGGTTGCAAGTGCGAATCGCAAACAGTTAAATTACGGACATTGGAATCGAATCGGGACAAAACACGTGTTCGGCCGGCCACGCGGTAGTGAACAGTTGTAAAACAATAAAGGAGTTTGTAAAATATAATAACAAGGGGTAAAGTATTAACTTGTGTGAAAGCGTGTGTAAGCAGATTGGGCTGTCTTGAATAATATTTAAATCTATAACCGAAATCTATAATCTATAAACGTATATGTGAAAATTTGCTTTTTTATGTCCTTGTTTTACTTAATTAAAATCATTTAGTTTACCTTGAATATGTGTTAGTCTAAGTTATTTCGTCATTACCATATTCTCATTTCTGTGTTGCGAAATTCGTCTAACGGACCGGAATCTTCTGAGTTATTAATTGGGTGGGTCAGATTGCAAAATTGTCCGTTTTATTAAGGTAAAGTGTAAAGGTCTCCATATCTGTCCTTCAAAGATATAGGTGGCGACTCTGGGCTTCTGATAAAATTTCCGCAGCAGGTAAGTAGTTTAAGTCCTGGTAGTGGATTTTATTTATTTTATATTTCGGCCTCTTTTTTAACGTCACACTGTCGACGCGCTGCCAGGATTTTCGTTTAATTATAATTTTATACGAGATAGACCTATTTTAATACACAGAAAATAGGATGTGGTAATGACGAATGTATAAAAATTTTATCGTACAGAATTAAGTAGGTTAGGTTTATGTTATTGTGATTCACAATGTGTTAGGTGTGAGTAGAGAAAAAGAGTAATTTTATATATAAAAGTGTTATACAAACGAACTTTAAAAATGTCTATAATACAAAGTAATGATAGTGATTTTGCATGGGACGAGTGGGAGAATGAATTTCGAGGTGTTGTGGGGGAGATGACAAACGAGGAATGGGGTGATTTAGACGATAGGTTAACACAAATGGAAGAACAAGAGGAAGGAATATTCGCAGAAATTAATAAACATAGTGAGATGACCAATGATACAGGTAAGATAGTTGAAGAGATAGTGGTAGAGAATAAGACAGAAAATAGGCCTAATGATAATGATAACGACAGAGTGGGGGTAGAAAAAAAGGAGCGTACATTGGAGGATGTGATGAATCTTTTGAGAACAGTGTATGATAATCTGAACAAGGGTTTTGATGAATTACAGGAAATGAGAAATAAACATTTTGATAATATGATGATAGAATTAAACAAAACAAAGGAAATAATGAGTAAGGGTTGTGATACAATAAAAAATGCTATTGATAAACCAGACGAGAAGCGGGAGGAAGATAGATGTCAATTAAAAGTTGAGTTAACACAGGTAAGTGGTAATAATGTCTTTGATAATAGCGAAGAAATAATTAACAAGGTAAGTCACAGTTGTAAAAATGAATTAATAAATAATAGTGATAAAATAATTGAAAACGAGCTATTCAAGAATGATGTAGTGAAAACAAATAGTGATGATGAAGCTTGTGGTGAAGTAGAATTTAATAACAAAATGTTAGCGAGTGTTGATGAAATTGAGAGAGAGTGTGATGAAAGGTTAGGGTGGCAAAGGGCAAATTTTCCCCATGATATAAGTGGAGTAAGGACTCCGCTAGTAATGATTTTTGAGGGCAGAGTTTCCTCCGGTAATTATGTGGAAGACAAGGTGTCTTCAAGCAGTCCCCTAATTTTTTGTAAACCTGGAAAAGCCAGGAAGTGGTATAGTAAGTTTGTTGTGCCCTTTGCATGGAGTGAAGTAGGTCAGTGGTGTGGTGACAGGTATTGTGATGAAAGTGATTATGAGAGAGAGAAAGAGTTAGAGTGGTTCAAGATAAATAGAGGTTATGTAGAGCTGATAGAGGAGATGGATATAAAGAGAGTTATGATAAATAATGTAGACATACCTTGTGTAGTAGTAGACAATGATTATATTGATGATAAATGTGTACCTGTAGGAAGAATTAGTGTACTTGTAGTGGAGGAATATGATGAGAAAATAAATTACCTGGGCGTAACAACAAATATTCACGGAGGCGGGATAAAAACAAATAATAGTGACAAGTCTTATGAGATAATAAAAGGGAAAATGAATGACATAGAGGTAATGGTTTATGATAAAAATAATAATAATAAACTGGATGTAAATAAAAATCATTTAGTATACAAATATGTGAGGTATATTTTTGACGATGGTGGCTGAACTAGAATATCAGTGTGTAGACCTTGTTTGAATTTTATAAATTTTTGGTAATGACCTTGCTGATTTGGACATCTGAAGTGAGATACACTTGAACAGTTTTGACGTATATTTTGTAAATAATATTGAATTCATTTGTGTGTATTGTGAAATGTAGTGTGTATATGTTTTAGAAAATGTTGTATTAATAATAATAATATTATTAATATTTTTGCACTCTAATTAAATAACAAAATAATTATGAAGACAATAGTTAATGATTTGTAGAATGTTGATAATAATTGAAATATGTTATTTTAATAATCAAATGAATATTCAATTCTAATAATAAATTGAATTAAATAAGTTGAGATGTTTAGATATTGTGATTGAATGTTATGTGTTTGGATTTTATAATGAATTTAAATTGTGTAATGAGATTTTGATTTAATAATAATTAATAAGTAAATAAATGTTAAATGGTTTATTTTGTGGAACATAGTGATTAAAAATATGTATTAATAATAAATTTAGAATTTTTGAAAATCTGATTACAACACAGGATAAATTCATCATGATGATAAATAAAAAGAGTTAATGAAAAATTTTAAATAATAATGTTTATAAATTTTTATATAAATTATTTAAAAGAGAATTGTTTGTTTGATGTATGCTAATAATCCAGGTTTATTGCTATTTGTGTATTGTGTTATGTGATGTTTTAAAATAGTATTTTCATTATGTGTGTAATTTTTTTTTCTAAGCCAATCATTAGACGCCTGGCAGGCAATCAACATAATGGAAGTAAGTGTTGATAATGTATTACATGTAATTGTTCAATTTTGAAAGGTATTCATGGTGTTTTAATTATGTTAGGATATCAGCTGATCAACAATACCATGTCACTGGTATAGTGGTTTGTAAAGGTTACAAATAATTAATGTTTAGTGTACTACAGACATTTTGAAGTAAAAACAAAAAGAATATGAGAAATAAAATAACAATTTATGCAAATTAATAAAAGATAATTCATGGGTGATAAATGTTTTATGGGACATGCAGACCTGTCCAAGTTGAATTAAAAGTTGAATGTGAAATAGTGGAGATGAATATAATGTAATGTTGTTTTTGAGTTGATGTGATATAATAGAATTTTGTGAAATATTGATGTTGACACAGTGGTAATGGAGACTTTATGTAGATTTTGAATGATATATTGTTGTTTTTATAGTTAATGAGGTTATTTTGTGTATTTGTAGTGAGGTAATGAGATTGAGATTTTTGGGGATGGCAATTTTGTATTAGGGGGTAGTGTATTTGGGGAGTCCAAACAAGGGTTGGGACGGGATAGGGACCGATTGGCGCCGGAAAGGGTTACCTAGGGGGAGTCCAGGGACCAACATAAGGGAATGAGTTTTGGGAAGGAAACACGTATCCTATGTACAAAGGGTTAGAGAGTATTTTTTCATATATGTAGAGAAGGTGGCGTTTTGTGTTAAATGGTAAGTTGGGGTTTAGAATGTCCTGATTAGTAGATATTTTGATAGAGATGGGTGTCATGATAATTGAGTTGATTAATATTAGAGTCAGGGGGAGAAAGTTATATATGTATAGAAATCTCATACAGAAAAACGAGAGTAAATAATTTACATCACCCCCAGTAAGGTAGAATTAACTGTTAACTAAGGAGAGGAATTTATAATAAAGAATGTACAACTGTTTTTTCAACCAGTGACAGAATTTTGATAGAAGTGAAAATAATGTAAAGTCAAGAATTGTTTGTTTTAAATAATGTAAATGTCAATCTGTTTATTATTTATATTAATATTTGTTCGTTTTAAATATTTTATGTTATTATGTTTTGTATTTCAAGTTAGGATATTACAGATATTTAAAGTGTTTTCAGAAATCATACATAACATATGTAGGTCAAGGGTTTTGGACTTGACCTAGTTATGATCAGCTGATGAGTTCATACACCTACTAAGCTTGTGTATAGTAGGAAGCTAATTGTGATTTGTTTGTTTAATTAATTCAAACCAATATTTGAATAATTTTAATAAATGTTATTTAATAAATAAATTTAATAAATATTTAATGAATAATTTTTTTGAATTTTAAAATTTTGAAAATTTTAAATTTTTTTTGAAAAAAAAAAAAAAAAAAAAAAATTTTTTTTTTGATTTTTCGCCTGCCAGCGAGTGAATATGTTGAGTAATGATTATGTTATTGTGTATGTATTAATGATGTTTCTTTTATTGTATTGCTTCATATTGGTAGACTATAAGTGATTCTCCATGTTAGCATAGAAATGTTTATATTAGTAGAAATGTCTAGGTTAAGTCATGTGAAGCAAAAAGTTAGAAAAAACAGGAAGAGAATTTTTTGATAAACGATTATTTTTTGAATTTTGAATTTTTTAAATTTTTGATAAATTTTAAAAGAAAGTTTTATTCTTATGTGTTATGATAATATGTAATGTTAATGTGTGTGAGCCCAGTATCTGCTAAAGGCAGCCCAGCTTGCAAAAAGGGGAAACATATCGGCGGAGGAGCTGGGATAATTTTAGCCCGGGATTGAGGATTTTGGGGGTAGCATGTTAGAAGGCGAGGTGTGCCGTGGTGCGAGTCTGATCAATTTCTCGGTGTTGGGATCTCTTACGGAGAAGTCCAGTGATCTCGTTCAGATGAGTCCATGGTCGCTGAGCCAGGGGGGTCGTGTACCCATGCAGATTATGAACCAGGGGGTTGTTGGCACCAGTTCCTCACCGATCCTCTTTGGGGTTATCGATGAGATTTCTTCTGTCGTGGACAGCAGAATTCTCATCGAGGGGGTATTGTAGCGGGTCAAATTTTGGGTGTTTTTGTTTTAACCGTTTGGGGCATATATTTATGTTTTTATTTATTTCGTTTTCGGGCGGACTGGTATAAAGTATGGTAAAGCTGCATTATTGTGCAACATAACAGAACAGTGAAACAACGCAATAAGACGCAGTCGTTGTTGAGGAATGCGGCAGAGCATTTGTACCTCCACAAAATTCTTCGAACTTTGTACCTGTGTGTGGCAGCGCACATACGCAACTGCTCAATCACGCTCCAAGTGACGCTCTGACAAACAACTCAAGATGGCGAGAGCGTAAAAAATATTCGTCTTCTTCTATAAGACCTCACGGAAGTCGCATTAACTCCGCCTACTGTTGGTGACATCAGCGGAACCAAGTCCAATATCGGCCTCTGGACACACACATATACCAGCTATAATCTATGCATAAACTGGATATGCCGCAGCAAGTCAACTGTATACGGCGACGAAATAATAGTGGCAGTGACCAACAGCTTCTCTCCAAAGCAACATGTACCTGTTACGTTCTACGTGACAGTACACATTAGTCAGAGACGCCATACAGTCAACTAGAACCCGACCCCAACTACAGACGCTTACCGTTTCGTTTAGGCCCCGGTCGGTGGTGTTATAAAATGTAATTAACCCAGTAAGACCGACCGGGACCCGAGGAGATAATCAACGCATCTTAGTTACAAAATGGTTGCAAGTGCGAATCGCAAACAGTTAAATTACGGACATTGGAATCGAATCGGGACAAAACACGTGTTCGGCCGGCCACGCGGTAGTGAACAGTTGTAAAACAATAAAGGAGTTTGTAAAATATAATAACAAGGGGTAAAGTATTAACTTGTGTGAAAGCGTGTGTAAGCAGATTGGGCTGTCTTGAATAATATTTAAATCTATAACCGAAATCTATAATCTATAAACGTATATGTGAAAATTTGCTTTTTTATGTCCTTGTTTTACTTAATTAAAATCATTTAGTTTACCTTGAATATGTGTTAGTCTAAGTTATTTCGTCATTACCATATTCTCATTTCTGTGTTGCGAAATTCGTCTAACGGACCGGAATCTTCTGAGTTATTAATTGGGTGGGTCAGATTGCAAAATTGTCCGTTTTATTAAGGTAAAGTGTAAAGGTCTCCATATCTGTCCTTCAAAGATATAGGTGGCGACTCTGGGCTTCTGATAAAATTTCCGCAGCAGGTAAGTAGTTTAAGTCCTGGTAGTGGATTTTATTTATTTTATATTTCGGCCTCTTTTTTAACGTCACAGTGTGCTGAAAAATGCATCCTGATTTTATAGTGGCAACTGGGAAATGAAACCAGGACTTCTAGATTAGTATAGCAAAAAGTGACATCCACTGATCTACTAAGCCCAAATAATTTAATTTAATTAGAAATTATACTCACATACTAGCTTTGGGAGTCTGTTAATTATGTAACTCTATATGTTGTGCTATATTTATTCCTAAAAATCCATAACAGATAAAAACAAATAAAACAAAAAGTTTATTGTATCACTCCAAAATCTCATGAGAGATTCATATTTACCAAATTGGAAGTCTTACAAGACATACCCTGTGCTAAATCAGATGTGAGAGTAGTCTCTTCCAGTCTGTGTAAGTCTTGTATTTCTTTAGTAAGGAGATCTGCTAGATGCAGTAATACACCTTTAATAGCAAGGTACTGTTTCCAAGGAGACTGCTGTACAAGGCTTTGATACAGAGACAAAAACTCTGCAGCACTTTCGCCTGCTGTGCCTAACTCGCCTAAAAATCCAGTCAACAAATCTAGCATCTGAAAAAAAGCCACACAGAAACAGAATTATATATATGTATATATATGTTCGCCATAAACATATTTTTTTTAACAAGGTTGCAGTTTGTATTATTCATTGTCTTAGATATTATAACAGTATCAAACAATGGTTGAAATATTTCCTTAACTGTTTACAGCAAAAATGCTATTTATTAGAATGCAGCATGTTTACTTAATAGCTAATTTTGTTTTTTTTTTTCAATAATTATAACTTAATGCAGTTTGTAATTACGGGCCAACTTTCTGAAATCTGAAAGTTTACATCCTAATCTAAAAGTGTGAGACTCATGGGCATTAACTGAATTTAATCACACACACACACACACACACACACACACACACACACACACACACACACACACACACACACACACACACACACACACACACACACACACACACACACACACACACACACACACACACACACACACACACACACACACACACACACAGTAACTCCATCTCCAAGTTGAAATTTATCACTACACCAGTTTCGTGGATCCATTATTGTCTGTATTAACTACTTATAGAAATCATCATACATGTCAGATAAACAAAAAGGAAAACAATCAGAATACTCTCAACGTTTACTTTCTTCCATTAGAGTTCATTGCATTTTCCATTAACACAATTATTACAGAAACAATTTTTGTAACAGAAAACATTTGTGTTATTGTCTAATAACTTTGCGCGAAAAGTAAATAATTAAATACTTCCTTTTGTTAAGGCTCTTACAGAGATGCCCTGGATATGAAATCCTCCCTAGATCCAATGCTCACACACCTACTCCCTAATACTACTTCATGTTTAAAGTATCAATTAACAATGACTTAGCGTATTCAGCAGCTCAGAAACATGCACTACATGTACTACTCTTTAGTGCTTGTCATCCTCCCAAACAAGTAAATTCTAAAAGCAAATATTGACCAAACCGTTTTTTCAGCAGCTGGAAAATGTAGCATAGCATAAATCTAAAATACTATTATGGGTTTGACTTTTCGTTTCAAATTTAGGATATCACATGCATTAGCAATATGATTGTAATTTAGAACTAGAGGCGAAGTTCCAGGCTATACTATTACAAAACAACAGGGCAAAATGAGTAGTACCATGCTTCGTTTTTCTAAGTTGCTGTTTATTCTACACTGTTAAAAGTGTTGTTAAATTTTTCGAGCCTTTCCTCTACTTATTGGTTGGAATTTATTAAATTCTAATTTATCTACAATTTTTTTACATAAAAAATTATTTGAATAATATTGAATGTGTTCTCCAAAATATCGGTATGGAGAACCATACATGACTTCCATGTTCTAAGATTTATATTTAAAATCATTTTCGAAATGAAATATTTCCATAGAAACTACTTCTTTCTACTTACTGCTTCAGCCTTAACCACAGTACTGTGGTCACTAATGTATACCACCTCACGTTATCGCACTCGATTTTCACTGATGATGGAAGTCGATGGCACTGTCGAAACATCTCGTTTTGCAGAAAATATTGGTCTACGGCCAAACAGGCCGGGAAGGAATTTTAACAACAAACTACTTCTTTGTTGCCGATAACGTAGTACATATATAAAAAATTATCCCCACCCCCTTCAACTATAATTTTCATTTATAGAAATTACCCCCACCCCGTTCAACTAGCCTCTTCATTTATAGATATTTCATGTACATTCCTACAGTGGATTATTAAGATCTTCTTATCAGGATACTTTATTTATCAAAATTAAGTACTTTAATCTTGTTACAACAAAAAATGTTTCAGGTAAACTACCCTTTCCCCGTAACCGATCTTCACCAAAATCAATAGGTCTCGAGTCCTATACAACTCAGGCACATATGTAAAAATTATTTGATTCTGTTTAAATTTACGGCAGTTATCGTTCGTCATGAAAAAATTTCTCTTGTTAAAACATAAAATGTTGCAGGTAAACTACCCCTTTCCCTTAACAGATCTTCACCAAAATCAACAGGCCTTGAGTTCTCTACAATGTAGGGATGTATGCAACACATTATTTGATTATGTTTGAATTTACGGCAGTTATCGTTCGACATAGAAAAATTACCCTTGTCATCACATAAAAGTTGCAGGTAAACTACCCCTTTCTCTTAACTGATCTTCACCAAAATCAATAGGCCTTCAGTCCTTTACAATTCAGGAAAGTATGCAAAAAAATATTTGATTCTGTTTGAATGTGCGGTAGTTATCGTTCGTCATAGAAAAAATTACCGCTGTTAAAACATAAAACATTGCAGGTAAACTACCCATTTCCCTTAACCGATCTTCACCAAAAACAATAGGTCTTGAGAACTCTACAATTCAGAGCTGTATGCAAAACATTATTTGATTCTGTTTGAATTTGCGGCTGTTATCGTTTGCCATAGAAAAAAATTACCCTTTATAAAACATAAAATGTTGCAGGTAAACTACCCCTTTCCCTTAACCGACCTTCACCAAAATCAATAGGCCTTGAGTTCTCTGCAATGTAGGGACGTATGCAAAACATTATTTGATTATGTTTGAATTTACGGCAGTTATCGTTCGTCATAGAAAAAATTACCCTTGTTATCACATAAAATGTTGCAGGTAAACTACCCCTTTCTCTTAACTGATCTTCACCAAAATCAATAGGTCTTGAGTCCTCTACAATTCAGGGATGCATGCAAAACATTATTTGATTCTGTTTGAATGTGCGGCAGTTACCGTTCGTCATAGAAACAATTACTCTTATTAAAACATAAAATGTTGCAGGTAAACTACCCCTTTCCCTTAACTGATCGTCACCAAAATCAATAGGCCTTCAGTTCTTATAATGGGGCAAATTAAAAGGTTCTCTTTATTTTATTAATTTTGGTTTTGATTCTATTAATATTTCAAATTCATTTCATGTATGTGGCTAGTCCCCAAGGTGAATCTAACTCACAGTCTAAACAATGCAAAGGTGCGCTGTAACTGTGTTGAAATATTTGAAAAAAATGTGTTGTCAACTGTAGCACACTTCCTAGAACTTTGCGGTTGTGTGACGTCCACTCACAAATGCACAAGCACCTGTATCTGCAGAGCGCCTAATCCACGCTAAACGAAAGTAAAGGCAGTGAAATATCGTCGACGTACAGCACACGTAAATCCTGTGTGCCAGGTGTACGGCCACTAAAAAACTTGGACAACTAAGGCTGTGTGCGGCGATGAAATTTGTTCGCCAGCAAGGCAGTGATGCCCGCCCGGATGTAACCTTGTCAAATAAAGTTCTCTCCCCAGTCGACTAATTACCATGGCCGCAGCTGGCTAAATACAACCGGCTAGCGGGCCGGAAATTTCACCCGACCACAACAGTATGTATAAGTGATCAAAAAGTATAAAACAGTGTAAACCGGTGAATAGGTGCAGTGTACAAAATTCATGGAACAATAACATTTTTATCAAAAAAGGAATAGCGTGTGTGACGCGCCATGCGGTCGACGGAGCCGCCACGGTAAATTGTAACTGTATCCAACTCAAAATTATTAAGAAAATATATAAAAGGGGGTGTAAAGTAAATATATAAAAGGGGTTTTTCGTACGAGTGAGTGGATGGGCAATCTGGGTCGCTTTGATAGATTTATAAATATATTAGAATAAGTTAAGATGTTAAAATAAATGTTTATGTTATATCTGTTTTAAAGAAAAGAAAGTAGCAGTAATATGTGAATTGAGTTAGAAGGATGAGTAAGGTGTGTATTTAAAGAAAGTAAAAAATGAAATTAAATTAGAGTTGTTTCAAATGTAAAGCGAGTTGAGTACGTTATTCAGATAACCTGAAGGTCATACTTGTATGCCGCAGTTTCGTGCAACGGACTTTGGCTTAAGAGGTAAGGCATAAAATGAATTAAAATTTTAATAATTAAAGGTAATAATTAGTGATTACACAAATGGCGCCCGAACAGGGACTCGATTTGTAAAATAATTATAAATCGGCACCTAAAAGCGAATACAAGTATGGTTTAAAGGCTGAGTAACAATACGTAAAAATTACGCAGCACATACAAATTAGTACATCAATGTACAGAGGTTAAGAGTGAAGTGGTAGATATTTTAAGTACGAAAATCTAGATTAATAAACTTATAGATATGGCAGATAATAACGAAAGTATAAATAATGAAGTCAGCTTCTCTGACAGTCAAACAGAGAGTCAAATAAATACTGACTCAGGTATTCAAACAGAGTCACTATCAAGAGATGACCGTAATGTAGAAGAATCTGTAATTAGTACGCCGGGAGCGATTTCTACTCCCGTGACAATTAAAACAAATACAAAAGAAAAAGAGATGTCCATGAATGACTTATTTAACCTTTCAAGTAAACGATTTGATAGTAATGATGAAAAATTCAAGGAACAGAATAGTAAATTTAACGAATTAATTAATCGTTTTGACAATAACGATATAAAATTGAACGAAATGACAAGTGAATTTAACTGTAAATTTGACGAACTCAGAAGTGACATTAATGAGATAACAATGATATGCGAAAGTAGTTGTAACGAATTGAAACAAGATATTGAGAGAATAGTAGAGTCAGTAGGAAAACAGTGTAAAAGTAAAAATAATAATGATAATAAAAAATTAACAAATGATGACAATAATGTCGAAAATGAGAATATAATTAAAAATGTGGTAGTAGAGAGTAAGATAACAAATGTTAACAATGATATTGAAAGTGGTAATGTGATTGAAAGGGTGGTATCAGAGAGTGATACGTTGAAAGTAGATAGTGAAATAGTGAGTGAGAGAGAGAGCGTTATATGTTGTAACGAAGTAGTAATTAGTGTTGATGAATTAGAAAAAGAATGGAAAGAAAGAGTAGATGAATGTGTAGGGCAGAGGGTAAATTTTCTCCTTATTTGGGATGAACCAAGGTGTTCAAAAATGTTATTATTGGAGGGCAAGAGACCCTTATTAGTGAAAGATTTGAATTATTTCCCCTTTTTGTATAAGTTTGTACCCTCTGTGTGGAATAATGTGATATGGTGTTATGATGAGAGAGATTTAGATAGAGAATTGTGTGTTGATAAAGAAATAGAATTATATAAGTTGCAGAGAAATTATAATGAGTTGAAAGAGATGTTAAATGATTTGAAGTACTTACCTGTTAAAATAGAGAGTGAAGATTATTTTGATGATACATGTTTAAATAATAATAATTTACTTTAGGATGAAAAAATAACTGACTTGATAATGAATATAACTACTAATGGAGACTGGACAGAAATAAATAATGTTGACCTGGTATATGATTATTATGGTAAAATGAATAAACTGAAATTTTATGGTTACTATACACAAGATAACCGTATGTGGAATGCAAATAAAATTGAAAATTGTTATTTGAAACCAAGGATAATTTTTTACGATGGAGGCTGAGCCTTAAATTCACACATGGACAATTGTAAATAGTTTGTTTAGGGGTTCTGACCTCGCAACCTTGGATAATGAAGTGTGATACAACTGAATAATTAATGATGAAGAATTGTAAATAAATTGTAAACAAATAAATTGATAGTGAAATTAATTGTGTATATTGTAAAATGTTAGGTATATGTGTATGTAATGGAAATTGTTGTGATAATAATAATACTAATATTTTGCAGCCTACATAAATAACAAAAATAACTTGGAAGAGGATAACTAATGAGTTGTAATTATTGTAATTGGTGAGAGTAATTAAAAATGTTGTTTTCAATACTTGATTTAATTAAAATAATTTGAAATGTTTAACTATTTTGATTGATTTAAATGTTATATGGTTGAATTTTTCTAATGAGTTTAAATTATTTTATGAATTTGAATTTGATCATGAGAAATTAATAAATAAATGATAAATTGTTTGAATATATTAAATTTGGTAATTGAATATAAACTAAATAACTATAAAATTAGGAAGTTAATATAAAACAGTAAGTGGTAGCGGGTAGATGTTCCCCACTTATCCCAGTGGGGTTCGTCTATTTCAGGGACGCGCCCCTGCCCACGCGAGCCTTGGTTTTCTCCATTTACCCTTATTTTCGGAGGAAGCTTTGTCCTTACCTTTAGTCCTAGTTCTTGACCTTTTAATAATCCTTACCCTTTTTATCTTCCCGATTTCCCTAACCCTCCACTTAGAGTAAACATAACAATAGTTACATAAATTGGCACACTTTTTCGAAACATTTGATTGCCTTAATTCTAAACAATACATTAGGGTAATCCTCAAAATTAAATAAACTGGTGTTATTTACGAATTGTAAACTCATCCCTTAATTAGATAGTTGGTGGAGCAGTTTTGTGGCTGAGTAGACAAACAAAATAATAAATTTCTGTACAGTCTAATAGAATTATCGCCTATAGAGATGGGGTGGTAAATTAGTGGTTGCGGTTTGTTTTGTAATTTTGAAAAAGAAAAAAAAAAGGAAAAGGGTAGTTCATTATATTCATTGGAGTTGGGTTCTGTTCGTTTTCAATCGCATCCCTATAGACGATTATTCTGTACATATAAAGTATAACCTATTTACGGGTAATTAAGGAGAAAATAATTTTTGAAAATGTTTTTTAAAAATGAAAGATATGTAACCAAAAGGTTTGATTATTATTTTGTGGTACCTGCTATGTTAGGTTATGAGTAGAGATTAATGTTAGTCGAAATGCGATTGTGGAGGGATTTAAGGAGAGATTTGGAACAAATGATGTAATGCTTGTAAACATTTATTGAACTATTAAGGAAACAATTAAACATTAAACCACGTAGAATCATTTTGAAAAACGTAATGAAAGCAATTGAAATTGTTTTGAATGTACGAAGAGACTAAATTAAATTGGAGTCGTCCCTGGAGTAACTTAATATTGTGAATGTTAGTGATGTGTTTAACTTCATTTTGATTCAAATTGAAACTGTAATTTTATATATTTTATACATTAACTTCATATAACTGTAACTAAAGCTAAATTGTTTTTAGCAGAAGTTATTAAAATAAAAGGGTGAATTAAAATTATATTTGGTTTGAACTGCAATAAATAGACATTGATAAATATGTTAACTAAAAGATTTATAGTAATTAGAAGTACAGGTAGTAGGGTGATGTAACTATGAATGTTGAAACTGAGAGTGTTTATAACACCAGTCTGGCAGACTATTGTTAATGTAAACAGGTGTGTTGGATGTTTTGACTAATGTGTATAGCCAGGTGTGGAAGCTGATAACTGTTGTAACTTGATGAATCAGTATCTTGAGCAAAACCTGTAATGGAGCGAATTAGAAGGTTTTTTTATTTTATTAATTTTGGTTATGATCTTACTAAAATTGCACAATTTACTTCATATATGTGGCTAGTCCCTAAGGTGAATTTAATTCGCAGTCTAAACAAAGAAATGGTACACTGTAGCTGGGTGATGTAACCATATAAAGGAATGTCGTGCTGTTGACAATAATACAATTCTTAGAACTTTGCAGTTGTGTGACATCTACTCACAAATGCACAAGCACCAACATCTGTGGAGCGCCTAATCCACGCTAAACGAAAGAAAAGGCAGTGAAATATCGTCGTCGTACAGCACACGTACAGCCTGTGTGCCAGGTGTACAGCTACTAAAAACTTGGACAACTAAGGCTGTGTGCGGCGATGAAATCTGTTCGCCGGGAAGGCAGTGATGTCTGTCCACATGTAACATCGTCACAAAAAGTTCACCCCAGTTGACGAGAAACTACAGAGCCGCGCGGGTCAGTAAAGTAGCGCGCGGTTCCAGTAACCAGTGTGCGAGCAATTACCCAGTCAACTACCTATACCGGCCGCGCGCGGTCATATAAACATTTTGCTCCAGCTTAATTAGTGTCAGCCGACCAACCCCGATAAATATCAAAATTGTGTATAATAATGTAAAGAAAAGAACTAACGTGCTATGGAACTGTGAACACGAAAAGATCTATCGAAAGTGAAACCATAACCGTCAAATAAGAGAGTTCCGTGAGATACGCCACGCGGTCGGGAGGAATGACTCAGCACACGTAACAGTATCCTACTGAACCTATTCTGATTATTATCATTTTTTTACATAAAAGGGGGAAATAAGGCATGAATGTGAGCGTGGGCATTGCTGGGTGGCCTTGACTAGAATTTAAGTTAAATTTTTTAAGACCATTATATTTTATTTCAGTAACAAATGAGCTTTGATAATAGGTTACCTTGTTTGAATCTATTGTTTTAATATTATTTTAATTAATCTATTGTTTGGAGGAGAACTTCGGGAGAAAGATAAAACAACGCAAGAATAACAAAGAATATTTGCTGTAAATCAGAATAAATAAATTAATATGTTTGGTTGATTTTTTTTGAGAAATTACGTAAATGTCAATGATAGTTTGGGGGAATATAAATAAATGAAAAGACAATAAAATTTAATGTCAAAGAATTGCTAAATAAATATAACTATAATCCCGAAATTGAGAGTATAATTCATTGCATAATGTTAACCTAAGTCACGCTTATTCTTCACGACTTCGTGCTAAGAACTTTGGACCCAAGAAAGGTAAGAGTTGTGAGGAGTGTATATTATTTTTAATAATTGTTTTTATAATTAATCAGTAGTTTCTCAATGGCGCCTCAAACTCGGACTCGAGTTTATAAATGTAATTTTGAATAAACCGCACCTAAATGTGAATATAAGCGTGTGTTAGGAGTACGTAAAAAAGTACGAAAAGTGAGGTTATTCGTAAGTAATAATTAAGGAATACTTAAGGTATGTAAGATAAGAAGTGTTAAAATATAGTATAATAAAAGAAAATTAGTAAATTTACAATATAAAAATGGCAGACAATAATGAAGTCAGCTTCTCTGACAGTCAGACAGAAAGTCAAACAAATACCGACTCAGGTATTCAAACAGAGTCACTATCAATAGAGGACCATAATGTAGAAGGATCTGTAATTAGTACGCCGGGAGCGATTTCCACTCCCATAACAATTAAAACAAAAGAAAAAGAGATGTCCATGAGTGACTTATTTAACCTTATAAGTAAACGTTTTGACAGTAACGACATAACATTGAATGAAATGAAAAGTGACTTTAACTGTAAATTAGAAGTACAGAATAACAAATTGAATGAAATTAAGACCGAAATTAAAAGTGAATTTAATTGTAAATTTGATGTACTTAAATTTTACATTGATGAAGTAAAAATAAAATGCGATAATAGTTGTAACGAATTGAAACAAGATATTGAGAGAATAGTAGAGTCAGTAGAAGAACGGATCAAAAGCAAGAGTAACAATGACAGTAAGAAATTAACAAGTGATAACAATAAGGTCAAAAATGAGAAATGTGGTAGTAGAGAGTAAGGTAACAAATGTTAACAATGATATTGAAAATGGTAATGTGATTGAAAGGGTGGTATCAGAGAGTGATACGTTGAAAGTAGATAGTGAAATAGTGAGAGAGAGAGCGTTATATGTTGTAACGAGGTAGTAATTAGTGTTGATGAATTAGAAAAAGAATGGAAAGAAAGAGTAGATGAATGTGTAGGGCAGAGGGTAAATTTTCCCCTTATTTGTGATGAACCAGAGTGTTCAAAAATGTTATTATTGGAGGGCAAGAGACCCTATTTAATGGAAGATTTGAGTTATATCCCTTTTTTGTATAAATTAGTACCCTCTGTGTGGAATGGGGTTGAAAGTGCGAGATGGTGTTATGATGAGAGAGATTTAGATAGAGAATTGTGTGTTGATAAAGAAATAGAATTATATAAGTTGCAGAGAAATTATAATGAGTTGAAAGAGAGGTTAAATGATATGAAATACTTACCTGTTAAAATAGAGAATGAGAATTATTTTGATGATACATGTTTAAAGAATAGTAATTTACCTTATGTTGTAATGAAAGAGAAAATAATTAACTTGACAATGAATATAATTACTAATGGAGACTTAACAGATATACTTAATGTTGACTTGTTTCATGACTATTTTGGTAAAACAGATGAATTTGATTTTTGTGGTTATGACACACAAAATAACCCTTTGTGCGTCGATAAAATGGAAAAGTGCTATCTGAAGCAAAGATTAATCTTTGACGATGGAGGGTAGACTATAAAACAATTAATGGACAGTTATAAAAATTTTTGTTTTATGGTTTTTGACCTCACAACCTTGGACATTGAAGTGTGATATAACTGAATAATGAATGATGAAGAATTGTAAATAAGTGTAGTGAATTTACTTGTGTGTGTTGTAAAATGTTAGGTAAACAATGCGTGTATGTCATGGAAATTGTTGTGATAATAATAATATTAATATTTTGCAATCTAAATAAATAACAAAATTAATTTTGAAGACAGTAATTAGTGAATTGTAATTGTTTTGATAGCAACTGAACTTGTATTTTCAATAATTAATTTAATTAAAACAATTTGAGATGTTTAAATATTCTATACATATTGTGTTGTGGTCTCCAAGTTGCATATAACTAAATGCTTATGGACGCGCTGGAAGAATTTGAAATTTATAAGGCCTCAAAAACCCAAGGTAATCAGCTCTTGAACGACAAGCTTTCTTTTAAGTCCAACGGACTGTATGACATGGCCATACGCGTGTTGGAACAACACATAGATAAAGGTAGAGATAGTGCGACGCGTAATGGTTAGTCGCTTGCAAGTTCCGATACGATGCGCATCGTGTAGTTGTGTAATTGTATACACGCGGTATGTGCGAGTGAAACTTTTTATTTATTTCTTATTAAGTTGACGTACTCCATGTGAGTGATTCTTGTTTTTTATCAACCTGATGATGGGACCATGAGTCCCGAAACGCGTAGTTTTTAAAGAAACATTGAAGTTGCAAGGAGGAGCACCAGTGTACCTGGATACACAAGGTAATATTAAATATAGTTTAAATATTCTGATTAATTTAATGGTTGTATAATTGAATTTTCCAATGGATTTAAATTGTTTTATGAGATTTGATATTAATAAATAAATGTTAAATTGTTTGTATGAAATAACATTGTTGTTAAATGTTTCAGAGGTTACGTGGAGATATTGGTGTGTGTGTGTGGTGTGTATTTTGTGTTCAGGTCAATAGGTGGATAATGTACTGTAAGTATAAAGTTCATAATACCAATCAGATAGAATAAAATGCTTACAGGTGTGAAAAGAGTTTAATTCAATAATAAAAATGAATTGAGATAATGGTATTAAATGAAAACTGTAATTAAAAAAGTAATAATAACTAAAAGGGTGAATTAAAATTATATTTGGTTTGAACTGTAATAAATAGACTTTGACAAATATGTTAACAAAAAGATTTATAGAAACAAAAATTTGTAGGAAGTATATATGTCAGTATATGATGTAACTATGAATGTTGAAATTGAGAGTGTTTATAACACCAGTCTGGCAGACGACTGTTTATGTAAACAGGTGTGTTGTATGTTGTGACTAATGTCTACAGTCATGCTTGGTGACAATAATAAAAATGCTGTAGTCTGCTGAATCATTGCCAGTAGGAAAATCCTATTATGAAATAAAAAGAAATACCAGATGTGAAGAAATGAAGGTAAATTTTTTGAATAATGTATGGAATATTTTTGTCGGATCATTTTGAAAAATGTAATTAATTTTGAAACTGTTAATTAAATAAAAAGTAACTTAATTTGGTAATTAAATTAATTGAAAAGATGATTTTAATAATGAACTTGTAATAATGAACTTAACTTTATTTTCATTCGAATTCAAACTGGAATTATAAAGTAAATGCTAATTGATGTAAATAATGATTAAAATATTCATTTAACACTGACAACTGATGGAAATATTTGGGCTGAGATAGTGTTTGGGAAAATAAGATGTTCATATGACCATTCATGTAAACTTTTACAATTGACAATCTATGTTTTACGTTTAACTGTAGATTCCCCACCTAAGTGCGGCCATGGCCTCACCGGACCATGACCGTGAAAGTAGTTAATTGTGACAAATCATAAATTTTACTTGATATAACCGGCTTGTGGTTTGTTTTATTTTGTCAACCCGGTGGTCTGTTAGATTTAGTAGGGGGGTTATTTTTTGGGGGAATCTACCAAATTTTGGAACAGGACTATTTTCACCCAGATAGGGGTGGTAGTCCATTAGGGGTGTATAAATCACGAATAGTAGGTGTAATACCGAATTTTTATTGTAATGCCGAAGCAAGGATGGGGGTGGAATAAAAGAAAAAATGTCCACCCCTTCCGCATCAGTCCTTGTGAAAGCAACTAGACGCTACAGTCTAGGGGGGGTAATAGTGAGTGTGGATGGGCGGTGACTCAGTTACAGGTCACGAGGGAGATGTGGTTTACGGCTAGGATGAGGCTGGAAAAGGCCAAGAAGCCTAGCGCAGAACACATGAATATGTAACGGGTATCAGGGGTTAAGGGATTAAAAGGGGGGTAGTAGAAAAAAAAAAATTTTTTTTGGTGCCTGCCATCAAATTGCTGTTTTAAATTCTGCTTGTATTATTGTTTATGCGTAGTAATAGTGGTATTGAATTATATTGTTTAGGATATATGTATAATCAAATGTTAGGATAAGGCAGTCCATGTTTTAATTAAATATTCAATTTTTTTGTTTTTTATCAGTAATAATAACAAAGAGAATTAATCTATTCAGATAAGAGATTTGTTGTTTTGATACAATCTGATTTTGAACTTAAAAGAATAGTGAATTTAAAGATGAATATTTTGTGATTTTAAATGATGAGTTTGTTTAAAAAATATAGGTGTATGTATGCGCCCAGTACTTGCCAAAGGCGACCCAGTTTGCATGTAAGGGGGAACATATCGGTTGAGGATCTGGCATAACAGTAGCCAGGGATTTGGATTTTTTAGGGAAACATGTTTGAAGGTGAGGTGCGCTGTGGTGCGTATCTGTTCGATTTTTCGGTGTTGGGATCTCGCACAGAGAAGTCCAGTGATCTCGTTCAGATGCGTCCATAGTCGCCGAGGCAGGGGGGTTGTTTACCCATGAGGTATAAGAACAAATGGGGAGTTGTTGGCACCATATCCTCACCGGTCCTCTTAGGGGTTTAGCAATGAGGTTTCTTCTGTTTTGACAGAAGATTTCTCATTGGGGGGGGGGGTATTGTAATGAGGCGAATTAGAAGGTTTTTTTATTTTATTAATTTTGGTTATGATCTTACTAAAATTGCACAATTTACTTCATATATGTGGCTAGTCCCTAAGGTGAATTTAACTCGCAGTCTAAACAAAGAAACGGTACACTGTAGCTGGGTGATGTAACCATATAAAGGAATGTCGTGCTGTTGACAATAATACAATTCTTAGAACTTTGCGGTTGTGTGACATCTACTCACAAATGCACAAGCACCAACATCTGTGGAGCGCCTAATCCACGCTAAACGAAAGAAAAGGCAGTGAAATATCGTCGTCGTACAGCACACGTAAATCATGTGTGCCAGGTGTACAGCTACTAAAAACTTCGACAACTAAGGCTGTGTGCGGCGATGAAATCTGTTCGCCGGGAAGGCAGTGATGTCTGTCCACATGTAACATCGTCACAAAAAGTTCACCCCAGTTGACGAGAAACTACAGAGCCGCGCGGGTCAGTAAAGTAGCGCGCGGTTCCAGTAACCAGTGTGCGAGCAATTACCCAGTCAACTACCTATACCGGCCGCGCGCGGTCATATAAACATTTTGCTCCAGCTTAATTAGTGTCGGCCGACCAACCCTGATAAATATCAAAATTGTGTATAATAATGTAAAGAAAAGAACTAACGTGCTATGGAACAGTGAACACGAAAAGATCTATCGAAAGTGAAACCATAACCGTCAAATAAGAGAGTTCCGTGAGATACGCCACACGGTCCGGAGGAATGACGCAGCACACGTAACAGTATCCTACTGAACCTATTCTGATTATTATCATTTTTTTACATAAAAGGGGGAAATAAGGCATGAATGTGAGCGTGGGCAATGCTGGGTGGCCTTGACTAGAATTTAAGTTAAATTTTTTAAGACCATTATATTTTATTTCAGTAACAAATGAGCTTTGATAATAGGTTACCTTGTTTGAATCTATTGTTTTAATATTATTTTAATTAATCTATTCTTTGGAGGAGAACTTCGGGAGAAAGATAAAACAACGCAAGAATAACAAAGAATATTTGCTGTAAATCAGAATAAATAAATTAATATGTTTGGTTGATTTTTTTTGAGAAATTACGTAAATGTCAATGATAGTTTGGGGGAATATAAATAAATGAAAAGACAATAAAATTTAATGTCAAAGAATTGCTAAATAAATATAACTATAATCCCGAAATTGAGAGTATAATTCATTGCATAATGTTAACCTAAGTCACGCTTATTCTTCACGACTTCGTGCTAAGAACTTTGGACCCAAGAAAGGTAAGAGTTGTGAGGAGTGTATATTATTTTTAATAATTGTTTTTATAATTAATCAGTAGTTTCTCAAACCCTATTGTGACATAAAAGAATTGAAGTTAATTTTACAGACAAAATAATAATGAGGTAATTATTGCAACTTAGAGTTTGAGAAATTAAATATAATTCAATTATTTTGATAATGAAATTAGTTGAAAAGATGATTTTAATAATATATTCATATATATTCTGATTCAAATTTCAAATGTAATGGTTCAATAAATGGAATATGTACTTTACTTAAATTGGAACCTGAAGGAAATTTTGCGTGAATGCTATCTAAAATGTTTGGGAAACTTAGAGGTGTATATTACTATTCATATAAATTTTATTAATGTCAATCTATATTTTACGTTTAACTGTAGATTCCCCACCTAAGTGCGGTCATGACCTCACCGGATCATGACCGTGAAAGTAGTTAATTGTGGCAAATCATAAATTTTACTTGATATAACCGGCTTGTGGTTTGTTTTATTTTGCTAACCCGGTGGTTTGTTAGATTTAGTAGGGGGGTTATTTTTGGGGAATCTACCAAATTTCGGAACAGGTCTACTTTCACCCAGATAGGGGTGGTAGTCCATTAGGGGTGTATAAATCACGAATAGTAGGTGTAATACCGAATTTTATTGTAACGCCGAAGCAAGGATGGGGGTGGAATAAAAGAAAAAAATGTCCACCCCTTCCGCATCAGTCCTTGTGAAAGCAACTGGACGCTACAGTCCAGGGGGGAAATAGTGAGTGTGGATGGGCGGTGACTCAGTTACAGGTCACGAGGGAGATGTGGTTTACGGCTAGGATGAGGCTGGAAAAGGCCAAGAAGCCTAGCGCAGAACACATTAATATGTAACGGGTATCAGGGGTTAAGGGATTAAAAGGGGGGTAGTAGAAAAAAAAAAAATATATTTTTGGTGCCTGCCATCAAATTGATGTTTTAAATTCTGACTGTATTATTGTTTATGCGTATTAATAGTGTTATTGAATTATATTGTTTAGGACATATGAATAATCAAATGTTAGGATAAGGCAGTCCATGTTTTAATTAAATATTCAATTTATTTGTTTTTTTATCAGTAATAATAACAAAGAGAATTAATCTATTCAGATAAGAGATTTTTTTGTTTTGATACAATCTGATTT
Organism: Magicicada septendecula; assembly: GCA_034769895.1. Lineage (NCBI taxonomy): Eukaryota > Metazoa > Arthropoda > Insecta > Hemiptera > Cicadidae > Magicicada > Magicicada septendecula. The sequence continues at coordinate 152,444,924 of CM068368.1, read as the reverse complement.
TGAACTTAAAAGAATAGTGAATTTAAAGATGAATATTTTGTGATTTTAAATGATGTTTGTTTGAAAAATATTATAGGTGTATGTATGCGCCCAGTATTTGCCAAAGGCGACCCAGTGTGCATGAAAAGGGGAAACATATCAGTTGAGGATCTGGAAGGATATAAGACCAGGGATTTGGATTTTTTGGGGGAACATGTTAGAAGGTGAGGTGCGCTGTGGTGCGTATCTGTTCGATTTTTCGGTGTTGGGATCTCGCACAGAGAAGTCCGGTGATCTCGTTCAGATGCGTCCATAGTCGCCGAGCCAGGGGGGTCGTTTACCCATGAGGTGTAAGAGCAAAAGGGGGTTGTTGGCACCAGTTCCTCACCGGTCCTCTTAGGGGTTTTAGCAATGAGATTTCGTCTGTTTCGACAGAAGATCTCTCATTGGGGGGGGGGGGGTATTGTAATGGGGCAAATTAAAAGGTTCTCTTTATTTTATTAATTTTGGTTTTGATTCTATTAATATTTCAAATTCATTTCATGTATGTGGCTAGTCCCCAAGGTGAATCTAACTCGCAGTCTAAACAATGCAAAGGTGCGCTGTAACTGTGTTGAAATATTTGAAAAGAATGTGTTGTCAACTGTAGCACACTTCCTAGAACTTTGCGGTTGTGTGACGTCCACTCACAAATGCACAAGCACCTGTATCTGCAGAGCGCCTAATCCACGCTAAACGAAAGTAAAGGCAGTGAAATATCGTCGACGTACAGCACACGTAAATCCTGTGTGCCAGGTGTACGGCCACTAAAAAACTTGGACAACTAAGGCTGTGTGCGGCGATGAAATTTGTTCGCCAGCAAGGCAGTGATGCCCGCCCGGATGTAACATTGTCAAATAAAGTTCTCTCCCCAGTCGACTAATTACCATGGCCGCAGCTGGCTAAATACAACTGGCTAGCGGGCCGGAAATTTCACCCGACCACAACAGTATGTATAAGTGATCAAAAAGTATAAAACAGTGTAAACCGGTGAATAGGTGCAGTGTACAAAATTCATGGAACAATAACATTTTTATCAAAAAAGGAATAGTGTGTGTGACGCGCCATGCGGTCGACGGAGCCGCCACGGTAAATTGTAACTGTATCCAACTCAAAATTATTAAGAAAATATATAAAAGGGGGTGTAAAGTAAATATATAAAAGGGGTTTTTCGTATGAGTGAGTGGATGGGCAATCTGGGTCGCTTTGATAGATTTATAAATATATTAGAATAAGTTAAGATGTTAAAATAAATGTTTATGTTATATCTGTTTTAAAGAAAAGAAAGTAGCAGTAATATGTGAATTGAGTTAGAAGGATGAGTAAGGTGTGTATTTAAAGAAAGTAAAAAATGAAATTAAATTAGAGTTGTTTCAAATGTAAAGCGAGTTGAGTACGTTATTCAGATAACCTGAAGGTCATACTTGTATGCCGCAGTTTCGTGCAACGGACTTTGGCTTAAGAGGTAAGGCATAAAATGAATTAAAATTTTAATAATTAAAGGTAATAATTAGTGATTACACATCCTTTACAATTCAGGAATGTATGCAAAAAAATATTTGATTCTGTTTGAATGTGCGGCAGTTATCATTCGTCATAGAAAAAATTACCCTTGTTAAAACATAAAATGTTGCAGGTAAACTACCCCTTTCCCTTAACTGATCTTCACCAAAAACAATAGGTCTTGAGAACGCTACAATTCAGGGCTGTATGCGAAAGAGTATTTGATTCTGTTTGAATTTGCGGCTGTTATCATTTGCCATAGAAAAAAATCTGACACACACACACACACACACACACACACACACACACACACACACACACACACACACACACACACACACACACACACACACACACACACACTTTGAAAATTACTTTTTTTCATGTTTTGAGGATAGTACAATCAGAATCTGCAATTATCTTGAACACGATTTTTTTCGCCATCACCATACTTCCATTTGCTTATGGAACATGGAAATAAAAACATCAGGATTACCATAATATTGCATAAAGTATTGTCAATTTTAAATATTATTTTGCTTAATTTTAAACTAGTCTACTAATAAAAATATACCTCTTTTTTTCGAACGGGAACTTGACATATGCTCTCTAACATGTTGCATGCCACCTGACGTGCTAAACGCGAACTTGGATTAAATAAGACACATTTCAACCACGCAGAGTTTGTTAACAACAAAGGTTGTACAGGGCTGATAGTCCGTTCCCTCCATCTTTTACTATACTTTTCACTTAAGTAATGTCTACGAACTTCCTCCTATAAAAATTAGTAAACGATAAAATGAAGACACAGGTAGAGATAGGTGGTTGAACAGTAATGAAGACAATAATTTATAAATCATACCAACCATCTCTTAGTGATGAAATGGTTCTATTCTATTACAAACTGGGCATTTCCTCTTTTAAAGCGGGGACCATTGGTTTTACATTAATCTTCTGATGTCTTGGGTTTTACATTAAACTGGCTGAACTTTGCATTGTAAAATTAATATTAATTCATTATTAAAATGTTAATTATGAGTTTTTCATTATCCTGAATATAGCAAAACTACCTTACACTCTAATTGAATCTCATCCTGTAATTTAAGCTACACTGGCATTAACCAAAAGATTTTATGCTACTAATCCTTTGTTTCATTGGTATTACCTAAATAAAAAAACATGTTTAGAAAAATGTAAAAGGTTATGTAAAATTACTGTGGCTAGTTGCACGACTTCCTGAATTGAATTTCAGGAAAAAAAAAAGTGTACAAGGAAGTAGCATAAAACTATATTAAATTTAAATAACTAAATAACTTCACTGTATTATGGTAAAAGTTGTACAATATACACAAAATTGCTTATCTGACTATATTTTAGATCTATAAAATAAAAATACCACTACCTAATCAATAATATGAAATATTACCTTTGTACTTGGTTTAGTTGGAGTGGACTCTGTTTCCCTACAATGCATTCTACGTCTCCAAGACTGAAAGCTATGATTAGAGTCCCTTTCAAGCCACTTATTTACATCAACATGGACACCTTCAGTTGGTCGAACAGTTGCCAGCGCATCTAATGTTTTATCCTAAACAAATGTTGAATAAGGTAAATGTCACAAACATGGTCAAGTCACAGTTTATGGTAAAAAAATACGCACGCACGCACACATACAATTTTAACATTATGGAACATAAATAAATTTAAAAAAAAAATTACACAAAAAGAAGATTTCTTACCTTATTCTTCTTTGAACCCGGCTGATCAGGTTTAATTAAACTTTGCAAGATTTTCAGGCATGGCAGCATGACAGATTCCATCACTACTGGTGACTTGTTGTCCTTATCGGTCATTAAAAAGAGCTGTACTACACACCTTGAAAAAATATACCATATACACATTACTCCTGGTCAATTTAACAAAAAAAATTAGTTTATCTTAAACAATATTCACACATTAAAACAAAAATATACAACCTAAAACAGCACAACTAAACAGATTTACTGATGTTACTGGCTACAAATGCAATGTGTTTTACTTAGCCCCTGACTATAAATATAAACAATTTGTGTCTATACCTCAATTTTTGTTCCCAGCAAGAATCTTCTTTTTGCACAAGTGCAGCAAGCAAGGCAATTTCTGGTCTAACAGAATAAGCAAGGTCAGCATTTGTATGGCCTCGCAGTGTTAGAGAAATGCGATCCATAAGTAGTGAACAAAGAGCTTCAGTTGCTTCCAGATTATCTCGTGTTACCAAGCACAGCAACTGGCGGACTTCTTCTTGTACCTACAACATTACAGTAAATTCAGACTGTTGTAAACACTGATATTCACTAAACACATATGGATAAAATTGATACTGATATCTACCTCTATTAAATAGAATAAAACATGATAAAAGCAATGGGCGAGATAAAAATTCATGACTCAATAACACAACCTGCTCTTCAAAAATGACAAGATGTTACAGTGGTTTTATGGACTATCAGAATTCAAAAATAAGGAGACTATGCTGAGAAATTACTAAACAAAAATGAATAATCCGTATTGTTTAAATTAGCAGCCATCCTTACTATTTCTTTTATGAATTTGCTAACTGCTATAATTTTTTATTGTTCGACTAAGCTTTTCGTCATTACTGACATCTTCAGGTCTTAAACAACCTGGGTCCCTGGGTGCCTGGGTTGTTCCTGAAGATGTCAGTAATGACGAAAAGCTTAGTCGAACAATAAAAAATTATAGCAGTTAGCAAATTCATAAAAGAAATAAAAATGAATAAGTTCATGGTATACACATTTCTGTAATCTTACTACATACCTATGCTTGGATGTGCTTGTAAGTGTTCTTAACACATAGATGTATTTCAACTGCAACTGTTGTACTTACAATAGCTTAGTATTTGTATCTGTAAATCAATATATACAATACAGTGAAGCTCCAAAAGACTGTGAGATAAGTCTTAAGTATATGTTTACAGTGTATTAAAAATATTTTGAGTAAGTATATTTTTATATTCCCTATAAAAATTCTTCTGTCCCTCTTACATTTTTTTTTTCTCCACACTATTTTACGTTTCATTCACTGTAACACCTCACCCAAAGAGAGACAATATAAGGGATGTTATATATGAGCAAATGAGTGGATACTTAACCGTAGTAACCATCTGTAACTCAGCACAGGTCACATGACATATATTAATTTAGGAAAAGTATTTAACTCCACTCTTTCCTTAAAAGAATAAGGGCTTACCTGCCCAATAAGGCAGACATAACTTATCTTAAATTGTACAGTTTATATTATTACCTGAACAGTGCCCCGACGAAGATTAAATTCAACAAGTTCCTGTATCAACCCTTGTGCACAGAGCGTTTTCCTTGATGCTGGTGTAAGTGCCAATGCTCGCAACAAAGTAAGACAATGTTCAGTAGCAGCACTGGCACAACCATAACAACGCCTCAGTGATGGGGCTAAAGACGGTATTAATGTTGCTGCATCTTGCCGGCTACTGCAAGAAGCACTTCCTAATCCAGCAGTGCTACCACTACGACTGCCTCCACTAACACGTGATTGCTCAATCTGCACTCGATCATATGCTACTAACTCTCGACGATATGCGTGGACCCTCTATAAAAGAAATTTTCTGTGATGTAAAGACATAAGTAAACTAACAACATCATTACAAACTCTGATTAAGTTTTTTTTTGTTATTAGAGTTTATTACTAAAATAATCAATTAAGGGACACATAAGGGAACTACGACTTCACAGTAAACAAAGAGGCACTTATGAGTTTATGCTTATGCTTACATCAACAAAACTTTCTTGATTAGTTACAGGGTCTGAGTGACATTACTAATTCTAGTAGAATGTATGCATGAAGGAATTTATAGATATATTATCTGGAAACATAATTTACTAAATTACCATTCATATATCAAAACCTATAAAATTAATTAACAATGTACATGTTACCAATGTTTTCAAAGAAACAGAATTTTTGGAATGTAATATCGTCTTTTTCACTTTTTCATGATCACGTATCACGTATGTCCACTGCCTTAATTCTATGATAGTTTATTAAATGTGTTGAAAGGCAAACAACTTTCAAGCTTTGTCTATCCCATCATGATTTACTCAAGTTTTTTCTGTTGTTGTGAGTGTGTGTATTCTGTATGACTTTCAAGTATTATTCATTTTACTTCCATGTTCCATAAGGAAATGGAAGTATGGTCATGGTGAAAAAAATTGTGTTCGAGATAAGGGCTGATTCTGATTGTACTACCCTCAAAACATGAAGAACAGTCATTTTACTTCCATGTTCCACAAGGAAATGGAAGTATGGTCATGGCAAAAAAAATCGTGTTCGAGATAACGGCAGATTCTGATTGTACTACCATCAAGACATGAAAAAATCATTTTTCGAAAAGTGTCTGTGTGTAGAATTTTTTCTATGGCAAACGATAACAGCCACAAATTCAAACAGAATCAAATAATTTTTTGCATACAGCCATAAATTGTAGAGTAGGGAAATAGGTATAGGGGATAGGGGAAGGGGTAGTTTACCTGCAATGTTTTACATTTTAACAAGAGTAAAGTGCTTAATTTTGATAAATAAAGTATCCAGAAAAGAAGATCATAATAATCCACTGTAGAAAGATAGATGAAATATCTATAAATGAAAAGGGTAGTTGAAGGGGGAGGGGGTAATTTTTCTTATAAATTAAAATGGTAGTTGATGATGGAAACTTATATTACTTCCATATTCCTTAAGGAAATGAAAGTATATGATGGCAAAAAAAAATCGTGTTCGAGATTATTGCAGATTCTGATTGTACTACACTCAAAACATGAAAAAAAGTCGTTTTTCAAAAAGTGTCTGTGTGTCTGTCTGTAGATTTTTTCCTATGGCAAACGATAACAGCCGCAAATTCAAACAGAATCAAATAATTTTTTGCATACAGCCCTGATTTGTAGAGTACTCACGACCTATTGTTTTTGGTGAAGATCGGTAGAGGGAAAGGGGTAGTTTACCTGTAACGGTTTTTTTTTATCAAGGGTATTTTCTATGGCAAACGATAACAGCCGCAAATTCAAACAGAATCAAATAATTTTTTGCACGCAACTCTGAAATGTAGAGTTTTCAAGACCTATTGTTTTTGGTGAAGATCGGTTAAGGGAAAGGGGTAGTTTACCAGCAACGTTTTACGTTTTAACAAGGGTAATTTTTTCTATGATGAACGATAACTGCCGCATATTCAAACAGAATCAAATAATTTTTTGCATACATCACTGAATTGTAGAGAACTCGAGGCCTTTTGATTTTGGTGAAGATCGGTTAAGGGAAAGGGGTAGTTTACCTGCAACCTTTTACGTTTTAACAAGAGTAAAGTACTTGAAAATTCATTTAAACTTTTTCAAACAATTGTAATTGTTAAAAATAAAATAATTTTGTTGCCAGGCAATAAAATTATAATTTTTTCATTTTAATGTAAATTATGTATGAGAGAAAATATATCGTTCGTGGCAGGCAAGCATATCTCAGTTATGTAATGTTTATGTTTCCATTTTACCATTATGACTACAGCAATAAAAAGGCAGGGAACACACACACACACACACACACACACACACACACACACACACACACACACACACACACACACACACACACACACACACACACACACACACACACACACACAATTCGTGTTATTTCTGGCCTCATTCATGTTTTATTTTCTTACATTTGCACGCTTTTTAAATGGAAAGTGCCGAAACCCATACCAACATAACGTGTGCAAGCCGAAAAAGTGTCCAGCGTGGATAGCGATTTGCTTCCTGTGGATCGCTGGGCAGTGTAACTGCACGTGTTTACAGAGGAACGATTCATAGACAGACTTTTCGTCTTTAGGGACTGAACCCTCTGCAAGATGCTGAGGGTCCATGAGTGACTTCGGAGAGCTCCTTCTTTTCCGCGTGTTTGTTCTGTGAAACGTACACTGTAGATTCGCAGCTTTACTCTAAGCAACGCTCAATAGGAAATGTTGAAAATTTTTGTCCACGGTGTACCCTCATACACACTAAACCTGCTCTGTTGTTTTAATTACGGACATCATAATATTAAAACTTTGGAAACTTGAGCACTACTTAATGGAGATCAATTATTAACTTATACAAGCCATTAATTTTATGCATATTTTATATATATATGTGTACAACGTTATCGGCAACAAAGAAGTAGTTTTTGTTAAAATTCCTTCTCTGGATATTTGGCCGTAGTCCAATGTTTTCTACAAAACCAGACGTTTCGGCAATGCTATCGACTTCCATCATCAGTGAAAATCGAGTGCGATAACGTGAGGTGGTATACGTTAGTGACCACAGTACTGTGGTTAAGGCTGAAGCAGTAAGTAGAAAGAAGTAGTTTCTATGGTAATATATCATTTTGAAAATGATTTTAAATATAAATCTTAGAATATGGAAGTCATGTATGGTTCTCCATACCGATATTTTTATAAGTTTTATATGTGTATTACGCTATTGACAACAAAGATGTAGTTTCTATGGAAACATTTCATTTAACTTTAACAAAATTCTATATTTTTTCATTTTAATTTAAATCATGTATGAGAGAAAATATATCGTTCGTGGCAGGCAAGCATATCTCAATTATGTAATGTGTACGTTTCCATTTTATTATTACGATTACTGCAATAAAAAGGCAGGCAAGACGCGCGCGCACACACACACACAATTCACGTTATTTCTGGCCTCAATCATGTTTATTTTCTTACATTTGCACGCCTTTTAAATGGAAAGTGCCAAAACCCACACCAACACAACGCGTGCAAGCAGAAAAATTGTCCAGCGTGGATATAGCGATTTGCTTCCTGTGGATCGCTGGGCAGTGTAACTGCACGTGTTTACAGAGGAACGGTTCACAGACAGACTTTTCGTCTTTAGGGAATGAACCCTGTGCAAGATGCTCAGGGTCCATGAGTGACTTCGGAGGAGGGATGATTATCTGCGTAGTTCGATTTCTTTATAAGAATAAAGTCAGCCTACCTAATATTTATGGATAAAGTAACTGAAAATAACATTATATTAAACGACTACCCCATAATAACAAAAATATCTATAAATAGTGAAATTAGTTTGACGGTGGGTGATATTTTTTTAGAAATTACCGAACCGAATTCAAGTAAATTATTTTAAACATAAATCTTACAACATGGAAGTCATGTATGGTTCTCCATACCGATTTTTTCAAAAAGTGTCTGTTTGTGTGTGTGCTGTCTGTCTGTGTGTAGAATTTTTTCTATGGCAAATGATAACAACCGCAAATTCAAACAGAATCAAATAATTTTTTACATACAGCCCTGAATTGTAGAGTACTCAAGGGCTATTGTTTTTGGTGAAGATCGGTTAAGGGAAAGGGGTAGTTTACCTGCAATATTTTACGTTTTAACAAGAGTAAAGTACTTGAAAATTCATTTAAACTTTTTCAAACAATGGTAATTGTTAAAAATAAAATAATTTTGTTGCCAGGCAATAAAGTTACATTTTTTTTCATTTTAATTAAAATCATGTATAAGAGAAAAATATCGGTATGTAGAAAAAAATACATGACTTCCATGTTCTAAGATTTATATTTAAAATCATTTTCGAAATGAAATATTTCCATAGAAACATCTTCTTTCTACTTACTGCTTCAGCCTTAACCACAGTACTGTGGTCACTAACGTATACCACCTCATGTTATCGCACTCGATTTTCACTCGAAACGTCTGGTTTTGCAGAAAACATTGGTCTACGACCAAACAGGAGGGGATGGAATTTTAACAACAAACTACTTCTTTGTTGCAGATAACGTAGTACATATATAAAAAATTAACCCCTCCCCCTTCAACTATAATTTTCATTTATAGAAAATTACCACCACCCCGTTCAACTAGCCTCTTCATTTATAGATATTTCATCTACGTTTCTACAGTGGATTATTAAGATCTTCTTATCAGGATACTTTATTTATCAAAATTAAGTACTTTACTCTTGTTACAACAAAAAATGTTTCAGGTAAAGTACCCTTTCCCCGTAACCGATCTTCACTAAAATCAATAGCCCTTGAGTCCTCTACAACTCAGGCACATATGTGAAAAATTATTTGTTTCTGTTTGAATTTATGGAAGTTATCGTTCGTCATGAAAAAATTTCTCTTGTTACAACATGAAATGTTGCAGGTAAACTACCACTTCCCCTTAATCGATCTTCACCAAAATCAACAGGCCTTGAGTCCTCTACAATTCAGGGATGCATGCAAAACATTATTTGATTCTGTTTGAATTTGCGCCTGTTATCGTTTGCCATAGAAAAAAATTACCCTTGTTAAAACATAAAACGTTGCAGGTAAACAACCCCTTTCCCTTAACCGATCTTCACCAAAAACAATAGGTCTTGAGAACTCTACAATTCAGGGTTGTATGCGAAACATTATTTGATTCTTTCCATTTTATTATTATGATTACCGCAATAAAAAGGCACGCAACACACACACACACACACACACACACACACACACACACACACACACACACACACACACACACACACACACACACACACACACAATTCGCGTTATTTCTGGCCTCAGTCATTTTTATTTTCTTACGTTTGCATGCTTTCTAAATGGAAAGTGCCGAAACCCACGCCAACACAACGCGTGCAAGCCGAAAAGGTGTCCATGCTTCCTGTTGATCACTGGCCAGTGTAACGTGTTTACAGAGGAACGGTTCATAGACTTTTCGTCTTTATGGAATGAACCCTCTGCAAGATGCTCATGGTCCACGAGAAACTTCTAAGCGCCCCTTCTTTTCCGTGTGTTTGTTATATGAAACGTACACTATAGATTCGCAGCTTTACTCTGAGTAATGCTCCATAGGGTATGTTGAAAATGTTTGTCCACGGTGTACTCTCATACGCACTAAAACCTGCTCTGATGTTTTGATTACGGACATCATAATATTAAAACTTTGGAAAGTTGAGCACTACTTAATGGAGATCAAACATTAACTTTTACAAGCCATTAATTTTATGTATATTTTGAAGCAATAAATGTTTTAATAAATTAATACAATCTGTGTACTTATTTCTATTATGATATGAGAATTACAAACTAAATGTGCAGGTGTGTATGTATGACAAATATATAACTATTTTTCTCCTCTGGAAAATTGTTTGCCTCTCCTGGAAAATATTTTGACCTCCCTGATGGCTAGTTATTTACTAGCCTGTGTGAAATATAGCGTTATGGCATGGATTAGAATGGTGGGTGTTAAACAGAAGACACAAACGTATTAAGGAAGAAATGTTTTGCTGAGAAATTTACAATTTCTACAAGACTTGATTACAAAAAAAGAAAAATGACTAGTATAGTATTGACAAGAAAGACTCTGATAACACTATAGACATCATTCACCCTCGGCCGATAACTCGCAGAGAGAGTCCAATTTCATTACAGGAATCAGATCGCAGCTCCCTTTGGCCAGCTCTTCGTTCGACCTACAAACATTTTATCCAAAAGTGCAGTCCTTCCTCACGAAGGTTGAGGATAGTCTTCACCCACCTGACATGGGGGTACCATTTTAGCTTATACGTCATTTCTTCAGAACTCAAGCATCCACTTATTTAATTAATATTTAAATGATTTTAAATATAAACTTTAAGACAAGGAAGTCGTGTATGGTTCTCCATACCAATTTTTAGTTTCATGGTGTATACTCACTACTTTCTTTATAACAATCAATATAAATGTATTTACAATTTGTTTTATTTAAGAAACTGCAGCATATTTAAAGTCACTACTGGAAAAACATGTTGTAGTTTAAACATATGAAAACATTTAACTTTTCAAAAATTTTAATAGTGTGCGCGCGCGCACACACACACACACCAGTCTCACATGTCTACAATTCTACCTTCCAATAATTGTAATGTTAATGTTAGCTACATGTCATATTGTATCCAATGTTGTAATGTTATTAGAATTATTTTAATTTGACAAATTCTGTTCACAGTTCACAGAGTACTAAAAATTATACTTCCTCATTATACTACAAATGTTTAATGAAAGCCAGCGAAGTTCAAATTATTTTAAAATAATTAGCTGTCTTTACAATATATTGTTACGACGGTCTACTTTATCGTCGTATGGTACAGTGGAAAACAAAATACAAGACACCAATTAAGTCACTAATCACCAGCTTTAATTTTCACAGTAAACAGTTCGTAATTAACAACACAGTCCTACAACAAATACAGTTAGATTTGTCCACACGCAATAACAATGTCTATTAATAGAGTTTCACATAATTATAAAATACATAACACAATAATTCTTCACTTTGACAAGCACTCAATCCGCACTAGTGAAAATTGCTCACGTAACTAACTGACAACCCGGCTGCTAATTATGTATGCCGCGCTGAGGTCCAGTACAGCTTTCCCTCCTTAACTGCATGCCAGCGACTTACTGCTTATCTCAAGTGTTCCTGGAACTCACTAGAATCACCTACTTGAACGACGCAACAGCTGCTACAGTGGACGGGGGGGGGGGGTGGAGAATGTTCTGGATTGTTCGGTATGCTTCTTGTAACACTGCCCCCTCCTTAAGCTTGTTTGTTCCGAACTGCCAAACTGTCTCTGAAGCAATACTTGGCTAGGCGATCTACATGGATGTCCTTGCGAAAGATAATTCTCCGGTTCTTCGAATTCGGTCTCGTGTGATTGGAACATCAAGTTCCCAGGAATAAGAGTCTTCCGCTCAACCACTAGTTTTGCTGGAATCACTCCCGTTGCGTCATGTACTGGTGACCTAAACAACACTGGCTGATTTGGATCTCGTCAACAACCTCTTGCGTAACTTCATCTTCAGCAACTTTTCCCTTGGGGGCTTCTATTAACTCAGGAACAAACAAGGAGTCTTCCTTGACACCCATAGTTGGCTTTCCAGTCACTTCTTTTGCCGTTTCACGTATGTGTACTTTCTCTGATAGTTCTTCTTCCATTTCCGCCTGGAATAGGAAAGGTTCCTCTTGAACAGACCTGTTGACTTCTTCTTCGGCCAATACCACTTGCTTGATTGAATGGTTGGCAGACCCTGACATTTTAGCCATGCAAAGCTTTATCTTCTCTTGTCCAATCTTCAGAACGTTCTCTCTTAAGTCTACAACGAATCCGTAAGCATTCATAATGTCCGTGCCAAGAATCACTTCATCAACAATGTCTGCAATAACCATTTGGTGGCTAAACTCGAGAAGACCCAGGCATAGACGTAACGTTTAGTTTGTTGATTTTCTATGAGAATAGTATTCAGTTTTAATAGAATAGTCGATCGGATTAATTCAAGTTAAGTAAAGGGTGAATTGTTTATTTAAAAAAAATCAAATAATCCGTAATCGCCAAGCAGAATTAGGCATAGCCGTTGCCATCGAATAGGATCTTATAATTTACCTAACACCTCTTGTTAGAAACTATGTTTAACTTTCCTTATGTTTCGTTCAACTTTATTGCTATTATGGAAATGGGTTAAAATACTTTTAGTTACCCCTTTAAGTAATAGGATCTTGCTATAGACGAGTTCTTCTTTCGAGGTTAGTCGACTTAACATAATTTTCTTGGAGTTACGTTTTATTTAAGTTGTCGTAATTGTTCAAATCTTCCTTTACTGTAATTAAAATTCTTTTTATTTTACTTTTTTTCCAATAAAAGGCAATTTAACGTGAATTAGGAAAACTGTTTTCATTTATTTTCAACAATTACAATTCTGTTTATGTAAAGATCGATGTTACATAACACCGGTATCGATTCTTGCTTTCGATTCTGATTCTATTTTAGGTTAATATAATATCTCAGTTCGGGGTTCTTGAGACTGATATTAAAGTTAAAAATGTCCACAATGAAGTACTACACATTACAATTGTTTAATCCTTATAGATTAATAATAACAAATTTAAATTTAATACAGTATGACAAAATAATAATTCATTTCATTTTTCCATAACAAGGTGTCATGGCATCTACCCAGAGTTCAAATTAACAAAAAAAAAATATCGGTATGGAGAACCATACATGACTTCCATATTCTAAGATTTATATTTAAAATCATTTTCGAAATGAAATATTACCATAGAAACTACTTCTTTCTACTTAATGCTTCAGCCTTAACCACAGTACTGTGGTCACTAACGTATACCACCTCACGTTATTGCACTCGATTTTCACTGATGATGGAAGTCGATGGCATTGCCGAAACGTCTGGTTTTGTAGAAAACATTGGACTACAGCCAAATATCCCGGGAAGGAATTTTAACAAAAACTACTTCTTTGTTGCCAATAACGTTGTACACATATATATAAAAAATATGCATAAAATTAATGGCTTGTGTAAGTTAATGATTGATCTCCATTAAGTAGTGCTCAAGTTTCCAAAGTTTTAATATTATGATGTCCGTAATTAAAACATCAGAGCAGGTTTAGTGTGTATGAGGGTACACCGTGGACAAAAATTTTCAACATTTCCTATTGAGCGTTGCTTAGAATAAAGCTGCGAATCTACAGTGTACGTTTCACAGAACAAACACGCGGAAAAGAAGGAGCGCTCCGAAGTCACTCATGGACCCTCAGCATCTTGCAGAGGGTTCATTCCATAAAAACTAAGTCTGTCTATGAATCGTTCCTCTGTAAACACGTGCAGTTACACTGCCCAGCGATCCACAGGAAGCAAATCGCTATCCACGCTGGACACTTTTTCGGCTTGCACGCATTATGTTGGTATGGGTTTCGGCACTTTCCATTTAAAAAGCGTGCAAATGTAAGAAAATAAACATGAATGAGGCCAGAAATAACGCAAATTGTGTGTGTGTGTGTGTGTGTGTGTGCGTCTTCCCTGCCTTTTTATTGCGGTAGTCATAATAATAAAATGGAAACGTAAACAGTACATAACTGAGATATGCTTGCCTGCCACGCACGATATATTTTCTCTTATACATGATTTACATTAAAATGAAAAAATTATAATTTTATTGCCTGGCAACAAAATTATTTTATTTTTAACAATTACCATTGTTTGAAAAAGTTTAAATGAATTTTCAAGTACTTTACTCTTGTTAAAATGTAAAAGATTGCAGGTAAACTACCCCTTCCCCTTAACCAATCTTCACCAAAATCAAAAGGCCTTTTGTTCTCTACAATTCAGTGACGTATGCAAAAAATTATTTGATTCTGTTTGAATATGCGGCAGTTATCGTTCGTCATAGAAAATTACCCTTGATAAAAAACGTTGCAGGTAAACTACCCCTTCCCCTTAACCGATCTTCACCAAAAACGAAAGTCCTTGAGATCTCTACAAATCAGGGCAGTATGCAAAAAAATTATTTGATTCTGTTTGAATTTGCGGCTGTTATCATTTGCCATAGAAAATACTCTTGATAAAAAAATGCTGCAGGTAAACTACCCCTTTCCCTTAACCGATCTTCACCAAAAACAATAGGTCTTGAGAACTCTGCAATTTAGGGCTGTATGAAAATAATCTTTTGATTCTGTTTGAATTTGCGGCTGTTATCGTTTGCCATAGAAAATACCCTTGTTAAAGCATAAAACGTTGCAGGTAAACTACCCCTTTCCCTTAACCGATCTTCACCAAAAACAATAGGTCTTGAGAACTCCATAATTCAGGGCTGTATGGAAACATTATTTGATTCTGTTTGAATTTGCGGCTGTTATCGTTTGCCAACAAAAAAATTACCCTTGATAAAAAAAAAACGGTTGCAGGTAAACTACCCCTTCCCCTCAACCGATATTCACCAAAAACAATAGGTCGTGAGTACTCTACAAATCAGGGCTGTATGCTAAAAATTATTTGATTCTGTTTTAATTTGCGGCTGTTATCATTTGCCATAGAAAAAAATCTACAGACACTTTTCGAAAAACGACTTTTTTTCATGTTTTGAGTGTAGTACAATCAGAATCTGCAATAATCTTGAACACGATTTTTTTTTGCCATCACCATACTTCCATTTCCTTAAGGAATATGGAAGTAAAAACAAGATGGCCACTTGTTGTTCAACTAACTCTATATGAAAATGTCTTCACCATCAGTTTTTACAAATAAAATAAATTACACTAAATGTTCACTGTGTTTATATTTGATATTGTTTTCTTTTCACTAGTGTTATTGAAGAAAAGTGTTAGTTGATGTGTATCTTGGTGTTGTGAAGTTGTAACTGTGATATTATAAAAGGTTAAACCACACCCAATTGGAGAATCATTTATTCACTTTTGGTTTCTTCTTAAATATATTATTTTTCTTCTTTTAAATTATTATTATTTTATTATACCTTCATTTCTTCCACTTCATTTAGATTTTAGGTTTTATAATTTTTCACTTTTTTTTCTTCCACTCAGATCTGATTCTTTGTTACTCTTGACAGCACAGAGATGACCTGGATACTTTAGTGTCTAACAATAGAATAATCATCTTGTTGGTACATCCTCTTCGTTCACTTTTATAAATATTATATATATTGTAACAGTACCAAAAATATGGTAGTTACATAATATAAACGAATGTAACGTCAAGTATGAGAAAAACATGGGAATATATCTAGATAAATAAACCTAAGTGTATATAAGTGTGTATCTACAAATATATTAATAAAAAATCCAACAATGAAGAAGAGAATACGAATATATCAACATTAATTACAAAATGAAGAAAGAAAATGCCACAAGCCCAAAACAAAATATCAGTAAATAGACCCAATAGGATCCAACAGTGAGGGGAATCAACGAAACAAGGATCAACAAGCTCCAACAACAATGGAGATAAATAAAAATAGCAACTACGATGAAAATATAGAATAAAGAAGAAGGAAGAAGGACCAGGAAGAGCACCAAGAAGAAGAAAGAAGATGGACAGAAGATATAAGGACTCAACATAAACCACATGTACTAAAAACAGTGTAAGTGACAAAAGAAATGATTATAAGTGTGACAAGAAAACCAGTGTGAAACATTTAAGGAACCACAAACAATTACAGTGTGTACTTAATACAAATGTGAAACCTGTGAATAACTAACTATTTCAACTGAATAAACCACACAAACAATTACCGTGATGAAGTTTACAGTGTGAAAAATATGTTAATTTCATGATGAAACAACAAAAATTGAAAACAGTCAAATAAACACAGACAATGAGTGTGACTGATTTAATAAAGTTGTAACCAACACACATAATCATAAGACCACCAGATTAGAACAAAATAGAACAATTATGTTATTGTTCATAAAGAACTGACAACAAATAAAAGACATTTGTTAAGTATCAAACATGACAGGAATTAAATTCCACTATTGACCAGAAAAACATTGTAAATAATACAAGAAAGATTTGTGTTAGTGTTTAAGAAGGAATTGTATAAACATGTGTAACAAATTAGTTAAAGTATTATGTTAATATACCGTAGTGAAGTCAGTTTAGTAGTAGAAAAATACTGCACTAAAACAGATGGTACATTGTTACACAACCCACAAGGAAGAGACCTATTACAACAGAAAATGATACATATTAGTATAAATATCTGATCATCAAATATGTTATCAAATGAGAATTTATTATAAGTAATAATAATAAATATTAATAGACAATGTAATATGATGCAAAACAATGTAAATAGAACAAGTCAAACATAATGACACAGAAAATAACAGAAATGAGAAAAGCATACCAGTTTAGTTAAGAAAAGTACAGTATCAAAACCAATGTCAATGTTTATAAGAGTATTACCAGTAGTGAGATAAATATCTGATAATACATTGAGAACAGATTCTGAACATGATAAGAACAGTATTATAACTAAATTATTGTAAACCAACTAACCATGTACATATGACCAGAAGTAAGCTGAACCATTGTATAGCTAATTAGTTAAGAAAAATACTGTATCAAATATTGAGAACAGCTTGTTACAATTGTTACCAGTAGCAAGAGGAAATCCCAAAGCTACTTTGAGAACAGATAATGACCATAACAGCAGTCATATTATATACAAACATTTAAAAACCAAATGACCATAATGAAGAAAACCAAATGTAAACAAACAATGACCAACCAGTTTATTTATGAAAAATATAGCACATAAACTTATGTAAAAGTAATTGGAAACATTACCAAAAGTTAGAATAATATCTAATGCTACTTTGGGAATCCAAACCAAATAGGACAATAACAATTTAGTTGTTGTATTAGAAAAAATAAATGACTATTATGACATGACACAACATGAACAGAGCCATTACTGAATGATTAGAGAGTTCTGAGCTCATTAAAAGATAACCATTATATATAATAGATTAGGTACTATGTGTGTACACTAATTACAATCATAAGATGAAAAATTGTATAAGAAAGATAGGAGAGGTTTGTACTTATGTAAATATTAAATTAACCACAGTCATACATAAATATTATAGTGTAAAATTGTGTAAATAAACGTTACTAATAATATTAGATAGTAATATGATCATTTTAAATAAGAAAAATTAGTTATAAGCATGTTTATGAAAAATCTAACATGGACGCTTAATGACGCCATAGCGAGATTTGTGTAGGAAACAGGTTTTCCCAAATTATAAATTAAACCGACTGAGATACAGACTCAAAGTGTTTAGATAAGAAGTGTTTTATTATATTTAAATAAAATCTAGTGTAACGAACTTATAAAAATGAGATACACCAGAAATAACTAATAAAATCGTTATTGTAATAGTAGTAATGAACGAAAAATAAGCGTTTTTGGACTTATTTTAACAAGCAAAACGCCCTGAATTCATTGGTATCAACCAATTAACGATAGGACGTAAGATAAGAAAGTTATGATAGTTTTAGACTTTCCAGTTAAATTTTTGTACCAGTGATGACGTAAAAAAGCCTCCAACCCAAACTCAATTTTGGCAAAAAATTAAATATTTTAATAAAACGAAGGCTTTCGGGTCAGAGAGTATAACGAATCCAGCCAATAGAATGAATGACTTTCAGCAGACGACCGAGAGACGCTTCAGAGGTACAAGACAGTCTACGATCAACCACCAAACGTACAGGTCACGCCGCTCGAGACAAGAAAGAAGGAGTATATATTTTAAAACTGTGCGCGCCATGTTACGTCAGTACACAACATACAGTTAACCTTAATACAACATTCATACATACGAGTGAAAAAGTGCGGAATTGTGTTAATTGAACAAGTAGGTCAGTGTATAATATCGACCATACTTGCAAGTGAAGTTTTAAATAGGAAACAGGGAGTACAGTTTTATTTAAACAACATTTAAACGAAATTAATAATTTTATGAATATCTAACTTTCGATACTACGCAAGTCATACAATGCTGAGTATCGAAAAAACAGTAATTAAATTATCAGAATTGAGAAAAGATTTAAATCGCCATTATTAAAATATTAGAAAAATATTTTAATTAATTATAATAATTTAAAATATAATGTTTGAAAATAATTGTTAATGAATACGAGTGTATTTGGTCACTCGTTTGACTAAACGTATTTTTCTTGAATTTTTCTATGTTTTAAAATCTACTTTATTAATTTTCATACAATCGGAATAAATGTAATTCTGATAATAATATATTAAAAAGTATTATGAATAATATGTTTACATGTATAGTATAAGAAATATTAGCTAATAAGGAATACTTATCCTTTGTAACAACACCGGTTAATTCTAACCTCAGAAATCGTTACGGTAACTTGATAATTTCAACATTACCGATCTGTTCTCAAGTAACATTCAAATCAAATAGAATTGCTAACAAGAGTTTTTTGAGAAATTTTTCTCTTGTGAATAAATGATTTTTAAAAACTAATTATTAAACGAACGTAATACATTTTAAATACTGTACAAGTCATACAGCTTGATGATTGCACACTAGTATTAGAGATGCGTGCGCATACCCGCGTACGATAATTTCATAAATACCAGACATATGGTACCAATTTTTGATTTTTTATATTTGTTCAATTATTATTCACTATTGTTAATTCTATATAGTTATTTGTATTACATCTTGTGACTGGTATCATGTTACCTCAAAGAACCTAACGAAAGATGGTAATTCTCTGAATCAAAGTAACATAACCTATGTAGTTAAATTATTGTACTAACAACAGGTCTACCAGCCTTGAGGAATTAGACAGAGTCTTATTGAATGTTATTGTAATCAGTAATTGAAAGGTTATTAATTATTGTTTTATTAATTGTCAAAGATTTTATCACTTATCAAATTGTTAATAAACCTCCAATTTTATTACCACAAAAGGAGTATCATTTCTAGTAAAAGTAAATTCATTTATTTTTTAATCAGTTCCGACACAGGTGGCGGAAGAATTTAAAAAGTTTTAGCATAATTCAGAATATTCGTCAGATATTGCTTCATTTACTATTGTGTGTGATGATATATTAAATATTCAATCTGAATATTTTTTGTTGCTGTATGTGAAGTGCATGTATTTCAGGAGGAACGTCACAGAACAGAATTGAAGTATTCGAGTGTAGTAAGTAAGTGAGATACACAACAAAGTGCGCGGACCATATTAAAATAAAAGGAGTGAACTATTACTGCGTACCTAATAGAAAACAATACATTAACACCAATAACCTCTACGATTACGATTACACCTTTAGATAAACAACATTATCGTAGATACCGGTGCGTGTCTACACCCACACAAACACACCAAAATATAAATATATCGAATACACCATTATAACTTGTTCCTTTACAACAGGACAGAAGTGATTGAAGATAACACACCACATAGATACTATACTATCCTCTTGTATCTATAATTTACATTATAGATTGGCGCCCAACGTCTGAGCACGATTTAAGGGGAATTACACCATAACTAGTGACCCAATCACCCCAATTCGTGAAAAAGACAGCAGGTACATTACCAGGACAGCAAGATGTACACCAGCAGATTAAAATCAAGATCAAAATCACGATCAACATCAAGGAAGAGGGCAACCGAAGTGGAAAAGGAGACCAGAAGAGAAGAAAAAGAGGCCATGTCGACGGAGGATGTAGAAGAAGTTGTACTGGAAACGAAGGAAAAAACAATTGAACCGGCGGAGGAGGTTCAGCAGCCTATGGAGGAACCGGAAGTGATGATTCAAGAAGCTCCACCGAAACCAAGCCAGCCTGAACAAACAACGTCAATAGGAGAGCCCGCATTCCAAGAGTGGATGAGAAAGATGATGGAGTCGTTTAAAGAAGACCTGAAGTCCACAGACCAGAAGACCAACAAATCCATAGAATCACTGAAAGCGGATTTAAACCATAAAATAGAAGAAGCCAGCCGATCCACCAAGGAGGACAGTCAAAAATTAAAAGCAGACTTAAACAGTAAAATCGAAGAAGCCAGTCGGTCCACAAACCAGAAAATAGAGGAAGGCCAGAAGGATAACCAGAAACATATAGAGTTGTTAAAAGAGGAATTTAATAACCAAATAAGTGAAACGAATAGGAGAATGGAAGAGGGTCAACGGAATTGTTGGAGAAGAGAATGGCCACCATGAAAGAAGATTTATCGGCAGAGTTAGGAGAGAAGATTGATCAAACTAACCAGAAAATTGATGGGATCAACGCCAAACTGAATCGAGATGTTGAGACTATACAAGCCGATCATGAAAATATATGGCAACAGATAAGTGTCAACAATAATAAAATGGAGGAGACCGCTAAGGAGACGGCAGAAATGATTGAGAGAAGATTGGGAGAAAGCGTCGAAGAAATCGAGAAACAAATGGCCATACTAACGACTGAAATTAATGTAGAAATATCTGAAGTGCGTAAAGAAGGAGAAGGTACCAACCTAAAACTAATACAGACGGAATTGGACCTTAACCAACGTATTAATGATGTGAAGAAAACTCACGATACCCAACTAGATGTAATAACACAAGAGCAGACGAAGATGAAGGCAGCGCAGTCCACATTAAAAGATAAGTGTGAAAAAGTTGCTGGAAAGGTAGACGCAATCAAACAGCAAGTACACGATGACAAGACACAATCCACAGAACGCCAACGGAGAGAATTGGACGACCTCCGAGACGAAATGCATCGTCTACAAACCATACCAAATTTCCTATCGGGTTTGAGTCATTTAGAGGGAAGAGATCAGATTGACTTCAGGACCTATTCGAAAAATCCTTTGGAATTCCTAGAGAGAATGGAGGAAGTCATACAACAGAATCGTGAGAGCAGATGGTCTGTAATTAAAGGTATGTTAGACGAATCATTTAAGCACACATTTGACAACTGGTGGACAGCGACCCGACACGAAGTGATTAATTATGACACCTTCAAGACAGCATTCAAGCAAAAATATTGGTCGGAGGCAACACAGAACATCATAAGGGACGATATTACCAACGGAAGGTTCGACGTGAATGGAAGGCAATCCATGACCACATACTTTTTAGGAAAGATTTGCCTGGCAAGGAATCTGGAACCGGCAATCCCAGAAGAATGCCTGGTCACAAAGTTGGCTTACCATTTCAATCAGGGTATCTCACAGGGAAGACTAAATGCACAAATAAAAACAATCCAAGGAATGTGCGACCTACTCGAAAGCCACGAGAGGGAACGATACTATCAACGGAGTCGACAGGTACCAAGCCAGACATACGATCGAGGAGGGCCTGGAAACAATAACCCTACCATTCATAACAATGGCAATAACCAAGGAAGGAATTTTCATAACCCCCCCGAGATTCCAGAATCAACCCACACCGCGTCAAGACGGAGGTGGAAATAACATAAATAGAGGGAACCATAATAACCATCATCCTAATGGTTACCAACGAAATATGAATTACCAAAGAGGTAATCACTACTACAGACCGTATCAGAACCAGTCCCCTAATCACCAACCAAGACAAGGTAATGGTCATAATAATAACAATCAATTTCGAAGAGTCCACTATACCCATGCCAGTCGAGATGGAAACCATAGAACTTATTATCAAGGAAGAAGGAGCTTCCCACACCAGCACCATCATTCCAATAATAGCGACAGGGATGAAAGAGAGTCCGGATATCGGTCAAACGGAAGTGACAGCAGTGGGAGTCCTAGAGCAACCACACAAACTACAGAGGTACACCACAACGGACATGGACCGGGAAATCAGGAGCCAGTAGCTTCAACGTCTCAGGACCGACGCGAAAATGGTGACCTGAATTTAAACACCAACCGGCAGTGAAAAACCCAAGATCACCCTCACTGAACCGGCCTATTGGGTCTGATGTTTTGGCAAAATCATCGAAGCATCGCAATATGTATAACAACAACTACCTAAAAAATATAAGGAAAGATCTGATGGAAGAAAAGGAAAATACTATCGGCGATACAAACAACAGTGAAATTGCATATATATCCGTTAAGGTAAACAACACCGATGCCACAACCATGATAAAACGTATCACTAATAGACAAGTTGGAACTGGACAGAATTCAATCGGAGAACAAAGCCACAATACCCACATTGCCAATTAGCAATATAATTCTCATCGGTGCTACCGGACGTCAGAATAAGACTATCCGACAGCAAGTACAATTAGATGTATCCAGCAATGGGAAGACAATACAGATGGTATTCCTAGTAGCCAGTGGGCTACTGTTCACTCTACTAATCGGGTGTGATATTTTAAGAAAATACACCGCAATCATCAATATGGATACTAATACAGTGATGATGAAAACAGAAGAAATAGAGTGGACAGCCAATATGACAGAATACAGGAAGGCACCCTCGGAACATGTAATATACTACATCAGAGAAGGCCGTAAACACCAAGAAGGCGCCATCAACCAAGGAATACACAACAGTCCAGAGGAAGCTTTGTGGTTGGAGAAAATCAATAGCATCCGAGAATTTAAAACCAGCCAGATTAGTCAAGAAGTAACTTGGGAACAACGGGAACAATTAATAGAAATATACTACCAGTATCGCCACGTATTTTCAGATACACCTGGGAAAATCAAAAATTTCCAATGCGAACTGAAATTCAAAAACCATACAGAGTTCAAGAGGAAATCATATCCTATCGCCTTTTCACTAAAAGAAGCTGTAAGAGAGGAGATTCAGCGTTTAATAGAGAATGACATAATAGAGATAAGCAATTCACCATACACCAACCCTATTGTCGCTGTACCAAAAAAGAATGGTGCAGTACGAATTTGTTTAGATGCTCGTGAACTTAACAAAACCATAATTAATGACAGGACATCGCCTGGAGAAATCGATGAAATATTAAAGAAATTTTATGGTACAAAATTTTACAGTATATGGGATACGGTATGTGGATATTGGCAGGTTGAGCTGCATCCGAACAGTAGAAAATACACTGCTTTTATCTTTGAAGGCCGAAACTACCATTTTAAAAGGCTACCATTCGGTTTAGTAAACTCAGTAGCAATATTCGTCAAATGCATGGACGAGATACTAGGCCATAACACACTACAGTTCACGACAGTTTATGTGGACGATCTCTTAATAGCCTCTAACAATTGGGAGGAGCACTGTGACCGGGTGGCACAAGTACTGAAAAAATTGGAAGACAACCACATCACTTTAAAGCTAGATAAATCTCAACTAATTGCAAAGGAAGTGCAATTCTTGGGGTTTAACCTGTCTGAATACGGAATTACACCATCCCAGGAGAAGATGAAGGCAATTCAACGTTTCCCCGTCCCGAAGAACAAAAAACAACTGCAATCGTTCCTCGGAATCTGCAATTATTATCGGAAATTTCAAAATAATTATTCCAAATTGACAGCTCGATTCTCAGCACAGCTATCATCAAAAGAAAAATGGAAATGGGAAACAGAGCAAGACTCCACATTTGAATTGATTAAAATAACATTCCTAGAAACCGTTATGCTGCATCACCCCAATTTTAATAAACAGTTTTTCATGAATTGTGACGCTAGCGACCTAAGCCTTGGTTCTGTACTCTATCAAGAAGACCAAGAAGGGCATCATCAAGTGATCAGTTTCGCAAGCCGTACATTAAACAAGTGCGAACGTAACTACCATACCACAGAAAAAGAATTATTGAGTATAGTGTTTGCATGCGAAAAATTTAGGACATTTATTTTAGGATATACAGTAACAGTGAGGACAGATCACAAATCCATTTCATTTCTAAAAAACTGCAAATTAAAACACGGAAGACTGACAAGATGGACTTACACTTCAAGAATACAACATACAATGGGAGTACATACCAGGAAAAAGCAACACAGCTGCAGACGTGTTGTCCCAGATAAACATTAACGCCCAAACATTTGAAGGAGAGAGGGAAACCATTGCAAGAGTGTACCACTTACTGAAGAATAAATCCGAACTCACTAATATATTATCTAACATAATCAATCATCAACAACAAGATCCTAAAATATCATTAATTATCAAAAAACTAGCCGACAATGATGCAAACATAAACCAATATTACTGTACTCACAATCAGTTGGTATTCACCAAGCACAATAAAGGTGATGAGAGATGGAAGGTAGTTATCCCCAAAGCCCTAGAAAAAGAATTAACCATAGACTACCACATACGTTATGGTCATATGGGAGCAGTGAAGGTCATAAAAGCTTTGCAGGAGCATGTGCATTTCAAGGACATGAGTAGAAAGGTCAGAAGATATGTCCAGAGTTGTAATATCTGTCAACTAGCAAAATGCAGCAACGAAAAGCGAGAAGGAGTCATGATACCAATTACATCAACTGCAAGAATAGAAAAAGTTTTCTTGGACATTTGTGGACCTTTTCCACGGAGTGGTGGGAGACACCAGTACAAGTATATCATAATAATATTTGATCATTACACCAAATATACTAAGCTGTACCCACTCAATCGAGCGACAACCAGTAAAATATTAGAAATAGTCATGAATAAATATATACCCGAAGTGGGTAAACCGTCAATGATAATTACAGATCACGGAACGCAATTCCGAGGACGAAAGTGGCGGGAAACACTGATCCATCTGGGAGTCAAAACATACAAGACATCGGTGTATCACCCCAACAGCAACCCTGCTGAGAGAGTGTTGAGAGAAGTAGGAAGGATTTTAAGAACCTACTGTCACAGCCAGCAGAGGAAGTGGGAGGAGTATTTATCCCCGGCTGAAGACTTCCTAAATCTAGCCTACTACCAGTCAACTGACGAAACACCATACATGGCTATGTACGAGAAAAAACCACCCCAGGAGATCACAGAGATAATTAATTTTCCAATCAGTGCCGAAGTTAAATTTGACAAAACTCGATTCTATAATAATGCAGTTGAGAGAGCGAATAAATTGAGGCTCAAGTACAAAAAGTTACAACCCAAAATCATCAAATATGAAGTGGGAGACCAAGTGCTTATCAAAAATCGAGAGCTCCCTAGTACTATTGAAGGCATTGCAAAGAAGCTATTACTGCTATATACCGGACCATATACTGTGACTAAAAACAATCTAAACAACACATATGAATTGCAGAACCCTATTACGAAGAAGATAAAAGGTACCTATAATCAAACCTCAATGAAAAAATATATTGAAAATTAAATTATGGGACCAAAAAGTGAAAAAATAGCGATAAGGATTATTTTATTATTGATAATGTAAAAGATGAAAATATTTGTTATGAAAAATGAAGATATAATTATGTGTATAACTGCTGACAATATCAAGATGAAAAATGAAATGTGGCTATGAAGATTATTGTTATTTAAGAGTGAAAAATGAAAATATGATTATAAAAATAGATGTTGAATAAAGAAAAAAGGATGGATTACTATTATGAAAATTATTATGTGTGTATATTAAATGAGAAGTAACTATATAATTAGGTATTGAACATTGAATATATTGTAATTTTATAATGTGAGAAAACATACTTCAAGAGAATTAATGTAAAGGATTCAGAACATTGTGTTATTAATAATAAAGTACTATTAAAACGTACTAATAAAAGAAGAGTATGAATATACGAGACTGACGCATTACATCCTAGGCACATATGAATTTCCAAGAGCCACGTCAACAAGTAATTGTAACATCTCACCCGTACTATTAGAAGAGTATAAAAATACGAGAAAGACAAATAACATCTTTGGCACGTATGAATTTCCAAGAGCCACGTCAACAAGTAATATCAACATCTCACCCGTACTATTAAAATGAACATACTATAGAAGAAGAGTATGAATATACGAGAAAGACACATACCGACCATGGCACGAATGTACTCATAATACGTATGAATTTCCAAGAGCCAAGTCAACCAGTAATTATAACATCTCACCCGTACTATAAAAGAGTATGAATATACGAGGCCGACAAATACCAACTATGGCAAAAACATTTCCAAGAGCCACGTCAACAAGTAAATAAGAACATCTTACCCGTACTATTAAAGAAAAAAGAAGGAACAAATGAAAAGTTGGAAAAATGAAACCAAAATAAGGTATTAATGTAGACAAACCACCACACACAACCACATTGTTTATGATGAATATTACTAGCGAAGAAACCAATACCACATGGAGTATAAATACCAAATACAAACCATGAAGAAGAAGAAAAACAAATGTACTTATGAATTATATCTAGAAGAATAAAACCTGAGATGAAGAATATGATGAGACGACATTCAAAGTGAAAACAAAATGAAGAGATTGATCAAGAATAATGAAGAATGAAAAAATAATATACTAACGAAGACAATCATGAGAGTATACCAGTGAGGAAGTGTAAAACAAACTATCCCTATAATATGTGAAGAATATAGTTAAGTTGAATCAAGAAAAGAGAGAATAACAATGTATAAACCGCAGATGCGTGAATTAATCCCAAGGATATTTATTATTTGTCGGAAGAACGACCACTATTATTATTTTTGATGATTTAAAATGAATTGACTGAAGAGTAATGCCAGCAATCATTTATTATTATTGAAGGAGATGATTTGCCTCCATATTTATTGAAATTAATATGGCCAGTAGAGTTGAATAGCCAAAGTGAGCCGCTCTAAACTGCCCCAGCTAAACTTATGTTAGGGAATTAGGGAACTAAATAAACAAGGGAGATAATTACATAGAGAAGATAAATACGATTCAAATAGAAGAAAGTGAAGGGATATATGGAAAAAACATGTGAATCAACATGGAATGTACAATTGATGAATTCTTCAATGAAAAATATATTATAATAATTCAGAATTAATCAATTCTTATAGGAAGGCATATGTAACAGTACCAAAAATATGGTAGTTACATAATATAAATGAATGTAACGTCAAGTATGAGAAAAACATGGGAATATATCTAGATAAATAAACCTAAGTGTATATAAGTGTGTATCTACAAATATATTAATAAAAAATCCAACAATGAAGAAGAAATTACGAATATATCAACATTAATTACAAAATGAAGAAAGAAAATGCCACAAGCCCAAAACAAAATATCAGTAAATAGACCCAATAGGATCCAACAGTGAGGGGAATCAACGAAACAAGGATCAACAAGCTCCAACAACAATGGAGATAAATAAAAATAGCAACTACGATGAAAATATAGAATAAAGAAGAAGGAAGAAGGACCAGGAAGAGCACCAAGAAGAAGAAAGAAGATGGACAGAAGATATAAGGACTCAACATAAACCACATGTACTAAAAACAGTGTAAGTGACAAAAGAAATGATTATAAGTGTGACAAGAAAACCAGTGTGAAACATTTAAGGAACCACAAACAATTACAGTGTGTACTTAATACAAATGTGAAACCTGTGAATAACTAACTATTTCAACTGAATAAACCACACAAACAATTACCGTGATGAAGTTTACAGTGTGAAAAATATGTTAATTTCATGATGAAACAACAAAAATTGAAAACAGTCAAATAAACACAGACAATGAGTGTGACTGATTTAATAAAGTTGTAACCAACACACATAATCATAAGACCACCAGATTAGAACAAAATAGAACAATTATGTTATTGTTCATAAAGAACTGACAACAAATAAAAGACATTTGTTAAGTATCAAACATGACAGGAATTAAATTCCACTATTGACCAGAAAAACATTGTAAATAATACAAGAAAGATTTGTGTTAGTGTTTAAGAAGGAATTGTATAAACATGTGTAACAAATTAGTTAAAGTATTATGTTAATATACCGTAGTGAAGTCAGTTTAGTAGTAGAAAAATACTGCACTAAAACAGATGGTACATTGTTACACAACCCACAAGGAAGAGACCTATTACAACAGAAAATGATACATATTAGTATAAATATCTGATCATCAAATATGTTATCAAATGAGAATTTATTATAAGTAATAATAATAAATATTAATAGACAATGTAATATGATGCAAAACAATGTAAATAGAACAAGTCAAACATAATGACACAGAAAATAACAGAAATGAGAAAAGCATACCAGTTTAGTTAAGAAAAGTACAGTATCAAAACCAATGTCAATGTTTATAAGAGTATTACCAGTAGTGAGATAAATATCTGATAATACATTGAGAACAGATTCTGAACATGATAAGAACAGTATTATAACTAAATTATTGTAAACCAACTAACCATGTACATATGACCAGAAGTAAGCTGAACCATTGTATAGCTAATTAGTTAAGAAAAATACTGTATCAAATATTGAGAACAGCTTGTTACAATTGTTACCAGTAGCAAGAGGAAATCCCAAAGCTACTTTGAGAACAGATAATGACCATAACAGCAGTCATATTATATACAAACATTTAAAAACCAAATGACCATAATGAAGAAAACCAAATGTAAACAAACAATGACCAACCAGTTTATTTATGAAAAATATAGCACATAAACTTATGTAAAAGTAATTGGAAACATTACCAAAAGTTAGAATAATATCTAATGCTACTTTGGGAATCCAAACCAAATAGGACAATAACAATTTAGTTGTTGTATTAGAAAAAATAAATGACTATTATGACATGACACAACATGAACAGAGCCATTACTGAATGATTAGAGAGTTCTGAGCTCATTAAAAGATAACCATTATATATAATAGATTAGGTACTATGTGTGTACACTAATTACAATCATAAGATGAAAAATTGTATAAGAAAGATAGGAGAGGTTTGTACTTATGTAAATATTAAATTAACCACAGTCATACATAAATATTATAGTGTAAAATTGTGTAAATAAACGTTACTAATAATATTAGATAGTAATATGATCATTTTAAATAAGAAAAATTAGTTATAAGCATGTTTATGAAAAATCTAACATGGACGCTTAATGACGCCATAGCGAGATTTGTGTAGGAAACAGGTTTTCCCAAATTATAAATTAAACCGACTGAGATACAGACTCAAAGTGTTTAGATAAGAAGTGTTTTATTATATTTAAATAAAATCTAGTGTAACGAACTTATAAAAATGAGATACACCAGAAATAACTAATAAAATCGTTATTGTAATAGTAGTAATGAACGAAAAATAAGCGTTTTTGGACTTATTTTAACAAGCAAAACGCCCTGAATTCATTGGTATCAACCAATTAACGATAGGACGTAAGATAAGAAAGTTATGATAGTTTTAGACTTTCCAGTTAAATTTTTGTACCAGTGATGACGTAAAAAAGCCTCCAACCCAAACTCAATTTTGGCAAAAAATTAAATATTTTAATAAAACGAAGGCTTTCGGGTCAGAGAGTATAACGAATCCAGCCAATAGAATGAATGACTTTCAGCAGACGACCGAGAGACGCTTCAGAGGTACAAGACAGTCTACGATCAACCACCAAACGTACAGGTCACGCCGCTCGAGACAAGAAAGAAGGAGTATATATTTTAAAACTGTGCGCGCCATGTTACGTCAGTACACAACATACAGTTAACCTTAATACAACATTCATACATACGAGTGAAAAAGTGCGGAATTGTGTTAATTGAACAAGTAGGTCAGTGTATAATATCGACCATACTTGCAAGTGAAGTTTTAAATAGGAAACAGGGAGTACAGTTTTATTTAAACAACATTTAAACGAAATTAATAATTTTATGAATATCTAACTTTCGATACTACGCAAGTCATACAATGCTGAGTATCGAAAAAACAGTAATTAAATTATCAGAATTGAGAAAAGATTTAAATCGCCATTATTAAAATATTAGAAAAATATTTTAATTAATTATAATAATTTAAAATATAATGTTTGAAAATAATTGTTAATGAATACGAGTGTATTTGGTCACTCGTTTGACTAAACGTATTTTTCTTGAATTTTTCTATGTTTTAAAATCTACTTTATTAATTTTCATACAATCGGAATAAATGTAATTCTGATAATAATATATTAAAAAGTATTATGAATAATATGTTTACATGTATAGTATAAGAAATATTAGCTAATAAGGAATAATTATCCTTTGTAACAACACCGGTTAATTCTAACCTCAGAAATCGTTACGGTAACTTGATAATTTCAACATTACCGATCTGTTCTCAAGTAACATTCAAATCAAATAGAATTGCTAACAAGAGTTTTTTGAGAAATTTTTCTCTTGTGAATAAATGATTTTTAAAAACTAATTATTAAACGAACGTAATACATTTTAAATACTGTACAAGTCATACAGCTTGATGATTGCACACTAGTATTAGAGATGCGTGCGCATACCCGCGTACGATAATTTCATAAATACCAGACATATGGTACCAATTTTTGATTTTTTTATATTTGTTCAATTATTATTCACTATTGTTAATTCTATATAGTTATTTGTATTACATCTTGTGACTGGTATCATGTTACCTCAAAGAACCTAACGAAAGATGGTAATTCTCTGAATCAAAGTAACATAACCTATGTAGTTAAATTATTGTACTAACAACAGGTCTACCAGCCTTGAGGAATTAGACAGAGTCTTATTGAATGTTATTGTAATCAGTAATTGAAAGGTTATTAATTATTGTTTTATTAATTGTCAAAGATTTTATCACTTATCAAATTGTTAATAAACCTCCAATTTTATTACCACAAAAGGAGTATCATTTCTAGTAAAAGTAAATTCATTTATTTTTTAATCAGTTCCGACACAGGTGGCGGAAGAATTTAAAAAGTTTTAGCATAATTCAGAATATTCGTCAGATATTGCTTCATTTACTATTGTGTGTGATGATATATTAAATATTCAATCTGAATATTTTTTGTTGTTGTATGTGAAGTGCATGTATTTCAGGAGGAACGTCACAGAACAGAATTGAAGTATTCGAGTGTAGTAAGTAAGTGAGATACACAACAAAGTGCGCGGACCATATTAAAATAAAAGGAGTGAACTATTACTGCGTACCTAATAGAAAACAATACATTAACACCAATAACCTCTACAATTACGATTACACCTTTAGATAAACAACATTATCGTAGATACCGGTGCGTGTCTACACCCACACGAACACACCAAAATATAAATATATCGAATACACCATTATAACTTGTTCCTTTACAACAGGACAGAAGTGATTGAAGATAACACACCACATAGATACTATACTATCCTCTTGTATCTATAATTTACATTATAGATTGGCGCCCAACGTCTGAGCATGATTTAAGGGGAATTACACCATAACTAGTGACCCAATCACCCCAATTCGTGAAAAAGACAGCAGGTACATTACCAGGACAGCAAGATGTACACCAGCAGATTAAAATCAAGATCAAAATCACGATCAACATCAAGGAAGAGGGCAACCGAAGTGGAAAAGGAGACCAGAAGAGAAGAAAAAGAGGCCATGTCGACGGAGGATGTAGAAGAAGTTGTACTGGAAACGAAGGAAAAAACAATTGAACCGGCGGAGGAGGTTCAGCAGCCTATGGAGGAACCGGAAGTGATGATTCAAGAAGCTCCACCGAAACCAAGCCAGCCTGAACAAACAACGTCAATAGGAGAGCCCGCATTCCAAGAGTGGATGAGAAAGATGATGGAGTCGTTTAAAGAAGACCTGAAGTCCACAGACCAGAAGACCAACAAATCCATAGAATCACTGAAAGCGGATTTAAACCATAAAATAGAAGAAGCCAGCCGATCCACCAAGGAGGACAGTCAAAAATTAAAAGCAGACTTAAACAGTAAAATCGAAGAAGCCAGTCGGTCCACAAACCAGAAAATAGAGGAAGGCCAGAAGGATAACCAGAAACATATAGGAGAATGGAAGAGGGTCAACGGAATTGTTGGAGAAGAGAATGGCCACCATGAAAGAAGATTTATCGGCAGAGTTAGGAGAGAAGATTGATCAAACTAACCAGAAAATTGATGGGATCAACGCCAAACTGAATCGAGATGTTGAGACTATACAAGCCGATCATGAAAATATATGGCAACAGATAAGTGTCAACAATAATAAAATGGAGGAGACCGCTAAGGAGACGGCAGAAATGATTGAGAGAAGATTGGGAGAAAGCGTCGAAGAAATCGAGAAACAAATGGCCATACTAACGACTGAAATTAATGTAGAAATATCTGAAGTGCGTAAAGAAGGAGAAGGTACCAACCTAAAACTAATACAGACGGAATTGGACCTTAACCAACGTATTAATGATGTGAAGAAAACTCACGATACCCAACTAGATGTAATAACACAAGAGCAGACGAAGATGAAGGCAGCGCAGTCCACATTAAAAGATAAGTGTGAAAAAGTTGCTGGAAAGGTAGACGCAATCAAACAGCAAGTACACGATGACAAGACACAATCCACAGAACGCCAACGGAGAGAATTGGACGACCTCCGAGACGAAATGCATTGTCTACAAACCATACCAAATTTCCTATCGGGTTTGAGTCATTTAGAGGGAAGAGATCAGATTGACTTCAGGACCTATTCGAAAAATCCTTTGGAATTCCTAGAGAGAATGGAGGAAGTCATACAACGGAATCGTGAGAGCAGATGGTCTGTAATTAAAGGTATGTTAGACGAATCATTTAAGCACACATTTGACAACTGGTGGACAGCGACCCGACACGAAGTGATTAATTATGACACCTTCAAGACAGCATTCAAGCAAAAATATTGGTCGGAGGCAACACAGAACATCATAAGGGACGATATTACCAACGGAAGGTTCGACGTGAATGGAAGGCAATCCATGACCACATACTTTTTAGGAAAGATTTGCCTGGCAAGGAATCTGGAACCGGCAATCCCAGAAGAATGCCTGGTCACAAAGTTGGCTTACCATTTCAATCAGGGTATCTCACAGGGAAGACTAAATGCACAAATAAAAACAATCCAAGGAATGTGCGACCTACTCGAAAGCCACGAGAGGGAACGATACTATCAACGGAGTCGACAGGTACCAAGCCAGACATACGATCGAGGAGGGCCTGGAAACAATAACCCTACCATTCATAACAATGGCAATAACCAAGGAAGGAATTTTCATAACCCCCCGAGATTCCAGAATCAACCCACACCGCGTCAAGACGGAGGTGGAAATAACATAAATAGAGGGAACCATAATAACCATCATCCTAATGGTTACCAACGAAATATGAATTACCAAAGAGGTAATCACTACTACAGACCGTATCAGAACCAGTCCCCTAATCACCAACCAAGACAAGGTAATGGTCATAATAATAACAATCAATTTCGAAGAGTCCACTATACCCATGCCAGTCGAGATGGAAACCATAGAACTTATTATCAAGGAAGAAGGAGCTTCCCACACCAGCACCATCATTCCAATAATAGCGACAGGGATGAAAGAGAGTCCGGATATCGGTCAAACGGAAGTGACAGCAGTGGGAGTCCTAGAGCAACCACACAAACTACAGAGGTACACCACAACGGACATGGACCGGGAAATCAGGAGCCAGTAGCTTCAACGTCTCAGGACCGACGCGAAAATGGTGACCTGAATTTAAACACCAACCGGCAGTGAAAAACCCAAGATCACCCTCACTGAACCGGCCTATTGGGTCTGATGTTTTGGCAAAATCATCGAAGCATCGCAATATGTATAACAACAACTACCTAAAAAATATAAGGAAAGATCTGATGGAAGAAAAGGAAAATACTATCGGCGATACAAACAACAGTGAAATTGCATATATATCCGTTAAGGTAAACAACACCGATGCCACAACCATGATAAAATGTATCACTAATAGACAAGTTGGAACTGGACAGAATTCAATCGGAGAACAAAGCCACAATACCCACATTGCCAATTAGCAATATAATTCTCATCGGTGCTACCGGACGTCAGAATAAGACTATCCGACAGCAAGTACAATTAGATGTATCCAGCAATGGGAAGACAATACAGATGGTATTCCTAGTAGCCAGTGGGCTACTGTTCACTCTACTAATCGGGTGTGATATTTTAAGAAAATACACCGCAATCATCAATATGGATACTAATACAGTGATGATGAAAACAGAAGAAATAGAGTGGACAGCCAATATGACAGAATACAGGAAGGCACCCTCGGAACATGTAATATACTACATCAGAGAAGGCCGTGAACACCAAGAAGGCGCCATCAACCAAGGAATACACAACAGTCCAGAGGAAGCTTTGTGGTTGGAGAAAATCAATAGCATCCGAGAATTTAAAACCAGCCAGATTAGTCAAGAAGTAACTTGGGAACAACGGGAACAATTAATAGAAATATACTACCAGTATCGCCACGTATTTTCAGATACACCTGGGAAAATCAAAAATTTCCAATGCGAACTGAAATTCAAAAACCATACAGAGTTCAAGAGGAAATCATATCCTATCGCCTTTTCACTAAAAGAAGCTGTAAGAGAGGAGATTCAGCGTTTAATAGAGAATGACATAATAGAGATAAGCAATTCACCATACACCAACCCTATTGTCGCTGTACCAAAAAAGAATGGTGCAGTACGAATTTGTTTAGATGCTCGTGAACTTAACAAAACCATAATTAATGACAGGACATCGCCTGGAGAAATCGATGAAATATTAAAGAAATTTTATGGTACAAAATTTTACAGTATATGGGATACGGTATGTGGATATTGGCAGGTTGAGCTGCATCCGAACAGTAGAAAATACACTGCTTTTATCTTTGAAGGCCGAAACTACCATTTTAAAAGGCTACCATTCGGTTTAGTAAACTCAGTAGCAATATTCGTCAAATGCATGGACGAGATACTAGGCCATAACACACTACAGTTCACGACAGTTTATGTGGACGATCTCTTAATAGCCTCTAACAATTGGGAGGAGCACTGTGACCGGGTGGCACAAGTACTGAAAAAATTGGAAGACAACCACATCACTTTAAAGCTAGATAAATCTCAACTAATTGCAAAGGAAGTGCAATTCTTGGGGTTTAACCTGTCTGAATACGGAATTACACCATCCCAGGAGAAGATGAAGGCAATTCAACGTTTCCCCGTCCCGAAGAACAAAAAACAACTGCAATCGTTCCTCGGAATCTGCAATTATTATCGGAAATTTCAAAATAATTATTCCAAATTGACAGCTCGATTCTCAGCACAGCTATCATCAAAAGAAAAATGGAAATGGGAAACAGAGCAAGACTCCACATTTGAATTGATTAAAATAAAATTCCTAGAAACCGTTATGCTGCATCACCCCAATTTTAATAAACAGTTTTTTATGAATTGTGACGCTAGCGACCTAAGCCTTGGTTCTGTACTCTATCAAGAAGACCAAGAAGGGCATCATCAAGTGATCAGTTTCGCAAGCCGTACATTAAACAAGTGCGAACGTAACTACCATACCACAGAAAAAGAATTATTGAGTATAGTGTTTGCATGCGAAAAATTTAGGACATTTATTTTAGGATATACAGTAACAGTGAGGACAGATCACAAATCCATTTCATTTCTAAAAAACTGCAAATTAAAACACGGAAGACTGACAAGATGGACTTACACTTCAAGAATACAACATACAATGGGAGTACATACCAGGAAAAAGCAACACAGCTGCAGACGTGTTGTCCCAGATAAACATTAACGCCCAAACATTTGAAGGAGAGAGGGAAACCATTGCAAGAGTGTACCACTTACTGAAGAATAAATCCGAACTCACTAATATATTATCTAACATAATCAATCATCAACAACAAGATCCTAAAATATCATTAATTATCAAAAAACTAGCCGACAATGATGCAAACATAAACCAATATTACTGTACTCACAATCAGTTGGTATTCACCAAGCACAATAAAGGTGATGAGAGATGGAAGGTAGTTATCCCCAAAGCCCTAGAAAAAGAATTAACCATAGACTACCACATACGTTATGGTCATATGGGAGCAGTGAAGGTCATAAAAGCTTTGCAGGAGCATGTGCATTTCAAGGACATGAGTAGAAAGGTCAGAAGATATGTCCAGAGTTGTAATATCTGTCAACTAGCAAAATGCAGCAACGAAAAGCGAGAAGGAGTCATGATACCAATTACATCAACTGCAAGAATAGAAAAAGTTTTCTTGGACATTTGTGGACCTTTTCCACGGAGTGGTGGGAGACACCAGTACAAGTATATCATAATAATATTTGATCATTACACCAAATATACTAAGCTGTACCCACTCAATCGAGCGACAACCAGTAAAATATTAGAAATAGTCATGAATAAATATATACCCGAAGTGGGTAAACCGTCAATGATAATTACAGATCACGGAACGCAATTCCGAGGACGAAAGTGGCGGGAAACACTGATCCATCTGGGAGTCAAAACATACAAGACATCGGTGTATCACCCCAACAGCAACCCTGCTGAGAGAGTGTTGAGAGAAGTAGGAAGGATTTTAAGAACCTACTGTCACAGCCAGCAGAGGAAGTGGGAGGAGTATTTATCCCCGGCTGAAGACTTCCTAAATCTAGCCTACTACCAGTCAACTGACGAAACACCATACATGGCTATGTACGAGAAAAAACCACCCCAGGAGATCACAGAGATAATTAATTTTCCAATCAGTGCCGAAGTTAAATTTGACAAAACTCGATTCTATAATAATGCAGTTGAGAGAGCGAATAAATTGAGGCTCAAGTACAAAAAGTTACAACCCAAAATCATCAAATATGAAGTGGGAGACCAAGTGCTTATCAAAAATCGAGAGCTCCCTAGTACTATTGAAGGCATTGCAAAGAAGCTATTACTGCTATATACCGGACCATATACTGTGACTAAAAACAATCTAAACAACACATATGAATTGCAGAACCCTATTACGAAGAAGATAAAAGGTACCTATAATCAAACCTCAATGAAAAAATATATTGAAAATTAAATTATGGGACCAAAAAGTGAAAAAATAGCGATAAGGATTATTTTATTATTGATAATGTAAAAGATGAAAATATTTGTTATGAAAAATGAAGATATAATTATGTGTATAACTGCTGACAATATCAAGATGAAAAATGAAATGTGGCTATGAAGATTATTGTTATTTAAGAGTGAAAAATGAAAATATGATTATAAAAATAGATGTTGAATAAAGAAAAAAGGATGGATTACTATTATGAAAATTATTATGTGTGTATATTAAATGAGAAGTAACTATATAATTAGGTATTGAACATTGAATATATTGTAATTTTATAATGTGAGAAAACATACTTCAAGAGAATTAATGTAAAGGATTCAGAACATTGTGTTATTAATAATAAAGTACTATTAAAACGTACTAATAAAAGAAGAGTATGAATATACGAGACTGACGCATTACATCCTAGGCA
Source organism: Magicicada septendecula (assembly GCA_034769895.1). Lineage (NCBI taxonomy): Eukaryota > Metazoa > Arthropoda > Insecta > Hemiptera > Cicadidae > Magicicada > Magicicada septendecula. The sequence goes on along the minus strand of CM068368.1, from coordinate 152,406,500 downwards.
CATATGAATTTCCAAGAGCCACGTCAACAAGTAATTGTAACATCTCACCCGTACTATTAGAAGAGTATAAAAATACGAGAAAGACAAATAACATCTTTGGCACGTATGAATTTCCAAGAGCCACGTCAACAAGTAATATCAACATCTCACCCGTACTATTAAAATGAACATACTATAGAAGAAGAGTATGAATATACGAGAAAGACACATACCGACCATGGCACGAATGTACTCATAATACGTATGAATTTCCAAGAGCCAAGTCAACCAGTAATTATAACATCTCACCCGTACTATAAAAGAGTATGAATATACGAGGCCGACAAATACCAACTATGGCAAAAACATTTCCAAGAGCCACGTCAACAAGTAAATAAGAACATCTTACCCGTACTATTAAAGAAAAAAGAAGGAACAAATGAAAAGTTGGAAAAATGAAACCAAAATAAGGTATTAATGTAGACAAACCACCACACACAACCACATTGTTTATGATGAATATTACTAGCGAAGAAACCAATACCACATGGAGTATAAATACCAAATACAAACCATGAAGAAGAAGAAAAACAAATGTACTTATGAATTATATCTAGAAGAATAAAACCTGAGATGAAGAATATGATGAGACGACATTCAAAGTGAAAACAAAATGAAGAGATTGATCAAGAATAATGAAGAATGAAAAAATAATATACTAACGAAGACAATCATGAGAGTATACCAGTGAGGAAGTGTAAAACAAACTATCCCTATAATATGTGAAGAATATAGTTAAGTTGAATCAAGAAAAGAGAGAATAACAATGTATAAACCGCAGATGCGTGAATTAATCCCAAGGATATTTATTATTTGTCGGAAGAACGACCACTATTATTATTTTTGATGATTTAAAATGAATTGACTGAAGAGTAATGCCAGCAATCATTTATTATTATTGAAGGAGATGATTTGCCTCCATATTTATTGAAATTAATATGGCCAGTAGAGTTGAATAGCCAAAGTGAGCCGCTCTAAACTGCCCCAGCTAAACTTATGTTAGGGAATTAGGGAACTAAATAAACAAGGGAGATAATTACATAGAGAAGATAAATACGATTCAAATAGAAGAAAGTGAAGGGATATATGGAAAAAACATGTGAATCAACATGGAATGTACAATTGATGAATTCTTCAATGAAAAATATATTATAATAATTCAGAATTAATCAATTCTTATAGGAAGGCATATGTAACAGTACCAAAAATATGGTAGTTACATAATATAAATGAATGTAACGTCAAGTATGAGAAAAACATGGGAATATATCTAGATAAATAAACCTAAGTGTATATAAGTGTGTATCTACAAATATATTAATAAAAAATCCAACAATGAAGAAGAAATTACGAATATATCAACATTAATTACAAAATGAAGAAAGAAAATGCCACAAGCCCAAAACAAAATATCAGTAAATAGACCCAATAGGATCCAACAGTGAGGGGAATCAACGAAACAAGGATCAACAAGCTCCAACAACAATGGAGATAAATAAAAATAGCAACTACGATGAAAATATAGAATAAAGAAGAAGGAAGAAGGACCAGGAAGAGCACCAAGAAGAAGAAAGAAGATGGACAGAAGATATAAGGACTCAACATAAACCACATGTACTAAAAACAGTGTAAGTGACAAAAGAAATGATTATAAGTGTGACAAGAAAACCAGTGTGAAACATTTAAGGAACCACAAACAATTACAGTGTGTACTTAATACAAATGTGAAACCTGTGAATAACTAACTATTTCAACTGAATAAACCACACAAACAATTACCGTGATGAAGTTTACAGTGTGAAAAATATGTTAATTTCATGATGAAACAACAAAAATTGAAAACAGTCAAATAAACACAGACAATGAGTGTGACTGATTTAATAAAGTTGTAACCAACACACATAATCATAAGACCACCAGATTAGAACAAAATAGAACAATTATGTTATTGTTCATAAAGAACTGACAACAATTAAAAGACATTTGTTAAGTATCAAACATGACAGGAATTAAATTCCACTATTGACCAGAAAAACATTGTAAATAATACAAGAAAGATTTGTGTTAGTGTTTAAGAAGGAATTGTATAAACATGTGTAACAAATTAGTTAAAGTATTATGTTAATATACCGTAGTGAAGTCAGTTTAGTAGTAGAAAAATACTGCACTAAAACAGATGGTACATTGTTACACAACCCACAAGGAAGAGACCTATTACAACAGAAAATGATACATATTAGTATAAATATCTGATCATCAAATATGTTATCAAATGAGAATTTATTATAAGTAATAATAATAAATATTAATAGACAATGTAATATGATGCAAAACAATGTAAATAGAACAAGTCAAACATAATGACACAGAAAATAACAGAAATGAGAAAAGCATACCAGTTTAGTTAAGAAAAGTACAGTATCAAAACCAATGTCAATGTTTATAAGAGTATTACCAGTAGTGAGATAAATATCTGATAATACATTGAGAACAGATTCTGAACATGATAAGAACAGTATTATAACTAAATTATTGTAAACCAACTAACCATGTACATATGACCAGAAGTAAGCTGAACCATTGTATAGCTAATTAGTTAAGAAAAATACTGTATCAAATATTGAGAACAGCTTGTTACAATTGTTACCAGTAGCAAGAGGAAATCCCAAAGCTACTTTGAGAACAGATAATGACCATAAAAGCAGTCATATTATATACAAACATTTAAAAACCAAATGACCATAATGAAGAAAACCAAATGTAAACAAACAATGACCAACCAGTTTATTTATGAAAAATATAGCATATAAACTTATGTAAAAGTAATTGGAAACATTACCAAAAGTTAGAATAATATCTAATGCTACTTTGGGAATCCAAACCAAATAGGACAATAACAATTTAGTTGTTGTATTAGAAAAAATAAATGACTATTATGACATGACACAACATGAACAGAGCCATTACTGAATGATTAGAGAGTTCTGAGCTCATTAAAAGATAACCATTATATATAATAGATTAGGTACTATGTGTGTACACTAATTACAATCTAATAATGATATGATTTATATGAAGAGACCAAAAAATAAGATGAAAAATTGTATAAGAAAGATAGGAGAGGTTTGTACTTATGTAAATATTAAATTAACCACAGTCATATATAAATATTATAGTGTAAAATTGTGTAAATAAACATTACTAATAATATTAGATAGTAATATGATGTTTAAATAAGAAAAATTAGTTATAAGCATGTTTATGAAAAATCTAACATGGATGCTTAATGACGCCATAGCGAGATTTGTGTAGGAAACAGTTTTTCCCAAATTATAAATTAAACCGACTGAGATACAGACTCAAAGTGTTTAGATAAGAAGTGTTTTATTATATTTAAATAAAATCTAGTGTAACGAACTTATAAAAATGAGATACACCAGAAATAACTAATAAAATCGTTATTGTAATAGTAGTAATGAACGAAAAATAAGCGTTTTTGGACTTATTTTAACAAGCAAAACGCCCTGAATTCATTGATATCAACCAATTAACGATAGGACGTAAGATAAGAAAGTTATGATAGTTTTAGACTTTCCAGTTAAATTTTTGTACCAGTGATGACGTAAAAAAGCCTCCAACCCAAACTCAATTTTGGCAAAAAATTAAATATTTTAATAAAATGAAGGCTTTCGGGTCAGAGAGTATAACGAATCCAGCCAATAGAATGAATGACTTTCAGCAGACGACCGAGAGACGCTTCAGAGGTACAAGACAGTCTACGATCAACCACCAAACGTACAGGTCACGCCGCTCGAGACAAGAAAGAAGGAGTATATATTTTAAAACTGTGTGCGCCATGTTACGTCAGTACACAACATACAGTTAACCTTAATACAACATTCATACATACGAGTGAAAAAGTGCGGAATTGTGTTAATTGAACAAGTAGGTCAGTGTATAATATCGACCATACTTGCGAGTGAAGTTTTAAATAGGAAACAGGGAGTACAGTTTTATTTAAACAACATTTAAACGAAATTAATAATTTTATGAATATCTAACTTTCGATACTACGCAAGTCATACAATGCTGAGTATCGAAAAAACAGTAATTAAATTATCAGAATTGAGAAAAGATTTAAATCGCCATTATTAAAATATTAGAAAAATATTTTAATTAATTATAATAATTTAAAATATAATGTTTGAAAATAATTGTTAATGAATACGAGTGTATTTGGTCACTCGTTTGACTAAACGTATTTTTCTTGAATTTTTCTATGTTTTAAAATCTACTTTATTAATTTTCATACAATCGGAATAAATGTAATTCTGATAATAATATATTAAAAAGTATTATGAATAAATGTTTACATGTATAGTATAAGAAATATTAGCTAATAAGGAATACTTATCCTTTGTAACAACACCGGTTAATTCTAACCTCAGAAATCGTTACGGTAACTTGATAATTTCAACATTACCGATCTGTTCTCAAGTAACATTCAAATCAAATAGAATTGCTAACAAGAGTTTTTTGAGAAATTTTTCTCTTGTGAATAAATGATTTTTAAAAACTAATTATTAAACGAACGTAATACATTTTAAATACTGTACAAGTCATACAGCTTGATGATTGCAAACTAGTATTAGAGATGCGTGCGCATACCCGCGTACGATAATTTCATAAATACCAGACATATGGTACCAATTTTTGATTTTTTATATTTGTTCAATTATTATTCACTATTGTTAATTCTATATAGTTATTTGTATTACATCTTGTGACTGGTATCATGTTACCTCAAAGAACCTAACGAAAGATGGTAATTCTCTGAATCAAAGTAACATAACCTATGTAGTTAAATTATTGTACTAACAACAGGTCTACCAGCCTTGAGGAATTAGACAGAGTCTTATTGAATGTTATTGTAATCAGTAATTGAAAGGTTATTAATTATTGTTTTATTAATTGTCAAAGATTTTATCACTTATCAAATTGTTAATAAACCTCCAATTTTATTACCACAAAAGGAGTATCATTTCTAGTAAAAGTAAATTCATTTATTTTTTAATCAGTTCCGACACAGGTGGCGGAAGAATTTAAAAAGTTTTAGCATAATTCAGAATATTCGTCAGATATTGCTTCATTTACTATTGTGTGTGATGATATATTAAATATTCAATCTGAATATTTTTTGTTGTTGTATTTGAAGTGCATGTATTTCAGGAGGAACGTCACAGAACAGAATTGAAGTATTCGAGTGTGGTAAGTAAGTGAGATAAACAACAAAGTGCGCGGACCATATTAAAATAAAAGGAGTGAACTATTACTGCGTACCTAATAGAAAACAATACATTAACACCAATAACCTCTACGATTACGATTACACCTTTAGATAAACAACATTATCGTAGATACCGGTGCGTGTCTACACCCATACGAACACACCAAACATCAATACTACTATATACAATCTAAATACTTGTAAACTTGTTACTTTACAATATATATATATATTGTAACGGTACATAACCCGGTCCCAATAAAGTAAATCATGAGAATAAAAGTCAGAAATGGGTAAAACTAAAGCTCGCTCAAAATTTAATTATATCACTCAACATAATAAACAATTCAAGTGGTATATAGTGCGAAGTGAGTTCTAGTGTACCCATTGAGGTGAAAAACCAAAGTGAAATTAATGTATTACTAAACTGTGCTGTATGTTTTGGATAGGATAAAACTATGGAAGTAGTATGTAATAATACTAATTGATTTTTGTAATTTTATTTATTTATTGTAATTTATATTGTATGAACCACAATTTGTTATACCCAAGTTAATATTATATTGTTTCAAATAATTGTGTTAGATTGTAAGAAAACCCGGGGTTAATTTTAAAAGACATAAAAATTTTAACTACCAAAAATAATATAAAATTAAAATAATCCTATGAAGGAAATGGCAACAGGAAGTAGTACCGGGTATGAACACTATTCGAGACTAAATAAATAATATATAAATTTATTTAATGATAATAAAATGATAAAATATTTATATACAATGTCATAAAAAAAAAATTAACCAAAACATATTATGTAAATTAAATTAGTAAAGAAACCGGAATGGAAGGGAATTATTTTTCCATAAATAAAATATAAATTTATAATAATCACAAACTGCCTACATAATAAAAATACTATGTGTTACTAAGAGTGATGAAAAATAACAAGTATTGTTAATAAGATATAAACATTTTGAACTAAACCGGAGAGTTGAAGAAACGATGCGACAAAAATTATAAAAAATAACCTTTTTTGGACGTTGGAGGAGGCGAAATTCACGCAAGAGTAATAAACAAAGTGAATACTAACTAATTATACCTGAGGAATACAAATTAAATGGTGATATACATTAAAAACCAGTGGATGAAAACATTCTGAGGATCCAATATAGTTCGGCCTACTTCCAGTAGACAACTAGAAAATACTCCAAACGAAAAGGAAATAATAACGCAAGACATACCTCATCACAGAATAAAACTTCAATCCAGTAAGGACAACACGGAGCGAGGTAATATAAACATTTTTTCGTAATAAGTCCAGAAGAAAACTCGATTTTTAACAGTGAAATAGAACAAAAAATATTCATTTTATCATATGTTTCTTTCAAAGTAAACAAATACATGCTGGTCTCTTACGGCAATTCTGGAAACTACATAATATTTGAAAAATAAACAAAATTATTTATTAATTTTTTGATATTTGTAAAGCGTAGCAATTATCCATTTCTGACACTCTCATAACACAAAGAATTCACCCTGAGCCCTGGGGAATTACTAAGAATTATGTAATAACTGATGTTTTTTATTATAGCGTAATATTGGGTAAATAACAACATATATGTTTTGTTCCTTAGACAGATCTATGTTTACTCGGTAAAGTCGAGATGATGTTTTTTTTTTTTTTCAAATAAGATTAATTGTGATACCTATATTTTGGGGGCAGGAGACAAAAGTCAATAATCAATAAAGCAATATTATTGAAAATTAATATTGAATTATAACGTGTTATAATTTATTGAAGTGGGTAGTTAATGAAAATTTCAGCACAACATACAGAAGAAATCGTCACAACTGAGGGGCAATAATGATACTTACTCTCTCTTCTGCATAAGGCTGAACAGATTACCTCCTTGACCCCAAATCACACACTCTCGATTTCTTTTAGATTGAGTAAAACAAGATAAACAAAATCCTTCATTTATACCTTTTAAAACGTCAGTTAGTATAATTCAAAAGTGACGCATACTGCGTGAGGCATATAATAACACTTTCGCAAGTGCACACCTCACATTAAGCCGCACGTTACAGAATTGGCGTACAACTGTGAGGCGGAATTAACAAAGCTTGTAATTGCAATATACTCGTAAGTGGTAAAGTGCCTTCACAAAAGCAGGACGTTACAAATTGGCTTCCATCACGGGGCTTGAAAAATAGCGACTGCTCAAAGGACGTTACAAATTGGCGCTCAACGTAAAAGGGCGGTAATTAGAAAAGAATTTTGATATTTAATATAAAATATATATCAAAAAATCTAATTATCGTTGGCAGTTATGAGAAAACAAGAAATGCCTAATACCCGAGGCAAATCGAAGAAGAGGGCAGAAGAAAAGGAGAGTGAAGAAGGTGGACAGGAACAAGAAATAGAATTAGTTACGGACAGTGAAATGGACCAACAGACAGGTGATATAGAAGAAACCGAAGTAGTTATGGATACGGAAAAGGAAATAGTGGAAGAGGATGCCCAAGGGGACCAACCAGATAAATCCACCCAAAAAGAAGATATGAGCATGCAGGAGATGTTGAGAATTATTATGGAAAGCAATAAACAAACAAATGATAAAATAGACGAAAAATTTAGGAAACAGGAGGAAACTTTGAAGGAACAGAATAAACAAACTAATGAAAATTTTAGAAAACAGGAGGAAAACTTAAAACAAACCATGAATGAACAATACCATGAACTGAAGGAAGCGGTTGAAGGGCAAAGAGAAGAGATGAATGCAAAATTTGAAGAGAATAATGAGAATTTAAAACAAATTGAGGTTAAGATGGAGAATTTCAATAAAGAATCAAGAGAAAATCTAGAAGGTAAAATTGAACTGGTCAATAATACGTTAAGACAAAGAGTAGAGGCATATAAGGAAGAGGCAGAGAAGAAATTAGTAGAAACTAACCAAAGATTAGATACCACTGAAGAGAAGATGGAACTAATTAAAATTGGAGTTGAGGCAAGAATGGAAAAAGAAGAACAAGATAACCAAGTTCGTGTAATGGCCATACGACAAGAAAATAATGACCAGTTAGATAGCATTAAAAGCAGTCTAAACTGTAAATTTTCAGAGTTTCATAAAACTGTAGAGAATGTAAAAAATCAATGTGATAGCCAAGCAGAGAAATTAGATAGTTTGCAACAAATACAAACCAATTTTCAATGTGATGAAGATAGAATAAGTGCTAGATCTGCATGCAGCAGTCATCATGTTTATCCAGACAATAAGAAAAGTGTAAACTTTCGGGATTATCGCAGAAACCCACTTGAATTTTTAGGGAGAGTAGATGAAATTTTGAACAGATCAAAGGAGAATCGATGGAATATGATAAAAGGTCTATTAGACGAATCGTTCAAAAATATCAATGATAATTGGTGGACAGCAATTAGGAACGAGGTGTGTGATTATGAGGGTTTCAAAACTATGTTCAAAATTAAGTACTGGTCAGAATCAGTACAAAACATTATTAGGGACGATATCTGTCATGGTAGGTATGACCGTACAGTGGGACAAACACCTACTGCTTACTTTTTAGGGAAGGTGTGTATCGCCAAGTATCTAGACCCTAAGATACCTGAAGAGTGTCTAGTGACCAAAATGGCGTATCATTTTGAAGAAAAGATCATAAGTGCACGCTTGAGTGGACAAATCAAGACTATTGGAGGCATGGAAACGCTGCTAGAAAATTATGAACAGGAATCTTATTATAGGAGAAGTAGATGGAGGTCAGGGAATACCGAGGAGCGGAGGAATGAACCACCAAGAGAGAATAGGCCTCGAGTTAATTATGTACATGCTAACAACAGTTATTTCAATAACAGATATCGCGGAAGATGGTCTAATAATAATCGACAGAATTACAGACATGATTATTATCATAGAGACGAAGGTCCACAAAGGAGTATGAACATCGATCAACCTAGATCCAGAGAGAGGGATGAAGAAAGGGCTACCGTTTAGGGTGTTAATAGGGTGTGATATGCTACGGCGACACACTGCAATTATAAATCTGGCCAGGGGTATAGTAACCTTGAGCACAGAAAATGGTGAGTTAACGGCTGAGATAATTGGTAGCCAAAGTGCCCCTCAGTGTCCGAGCTCATTTTTTGTTAGGGAGAATAATAGATTAACCCTAGGTAATAATATAGAAGTAACAGAATCAAAGATTTGGAAAGAGAAGATAGAAGAAATAATGGAGTTTCAGAATAGGCAGGCACCGGAAATAATTAGTATAGAACAGAAACAACAACTTATAAAAATTTATAATAAATATAAACCAGTATTCTCAGAATCACCAGGAAAAGCTAAAAACTTCTTGTGTGAACTAAAATTTAAAGAAAATGTAAATTTTAATAAACGATCATATTAACTCATCGTTTAATAAACGATCAAAGATTGCTCAAGCTTTGAAAGAGGCAGCAAGGAAAGAAATTCAAAGAATGATATTAGAAGACATAATTGAAAGAAGTAACTCTCCATATACCAGCCCATTGGTGGCTATACCGAAGAAAGATGGTCAAGTTAGACTATGTCTCGATGCTCGGGAGTTGAATAAAATGCTCATTAACGATCGCACGTCTCCAGGTGAGATTGAGGAGATTATGAAAAGATTTTTTGGATGCAAGTACATGAGTACTTGGGATGCAGTCTGTGGATCCTGGCAAATAGAATTGCACCCTAACAGCAGACAATATGTTGCTTTCATATTCGAAGGACGAAATTATCATTTTAAGCGTTTGCCTTTTGGATTGGTAAATTCTGTGGCTGTGTTCATTCAATGCATGGACCAAATTTTGGGTAAGGAAGTTTTAGATTTTACTACCATATATGTGGATGACATACTAATTACGTCTTGTACTTGGGAGGAGCATTGTAACCGAGTGGAAACAGTGTTAGATAAACTTTTGCAACATAATATAACTTTAAAACTGGATAAATCTAAGTTTATCACCCATGAACTACCATTTTTAGGGTTCATTTTATCTGCTACTGGAATTAAACCATCTCCTGAAAAAGTAAAGGCTATTCAAGATTTTCCCAAACCCAGAAACTTGAAACAATTACAATCCTTTTTGGGGATATGCAACTATTATAGAAAATTTCAACAGAGTTATTCAGAAATAACAGCTAAATTTCAATATTTACTTTCAAAGAAAACCAAGTGGAAATGGGAAGAAAGTGAAGATAATAATTTCGAGATAGTAAAAAATAAATTTCTTGACTGCATCATGTTACATCACCCAAATTTTAATAAACGTTTTTTCATAAATTGTGATGCTAGTAACATTAGCCTTGGGAGTGAGCTATATCAGGAAGATGAAGAAGGAAATCATGGAGTTATCAGTTTTGCAAGCAGAGTACTGAGCAGTTGTGAGAGAAACTATACAGTAACTGAAAAAGAACTGCTGAGTGTTGTGTTCTCATGTATAAAATTTCGAACATTTATTTTGGGATACCCAGTGACTATCAGAACTGATCACAGATCAATTTCGTTTTTAAAGAATTGTAAACTTAATCACGGCAGACTTACTAGATGGACATTAATACTTCAAGAATATAATTTAGACTGGGAATATATTCCAGGTAAGAAGTATGTAATAGAAGACCGATTATCCCGGATTAACCTTGAAAAAGGAACTTGTGAAATAGAACCAGAAAGCATTGGAAAAATATATCACATAATTAAGATGGCAAAGGAGTTACAAGATATAATTAATAAAATAAAAATCGATCAACAAAGTGACAATAAATTAACAAAAATTAAGGAAAGAATATTACAACATGACCCTATAATAATGAAATTTTTTTGTGTTTATGAAGAGATCCTTTTTATTCGTCCTACCATTAAGGATCATGTCTGGAAGATATATGTACCAGCAGCAACAGAAGTAGCATTGATTCAGGATTATCATGAAAGGTATGGCCATATGGGATCACTCAAAGTTATTAAAGCTTTATCTGAACATTGTTACGTGAAAGCTATAAATAAAAGAGTAAGAGAGATAGTAAAAACCTGTAACATTTGTCAGCTTGTAAAAGTAAATAATGAGAAGAAAACAGGCACCATGATTACTATAACATCTAATAAAAAACTTGAAAAGATTTTTTTGGATATCTGCGGACCTTTTCCCAGAAGTGGAGGAAGACATAAATATAAATATATCATCATATTATTTGATCATTATACGAAATACACAAAACTCTACGCTATTAGTAGAGCTACAACGAAGAAAATTCTAGAAGTAATTATAAAAAAATACTTACCTGAGGTGGGAAGACCGGAAATGATTATAACGGATCATGGAACGCAATTTCGGGGGAAAAGGTGGAAGGAAGAATTGAGAAATTGGCAAATAAGAACGTACAAGACATCCGTGTACCACCCTAGTAGCAATCCTGCTGAGCGTGTATTAAGGGAAGTTGGCAGAATTCTACGCACCTACTGTCATCAAGAATATAAAAACTGGAGTCAGTATATTGAACCAGCCGAGACTTTTCTTAATTGGTCATACCATGACACTATCGGTACTAGCCCTTATCAAATAATGTTTGATAAACCACCACCAAGAGAAATTATGTCATTGATAAATTTCCCTCCAGGAGAGAGAGAGTAGAATTCGACCAAGTGGAAATGCACAACAGAGTGTTACATAAAGTGGAACTTCAACAAAAAAGGGATCAAGTAAAAAGGAGAAGATTGGATACATACCAGTTGGGAGATAAAGTACTAATAAAAAATAGACAACTACCCAGTTCTATAGAGGGTATCGCCCGGAAGTTATTGCTACTTTATACTGGCCCTTACCTCATAACCCAGGTGAAGGGTAATAATACTTACGAAATTAAAACAATTACCAATAATAAAATGAAGGGAGTGTATAATCAGTCGGAAATGAAACACTATTATGAAAACAAAGTCAAGACCATTAGGAGACTTGAACAAATCAACAATTTATTTCTATCAACGAGTTGAACTAAAATAAATTTGTTCTAGTGGGGGGGCTTTATGTAACGGTACATAACCCGGTCCCAATAAAGTAAATCATGAGAATAAAAGTCAGAAATGGGTAAAACTAAAGCTCGCTCAAAATTTAATTATATCACTCAACATAATAAACAATTCGAGTGGTATATAGAGCGAAGTGAGTTCTAGTGTACCCATTGAGGTGAAAAACCAAAGTGAAATTAATGTATTACTAAACTGTGCTGTATGTTTTGGATAGGATAAAACTATGGAAGTAGTATGTAATAATACTAATTGATTTTTGTAATTTTATTTATTTATTGTAATTTATATTGTATGAACCACAATTTGTTATACCCAAGTTAATATTATATTGTTTCAAATAATTGTGTTAGATTGTAAGAAAACCCGGGGTTAATTTTAAAAGACATAAAAATTTTAACTACCAAAAATAATATAAAATTAAAATAATCCTATGAAGGAAATGGCAACAGGAAGTAGTACCGGGTATGAACACTATTCGAGACTAAATAAATAATATATAAATTTATTTAATGATAATAAAATGATAAAATATTTATATACAATGTCATAAAAAAAAAATTAACCAAAACATATTATGTAAATTAAATTAGTAAAGAAACCGGAATGGAAGGGAATTATTTTTCCATAAATAAAATATAAATTTATAATAATCACAAACTGCCTACATAATAAAAATACTATGTGTTACTAAGAGTGATGAAAAATAACAAGTATTGTTAATAAGATATAAACATTTTGAACTAAACCGGAGAGTTGAAGAAACGATGCGACAAAAATTATAAAAAATAACCTTTTTTGGACGTTGGAGGAGGCGAAATTCACGCAAGAGTAATAAACAAAGTGAATACTAACTAATTATACCTGAGGAATACAAATTAAATGGTGATATACATTAAAAACCAGTGGATGAAAACATTCTGAGGATCCAATATAGTTCGGCCTACTTCCAGTAGACAACTAGAAAATACTCCAAACGAAAAGGAAATAATAACGCAAGACGTACCTCATCACAGAATAAAACTTCAATCCAGTAAGGACAACACGGAGCGAGGTAATATAAACATTTTTTCGTAATAAGTCCAGAAGAAAACTCGTTTTTTAACAGTGAAATAGAACAAAAAATATTCATTTTATCATATGTTTCTTTCAAAGTAAACAAATACATGCTGCTCTCTTACGGCAATTCCGGAAACTACGTAATATTTGAAAAATAAACAAAATTATTTATTAATTTTTTGATATTTGTAAAGCGTAGCAATTATCCATTTCTGACACTCTCATAACACAAAGAATTCACCCTGAACCCTGGGGAATTACTAAGAATTATGTAATAACTGATGTTTTTTATTATAGCGTAATATTGGGTAAATAACAACATATATGTTTTGTTCCTTAGACAGATCTATGTTTACTCGGTAAAGTCGAGATGATGTTTTTTTTTTTTCAAATAAGATTAATTGTGATACCTATATTTTGGGGGCAGGAGACAAAAGTCAATAATCAATAAAGCAATATTATTGAAAATTAATATTGAATTATAACGTGTTATAATTTATTGTAGTGGGTAGTTAATGAAAATTTCAGCACAACATACAGAAGAAATCGTCACAACTGAGGGGCAATAATGATACTTACTCTCTCTTCTGCATAAGGCTGAACAGATTACCTCCTTGACCCCAAATCACACACTCTCGATTTCTTTTAGATTGAGTAAAACAAGATAAACAAAATCCTTTATTTATACCTTTTAAAACGTCAGTTAGTATAATTCAAAAGTGACGCATACTGCGTGAGGCATATAATAACACTTTCGCAAGTGCACACCTCACATTAAGCCGCACGTTACAGAATTGGCGTACAACTGTGAGGCGGAATTAACAAAGCTTGTAATTGCAATATACTCGTAAGTGGTAAAGTGCCTCTAAAAAAGCAGGACGTTACAATATATATAAACTTTCACTATGAACTTAATTCGATTAATTATTACAACTATACACATACTTTTTGATACACTGATTCAAACACAATTTGAACCCCAGCGCCAATTCCCTCCCACCACCAACCCCTACCATACACACCTACAGTCCATAACCGTTACTCTGTAAAGACATTCAGTATTTACTCCCACTGAAGAAGACGTATACCATGTTGAAACGTTTGGGAAATAAACCATAAAGTAAGTTCATAGTGAAAGTTTATATATATATATATATATATATTACTTTAATATTTATAACTAAATTTACCTCAAGATATACTTTTTTCCTATTAGGGACATGTTTCGAGAGTTCTTGTTCTCTCATCTCAACTTACTAAAGAACTCTCGAAACATGTCCCTAATAGAAAAAAAGTATATCTTGAGGTAAATTTAGTTATAAATATTAAAGTATTATATACATCAAGAAACGGACTGTAGCAGAAAGTGATTGATATATATATATAATAGAATAAACTTTTTTACTTCCATATTGTAATGGGACGAATTTTGAGGGATTTTTATTTTATTAAATTTGGGGATTTTTTATTAAAATATTCTAAATTAATTTCCATCTGTGTGGCCAGTCCACGTGTTTGAATAAAAGCATTGTGCGGACCAAGGAACAGTACGCCGTAACTGTTGTGAAACATTGGCAAAAGAATGTGCAAGACGTCGATTCTAAGAACTTAACGTTTGTGTGACACCTGCGCCCAAACGCACCACCCCAGCATGTGCGCAGACCGACGCGGAATTGTTGGACGCAAAATGGCTTGAGTACTATATTTCGGTTCGCCTCGTGGTCCATGCTGGCGGAAATGAAACTAAGTACAGCCCATAACTGTGACGTCAACCAGTGCTTACCAAATGTCATCCACGTCAAACACACAAAAAACCACGTGTGTTGAATGTGACACAGCAGTGACGATGAAATAGAAGGAATTGCTTTCCACCTTGTGGGACCGCAATCTAGTAGAGTGTGAACTTAGAGACGCTCTCCCCAGTTCTCTTACAGACAGTGCCTGGCCAGGTATCTGCCCCAAGGGGCTCTTTCAAAATTTATGAGTTTCAAGTAAAAAGTGCGTTTATGTTAGAAAAAATGTGAAGGCAGTTGAAGTTCATCGGCAGAGAAGGAAGTTATAAACTTTTTCGGACTTATAACACAAATTTCGTAAGTGAATCGCCACTACTTCAGAGATACCCTAGTTACCGACAAGGGTATTGCACCATGCCTAATACAAACTTTTATAATTAATTCAAAAGGGGGTTTTATGTAAATTAGTGTGAATGCGTGAACGCTAGCAGGCTGGGCTGTCTGTATTTTAAAATAAGGTAAGATGCTAGAATAAGATTATAATTGCATTGTCGTAGCCATGAAGTGAATCACAGAAAATATTATGTATGTATTTCATTTTCCAAATTTTGAGAAATAGTTGACATGAAGGTTTAAAAGTTTAATAAAGAAAATTTTAATTTAATTCTCTTCAAAAATGAGTAGCGTAAGTTATTCAAATAACCCGTAAACCACGTTCGCATCCTAGATGTTCGTGTGACGTAACTCTGGCTGTAGAAAAAGGGATTTTTAAGGTGAGTGGAATACATAAATAATTTATTGGTATTTGTATGTAATAAATAACTCCACAATATTCCTTAAGGAAATGGAAGTATGGTGATGGCAAAAAAAATCGTATTCGAGATTATTGCAGATTCTGATTGTACTACTCAAAACATGAAAAAATATTGGTATGGAGAACCATACAACACTTCCATATTCTAAGATTTATAATTAAAATAATTTTCGAAATGAAATATTACCATAGAAGCTACTTCTTTCTACTTACTGCTTCAGCCTTAACCACAGTACTGTGGTCACTAACATATACCACCTCACGTTATCGCACTCGATTTTCACTGATGATGGAAGTCGATGGCATTGCCGAAACGTCTGGTTTTGTAGAAAACATTGGACTACGGCCAAATATCCCGGGAAGGAATTTTAACAAAAACTACTTCTTTGTTGCCGATAACGTTGTACACATATATATAAAAAATATGCATAAAATTAATGGCTTGTATAAGTTAATGATTGATCTCCATTAAGTAGTGCTCAAGTTTCCAAAGTTTTAATATTATGATGTCCGTAATTAAAACAACAGAGCAGGTTTAGTGTGTATGAGGGTACACTGTGGACAAAAATTTTCAACATTTCCTACTGAGCGTTGCTTAGAATAAAGCTGCGAATCTACAGTGTACGTTTCACAGAACAAACACGCGGAAAAGAAGGAGCGCTCCGAAGTCACTCATGGACCCTCAGCATCTTGCAGAGGGTTCATTCCATAAAGACGAAAAGTCTGTCTATGAATCGTTCCTCTGCAAACACGTGCAGTTACACTGCCCAGTGATCCACAGGAAGCAAATCGCTATCCACTCTGGACACTTTTTCGGCTTGCATGCGTTATGTTGGTATGGGGTTCAGCACTTTCCATTTAAAAAGCGTGCAAATGTAAGAAAATAAACATGAATGAGGCCAGAAATAAAGCGAATTTTGTGTGTGTGTGTGTGTCTTCCCTGCCTTTTTACTGCGGTAGTCATAATAATAAAATGGAAACGTAAACAGTACATAACTGAGATATGCTTGCCTGCCAAGCACGATACATTTTCTCTTATACATGATTTACATTAAAATGAAAAAATTACAATTTTATTGCCTGGCAACAAAATTATTTTATTTTCAACAATTACCATTGTTTGAAAAAGTTTAAATGAATTTTCAAATACTTTACTCTTGTTAAAACGTAAAAGGTTGCAGGTAAACTACCCCTTCCCCTTAACCGATCTTCACCAAAATCAAAAGGCCTTGAGTCCTCTACAATTCACTGACGTATGCAAAAAATTATTTGATTTTGTTTGAATTTGCGGCAGTTATCGTTTGCCATAGAAAATACGCTTGATAAAAAACGTTGCAGGTAAACTACCCCTTCCCCTCAATCGATCTTCACCAAAAACAATAGGTCTTGAGTACTCTACAAATCAGGGCTGTATGCAAAAAATTATTTGATTCTGTTTGAATTTGCGGCTGTTATCGTTTGCCATAGAAAATACCCTTGTTAAAAAAATGTTGCAGGTAAACTACCCCTTTCCCTTAACCGATTTTCACCAAAAACAATAGGTCTTGAGAACTCTACAATTTAGGGCTGTATGCATATAATCTTTTGATTCTGTTTGAATTTGCGGCTGTTATCGTTTGCCATAGGAAATACCCTTGTTAAAACATAAAACGTTACAGGTAAACTACCCCTTTCCCTTAACCGATCTTCACCAAAAACAATAGGTCTTGAGAACTCTACAATTCAGGGCTGTATGCGAAACATTATTTGATTCTGTTTGAATTTGCGGCTGTTATCGTTTGCCAAAAAAAAAAAATTCCCTTGATAAAAAAAAACGGTTGCAGGTAAACTACCCCTTTCCCTCAACCGATCTTCACCAAAAACAATAGGTCGTGAGTACTCTACAAATCAGGTCTGTATGCAAAAAATTATTTGATTCTGTTTGAATTTGCGGCAGTTATCGTTTGCCATAGAAAAAAAATCTACATATAGACAGACAGACACACACACAGACACTTTTCGGAAAACGACTTTTTTTCATGTTTTGAGTGTAGTACAATCAGAATCTGCAATAATCTCGAACACGATTTTTTTTGCCATCACCATACTTCCATTTCCTTAAGGAATATGGAAGTAAAAGTCGTTTTCCGAAAAGTGTCTGTGCGTGCGTGTGTGTGTGTGTGTGTGTGTGTGTGTGTGTGTGTGTGTGTGTGTCTGTCTGTAGATTTTTTTCTATGGCAAATGATAACAGCCGCAAATTCAAACAGAATCAAATAATTTTTTGCATACAGCCCTGATTTGTACAGTACTCATGACCTACTGTTTTTGGTGAAGATCGGTTGAGGGAAAGGGGTAGTTTACCTGCAACATTTTTTTAACAAGGGTATTTTATATGGCGAACGATAACAGCCGCAAATTCAAACAGAATCAAATAATTTTTTGCATGCGTCCCTGAATTGTAGAGATCTCAAGGACTTTCGATTTTGGTGAAGATCGGTTAAGGGGAAGGGGTAGTTTACCTGCAACCTTTTACGTTTTAACAACAGTAAAGTACTTGAAAGTTCATTTAAACTTTTTCAAACAATGGTAATTGTTAAAAATAACATAATTTTGTTGCCAGGCAATAAAATTATAATTTTTTAATTTTAATGTAAATTATGTATGAGTTAATATACGAGGCGTGTCCGGAAAGTAAAGATACAAAGGTCGTAATTGGTCTAAAAATATTTATTTACAAATCATTAACTGACAGTTACGTAAATACATATATCTTTATTTCTCTACATAATTACCGCCATTATCCAAGCACCTATTAAGTCTGGGAACCAGCTTTTGTATCCCCGTGTCATAGAAGTCTGCCGCCAACCCTTTGAACCATGTCATGACCTCTTCTTTTACCTCGTCATCGTCATCGAACTTTTTTCCGGCCAGATATTGTTTCAGGTGAAGGAACAAGTGAAAATCACTGGGCGCGAGGTCCGGGCTATGCGGCGGGTGATCCAAAACATCGCATTTCCAACTGCACCCATACTGCACGCGTGACCTCTGCGCTGCTCGGCAGTTGGAAATGCGATGTTTTGGATCACCCGCCGCATAGCCCGGACCTCGCGCCCAGTGATTTTCACTTGTTCCTTCACCTGAAACAATATCTGGCCAGAAAAAAGTTCGATGACGATGACGAGGTAAAAGAAGAGGTCATGACATGGTTCAAAGGGTTGGCGGCAGACTTCTATGACACGGGGATACAAAAGCTGGTTCCCAGACTTAATAGGTGCTTGGATAATGGCGGTAATTATGTAGAGAAATAAAGATATATGTATTTACGTAACTGTCAGTTAATGATTTGTAAATAAATATTTTTAGACCAATTACGACCTTTGTATCTTTACTTTCCGGACACACCTCGTACATGTGTAAAATAATATATCGTTCGTGGCAGGTAAGCATATCTCAGTTATGTAATGTTTACGTTTCCATTTTATTATTATGACTACAGCAATAAAAAGGCAGGGAAGACGCACACACACACACAATTCGCGTTATTTCTGGCCTCACTCATGTTTATTTCCTTACATTTGCACGCTTTTTAAATGGAAAGTGCCGAAACCCACACCAACATAACGCGTGCAAGCCGAAAAAATGGACATCAATTTGCTTCCTGTGGATCTCTGGGCAGTGTAACTGCACGTGTTTGCAGAGGAACGATTCATAGACAGACTTTTCATCTTTAGGGAATGAACCCTCTGCAAGATGCTGAGGGTCCATGAGTGACTTCGGAGCGCTCCTTCTTTTTCGCGTGTTTGTTCTGTGAAACATACACTGTAGATTCGCAGCTTTACTCTAAGCAACGCTCAATAAGAAATGTTGAAAATTTTTGTCCACGGTGTACCCTCATTCACACTAAACCTGCTCTGATGTTTTAATTACGGACATCACAATATTAAAACTTTGGAAACTTGAGCACTACTTAATGGAGATCAATCATTAACTTATACAAGCCATTAATTTTATGCATATTTTTTATATATATGTGTACAACGTTATCGGCAACAAAGAAGTAGTTTTTGTTAAAATTCCTTCCCGGGATATTTGGCCGTAGTCCAATGTTTTCTACAAAACCAGACGTTTCGGCAATGCCATCGACTTCTATCATCAGTGAAAATCGAGTGCGATAACATGAGGTGGTATACGTTAGTGACCACAGTAAAATAAATAACAAGTTCTTATTGTATAGTACTTCTTTTAGTAAGCTTTAGTAATTTGGATTTTATTTCTTCATCCAAATTATGTGAATGTTCTTATTATAGTTATTTTATATTAGTTTTATTTATTTATTGGTCCCATAACTACGTGGATTAGTTTATTCAGGGTGTTTTATGTTGGTTTTAAATTGTAATTTGGGGTCTTCCATTTCGTCGCGTTACATATACCCCCCCACCAAAACATGTTTATTTTGCCTAAACAGGGTTTGGGTAAAATAATCTGTTAACACCCAAAAAATTTGTTATTACATTCATTCATAGTACTTAATTTCTGCTCGATTTTTTTTCATGGCTCCATCTTCTTGTTTTATTATACTGTGGATTTCCTTTCTTACTGCTGGTTTCAGGGATTGTGCTATGCTAAATTTTCTTTTAAAATTGATCGGGTTATGATATGACAATTCATAAATAAAATCCTTCGCTTCTCCAGGCAAATCTGAAAATACTATTTATATTGATTATATATGGTTACCCACTGACTTTTTTGTTCTGGGGTTACTTTACTTGTACTGGTGGCCTGAAATAACTGAATTTCCTGGAGTTTTTGTTCCTTTCTGTATCTTCTGTTTAGGCTGATTCCACGATTGATGCTATAAATTCCTCCCTAACTTTATGTGGCACGGTGAATGTATGCCGATTGTGAGTGGCACACTTGTGGCCTATTATCCTCACTCGACCATTCCCCCAGTGCATGGTACAGTGCTCTTTGGCTACTGCCCATAACAATGACTGCTGAGTGGAGCCTTAGCATTTTACACTCTGTCATTTCTTTAAATGGTAACTCTTGCGTCACCATGAACACCATCAGAATCCTGTTGCCTTCATGACACTTCTCATTACTATATTTTGCCTACCAGTAACTCCCACTATCTTTATGTTAATTATTAGCAGTGTTAGTATACTCGTGGTATCTTTCTTTTCTTCTATTTAATTCCACTTTGTCGATCAACGATGCATTTGCCCCAGTATTAATCATCACATCCATCAATATCCCTTGTAATGCAGCGGTTATAAATATGATTTTGTTATTTTATTTATTTCCAGAAGTTGATTCTTCTTCTGTCAGTTCATCTTTTCATTAATTTGTTTTAAACTTCCATATTCCTTTCATTTTTCGTTTATATTTTCTTTTTTTTTGTTCATTATTAGTTTCTCGTAGGTATTAGTTTTGTTTCTTTAAATCTTCATTTACAGTAGAGCGTTGATAATCCGGACGTCAAAAAGTCCTTGTCCACAGAAAAAAAGACGAATCGGCAGCGGTATCAAAATCAAGATTCCAAAAAATCAGGAATGTTTTGTGCAAGCTTGTTCTAAGTCTTTGAGCCTAGACTCTGTGCAGTGTTATAGTAGACGAACGGGTGGAAGAAAATGTTTTAGATGAAGTTACGTCATTATTAAAGTTAATGCCAGGTTTCAAAAACTGCGATGAAAACGATGGAAGCGAGTGGTTAGAAAGTGATGAAAATGACCATAGATATCAAATTTTAAATTATGAAGAAATAACTAACACTATAGCTGAGGTCGAGCCCCCAGACAATAACGAAAACGACGAAAGTGAAGACATTGCTGATGAGGCATCAGCCGTGCGTGCCGATGCATTCAACGCATTTGAAACTGCAATGTTTTGGCTGAAAAAGCCGCCCAAATGCTCTACTATCCAACTTTTGTTACTAAAGAGACTCGGAGGATCTGGCTTCCAATAAACGCATCTCAAGTCTTGTTCAAAAGAAAAAAAATTATCTTTTTTCGTAGTTCTTATCTGCGTAATCAAATTTCTTCAGAATTTGTTATTTAAAAAAGTTTTATACAATATTTGTGTAAGTGTTTGGAATAAATATACCGAAAATGTTCCTAACCTAACGCTGAGTTTTCGTAAGTACGCCGTCTGTCCTTATAGCCTACTTTAAGTAGTGATTTTTTGCTTATGTTCGAAAATCCGGACAAATCGATAATCCGGACTGGGTCGAACACCAATTAGTCCGAATTATCGACGCTCTACTGTATTTTGTTTTTGTCTTAATTAGTATTATTTTCTTTTGCTTTTTTAAATGGTTTGCTGTAGTCGGTAACCAGAAAATCAGCCCCTTTACTCGATAGTGTGTTTGTACTTAGTTTATCCGTGGTCCATTATTTCTGTTGCCCTTATTTCTCAGATTACTATTGTGTTCAGCATTATTTCAGTCCTTGTTAATTCTCTCGCTACTACCTTGTGTTCTGATTTTTCTGCTGCAAACTTTTCCCTTGTTTCAAGACCTACCACAATCACTTTATTATCTAGTTTACTAAACAAACATTTCAATGGTATATTAATTATTGATGATATTGCTGACATTTTATTATTTATTTCTCCTTCTGGTGTATTTAATTTAAATGTAGATTTTCTTACGTTTTTACTCACTGGTTTATTGTGATTCTTTTCTAAAATTTCTATTAAGCTTCTCCTACAATTTTTAAAATTCATTATTTCTCTATGGTGGGTAATTGGGAGATTAAGTACATTAACTAGTCCATTCTTTATCATCTCCAATTCTTCCCGTGTTTTTATTGGTTCTTTTTGATGTATTTTTCCTATTTTCTTTGTCTTCTTTTCCAGGTGTTTAATCTTCTCTTTGTTTCTGCTATTTTTATTCTCAGATAGCAATGCACTTGTGTCTTCTTTATTTTCTATTTTTTCATTAATACCTTCAGAAGCACTGTCTAGTGTTCCTTTCAGCTTCTTGAAACCACTATCTGTTGTTTCATTAAGTTGATCTATTTTTCATTAGTTTCTTCCTTTTCTATTTCCTTACTATTATCTTCTATTTTCTGATTTACTTGTTCTATCGACTGTTTCCTGTCATTGTTTAATCCTTCCCTAAACAGTTTGTTATCATTTATTATTTCTCTCATCTCCTTATTATGATCATCCATTCGTTTCATCATTTGTCCCATGAATTTCATCAGTTCCTGTAAATCTTCTCGTGTGAGTTCTGGCATTTTCGTTGCTTGTTGTGGCATTTCAAATCTTATAGCAGTCGCCAGCTAAAGTTAGGTCAGCTATTATATTATTAGTTGTGTTTGTGTTAGTACGTTTTACCTAACTCGAGCCTCGCAGGTTGGGCGCCAATTTGTAAAGAGAAGATTAATAGACGTCGTGCCCCGCATTGGAAGCCATCGAGATATGTAACAAGATATTTTTCATTTCCCGTGTATACTATTATTTTTTTTTTATTAAAGAAAAACAATTATTTGTTGATGGGTTTGAAAAAAATTGTAATATTCCGTAACCGCCAAGCAGAACTAGGCCTAGCCGTTGCCCTCGAATAGTGGCGGTAGGATCTTATAATTTACCTAACACCTCTTGTTAGAAACTATGTTTAATTTTCCTTATGTTTCGTTCAACTTTATTGCTATTACGGAAATGGGTTAAAATACTTTTAGTTACCCCTTTAAGTAATAGGATCTTGCTAAAGACGAGTTCTTCTTTCGAGGTTAATCGACTTACCGTAATTTTCTTGGAGTTACGTTTTATTTAAGTTGTCGTAATTGTTCAAATCTTCCTTTACTGTAATTAAAATTCTTTTTATTTTACTTTTATTTCAATAAAAGGCAATTTAACGTGAATTAGGAAAATTGTTTTCATTTATTTTCAATAATTACAATTCTGTTTATATAAAGATCGATGTTACATAACACCGGTATCGATTCTTGCTTTTGATTCTGATTCTATTTTAGGTTAATATAATATCTCAGTTCGGGGTTCTTGAGACTGATATTAAAGTTAAAAATGTCCACAATGAAGTACTACACATTACAATTGTTTAATCCTTATAGATTAATAATAACAAATTTAAATTTAATACAGTATGACAAAATAATAATTCATTTCATTTTTCCATAACAAGGTGTCATGGCGTCTACCCAGAGTTCAAATTAACAAAAAAAAAAAAAAAACAAGATGGCCACTTGTTCAACTAACTCTATGTGAAAATGTCTTCACCATCAGTTTTTACAAATAAAATAAATTACACTAAATGTTCACTGTGTTTATATTTGATATTGTTTTCTTTATCAAAAGAAATGATAAATTTCTTCCCAGATGGAAGGATCCCATCGGGAGACCTTCTGTTTGTGTGTATATCTTGTTATTGTATGTAAAGTAATTTTGTTCAGTTATTATTTTGGTAAGTGTGATGATCTCTTGTATGTGTGTTTCAGGTGTGTTGTTTTGTCTGAGTAGTTGTTCTAGTGTTTGGATGGTTTCTTTGATGGGGACATTAGTGTATAGATTGGTTATATCAAAAGATGCCAGAGTTGAGTTATGTGGGATGTGGATGTGTTCAGTTTTCCTGACTAGGTCGATGTTGTTTTTGATAGATGTGTTGTTACTGAGATTAATGTTTTCTCTGATTATTTTGTCTAGTTGTTTTGCGATTTTGTGGGAGGGGGCCTGTGTGTTGTTTATTAATGGTCTGATGGGAATGTTAGGATCCCCCATATCAGGAATACTAGCAGAAATATAGATACACAACATAGAACAGAACCACATAATAAACAACAAAAATACACTAACAAAATTATATACTGGCACAGGTATGTAGATGATATATTACTTTTATTCAAAGGCAATACAAGACAAGTTGAAAACTTCCACAAATACATAAACACTATACACCACAAATTAAAATTTACACTGGAAATTGAGCAAAACAATAGTATAAATTTTCTAGACCTAACAATTAACAAAACTAACAATACACACACTTACAAAATATACAGGAAACCAACCACAACTGACATGGTTATACACAACACATCAAACCACCCAACACAACATAAACATGCGGCCTTCAACCATATGCTCCATAGACTAACTAAAATACCCTTCAATAAACAAGATTACACCGACGAACTCAACACAATAAAATACATAGCAATCAAAAACGGTTACAACCCTAATTTAATAAACACACTACACAAACGCATCAAAAACGAAAACAAAACACAAAATACCATCAACACACAGCACAATAAATACATCACACTCACATACCACAACTCCTACACACACAAAATCGCCAACACATTCAGAAAACACAAATACAAAATAGCATACGAACAACCAATACCATCAAAAAACACATCAATAATACAAACACAGACATAGACAAATATAACAAAACAGGTGTTTACAAATTAAATTGTAATGACTGCAATAGTTTCTACATAGGCCAGACGGGAAGATCTTTTTTCTCCCATTATTCTGAACACTTAAAAGCTTTAACCAACACCATTATACACTCCGCATTTGCCACACACATACACACAGAATACCACAGTTATACCAACATAGACACTAATCTTGAAATTTTACATTACTTACCCAAAAGTCGAAAACTCAACACAACTGAACAATACGAAATATATAAACACCACACAACACAACCAAACAACATACTTAACGATCAATTACAATATAAATCACATACACTTTTTGACACAATTATACAAAAAACAAACATTGAGTTGAATCCCCACGCCAATCCCCTTCCTCCACGCACCCCACCCCCACTACACCTTCCACACACAACCGTTACTAAATGATAGCAGTCTGTCTCTAAGCTGAAGAAGGCGAATACGTACGCCGAAACGCGTTCGACGAGAAGAGAATAAACAGTAAGTTCACAAGAAAAAGTTTCATTTTTAGATAAGTGTTAGTGCTGTGAAAGAAGAGATGAATAATCAAGACAACTAAAAAAACTAAACCTTCAAACAAATGTTTACTAATTACTATTAATGTTAACATCCTTTTTACTATTTGGTTCATCATAAATTGTTTTTTAATATATTATTTTAACTTAGTAACATTTTATTTTTGTTTCTGTTCATCAAAATTCATATCTTCTGTGCATCACCACATTAAAAGTCACATTTCTTGAATATATGAATGATAACTCTAAACAATCATTATTATTTAATATTAAAACCCTTTAAATTAAAATGTAATAATACAGTAAACACTGTTACTCTCTATATCCTATTGTATTGTATTATCTGATTTGTATCACTTTATCTTAGTTGTTTATTACTACACTTGGTCACTTAATTAATTGCTATTATTTAATGCAGTCCTCTCTGCAACTAGCAATTACTATTTTTCACACTCACTTATTGTT
The DNA here is from genome assembly GCA_034769895.1 of Magicicada septendecula. NCBI lineage: Eukaryota > Metazoa > Arthropoda > Insecta > Hemiptera > Cicadidae > Magicicada > Magicicada septendecula. Next base: position 152,380,119 of record CM068368.1, on the reverse strand, counting down.
TTATCACAATTAAATTACAACATTTAGTTTGGTCTTATGATCTAAATAAATAACAAGTTCTTATTGGATAGTACTTCTTTTAGTAAGCTCTAGTAATTTGGATTTTATTTCTTCATCCAAATTATGTGAATGTTCTTATTATAGTCATTTTATATTATTTTTATTTATTTATTGGCCCTATAACTACGTGGATTAGTTTATTCAGGGTGTTTTATGTTGGTTTTAAATTGTAATTTGGGGTCTTCCATTTCGTCGTGTTACAACATACGTCTATCTTTCCTAACACATTGATGGGGCTTCCAGTCACAGTCTGTATTATACAGGAGCTAATTTGAGGCCGTCGGTTGCTGATTAAGTAAGGACGTACAATAGACACTGTAGCGCCCGTTCAACTGTAAATGATGTTCGTTTACCTTCCGCAAATCCATTAACGATCAGGTTTCCACTAGTCTTATGTAGCGTGGAAACTATGTGCTGTTCTGGAGCATTACTTCTCCAATTGGTGTGATCGCTCTCTTCTCTCGGTATTTTATTCTTCCAGCAGTCTACCTGTAGATGACCACGTTTCCCACAGTTGTAACACTTCGGTATTCTGTCTTTATCATTTGGTTCGAAAGATGGTTGTGGCGCTGCTGACTTCTTAAACTGTTGTTTTTGAATCGTCTCTTTATGCCGTCCACTATGATGATACTGTGGTATTGGATCCGTTTGGCTACAATGTGATGGCATACTTTGATTAATGTAGTTCGCCGACTTGACAGCTTCAAAACGGATAGCATGAACAAGAGTGTCTGATTTATTATCACGCCGTGCCATTCTTAACAGCTGTTGTAATTGACTATCTCTGATACCGTCAATAAACATAATGAGAGTAATCCACTTACGGAAGTCCTCCAATTCTTCGGGATAAGCCAATCTTGTCAGTCGGTCGATATTCGCTTCAAACTCTTGAAGGCTCTCCCCTGAACGCTGTCCCTCGCTTTAAGTTGAACATGGTACACTTCGCACAAATGCTGGTCACCATACCGTAATTCCAGAGCTTTAGTTAATTCGGTATAGACGTTCTACTCTCAGATGGCACTTTATGTATTAGTTCTGCGGCAGGCCCTTTTAAAGCAAGATTTAGTGAAAGCCCTTTCTCTTCTTTCGTCCATTTATTTAAGCGAGCAGCAGCTTCAAATTGCCAAATATAAGTTGCCCAATGAGTGCTTCCATTAAATGTTGGGTCCTTTGTGTAAACTGGCCCTACTAGAGTTTGATTTCTCTGATATTTTGAACCTTCTTCATCATTTATTAATGGTCTTTCATTATCAACTATTTCTTTCACTAAATGTTCGACTTCCTTTTTAATTTGTTTTACTGAATTTGTAATAGAATCTTCTAAACTTGAAATATTTGTTTTCACAGATTTTTCTATTTCAGATATTCTGTCAACTTCTTTGTTCAGCTCACCTCGTAACAAGACGAATTTTGCAGTGGTATCCTCTTGTACGAATGCCTTAACATCATCTGCTTGACGACTCAATTCTTCTTTTTTTCGTCCCTTTGGTGTTTCATTTTCACGCTTACGTTTTTCGTCTTGCCGTTTTTCTGCTTGTTCTCTTTCCTGTCTTCATTCTTCTTTTTGTTGTTCCTGTCTTTGCTGTAGCATTACTCGGAATGCTTCTTTCATCTGACTGGTATCCATTTTTTTTTTATGAACAACCACTAACACCACTCTTCTATGAAGTGTCCTCTGTTTCCACTGTTAACCGTTTTATCCCACTTCTGACACCTCTGTTACTTTATCGTCGTATGGTACAGTAGAAAACAAAATACAAGACACCAATTAAGTCACTAATCACCAGCTTTAATTTTCACAGTAAACAGTTTGTAATTAACAACACAGTCTCGTACAACAAATCCAGTTAGATTTGTCCACACGCAATAACAATGTCTATTAATAGAGTTTCACATAATTATAAAACACATAACATAATAATTCTTCGCTTTGACAAGCACTCAATCCACACTAGCAAAAATCGCTCACGTAACTAACTGACAACCTGGCTGCTATGGCTTTATATACGCTGTGCTGAGGTCCAGTACAGCTTTCCCTCCTTAACTGCACGCCGGCGGCTTACAGCTTATCTCAAGTGTTCCTGGAACTCACTAGAATCACCTACTTGAACAACACAACAGCTGGCACACTGGACAGGGGGAGTGGAGAATGTTCTGGATTGTTCGGTATGCTTCTCGTAACACTATGATACATGTTTGAAATAATTTACCATTGCAAATAGCTTCACCACTTATCGAGAAACACACATAAAAAAGAGACATTGTTATGTGTTGTATTTGTTTGCTAGCTATGGAGGGATATGTGGGAAATATAGTGAAAGATTGTAGGGATTATTTTAGCTGAATAGTTTTAGTAGTAGGAGAATATTATGGTGTGGTCGGGTGGTTTTCTGGATTTAGTTATCAACTATGGGCCGATTCCCATCTTTCAAATTGAGAAATGCTTGTGCCTTGGAAGTGCTTTATTACTTTAGTAAAGCACAGGAATCAAAATCCAAATTGTGTGAATGGATTCTGATAGAAATTTGATCTCATAAAATATAGTGCCCAGAGTGACAAATTAAATCTGAAGTTTCACGGTGATTGTTTTTATAATGTTACTAAAAACTGAGCATAAAAATGTGTACATAATTAATATTACATATGATAAACATCAGTTTAAGTATGTATAATATTTTATAATTTATTTATAGTTGATAAAAAAGTTTGACAAGACATTACTTTCAATTTTAAACTGTATATGTTTTGAATTTGTCGTCATACACTCACAAACAAAACCAGACTGTAAAAAAAGCAAGATACGCTCTATACATGGAATCTGATGTGCATAAAAGTGTATCTCACCCATTTTAATATTAATTCAAATTAGGAGGTATCACTCCATTGAATCTGGGAACTTTTATATACAACTATTGTCTGAGAAATTAATAAGAAATAAGCATATAAAATAACAATTTAAATCCTAAAAAATTATAAAAATTGCATGCAAAAAACATTACACACAGAATGACAACTGAGACCTACCACTGTAACTATACTTTTAACTATTTACAGTAGAACCTCGCTAATCCGTCACCTGTGGGACTGGGGGTATGGTCAGAACGCAAAAAAGGTCGGATTATCAGAAGAATACAAAATGTTTATTATTTCATTAAATGAGACAGTCTAAAATAAAATAAAACTTATACAGTAGGCTACCAGGCTATATGATTGGTTATGTACAATAAATGAAAATACGTACAGTATGTACACACAGTATTAAAAGTGTAAAAAAATATTTGTAAACACTAAAATTGTCACCAATTACTACGTACACCAATTCACACAGGATGAGTCATTATCACGCACTAGTAAGCGTGCTTACACTGAAAAAAAAGTGTAAATAAATTGGCTCTATCTATTGCGAGAGTGCCCGCAATTCTAGATATGGAGTTCCACGAATTTGATGTTTTGAACAGTGTTGGCTCGATGTTTTCGATTTGCCAGAACTCGAACTTCAGGACCGCAGAGATGTAGACATAACAGCTCAACACTCTTCATACCCAACACAGTTTAGCCACCAAGTGTAGTACCCTACTTTTATTTTCATGTTTATTACGGCGACTTGACATTATTATGACCTGGTGTAGGCTAGACATTACAGTATCTGTTTATTCAGGTGCAGTCATGCAGTGCGATTCTGTCAGCTTGAGACTAAACTATAACGATTAGTCACTCTTATCTGAATAGCAGTATATGGTACAATAAGTGGATATTGCAAAATGCTTATTACATCATTGTGTATGGGTGGTCATAATTATTATTTGTGACAGGAGGAAGGAACTATAATTTTTGACAAGACCTCTTATAAACTTTTATTGAAAGCAATTATAATTGCGGTTGCAATGAAACACCAGATTTGACGTAATATCGTACTCTAGAAATGCTACATAGCACTGAAACGAGAGTAGGATAAAATTCGGAAGATTTACACCAAATTTCGTATTTTCCGGAACATTAAAAAAAATCGGAAGGTCTTCCGAAATTTTGGAAGACCTGGCAACACTGCGCACTAGACACTAGATGCACTCACTGAGGCAGCAAAACAACTGACAAGTATGTAAACAAACTGGTGAGTCATCAACAAGTCGGTGCCTGAGCCGTGGTCGGACCAGCCGGGGGTCGGACTAGAGAGGTTTTACTGTATTGTTATACAACTTTATATACATAATTACCTGAATAATTCGACTTAGTTCTTCAAATGAACTCTTGCAATCGCCACAATATCTCTGTGCTAATAACTGTATTGCACGATTGACTTGATTGGAACTTGTCACTGCTGCACCTGTACCAGACTGTTGAGTGCTACATTCTTCTGAAGCTCGATCCAGACGATGCTCAACAATTTTTAAAAGAAGCATCTACAAGACACCATATTTTTCTAAATATTACTGCACTTCATACCGAGTACTTTTAAAAGAGATAATAAAATTTATATTATCTTATAATATTTATTATTAAAAATTATGAATTATTTGTTCATTACATTTGATCAAAAGTCGATTCAGTTTTCAACTAGCTATTCTACACCAGTACAACAAAACATATGCTTTAAGGTTATGCAATGACAGTTTTGAAACTTTGTATTACCTCAAGGGTAGGTTTGTTGCCCACTAACTGTTTGTAAACACGATCTGCTTTCTCAAGATGTGAATTTATTGCTGCAATTGCTTTCTTGCGATCTTCATCATTTTCTATCGGATCAACAGCACAGCATGGTCTTCCAGTCAGTGTATAATCAAACTTTGCATACTTGCAAAATCCACAAGCGTGACATAGGAAGGGATCCTTTTCATCATAGTTAATGGCTCTAGAATGCATTAATTAGGAATATTAATACTATCAGAATGTCTTATAGAACACACACACACACACACACACACACACACACACACACACACACACACACACACACACACACACACACACACACACACACACACACACACACACACACACACACACACACACACACACACACACACACACACACACACACACACAATATGAAATAAACTGCTAATGTCACAACAGCTTTCAATAGCTACAATGTTAGTTTAAAGTAGTGACCTAGTGACTTATATAATACATAAAGTAATTCTGATTTTCATACATACCGGCACTTATGACACTGGAAAACATTTTCACCACAATTTGCACAGACTCCTGGATTAGCTGGTACAGAGGCACTACAACGTGGGCATTGCAAGCTCTCAGACGAGGCTTGTAAATTCTCATAAAAGTCTGCATATTCTATCATCAAGTTGCAAGCCACAATAGGAAGTGGAAACTCAATTTTTACTTCAGTTTGACCAGACACCAAATTTACTTTTTTTGCCTTATGCCACATTGCTAAAAATACCGCACAATTTTAAAAACATACATCAAATAATTAATAAAAAGCTACATGATACACAAACAAAAAAGTAACATTAAGTATGCAACACTTATATATAAAAAAAAAACTAAAAATACAAGCCAGTTCTAATTTTTACATTGTGCAACAAAAATAGGAAGCACTAGATTTCTATCTGTTATGTGGAGATGATGATAGATAACATCCTAAGAGGCAAAATGTGACTCAAGAAACAAGGAAATTTATACTGCTGATATTACAAAACGTTCTGTACTGAGAGAAATACTGTTCACAAGTTAAATAGGTTGTTGCTATAACCAAAAGTTGATCAAATGTTCCCTTGAAGGCAGCACTAGCTTATAACTTTCACATGTAACAACGTGGATGCTGTAAAGTGACATATATTTTGTCATTCCTTAACTGTTTTCAAATGTACTATTTTTCCTTTAGTAATGTGTTGCCCTTCTCCACAATATCATACGCTTCATTTTGATTTTTTAAATCAATTCTTCATCATTTCTTGCCAACATCATAACATTTTTTAAGCACATTCAATACAATCCTTGCTCCAATGTACAAAAATAAATTAATCAGAGGTAACACATGGCCAAATTATCCCCTCACTAATTAATAAGGTATAATATTTGTACCAAGTTTGGACAATGATATAACGTATAATGACTAATGTATAATGATATAAGTTTGGACAATGACTCGTAGAATTTGTACAAGTCTACACTTTGGACCATCTTTTAAAATTTTCTTGCCCATTTGTCAGCTGCTGACACTAATTTTGATTTGTCATTTTTATCCAGAGAATTGAAAACCCTAATATGCAGTATTAAAGCCAAGATGTAGGTTAATACAGCTTGTGGCACAGATGTGCTATGGCTTTGTGTACATAAAATTTGATTCACATGGTTTTCTTAATTAGATATTTGATATAAATTCTTAAAAAAAATGTGAGATTTATCTAAGCAGCAATACTGATTCAGCAGTATAAATGACCCAGTATCCTACAATCTTCATGAATTTGTTATAAAAATAAAACTATGTAATATGTTTGAATCCTATTACCGTAGTCATTACTGTATCACACATTTTGTAGGTCCCTGTATTTTAGGAATTTATTTCTGTGCAAATAATTGCAATTCATCCTTGTTTCATGAGCACTATATTATTCATTTGTATCCAGACATGTCTTTTTAATATAAATTTTTCAAAAATGAACTAGTACGCTATAGAAATATTACTGATGACAAATGTTCATTTCTCAAAACAGTTACTACGTGGATCCTACAGTGTTATCTTTATTTCTCAACAACCAGAAGGGTACACAAATTTCATCCATAGGGTGCCCTATACTTTCACATCATATCCATGAACTACAGAACTATACAAAGATTATACACAGTACCACTTCAGAAGCTAATCTGATTACATGAAACTGCTTAAATCGTAAAGAGTGTGTATACATCTTCCAGAATGTTATTATTATTGCAAACATAACAGTTATTATTCACACACTTTGAACTTTTGTACATGAGAACCCCCCCCCCCACACACACACACACAAAATGGAGAACCATCCATATATGCTACGTAAGCACTGTTTAGAATTTACAAATCAAAGGTAAAATAAAACGCGCTTTTTTTTAAACTCTCTAATCCTCTTAACTTTTTACATCAGTGCATCAGTTATAAATCCTAGAAGCTTTCTGTATAAACAAAATGAGATGATATTAATCAACAGATGACGGGTGTTTTAAGTCAATGGCCATATGCATGAATAATACTTGTCCATATGCTGCCTCACTGTACTGCATAGTGAGTGTCTACGGAGTTCATTGCTCCCTGGCACTGTACAGCACAGAGCCGAATGTCTTAGTGGAGAGGGAATTCCACATCACCATAGTGACTTATATGTTGTGGCAGTTATACATGTTCACTGTACTGTACTGGATAACTGTTGTGTGAATCTCTAACCACTGTTTATTTATACTTATCAGCTCCTATCGCTCTGCGTGATTTTACTGCCGATTTATTACTTATGTAGTTACTGTATGGTACCAAAATTTATTTCCTTACGGTGATTTATGTACGCTATACCATTTATAATACTTAATAATTTAAAGTAATTAGTTTATTTTGTATTTATGGTTTTGTTAATTTTCAGTTACACGATTTGAAATATATTGGGGGAAAAATAGTTCAGCCAACAGGATAAAGAAAGAGTATACTGAAATGTACTGTCATAAATTGGACAGGCAGGCATTAAAATATGTCCATTGAGACTAGTGTTGACTCAACACCATTGTAAAAATTTTAACAGAACTAAATATGCCAAATAATTAAACATCATGCAAAAAAGTTCGTACCTGGTTTATTTTTCAGTTCAACAACAGCCTGTACACTTCTGTTGTTGTAATATATATTGATAGTTCTCACCATTTTGGTTCTCTTTAGATCACCAATACGTAATGTAATTTTACTAATTGTGTGGCTGCCGACTAACTTCACTATCTGGGTTGTTGTTGTAAATTTGGAGTCAATCTAAAAAATTTTTCAACACAAAACACAATTCAATTAGTGGAAAATTCAATTAGATCTATGACAATGAGAAAATTTTAATAAATAAATGTTTTATTATAACCGAAAACTGTGACACAGCTAATGATATATGTAAAAAAAATTTAAATCATTTTGTTAAAATCATTTAGCAATGATTCTTGCAGAAAATTTGTCTTTTAACCTGCATAAAAAAAAAAAAATAATAATAATGGACCATCCATTTTGTCACTACTATGGTACCAATAAGATAAATTATGGAGTTCTACTGAACTCGTAAATACACAATACAACTGTCACTTACCTTAATACTTGACAACTTGATGCTTGAGAAAGGCACTTCAGGATTATTACATACAAGGCACGGTTCACTCTCCAGGTAATAGCCATCAAGTTCTACGTACTGAGCTAAATGTGTATATACGTTAGCATTTGGATGATGCGATAATAACAAGTTCTGTGCATGTAATACACTAACAGCCTGTTCTATATAATCATTCATCTAAAAATCAAAATTCACAGTAATAAGACATAATGTATACAGTAGTACATAATAAGTTACAAAGACAATATCAATTTAAATAATACAGACACTTGACAGTGCTACTTAATACATATGACACTATGATGTTACACACAAAGGTTAATAGTTTACACAGAGTTCAACAAAAACTTATTACACAATAACTACAAAATGAAGGTATGTAGATATCTCAGCGTCTACGCACATGAAGCTACAATACATAAAGCAGAATAAGATTAAAAAACAGACTAACTTAATCAGAACAAACATTTACCGGAGATTTTTTTAAACAAAGATATCAAAGATGCTTGGATTTTGTTGTGCACTACATGTCCGTACTGCACTTTTCTGACTACACCAAGAGAACACCAATTTTTAGATACAAATTTTTATCTTCACCAAAGCCAGTTTTCGCTCATTGTGAGCTTTGTCAGAGGTGGCTCTGTCAATTTTGGTGCTGGAAATAGTGCTATTGAACACATCAGAAACTCTTTGAAAACACACATACACACACATGCGTGCGCACCCCAACAATGACCTGATAACCAATTCAAACAATGGCGCTACTTCCAGCACCAGAACTAACAGAAATTCTAGTGGTCACATCTGACAAAGCTCACAATGAACAAAAAGCTGTCTTAGATGAAGGTACAACTTCTAATAAATTCATGACAGCTTTTGTTAAAAGCCTGTAAAATACTGAATCTATTAAAAAAATTATAGACTCAAAATAAAGTTCATTGTACTCATTAGTGTACAATTTTCAACAATTTATTGCAAATAGTTTGCTACAAAAAAAATTTCCCACTTTTAGGGGCGATTTCAACCTTGTACTATATAATATACCAATGAAATTTTGAGCACCATACTTCTTACTTATGTTTTCACTTAAAATTAATTTCTGAGTGTCATAAGAAAGAAATAAAAATTATTGCTATTTTATACATTTCATCCCCTTAAAATTGTCCTTTTGACCCCCTAGATGCCATACAACACATTTGACCTTAAATTCTTACTCATCGACCTGAAAACATAATTGTATGCAATTTCATCAATTTATTCCAAACATTATTTTGCCAAACATTATGCCACTGACTTGTTATAATATTATTATATAATTTTACTGACTATGGTGGTATGTATATAATAATATTATTCCAAACAGTTTATTAAAAAATAATTTTCCAGCACTTAAGGGTTGTTTTAACCCTTTTGGTTGTTACTATAAAGTAACAACCATGAAAAATAATTATGAATAAATGGTTGTGTAATGCACACACACACACACACACACACACACACACACACACACACACACAC